>CM042668.1:3765897-6165897 GCA_023638005.1 Forsythia suspensa
AGTCTTGAGCATTGTACTCAAAATAGTAACGGCGATCCCAACCCTCTTAAGCAAGTAAATGAGCCACCTGGTTGCCATCTCGATAAATATGAGAAATAGTATCACCGTCGGGCAATGAGATGCTGTTGTGGCGAAGAATGGTCTAAATATACCAAGGTCCTCCATCTTTAGTGATGCAATGAATAGCCAAAGTAGAGTTGACCTCAATCCATATATCCGAAAGTACAATCTTTCGAGCAAGAATGATACCATCAAGAATAGCCATGAACTCAGCCTCCAAAATAGGGCGCTCGCCATACACTAATGTCGACGACCTAATCAAGTGAGCTCGACCTCCAAAATATGGCACTCGCCATACACTAATGTAGACGACCTAAGCAAGTAAGAGCGCAACTTTAGTAATTAAGATAACAAGAAAAATTGGGTAAAACCAAATTGAAACACCAACTAAGGTATTTTTGTTACTCATGTGACGTGTTAACATACACTATATTGGTAAAGTTATAAACAAAAGAAGCCATATTTTCTTGTCGAAAAGAATCGCATTTTTTAAAGCCAAAATACACTCAATAAGCAACAATATCTTGGTTTTATTTATTTGAGATCAACTAAATTGCAGCATCTAACATATCAGATTAAAAAAAAAAAAATTGGTAAATATTTTGTCAAGCAGAATTAATATAATTCATGAGGTAATATAGCATTAAAATTTTGAAACGACAATTTGAAATTCTGAAATAAAATGAAGAACAATTAATGGCATTTTATTTCTCAATTAATAAGCTGTAGTCAAATGTTACTAATAAATTACTATGCAAAAAAAAACATTAGCAAAGTAAAGTAGAGCAGAAACATTTAAAACTAACACGTTTAACTAATATAAATAGCCCTAGTTTAGAAACATCTCCCCACAAATCCATTTTATAATCTTTCGAGAATATCTCTTAAGAGGTTGAATCACATAAACATTATGGCTGTAATGGGAGCTTTGGTATTGTTTACGGTAGCTTTCATGGCGACATCTGCGGTGTCGAGGTCAAGTCATGTTGGGCGGCGCATCCAAAATCATCGCATGTTGTGGTTGCACCACCAACACATCTGCAATTCTCTTACGTTGAGGCCATATCGGACGTGGTGCCGACGGTGGAGGATTTCGCCATGCTTGGAAGCTATAAATGGTCTCAAAGATTGCTCGGTGGAGATTTTAAAAGCGATGTTTGGACTTCCGCTTGACGCGCTTCGTGCTGCCAAGTTGTGAATCGGATAGCCATAAACCGCTTGCCAAAAGGGTTTCCTTTATCTCGACGTTTTGCTGCCGCCCTAGGTAATCTGCATTAATGCCCTGCACTACCGACCGGTTGAACAATATATATATCCCAAGGGTTTAGGGATTATTTTTGCATGATTTGTTTCATGATGTAGAATCTGAAGACTAAATTAATTTTCTTGTATTAAATCTTTTAAGAAAAAACAAATTTAAATTTTGTGGTCATGGACATGGTCGTGAATTTTCAAGCTTCAATAAAGAATTTTTACAAATTTCCAAGAATATCTTTTGATATTTTTGGGATATCAGTTAATAAATGTTTAAACTTCCTATGTTAATTTTAACACGTTGTTCCATACAACATTGAATGATTAACAAAGAAAAATAAATTGATATGTTAGATTCATCAATATTGCTTACTAAACATACTGCAAAGAAATTGATCATTCATCAAACCAAATTTATTGATTTTATCTCGAGCAATCGATGAATCTTGGCACATGCTAAAACCAACAAAATGACTTGCTATCTTTTGGTGAGAATCACATTGGGGTTCTGAAAAGAAAAGAAAAGGAAAAAAAAATCATATTATACTTTCGAATTTCAAATATTTGTTTACTATGCTAAACCAATCCAAATAACGAATAAATATATTACATCTCTTGTTCATATCAAAATTTGTGGCAAGATTTCACAGACGTAGTAGGGACGCAATATTTTAGGGTTCGTTTACGCACTCATTTATCTACATTACATCTAAAAGAGAAACAATTTTGAACTTATTGTATTCTTACAAATTTTTAATATTCCATATTCACTCATTAATGTTTAATTATCTTTTACTATTTTATTTATTAAATAATAAATGTTTTTTTTGCACAAATGGTCCCTATCTTTTGCACTTACTGTGAGTTGAGGATCTATCTTTTCATTTTTGGCAGTGTAGCCTCTATTTCAAACTTTGTTGGTGACAATGGTCATTTCTGTCCACTTAACCGTTTATTCTGACTTTTTTTGCACAAATGGTTACCGCGTGCATTCCACACTATTCATTTCATAAGGACATTTTAGACATTTCACTGTTCATAAATAAAAATTTGCAACCAAGGTCCCAAACTTAAGAGAAAAATAAAGAAAGAAAATAATTTTAAAAAAATACTCTTCTTCCCCACCCCACCTGACCCTACCTGTAAAGAACACATAGAACCCATTAGTAAAGATTTCTCACCCCACCCCACCCAATGCCAAAATGGTGTTATTTGCTCGGAGGCTCGCTTTTGCTTAAAAAATCGGTATTATTTGTTCAAATTCAACACTTTGATCGAAATTGAATCAAAGTCATCCTTGACATTTTTGGGGCTTAGGCCAGTCAGTATTAAGGATCATTAACAATGATATTTCACAAACAAATATTGATGAATAATATATTTTCACATCTTTATCCAACTTTTATACTTACAAATTACAACTATGATCATTTGGCCCCTATGAATTCACTTCTAGAAGCATGAACCAGTACTGACCTAAAAGCTTTATCAAAATGCTTAGCCTTAGTCCCAAGATATTCACTACAAGTGATTTCCCTGTAGAGTGGGGATGAAAATTGTCTACCAATTTCTGAATTGGAAAGATGTTGACGCTTGATGGTGGCCCATATATATAAGCTATGGACAAACGGTGTTGGGTCCGGTGCACCACCGCGCGATGGAGTACACAGGGATACCACCGTTCAACAAAATGTGCAAGAGATCACCTGCATTAATTACCAGTGCTCCGGGTTGTGGAGGACCCTTATCCACCCAAAATCTTGCCTCAACACCTGAACGAAGGATTCTTCTATCATCCATTAATTGATCTTTACTAGGGTGGGGTGGGGTGGGGTGGGGTGGAGAAGGAGAGTTTTTTTTTTTAATTATTTTCTTTCTTTCTTTTTCTCTTAAGCTTGGGACCTTCGTTGCAAATTTTTATTTATGAACGATGAAATGTCGAAAATACCTTGTGAAATGAAGAGTGTGTAATGTGGCAGAGGACCATTTGTTCAAAAAGTCAAAACAAACGATAAATTTAATAGAATTGGAAGGAAATGACCATTGCTGTCAACAAAGTTTAAAATATGAACATCGTTCATAAAACGAAAAGATAGTTCATCAACTGTAAAAGATAGGGACCATTTGTGCAAAAAAGCCAATTTTAAATATTCCTAATTAAATTAAAATTTTATTCATTGATCATTTAATAAATGAAACATTTCTTTACTCATTTATTGTTCATCAGTATCATACATTAAATTTATAACAATTTGAAACTTACAACTAGATTTTTTAAATATTTAATCTATTAAATTAAGTTAAATATAGAGTTGAAAAGATGATTTCAAATGTTATTTTCCTCGTAAGAATGATGAAATGAATAAGAAATGAGTTTTAAAAAAATGAATGTGAAGTCCATGATACCCTAAGTTCCATACAATTGTAGAAAACAACATTACACAAGTCGAAATGCACAATTCTAATGAACAAATGTTTGAGCTCAAACATCAAGGCAATTTAATTCCAAACCTAAATTTCTTATGATAATATTTTTATTTACCATGCAATCGTATATTCACTTTCGATCGGTATGAGTTTTTATTTAAAGAATATATATATATATATATATATATATATATATATATATATATATATATATATATATATATATATATTAAAAACATAATTATGTGTTAATTCAATTCAGTCATTAATTTTATAATTTAATATATAATAATGTCTCTAGAACTCCAATAGGTATTTCCCGACAAACAAGTGGCAAGGTAAGCTATAGGGAATATAATTGTTAGACTTTCAAGCGTTCGGCAATTCTTTTTAATTTGGAAGATTCTTGCAACAATTTGTCGTTGACATGTACATAAAGCTTGAAACTACTAGACATGACTTTTATCGACAAAAAAAAAAAAAATCTTAAATAATAGGTGAACTTTACCAAGGAATAGTATAAGAGGAAACAAAATAGGAAAGAGGATTGTTCATGTTGGTTCGTTTGAAAGAGGTGCAAGAGTTATGCGTTATGTAATGACTTTAGTCCAACGATTTAGAAAACCGATTTTTTAATCACTTTTGCATGCTCCCAAATTGGAAAGAAATTAGAAACAAAATAGAAGAAGGACAACGGACACAAGATAGACTGAATTTAACTTGAAATTTTTTTTCGGGCAAAGCTACAAGATCTTAAAGATCATGTCTTCAAAAAAGGAAACATTTGGAAAGTTGCAACATATGTTTAGGGATGATTTTTGCATGATTTGTTTAATGATGCAAAATCAAGGACTACATTAATTTTCTTGTTTTAAATTTTATAAATGTGAAGTCCGATGATGAAAGGTCGATCTGATCATGCGACCTCAACAACAATGACGAAAACCTTCCATTGTCTAAAGAACTAAATGCTAGAGAACTCTCCACCGATTTCAAAATGCCTCATATGGGCCACATCAACATGTATAAGACGAGGCTCGAGGCTATATCCCTCTGATTAAGTGCATGAAATTTCATACCACCATCGTCTTTGGCGTGAAGAGGTGGTACAACAAGTTGAAACCTGTGAGCATCAGAAGTTGGCGCGGTTGAAGTAGGAATTCATCAATGCCTTTATCGATAGCGAGCAATGATAGTTGTTGTGGCCCAACTCTCGACAATTTGGCGAGAAAGAAGGTGAATCGGTGAAGGGCTATTTCAAGAGATTCAACAAGGTCATCATCAAAATCAAAAATGTAACCGATGATAAGGAACTAGATGCATTGATAACTGGGCTCCACATGCGAACTCCGCTTGTGGAGAGATGTCCAGAACATGAAGCCCAAAACATATACTCAGTTGGTAGACCTGATCTAGCGAGAGATTCGCTCTGAAGAAACTATCGAAAACAAAAAAAAAAGGAAGAAAAGAAAAAAGGAGAATGCTATTGCTATGAAAGACGACGCTCTCCTGAACTTTGTACCAACTACTACAAGAGGTTCAATAAGACCAAATTATATCTAGGGCATCTTCCTGGACCACCAGTGACCATCTCTCTACTGCCAATTCCTCCTTCCAAGTTCTAACGTATCCATTGAACTCAAAATCATAACACAAAAGATTGCTCAGATGTACGAAAACTGATTGATCAAGAAAATTGGTGGTAGGGAAAAGAGAACAGGCCGACGTGAGGAAGGCGAAGACTACCCAACCAGGGACGAGGGCCTCAACCTCGATGTTAGGACTTTAGAAGGGATGACAGGAATATGGACCTACCTAGGTAGAAGGGACCTAAGAGAGCCCCTCCAATATGAGAAATCAATACCATAATTAGAAGGTCCTACGTTAGAGGCCATACAATGAACTTACAACAGAATTACACTAAAGCAACAAGAAAAAAACTAGTAAAAACTTGGCATGTTCATGGACATCGATGCGGGGTCCAACCTATCACATTTATGGATGAGGATGAGGTTGGTGTCCATTACTCACATTGTGATGCTCTGGTAATACACACCATTGTAGCTAGAAATGGGTTAGGAAAAATGTTAGTCGACAATGGCAGTGTGGTGAATATCCTATATGGCAGCGCCTTCGATCAAATAGAGGTAGACATGAGCTAACAGCCATCTCAGAGTCATTGTTTGGTTTTATGAGCGACAACCTCATCCCGCGGGGGACGATTACCCTATGGACACCCATTATGTTTATCACGGGGGTCCTCGGTGGCCCGAGCTCAAAGATTTGTTGGCAATCACCTCTATCCACAACCTAGCAATGAAATTCCCAACGCCGAGTAGAGTCCCCTGGTTCGAGGTAATCAAACAAAAGCCGGGGCATGCTACATGAATGCACTCCATAAAGTAGCAACGGAGAAGAACCGTCTAGAGAATATCATACTCTAATCTTAACATCTCCAGATCCACATCTTTGAGCTAGCTTATAATCAGGTTTGCTGACTGTGTCAAAGATGTGAGTTCTGAGTCTAGTTGATGAGTAGCCGGAGCATCTCTTTGATGCAATGAAGCCTTCATGGTCAAAGGCTCCCATTCCTTGAGACTTTTTCCTAGCCTATTGTTCAACCCTAGACTTTTCTTTCGACGACACTGCTCCATGTGCCCCACTTATAGAAAGCGACACTAAAGTAGGCAACCGTAGGCCTCATCGCTATATCTTCGTCTTGATCCGGTGAAGACATGGCCTCGCCCATTATTTCGAGATCCCGGAAAGATCTTTCGAGCGATTTTGGGAGTCATCACCTTCGAACTCATCTTTCTTAACCAATTGGTAACAATGGAAACTCGAGAAAACACACCCGGCGATAGAACAACAACTACAGTGATGAGAAAATGGCAAAGGACGACCCAAGAAATCCAACAACATTTAAAGAAGAACAAAAAGAAAACTCTCAAACTTTACTTAAGCAAATGAACTTGCTTTCATAAACTTCACCTAAACAACTGGAAGCTTCACTTGATTCCTCTAAGAACTTGAGAATGAAGAACAACAATAAAGAAGGGGCTGAGATTTAAATAGGTAAAGACCCTCACCTCCATTGCGTCGATTGAAAGGATGCAATTTGGACCGTTTATGGAGAAGACACGTGGCACACTAAAGTGAATGGCGAGGAATTTGAAAAGCTTCATAATCAATCAATAAAGGGCGTGTGCAGCTGTCTCCATGCTACCAAAAACACAACTGCAATGATGTAGCTCTAGTCTCAAGACACGAAACCCATGCCCATCATTATCTTTGTGAAGGAAATGTACGTAGCTAGAAATATCTATTTTCGAAGCAACTAGATGGGAAATGTATCATGAAGCTTGGGATAGATTCAATGAGTTGCTCGAGAAAATATCCAAATTATGGCATTAAAAAGGGATTACAAGTTCAATTATTTTACTTTGGGCTATCTCTTCTATCAAAATCTATAGTGGACTCTTCAAAGAAATAGGTCCATTAGTAATAAAAATGCCAACAAAGCATTGGAGCTATTTGAATTGATTGCAAGTACACATACCATATTTTCATCTGATCGTGTCACACCAAGAAGAGTAGCAGGTACACATGAGATTGACAATCTTTCAGCCACTAATGCGCAACTTGTTGCATTGACAAAGTAGGTAGAACTCTTGGTCAAAATACAAACATATGGTGTGAATGTCATCCATAAAAGTTCTACTTGTGAAAATTGTGGGACAAATCATTATACTGCAGATTGTATATTGTTGGACAATCCAAACGAACAACTAAATTTTGTGCAAAATAATTCGAGCCAGCAGTACAATCCATTCTTGCAAACAAACAATCGAGGGTAGGAACAACACCTAAATTTCAGATAGTATGAGAATCAACAAAGTGACAATGCCAAAAATGCTTAGTAAGAAAGAAGACCAAGTTTGGAAGAGATGTTTCAACAATATATATAGAAAACTAATAAAATATTTGAGCGGCTGGACACAAACTATCATAATCAACAGGCGTATATCAAAAAATTAGAGACTCAGATTGGCCAGTTAGCTCTGTAATTGTCGATAAGAAACTAGGCATTTTGCCTAGCAATACAGTGACAAATCCAAAAGAACATGTAAATACAATAACTACTAGGAACGAGGTAATTGATGATAAAGAAGAGGTTGACAAACAATATGTGACATCAAAAGAAGAAAATTTAAAAGAATCATTTGAATCATCAAAGGTAAAAGTGCCAATTTATGTCAAAGCTTATGTGCCATCAATTCCTTTTCTTGAGGGTTGCGGAAGCACAAGTTCAACAAATGGTTTGAAAAATTTATTGAAGTTTTCAACAAACTACACATCAACATTCTCTTTGTCAAACGTTAGCCCATATGCCATTGTACTTAAAATTTATAAAGAAAATATTGTCCAAGAAGAAAAATATATGAATACGAGACAAGTAGCTTTAAATCAAGAGTGTAGCTCTATTATTCTAAATAAGTTGCTCAAAGTTAAAAGATCTAGGGAGTTTGAAATTACTTTGCACAATTGAAAAATTCTATAATTTTAATGCTTTATGTGATTTAGGTGCAAGTGTTAATTTGATACCCCTTTTTATCTACATGAGATTAGGTTTGGGAGAGGTAAAAACAACTTTACATGTGCAACTTGCTGATAGATCAATCAAGCACCCACGAGGTATCATCAAGGTGGATAAATTTATCTTTTCGGTTGACTTCATTGTCTTTGATATCAAAGAGGACCGGGATACGCTAGTAATATTGGGCCGACCATTCTTAACGATAAGTCGAGCCCTTATTGATGTTGAAAAAGGTTAGTTGATCTTGAGGGTAGATGATGATGAACAAGCATTATTCAATATGCAAATTGTACCCAAGCAACTAGTCGACATCCAAGAGTGCTTTATAGTTGATGACGTAGTGAGAATTGTCTAAGAAAAGCGCAAAGCGGATGTAAATATGGGTAGACTAGTTGCAACAATTAAAGATGACAATGGAAAATTTAAAATATAGAGAGCAAAGAAGAAGTCTTAAAAAGATGATAATTGCAAACAATGCAAGACTTTCAAAGTCCGATTCGAGCCTCCATGAGTGATACTTGCAACAAAGTCGAGCTCGAGACTCTAAATCGAGTGCTTAGAGAGAGGCAGTCTAATTTTCTATCCATTATCTGTTTATTGCATTGCACGTAGAATTTGAGGCTTGTATTAAGAATTTAAAGCACGTTTCCCAATTTTTAGTAATTAAACAAATTTAAATTTTATGGATTTAGGCTAATCATCGTCGTTTAAAAAAATTGCGACCTTGTTGTTTGAAACAAAAATTAAAAATGAAAAAATTTTACATTCCATTTTCTCTCCCCACAAAACAAAATTTTCATCCCACCCTTTCACACTCATCCCAATTGTTAATTTCATCATAGAATGGTAGCAATTCATAGAAAATTAGGCCTCAACTTCTTACATTTTGATCTTCTCCATTAGGATTACACAAAGGCAAAGGTGTCATGAAGACTTAACTCCCGATGCTTAGTGATCGACTACCATTCCGATGGTTTCTCTATGCATTCGCAATCGAGTACACTCTTTCTTTCTTTTTTATTTAGTTTGCTTTCTTTTGTCACATTGAGGACAATGTGTACTTTAAGCTTGTGGTGCATGTGTGTGCTGTTCATACTGTTATGTGAGTAAAAAAATCATTTTATTTGTGTGCTTGTATGTTGGATAGTTTTGCCGGGTAATGATGATATCTATTTGAAACTGTTATTGATTCATGAATTAAGACTAGGTGATCTGCAAAAGAGATCGAAGAATTCTTCCTCTTTCGATTCTATCTTTGCATGTTTGTTCAATTTTAGAATTTTTGATTTCTATCTTGTTTTTTCATTGGTTTTGATCTCTTTCTGTGTCTGTCTGTCTCTCTCTCTCTCTCTCTCTCTCTCTCACACGGGGACACTTCAGAATTTATTATTTCTATCTTATTTTTTCAGTGGTTTTGTTTTGACTTATTTCTTCGATTATTTTGTTTCTGATTAGAGCACCACTTGTCAATTCATGTATATTCTTTTTGTTATTGACAAAATTTCCATTTTTATCACTTGTAATTTTGTTTTTTCTGACTAGATTACTAGTTGTCATTTTGGATAATACATTTTGTTTGTTTGTTTGTTTGTTTTTTTTTTTTTTTTTTAGTTAACTATTAGTTCAGTAAAAGACATGTGGGTTTTGAATGCACGCTACAATTTGGGGAACCATTGGAAGTATAATTTATTGAGTTCGCCTCATGCTGTGAAAATCACAAAACCGGCCCTCAATCATACCCTTAAAACATGTACTATCTAAATCTGTAAAAATAACAAATGTGCGACTGCACTAAAATACACATTGTTAAATGTGCTTATATCTTGTAATTTTTTGTTCGTGGATTAGGTTTAACATTATTTTTATCATGTGCTATGTAAATACACATTGTTAAATGTGCTTATATCTTTGTAATTTTTTGTTCGTGGATTAGGTTTAACAGATTATTTTTATCATGTGCTATGTGTGTTTGCTTATGTGCCACGTCTTCCATTCTTTTTAAAGAAAATATTAATTTTTCTTTTAAATATTTTTTCGAAAAGTGTGGTTTATCGGTTTAAATGATGATGCATCTTATGTTTGTACTTTAATGGGAAAATGTCAGCCATGCATGTGATCCCATATGGTTTTCCGATAATTCAACTAATGGAGACGACCTAACTGAACTAAGAGAGCAACTTTAGTAATTAAATTGATAAAAAGTAAAGTTGGGTAAAACCAAATTGAAACATTGATTAAAGTTGAAAGACCTAAGGTGTTTTTTGTTACTAATGTGATGTGTTAACAAAAGAAACAAAAGAAGCCAGATTTTCTTGTCAGACTATAAAAGAAAAAAAGAATTAAGAATTTCTTGTCCAAAAGAATCGCATATTTTTAAAGCCAAAATAGTCTCAAAAAGCAACAATTTCTTGGTTTTATTTATTTGTGATAAACTAAATTTCAGCATCGAACTTATCAAATTAAAAACAAAAAAAATTGGTAAATATTTTTGTCAAGGAGAATTAATGTCACTCGTGAGGTACAATAGCATTAAAATATTTTGAAACGACAATTTGAAATTCTGAAAGAAAAATCAAGAACAATTAATGGCATTTTTTTCCCTCAATTAATAAGCTGCAGTCAAATGCTCCTAATAAATGACTGCAAAATAACATTAGCAAATTAAAGTAGAGCACAAACGTTTAAAACTAACACAATTAATTAATATAAATAGCCCAAGTTTAGAAACATATCCCCACAAATCCATTTTATAATCTTCCAAGAATATCTCTTAAAGAGGTTGAATCACGTAAACATTATGGCTGTAATGGGAGCTTTGGTATTGTTTATGGTAGCTTTCATGGCGACATCTGTGGTGTCGAGGTCAAGTCATGTTGGGGTGGCGCAGCCAAAATCATCGCATGCTGAGGCGGCGCAGCCAAAATCATCGCATGTTGTGGCTGCATCACCACCACATCCGCAATTCTCTTACTGTTGAGGCCATATCGACGTGGTGCTTTGATGGTGGAGGGCTTTACGCCATGCTTGGAAGCTATAAAAGGTCTCAAAGATTGCTCGGTGGAGATTTTAAAAGCGTTGTTTGGACTTCCGCTTGATGCTTCGTGCTGCCAAGTTGTGAATCAGATAGCCATAAACTGCTTGCCAAAAGGGTTTCCTTTATCTCAGACGTTTTTGCCTGTCGCCCTAGGTAACTGCATTAATGCTCCTGCACCACCAGCCAGTGGTTGAACTATATATATCTGAAGGGTTTAGGGATGATTTTTGCATGATTTGTTTAATGATGTAGAATCTGAGGACTAAATTAATTTTTCTTGTTTTAAATCTTTAGGGGAGAAAAGAGAATAAAATTTTTGTGGTTGTGGTCGTGGTCGTGGTCGTGATTTTAATTTTATTTTAGTCATTAGGTTATAATAAGGGCGTTTTTAAGCTTCAATGATGAATTTTTACAAATTTCCTAAAATACCTTCGGATCTTTTGTCGGATATCAGTTAATAAATGTTTAATTTGCTATGTTAATTTTGGCACGTTGTTCCATACAATATTTAATGATTAACAAAGAAATATAAATTGATATGTATAATGTGTAGATTCATCAATATTGCTTACCAAACATATTGCGAAAGAAATTGATCATTCATAAAATCAATTTTATTCATTTTATACCAAGCAATCGATGAATCTTTGCACATGTTAAAACCCGACAAAATAACTTGCTACTTTTTGGTGAGAATCATATGGGGACTTCTAAAAGAAAAAAAAATCATATTGCGACTTTCGAATTTCAAATATTTTTTACTATACTAAACCAATCCAAATAACGAAAATATATTACACATCTCTTGTTGGCATCGAAATTTGTGGCAAGATTTCACACACACATCGAGTGACATAGTAGGGACGCAATATTTTAGGGTTCGTTTTCTGCACTCATTTATCTACATTACATCTAGAAGTCCCTAAAAGGAGAGATTTTTTGAACTTATTCTATTTTTACAAATTTTTAAAATTCCATGTTCACTCATTAATGTTGAATTATCTTTTAATATTTTATTTATTAAATTTTAAATTTACCTAATTAAATAAAAATTGTATTCATTGATCATTCAATAAATGAAACATTTCTTTACTCATTTATTGTTCATCAGTATCATACATTAAATTTTTAACAATTTAAAATTTACAATTAAAATTTTTAAACATTTAATCTATTAAATTAAGTTAAATACAAAGGTGAAAAGATTATTTCAAATGTTTTATTTTTCGTTAAACGGATGAAATGAATGAGAAATGGGTTTTAAAAAAATGAATGAGAAGTTCATAAAACCCTAAGTTCCAAAACAATTGTAAAAAACAACATTAAACTAGTTGAAATGCACAATTTTATTGAACGAATGTTTGAGCCGAACATCAAGGCAATTTATTTCCAAATCTTAATTTCTTATGCTATTATCTTCATTTACCATGCAATCGTATTTTCACTTTCGATCGGTATGAGTTTTTATTTAAAGAAAATAAATAATTTATTTTTAAAAACATGAATGTGTTAATTCAATTCATTCATTCATTTTATAATCTATTATATAATAATGTCTCTAAAACTCTAATAGGTATTTCCCGACAAACAAGTGGCAAGGTAAGCTATAGGAATATATTTGTTACAAAATACAAGTTAGACCTTCAAGGGAGTTGGCAATTCTTTTCTCCTGGAAGATTATTGCAACAATTTGTCGTTGACGTGTACATAAAGCTTGAAACTACTTGACTTGACTTTTATTGTCAAAAATAAATAAATATCAACTAAGAGGTGATCTATACCAAGGAATAGTTGACATTGTTATTCTTGGAGAAACAAGAAAAACAAAATTGGAAAGAGGATTGTTCTAGTTGGTTCGTTTGTTAGAGGTCCAAGAGATATGCGTTATGTAATGACTTTAGTCCACGATTTGGAACACCAGAATTGTTAATCACTTATACATGCAACTCAAATTGGAAAAAATTAGAAACAAAATAGAAGAAGGACAATGGACTCATGATAGACCGAATTTAACTTCAAGAATTTTTCAGGTAAAGCGACAAGATCTTAAAGATCATCCCTTCAAAAAATATATATTTGGAAAGGCTGCAACATATGTTTAGGAATGATTTTTGCATGATTTGTTTAATGACGCACAATATGAAGGACTACATTCATTTTTCTTTTTTTAAATCTTATAGTGGAGAAAACAAAAATGAAAAAATTGTGGTCGTCGTCGTGATCATGATTTATATTTTGTTTTAGCCATTAGGTTAATAAGAGCGTTTTTAAGATGCAATGAAGAATTTTTACAAATTTCCAATAATATATTTTGATCTTTTTGTGGGATTTCAGTTAATGAAAGTTTAATTTGCTATCCATTCATGTTAAAGAAGAAAAAGAAATTAATAGCTTACTACTTATTGGGATGGAGACGAAGCCACAATAAATGAGTCAAATGCTATATTTTCTATTTTGAGTATGTTCATCCTCTATATTATTTTGCTTGTTTTATAGATAGGGCAAATTTTCTGGTAACATACTCCATCCAATACTATTGAAACTTTATCATTGGGAATGAATTGATTAGTTATAAAATAAAGAGTAAAAACTTTTGGTTCGACAAAGGATGGCATTGCATGGCATAAAAAAGATAGGTTTAGGTCCCAAATAAGAAATTTAGTAACTTTGACGATATACGTTATAATTAATTTATGGAAACTCTGGACTCATTTAAATGTGTGTTTGTTTTCACTTTTGATTTTGCTAAAAAGCTAAAGTCAAAGTCAACAATTGATTTTAACTACACAATTTATGAACAAAATCAAACACACCTTGAAAAACACTCATGTCTAGTAGCATATTAGTATGAACTAAATTTGATTTTAATAAGCTATAATCCACATAGGATTCTAAGTAATTGCTAATTAAAACCTGTAAGAACTCCCTTAACGACATTCCTAGTGTACTTCCACAATCCACCCCACGCCCCAAAAAAACTCTATATAAACTCAAGCATTCCTTCTCTCTCTCTCTCTCTCTCTCTCTCTCTCTCTCTCTCACATATCCTTTCATTCCCAAATTCTACACATTTGTTCATACATAACACACGGTAAAGCACTAAATTCATATATGTGAAGATTTCGATACTTTTGACTTTGAGATTCATTGTTCTAAGTTAAGCATGAAAACAAGCGCAAACCAACAAATGAGGAATATGCAGCACTTACCCTCATTATGATATCTCGTGACGTGTGAGTTGCTACCCGGGTCCAACCATCAATCCTATCTACCACCGCTCGAATTATAGAAGACAAGAATTCCAATGCCACAGTGGCTACTACTAGTGAAAGAATCATCGCTTTAGCCTCCAGCAATGATATGAATCCCATTCTGAAGATGGCAACAAACCTATTTAACCTTTTTCTCCTATGGTTATTGCTTCTCCATTGGTCCAGAATGTTTTCTGAACTTGTACTATGTGCGGCCTGTCTTTCCCCTCCTATTAAGCACTTGGTGGCCACAAAACCAGCCACTGTAATCAACCGTTGTTCCTCACTGCCACTATCTTCAATACAAAATTTTCCTGACGCATCAAAGATTTGTAGGTAAATCCCACTTTTTCATACGAACTTCCTTATAGGGAAGAATCCACACAGAGTGTAACAACTTTTCTCATGGTTGCAAATTTCACTGCCGACGATCTTCTTCATCGAAAAAATTGTTTCCACTAACAAAAAAAACGTTCGATGGAACAAGTCATGGCAGGAATAAATATTTCGTGCCAAAAAAAATAAAAATTATGGGTTGAAATTTCACAATAAGGTATTAATGGCGACACATTTATTTTGTTGTAGAGACAATTTATGTTTGTTGCAAAAAAAAACTTAAAAAGATTGGATCACCAATTCCATGAATTTAGAATGTCGTCGAGAAATGATGCTCTTTGCGACGATTTTGTTGTCGTCGGTAGAACTATTTGCTTTTATTCGACTTCTTCTAACGATTCTTTAACTTGTCGAGGAAATGTTTGGATTGTTGAATGAACTAATCCGACGAATTTTTAGAGTGGTCGGGAAATTAAGTTTGTTTCTTGTAACTATTATGTCGTTGTTGGTAGAAACGTTTGCTTTAATGTGACTTCTTCTGATGCATTTTTACAGCTATCTAAAAAATGTTTAAGGGGTTGAATGATCTCTTCCAATGAATTTCTAAGATCAACCAGAAAGATTACTTTTTATGACATCATGTTATCGTTGAATTTTTTTTTCATTAATGTGACTTCTTACAAAAAAAAAAATTTATTTTGTCGGTTAAAAGTTTGGAGAGTTAGAATAATCTCTTCCGACGAGTTTTGAAAGTCATGGGCAAATGGTGCTTTTGCGATGATCGTGTTTTCGTCACAAGAAATATTTATTTTAATGTAACTTTTCAAAAGTATATTTAAGTTCGTCAAGAAAGAGGTTTGGAGGGTTGAATGTTCGTTGGAATAACAATGCAACATAACCTTAAATATAATTATTAAGAATTTTCTGACAAACAAAAAATTTGTCATTAGTGGTTATTTTTTTCGACGACGTTATAGCTATTACCAGTTATCTCTCAAGGAGGTGTTCTAGTAGTAACAAGACTTATAAGTTCTTCGAAACACTCATTAATGTACTTGTTTTAAATAGTCGGGTTCAACCGCCATGTGCATGTCATCACTTTCTCTTGAAGCATCAAGATACATAAGTTTGTGTCGTGTATAATTATCACATTTGAGCTACTTTAAAATTTGACTATCCATCAAAATATTGGGCAAACTGCAACATTATTCCATAAATTATTGTGCAAGTAGCTTGTAGGTCACCAACCCTTAAAAATGAGGTAATTATATTGGTCTTCCATTTATTTACTATAGTCACACAATGAGTTCACAATGACGGAAACTGTTATTTCACAACTTGCTCTTTTTTAAAGGCTTGTGTCTAACTTACTAATCGAATGACGAATTGACCAATTGTACATTTAATTTTTCGATAATAATCTAAACGAAAAGAAATAGACGTATATATTAATGGTAATTTGAGTCGAACCATACTTAGTGTGTGACCTGTAATATTGGATATGATAATATATAGATATTATCATGTTTTATCTTCTTTAATCAAGTTTAATATTGTCAGTTAATAAATATAATGCCAACTTAAAAAGAGCTTCCAAAATGAAAGCACATACACGCCCACCCCATTAGTGGTAGACTTATACCTTTAATTGAAGCCGCCAATTTGCGTTGTGACGTTTAACCTATTTTGATAATGGAAATTCTAAAACCTAAATTAATAAAATTCAATTCAATTTAGACTAGTAAAAATTGTGGACAGGTTTGCAAAACTAATGTGTGACGATGATAACAGCTCTAACTTGCACAAGTAGGATCAAGTAGTGTTCGTAACAATTTTTATTAAATACAAAAATTAATGAAGTAAACTAAACACGAACACTGAATGTAATGTGGTAAACCCCAAAGGGAAACATCCAATGGTCCCCCCATGTCATGGGTAAAACAATTTACTAATATTTTCGATAAAAAATTACAATAGTATCCAGTTTTTGTAACTTTGCAAAATTAAAAAAATAAAAATCGAAAGAACTCAGATCAATTCTACTTTGATACTTCTTAATTTGACTTGTTGAATTAAAAACTCCCATCGTTCGTTGACTTGAGCACCAATTGTTTTGATTAATCAATTTCTTTGAAAATATTCAAAGCAACACGTCTTGTTCTTTGATCATGAAATCAGTTGAGCCTATGCTTAATGAATAAGAACTAAAATTATGATTTTAAATATTAGTTCCTTAATATTTTTAACCTTAATAATAGATAAAGTAATAAACAAATCCAAAAATATATGAGATGGTACATAACCTAAAATACATTAGCTCTACTTGTTAGTCACAAAATCATATCATAACCTAGGGGCGGATTTAGGGTTTGGGCCTCATCGGGCGAGCCCACCTAACTTGGACCACATGTAATATGTACTTTAAAAAAAAAAAAAATTTGTTGAAGGCCCACCCCCCCAGCGCCAAGCGCCAAGCCCAAACCCAATAATTGTTTGAGACCACAAAACCATCGACCATTTCTCAAACCATCATCTTTTGATGTTGAAATTCATTTTCAAACGGCCACGTAACATTTTCACAAAAAAAGAGCCCATTTCTTCCCCGATTAAACCATAACCATAAGCCCTTTCACATCCAAAATCATCCATTTTCACGAAATCATCAACAACGTCTCTAATTTACATAAAATTGCAATAGGCAAGCAGCCTAATTTCGCAAATCACGACAAAGCCAAGAGCCCTAATTTCGCATGATGATGAAGTTTATTTGCTACCAAATTTTGCTTATCATGTTTTAATTTCTAGAAATGTCATTGTTGGTGCTATTAATTGATTATTTCTTGATGTTGAAATTTGTTATTTTGCTGATAATTGAAATTTTACATGAGCTGTTGAAAATTTTGGAATTCTGTGGACATTTTAATTTTGGGAATATTGCTGTTCATCGGTTAATTTTGGTTCTATTTAGTAATTATTTCTTCCTATTTTGCTGGATGCTGGTGAATGGTGATGCCACTGAATTTGAAATTTGACTTTTGTTGTTGAAATTGTCGAATGTTGTTATTATGTTGGAAATTTTAGAATGTTTGTTGTTCATCGGTTCATCGATTAATTTTTGTGCTCGATTTTTGATGGATAAATTTATAACTTATTTGATGGTAAACTTTTAATTAAGATAATGACTTATTTGAAAATTTTATATTCCCATTATAATGGGCTCAAAAAATTTTCGGGGGCAACAACCCCCGTATGGTTCCCCTCCTCCGGCCCACCCCTTTGACATATCTTGGCTCCGCCCTTGATCATAACATATAAAGAAACAAAATAAAATTCGCAACTCACATGTTCTAAAAAAAATCTGCTTACCATCTCAGCCAGTCAAAAATGACAATAGCGTGTCCAGTCAGAACGTTCATGCTTATCTCCTTTTTCCACAATAAAAAATAAGAAGATAACTTAAGAAAGCCAATTTAAAATATATTTAAAAATACGTGCCACTCATATTTTTTCAACAGATATAAACACACACCGACACTATATTTCAAAAGAAAACATATTGGTTATACAACAACGAGTCATTCAGTTTTTACTTTCCCTATTGTGGGACCTCAACTTCTTTATATTCAGTATATAGGTGTGGATTTATATTTACACCACATTAAAAAGCTTGGAGCAAATGTCAAACTTTAATGAATCAAAGACAACATATTGACATTGCATTTTCTAGACAATCCGAACAGTTCGAAGGGATTATCGACTCGTTTGACTGTAATAGTAGACTATATATGATTTCTTTAACGTCGGGGTTGGCATTTCGTGGACATGATGAATTTGATGATCAAGGTAACTTCCTGGAGTTTCTAAAATTTCTTGCTGATCACAATGACAGTACCAAAAAAGGTTTGTTGAAAAATTCTCCAAAAACTCATAAAATAACAGCTTATGATATCCAAAAAAAAAAAGTTGTGAATGCAGCATCAAGTGAAACTATCAATGCAATAATCAATGATCTTGGAGATGCATTTTTTTCTATCTTGATTGATGAGTTTCATGATGTGGTAGTTAAAACAATAATTGGCTATTCTATTGCATTATGTTAATAATGAGGAAAGCGTCGGTTTCTTAGAATAGATCGCGTTCATCACACAACTTCGTTGTCACTTAAAGTAGCAATACGATCATTATTCTCAAAGTATGGATTAAGCTTGTTGAAATTACGATGTTAAGGCTATGGTGGAGCTTCTAACATGAAGGGAGAGTTCATTGGTCTTAAAATCCTTATCTTAAAAGAGAATCAATTTGCTTTCTATATTTGTTATTTTGCACATCAACTTCGGTTGGCTCTTGTAGTAGTTGCAAAAAGTCATGGTCAAATATCACTTCTTTTTAATGTGCTTAGTAACTTAGTTAATGTTGTTGGAGGTTCATGCAAGCGTCGAGACATTTTAAGAGAAAAGAAAACAAATAAAGTCGTTGAAGCATTGAGTAATGGTGAAATTACAAGTCGACGTGGTTTGAATCAAGAAAGTAGTCTCCATGACTGTTTTATTTTCCTCTATTGTTGATGTATTGTAAATTGTTTCACATGATCAATGGTACAAGGTTAGAGCAAAAAGGTGGAGCGTGTGCTTTATTAAGTTTAATTCAATCTTTTGAGTTTGTATTCAACATGCATTTGATGAAAAATGTAATGAGAATTACAAATGAGTTGTCACAAGCAATGCAAATAAAAGATCAAGATTTGTAAAAGCTATGACATTGGTTAAATTGTCCAAACAACATTTACAAAAGATGACGGATGGGCATCAAGTTACTTAATGAACTTTCTTCTTTATGTGAGAAGCATGAGATTGTTATTCTAAACATATGTTTATGTTCTTCAGAGATCACGATGTAATGCTGAATATCACACTAATTTGCATCATTACAGTAGTAGAAGTATTTTATTGGGTGATAGACAAACAACTTCATGAGCTTAACAATCGTTTCACGGAGATAAACACTAAGTTACTTCCTTGTGTAGCATGTTTGAATCCAAATAATTCTATGCTTTTGATAAGGATAAGTTGCTCTGCCTTGCTCGGTTTTATTCGTTAGAATTTTCCGTTTGATCTCATGGTGCTTGACAATCAATTGGAGACTCATATAATTAATGTGCGGTCTACTTATGAATTTTCAGAAGTTAATAGAATTAGTAGTCTTGCAAAGAAATTTATTCAAACAAAAAAGAATATTGTATATCCATTGTGTACATACTTGTGAAGTTAGTTTAATTATGCATATTGCAACTACAACCTTTGAAGGGCATTCGAGCAATAAGAATAGTTAAGAATCATTTGTGCAATCGGATGGGTGATCAATGGATGAATGATTATTTGGTTACATATATAGAGAATGAGACATTTGATACTGTTGATAATAAAAAAAAATCGTCCAGCGGTTTCAGAATATAAAGACTCGGCAAGAGCAACAATGAGGACACAAATGTAAATACTCTAATTTACACTTTTTGTGCTATAGATTTTTTTTTTTTTTTTTTTTTAGAAAACTTATGTTGGAAATTAGAATTTTTGTAGAAACAACTCAATGTAGTTTGGGTTTGATATATTAATGCTATGTTATAGTATTTTTTTAAGATACACTTTATTTGCTCTCCACAGTTCAAAATTTTTGCATCCACCCCTGGTTGTGGTTGTGGCGATTGTGGCTTTGATCTGCAGGAGATCGAAGAATTCTTCCTCTTCCGATTCTCTCTTTGCATATTTGTTCAATTTTTGAATTTATGATTTATATCTTGTTTTTTCATTGGTTTTGATCTCTCTATCTCTTTCTCACTAGGACACTTTAGAATTTCTTATTTCTATCTTATTTTTTCAGTGGTTTTTTTTTACTTATCTTTGGTTATTTTGTTTTTGATGAGTGTACCAATTGTCAATTCCTGTATATTCTTTTTGTTATCAACAAAATTTCCATTTTTATCACTTGTAATTTTGTTTTTATAGACTAGAGTACTACTTGTCATTTGGTATAATACATTTTGTTTGTTTTTTTTTTTTTAATTTTTAGTTTTAAGTTAACTATTATTTCTGTAAAAGACTTGTTGGTTTTTAATGCATTCTACAATTTGGGGACCATTTTGAGAGTCTAATATATGGAGTTTGCATAAGGTTCTGAAAATCACATAACCGGCCTTCATCATACCCTTAAAAAATGTAGTATCTAAATCTGTAAAAATGGTAAATGTGCAACTACACTGAAATACTCTTTGTTAAAGGAACTTACATCTTTGTAATTTTTTTGTTCGTGTATTAGGTTTTAGACAAGAAACGAAGGAAAGAACCTGAAGTTGTATATTAAGAGTAGCACTAAGGAGGAAGGTGTATAGTATCCTTTACTGAATGAATTTCAATATGTTTGTGATCTGTAATCTAGTCTATATATATATACACTAACCTAGGCATGATCTATACATAATGTGGATGGATAAATAACAGACTAGACACATGCAAAAGAGCTGAATTAGTTACAACAATATGAACAACACTAGAAGCGTCTACTTAACCGAATTCAAGTCACATGTTGGTGAGTTTTCTTTTGTCACTTGGTCACTTGATTTTCGATTGTGATAATTGTAGTCCATAGTTCCTTCTTCTCTAACATCCCTCTTCAAGATGGAGTTAACTTCAATTACTCCAAGCTTGCTACGTAGATATAAGTGTCTAGAATTCATCAATAGTTTGGTTAGTATATCTGCTATCTGGTCTGCTTTTGGAACATAGCTTATTACCAGTTATTTTGCTAATACTTTGTCTCTGACAAAATGCATACCAATTCTATGTGCTTAGTTCGTGCATGATAGACAGGATTAGAAGCCAATGCACTAGCTCCTAAGTTGTCACACCATATTGTTGGAATTTCAGTTTGAGTTATATTTAGTTCTTGAAGTAGAGATTAAATCCAAGTGATCTCTGTAGTAGTGTGAGCTAGAGTTCTATATTCCGCCTCGCTTCTTGATCTTGCTACTACATTTGTTTCTTTGAGGACCAAGAAACTAGATAGCCACCTGTATACACAATAACCACATGAGATTTCTCTCATCATCCGGATATGATGCCCAATCAAGATCTTCATATGCAACAATCTTCATATTTTGTGCTTCATGAATGATTAGTCTCATATCAAGGGCTCTCTTTATGTATCTCAGAGAGTCTTTTAGCAAGCTCCAGTTCACATCTCAGGATTTTGAAGATCTCAAGATAATTGACCGATTCTATTTACAAAGAAATGAAATGGTTGGTCTTGTATGAGTAAGATATTGTAGTGCTCCTACTACACTCCTAAATTGGGTTGGATTTTTAAGCTTATGCCATCTGCTTTACCTACCAACCTTCCAAATCCCATAGGAGTGATACTAGGCTTGATTTTCAAAGCTAAACTTCTTTAAAACATCAAGAGTATATTTCTTCTTTGATAGGTGAAGTCTAATTTCATCTATATAGAATTCAACCCCCAAGAACTTCTTTCGTTTGCCCATATCTTTTAAAGCAAAGGAAGCATTCAACTTGTCACTTAGCTTCTGTATTGTTGTAGTGCAGTCCCCAGTTAGTATAATGTCATCAACATATACTAGCAAGTAGATTACATGATCGTGTGCAATTTGATAAAAGACTGAAGTGTCAGCTTTGGATTGCTTAAGGTCCCACTCCGATAATGTCTTCTTCAGTGTATCATGCCAAGCTCTAGGGGCTTGTTTGAGTCCATATATAGTTTTGTTGAGTCTGCAAACAAATGATGGTTCTGATTTATCTATAAATCCCTGAGGCTATCCATGTATACTGTTTTCTCAAGTTTTCCATTGAGAAAAGCATTGTTGATGTCTACCTGCCTTATCTTACAGCCTTTAGAAACTGCTGTTGTAAGAATAATCTTCAGAGTTGGTGTTTTAGCTACTAGACTGAATGTTTCATAGTAGTAAATTCCTGAAGTTTGTGAGAAGCCCTTTGCTACCATCCTGGCTTTATGTCTCTGAATTTCTCCATTTGCATCAAATTTCAGTTTATATACCTATTTGCATCCTATTATTTTCATTGTATGTTCAGGAGGGACTAACACCCAAGTATGATTTCTAACCAATGCATCATATTCTTCCTTCATTACCTTACACCATTTTTCACTCTTCAGTGTTCCATCGAAGTTAACTGGTTCCTCATTATCTAAGGACTATGAGATAACAGCAGTTGTGTATGTTCTTGGTTTTACTATCCCAACTTTTGATCTAGTTACCATAGGATGTTCAACCTTTTCTGTAATCTTTTCAATTTGTGGCATATCCACCCAAATATTAATCCCAGCTTGAGATTACGAGGAGTCAGTCATATATCTCTGTCTGGGTTGTTGTGATACATTATTATCAATACCCTTATCATTTTCTACCACTTCTTCACTTCCAAATGAAGGTTCATGTGCAGATTCATCTGTTGAATGCATTATATAAGCTAATATGAGATTATATTATGAGAGTTCTGTTAAAATGGGAGATGATGTAAAGTCATATGAGTGAATTTGGTTTGGTGTGATTTGTTGAGAAAACCTTCCTTAAAGAAAAATGAATTTTCATCAAAGACAACATGTCTGAAGATATATATTCTACCATTGGAGTTTAAGCACTCGTATCCTTTGTGAGACATACTAGGTCCAAGGTAGACACATTTTTTAGTATGAAAATCAAACTTGTGTTTCTGATAGGGTCTTATACATGGATAGAAAGTACATCCAAAAACCTTAAGAAGCTTGTAATCTATAGTGTTTTTAAATATAGGATTTCATAGGGTGATTTGTGTTGGAGTAAAGGACTGGGCATTCTATTTATAAGGTAAGTTGTAGTAAGAAAAGCTTTCCACCAATAATATAGAGGCATATGTGCTTGAGCCAAGAGAGTTAAGCCAATTTCAGTTATGTGCCTATGTTTCTTTTCAGCTCTTCCATTTTGAGCTGAGGTGTGAGGACAAGAATGTCTCAGTTCTATCCCTGATTCTGTGGCTAGTTTGTCCAGATTTCTACTCTCCTCCCGTATCAGTTTGTAAGGCTTTAATTTTTCTCTCAAATTGGTTTTCAATTAGCCTTTTAAACTAAGTAAAATAGTGTAGAACTTTAGATTTATGTTTCAAGGGATAAATCCAGGTATATCTAGTGCAATCATCAACAAACAACACATAGTACTTAAACCCTAAGATAGAATTAATGTGAGATGGTCCCCAAACATTAGTGTGTATTAGATCAAGAGGTATTTGAGCATGAGAGGATGATAGTATAAAGGGTAAGGTATGAGATTTACCAAACTGACATGATACACAGAATGAAAAAGCTTTATTATTGACAATTTTGAGATTACTACAAAACTTTAGAACTTTTTGTAATACCGAGTTGGAAGGATGTCCTAGCCTTCAGTGTCAGATTTCAGTTTGTGCTTCCATGAAGTTATAGCGAGTAGAGTTGGTGGAATGATTCGGATCGGTGTTGAGGAGATTATGAGTGATGTTGGTCCGATGATTATTGGTGAGCTTGTGTTTGGAGATCTTGAATAAGGTAGATTCAGTTGATATAATCAATCTTCAAGTTTCCCTTGCACTAGAGCCTTCCTTGTTGGTAGATCATTCACAACACAGCCATAAGGAAAGAATTCAACAGATACATTGTTATCAGTAGTTAATTTAGAGACACTTATAAGATTCTTCTTGATTCTATGAACATGAAGCAACCGTTTTAGTACCAAGGATTTATCAGATTCAGTATTGAAAACTTTAGAACCAACATGAGAAATTTGTAATGAAGTACCATTACCTACTACCATTTTCTGCTTACCTGCATACTCCTTAGCTTCATCAACATTGTTTCTATCAGTAGTAACATGGTGACTGACTCCAGAATCAGCATACCAGACTTAATCTTCTACTATATTTGGGCTTGCAATGTAAGCAGATGGATTGGAGGTGTGAATCTGATCATTGGATTTTTTCCCTATATACTTTTCATCAAACCGGTTATAGCACCAGGCAGCACTGTGGTTGTTTAAACCACAGATTTGACACAATTGTCTTGTTTCATTTGTCCTTCCAAATCTCCATCTACCTATTGTTCTTCCTCCGAAGTTTGTGTTTCGTCCACCTCTACTTCCTCTTCCATTATAGTGACTTACATTGTGTGAGCTTCCTTGAGTTAGGTTGATGGATCCAAAGTTGTTTCTGACTTGACTGAGGTACTCAAGTCTACTTTCAAAAGTCATGAGTGTTGAAGATAGCTCATGCCATGAAACTTGATCTCTACAATTCACTTGCACTACAATAGGGGTGTATTCTTCATCAAGTCCAGCTAGCACTTGAGTAGCCAAATCAGCATGATCAATCTTCTTTCTAGCAATCTCCAGATTATCAGCAAGTTGTTTGATAGTGCTGAGATATTGATCCATAGACATGAATCCTTTTATGATTCTCTGCAATTCATAGGTAAGGAAGGTCACTATTGACTGTTGAGAATTCCATAGTTCTAATTTATAGTCTTCCAAAGCTCGCTTGAGCTATTACAGCCCATGACACGCATCACAATCTCTAATGTCATGGAGGTATACAACCATCCCATTAGGAGCTGATCTACTGAAATCCATCTAGAGTATTATGGATTGGGAATTATCTCTACTGTGGTTCCAGTTTCAGTTGCAGCTTGTGAATTAACAAATTGTAGAGGACATACCTTCGTGCTCAAAGCAGATAGTCTTCTAGACCATGGCCTCTAACAATTGGCATTATAACATTCTTCTAGAGAAGGAAGTTATCTCACCGAGCTTTACGTGTCGCACGAGTTAGGTTCATGCTAAAGGGAGTAAGATTGTTCATCAAAACCGGGACTTGAATTGTGGAGTTAGAGTTTGAGCCATGAGATTGATTGTTGTGGCTAGTATTCGCCATAGAGTGGCTCTGATACCAAGTCAAGAAATGAATGATAGAAGTTGAAGCTGTATATTAAGAGTAGCAGTAAGGAGGAAGATGCATAGTATCCTTTATTGAATGAATTTCAATACGTCTGTGATCCATAATCTAGTCTATATATACACACTAACCTAAGGCATGATCTATATACAGTGCAGATGGATAAATAACAGACTAGGCACATGCAAAATAGCTGAATTAGTTACAACAGTATGAACAACACTAGAAGCTTCTACTTAACCGAATTCAAGTCACATTTTGGCTGAGTTTTCTTTTGTCACTTGGTCACTTGATTTTCTGATTTTGTTCATTGTAGTAATAGATCCTTCTTCTCTAACAGTTTTACATTTATTTTATCGTCTGCTATGTGTTTTACCTTTAGGTGTATTTTTTCTGTTTTTAGAAATTATTTTGAAATAACAACTATGTCCCTTAGTTTTTGCTTATGTGCCACTCACGTCTTCCATGCTTTGTAATGAAAATATTAAGTTTTTTTTAAAAAAATTTGCTTTTGAACAGTAGTTTATCGGTTTAAAAGATGATGCATCTTATGTTTTGTACTTTAATGCAAAATGTTAGCCATGTTGTGATCCCATATGATTTTCCGTTAATTCAACTAATGGAGACGACCTAACTGAAGTAAGAGCGCAACTTTAGTAACTAAGATGATAAAAAGAAAAATTGGGTCAAACCAAAATAAAACACCAAGGTGTTTTTGTTACTAATGTGACGTGTTAACATATACTATATCGGTAAAGTTATAAACAAAAGAAGCCATATTTTCTTGTCGAAAAGAATCGTATTTTTTAAAGCCAAAAATACACTCAATAAGAAACAATTTCTTGGTTTTATTTATTTGAGATCAACTAAATTGCAGCATCTAACTTTCAGATTTTTAAAAAAAATGGTAAATATTTTTGTCAAGGAGAATTAGTATAATTCATGAGGTAATATAGCATTAAAATATTTTGAAACGACAATTTGAAATTCTGAAATAAAAATGAAGAACAATTAATGGCATTTTTATTTCTCAATTAATAAGCTGTAGTCAAATGTTACTAATAAATTACTATGCAAAAAAACATTAGCAAATTAAAGTAGTGCAGAAACGTTTAAAACTAACACGTTTAATTAATATAAATAGCCCTAGTTTAGAAACATCTCCCCACAAATCCATTTTATAATCTTCCGAGAATATCTCTTAAGAGGTAGAATCACATAAACATTATGGCTGTAATGGGAGCTTTGGTATTGTTTATGGTAGCTTGCATGGCGACATCTGCGGTGTCGTGGTCAAGTCATGTTGGGGCGGCGATCCAAAATCATCGCATGTTGTGATTGCACCACCAACACATCTGCAATTCTCTTCTGTTGAGGCCATATCAGACGTGGTGCTGACGGTGGAGGGATTTCTGCCATGCTTGGAAGCTATAAAAGGTCTCAAAGATTGCTCGGTGGAGATTTTAAAAGCAGTGTTTGGACTTCCGCTAGACGCTTCGTGCTGCCAAGTTGTGAATCAGATAGCCATAAACTGCTTGCCAAAAGGGTTTCCTTTAGATCAGACGTTTTTGCCTGTCGCCCTAGGTAACTGCATTAATGCCCCTGCACCACCAGCCAGCGGTTGAACTATATATATCTGAAGGGTTTAGGGATGATTTTTGCATGATTTGTTTAATGATGTAGAATCTGAGGACTAAATTAATTTTTCTTGTTTTAAATCTTTTAGGGGAGAAAAAAAAATGAATATTTTGTGTTCGTGGTCATGGTCGTGATTTTAATTTTTTTTATAGTCATTAGGTTAATAAGGGCGTTTTCAAGCTTCAATGAATAATTTTTACAAATTTCCAAGAATATCTTTTGATGTTTTGTGGATATCAGTTAATAAATGTTTAACTTGCTATGTTAATTTTGGCACGATGTTCCATACAACATTGAATGATTAACAAAGAAAATTAAATTGATATGTTATAATGTGTAGATTCATCAATATTGCTTACTAAACATGTTGCAAAGAAATTGATCATTCACCAAATCAATTTTATTCATTTTATCCCGAGAAATTGATGAATCTTGGCACATGCTAAAAACCAACAAAATGACTTGCTATCTTTTGGTGAGAATCATATTGGGGCTTCTGAAAAGAAAAGAAAAAGAAAAAAAAAAGTCATATTGCGACTTTCAGAATTTCAAATATTTGTTTACTATGCTAAACCAATCCAAATAACGAATAAATGTATTGCACATCTCTTTGTTCATATCAAAATTTGTGGCAAGATTTCACACACACTTTGTGTGACGTAGTAGGGACGCAATATTTTAGGGTTCGTTTCTGCACTCATTTATCTACATTACATTTAAAAAGTGAAACATTTTTGAACTTATTATATCCTTACAAATTTTTTAAAATTCCATATTCACTCATTAATGTTCAATTATCTTTTAATAATTTATTTATTAAATTTTAAAGGTTTTGCACAAATGGTCCCTATCTTTTGCACTTCATCATGCGAGTTGATGATGTATCTTTTCATTTTGGCGATGTAGCCTCTATTTCAAACTTTGTTGGTGACAATGGTCCTTCCCGTCTAATTGCATCAAATTAACCATTTGTTCTCGACTTTTTTTTTGCACAAATGGTCCCCGTGCATTCCACACTATTCATTTCATAAGGGCATGTTTGACATTTCACTTTGTTCATAAATAAAAATTTGCAACCAAGGTCCCAAACTTAAGAGAAAATAAAGAAAGAAAATAATTTTAAAAAAATACTCTTTAAAAAAATAATTTGGGACCTTTGTTGCAAATTTTTATTTATGAAAAGTGAAATGTCGAAAATACCCTTATGAAATGAAGAGTGTGTAATGAACGCGGGGACCATTTGTTCAAAAATGTTAGAACTAACGGTTAATTTAACAAGACGGAAAGGACCATTGCTGCAAACAAAGTTTGAAATAGGGGCTACACTGCCAAAAATAAAAAGATGGTTCCTCAACTGTAAAAGTAAAAGATAGGGACCATTTGTGTAAAAAAGCCAATTTTAAATATTCCTAGTTAAATTAAAATTTTATTCATTGATCATTTAATAAATGAAACATTTCTTTACTCATTTATTGTTCATCGGTATCGTACATTAAATTTGTAACAATTTGAAACTTACAACTACATTTTTTTAAACATTTAATCTATTAAATTAAGTTAAATACATAGGTGAAAAGATGATTTCAAATGTTTTTTTCCTCGTTACACAGATGAAATGAATGAGAAATGAGTTTAAAAAAAATGAATGTGAAGTTCATGATACCCTAAGTTCCATACAATTATAGAAAATAACATTACACAAGTCAAAATGCACAATTCTAATGAACAAATGTTTGAGCTCAAACACCAAGGCAATTTAATTCCAAACCTAAATTTCTTACGCTATTATTTTCATTTACCATGCAATCATATTTTCACTTTCGATCGGTGTGAGTTTTTATTTAAAGAAAATAAATAATTTATTTTTTTAAAACATAATTATGTGTTAATTCAATTCATTCATTAATTTTATAATTTAATATATAATAATGTTTCTAAAACTCCAATAGGTATTTCCCGACAAACAAGTGGCAAGGTAAGCTATAGGAATATAATTGTTAGACTTTCAAGGCGTTGGCAATTCTTATAACTGGAAGATTATTGTAACAATTTGTCGTTGACATGTGCATAAAGCTTGAAACTACTAGACTTGACTTTTATCGACAAAAAAAAATCTCGAATAATAGGTGAACTTTACCAAGGAATAGTATGAGAGGAAACAAAATAGGAAAGAGGATTGTTTGTTTGAAAGAGGGTTGTTCATGTTGGTTCGTTTGAAAGAGGTGCAAGAGATATGCGTTATGTAATGACTTTAGTCCAACGATTTGGAAAACCAGATTCGTTAATCACTTTTGCATGCAACTCAAATTGGAAAGAAATTAGAAACAAAATAGAAGAAGGACAATGGACTCAAGATAGACCGAATTTAATTGAAGTTTTTTTTCGGGCAAAGCTATCTTAAAGATCATCTCTTCAAAAAGGAAATATTTGGAAAGTTGCAACATATGTTTAGGGATGATTTTTGCACGATTTTTTTAATGGTGCGAAATTCAAGGACTGCATTAAGTTTTCTTGTTTTAAATCTTATGTAGAGAAATAAAAATGAAAAAATTGTGGTCGTCGTCATGATCATGATTTTAATTTTGTTTTAGTCATTAGGTTAATAAGAGCGTTTTTAAGCTTCAATGAACAATTTTACAAACAACAATAGATAATGAGTAAAGAAGAAAAGGAAATTAATAGCTTACTACTTTTTTTGGATCGAAATGTAAAAATTATATAGATCAAAAGGTCTTGTACAAATAAACTGGGCAACCCCATATATGCAAGCCTACAAAAATAATACTACCTTAGTACCACAATCTGTATAAAAGGCAAGTAAGCAATAAGGAAAACAAATATACTGGGCATTCACAGGAAGGGTAATACAAGACAAAAGCTAACCATATGAACATAGTTACCCAGCAAAAACCAATGACTCAAAATGAATCAAAACATTAGGATACAAAGAAAACATGACCTTGTATACTTGTGTTTTAATCCTCCTAATAATACTATCTAGAATACCCTTAAGATCCACAAAAATTCATATATTTCTTGCCATCCATAAGTAGTAAACGGTAGCGGCAAATGCAATCCTCTTTGCTTTACTTTGCCAACTGAACACTTGCCTTCTTTCTTGATCCATTTTAATGAGCTAGCAATGGTAGACATGGATCTATGTATCCCGAGCCAAGATCTGATATTCAACCAAACTGTAGAACTAAACCGGCATTGAAAAAATAGGTGGGTAGCTGATTCATCGGATTGTTGACAAAAAACGCATTCGTTATCAATATCCACGTGCAAAATCCTATCCTTGGTGAGTAATTTCATAGGATGAATGAATGTTTCGCTGAATAAAAGGTTCCAAACTTCATTTGCCCATATCTTTTTAACCCCTTTCAGCCTAAAGTAATCATAAGCCGAGGAAATACTCGATTTTTCACCAAATGACCACTGAGCAGCCTGTAGCTGCCCTCTGTCAGCCTGATCTGGTCCCTGATGTCGAGGACTCTCTTCAACAATGGGGAGTCCGTTTTGTTTGAAATCAGCTCCAAACCAAGTTCCCTTTTAGGTAAACTTGGTTGACCCATTGGACCCACAATGTATCCTTCTTTCGTGAATATTCCAAATGGTTTTAGCTAGAAGTGCCGTGTTCCAGCTCTATGTTTGTCGAAAACCAAGACCACCCTCCTCTTTTGGTAAACATACTTCGTTCCAAGCTACCAGAGGCCTTTTATGACCCCAAAGAAATTTCCTACAAAGGCTGGAAATTCGGGCAATAACCATAGCCGGGATGGGGAAAATTGATAATCAAAAACATTTTACTCCTTGCAAAGCACCGCCTCTAATAAGCTCAGCCCTTCCCGTGCTTGTCCATAAGTTGATATAAGCTGCCATTTTGTCTAAAATACTTGTAGATTTTGAATGCATGCTACAATTTGAGGGACCATTTTGAGAGTCTAATTTATAAAGTTCGCATCGTGTTCGAAAATTACATAAACGGCCCTCATCATACCCTTAAAAATGTACTATCTCAATCAGAAAAATGGTAAATGTGCAACTACGCTGAAATACTCATTGTTAAAGGTACTTATAGATTTGTAATTTTTTTTGTTCGTGGATTAGGTTTAACAGTTATTTTATCTTCTCGCTACGTGTTTTACCTTTTGGTGTGTTTTTTCTGTTTTGAGAAATTATCTTGAAATAACAACTGTCCCTCATCTTTTTTTGCTTATGTGTCACCCACGTCTTCCATGCTTTTTAAAGAAAATTTTAATTTTTTTAAAATATTTTCTTTTGAACAGTGTGGTTCATCGGTTTAAAAGGTGATGCATCTTATGCTTTGTACTTTAATGGCAAAATGTTCGCCATGTTGTGATCCCATATGATTTTCAATTAATTCAACTAATGGAGACTACCTAACTGAAGTAATAGCGCAACTTTAGTAATTAAGTCAATAAAAAGAAAAATTGGGTAAAACAAAATTGAAACATCAATCCAAATTGGGTGACCTAAGGTGTTTTTGTTACTAATGTGACGTGTTAACATACACTAGTAAAGTTATAAACAAAAAAGCCAGATTTTCTTGTCGAAAAGAATCGCATTTTTTTTTAAAGCCAAAAATACACCAAATAAGCAACAATTTCTTGGTTTTATTTATTTGAGATCATTGCAGCATCTAATTTATCACATTAAAAACAAAAAAAAAAAAAAAATTGGTAAATATTTTTGTCAAGGAGAATTAATATAACTCATGAGGTAATATAGCATTAAAATATTTTGAAACGACAATTTGAAATTCTGAAAAAAAAATCAAGAACAATTAATGGCATTTTTTTTCTCAATTAATAAGTTGTAGTCAAATGCTACTAATAAATGACTATGCAAAATAACATCATCAAATTAAAGTAGAGAAGAAACGTTTAAAACTAACACGTTTAATTAATATAAATAGCCCAAGTTTAGAAACATCTCCCCACAAATCCATTTTATAATCTTCCGAGAATTTTCTTTTAAGAGGTCGAATCACATAAACATTATGGCTGTAACGGGAGCATTGGTATTGTTTATGGTTGCTTGCATGGTGGCATCTGCGGTGTCGAGGTCAAGTCATGTTGGGGCGGTGCATCTAAAATCATCGCATGTTGTGGCTGCACCACCACCACATCCGCAATTCTCTTCTGTTGAGGCCATATCAGACGTGGTGCTGACGGTGGAGGGCTTTATGCCATGCTTGGAATCTATAAAAGGTCTCAAAGATTGCTCGATGGAGATTTTAAAAGCCGTGTTTGGACTTTCACTTGACGCTTCGTGCTGCCAAGTTGTGAATCAGATAGCCATAAACTGCTTGCCAAAAGGGTTTCCTTTATCTCAGACGTTTTTGCACATAGCCTAGGTAACCGCATTAATGTCCCTCGCACTACCGACCAAAGGTTGAACTATATATATCTGAAGGGTTTAGGGATGATTTTTGCATGATTAGTTTAACGAGGTAGAATCCGAGTACTAAATTATTTTTTCTCTCGTTTTAAATCTTTTAGGAAGGAAAAAAAAAATGAAAATTTTGTAGTCATGGGCATGGTCGTGATTTTAATTTTTTTTTAGTCACTAAGTTAATAAGTGCGTTTTTAAGCTTCAATGAAGAATTTTTACAAATTTCCAAGAATATCTTTTTATCTTTTTGTGGGATATCAGTTAATAAATGTTTAACTTGCTATGTTAATTTTGGCACCATGTTCCATACAACATTGAATGATTAACAAGGCAAAATAAATTTATATAAATTATAAAAAATTAAATGGATGATGTATTGCAAACTGTCTAGATGGGAACAAACATCCTCTATTTTTTGTTTTTTTTTTTTTTTTGCGATGTATATATTTTAGAGTGATGTGACATATTTTTTAGTGCAATCTATAGTCCCATTGAAAATTTGCATTTGAAAAGGGCGGTTCATCAGTTAAAAAGCTTAATCTATTTATGTACATTTCAACATTATACTTTAATAGCGAAAACTTGCCATGTCGTGATCCATACATAATTTTCAGTTAATTAACCAAACAGAAACGAACGTGGTGATCTAATAGAAATAAGGGAACAATTTTAGTAATCAATTTAAAACAATATGAAGTTGAGCAATAAATTTCGATTAAAATTGGGTAACATAATGGGTAAGAAGCACTTTATTGGTAAACTCTTGCCACATTAGCCATGATGTGATTCACGTAGGATGTTTTGTTAGCATTAAACTATTTTGAAACAACAGTTCAAAATAAATTTCGGAATTAAAATTCAAGAATAATTAATGGCTATTAATTATTTTTATTCTCTCTAGTTAAATGCTACTATAATAACTGAAATGCAAATGGTACTCGCAAATTAAAGTAGAAACAGGGGGCACTAACACGTTTAACTAATTAATACAATATCAAATTTAAATTGCCCGAGATTAGAAGCATCTCCACACAAATCCATTTTATGATCTTCCAAGAATATTTCTTAATTAAGAACTTAAAGCGCACAAACATTATTGCACTTCAATCAGCAGCTGTAATTAATAGGAGCTTTGGTATTGTTTATGGTAGCCTGCATGGGGACATCTGCCGTGTCGAGGTCAAGTCATGTTGGGTTGGCGTAGCCAAAATTATCACATGTTGCGGCTGCACCACATCCCCAATTCTCTAGTGTTGCGGCTGTATCAAACGTGGTGCTGACGGTGGAAGGCTTTCTCGCCATGCTTGGAAGCTATAAAAGGTCTCAAGCTTGCACGGTGGAGATTTTAAAAGCAGTGTTTGGACTTCCACTTGACGCTTCGTGCTGCCAAGTTGTGAATCGAGATAGCCAAAACCGCTTGCCAAAAGGGTTTTCTTTATCTCATGCTTTTTCAAAAGCAAGTGTTTGACTTCCACTTGACGCTTCGTCTTGCCAAGTTGTGAATCGATAGCCAAAACTGCTTGCCAAAAGGGTTTTCTTTATCTCATGCTTTTTCCCTGCCGCCCTAGAAAACCGCATTAATGCCCCCGCACCACCATCAAGCGGTTGAACTATATGTATCCGATGAATTTATGGATGATTTTAGCATGTTTTGTTTAATGATGCAGAATCAAGGACAACATTTATTTTTCTTGTTTTAAATCTTTTAGTAGATAAAACAAAATGACAAAAATTGTGGTTGTGGTCGTGATCATGATTTTAATTTTGTTTTAGTCATTAGGTTAATAAGAGCATTTTTAAGCTTCAATAAAGAATTTTTACAAATTTCAAGAATATATATTTTGATCTTTTTGTGGGATTTCAGTTAATGAAAGTTTAATTTGCTATCCATTCATGTTATTTTTGGCATGTTGTACCAAACAACGTGGATAATGAGTAAAGAAGAAAAAGAAATTAATAGCTTACTACTTACTGGGACGGAGACAAAGCCATAACAAATGAGTCAAATTCTATATTTTCTATTTTTATTATGTTCGTCCTCTCTATTATTTTGCTTGTTTTATAGATAGGACGGATTTTCTAATAACATACTCCATGCAATACTATTGAAAGTTTATCATAGTGAATGAATTGATTAATTATAAAATAAAGGGTAAACATTTTTGTTCGACAAAGGATGGCATTGCATTAATTTATGGGAACTCTGGACTCATTTAAAAAACACTCATGTCAAGAAGCGTATTAGTATGAACTTCATAATTAATTTGATTTTAATAAGATATAATCGACTTAGAGCATCTCCAATGGTAGCTTCTATTTTGAATGTCTAGATGATGTGGCGATGAGGTGGAGGGACAAAACCAATGCCAGATCATTTATCGTAGAAGGTTGTTCAAAAGGATGTCCATTTCAGAAGGTTTCTTGACACCTTCTACAATAAATGTTCTTCTACATCGTGTCTATCTCTCTCTTCTTTTTTTTTTCTTTTCCTCATTCTACAATATATCTCCTCATTTCTTTTCTCTCTCTGCCACATGACTTTTTAAGAAGATGTCAAGCATTTGAGATGCTCTTAGGATTCCAAAGTAATTGCTAAAACCTATAAGAAATCCCCTAACAACATTCCTAGTGTACTTCCATACGCCACCCAACTCCCCAGAAACATTCCTTGCTCCCTCACTACAATTCTCTCCCCCCTCCCTTATGAATCCTTTCCTTCCCAAATTCCACACATTTGTTCACACATAACACACAGTAAAGCACTAAATTCATATATGTCAGACTTCGATACTTTGACTTTGAGACTGATTGTATAAGTTAAGCATGAAAAGAAATGCAAACCACAAATGATGAATACGCAGCACATACCCTCATGATGATATCTCGCAACCCTTGGAGTTGCTACCCTAGTCCAACCACCGCCCAAATCATAGAAGACAAGAATTCCACAGCCGCATTTGCTACCACTAGTGAAAGAATCGTTGCTTTAGCCTCCACCGACACTGAAGATGGTAACTAACCTAAGGAACCTTTTTCTCATATCGTTACTACTTTTCCATTGGCCCAGAATGTGTACTAAACTTGTACCATGTGCAGCAAGTTTTTCCCTCCTACTAAGCACTTGGCGGCCACAAAACCAGCTACTATAATCGACTGTTGTTCCTCAGTACCACTGTCTTCAACACAAAAAAAAAAAAAAATTTGACTTTTAGTGATGAAAATTTTCATGACACAAAAAAAAATTCGTAGGTAAATCCCACTTTTCATAGGAACTTCCTTATAGGCAAGAATCCAGACAGAGCGTAGCAACGTTTCCCGATGGTTGCTAATTTCACTACCGACGATCTTCTTCGTCGAGAAAATTATTTCTACCAACGACAAAAACATTTGATGGAACAAGTTTTGGGAATAAATATTTCTTGCCAAAAAAGTTTTGTAGGTTGAAATTTTGCGGTAATGTATTGGCGATGTATTTATTTCGTTGTAGACGAATTTATGTTTGTCGCAAAGAACTTAAAAAGATTGGATTACGAGTTCCGATGAATTTAGAAAGTCTTCAAGAAATACTGCTGTTTGCGAAGATTTTTTTTGTCATCGGTAGAATTATTTGCTTTTATTCAACTTCTTTCAACAATTATTTAACTTGTCAGGGAAATATTTGGATAGTTGAATGATCTACTCCGACGAATTTTTAAAGTTGTCGGGAAACATTGTTTCTTGTGACTATTATGTTGTTGTTGGTAGAAATGTTTGCTTTAATGTGACTTATTCTAATGCATTTTGTTGCCATGTGAAAAATGTTTAGGGGGTTAAACGATCTCTTCCGACGAATTTCTAAGATGCCGGGAAATATAATTTTTTTTGATTATGGCGTTGTCGAAAAGAAATGTTTACTTTAATGTGACATATTCCAAATTTTTATTTTATTTTGTCGGCAAAAGTTTGTATATTTAGAATAATCTCTTCCGACGAGTTTTGAAAATCGTCGGCAAATGGTGCTTTTTGCGACGATTATATTTTCATCAGAAGAAACATTTATTTTAATGTAGCTTTGCAAAAGAATATTTAAGTTCGTCAAAAAAGAGGTTTATAGGGTTGAATATTCGTTAGAATAACAATGCAACATAACCTTAAATGTAACTAATAAGAATTTTCTGTCAAACAAAATATTTGTCGCTAGAGGTTATTTTTTACTACGACGTTTTAGCTCTTACATTTATATCTCACTGGGGTTTTCTAGTAGTAATAAGACTTATAAGTTCTTCAAAACACTCATTAATGTTCTTGTTTTAAATAGTTGAGTTCAACACCACGTGCTGTCATCACTTTCTCTTGAAACATCAAGATAACTTTTGTAATTATCAAATTTGAGCTATTGAAAAATCTGGTTATCTTTTTTTTTTCCCAACTAGGACTAGGATGAAGAAATTTGAAGTGACACATATTGTAGAAATATAAAAGAGATGAAGAAATATAATGGAGAATACGTGTGGAGAAATAATTCTCTCTATATTGATGTAATGTAATTATGAATGGGGTTACAAGATATATATATATATATATATATATATATATATATATATATATATATATATATATAGTTAATAGAAACCTAATAAGGAAAGAAATAAAAAGAAAAGAGTTCTACCTAGAATAGGAATATTACATATATGGTATCCTACTACATGGTATTCTAATCTAAATAGAATTCTAATACTCCCTTCAAGTTGAAGCATGTATGTCAAGAGTGCCCAACTTGTGAGTGAATTTGTGAAATACCTCCTTCCCAATGCTTTAGTAAATAAATCGCAATCGATTGTTGCTTGGAACATAAGCGCAGTCTTGATCTCTCCTTTATCAATTCGCTCACGAACAATATGACAATCTATTTCAATGTGTTTTGTTCTTTCATGATATATCTTTGGATTAGCGGCAATATGCATTGTCGCTTGATTATCACAATATAATATTGCTTTGTTTGTGGATGATCTACACATAAGTCTTTCAAAGAATTGTCTCAACCATATAAGCTCGCATGTAATGGAAGCCATTGCCCTATACTCGACCTGCGAAAGATTTGGACACGATCGTTTATTTCTTGCTTTTCCATGATATAAGTGCTTTTCTCAAAATACACAATATCCTCAGAATCGAATGTCGTGTAGTAATATCTCCTACTCAATCTGCATCACAAAATCCTGCTAGTTTGCAATTTCCCACTTGATGGGAAATATAATCCTCGCCCGGTGCCCTTTCAAGTATCGGAGCAATCGGTGAACCGCATCAAGATGGGGTTGTCTAGGTGTCTCGCATAAACCGGTCGAGTGTATTGATGAATATGAGAACTCAGTCCAGTAATGGTGAGATAAATGAGCTTTCCTACCAACCGTCGATAGTATGTGGGATCTTTCAATAACTTTCCGTCGGTCGATTAAATTTCAATGACCGCTCCATAGGAAATGCTTGCGTTTTGATCCAAGTAATCCGCTTCTTGAAGAATGTCAAGAGTATACTTCCTTTGATTTATTGAAATCCACGATCTTGAGCGAGCAATTTCTATTCCAAGAAAGTATTTTAATGTACCAAGGTCTTTCAACTTGAATTGAGATGCAAGGAATATTTTTGTAGTAGAGATTGCTTCTCTATTATTTCCTGTGACAATCATATCATCCACATATAATAGAACTGCCGTAAATAAATTACCATTGACCTTTGTAAAGAGTGAGTAATCTGCATGTGACTGTTTGAACCCAAACCAATAATAGCAGATATAAAATTTTGAAACCAAGAATGAGATGCATGTTTCAATCCATATAAAGATTTATGAAGTCGACATACAATGGTGTCTCCCCGTCGATCGGCGAAAACCGGGAGGGGAGTCATATAGACTTCTTCATCAAGATCACCATGAAGAAAGGCATTGTGTACATCCATCTGATGAAGCGTCCAGTCACGAATAGAGACGATAGCAAGTAAGCATCTGACTGTAGTTAACTTTGCAACTGGAGCGAAAGTTTCATTATAATCAATCCTTCTCGTTGTGTAAACCCTTCGCCACTAACCGTGCTTTTGTATCGTTCAACTATACCGCCGTAATGAAATTTAATTTTGAACACCCACTTACAACCAATAGGATGAGAATTTGGAGGAAGCGGTACAAGTGACCAAGTATTGTTTTCTTCCAAGGCACGAATTTCATCATTCATGGCAGCGACCCATTTGGGATCCTGACATGCTGCCTCATATGTAGCTGGCTCTATGATATGAGAAATATTATATGTAAAAGAACGATGTATAGAAGAAAGGTTACTATATGATACATACCTTGATATAGGGTATCGGGTCTTTGGATTGTTGGAAGAGACCCGGCTTAAGTAGGCGTAGTATGATTGATATAGTAATCTTCCAGGTGAAATGGGGTTTGAATTGATCTTGTAGATCGTCTAAGTTGGTCATCTGGAGGGTGAGAAGAGGTAGGTAGATCAATTGTGGTTGGACATTGCTCAACCGGTCGACCGGTAGGTGAAGACGGTCGACCGTTTAAACTATCTGTTGAACCGGATGAGGTAACCGGTCGACGATTGGATCGACCGGTTGGACTCTCTGCTGAAGCGGACGAGTGAATCGGTCGACCGGTTGGTCCGGATGATGGTTCGTGATCTTCCGCAAGTTATCCGTTTACATATGTGTTGGTCCTCCGGGTTTGTGAAATATGGTGTTTCAACATCTAGAGGCATAGATTGTGGCAATGGGATGGAGTTGGTTTCATCATGTTGTTGGGAAGTGTATGGAAATATATTTTCATGGAATACGATGTCTCGGGATACTATTAGCTTTTTGTCGGTTAGGTCATATAAGGTGTATGCTTTTTGTCCTGAGGAATAACCAAGAAACACACACCGTTTGGCTCGTGTATCAAATTTATGGCTGGGTTTGAGGTTGGTGGCAAAACATAGGCAACCATAGACACGTAAATGGGAATAAGGCGGTGGTTTCTTGTGTAATCTTTTGTATGGTGTTTTGTGTGAGAGCAATAGCGAAGGTATCCGGTTGATGAGATAACAAGCTGTTTTGATATGTTCTCTCCAAAATTTTAATGGAAGATTGACTTGAAATCTAATGGCACGAGCTACATTTAGGAGGTGTCGGTGTTTTCTCTCGACCACTCCATTTTGTTGAGGGGTATAAGGGCATGATCTATGGAAAATTGTACCATTTTCATCTAAGAATGTTTGCAAAGATAAGAACTCTTGGCCATTATCAGACCTCAGGATTTTTATAGTCAAGTTGTGTTGAGTTTTAATCCAAGCAAAGAAATTTTTAATTATGCTTTGAGTTTCAGATTTGTGACGCATGAGGTGTACCCAAGTATAACGAGAAAAATCATCAACAATTGTAAGAAAATATCTAGCACCAGAATAAGAATAAATCATGTGAGGTCCCCAAATATCACAATGAATCAAATCAAAAGGTTTATTGCTAGAAATTTGACTAACTTTAAAAGGGAGTCTAGATTGTTTTGCCAAATGACAAACATCACAAATATCTTGAGAATCAAAACTAATATCTAAGGTATTTTGTGCTAAGAATTGAAGAGGTGAAGTCAAGGGTGTCCAAGACGCTATGTCATAAGTTGGTTGATCCACTAGTAGTATGATGTATTTGTGGTTTTTGCGAAAGATAATATAGGCCGTTACTCTGCCTTCCTAAGCCAATCGTCTTCTTCGTCGTCAAATCCTTCATGACACAAAAATCAGGGAAAAATGTCACATAGCAACCTAACCCTTGAGTAAGTTTACTGATAGATAATAGATTAACTTTGAAATTGGGAACATAAAGCACATCATCAACAGTCATATTATTTTCAAATTTAACTGCACCAATGGATTTAATAGGAGCATGACCCCCATTCGGTAGTTGCACAGTTTTGTGTTTTGGCATGAATTTATTCTCAAGAATACCATCCTTCGTCACATGGTCAGTGGCCCCGCTATCAATAATCCACGAATTACTCAAAGGGGTAGTAGAGAGATTGATACCTGAGGTGTTAACATAAGGCTTGTCATTACCCGACTTGTTGTTTAGAAGTGTCATGATCTGTTCATATTCCTTGGTTGTGAGCGTTTTGCCTTCCTTTGGGTCAGGTGTAGAAGTGGTAGTAGTGTTTGTGAAGCGTTTGTTTCGTGGCTTCATGTCCTTCCCATGAAACTTGTACCGGAGGAAGCCATGGATGAAATAACAGTATCAATGATGTGGCCAATCATCCCACAAATGGTGCATCGTTTCGGCCAGTTCCGTTGAACCGGTCGACCGGTCGGATGAAACGGACGACCCGTTAGACCGATTGTTATCTTTCCTATTCGTCCTCCAATTGCTCGACTTCTCCCAATTGATTGAATGTTGTCCTTCACGATCCGTTGTAACCTCAACTTGCCTTTCATGTTGCATTAAAATAGCGTGGACTTTTCTCGGTGTCTCGAAAGGGGCTCATCATTAGTATGTTTCACGAATCAGAATAAGAATCATTCAACCCCATCGTGAATTGCATGACTTTCTCCTTCTCATCCCTTTCACCGGTGCTTTAAGATTTCCACAAGTACATCCAATTGGGTTGTAATAAGAACCCAATTCATCCCATAGTCCCTTTAATTTGGTATAATAGTTTGACACCGATTGATTTTCTTGTCGATGCTCGGCAATCTCTTGGCGAATCTGATATATTCGCGCATCGTTGTCTTGAGAAAATCGATCTCGTAGGTCGTTCCATACCTCTGTGGCAGATTCGGAGTATATGATATTTTCAACAATATCTGGATGTACCGAATTAAGTATCCAAGACAGTACCATATGGTTACTTCGATCCCATATGGAATACTTCTCATCTTCTGCTTCTGGTGTTTCGATCTTTCCATTAATGAAGCCAATCTTATTCTTGGCAATTAGAGCAATTCTCATAGATCTACTCCATTGTCCATAATTGTTTCCATCAAGTGGTTTAGAAACGAGGATTAAGCCGGGATGATCGGATTGCTGTAGAGCCATGGGATCCGATTGGGCAATCGTCGCTTCTATGGTGTTTGTTCCGCACATCGTTGCTCGTAATCGTCGCTCGATACCATGTAGAAATATAAAAGAAATGAAGAAATATAATAGAGAATACGTGTGGAGAAATAATTCTCTCTGATATTGATGTAATGTAATTATGAATGGGGTTACAAGATATATATATATATATATATATAGGTTAATAGAAACCTAATAAGGAAAGAAATAAAAAAAAAAAAAGTTCTACCTAGAATAGGAATATTACATATATAGTATCCTACTACATGATATTCTAATCTAAATAGAATTCTAATACATATGTTCATGAGGACCACATTATAATTATTTTTTAATGGAACATGAACTCCTTTAATTCACAACTTGCTCTTTTTCGAAGGCTTTGGGTCTAACTTGCTAATCAAATGGCGAATTGACCAATTTTATAATTTTTTCAATAATAATATGAATGAAGAGAAATAGAGTATATATTTATGGTTATTTGAGTTGAACCATACTTAGTGTGTGACCTGTAATATTGGATATGATAATATATAGATATTATCATATTTTATCCTCTTTAATCAAGTTTAATTTTGTCGGTTAATAAATATAATGCCAATTTAAAAAGAGCTTCCTTAATGAAAGCACACAGACGCCCACCGTTGTGACATTTAACCTATTTTGATAATGGAAATTCTAAAACCTAAATTAATAAAATTCAATTCAATTTAGACTAGTAAAAATTGCGGACAAGACAGGTTTGCAAAACTGATGTGTACGATGATAACAATTCTAACTTGCACAAGTAAGATCAAGTAGTGTTCGTAACAATTTTTATTAAATGCAAAAATTAATTAAGTAAACTAAACACGAACACCGGGGTAAACTCCGAAAGGAAACATCTATATCCTCCATGTCATGGGTAAAACTATTTACTAATATTTTCGATAAAAAATTACAACAGTATCCAGTTTTTGTAATTTTGCAAAATTAAAAAAATAAAAATCGAAAGAACTCAGATGAATTCTCCTTTGATACTTCTTATTTTGACTTGTTGAATTAAAAACTTCCATCGTTCGTTGACTTGAGCACCAATTGTTTTGAGGAATCAATATTCTTTGAAACTATTCAAAGCAACACATCTTGTTCTTTGATCATGAAATCAGTTGAGCCTATGCTTAATGAACAAGAACTAAAATTATGATTTTAAATATTAGTTCCTTAATATTTTAACCTTACTTATAGATAAAGTTATAAACAAATCCAAAAATATATGAGATGGTACATAACCTAAAATACATTAGTCAGTACTTGTTAGTCACAAAATCATATCATAACATATAAAGAAACAAAATAAAATTCAGCAGAAAAAAATCACTTACCATCTCAGCCAGTCAAAAATGACAATAGCGTGTCGAGTCAGAACGTTCATGCTTACCTCCTTTTTCCACAATAAAAAATAAGAAGATAACTTAAGAAAACCAATTTAAAATATATTTAAAAATACGTGCCACTCATATTTTTTCAACAGATATAAACACACACCGACACTATAATTAAAAAGAAAACATATTGGTCATACAACAACGAGTCATTCAGTTTTTACTTTCCCTATTGTGGGTGACATGACCCGTCCCAAGCAATATTATATACCCGAGACGTGACGTGCGCCGATGATGAATACCAACCAGAGGTTGGATCCATCACCAATGCTACTATAATTACAACTCATTATTTCTTATTTTTAAGAAAATTTCGGTATTACATCTCCTGTAATTTGGACTAACCAACCTGAAATAAAATACAACATATCCCAACATACTTATTCATAACTAAATGGGACCATTTGCCCATCCAATACCCATAACAAAACAACGCGATAGGGACTAGCCGAAACATAATACTTTTACTATTGAATTAACATAAACTGTACATACGGTTACAAGATACCTAGTGAGCCACCTATCTATTTACAATTGATGCGAAATAATATCTAAAAATGAACATGTATCTCCAAAATAATGACTACATGTTCTATGAAGTGAGTCATACTAAATAACTCTGTCATGTGGCTCGATTGAACTCAAAAGCTTTATATCCAAAATCTGAAAAGAAACTCAACCGCTACCTGATAAGAAAAATCATCGTTGAAAAATAAATGAGTTGATAGGCTCAGTTAGTGGAGATTTTTGAAAATAATTATACTCTTTTCATTTATAGATATTATCGAAATCAAGCTCACGCCACTTAACAGTTCACATTATAACTTCTCATAACGTAAATGAGCCCAACATCTAACTCAACATTTATATCACATTAATTTCAACAAGTAATATCAACACATATTTGTAGAATATTCATCAGCTAAAATATACCATCACTTCATCATATCACAGTATACTAGGAAATATCACCAAAATGTACCTTCTAATTAAAATCGGTAATATAGTCATGCATGTGTAAACTCCCCTCAAAGCTAGGCACCCCATACACGGGCTTAAGGTCCCCTCAGTGTATGGAACTGGTCCCAAATCCTCTAATAATACATCATAGTACACGGTCAAGACCTTTCAGTGAAACTATATTTACATGGCCAATTAGATCCCTCAGTGTAATATAGAACACGACCAAGACTCCTCAGTGCACTAGAATAGATAAAATCATGGGCGCTTTTCTGGTATTTTTCAATATCACATATTTCTCACATTCCATTTCACGAGTAATCAATTACAATCTTTATAATTTCACAATTAATATACGAAATAAACCTTTAATTATAATCACGTAAAATGACCAATAAGTTCTTAAAATCATACGTAACATATTAGTATAATTAATTATCATTCTCTAGAATATTTAATTTTTCCACTCACATAGTTGTCTATTGGAGACTAACTCGGCAGATAAACTGTTTCGATGTTTGAGTCGCTCTCTGAGACAACAATAGAATTATCCAAATCAAAACTCACTTATAATTCTCCTTCTTGAAAATCCAATAATTCAAGCAAGGAATTGAACTACTAATTCTTAACCCACTATAAACACACAATTAAACCAATTCTTAAAATCGAAGTTTCTCTTCTTACCTCGTATCATAGCCAAACTAGGAAATTTATTCTTCAAGTTTCATCACTTTTCCACTTTTCAAAATTTCTTTGTAATTTCAAAATTTTTAATATGAATTTGGGTGTGAGAAAGGAAGAAAAAGACAGAGGACGATTGTCGCTTCTTTGGTCAAGATGGCAAGTGAAAAGAAAATGAAATAAGAAAATGAGAATAAAAGTGATTTGTATTCCAAATCCATCCACCGCTACTGACCCAAACTTATCTCTCACACACACACACACACACACACACATATATATATATATATATTAGGTTGGCATGACATTTTTGACCAAGAAAATTCCAAGTTTGACTTAGTTATTACAGTGGGACCTCAACTTCTTTATATTCAAGATATAGGTGGGTATTTATATTCACACCACATTAAAAACTTGGAGCAAATGTCAAAATTTAATGAATTAAAGGCAACATATGGAAATTACATTTTCCGCATAATCGAACAAGCTCGAAGGATTATCAAACTCGTTTGACTGCAATATTAGACTGTATACAGTTTCTTTTACGTCGAGGTTGGCATTTTGTGGACATGATGAATCTGACGATCATGGTAACTTTCTAGAGCTTCTAAAATTTCTTGCTGATCACAATGACAGTATCAAAAAAGTTTTGTTGAAAAATTCTCCAAAAACTCATAAAGTAACAGCTTATGATATCCCAAAAAAAAAAGTTGTGAATCCAGCATCAAGTGAAACTACCAATGCAATAATCAATGATCTTGGAGATGCATTTTTTTCTATCTTGATTGATGAGTTTCATGATGTGGTAGTCAAAGAATAATTGGCTGTTCTATTGCGTTATGTTAATAAAGAGGAAAGCGTCATTGAACGGTTTCTTGAAATAGTTCACGTTCATGACACAACTTCGTTTTCACTTAAAGCAGCAATACAATCATTATTCTCAAAGTATGGATTAAGCTTGCCGAAATTACGTGGTTAAGGCTATGGTGGAGCTACTAACATGAATGGAGAGTTCGATGGTCTTAAAATCCTTATCTTAAAAGAGAATCAATTTGCTTTCTATATTCGTTGTTCTCGCACATCAACTTCGATTGGCTCTTGTAGTAGTTGTAAAAACTCATGGTCAAATATCACTTCTTTTTAATGTGCTTAGTAACTTAGTCAATGTTGTTGGAGGTTCATGCAAACGTCGAGACATTTTAAGAGAAAAGAAAACAATTAAAGTCGTTGAAGCATTGAGTAATGGTGAAATTACAAGTCGACGTGGTTTGAATCAAGAAAGTAGTCTCCATGACTGTTTTATTTTCCTCTGTTATTGATGTATTGGAAATTGTTTCATATGATCGATGGTACAAGGTTAGAGCAAAAAGGTCGAGCGTGTGCTTTATTAAGCTTAATTCAATCTTTTGAGTTTGTATTCAACATGCATTTGATGAAAAATGTAATGAGAATTACAAATGAGTTGTCACTAGCAATGCAAAGAAAAGATCAAGATATTGTAAAAGCTATGACATTGGTTACATTGTCCAAACAACATTTACAGATGATGACGGATGACGGATGGGAAATGTTACTTAATGAACTTTCTTCTTTATGTGAGAAGCTTGAGATTGTTATTCTAAACATATGTTTATGTTCTTTCAGAAGATCACGATGTAATGCTGAATATCACACTAATTTGCATCATTACAGAGTTTAACTATTTTATTGGGTGATAGACAAACAACTTCATGAGCTTAACAATCATTTCACGGAGATAAACACTAAGTTACTTCTTTGTGTAGCATGTTTGAATCCAAATAATTCTATGCTTTTGATAAGGATAAGTTGTTCTGTCTTGCTCGGTTTTATTCGTTAGAATTTCCTGAAGTTGATCTCATGGTGCTTGACAATCAATTGGAGACTTATATAATTAATGTGCGGTCTACTTATGAATTTTCGAAGTTAATGGAATTGGTAGTCTTGCAAAGAAATTTGTTCAAATAAAAAGAATGTTGTATATCCATTGGTGTACATACTTGTGAAGTTAGTTTAATTCTGCATATTAAAACTACAACCTTTAAAAGGGCATTCTCAGCAATAAGAATAGTTAAAAATCATTTGCACAGTCAGATGGGTAATCAATGGATGAATGATTGTTTGGTTACATATATAGAGAATGCGACATTTGATACTGTTGATAATGAAAAAAAATCGTCCAAATGGGTTTCGAATATGAAGACTCGGTAAGAGCAACAATGAGGACATAAATGTAAATACTCTAATTTACACTTTTTGTGCGACAGATTTTTTTTTTTTTAGAAAACTTATGTTGGAAATTGGAATTTTTGTATAAACAACTCAATGTAGTTTGAGTTTGATATATTAATGCTATGTTGTATTACTTTTTAAGTAATAATATTTTTGAAATTTTAAATTTAATTTATACACTTTATTTGCCCCACATTACAAAATTTTTGCTCCCACCCCGGTTGTGGTTATGGTGATCGTGGCTTTTGATCTGCAGGGAGATCGAAGAATTCTTCCTCTTCGATTCTCTCTTTGCATATTTGTTCAATTTTAGAATTTCTGAGTTATGTCTTATTTTTTTTTCATTGGTTTTGATCTCTATCTCTCTCTCACTTGGACACTTTAAAATTTCTTATTTTTTCAGTGCTTTTTTTTTGGACTTATTTCTTTGATTATTTTGTTTCGATTAGAGTACCACTTGTCAATTATTGTATATTCTTTTTGTTATTGACAAAATTTCCATTTTTACCACTTACAATTTTGTTTTTCGACTAGAGTACTACTTGTCATTTGGTATAATACATTTTGTTTGTTTATTTTTTGTTTATTTTTAGTTTTAAGTTAACTATTATTTCAGTAAAAGACTTGTTGGTTTTGAATGCATGCTACAATTTGGGGACCATTTTGAGAGTCCAATTTATGGAGTTTGCATAAGGTTCTGAAAATCACATAACCGGCCCTCATCATACCCTTAAAAAATGTAGTATCTCAATATGTAAAAATGCTAAATGTGCAACTACAATGAAATACTCTTTGTTAAAGGCACTTATATCTTTGTAATTTTTTTGTTCGTGTATTAGGTTTTACAGTTATTTTATCGTATGTGTTTTACCTTTAGGTGTATTTTTTCTGTTTTTAGAAATTATTTTGAAATAACAACTATGTCCCTTATGTTTTTTTGCTTATGTGCCACCCACGTCTTCCATGCTTTGTAATGAAAATATTAAGTTTTTTTTTTTTTTAAATTTGCTTTTGAACAGTGGTATATCAGTTTAAAAGATGATGCATCTTATGTTTTCTACTTTAATACAAAATGTTAGCCATGTTGTGATCCCATATGATTTTCCGTTAATTCAACTAATGGAGACGACCTTTTTTATTTATTTAGAAAACACACCATCACATCTCCAGTGTGGTTATCAGGCCTCCACCAAGAAAGGATGGGGGGTTCGGATACCCTAACCTTATATAAATAACTCATAAAAAATACATGGGAGGGGGGCATAAAACCTGACCTCCAAACAGAAGAGCTAAAACAAACAAATAAATGAATAATTAATAAAGCAATAAATAAGGAGGTACTACCTCCCAAACAATAAGTCCTAAAAAATCTATAGACTCCTAATTGTAGGAAGCCCATATCTATCAATTTGAACTAAGCTGCGGTATCGCTTAAGCGCTGTACTCAAAATAGCAATGGCGATCCCAACCCTCTGAAGCAAGTAAATCAGCCACCTGGTTGCCATCTCGATAAATATGAGAAATAGTATTACGGTCGGAGGCAAGGAGATGTTTGATGTAACGAAGAATGGCCTGAATAGACCAAGGTCCTCCACCTTTGGTGATGCATTGAATGGCCAAAGTAGAGTAGACCTCAATCCATAAATCTGAGACTACAGTCCTTCGAGCAAGAATGATACAATCAAGAATAGCCCTGAGCTCAGCCTCCAAAATAGGTCACTCGCCATACACTAATGTAGACGACCGTAGTAAGAGCGCAACTTTAGTAATTAAGATGATAAAAAGAAAAATTGGGTAAAATCAAATTGAAAGACAAACTAAGGTGTTTTAGTTACTAATGTGACGTGTTAACATACACTACATTGGTAAAGTTATAAACAAAAGAAGCCATATTTTCTTATCGAAAAGAATCGCATTTTTTAAAGCCAAAAATACACTCAATAAGCAACAATTTCTTTGTTTTATTTATTTGAGATCAACTAAATTTCAGCATCTAACTTATCAGATTAAAAAAAAAAATTGGTAAACATTTTTGTCGAGGAGAATTAATATAATTCCTGAGGAATATAGCATGAAAATATTTTCAAACGACAATTTGAAATTCTGAAATAAAAATGAAGAACAATTAATGGCATTTTTATTTCTCAATTAATAAGCTGTAGTCAAATGTTACTAATAAATTACTATGCAAAAAAAAACATTAGCAAATTATAGTAGAGCGGAAACGTTTAAAACTAACACGTTTAATTAATATAAATAGCCCTAGTTTAGAAACATCTCCCCACAAATCCATTTTACAATCTTCCGAGAATATCTCTTAAGAGGTTGAATCACATAAACATTATGGCTGTAATGGGAGCTTTGGTATTATTTACGGTAGCTTGCATGGCGACATCTGCGATGTCGAAGTCAAGTCATGTTGGGGCGGCGTGTTGTGCGATTTAAATCCATAAGTGGACGGATCGTTGACAAGTAATAAAGTGATAAATAGAGTGTCGAACCCACGAGGACCAGATATTAATTTAACCAATTAATTTATAACCTAAATTTTAACAATAAAAGAAACACAGATTCAATTTGATTTTTGTGATTCTAAACTAATTTAACTATTTTAATTAAATTGAAAATAACAATAAATAACTTTAAAAATGTAAGAACGAATTCAAGATCTACTAACTCTAGGATTTGCGAATCCACCAACACTTTCCTTAATCAAATATCTGTTTAACTGTTTTAGCTTATAATTACCATAGATTGAAAATCGGTGTTCCTAAATTAATCAAAAGCCTCTCTCGATGGTCAATCAATTCTATATGTTATGCGAACTTCATTATCTCTAATTAAGCTTGAACATAAACACATGCATTAAAATCTCAGGAATACCTCAATAGATTTCATAAAGCATAATAGTAATCTCTATCTATTATTGGACCATATGTTATTCAATACCACGTGCTTAATCTATATTGAATCTCTCGACTTCAATATAGATCACAAAATATTCTAATGGTGATCGGGGCATTAAAATAATAGAAAAACGCATAAAGAATAATCAATCCACAAGCAATTAATTACTAAAACAGAAAAACTTCTAATTAATTAAAAATCATGAGGTTTCATCGTTCATCCTAGAAAAAGTAAATTAGCCGGACATGATTTCGTCAATTATGATAATAATTGACTTCATCATGATCCGGCGAAAGAAAAAGAAGAAGAAATAAATACAACCCGTGACTCCGGCTGAAGAATCCTCAATCCCGAGCCTTGATCCTCGATTCTCCTCTTGTATCTTGTTCCCAAAATTCGTCCCCTTTTTGTTATGGCTATCCTCTGGCTTTTATAATGCTCTCCAAAGACCTCCAAACGTGTGTTTGGTTGTTGAAGTTATTTGGACTGGTAGAATTCTAATAGAATCGTGTTTACGCACAAATTGCATCGAATTAGCCTATCGATCGCATGGCTTTGGGACTCGCGATCGCATGGCTTGTCATTTAACATTCTCACCGGATTTTTCATCCTCGTGCGATCGCAACCTTTTCGTTAACCATGCGATCGCATGGTTAACTTAGGCGTTGTTTCGATTTTATTTCTTTGATAATTGCTTGCTAAGTCCTTCGTGTTTCTTTGTATGTTCAATTTAGTTCTCTTTTCTTCTTTTTTGCGCTCTTTTCCGCCTTTTCGCCGATTGACACTTGAATTTGATTATTTCCTAAAATAATAAGAAAACAACATGCAATTAAACTGAAAACAACTAAGAGTACTCATAATTGTCCCTTTTTGTGAGCCCAGATAAGTACAAAATTGTACTTATCATATACCCCCAAACTTGAACTATTATTCGTCCTCGAATAAACTAGCTAAAAACAATCATGCACTTAAAGAAATAAGTAATAACACAATTCACAATATAAATAGCTTTGCCGTTCTTGCTTCAGCTTTTGCAAAAAGAAAAACTTATAATTCATGACGAGTGTTCAGGTATTACTATTGCAAACGTGATCCTATTTAAACCATATTTGATACGTGTGTGAAAGCAGTTAATCTGATTCATTTAAATTCTATGGTGGTGATAGCCCAACCACTTGGTCAACTTTTCCTTTCCCTCTCGTAAGGTACACTTCCCCCAAAATGATGTTTTCTCTCAATTCCCGAGATTTTGGTTCAAAGGTAACACTTTGCTCATTATTTTCTTTTTCGAGGCTGGTTGAGAAAACTAATAATCGTGACAACCTAAGTATATGAAGATTCTCCAATTTATGAGCACTCTCGACCAGAAAGTTTCTACTAAATAAGTCAAACCCATTAGTTATCTAATCTCCATATTTACTTTGCAAAGAATTTTTATTTTATTTTTTTTTATTTTTTTTATTTTTTTTTTTTGACAGAAATAAAAAATTAAAAATAATTTTTTTTTTTAATTTTTTTTTTTTATAGATCTTATGTGCAAAACTCAATCCATTAAGCTTTCTAACTGACTCATGTAACGAGCTTGAGGTTGATGACTCCCAGGTCTTTCGAACCTTAGGGCATCAGGTTTTGAGAAACCCCTACGGACCTTTTCACTCGAGTCAAATAGGCTACGGAAGGAGTTATAAGATATTAATAAAGTGCAAAACTCAATTCATTAAGCTTTCTAAATGACTCATGTAACGAGCTTGAGGTCGATGACTCCTGTGTCTTTCGAACCTTAGGGCATCGTGTTTTGAGAAACTCCTACTGGACCTTTTCACTCAAGTCAATTAGGCTACGAAAAGAGTTGAGCAAAATAATAATAATTTTTGTTCCTTGCGTGCAAGAAGTTCATGCGTGAGGATTAGATTCCTAACATTCGGTCATTACTTAGTTTCCTCTAATCGGTCTAAAGTGCTCCACACAAATTTTCAACATACATGGAATCAATCATAACCTAGATAGCCACTATCACAGGTTTAATTACCACACTTTCTCACTATATTGGTTATTTGTTCGAGATATGGATGATTTTTAGGTTTAAACAGTATCCTATTATTTTCAACTTAAGTGCACCAACATAGCTAAAAATCATTTTAACTCGGCCGACACAACACAATATCAAACATGGTCAAATAGTCTCACATTTAACCAATAGTAATAATTTGTTCACAAGTCATGGATTAAAGTTAAATAATTAAATAAAAAGTTGTATCATTAGCCGGCAAGACTATTCATATCATATAAATATGCAAACAAATAATTAATTTTTAATTAATTTTTTTTTAAAATAATTTAACAATCAATATCAAGTATTATCATCAGACCAAACATTTTTTTCACTACCCCCAAACTTGAAAGATACATTGTCCCCAATGTAAAAATAATTCAAATGAGTATATAAAGATCAGATACTACCCAGATGTGGATCGGATGGTGCTGAAGAAGAAGTATGGTATGAACAATTGATAACTTGTTGTGCGATTTAAATCCCGCAAGTGGACGGATCGTTGACAAGTAATAAAGTGATAAATAGAGTGTCGAACCCACGAGGACCAGATATTAATTTAACCAATTAATTTATAACCTAAATTTTAACAATAAAAGAAACACAGATTCAATTTGATTTTTGTGATTCTAAACTAATTTAACTATTTTAATTAAATTGAAAATAACAATAAATAACTTTAAAAAGGTAAGAACAATTCAAGATCTACTAACTCTAGGATTTGCGAATCCACCAACACTTTCCTTAATCAAATATCTGTTTAACTGCTTTTAGCTTATAATTACCATAGATTGAAAATCGGTGTTCCTAAATTAATCAAAAGCCTCTCTCGATGGTCAATCAATTCTATATGTTATGCGAACTTCATTATCTCTAATTAAGCTTCAAACATAAACACATGCATTAAAATCTCGTGAATACCTCAATAAATTTCATAAAGCATAATAGTAATCTCTATCTATTATTGGACCCTATGTTATTCAATACCACGTGCTTAATCTATATTGAATCTCTCGACTTCAATATAGATCACAAAATATTCTAATGGTGATCGGGCATTAAAATAATAGAAAAAGTGCATAAAGAATAATCAATCCACAAGCAATTAATTACTAAAACAGAAAAACTTCTAATTAATTAAAAATCATGAGGTTTCATCGTTCATCCTAGAAAAAGTAATTAGCGGGACATGATTTCGTCAATTATGATAATAATTGACTTCATCATGATCCGACGAAAGAAAAGAAGAAGAAATAAATACAACCCGTGGCTCTCTATTTGAAGAATCCTCAATCCAGAGCCTTGATCCTCGATTCTCCTCTTGTATCTTGTTCCCAAAATTCGTCCCCTTTTGTTATGGCTATCCTCTGGCTTTTATAATGCTCTCCAAAGACCTCCAAACGTGTGTTTGGTTGTTGAAGTTATTTGGACTGGTAGAATTCTAATAGAATCAGGTTTCTGCACAAATTCTGTCGAAATTAGCCTATGCGATCGCATGGCTTTGGGACCTGCGATCGCATGGCTTGTCTGTTTAACATTCTGCTGGATTTTTCATCCTCGTGCGATCGCAACCTTCGTTAACCATGCGATCGCATGGTTAACTTAGGCGTTGTTCCTGATTTTATTTCTTTGATAATTGCTTGCTAAGTCCTTCAGGTTTCTTTGTATGTTCAATTTAGTTCTCTTTTCTTCTTTTTGCGCTCTTTTCCGTCTTTTCGTCAGATTGACACTTGAATTTGATTATTTCCTAAAATAATAAGAAAACAACATGCAATTAAACTGAAAACAACTAAGAGTACTCATAATTGTCCCTTTTTGTGAGCCCAGATAAGTACAAAATTGTACTTATCACGGCGCATCCAAAATCATCGCATGTTGTGGTTGCACCACCAACACATCCGCAATTCTCTTTTGTTGAGGCCATATCAGACATAGTGCTGACGGTGGAGGGATTTCTGCCATGCTTGGAATCTATAAAAGGTCTCAAAGATTGCTCGGTGGAGATTTTAAAAGAAGTATTTGGACTCTTGCTTGATGCTTCGTCTTTGCCAAGTTGTGAATCAAATAGCCATAAACCGCTTGCCAAAGGGTTTCCTTTATCTCGAGACGTTTTACTGTTGCCCTAGGTAATCGCATTAATGCCCCTACACCACCGACCAAATGTTAAACTATATATATCTGAAGGGTTTAGGGATGATTTTTGCATGATTTGTTTCATGATGTAGAATCTGAAGACTATATTAATTTTTCTTGTTTTAAATCTTTTAAGAAAAAAAAAAAAATTAAATTTTGTGGTCATGGACAAGGTTGTGATTTTAAATTTGTTTTAAGTCATTAGGTTAATAAGGGCGTTTTCAAGCTTCAATGAAGAATTTTTACAAATTTCCAAGAATATCTTTTGATCTTTTGTGGGATATCAGTTAATAAATGTTTGAACTCCTACGTTAATTTTAACATGTTGTTCCATACAACATTGAATGAGTAACAAAGAAAAATAAATTGATATGTTATAATGTGTAGATTCATCAATTTGCTTACTAAACATATTGCAAAGAAATTGATCCTTCATCAAACCAATTTTATTCATTTCATCCCGAGCATTCAATGAATCTTGGCACATGCTAAAAACCAACAAAATGACTTGCTATCTTTTGGTGAGAATCACACTGGGGCTTCTGAAAAGAAAAGAAAAAGAAAAAAAAATTATATTGCAACTTTCAGAATTTCAAATATTTGTTTACTATATGTTAAACCAATCCAAATAACGAATAAATATATTACACATCTCTTGTTCATATCAAAATTTGTGGCAAGATTTCACAGAGACGTAGGTGGACGCAATATATTAGGGTTCGTATCTGCACTCATTTGTCTACATTACATCTAAAAAGAGAAACAATTTTGAACTTATTCTATCCTTACAAATTTTTTAAAATTCAATATTCACTCATTAATGTTCAATTATCTTTTATTATTTTATTTATTAAATTTTGAAGGTTTTTTTTTTACAAATGGCCCCTATCTTTTGCACTTACTTGTGAGTTCGGGATCTATTTTTTCATTTTTGGCGGTGTAAACACATTTCAAACTTTGTTGGTGACATTGGTCCTTTCCGTTCAATTCTCATCAAATTAATCGTTTGTTCTGACTTTTTTTGTACAAATGGTCCCCGCGTGCATTCCACACTATACATTTCATAAGAGCATTTTCGACATTTCAGTTTTCATAAATAAAAATTTGCAACCAAGGTCCCAAACTTAAAGAGAAAAATAAAGAAAGAAAATAATTTAAAGAAAATACTCTTCTTCCCACCCCACCCCACCCCACCCCACCCCACCCCACCTGTAAAGAACACAGAGAACCCATTAGTAAAGATTTCTCACCCCACCCACCCCAAGGCCAAAATGGTGTTATTTGCTCGGAGGCTCGCATTTGCTTGAAAAATCGGTATTATTTGTTCAAATTCAACACCTTGATCGAAATTGAATCGAAGTCATCCTTGACATTTTTGGGGCTTAGGCCAGTTAATATTAAGGATATCATTAACAATGATATTTCACAAACAAATATTGATAAATAATATATTTTCACATCTTTATCCAACTTTTATACTTACAAACTACAACTATGACCATTTGCCTCCTATCAATTCACTTCTAGAAGCATGAACCAGTACCGACCTAAAGCTTTATCAAAATGCTTAGCCTTAGTCCCAAGATATTCCCTCCAACTCCAAGCCCTGTAGAGTGGGGGATGAAAATTGTCTACCAATTTCTGAATTGGAAAGATTTTGACCTTGATGGTGGCCCATATAGATAAGCTATGGACAAATGGTGTTGGGTCCGGTGCACCACTGCGCGATGGAGGACACTAGGATACCACCCGTTTGACAAAATGTGCAAGAGATCACATGCATTAATTACAAGAGCTCCGGGTTGTGGAGGGACCCTTATCCACCCATAATCTTGCCTGAACACCTGAACGAAGGATTCTTCTATCATCTATTAATTGATCTTTACTGGGCTTGGGCTCGGGGCTCGGGCTGGGGCTGGGGTGGGGCTGGGGTGGGGGCGGGGTGGGTTTTTTTTTTAATTATTTTCTTTCTTTCTTTTTCTCTTAAGTTTGGGACTTTTGTTGCAAATTTTGTTTATAAACAGTGAAATATTGAAAATGCCTCTTATGAAATGAAGAGTGTATAATGCACGCAAGGACCATTTGTTCAAAAATGTCAAGACTAACGGTTGATTTAACACAATTAGACGGAAATGAACATTAGTGCCAACAAAGTTTGAAATATAAATTTCATCGCTAAAAAATGAAAAGATAGTTCCTCAACTGTAAAAGATAGGGACCATTTGAACAACAAAGCCAATTTTAAATATTCCTAATTAAATTAAAATTTTATTCATTAATAATTTAATTAATGAAACATTTCTTTACTCATTTATTGTTCATCAGTATCATACATTAAATTTATAACAATTTGAAACTTACAACTACATTTTTTAAACATTTAATCTATTAAATTAAGTTAAATACAGAGGTGAAAAGATGATTTCAAATGTTTTTTCTCAACGTTACGCACATGAAATGAATGAGAAATGAGTTTTAAAAAATGAATATGAAGTTCATGATACCCTAAGTTCCATACAATTGTAGAAAACAACATTACACAAGTCGAAATGCACAATTCGAATGAACAAATGTTTGAGCTCAAACATCAAGGCAATTTAATTCCAAACCTAAATTTCTTATGCTATTATTTTCATTTACCATGCAATCGTATTTTCACTTTAGATCGGTATGAGTTTTTATGTAAAGAAAATATATAATTTATTTTTTTAAAACATAATTATGTGTTAATTCAATTCATTCATTGATTTTATAATTTAATATATAATAATGTCTCTAAAACTCCAATAGGTATTTCCCGACAAACAAGTGGCAAGGTAAGCTATAGGGAATATAATTGTTAGACTTTCAAGGTAGTCGGCAATTCTTTTAGCTGGAAGATTCTTGCAACAATTTGTCGTTGACATGTACATAAAGCTTGAAACTACTAGACCTGACTTTTATCGACAAAAAAAAAAATCTCAAATAATACATGAACTTTACCAAGGAATAGTATAAGAGGAAACAAAATAGGAAAGATGATTGTTCGTTTGAAAGAGGATTGTTCATGTTGGTTCGTTTGAAAGAGGTGCAAGAGATATGCGTTATGTAATGACTTTAGTCCAACGATTTGGAAAACCAGTTTGTTAATCACTTTTGCATGCAACTCAAATTGGAAAGAAATTAGGAACAAAATAGAAGGACAACGGACTCAAGATAGACCGAATTTAACTTGAAGTTTTTTTCGGGCAAAGCTACAAGATCTTAAAGATCATCTCTTCAAAAAGGAAATATTTGGAAAGTTGCAACATATGTTTAGGGATGATTTTTGCATGATTTGTTTAATGATGCAAAATATGAAGGACTACATTAATTTTCTTGTTTTAAATCTTATAGTGGAGAAAAAAATGAAAAATTTGTGGTCGTCGTCATGATCATGATTTTAATTTCCTTTTAGTGAGCGTTTTTAAGCTTCAATGAACAATTTTACAAACAACAATAGATAATGAGTAAAGAAGAAAAGGAAATTAATAGCTTACTACTTTTTTTATCGAAAATGTAAAAATTATATAGATCAATAGATCAAAAGGCATCAGACAAGTAAATTGGGTATCCCCAGATATACAAGCCTACGAAAATAATACTAACTTAGTACCACAATACAAAAGGCAAGTAAGTAATAAGGAAAACAAATACACAGGACATTTTCAAGAAGGGTAATACAAGACAAAAGCTAACCATATGTACATAGTTACCTGGCAAAAACCAAGGACTTAAAATGAATCAAAACATTTGGATACAAATAGAACATGACCTTGTACACTTGTGTTTTAATCCTCCTAATAATACTATCTAGAATGTCCTTAAGATCCTAAAAAATCCATCTATTTTTTGCCATCCATAAGTAGTAAACGGTAGCGGCGAATGCGATCCTCTTTGCTTTACCTTGCCAACCGAACCCTTGCCTTCTTTTGATCCATTTTAATGAGCTAGCAATGGTAGACATGGATCTATGTATCCCGAGCCAAGATCGATATTTAACCAAACTTTAGAACTAAACCGGCATTGGAAAAATAGGTGGGTAGCAGATTCATCGGATTGTTGACAAAAAACGCATTCGTTATCAATATCCACGTGCAAAATCCTATCCTTGGTGAGTAATTTCACAGTCTACCATAGGATGAATGAATGTTTCGGCTGAATAAAAGGTTTCCAAACATCATTTGCCCATATGAAATACCCGATTTTTCACCAAATGACCACTTTGCTCCACAGCAGAAATAGCGACTGTACACCGTGACCTCGGTCCACTGATCCGGTCCCGATGCCGAGGACTCCTTCAACAATGGTGAGTCCGTTTTGTTTGAAATCTAGCTCCAAACCGAGTTCCCTTTTAGGTAAACTTGGTTGACCCATTGCACCCACAATGTATCCTTCTTTCGTGAATATTCCAAATGATTTTAGCTAGAAGTGCCGTGTTCCATTTCTGTGTTTGTCGCAAACCAAGACCACCCTACTCTTTTGGTAAACATACTTTGTTCCAAGCTACAAGAGGCCTATTATGACCCCAAAGAAATTTCCTACAAAGGATGGAAATTCGGCAATAACCAAAAACATTCTACTCCTTGCAAAGACCGCCCTAATAAGCTCAACCCTTCCCGCATCACGATAACGACGTGCTTGTCCATAAGTTGATATAAGGCTGTGTTTGATTGCAAGTGGAAAATTTGGGTGGAAAGAAAATATTTTCCATGGAAATGAATTACCAAGAAAATTTGGATTGGAAAATGTTCCATGGAAAATAAATAAGTTGAAAAATGTTAACAAATTTTCCATGGAAAATAAATTCTCCTATCCCATTAAAGAAAATATTTTCCTTGAAAACAAGGAAAATATGGTCAAAAGTGGAAAACATGGAAAAAATTTCCATGGAAAAACAAAAGTTGCAATCAAACGAAAGATGAAAATAGGTGAGAAAATGTCTTTTCCATGGAAAATTTTGCCAATCAAACAGCACCAAAGTTTGGAAAATTGGTAGAAAATTTTCATTTTCCATGGAAAATGAAAAGAATCAAACACAGCCTAAGTTGCCATTTTGTCTAATAAACTCGTAGGTTTTGAATGCATGCTACAATTTGAGAGACCATTTTGAGAGTCTCATTTATAGAGTTCACATCGTGTTCTAAAAATTACATAAACGGCCCTCATCATACCCTTAAAAATGTACTATCTCAATCAGTAAAAATGGTAAATGTGCAACTACTTTGAAATACTCATTGTTAAATGCACTTATAGATTTGTAATATTTTTGTTCGTGGATTAGGTTTAACAGTTATTTTATCTTCTACTATGTGTTTTACCTTTAGGTGTGTTTTTTCTGTTTTGAAAAATTATTTTGAAATAACAACTGTCCCTCATGTTTTTTTGCTTATGTGCCACCCACATCTTCCATGCATTTTAAAGAAAATTTTAATTTTTTAAAAATATTTGCTTTTGAACAGTGTCTTTCATCGGTTTAAAAGGTGATTGTTGGAAAAATATGTGTCATATTTTGAAATAACAATTGTCCCTCACTTTTTGTATCTTGGCTAACTTAATAAATATAACTGATTTTTAATGATAAAAGAGCAGGTCAACATTTACATTTTTGACTGGTCTGGTTAATGCCAATTCTGACTGACTGGGTTGATAAGCGAATTATTTTTCCATATCAATAAAAGCTGCGATTTCATTCTGTTTCTATACTTGATATATTCTGACCTCATGAATATTATTGACAGCTCCTTTTGTAGGTTAAAGAATCTTTTCTTATTCTCTTAGATTTGTTTAGGAAGGAAATATTTAGTTTCCTAAATTCTTTCTTTCAACAAATCTAAGAATATCTTTCTATATTCTTTCCTACTAATTTTCTTACCATTCTTGTTGCATATTTTTAGGTAAGAAATAATTCCTAAATTGATTTCTACTTCAACTATAAGTAAAAGTGGAAATCAATAAGGAATTAAGGCTTTGAAATATAATTTTTTGTCTTGAATTCTCTAAGCAAAACCGGTCGAATTCATTGGTGGAAAACAAGACCCGATGCTTCATTAATTCAACTTTCAAAGCAAAAAAGTTTTCTTCAAACTCATTGAAGAATCAAGAACTAATTGGTGCTCAACGAACAATTCCATATCTTGTTCAAGTTACTTGGCGTGAAGTTAAGAACGGGAGTTCTTAATTCAAGTAGTGGTTGCGGTCAAGTACAATAGGGAAGTGGTGATAAAGTCATGACCGGTGGGTTTGATTCCACTTCATCAACAAGTCAGAAAAAGAAGTATCACAGGGGAGTTGATCTGTTTTCTTTTGATTGTTATTTTGTTAATTTTATGAAATTACAAAACGATACTATTGTATTTTTAACAAGATTATTAGTAGATTGTTTTTATCCATGGCATGGGGTCCCGTGGATGTTTTTCTTAGGGGTTTACCACGTTACATCTTGTGTTCATAATTTATCTTTTAATTTCTCGCATTTGACAAGATTAGGTAAACGAACACTTATTTGTTGTCTTGAGTTAAAATCAAGTTATCTATATCTTGTTAGTTCTAACTACGTTACATCCAACGCTTGTTTAATTAAGATTAAAATTCATTTTTAATTTAATTAATCTAGGTTTTAGAACTTTCAATTGGTATTAGAGATGGTACACTTTTTAAGTACGATCCAAAGAAACCTAGATATGGACAGTGCCCCGTTTAGACCACCTGTTTTAGATGGTACTAATTATGCCTATTGAAAAATTAGAATTCAAGTTTATATCCAATTCCTTGATGAAAAAGCTTGGCACTCTATTGTCCATGGCTATAAAACTCCCACCATTATTGAAAATGGTGTAGAAAGAGAGAAAAAGGCAAACGAATGGGCTACAACTGATTTTAATTATACTAATTGGAATTCCAAAGCTTTAAATGCCATATTCTCTTTCGTAGACTCTAATTAATTTCGTTTGATTTCTACTTGTCAGGTTGCAAAAGATGCTTTGGACATCTTACAAATTGCTCACGAAGGAACCACTATGGTCAAGTTATTCAAGCTTCAAATTCTGACTCTAGAGTTTGAACAACTAACCATGAGAGACGATGAAAAATTCAAGGATTTCTATGCAAAACTCATGACATCACCAATACTGCTTATACTTTGGGAAAGAAATATTCGGAAAGCAAAATTGTAAAGAAAATTCTCAGATCCTTGTCTGATCGTTTTCATTCTAAAGTAACTGCAATTGAAGAAAGTAAGGAGATTGAGAATATGAGAGTTGAAGAATTGGTGGGATCATTGATGACATATGAGCTACATCTACAAAGGAGAAGAAAGAAAAGGGATCTAGTATTGCCTTCAAAATTAAAAATCATAAAGACGAGGTTGATCGTGAGGAGAGCGAAACAAATGAAAACATGACCATGCTCACCAAACAATTCAAAAAAATTCTAAAAGGAAATCAAAAGAGAAATAACTTGAATACCTCTCTCCAACAAAAGAAGAGATTTTCGATCAACACAAAACAAAACCCCACTATCTCTATGAATAGATCTAACAATCGAATTCAATGCCATGAGTGTGAGGGTTTTGGTCACATAGCCTCTGAATGTGCAAATACCTTAAAGAAATCTCATTCCAAGAAGGCCATGAATATCACTTGGAGTGAAGATGATGAAAAAGACTCAGATGAAGACGAGGACGACAAAACCACTGTTTATCAGGTAACGTCTTTAACTGTGAACATAACTTCTCATACTGATTCCGTGCAAAACTTGATTGCAGGTTCTAACTCCTTGGTAACAACATCTGAAGAACCTATCCGTGTCTGTTATAACTGCAGCAGTATGAATAAAAAATTACATGATGAACAGGAGAAAAACTTGTCTACTCAAGTTATGATAGAATTTTTGGAAGATGACAAGGCTGAAATTGATTCTCAAAATAATATTCTTATCAACAACTTAAAAGAGAAGGATGATCAAATTGCAAACATTCTTGATGAATTAAAAGTTTCAAAAGAAAGGATCGAGCAATTAACAATTGGAGCATCTCGCTTAAGTGAAACCCTAAGCTATGGAAGAATTCCAAACGTCAAAGAAGCTTTGGGATATGTTGGAAAAGGTGAAAGAAAAGTTGAGAATCGATTAACTTCATCAAAGAAACAAAGTCTACTGTATTTTCAGACAAAACTGCTTCCATCACCGTCAGAACTAAGGCTGACCTGCCTATGCAGGTTCTGACTAATACCAAGACTCAAAAACAGTCACGGCCATTAGGTATACAACCAATACAGAAAGTTAAATCAAAGTACTTTGTAAAATGTTGCATCTGTGGTAATTTAGGACACGACTCCTTTCATTGTTTGTTTAGTAAAAACTTGGCTAATAGACAAATGAGACACCTTAGCAATACTAAAGTAAGACAAATTTGGGTCAAAAGGGTGATTTAAATTGTTATATGATTGATGTTGCCTATAGATCTTTTATTCCTAACTCTTGATATTTTGACAGTGGTTGTTCTATACATATGACTGGTAATCGATCTTATCTAACTAACTACAAAAGTCATGAAGGTGGTCTGGTTACTTTTGGTGATGGAGCATACGGTAAAATTGAAGGTGTAGGCACTATTCTAATTGATGGTTTCTCCCCGTTAAAAGAAGTTCTTTTTGTTGTAGGTTTAAAAGCTAACCTAATTAGTATAGGCCAACTCTGTGATGAAAAACACTTGGTTATGTTCTCAAATTTTTTTTGTAAAGTCTTGAAGTATGATGGTAGTTGTATTCTACATAGTACTAGATCCAATGATAAATGTTATCTTCTTAACACTAAAATTACTTGTCATATTTCAAAGACCGACTTAACCGAGTTGTGGCACAAACGATTGGGACATTTAAACTATAGTGATTTGTTGAGGCCGACAAAGTTGAATGTAGTATGAAGTGTTCCTAAGCTTACTGAAAAATCTGAAGGATTGTGTGGTTCGTGCCTAAAAGGTAAGCAAACCAAAAGCACTCACAAGCAAGGTAAGTTTCTTACTACATCTCATGTATTAGAATTACTTCACATGGATTTGATGGGACCTATTCAAACTGAACGTATTGGGGGCAAGAAATATATTTTTGTTTACGTGGATGATTTTTCTAGATATACTTGGGTAGATTTCTTGAGAGAAAAATATGATATTTTTGAAAGATTCAAATTTTTGCACCTAAAATTAACAACAGAAAAATATTTTGAGGGAATAAAAATATTAAGGATTAGAAGTGATCATGGGAGAGAGTTTGAAAATACTACTTTCTCTACTTTCTGTGATCAAAATGGTATTTTTCATCAATTTTCTTTTGCCAAAACTCTTGAACAAAACGGTGTTGTGGAAAGGAAAAATCGTCTCTACAAGAGATGGCTAGAGTTATGCAAAATAGTAAGAAGCTCCTGTTAAATTATGGGCTGAAACTATTAATATTGCTTGTTATATTTTGAATCGCGTGTCTTTGAGAACAGGAACCACTCAAACTCCTTATAAATCTAGAAAGGAAGAAAATCGAATCTCAAATATTTCCATACCTTTGGGAGCAAATGCTATTTGTTAAATGATCGGGAATACTTGGGTAAATTCGATTCAAAAAGTGATGAGGGATTGTTTATTGGTTATTTTGAGAACAGTCATGCTTACAGAATTTATAACATGCGTACTCAGACTATTATTGAATCAATCAATGTAAAAATTGATGATACTAATGACTTTTCATCTTATTCACAGGAGCCTAATATTCGAACTTTGGAAGAACAGGTTGCTGGATGTCAACCTACTCAAGACCATCATGTACCTGCACCAGACAGTGATATACAGAAAGAACATCCAGCATCAAGTTTTGATGTCTCTGCCCCTGCTCTTGGAAGTTCTGACGCACCATACACAAATAACGAACAAGACATGAGAAGGCAACCTCCTTCTTGGATTCAGAAAGCACACCCATTGGACAATGTTCTTTCAGATTCCAGAGACGGTATGATGACTCAGAGGAGGCTTGCTAATAAACTTGGAAATGTTTGCTACACTTCACAAATTGAACCCGAAAATATAAATGAAGCCATTATTGATGAAAATTGGATTCTAGCCATGCATGAAGAGCTAGCTCAATTTGATAGAAATGAAGTGTGCGAACTTGTACCTCAGCCAAAAGACACAAATGTGATCGGGACAAAGTTGATATTCAAAAATAAATCAGATGAACATGGCAACATAGTTAGAAACAAAGCACACTTGGTGGCACAGGGATACACTCAACTAGAATGAGTGGATTTTGATGAAACATTTGCACCTGTGGCTCGACTTGAATCCATTAGACTCTTACTATCAGTGGCATGTCAAATGAGGTTCAAGCTGTACCAAATAGATGTCAAAAGTGTCTTTCTGAATGGAATTCTTAATGAAGAAGTCTATGTTGAGCAGCCTAAAGGATTTGTTGATCCTTATTCTCCCGACCATGTGTTCAGACTAAAAAAGGCTCTGTACGGACTAAAGCAAGCCCCACGATCTTGGTATGAATGATTAACTATGTTCTTGTTGGAATTGGAATATAAGAGAAGAGGAGCTGACAAAATGCTATTCATCAAATATTTTAAAACTGGATTAATTGTTGCACAAATCTATGTCGATGACATTGTGTTTGGTTCTTCACTAGAAACAAAATCCAAGGAATTTGCTACACTTATGCAAAATGAATTCGAAATGAGTATGGTCGGTAAACTAAATTTCTTTTTAGGTTTGCTAATCAAACAGGTTGGATCAGGGATTTTTATCTCCTAGGCCAAGTATGCTAAAAATCTTGTGAAGAAGTTCGACCTTGAATAGACCAAGTTAGTCAGAACTCCCATGGCCACATCTTTGAAAATTTCCAGAGATGACCAGGGAAATGAGGTTGACTCACTCGTCTGTAAGCATGATAGGGAGTTTGCTATACTGATCGCAAGCCGTCCTAACATATCATTCAATATTGGGTTTGTGCACGTTATCAAGCTAAACCAAAAAAATCACATCTTATGCGGCGATGGGCGAATTATTCGTTATATTAAGCTGTACTTGATTATGGTTTATGGTATACTAATAATACTACCTCTCATCTTGTAGGATACACCGATCTTGACCGGGTTGGAAACATGGATGATAGGAAAAGCACGAGTGGATGATGTTTCTACATTGGTAACAATCTCATTGCATGGTTAAGTAAGAAACAAAACTCTATTTTCTTAACTCATCTGCGAAGTTGAGTATATTGCGTGGTAGTTGTTGCACTCGGCTACTTTGGATGAAACAAATGCAATGTGATTATGGTATTGATCGGACTCACATTACTATATTACGTGATAACACTAGTGCTATCAATATTTTTAAAAATCCTGTTCAAATTCTAGGACCAAACATATTGATATTAGACATCATTTTATTAGAAATTTGGTCGAACAAAAAGTTATTACTTTGGAACATATTCGATCGAGTATCGGTTGGGCGATTTGTTCACCAAAGCCTTATATTCTGCTAGATTTGAGACTCTACTGAAGGTCCGTGGGCATTTGCTTGATGCATTAGTTTTTTTTTAAAAAAAAATGGTGTTTTTCTTTTTTCTTTTTGATTTTATCATGTGTGTTTGTTTGCATTTGCTATTTTTTATTTCATTAAAAAAAATGGGGGAAAGAATGGTTTTTCTTGCAAATAGCATATGATATAAATGTATGATTGGTCTATGCATTTTGAGATTTACATGGATTAACCAATCAGTATGGTATGTTCATTACACTTATGGTAAAATATGCTCAGATAAGCACACTTTGAGGACATATTGACTCATTTGATTGTACCTTCCTACTAACTAGATTGTTATCTTTAAAGTAGTTTCATATTTTGTTGTGACCTATGGTCGATATCTATGTCTCTCGGCACCATAGTATGTTGTTGTGTTAAAATGACAATTTCATGGAGGAGAGGACTACCATCATAAATGTGTGCAAATTGTCCTTGATAATGAACATAAATCATGTAGAAAAGGGCTACCTTTATGGGTCAGAGAAAAGTCAACTCCATGATCTTATAAATTCATTGCTTTGACAAAATATATATATATATATATATATATATATATATATATATATATGTGTGTGTGTGTGTGTGTGTGTGTGTGTGTGTGTGTGTGTGTGTGTGTAAAGTCAACACTCACAGGTACTCAAAAAGAAAAATTGCTATGGTACTCATGTCTAGCACGCTCATATTTTTATTCAAAGAGATATGTTCGGATGATGACCGGTTTGAAATACATCTCAAGATCTTGATTTTCTTGACAAGATTCAATTTGGCTTAGTGGGACAAAGTTATGATTGATTAATCCAAGATGTCCTATCACACACTCACGTTATAATTCGACCAATTAATTGAATCTAATGTTGCGTATATATTTGATTGGAAGATTTCGGTTGATTTTGATATTTTTAGACTGATTGTATAATTTGTAGAACTGTGAAATTTGCCCATAAATAAATGATTCAATTTTATCTCATAAAATATTCTCATTATTTTTGAGTGATTATCTTGTGTGGGCCTTTTTGTAGAAATTTCAATCAACAGTCTAATTTTGGCAGCACAATCAGCTTTACCTGAGAAAAATCTGGATGAATTTTAGTTTATGGAATCCAATCGTATTTTGTTCTGATCTTATCTTCCTAATTTAAAAATTATGTTTTCCATAAACTAGCATCTTAGGCAGTTTAATTTTAATTCAAAATTTGACATTTCTGATTAAGGAAGGTTTCGTTGTCATTAACTACCATTAATTAGTTTATTTTTGGTAAACCGCTTTCTACACGTCCCAAATTAACTACTCTCCTCTTGTGCAATTTTAAAAATTTCTCCTTCTAAAACCGTGATTTAGGGTTTTCATCTTCTCACACTTGATTCTCAATTGCTTAAACATCAAATTCTCTCTTGTATTTGATTCTAGGGTTGTGTTAAGTTCTCTATTTGATTCAAACAATGACGAAAACCAAGATGCCAAAATCAAAGAAAAACATTGGTGGTTCTTCCAAGAACAATGTTGCTCCGGTGTCTGCTGCTGAAACTGCGATGGGGCCACAAATGTCACTGGCAAGGACTCTCTAGCGAAGTACAAGAAGACGGGAACCCTCAAGTTCAGACCTGGACACTTCTCCAGCTGCAGTTGCATCTCAGGCTGACCAATCGACAGACATTGTTGCATATCAACCGCCGGTCGACCTTCTAAAAATCAGCCCCGTCCAACAACTAACGACCCAATCACTTTTCTAAGCAAGAAAGTTACCTTAAGTGCTCAAAACCCAGATAAAGAAAGAGATGAGGATGATGAATCTGCGGGTGACAGTGGGTCTGACATTACAAATGAGTGACGATGGAGTGCGCAATCTTTGAAATTGAAAAGGAAGTTCGTGAGGATGAAGGGGTTGGTGATGAGAAGTCTGAATGACCTCTCCTATTTGTAGAAGGTTCAAGTAAGCCCCCCTCTCAAAAATCTGATTCCGATTTTGATGTTGCTCTTGATGAATCTTGAGATCTCTACTCCGACACCTCATCCAACAAAAAGGGTCACAAGGCCGAGAAAGGGAAAGGTAAAATGGATGATGTTCTTTGAGAAGCCCATGCTGCTTTGGTCCGAAACAGCACCTATCAACGCCTCAAGAAGTGCTTATAAAGTCTTGCCTACTCTAGTTCGAGACCCCCAAATGTTCAGACTTGACACATTAACTAGAGGTAGACACTCTATTAACCCCCACAATTCTTGCTTTCTATCGGAGAGTGTTGAGAGTCTATTTATGTCATTTACCATCTACCGTAAGTTCATCATTGAGTGCAAGGTTGCAATTTCCGAATTTAGTTCGTTTGGTTTGGTTGAAATTATTGATTTTCATAACTTACATAATCTGTTAAGTTTTTCGTATCGTTCAATGAAACTCTGGTCAAGGAATTTATGGCCAATGTTCCAAAGAATCGGGAAGGTCGCATGAATTCGGTGGAAGGTTTATGTCCGGGAAGACATGTTACCTTCAGTCCTAACTCCCTCAGGGACTAGCTTGGGGTGACCACTGTGGCTGTCACAAGTGATGAAGAATTGACCAAGGACAGCATTGCGCAAAAAATGACTGGCTCTACCTGGCCGAAATCAGAAGAACTGATGCTTCTCGACTCTTGCCCAAATACAAAATTCTTCATCTGATTCTTATCAACAATATCGATCCATTAACTCATCGATCGGAGATTTCGGGGACAAAGGTATGTTATGCTATACAAGTTAGGGATGAGGATGCCGGTTGATTGGGTTAAAATAGTTTTTGATAGAATTGTTTATGAAAAGCGAAGAGGGCCAAGCAAGATGCAGCACTCGCATCCAGCTCTAATCCATCACTTTTTTGTTCATTAAGAAGTGCCTGCAATGGATTCGAGACACTTCTCTACTCAAGACATTCCATCACTAGGTGTTCATGAGTTTACAAATTTGGGTAGCGCACCGCATCCCACTCCCAGATTTCCTGCATTTTCTATCCTTGTTGGACCATTCCGGACGTCTGGATGCACTGGAAACTCAGTTGGGGCTGGTTCGAACACAGGTAAGATCAAATTTTTGCCCTAACCAAAGGTTTTTCTGATGATGTTACTTTCATGCATAGGGTGTTGGGTAAACTGGAATTTCTGGGCGATGAGCATATAAAATCTGCATTCCGAATAGTTACTCCATAATTCTCTGCACATCCTGAAGATCCAATGGAGATTCCGACTTCTAATCCCGTTGTTGAGCCAACTGCTGCCCCAGCCACTGCACCTCTCGCTGATGATCCTCCAGCTGATGCTCCTTCAGATACCCATCCTCATAGGAGGGTTGCAAATACATCTGCATCCGGTACAAAGAAGACCAGATCCTCCCGACACTAACTGTTCTCAGTTCTAACTCTTAACCCTCTAACTATTTGGCTATGGATGACTGTTTTAACTCTTAAATTCTGCTTTATTTCCCTTCAAACACTGCTTTACTTTTGTTTTTTTCTCTTCCTTTGGCGTTCCTCTTACAAAAGGGGGAGTAGTAGTAATTTTTAATTTTTGTGGTTGTTAGGTTTTTCTTGCTATGGACACTTTGTTGGTTAAACTTTAATAGTAGTATTTTTAGGTTTATGGTAGTTTGATCATTACACTTAGATGATATCTTGCTAAGGGGGGGCAATTTTAAAATTATGGCTAATATGTGTGGTTTTTGTATTTGGTGTTAACTTCTTTGCAGGAGTTCTTGGTTTACGCACTAAGGGGGAGCCATAACCCTTGTATGTTGATGCTCATGGGTTCTTTACTTATTTACACACATCACACTTACATTAAAAATTCGATAGTTATGTGTTTGTAATTAAGCAATGCCAAAGGGGGAGATTGTTGGAAAAATATGTGTCATATTTTTCATTTTTTATATCTTCGCTAACTTAATAAATATAACTGATTTTTAATGATAAAATAGCATGTCAACGTTTGCATTTTTGATCGATGCAGTTAGCGCCATTCTCGGTGATCGGGTTGATAAGCGGATTATTTTTCGAGATCAGTAAAAGCTGCGATTTTATTCTATTTCTATATTTGATATATTCTGACCTCATGAATATTATTGACAGCTCCTTTTGTAGGTTAAAGAATCTTTTCTTATTCTCTTAGATTTGTTTAGGAAGAAAATATTTAGTTTCCTAAATTTTTTCTTTCTACAAATCTAAGAATATCTTTTTATATTCTTTCTTACTAATTTTCTTACTATTCTTGTTGCATATTTTTATGTAAGAAATAATTCCTAAATTGATTTCTACTTCAACTATAAGTAAGAGTTGAAATCAATAAGGAATTAAGGCTTTGAAATATAATTTTTGGTCTTGGATTCTCTAAGCAAAACCGGCCGAATTCATTGGTGGAAAACAAGACTTCATTGATTCAACTTTCAAAGCAAAAAGATTTTCTTCAAACTCATTGAAGAATCAAGAACTAATTGGTGCTCAACGAACAATTCCATATCTTGTTCAAGCTACTTGGCGTGAAGTTAAGAACGAGTGTTCTTAATCCAAGTGGTGGTTGCGGTCAAGTATAATAGGGAAGTGGTGATAAAGGTAAAATCAGTGGGTTTGATTCCACTCCATCAACAAGTCAGAAGAAGAAGTATCACAGGGAGTTGATCTGTTTTCTTTTGATTGTTATTTTGTTAATTTTGCGAAATTACAAAAACTGATACTATTGTATTTTTGAACAGGATTATTAGTGGATTGTTTTTACCCATGGCATGGGAGCCCGTGGATGTTTCCCTTAGGGATTTACCACATTACATCTTGTGTTCATAATTTATTCTTTAATTTTCGCACTTGACAAGATTAGGTAAGCGAACAATCGTTGTATGCGAGTTAGAACGGCTATCTCTATATCTTGTCGATTCGACTACGTTACGTCTCATCGAGTGTTTAATTAAGATTAAAATTTATTTTTAATTTAATTAATCTAGGTTTTAGAACTTTCGGTGATGCATCTTATGCTTTGTACTTTAATGGAAAAATGTTTGCCATGTTGTGATCCCATATGATTTTCAATTAATTCAACTAATGGAGACTACCTAATTGAAGTAAGAGCGCAACTTTAGTAATTAAGTCGATAAAAAGAAAAATTGGGTAAAACCAGATTGAAACATCAATCCAAATTGGGAGACCTAAGGTGATTTTGTTACTAATGTGACGTGTTAACATACAAACAAAAAGGCCAGATTTTCTTGTCGAAAAGAATCGCATTTTTTTAAAGCCAAAATACACTAAATTAGCAACAATTTCCTGGTTTTATTTATTTGAGATCATTGCAGCATCTAATTTTTCACATTAAAAAAAAAAAAAAAAAAAATTGGTAAATATTTTTGTCAAGGAGAATTAATATAACTCATGGGGTAATATAGCATTAAAATATTTTGAAACGACAATTTGAAATTCTGAAATAAAAATCAAGAACAATTAATGGCATTTTATTTCTCAATTAATAAGCTGTAGTCAAATGTTACTAATAAATTACTATACAAAAAAACATTAGCAAATTAAAGTAGAGCAGAAACGTTTAAAACTAACAAGTTTAATTAATATAAATAGCCTTAGTTTAGAATCATCTCCCACAAATCCTTTTTATAACCTTCCGAGAATATCTCTTAAGAGGTTGAATCACATAAACATTATGGCTGTAATGGGAGCTTTGGTATTGTTTACGGTAGCTTGCATGGCGACATCTGCGGTGTCTAGGTCAAGTCATGTTGGGGCGGCGCATCCAAAATCATCGCATGTTGTGGTTGCACCACCAACACATCCGCAATTCTCTTACGTTGAGGCCATATCCGGCGTGGTCTTGACGGTGGAGGGATTTCTGCCATGCTTGGAAGCAATAAAAGGTCTCAAAGATTGCTCGGTAGAAATTTTAAAAGCAGTGTTTGGACTTCCGCTTGACGCTTTGTGCTGCCAAGTTGTGAATCAAATAGCCATAAACCTTGTCAAAAGGGTTTCCTTTATCCGAGACGACGGCACAATAAGCCTATGTAGCGCATTAATGCCCCGCACCACCACCAAATGGGTTGAACAATATATATCTGAAGGGTTTAGAGATGATTTTTGCATGATTTGTTTCATGATGTAGAATCTGAAGACTAAATTAATTTTTCTTGTTTTAAATCTTTTAAGAATTTTTTTTTTAATTTTGTGGTCATGGACATGGTCGTGATTTTAAATTTGTTTTAGTCATCGTTTTCAAGCTTCAATGAAGAATTTTTACAAATTTCCAAGAATATCTTTTGATCTTTTGTGGGATATCAGTTAATAAATGTTTGAACTTCCTGCGTTAATTTTAACACGTTGTTCCATACAACATTGAATGATTAACAAAGAAAAATAAATTGATATGTTATAATGTGTAGATTCATCAATATTGCTTACTAAACATATTGCAAAGAAATTGATCATTCATAAAACCAACAAAATGACTTGCTATCTTTTGGTAAGAATCACATTGGGGCTTCTGAAAAGAAAAGTAAACGGAAAAAAAAAATCATATTGCGACTTTGAGAATTTCAAATATTTGTTTACTATGCTAAACCAATCCAAATAACGAATAAATATATTACACATCTCTTGTTCGTATCAAAATTTGTGGCAAGATTTCACAGACGTAGTAGGGGGACGCAATATTTTAGGGTTCGTTTTAACACTCATTTATCTACATTACATCTAAAAAGAGAAACAATTTTGAACTTATTCTATCCTTACAAATTTTTAAAATTCCATATTTCACTCATTAATGTTCAATTATCTTTTAATATTTTATTTATTAAATTTTAAAGTTTTTTTGTACAAATAGTCCCTATCTTCTGCACTTAGTGAATTCAGGATCTATCTTTTCATTTTTTGCAGTGTAGCCTCTATTTCAAACTTTGTTGGTGACAATGGTCCTTTCCGTCCAATTCTGTCAAATTAATCGTTTGTTCTGATTTTTTTTGCACAAATGGTCCCCGCGTGCATTCCACACTATACATTTCATAAGGGCATTTTCGACATTTCACTTTTCATAAATAAAAATTTGCAACCAAGGTCCCAAATTTAAGAGAAAAATAAAGAAAGAAAATAATTTAGAGAAAATACTCTTCTTCTCCACCCCACCCCACGCCACCCCACCTCACCTCACCTCACCTCACCTATAAAGAACACAGAGAACCCATTAGTAAAGATTTCTCACCCCACCCCACCCCACCCCAAGGCCGAAATGGTGTTATTTGCTCGGAGCCTCGCATCTGCTTGAAAATCGGTATTATTTGTTCAAATTCAACACCTTGATCGAAATTGAATCAAAGTCATCCTTGACATTTTTGGGGCTTAGGCCAGTTAGTATTAAGGATATCATTAACAATGATATTTCACAAACAAATATTGATAAATAATATATTTTCACATCTTTATCCAACTTTTATACTTACAAATTACAACTATGATCATTTGCCCCTATCAATTCACTTCTAGAAGCATGAACCAGTACTGACCTAAAGCTTTATCAAAATGCTTAGCCTTAGTCCCAAGATATTCACTCCAACTCCAAGCCCTGTAGAGTGGGGGATGAAAATTGTGTACCAATTTCTGAATTGGAAAGATTTTGACGCTTGATGGTGGCACATATAGATAAGCTTTGGACAAACGGTGTTGGGTCCGGTGCACCACTGCGCGATGGAGGACACTGGGATACCACAAAATGTGCAAGAGATCACCTGCATTAATTACAAGTGCTCCGGGTTGTGGAGGGACCCTTATCCACCCATAATCTTGCCTGAACACCTGAACGATGGATTCTTCTATCATCCATTAATTGATCTTTACTGGGGTGGGGTGGGGTGGGGTGGGGTGGGGTGGGGGGGGGTTTTTTAATTATTTTCTTTCTTTCTTTTTCTCTTAAGTTTGGAACCTTTATTTATTAACAGTGAAATGTCGAAAATATCCTTATGGAATGAAGTGTATGTAATGCACGCAGGGGCCATTTGTTCAAAAATGTCAGAACTAACGGTTAATTTAACACAATTGGACGGAAAGGAACATTGCTGCTAACAAAGTTTAAAATATGATTTACTGTCAAAAATGAAAAGATAGTTCCTCAACTGTAAAAGATAGGGACCATTTGTGCAAAAAAAACCAATTTTAAATATTCCTAATTAAATTAAAATTTTATTCATTGATCATTTAATTATTGAAACATTTCTTTACTCATTTATTCTTCATCAGTATCATACATTAAATTTGTAACAATTTGAAACTTACAACTACAATTTTTAAACATTGAATCTATTAAATTAAGTTAAATACAGAGGTGAAAAGATGTTTTCAAATGTTTTTTTCTGCGTTACGCACATTAAATGAATGAGAAATGAGTTTTAAAAAAAATGAATGTGAAGTTCATGATACCCTAAGTTCCATACAATTGTAGAAAACAATATTACACAAGTCGAAATGCACAATTCTAATGAACAAATGTTTGAGCTCAAACATCAAGGCAATTTAATTCCAAACCTAAATTTCTTATGCTATTATTTTCATTTACCATGCAATCGTATTTTCACTTTCGATCGGTATGAGTTTTTATGTAAAGAAAATATATAATTTATTTTATTAAAACATAATTATGTGTCAATTCAATTCATTCATTAATTTTATAATTTGATATATAATAATGTCTCTAAAACTCCAATAGTTATTTCCTGACAAACAAGTGGCAAGGTAAGCTATAGGGAATATAATTGTTAGACTTTCAAGGCAGTCGACAATTCTTTTAGTTGGAAGATTCTTGCAACAATTTGTCGTTGACATGTACATAAAGCTTGAAACTACTAGACTTGACTTTTATCGACAAAAAAAATTCTCAAATAATAGGTGAACTTTACCAAGGAATAGTATAAGAGGAAACAAAATAGGATCGTTTGAAAGAGGATTGTTCATGTTGGTTCGTTTGAAAGAGGTCCAAGAGATATGCGTTATGTAATGACTTTAGTCCAACGATTTGGAATACCAGATTTGTTAATCACTTTTACATGCAACTCAAATTGGAAAGAAATTAGAAACAAAATAGAAGAAGGACAACGAACTCAAGATAGACCGAATTTAACTTCAAATATTTTTCGGGCAAAGCTACAAGATTGATAAGTATAATTTTGTAGTTATCGGAGCTCACAAAAAGGGACGATTATGAGTCATATTATTTGATTTCAGTTTAATTGCATGTTGTTTTCTTGTTATTTCAGGAAATAATCAAAGTCAAAAGTCGAATTGGCGAAAAGAGACCAAACGGAAGAAAAGAGGACTTAATTGAGCAGGATAAAGAGACGTGAGGGACTTGACATGCAAATATCAAAGAAGAGAATCCAAGAAAGTGTCCAAGATAACCATGTGTTCGCATGGTTATCCAATGATGCGATCGCAAGAGGTCAATTCAATTGCAGAACCTAAAACCATAGAACCATGTGATCGCAGTTCTAAACCAAGCGATCGCATGGGTATATCTGGAAGCAGTTTGGCAGTTTTCTGATGGGATTAGAACTCTACAACTCCAAGATAAAACAACAACTTAAACACACGTCTTAGAAGGTTGGAGAACATTATAAATAAGGCAGATAATAGCCAGAAGAGGAGACGAATTTTGGGAGAACAACATACAAAGAAAGAATCGAAGATCAAGGCACGGGATTGAAGATCATAGATCCGGGATCACGGGTTTTATTTACTTTTTATTTTTCTTTCGCCGGATGATGATGAATTCAATTATTATAACAATTGACAAAATCATGTTCGGCTAAACTTACTTTATCGAGGATGAACGATGAAACCTCGCGTTTTTGATTAATTAGAAGTTTTTTCCTCTTTAGTAATTAATTGCTCGTGGGTTGATTATTCTTTATGCGGTTTTTCTATTATTTTAATGCTTGATCACCATTAGAATATATTGTGATCTATATTGAAGTCGAGAGGTTCAATATAGATTAAGCACATGGTATTGAATAACATAGGGTCCAATAATAGATAGAGATTACTATTATGCTTTATGATATCTATTTAGGTGTTCTTGAGATTTTAATGTATGTGTTTATGTTCAAACTTAATTAGAGATAATTAGGTTCGCATAACATATAGAATTGATTGACCATCGAGAGAGGCTTTTGATTATTTTAGGATCACCGATTTTCAATCTATGGTAATTATAAGCTAAAGCGGTTAAACGGATATTTCATTAAAGAAAGTGTTGGTGGATTCACAAATCCTAGTGTTGGTAAAATTTGAATTCGTTCTCATCTTTCAAAGTTGCTTATTGCTATTTTTAATTTAATTAAAATAGTTAAATTAGTTTAGAGTCACACGTCAAAATTAAATATGTGTTTCTTTTTATTGTTAGAATTTGAATTATAAATTAATTGGTTAAATTAATATCTAGTCCTTGTGCATTCGACACTCTATTTATTACTATATTACTTGTCAACGATCCGTCCACTTGCGGGATTATAATCGCACAACAAAGATCAAAAAAGAAATATTTGGAAAGGTTGCAACACATGTTTAGGGATGATTTTTGCATGATTTGTTGAATGATGCAAAATCTGAAGGACTACATTAATTTTTCTTGTTTTAAATCTTATAGTGGAGAAAAAAGATGAAAAATTTGTGGTTGTCGTCGTGATCATGATTTTAATTTTGTTTTAGTCATTAGGTTAATAAGAGCGTTTTTAAGCTTCAATGAAGAATTTTTACAAACAACAATAGATAATGAGTAAAGAAGAAAAGGAAATTAATAGCTTACTACTAACTGGGATGGAGACGAAGCCACTACAAATGAGTCAGATGCTATATTTTCTATTTTGAGTATGTTCATCCTCTGTATTATTTTGTTTGTTTTATATATAGGGAAAATTTTCTGGTAACATATTCCATGCAATACCATTGAAAGTTTATCATTTTAAATGAATTGATTAATTATAAAATAAAGAGTAAAAATTTTTGGTTCGACAAAGGATGGCATTGCACAGCATAGAAATTGTTGACGTACAAAAGAATAAGGGCCCAAGAAAGAAACTTAAGTAAATTTGTACGTATGGGCTCATAGAAAGTACCCAAGCATATAGGCCCAGAAGTATATGTCGCCTAGGCATAATGGACGCCCAGGTGAATTTAGGTATAGGCCCATAGAAGATCCAGGCCAGATAGGCCCAGAATGGATGTCGCCCGTGCCTAAAGAACACCCAGGACGTTGGGGACTAGAACGATTAGTCACTTTATGGAGTAACCGTTCTTGAAACAGCTTTTCCTTCTCTCTTATCATTTCTCCACGCCTCGGGAGAGTTACTGACAGTTGAACCATCATGGAGGAAGTGGGTAGTTATTACCATTTAGGAAAGAAAGTGGGTAGTTATTGGGCGACGAGCGCTTTTGACGCAGGATCGAAGGAAACCGTTTGATAAAGTATAAAAGAAAGAAGATTGAACGGAAGAGACAACAAGACAACTCTCAAAAAACAGAGAAAATGTAATTTTATTCCCTTTCAGTTTTAAGTATTTCTTTGCAGCGTATTCCAGTGTGCTTGTGCCCCTTGGAGGCATTTTGTTTTGTTCTCCCATCCTTTGTTAATATTGTGTAATCTTCATAAATCAAACACCCCTTGTTGGGACTTTGTCTCAAAAGGTTTGCGCGTCCCTACACATCGTCCCGAGTCTTTTAATTGTTAGCAAAGAGTCCATTTTTGTGCGAAACAATTTGGCACGCCCGGTGAGACCCTTTTGGTGTTGGAAGATACAAGAAAGTAAAACAATATGCCTCACAAGAATTTAGATAAGGAGCTAGCAAACCAGCGAATCCAATCCGTGATCGAGCGATATGAAGAGCGACAAAATACACCGCAACGGAGGGACAAAATCAAAGTCGTTATGAACCAATGACGGAATTGAGTCCACGCACCATCTTGTGCGCGTTTGGCGAACTCACACAAGATGTCGTGGGACGAGATAAGCACGCAAAATGTTCATGATATGGAAAAGTTTGTTCAAAATGAAAATGTGCATTATGATAACATGGCCAAGCAATTAGGCACTTTAAATAAACTTATGAATAAGTTAGTAGGCCAAATATGTCAACCGAATTTGCCAAGTATAGGGAATCATTTCCAAGCCAGGACGATCGTAGGCACAATTCCCTACGATGAATCCTAGTCGTGAATAGAAACGCCTTTTATACCATCAACGCCAAATGCGGGGGGAGGCGGAATGACCAATTTGAGTGGTCATAATGTTGGGTCGTCCAACTTGGGGGTAGCCCGAACGCAAGAGAAAACATCCCACATATAGGACAAAATGCAACACGTTTTAGCGAGGAGGCAAATGTCCAAGTAAATGGCAATAATACCTTGAATAATGGTAATTTTGCCACAAACCCGGGGCTAAATAATAGGCCTCAAATGATGCCGCCTGTGAACCAACCTATAGGAGTCCCATATGATCCCAACACCGCTTTAAGAAACCAAATCGTAGAGATAATGCAAGATCAGATGGCTTTTGGAATGGGTCCTTTCGTTAGGCCGACCTATAGAAAGCCATATCCCGATTGGATAGACCAAGCATATCCATGGCATAGAGGATATAAAGTGCCAGAATTTTCATTGTTCACAGGTTTAGGAGAGGTCTCAACGTTGGAACATGTAGGGCAATTTACATTACAATGTGGTGAAGTAAATGATTATCATAAAATGAGGTTGTTTTCTAGTTCGCTAATAGGAATAGCCTTCTCATGGTTCATTAATTTACCAGCAAATTCTATTCAGGCGTGGCAACAATTAGAGCAGTTGTTCCATGCTCAATTCTATAAAATCGAGTCTGAAGTTACTTTGGCTGATTTGGCGAATTTACGTCAAATGCCAACTGAATGGGCGGAAGGTTTCCTTCAAAGATTTAAAACTGCTAGGAGTAAATGCTTCATGCCCTTACCTGAAAAGGAGTTTGTTAAGATCGCTCAAAGTTGTTTAAGTTTCGATTTAAAAAAAAAATTTAGGATAGGGAGTTTCTGATCTTTTTCAATTAACGGCTAACGTGATTAGGTACGAGCGTTTAATAAGAGAAGAAGAACAAATAAAAATTCTAGCAAAGGGACTTACTATAGAGACCCAAACTTGACGTTCATATTGTAGACGAATATTATGATCAAACCGAAATGTGTCGGCGAATTGGTTAAAGGAGATGCGTATGCTTGCCCCTTAGTGATTAACTCAGAACGACGGTAAAAATGAGCCGATAAGAGATCCAAGCAAAAAGGCTAGAGCGTTTTCATTCGATATAACCAAAGTCGATACTATAATTGACGATTGTATAAAGACAAACAAATAAAACGAGCGACAAACACAAATTGCCAAATCCTGAGCAAATTAAGGATAAGAAATATTGTAAGTGGCATAATGCATGGTCTCATACAACTAATAATTGTTTGGTTTTTCGTCATGTATTACAGGATGCCATTGAATCAGGAAGAATCACTTTTGAAGCTAAAAAGAAGATGACAGTGGATGAGAATCCTTTTCTGCGGCCACTTGGAGTAAATATGATAGTTGTTTTCAAAAGTAGTTTACCTAAGTTCAAATTGGTAGTCGATAATGGAGACGAAGATCTTGAACAACATCCTAGTGTGTTCGAACGTCTCAAAGGCAAAGAAGTTGAAAGGAACGAAAGAATGTTGTGTGCTAGATGTAGTAGAGAAATAAATGAAAATGAAGAGAAAATGGGAGTATGGGGACGTCACAATCATCCTAGCATGACCCCAAATTTTCAGCCTATTCAAAGGCGAAATGTACCAAGGCCTCCTTTTGAAAGACAAATCAGGCCGATGCATGATGGCAAGCCGATGCATGGTGGTAGACCGATGCACAACGGTAGACCAATGCTCAACAGTAGAACGTTCAGGCCACAGCCTCATCGATCAAACGTATGGCACTTATTCCAATATAGTGCAGGAAGGGTGATACCCTTTGATCAAATGACCAGGACGCAACAAAGACATCATCAGAGGAATTATGGACGAATAATGAGGCAACAACAAGAGATAGTACGTCCCAAAATGCCCGATTTGTCCAAGGCAGTTGCTAAAGAAAGTCTCAAGATGAGAAAGAACACAATTTAGGCGATTCAACGGAAGAATTACCGTAAGATTCTTCTGGTAGATCGAGATTTGAAAGACGCAGAAAAGATAAAAATGAAGATGATCCAGGACAATCCATCACTATTCAATTTGGTTCTTTGCCCCCAGTCTTGGCTAATAATTATTTGCTTGCCAATGAGTTTAAAAGTAAGGAAGATGAGGAGCCACAAGAAGATGAGGAAGAAGAAGCCTGCACGTTGGAATGTGAGGGAGAAGTCGGGCAAGCCTCTCGAGATATATGTGAAGAAGAAGAAGATGATGGTTTGACCGATGTTGAAGAAGAGATTGACCTGGAATCAGAAAGAAGAAAAAGAGGAGTCTCATATAACAATCTACTGAAACAACTATATCAAGAAGGCGTCCGAGAAGTAGATTTATTGGGTAAATCATCTGGGCGATCTTTTGATTATTACGTATTATACGGGACACCTAAGAGAAAAATGAGGGTACAACGCTCTGAAAAGTATAGACCACCTTCAATGATATTGCCACCTCCTACAGGTTGGCAAGAAGAGAGCGACATAGAAATTCGTAAGCGGTGAATGGAAGATCAGTGCAAAATGTTGCACGTTAATTTGGCACAGGAAGTTGATCCAAAAGATGATGGGAAGCAAGAGGTAGAGATAGAGGCAACTGAAAAAGTCATTTTCAAGAAGCCAACGGCCAATTTAACCAAACATTTAAGACCATTAGATGTAAAAGCTTTAGTCAATAGCATCCCAGTAGCCAAAGTTCTTATTGACAATGGGGCCGCTATAAATACCATTCCATCCAAGATGATAAAGAAATTTGCAATGACGGAGAGTGATTTAATTCCTACAGAAGTTATTCTTACAAGCTTCAATGGAGGGGTAACTTCGGCCAAAGGAGTAATGCCGTTAGATGTGACAGTAGGAACTATCACTAAAACCACAGTATTCTTTGTAATAGACGGGCCGACTAGCTACAATGTGTTGATAAGGAGAGATTGGATTCATGGAAATGGTTGTATACCTTTGTCGCTCCATCAATGTCTAGTTTTTTTGAATGATAAAGGTGAAGCAGAAGCGATGATATAGCGGATCATGGGCCTTTTGTCACAGAGGCGGTCGATCGAGAAGTTCATGTATGAGGAAAATTATGGACCTGTGAGGGTGGTCCAAGATGGGAAAGAAATTCGAATCATCGCGCAAAGCGAAGAATCATTATGAGTATATGCATTTACTGAAATGTTTGATCAAATGAGGCCAAACATAGTGGCCCTTGAGGAGCCAATAATTGGCAAAAAGACAAATCAATAAATGTTGAAGAATATGGCCACCTTGGTTCACAAAGCCAAGTCAATGGCTCTCGAGAAAAGGTGTGAAGAAGAAAAATGAAAAAGAAGCGGCTTTAAAAATTTTAAAGAACAAGTTAAGCGGTGTTCGAGTTAGAAGCGAATATCGGTGAGAAGTTAATAAGGTGGATTGTTTGGACGCGTAAGATATTACTACAAGAAACTGGACGACGAGGTGATAGGAGTTATGAAGCCCGGACACGCTCAAGCACAAGATCCTTTGGTAAAAGTGAATATTGGGGATGAACGAGAAGATCGTCCAACATTTGTCAGTCAAATGCTTAGCAGAGAGGTAAGTGACCAGTTAATTGCTTTGTTAAAAGAATACAAAGATTGTTTTGCTTGGAAATATGAACACATGCTTGGATTAGATAAAGATTTGGTAGAACATAAGCTGCCAACCAAACCACATTTCAAACCCCATAAGCAGCCTCCTAGGCGCTTTGCTCCTAATGTATTCCAAGTAAAGAAAGAAATAGAACGATTGTTAAAGGCGTGTTTTATTAGACACCAACCCGGATATGTTGAATGGTTATCCAATATTGTACCAGTATCAAAGAAAAATAGTAGTATTAGGGTTTGCATAGATTTTAGAAATTTGAATTTAGCAAAGCCCAAAGATGAATATCCAATGCCAACGGTGGATTCTTTAGTGGACTCAACTGCCGGACACATGATGTACTCCTTTATGGATGGATATTCAGGATACAACCAGATTTATATAGCTGAAGAAGATGTACATAAGACCGCATTCAGATGCCCGGGTGCTATAGGATGTTTTGAATGGGTGGTAATGCCTTTTGGTTTAAAAAATGCAGGAGCCACTTATCAAAGGGCAATGAATTTGATTTTTCATGATATGATAGGAGAATTCGTTGAAGTTTATGTTGATGATATAGTGGTCAAATCACTGAAAAAAGAAGACCATTTCCAACAATTGAAACGTTCATTTGAACGGATGAGACAGTATAAATTAAAATTGAATCCGTTGAAATGTGCATTTGGTGTTAATGCGGGAAATTTCCTAGGATTTCTAGTATATGAAAGAGGAATAGAACTTGATAAAAATAAAGCAAAAGCCATTTTAGGGGCTAAATCACCTAAGAACAAAAAAGAATTGTAAAAATTCTTAGGACAAGTGAACTTTTTACGACGTTTCATCTCTAATTGTGCAGGGCGAACGAAAACTTTTTCGCCTCTTTTGAAGTTGAAAAATCAGGACGATTTCGTCTGGAAGGAAGAGCATCAAGAGGCTTTTCATAGCCTGAAGACATATCTATCAAATCCACCAGTGTTAGTTTCACCTATCCAAGGACGGCCAATAAAAGTTTACATATCAGCTGAACAGGAATCAATAGCTGGATTGGTCGCCCAAGATGATCAATTTGGAGAAGAAATGGCGATATATTACCTTAGTAGACGATTAACAACATGTGAATGTAATTATTCTGCTATTGAAAAATTATGTCTTGCTCTATATTTTACATGTACTAAATTAAGGGCTTACTTGCGGCCCGTGACTATTTACTTAATCTCTAAAGTGAATTTGGTTAAGTACATGTTCTCTCGTCCTATTTTGCATCAAAGGATTGGTCTTTGGACTTTAGCACTGTCAGAATTCGAAATACGATTCATACCCCAAAAGGCTGTCAAAAATCAAGCGTTGGCTAATTTTTTGGCCGATCATCCATTCTTAGACGTGCCTAAAGAAATTGAGTTAGAAGTCGATTCGTTCGAGTTGAAACCCTAGATTTTATACTTTGACGGGTCAAAGACTGCTGGAGGTGTAGGAGTAGGGGTAGTGCTAATAAACCCATTAGGGGTTTGCTACAAATTTGCTTTCGCTTTGAACGAAATGTGTACTAATAATCAAGCTGAGTCTGAAGCATTGATTGTGGGTTTAGAGTTATTATTAGAGTTAGGGACGAAAAAATGTGCTTATCGTGGGTGATTCTCAATTAGTAATTTATCAATTGAATGGCGACTTCAAATGCCAAAGTGATTTCGCTCATAAGCTAATATGGCATCGCTCAAAAGCTATTGACGAATTCGACCAAGTAGAGCTTCAATACGTTAATAGGGTATATAACGATTTGGCAAATGAGCTGGCCCAAATGGCATCGGGTTATTCAAAAATATTAAATAAGGATTCTGCTTGTGAATATGGGGTGATATTGCCTGTAGTTCAACGAAGGGCGAAAGAGATTAATGTGCATTGTATACAAGATGGAGACGCAATGGATTGGAGAGAAGAAATACAAAGATTCTAGGAAAAACCTGATAAGAAGAATGATAGGAAGGTAAAATTACGCTCATTGAACTATCTGCTGGTCGATGGAGAATTATATAAGAAACGCCGATGGTGTGCTTTTGAGATGCATAAATTTACAAGAAGCTAAAGTGGTGATGGCGAAGGGCATGAAGGGATATGCGGAGCACATCAAGTCGGCCAAAAGATGAGGTGGTTGATCGTTAGGAGTGGATATTTTGGCCTAAAATGGGCCAACATGTGTGTTCAAGATATCTTTGAGAGTTGTTTGGAGTGTCAAAAGCATAGCCCAATCCAAAGGATGCCAGCAAGGGAAATGGTACATATTATTAAACCATGGCCGTTCAAGTGTTGGGTGATAGATCTGATAGGGATGATTTATTCCCCATCGTCCAAACAGTACACTTTTGTAATAGTCGCTATAGATTTTTTCACTAAATGGGTAGAAGCGATACCTTTAAAGGAAATCTCTCAAGGAAATGTTATAGGGTTCATTCGTGATCACATCGTATATAGATTTGAGATACCTCGAACTTTAGTGATGGATCACGGAACTTCTTTAAATGGGAGTCAAGTGAAAGAATTTTTGAGCGAGTTTGGAATTAAGTTGGCAAACTCTACACCTTATTACGCCCAATCTAATGGCCAAGCAGAATCGTCAAATAAAGTTTTGAAGAATATCATAAGGAAAATGATAGGCGAAAATGCCAGAGATTGGCATGAGTGTTTGAATAGAGCGTTATGGGCTTATAGAACTTCTCCACGATCTAGCACTAAAGTAACTCCTTTCCAGCTAACTTATGGGCAAGAGGCGGTGCTGCCTATGGAAATTAATGTGCAATCGATCAGAGTACGTTTGCAAAATAGCGTAGATGACGACGAACATGCAGAGCTACTCGTTTAGAATTTATTGGAATTAGACGAATTGAAGTTGAACGTCTTAGATAGATTACAAATTCAAAAAAGAAAAATGGCTTCGTATTATAATAAAAAAGTTATAGCCAAGTGTTTTAGTGCGAATGATTTGGTCTGGAAGACGATACTCCCGTTGGATAGTAGTAGTCCAAAGTTTGGAAAATGGTCGCCAAATTGGGAAGGACCATACAGAGTAAAGGAGGTATTACCAAATGGAGCATATCATCTAGAAAATTTGGATGGTATGAGGCACATGAGGTCTATTAATGGTTAATATTTAAAGAAATGTGTTCCATCAGTTTGGGATTTTGAACGATTAGATGTTTAACATTAAAGGACACAGTTCTGCAAATGAATAAAACTACCCATTTCATCGGATAATTTGGTTGCCATGATTGGCTACCATTACAAAGTGAAATCAGATAAAACAAAAAAGAAAAATTGTCCTTAGAAAGTTCAAGTCTTAAATTACAGTTTTCCCCAAATAGAATGCATCTGCTCTCTAAGCTTATCCCATTCATCGCTCTGTTCGATAGAAGTAGTGGATAGTTCATCCATAATTCATTCGTCCACTTCTAGACTTGAATAACGCTTAAGCAAGGATCTAGCTCGTTCAACTTCCTGAAAAGCATTGCGCTTTTTAGCGGCCAATCTGGCCTTACAGTCGTCCATCTTTTCTTGAATTTCTTTCATTTGAGCAGCCAAACTCATCATCAAAGAATCTTTAACCATAACCTCAGAAGAAATCTCGTTCAAGTTGTTTTTAGCTTGGTCGATTTCCTGATGTAGAGATTATTTTTCAGTCACAGCATTGACATATTGAGTTTTCTTAGCTTTGAGTTCCACATTTTTAGCCAACAACGCATTTATCTCATGATGAATGATTTTCAAAGATAACTTGAGGTCCGTGGAGAGTCTGAGTGAAGGAAGCTCAAGTGCTTGGGCCATTTGGTGACTTAAACACTCAAATTTGTCTCGTTGGTTAGCAGCACTGGCGTGTGATATATCCATATCCATGAAGGAAGTGTATTCAAGTACTGCCTGCTTAAGAATATTCATGTTTTCTATAGAAAAGGCAGCAGATGCAGTAGAAGGACGACTGGCCGAGGATGAACGAGCGGTTTGGCTAGCCTTCACTTGTTCCCAAGATGTAAACAAATCCTGAATAGAGCGCAAGATGGTATCAGCGTCCTGTAAAGGTAAATACGATTACTTAGCATCCTCATGGCAATAAACAATGTAAAGTAAATCAAAAGAAGACTACCTCATGGATTGACTCGTCAGTAGTTTTTGAAGAAGAAGGAGAAAATATGCCACTGGACGATTTGACTGCTTGCGAAGATCCATCTTTATCTGAGCGGGTTAGTTCTTGTACAACTGGCAAATCAACTGGTCTTTCTGCAAAGGGGATGAACAATGATAAGTTCAAGAGTAACACCATGACAGATGGTGAAATTAGAAAAAAATATCATAAATATGTGCACATATTACCATCCGGTTCTACGCTTGGAAGGAAAACGCCTCGAAATGATAGAGATTCTCCAACTGGCTGGGCGATCGAAGCGGCTGGATCTTCAAATCCCTTTTCAGGCAAATCCACCTCGATGAAGGGCTCGGAAGAAGGAGGAATTGAAGGGTCGGGCGAAGTAGAATCTTTCAAAGGAGAAATGGGCCCCTTCTGGTTTAGAGCACAAATAGAATATCAATATCTATATTGAATTGTTCATTAAATAAAGAGAAATCATATTACCTTTCTTCTGGTCATAGGAGGAGCATCATCATCATCATCACTATTATCATCAGGTTGATCTGATGAATCCAACGTTGGCCGTTTACGGCTGGATGCACCTTTTGCAGCTCCAGTTTGGGCGGGAAGAGAACTGGATTGAATAGAAATCGCGGTGGAGCGTCTAGTACGCATTGTTGGAGATTTTGAAGGAGAAGAAGAAGGAGCAGGATGTTTAACTAATATAGGCACAACAGGAATAGGAATAGGAGTAGAAGAAATGGAGGTTCTGGAAGACCCTGATCCCTCGAGTATATGGAAAGCATGGTTGACGTTGGTAGTGAAAAACCTACGTTTCACAGAAGGCCAAAATTGCTCAAAGAGAAGATGAACGGCCAGAGTGGGATTAAAAGGAGCCAAAGAAAACCCAGTCATCAAAGAAACATTATGTTCATCTATGGCCTGTGCTTCTACCTTTGTGATAGTATGAAAGCGTTCCTAGAAGCTTTTCGAATAACAAGGAGGAATAGACCAAGTTTGGCCAAAATCGAGTTGTCGGGCAAAGAACTAGGGAGCATAGACCTCTACCCCAGCCTTGGCATTGGTGCCCGTCAGAATGTCATGAAACAATTCTCGCCCAGTCAAGTATTGAGCCCAAACGGGCAGGACATCACTCACTTCGTTCAGAGTAAGAGGAGGTTGAACATAGATTGGGATTTGATGAACAGAGAAAGGAAAAAAAGAGGAAATTGAATTTAAGTTATAAAAGAATGTGAAGACATCTCGATTAGACATAACAACAGGGGCTAATTGATTGATAACCAGCCCATAACAACACACTGGCCGAGGGGGTATCGAAGGAATACCAAGTTGCGGAAAGTATGCTCTCAACCACAATTGAGCGAGCCAAAGAGGCGCACTTCCTGTGGGAGAAGCACTAGTCCTAAGTTGATGTTGAAGGTAAGCCATGCCTCTATAGAAAGCGGCCAGAAACAAAGAACAGAGATTCAAAGACCTACCAAGGGCCAACTCATGAGCGATGGGCAAATAGGCCATAGAAGGTTTAAGGCTAGGTACACAAAGAATATACCTACACAACCCAAACCTCGAAGGAAGGCTACACACTCATGATGAGTAGGATCTTTGCCAGAGTTGTCATAAAGCTCCCGCATGCCCGAATAGGAATCCGTATATTTCTTATCAAATTTTGGAGCAAGGAGGATATCGCATGGCGGGAGAAATGGTATCGCCTGTAGGGGAAGATTAACCAAAGCGCCAACATCCCTTAAGGTAATCGACATTGGGCCAAGAGGAAAATGAAAGTGTTGTACTCGCGGACCGTAAACTCAAGGCGATTGGAAAAGGACAGGTCACATAGAGTGGATGACGTGTAGCAATTTCCGTAAGGTCGGAAATCCTGGCACGCTCAAAAAGTGCTTTCGTAGGGCCATGTTTCATCATACGCGCATGCCAGAGGCAGAAAGTGGTATCATCTTTAGGCCAAGTACGAATGCTCTTTTCGCGAATTGACTTCAAAGAGAAGGGGTCCAAGAAAGGAGGTTCTTGGGTGCAAGGGAAGAGCTGGGCTACGGCCACTCGCCCAATAGAATCCGCATTCCTGAACGACGGGCCCAAATAGAACTCGTTCATATCGGGCCTAGAAGGTAGATGGCACGATGGGTTTACATAAGGTTTGGATAGGAGGTCTCGAAATCTTCAAAAGTGATATGATTTTCTGAGGGAGTTTTTGACGTAGCCATTTCTTCAGCAAATTGAAAGGATTTCAAAGGTAATGACAAGTTTGAAAAAGTGAATGTGAAATCAAGGAGAAGATGAATAGTGTCCTTTTATAGAGGAAGAAAGAGGCGGCGACGTTATGGACGGCAACGTGATGGAAGCAGAACGTGGTTATTGGTGCAATGTAGTGGCGTCTTTTTTGGGTTTATATAAATCGTGCACTTGAGATATCAGAATCGAAGCGCCAAACGCACTTTTCAGAAGATGAAACGTCACTAAGTGAATATGGCTAATTAATAAGTGATTATATTAATTTAGCCATATTGGGGGGTAATTGTTGACGTACAAAAGAATAAGGGCCCAAGAAAGAAACTTAAGTAAATTTGTACGTATGGGCTCATAGAAAGTACCCAAGCATATAGGCCTAGAAGTATATGTCGCCTAGGCATAATGGACGCCCAGGTGAATTTAGGTATAGGCCCATAGAAGATCCAGGCCAGATAGGCCCAGAATAGATATTGCCCAGGCCTAAAGAACGCCCAGGACGTTGGGCGACTAGAACGATTAGTCACCTTATGGAGTAACCGTTCTTGAATAGTTTTCCTTCTCTCTTATCATTTCCCCACGTCTCAGGAGTTACGAGCAGTTGAACCATCATGGAGGAAGTGGGTAGTTATTGCCATTTAGGGAAGAAAGTGGGTAGTTATTGGGCGACGAGCAGTTTTTGACGCAGGATCGAAGGAAACCGTTTGATAAAGTATAAAAGAAAGAAGATTGAGCGGAAGAGACAACAAGACAATTCTCAAAAAACAGAGAAAATGTAATTTTATTCCCTTTCGCTTTTAAGTATTTCTTTGCAGCAGATTCCAAAGTGTTTGTGCCCCTTGGAGCATTTTGTTTTGTTCTCCCATCCTTTGTTAATATTGTGTAATCTTCATAAATCAAACACCCCTTGTTGGGACTTTGTTTCAAAAGGTTTGGCGTCTCTTACACATCGTCTGAGTCATTTAATTGTTAGCAAAGAGTCCATTTCTGCACCTGAAAATGTAAATGATATGTTTATGTCCCAAATAAGAAATAAGTGACCGTTTGATAGAGATTATAAACTGGTTTATTTGACCAATATTGGTTTTTTTGAGTTGAAATTGTTGACTTTTCATGTTAAAAGTGGGTTGAAAAGTCAAAAATTACGGCTGAAAAAAACCAAAATGGGTTTATAATCCCAATCAAAGAAAGCCTTAGTAACTTTACCTGATAAGTTATCATTAATTTATGGCAAGTCTGGACTCATTTGAAAAACACTAGTATCAAGAAGCATATTAGTATGAAGTTAATTTGATTTTAATAAGATATGATCCAATTAGGATTCCTAAGTAGTTGCTAAAACCTGTAAGAACTCCCTGAACGAAATTCTAGTGTACTTCTAAACTCCACCCCACACCCCAAAAAAACTCAAACACACACTCTAAACTCAAACACACACACACTCTCTCTCTCTCTCTCTCATCCTTTCATTCCCAAATTCTGCACGTTTGTTCATATGAGTCCCGATCTAATGTCCCGGTGGGCATTACATAATGCTGATCGGAACATGTGTCATGCAATAATTGCATGAGTGTCAAGTGGGCCTTTACACTCATGCAATTATTGCATGACACATGCTTCGCCAAGCGTTATGAGAATCTTCACCTATTACATTAGATCATTATTCTTGTTCATATATATAAAAAAAGAACTAATTAATATATGTCAGGACTTTAATACTTCTTTGAGACTCATTGTTCTAAGTTAAGCACGAAAACAAGCGCAAACCAACAAATGATGAATATGCAGCACTTACCCTCATTATGATATCTCGTGACCGTGTGAGTTGCTACCTCGTCCAACCACCAATCCTACTACCACCACTCAAATCATAGAAGACAATAATTCCACTGCCGCAGTCTCTACCAGTGAAAGAATAATCGCTTTAGCCTCCAGCAATGACATGAATTCCACTCTGAAGATGGCAACAAACCTATCGAACCTTTTTTCTCCTATCGTTACTGCTTCTCCATTGGCCCAGAATGTGTTGTGTACTTGTACCATGTGCGGCAAGTCTTTCCCCTCCTACAAAGCACTTGGTGGCCACAAAACCAGCCACTGTAATCGACTGTTGTTCCTCACTGCCACTGTCTTCAATACAATTTTTTCCTGGCGCATCAGAGATTTGTAGGTAAATCCCACTTTTTCGTACGAACTTCCTTATAGGGAAGGATCCACACGGAGTGTAACAATGTTTCTTGATGGTTGCGTCGAGAAAATTGTTTCTACTGATGAAAAAAACGTTTGATGGAACAAGTCATGGTGGGAATAACTATTTCAAGCCAAAAAAAAAAAAAAAAAATTTACGGGTTGAAATTTCACGGTAAGGTATTGGGGACGCATTTATTTTGTTGTAGAGACGAATTTATGTTTGTTGCAAAACTTAAAAGATTGGATAACCAATTCTGATGAATTTAGAAAGTCGTCAAGAAATGCTGCTCTTTGCCGTCGGTAGAACTATTTGCTTTTATTCGACTTCTTCTAACGATTATTTAACTTGTTGAGGAAATGTTTGGATTGTTGAATGATCTATTCCGACGAATTTTTAGAGTCATCGGGAAATTAAGTTTCTTTCTGGTGACTATTATGTTGTTGTTGGTAGAATTGTTTGCTTTAATGTGACTTCTTCTTATGCATTTTTATTGCCATGTGAAACATATTTAAGGGGTTGAATGATTTCTTCTGACGACTTTCTAAGTTCATCTTGAAAGATTACTTTTTCTGACATTATGTTATACTCGAAAGAAATGTTTTCATTAATGTGGCTTCTTGCAAAAATTTTTTTATTTTGTCGGTAAAATGTTTGGAGAGTTAGAATAATCTCATCCGACGAGTTTTGAAAGTCATGGGCAAATGGTGCTTTTTGTTTCGATTGTGTTTTCATCACAAGAAATATTTATTTTAATATAACTTATCAAAAGAATTATTAAGTTCGTCAAAGCAGATGGTTTGGAGGGTTGAATATTCATTGGAATAACAATGCAACATAACCTTAAATGTAATTATTAAGAATTTTCTGACAAACAAAATTTGTCACTAGAGGTCATTTTTACGACAACGTTATAGCTCTTAATTACCAGTTATCTCTCATGGGGTGCTCTAGTGGTAATAAGACTTATAAGTTCTTCAAAACACTCATTAATGTACTTGTTTTAAATAGTCGGGTTCAAGCGCCGCATGTATGTCACCACTTTCTATTGAAGCATCAAGATATATAACTTTGTGTCGTGTGTAATTATAACATTTGAGCTATTTAAAATTTTGACTGTCCTTTATAATGTTGGGCAAACTGCAACATTATTCCATAACTGATTGTGCATGTAGCATGTAGGTCACCAACCCTTAAAAACGAGGTAATTGGTCCTCCATTTATTTACTGTAGTCACGCAATGAGTTCACAATGATGGAAACCAACTAACTCCAGGTTAAATAATAATATGTTCCTTTCATATAAAATATTTCTCTCTTTTTTTTCAACTAGGACTGGGATAAGTGAGACATTTGTTCATGAGGACCACATTGTAATTATTATTTATAGAACATGGACTCCTTTAATTCACAACTTGCCCATTCTCGAAGGCTTGGGTCTAACATACTAATCAAATGACCAATTGTACAATTCATTTTTCTATAATATTATGAACGAAGAGAAATAGTGTCGAACCATACTTAGTGTGACATGTAATATTGGATATGATAAAATATAGATATTATCATGTTCTATCCTCTTTAATCAAGTTTAATATTGTCGGTTAACAAATATAATGCCAACTTAAAAAGAGCTTCCAAAATAAAAGCACACAGACGCCCATCCCATTAGTGGTAGACTTATATCTTTAATTGAAGCAGCCAATTTGCATGCGTTGTGACATTTAACCTATTTTGATATTGAAAATTCTAAAACCTGAATTAATATTCAATTTAGACTAGTAAAAATATTGGACAGTTAGAACTAATGTGTGACGATGATAATAGTTGTGACTACGCACAAGTAGGAATATCAAGTAGTGTTCATAACAATTGTTATTAAATTCTAAAATTAATGAAGTAAACTAATAAACACTAGATGCAATGTGTAAACCCCAAAGGAAACTTCTATGGGCTCCCATGCTATGGGTAAAATAATCTACTAATATTTTTGATCAAAAATTACAATAGTATCCGGGTTTTGTAATTTTGTAAAATTAACAAAATAACAATAAAAAGAACTTAGATCAACTCTCGTTTGTTACTTCTTGTTTTGACTTATTATTGAAGCAGAATCAAACCCACTGGTATTGACTTTACCACCATTTTCCTATTGTACTCGACCGCAACCACTACTTGAATTAAAAACTCCCATCATTCGTTCTTTGAGCACCAATTGTTTTTGAGGAATCAATTTCTTTGAAAATATTCAAAGCAACACGTCTTGTTCTTTGATCATGAAATTAGTCGAGCCTATGCCTAATCAAAAGAACTAAAATTATGATTTTCAATATTAATTCCTCGATGATTTTATTTCTTTTAAATTATAGATAAAGTAATAATCAATTAAGATTTATTTTTTGCCCGCAATAGAAGTGGTAGGAAATATTAGTAAAAATATATGAAAAGATTTTCGTCAAAATTAATTGATCATTCTTAAATATTTTCTTTCTAAACAAATCCAAAAATATATGAGATAGTACATAACCTAAAATACATGAGCTATACTTGTTAGTCACAAAATCATATCATAACATATAAAGAAACAAAATAATATTAGCATTTCGAAAAAATATGTTTACCAAGTCAAAATCCGACAATAAGCGTATCCAGTTAGAACGTACACGCTTACCTCCTTTTTTTTGGCAATAAAAACTAAGAAGATAACTTAAGAAAACCAATTTAAAATATATTTGAAAATATGTGCCACTCATATTTTTTCAATTTATATAAACATACACCGACACTGTATTTAAAAAAGAAAGCATATTGGTAATACAACAACGAGTCATTCAGTTTTTATTTTCCCTATTGTTGGACCTCAACGTCTTTATATTTAGTATATATGTGGGTAATTATATTCAAACCACATTAAAAATCTTGGAGCAAATGTCAAACTTTAATGAATCAAAGGCAACATATTGAAAGTGCATATTCTATACAATCTAAACAAACTCGAAAATATTATTAAACTTGTTCAAGCAATAGTAAAAGCAGATACGGTTTCTTTTACATCGGATTGACATTTCGTGGACATGATGAATTCATCGATTCATTTGATCAAGGTAACTTTCTAGAGCTTCTAAAATTTCTTGCTGATCACAATGACAGTATCAACAAAGTTGTGTTGAAAAATTCTCAAAAAAATCATAAAGTAACAGCTTATGATATCCAAAAAAGAAGTTGTGAATGCAACATCAAGTGAAACTACCAATGCAATAATCAATCATCTTGGAGATGAATTTTTTTTTATCTTGATTGACGAGTTTCGTGATGTGGCCGTCAAAGAATAAATGGCTAATCCATTGCATTATGTTAATAAAGAGGAAAGCGTCATTGAACGGTTTCTTGGAATAGTTCATATTAATGACACAACTTCGTTGTCACTTAAAGCAGCAATACAATCATTATTCTCAAAGCATGGATTAAGTTTGTCAAAATTACGTGGTTAAAGCTATGATGGAGCTAGTAACATGAAGGGAGAGTTCAATAGTCTTAGAAGCCTTATCTTAAAAGAGAATCAATTTGCTTTCTATATTCATTTTTTTGCACATCTACTTTAGTTGACTCTTGTAGTAATTGCAAAAAGTCATGGTCAAATATCTCTTCTTTTTAATGTTCTTAGTAACTTAGTGTTGATATACGAAATAACAAGGGCCTAAAAAGAGACTTAAGAAAGATTGTACATATAGGCCCATAAAAAGTACCCAAGCATATAAGCCTAGAAATATATGTTGCCCAGGCCCAATGGAAGCCTGTAAATTTATGTATAGGCTCAATGGAAATTACCGGGCCGATAGGGGCCCAAAATGGATATCGCCCAGATTAGAAACGCCCAGGGCATTGGGCGATTAGAACGGGCAATAATTGCATAAGAGTAACCGTTCTTAAACAGTTTTTCTTCCTCTCTTATCACTTTTCCCACGTTTCAGGAGTTACGAATAGTTGAATTATCATGGAGGAGTTACAAGCGCTTGAAATTACCATGGAGGAGTTACAAGCGCTTTAATCATCATGGGGAGTTACAAGCAGTTGAATCATTATGGAGGAAATGGGTAGTTATTGGACGACGAAGTGGTTATTGGGCGATGAGGTAGAAACTGGGTGACGAGAAGTTTTTACGCAAGATTGAAGGAAAACGCGTGGTAAAACCGTTTGGTAAAGTATAAAAGAAGGAAGATTGAATGAAAAAAAAAAGGAGAACTCTAAAAAAACAGAGAAATGTAATTTCATTCCATTTTAGTCTTAAATATTTCTTCTGGTGAATTCTAGTGTGCTTGTGCCCTTAGAGGCATTTTGTTTTGCTTTTTCATCCTTTGTCACTATTGTAATCTTCGTAAATCAAACACCCCTTGTTGGGACTTTGTCTCAAGAGGTTTGGCGTTCCTTACACATCGTCTCGAATCTTTTAATTGTTAGCGAAGTACACACTTTCCGCGCGAAACAATTTGGCACGCCCGGTGGGACCCTTTTGGTGTTAGAAGATACAAGAAAGTGGAACAATATACCTCACAAGAACTCAGATAAGGAACCAACAAGCCGGTGAATTCGATCCGTGATCGAAAGCGATATGAAGAACGACAAAATACACCAACAAACTGAGGACAAAATCAAAGCCGTTATGAACCGATGACGGAATTGAGTCCACGAACCATCTTGCAAGCATTTGGCGAACTCACACAAGATGTCGTGGGACGGGTAACTTACACCAAAATGTTCATGATATGGAAAAATTTGTTTAAACTGAAAATGTGCATTATGACAACATGGCCAAACAATTAAGTACTTTAAATGAACTTATGAATAGGTTAGTAGGCCAAACATGTCAACCAAATTTGCCAAATATAGAGAATCATTTCCAAGCCAGGACGGTTGTGGGGCACAATTCACCAACGATGAACCCTATAAATCCTAGTCGAGGAATAGAAACGCCTTTTATACCATCGACGTCAAATGTGGGTGGAGGCGGCATGACCAATTTAAGTGGTCATAATGTGGGATCGTCCAACTTGGGGGTAGCCCAAAGCGCAGAGAGAATATGCCAAATATAGGACAAAACGCAACACGTGTTAGCGAAGGGCAAATGTCCAAGTAAATGGCAATAATACTTTGAATAATGGTAATCGGCCACAAACCTGTGGTTAAACAATAGACCTCGGATGATCCCACCGCGAATCAACCTATAGGAGTCCGTCGATCCTAACATGGCTTTAAGAAACCAAATCACCGAGATAATGCAAGATCATATGGCTTTTGGAATCGTCCTTTCATTAGGCCGACCTATAGGAAGCCATATCCCGATTGGATAGATCAAGCGTGTCCGTGGCCTAGAGGATATAAAGTGCCGAATTTTCATTATTCACGTGTTTAGGAGAAGTCTCAACATTGGACCATGTAGGACGATTTACACCGCAATGTGGTGAAATAAGTGATTATCATAAAATAAGGTTGTTTCCTAGTTCGCTAACGGGGTAGCCTTTTCATGGTTCATTAATTTACCTAAGCAAACTCTATTCGAGACATGGCAACAATTAGAGCAGATTTGTTCCATGCTCAATTCTATAAAACCGAATCTGAAGTTACCTTGGCGATTTGGCGAATTTACGCCAAATGCCAACCGAATGGGCGGAAGTTTTCTTTCAAAGATTTAAAAGCGCTAGGAGTAAATGCTTCGTGCCCTTACGAAAAAGAGTTTGTTAAGATCGCTCAGAGTTGTTTAAGTTTCGACTTGAAAAAGAAATTTCAGGATAGGGAGTTTCCTGATCTCTTCCAATTAACGGCCAATGTGATTAGGTATGAGCGCTTGATAAGAGAAGAAGAACAAATGAAAAATCCTAGCAAAGGGACTTACTATAGAGACCCAAACTTCGATGTTCATATTATAGATGAATATTATGATCAAACTGAAATATGTCTGGCCGAATTGATTAAAGGTGATGCTTATGCATGCCCGTTAATAATTAACTCGGGGACAACGAAAAATGAGCCTCTAAGAGATACAAGCAAGAAGGCTAGAACGTTTTAGTTCGATATAACCAAAGCGGATACTATATTTGATAGATTGTATAAAGGCAAACAAATAAAACTGAGTGATAAGCACAAATTGCCAAATCCTGAGCAAGTTAAGGATAAAAAATATTGTAAATGGCATAATGCATGGTCTCATACGACTAATAATTGTTTGGTTTTTGTCATGTATTGCGGGATGCCATTGAATCGTATGAATCACTTTTGAAGCCAAAAAGAAGATGGCGGTGGATGAGAATCCTTTTCATGGCCACTAGGAGTGAATATGTTATCAACGAGTTTCAAGAATGGTTTACCTAAATTCAAATTGGTAGTTGATAATGGAGACGAAGATGAACAAATCCCAGTGTGTTCGAACGTCTCAAAGGTAAAGAAGTTGAAAGGAACAAAAAAGTGTTGTGTGCTAGATGTAGTAGAGAAATAGATGAAGATGAGGAGAAAATGGAAGTGTGGGGGCGTCATAATCATCCAAACGTGATCCCAAATTTCCAGCCTATCCAAGGACGAAGGGTACCAAGGCCTCCTTTTGAAAAAAAAAGTCGAGGCCGATGTATGATGGCGGGGCGATGTACAACGGCAGGCCGATGCTCAACGGTAGAACGTTCAGGCCACAGCCCCATCGATCGAATGTATGGCACTCATTCCAATACAGTACGAGAAAGGTGATACCCTTTGATCGAATGACTAGGACACAGCAAAGACGTCATCAGAGAAATTATGGACGAATGATGAGGCAGCAACAAGAGGCGATACGACCTAAACTGCCCAACTTCTCCAACGCTGTTGCTAAGGAAAATCTCGAAGATGAGAAAGAACATAATGTGAACGATTCAACAGAAGTATTGCCGGAAGATTCTTCTGGTAGGTTGAAATTTGAAAGACGCAGCAAAGACGAAGATGAAGATGATCCAGGACAATCCATCACCATTCAATTTGGTTCTTTGCCCCCAATATTGGCTAATAATTATTTTCTTGCCAATGAGTTTAAAAGCAAAGGGGATGATGAGACACAAGACGATGAGGGGGAGGAAGTATGCACGTTGGAATGTGAAGGAAAACTCGGGCAAACCTCTAGAGGTATATGTGAAGAGGAAGAAGAAGATGATGGCTTGACCGATGTAGAAGAAGAGATTGACCTAGAATCAGAAAGAAGGAAAAGAGGAGTTTCATATAACAATCACTAAAGCGACTATATCAAGAAGGCGTCCCGAGAAGTAGATTTGTTGGGCGAACCATCCGGGGCGATCTTTTGATTATTACGTATTATCTGAGCGCCTAAGAGAAAATGAGAGTACCATGCTTTGAAAAGTATGGACCACCTCAATGATATTACCACCCTTACAGGTTGGCAAGAAGTAAGCGACATAGAAACTCGGGGCCGGTGGCGGAAGATCGGTCTGAAAATGTTGCACGTGAACTTGACATGCATGAGATGATATAAAAGATGATGGAAAACAAGAGGTAGAGATAGAGGCAACCTAAAAAGGTCATTTTAAGAAGCCAACGCCAATTTAACCAAACATTTGAGACCATTATATGTAAAGGCTTTAGTCAATGGCATCCCAATAGCCATAGTTCTCATCGACAAGGGGCCGCTATTAATACCATTCCATCCGAATGATAAAGAAATCTGCAAAGACGGAGAGTGATTTGATTCCTCTGGAGTTATTCTTACAAGCTTCAATGGAGGGGCGACTTGACCAAAGGAATAATACCGTTAGATGTGACGGTAGGAACTATCACCAAAACCACAGTATTCTTCGTAATAGACGGGCCGACTAGCTACAATGTGTTGTTAGGAAGAGATTGGATTCATGGAAATCGTTGTATACCTTCGTGCCGCTCCATCAATGTCTAGTTTTTGGAACGATGAAGGTGAGGCGGAGGTGGTGCAAGCGGATCACGTGCCTTTTATTACAGAGAGGCGAACTCAATCGAGAAGTTCATGTATGAGGAGAATTATGGACTGTGAGAGTGGTCCAAGACGGCGAAGAAACTCGAATCATCAGCAGAGCGAGGAGTCATTATCGATGAGATGCATTTACTTGAAATGTTCGATCAAATGAGGCCAAACATAGTGGCCGCTTGAAGAGCCAATGATTGGCAAAAAGATATTCAATAAATGTTGAAGAAGGTGTTTAGCTTTCGGGATGTTGAAGCCAAGTCAATGGCTTTTCGAGAAAAGTCGAAGGATAGATAAGAAAGGAAACGGATTTAAAATTTTAAGGAACAAATTAGCGGTGTTCGAATTAGAAGAGAATATTGGCCGAGAAGTGAATAAGGTGGATTGTTTGGATGTAGAAGACATCACTACAAGGAACTTGGGCGATGGTGTGATAGGAGTCGTGAAGACCGGCACGCCAAGCACAAGATCCTTTGGTGAAAGTGAATATTGGAGATGAACGAGAAGATTGCCCAACGTTTGTCGATCGGATGCTTAGCAAAGAGGTAAGTGACCAGTTAATCGCTTTGTTAAAAGAGTACAAAGATTGTTTTGCTTGGGAATATGAACACATGCAGGTTAGATAAAGATTTGGTAGAACATAGGTCGCCAATCAAACCACACTTTAAACCGCATAAGCGGTCTCCCGACGCTTTGCTCCTAATGTATTGCGAAGTAAAGAAAGAAATAGAAACGATTGTTAAAAGGTGTTTTATCAGGACGGCTAGATATGTTGAATGGTTATCTAATATTGTGCTCAGATCAAAGAAAATGGTAGTATTAGGGTTTGCATAGATATCGAAAATTTGAATTTGGCAACGCCTAAAGATGAATATCCAATGCCAACGGTAGATTCCTTAGTAGATTCAATCTACGGACATGTGATGTACTCCTTTATGGATGGATATTCGGATACAACCAAATTTATATAGTTTGAAGAAGATATACATAGAACTCGCATTCGAGATGCCCGGTGCTCTAGGATGTTTTGAATGGGTGGTCATGCCTTTTGATTTAAAAATGCGGAGCCACTTATCAAAGGGCAATGAATTTAATTTTTCATGACATGATAGGAGAATTCGTTGAAGTTTATGTTGATGATATAGTGGTTAAATCGTTGAAAGAAGAGAACCATTTCCAACAATTGAAACGTTCATTTGAACGGATGAGACAGTATAAACTAAAATTGAACCCGTTGAAGTGCGCATTTGGTGTTAATGCAGGAAATTTCCTAGGATTCCTAGTGCATGAAAGAGGAATTGAACTTGATAAAAATAAAGCAAAAGCCATTTTAGAGGCTAAACCACCTAAGAATAAAAAGGAATTGCAAAATTCCTTGGACAAGTGAACTTTTACGTGTTTCATCTCTAATTGTGCAGGCGAATGAAAGCTTTCTCGCCTCTTTTGAAGTTGAAAAATCAGAGGCGACTTAAATGCGGAAGGAAGAGCATCAAGAGGCTTTTCATAGCTTTGACATATCTGTCAAAATCCACAAGTGTTAGTTTCACCTATCCAAGGGCGGCCAATGAAAGTTTACATATCGGCCGAGCGAGAATCAATAAATTGGACTAGTCGCCCAAGACGACCAGGTTTGGAGAAGAAAGGACGATATATTACCTTAGTAGACGATTAACGCATGTGAATGTAATTATTACGCTATTGAAAAATTATGTCTTGCTTTATATTTTACATGTACTAAATTAAGGGCCTACTTACGGCTGTAACTATTTACTTAATTTCTAAAGTAAATTTGCTTAAGTACATGTTCTCTCGTTCATTTTGCATCAAAGGATTGGTCTTTGGACTTTAGCACTATCGAAATTTGAAATACAGATTCATACCCCAAAAGGCGGTCAAAATCAAGCGTTGGCTAACTTTTGGCCGATCATCCATGCCTAGACGTGCCTAAAGAAATTGAATTAGAAGTCAATTAGTTCGAAATTTGAAACCACGGATATTATTCTTTGATGGCTCAAAAGCGTTAGGGGTGCGGGGGTAGGGGTAGTGCTAATAAATCCACTAGGGGTTTGTTACAAGTTTGCTTTAATACGGTCGAAATGTGTACTAATAATCAAGCGAATCTGAAGCATTGATTATCGGTTTAGAACTATTATTAGATTTAGGACTGAAAAATGTGCTTATCGGGTGATTCTCAATTAATAATTTATCAATTGAATGGCAATTTCAAATACCAAAGTGATTACATCATAAGTCAATATGGCATCGCTCAAGAGCTCTTGGACGAATTCGACCAAGTAGAGCTTCAATCGTTAATAGGATGTATAACGATCCGGCAAATGAGCTGGCCCAAATGGCATCAAAGTTATTCAAAATGTTAAATAACGGTTCTGCTTGTGAGTATGGAACGATATTGCTTGTAGTTCAACGAAGGACGAAGGAGTTTAACGTGCATTGTATACAAAACGGAGACACATTGGATTGGAGAGAAGAAATACAAAAATTCTTGGAAGAACCCGATAAGAAGAAGAGCGATAGAAGGTAAAATTACGCTCACCGAACTATGTCTTCGGTTGAGGAGAATTATATAAGAAACGCTCGATGGTGTACTTTTGAAGTGGATAAATTTGCAAGAAGCTAAAGTGGTTATGGTCGAAACGCATGAAGGAGTGTGTGGAGCACATCAGTGGCCAAAAGATGAGGTGGTTGATCATCGAGTGGGTATTCTTGGCCTAAAATGGGCGAAGTTATGCGTTGAGATGCTAAAAGTTGTTTGGAGTGTCAAAAACATGGCACAATCCAAAGAGTGCCAACAAGGGAAATGGTACCTATTATTAAACCATGGCCATTCAAGTGTTGGGCGATAGATCTGATAGGAAAGATTTACCCACCATCGTCCAAACAACACACCTTTGTAATAGTCGCTACGGATTTTTTCACTAAATGGGTAGAAGCGATACCTTTAAAAGAAATCTCTCAAGGAAATGTCATAGAGTTCATTCGTGATCACATTGTATATAGATTTGGGATACCTCAAACTGTAGTGATGGATCATGGAACTTCTTTAAATGAGAGTCAAGTGAAAGAATTTCTGGGCGAGTTTGGGATCAAGTTGGCAAACTCTACACCTTATTACGCCCAATCCAACGCCAAGCGGAATCGTCAAATAAGGTTTTAAAGAGTATCATAAGGAAAATGATAGGCGAAAATGCTAGAAGTTGGCATGAGTGCTTGAATAGAGTGTTATGGGCCTATAGAACTTCTCCGCGATCTAGTACTAAAGTAACTCCTTTCCGGTTAACTTATGGGCAAGAAGCGGTCTTTGCCTATGGAAATTAATATGCAATCGATCGAGTCGTTTGCAAAATAGTATAGATGAAAATGAACATCTTGAACTACTGCTTCGTAATCTATTAGAATTAGGCGAGCTGAAGTTGAGCGTCTTAGATAGGTTGCAAATTCAAAAAGACAAGTGGCTTCAGTATTATAATAAAAGGGTTATAGCCAAATGTTTTAGCACGAAAAGATTTGACTTTGAAAACAATACTCCCATTAGATAGTAGTAATCTAAAGTTTGGGAAATGGTCACCAAATTGGGAAGGACCATACAGAGTTAAAGAGGTGTTACCAAATGGGGCGTATCATTTAGAAGATTTGGATGGTATGAGGCACATGAGGTCTATTAATGGCAAATATTTAAAGAAGTACGTTCCGTCAGTTTGAGATTTTGAACGATTAGAGGTTTAACATTAAAGGACATAGTTCTATAAGCGAATAAAGCTATTCATTTCATCGGATAATTTGGTTGCCATAATTGCCTACCATTACAAAGAGGAAATTGAATAAAACAAAAGTTGTCCTTAAAAAAACGTTAGAATCTTAATTACATCCTACCCCAAATAGAGCGCATCTGCTCTCTAAGTTTCTCCCACTCATCGCACTGTTCAACAGAAGCGGCGGATAATTCATCCATAATTCCATCGTCCACTTCTAGACCTGAATAACGCTCAAGCAAGGATCTAGCCCGTTCAACTTCCTGAGAAGCATTGCGTTTCTTGGTACGCCACCGGCCTTCTGATCGTCCATCTTTTCTTGAATTTCTTTCATTTGAGCAGCCAAACTCATCATCAAAGAATCCTCAACCATGACCTCGGAAGAAATCTCGTTCAGATTGTTTTTGGCTTGATCGATTTTCTGGTGAAGAGATTCCTTCTCGGTCATAGCATTGACGTATTGAATTTTCTTGGCTTTGAGCTCCACATTTTTGGCCAACAGCGCGCTTATCTCTTGGTGGATGACTTTCAAAGATAACTTGAGATCCGTGGAGAGTTTGAGCGAGGGAAGCTCAAGTGCTTGAGCCATTTGGCAGCTTAAACGCTCAAATTTGTCTCGGTGGTTAGCAAAGACAGTGTAAGATATCCATGTCCATGAAGGAAGTGTATTCAAGTACTGCTTGTTTAAGAATGTGCATGTTTTCTATGGAAAAAGCTCCAGAGGCGTAAGAAGGATGACTTGTCAAGACGAACGAAAGCGATCGACTAGCCTTCACTTGTTCCCATGACGTAAACAAGTCCTCGAATAGAGCGTAAGATGGTATCAGCATCTTGTAAAGGTAAAAATGATTACTTAGTGTCTTTATGGCAATGAAAAAGTAAAGGAAATCGAAAGAAAAATTACCTCATCAGTGGTCTTAGAGGAAGAAGGGGAAGTGTGCCATCAAGGCGATTTGACACTGCTAAGATTCACCCTTATCCGAACGTCTTTGGCTCACTCGTACAACCGGCAAATCAATTGGTCTTTACGCAAACGGATGAACGATGATAAGTGCTTCAAGAATAAAGCCATGTCAAAGGGTAGAATTAGAAAATGTTATAACTATAGGCACATATTACCATCCGGCTCTACACTTGGAGGAAAAACATACGAAATGATGGAGATTCTTCAACTGTCAGGGCAATCGAGGCACTGGGTCCCCAAATTCCTCTTCAGGCAAATCCACTTCGACGGATGGCTCGGAAGATCGAAGAATTGAAGGGTCGGGTGACGTAGAATCCTTCAAAGGAGAAGTGACCCCCTTCTGGTTTAGAGTACAAAGAGAATATCAATATTTATACTAAAGTGTTCTTTAAATGAGGGGAAATCATATTACCTTTCTCCTGGTCATAGGAGGAGCACCATCATCGTCATCACTTTAATCATCGAACGATCCGATGGGTTCAATCTTGTGGCCGTTCTGGCTGGATGCACCTCTCGCAACTCCAGTTTGGGCGGGAGGAGAACTGGATTGAATGGAAATTGCAGCAGAACGTCTAGTACGCACTGTCAAAGATTTTGTAGGAGAAGACGAAGGAGCAGGTTGTTTAACGGATATGGGCACAGCAGGGATAGGAATCGAGTAGAAGAAATGGAAGTTCGGAAGACCACGACCCTTTAAGTATATGGAATGCATGGTTGACATTAGTAGTAAAGAATCTACGTTTCACCAAGGCCAAAACTGCTCAAAAGAGAATGAACGGCCAAAGTGGGATTGAAAGGAGCCAAAGAGAACCCATTCATCGAGAAGCATTACGCTCATCTATAGCACGTGCTTCTACTTTGGTGATGGTATGGAAGCGTTCTTGAAAACTTTTTGAGTAAAAAGGAGGAAGGGGCCAAGTTTGGCCAAAACCAAGTCAGTCGGGCAAAGAACTGGGAGCATAGACCTCAACCCCGCCTTGGCATTGGTGGCCGTGAGAATGTCATGAAACAATTCTCGCCCGGTCAAGTATTGGACCCAAACGGGCAAGACATTACTCACCTCGTTCAGAGTAAGAAGGGGTTGGACATAGACTGGGACTTGATGAACAGAGAAAGGAAAGAAAGAGGGAATCGAATTTAAATTGTAAAAGAAGGTGAAGACATCCCTGTTAGACATATCAGCGGGAGCTAATTGGTTGATAACTAGCCCGTAGCAACTCACCGGCCTAGGAGGTATTAAAGGAACACCAAGTTGTGGAAAATATGCTCTCAACCACAATTGAGCGAGCCAAAGAGGCCCACTTCCGATGGGAGAAGCATTGGTCCTAAGTTGATGTTAAAGGTAGGCCATACCTCTATAGAAGGCGGCCGTAAACAGCAGAGGCAGAGATTTAAAGACCTACCAGGGCCAACTCACGGGCGATGGGCAAATAGGCCATGGAAGGTTTAAGACTAGGAACACAAAGAATGTACCTACACGGCCAAACTTGGAGGAAGGCCACGCCCTGCGCATGAGTGGGATCTTTGCCCTTGTTGTCATAAAGCTCCTGCATGCCTGAATAGGAGTCCGTATACTTCTTATCAAACTTTGGAGCAAGGAAGCTATCGAGATGGCGGGTGAAATGGTATCGCCCGGAGGAGGAAGATTGACCAAAGCACCAACGTCTCTTAGAGTGTGACATTGGGCGAAGAGGAAAAATGAAGGTATTGTACTCGGAAGACCGTAGCTTAGGGCGATTGGGAAGAGAACTAGGTCATAGAGCGGGGGACGTGTGGCAATTTCCAGAAGATCAGAGATCCTGGCACGATCAAAAAGCGCCTTCGTGGGGGCATGCTTCATCATGCGCGCATGCCAGAGGCGGAAAGTGGTATCAGATTTAGGCCATGTGCGAATGCTCTTCTCGCGGATTAGCTTCAACGAGAATGGGTCCAAGAAAGGAGGTTCTTGGGTGCAAGGAAAAAGTTGGGCCGTAGCCAGTCGCCCAATGGAGTCATCAAGTGAACAGCGGACCCAAATAGAACTCGTTCATATCGTGCCCAGAGGATAGAAGATTCGGTGGGTTTACATAAGGTTTAGTTAGGAGGGCACGGAAATCTTGAAAGTAATGCTATTGTTTGAAGAAGCTTTGGACGTCGACATTGTTTCAGAAAATGGACAAGAGGATGGCAAAAGAGGTGACCGGCTTTGGAAAGTAAGTGAGAAGTAAAGGGAAAGATGAATAGTGTCCCTTTTATAGAGGGAGAAAAAGGGCGGTGACGTGATGGCGAACGTGGTTATTGGTAATGACGCCTTTTTTGGGTTTTATAAGTCGTGCTCTTAGGATTGCAAAATTAAGGCGCCAAACTAACTTTTTCAGAAGATGGAACGCCACCAAGTGAATATGGCTAATTAAAAAGTGATAATATTAATTAAGCCATATTGGGGGGTAACTGTTGATATACGAAATAACAAGGGCCTAAAAAGAGACTTAAGAAATATTGTACATATAGGCCCATAAAAAGTACCCAAGCATATAAGCCTAGAAATATATGTTGCCCAGGCCCAATGGAAGCCCAGGTAAATTTATGTATAGGCCCAATGGAAATTACCCAGGCCAGATAGGGTCCAAAATGGATATCGCCCAGATTAGAAACGCCTAGGGCATTGGGCGATTAGAACGGGCAATAATTGCATAAGAGTAACCGTTCTTAAACAGTTTTTCTTCCTCTCTTATCACTTTTCCCACGTTTCAGGAGTTACGAACAGTTGAATTATCATGGAGGAGTTACAAGTAGTTGAAATTACCATGGAGGAGTTACAAGCAGTTGAATCATCATGGGAGAGTTACAAACAGTTGAATCATTATGGAGGAAATGGGTAGTTATTGGGCAACGAAGTGGTTATTGGGCGATGAGGTAGAAACTGGGCGACGATATGTTTTTACGCATGATTGAAGGAAAATGCGTGGTAAAACCGTTTGGTAAAGTATAAAAGAAGGAAGATTGAATGAAAAAAAAAAAGGAGAACTCTCAAAAAACAGAGAAATGTAATTTCATTCCATTTTAGTCTTAAATATTTCTTTACAGTGAATTCTAGTGTGCTTGTGCCCCTTAGAGGTCTTTTGTTTTGCTTTTTCATCATTTGTCACTATTGTAATCTTCGTAAATCAAACACTCCTTGTTGGGACTTTGTCTCAAGAGGTTTGGCGTCCTTACACACATCGTCTGAATCTTTTAATTGTTAGCGAAGTACACACTTTCCATGAAACACTTAGTGAATGTTGTTGGAGGTTCATGCAAGAGTCGAGACATTTTAAGAGAAAAGAAAGCAAATAAAGTCGTTGAAGTATTGAGTAATGGTGAAATTACAAGTGGATGTGGTTTGAATAAGAAAAGTAGCCTCCATAGGCCCCGCGATACAAGATGGGGATCACATTATGGTACATTAATAAATTTGTCTATTTTATTTTAAGTTCAATTCAATCTTTTTTGAGTTTGTATTCAACTTGCATTTGATGAAAAATGTATTGAGAACTACAAATGTGTTGTCACAAGCACTTCAAACAAAAGATCAAGATTTTTTAAATGCTATGATATTGGTTAAATTGTCCAAACAACATTTACTGTAAGATAAGGGATAGACGGATGGGAACTGTTACTTAATGAGCTTTTTTCTTTTTGTGAGAAGCATTAGATTATTATTCCAAACATGGATGAATTTTATGTTCTTCCAAGGAGATCATGGCGTAATGTCGAATGTTAAACTAATTTGTATCACTACAGAGTTGAACTATTTTATTGAGTGATAAACAAACTACTTCATGAGCTCAAAAATCATTTCACGGAGATTAACACTGAGTTACTTTTTTTTGTGGCATGTTCGAATCCAAGTAATTCTTTTATGCTTTTGATAAGGATAAATTGCTCCGCTTGCTCAATATTATTCATTAGAATTTTCTGAAGTTGATCTCATGGTGCTTGACAATCAATTGGAGACTTATATAATTGATGTGTGGTCCGCTTATGAATTTTCAGAACTTAATGGAATTGGTGATCTTGCAAAGAAATTAGTTCACACAAAAAAGAATGTTGTATATGAATTGGTGTACATACTTGTGAAGTTAGCTTTAATTTTGCCTTTGCAATTGCAACCATTGAAAGGGTGTTCTCAACAATAAAAATAGTTAAGAATCATTTGTGCATTTGGATAGATTATCAATGGATGAATAATTGTTTGGTTACATATAGTGTGAACGAGACATTTGATAGTTGAGATAGGTCGTGTCCTCTTTTTCATTTGGTTAAAAAACAAAGAAGACCGGCACTTGTGGATGAAGCTTCATCTTCGACAGTGATATAACGGTTACTTGTTCGTTTTATCGAAATACATGAAAAAATCATCCAGCAGTTTCAGAATATGAAGACTCGGCGAGAGCAACTACGCGGACATAAATGTAAGTACTCTAATTTACACTTTTTGTTACATGTTTTTTTTTTTTTTTTTTTTTGGAAAACTTATGTTGAACTTGGAAATTTTGTTTGGGTTTGATATATTAATGCTATGTTACAAAGATTTTTAAGCAATAATATTTTTGACATTTTAAATATATTTTATATTATCACTTTATATGGTTACGGTTGTGGTTATGGCGATCATGGCGTCGATCTGCGGAAGAGATCAAGAATTCTTCCTCTTCCGATTCTATCTTTGCATATTTGTTCAATTTTAGAATTTCTTATTTCTATCTTGTTTTTTCATTTGTTTTGATCTCTCTATCTCTCACTCTCACTGGGACACTTTAGAATTTCTTATTTCTATCATATTTTTTCAGTTGTTTTGTTTTGACTTATTTCTTATTTTGTTTGTGATTAGAGTATCACTTGTCAATTCCTGTATATTCTTTTTGTTCTTGACAAAATTTCCATTTTTATCACTTGTAATTTTGTTTTTTCTGACTAGCTTACTACTTGTTATTTTGCATAATACATTTTGTTGGTTTGTTTGTTTGTTTATATTTTTAGTTTTAAGTTAACTATCAGTTTCGTAAAAGACTTGTCAGATTTGAATGCATGCTACAATTTGAAAGACTATTGGGAGTCTAATTTATTGAGTTCGACTCAGGCTCTGAAAATCACAAAATTGGCCTCATCATACCCTTCAAAAATGTACTATCTAAATATGTAAAAATGGTGAATGTGCAACTACACTGAAATACTCATTGTTAATGGCACTTTTATCTTTGTAATTTTTTTGTTTGTGGATTAGGTTTAACATTTATTTTATCATCAGCTATGTGTTTTTCTGTTTTGAGAAATTATTTTGAAATAACATACCCTTACGTTTTTGCTTATGTGCCACGTCTTCCATGCTTTTTAAAGAAAATATTAAATTTTTTTTTTTAAATTTGATTTTGATCAGTGTGGTTTATTGGTTTAAGATATACGATGCATCTTATGTTTTGTATTTTAATGGCAAAATGTCAGCCATGCATGTGATCCCATATGATTTTCAATTATTTCAACTAATGGAGACGACCTAACTGAAGTAAGAGCGCAACTTTAGTAATTAAGTTGATAAAAATTAAAGTTGGGTAAAACCAAAATGAAACATCGATTAAAGTTGGGTGACCTAAGGTGTTTTTGTTATTAATGTGACGTGTTAACATATACTATATCGGCAAAATTTTATAAAAAAGAAGCCAGATTTTCTTGTCCAAAAGAATCACTTTTTTTTTAAAAGCCAAGAATACTCTCAATAAGCAACAATTTCTTGGTTTTATTTATTTGCGATCAACTAAATTGCAGCATCTAACTTATCAAATTAAAAAAAAAAAAAAAAAAACATTGGTAAATATTTTTGTCAAATTAATATAACTCATGAGGTACAATTTGAATTCTGAAATATTTTGAAACGACAATTTGAATTCTGAAATAAAAATCAAGAACAATTAATGGCATTTTTTTTTCTCAATTAATAAGCTGTAGTCAAATGCTACTAATAAATGACTATGCAAAATAACATTAGCAAATTAAAGTAGAGAAGAAACGTTTAAAACTAACACGTTTAATTAATATAAATAGCCCAAGTTTAGAAACATCTCCCCACAAATCCATTTTATAATCTTCCGAGTATTTCTCTTTAGAGGTCGAAGCACATAAACATTATGGCTGTAACGGGAGCATTGGTATTGTTTATGGTTGCTTGCATGGTGACATCTCTGCGATGTCGAGGTCAAGTCATGTTGGGCGGTGCATCCAAAATCATTGGATGTTGTGGCTGCACCACCACCACATCCGCAATTTTCTTACTCGTTGAGGCCATATCGGGCGTGGTCTTGACGGTGGGGGGCTTTACGCCATGCTTGGAATCTATAAAGGTCTCAAAGATTGCTCGGTGGAGATTTTAAAAGCGATGTTTGGACTTTCACTTGACGCTTGTGCTGCCAAGTTGTGAATCGAGATAGCCATAAGCCGCTTGCCAAAAGGGTTTCCTTCATCTCGAGACGTTTTGCTCGTCGCCTAGGTAATCGCATTAATGCCCCACACCACCGGCCCGATGGTTGAACTATATATATCTGAAGGGTTTAGGGATGATTTTTGCATGATCTGTTTAATGAGGTAGAATCTGAGGGCTAAATTATTTTTTTCTCGTTTTAAATCTTTTAGGGAACAAAAAAAAAAAAATGGAAATTTTGTAGTCGTGGGCATGGTCATGATTTTAATTTTGTTTTAGTCACTAAGTTAATAAGTTCGTTTTTAAGCTTCAATGAAGAATTTTTACAAATTTCCAAGAATATCTTTTTATCTTTTTGTGGGATATCAGTTAATAAATGTTTAACTTGCTATGTTAATTTTGGCACCTTGTTCCATACAACATTGAATGATTAACAAAGAAAAATAAATTGATATAAATTATAAAAAATTAAATGGATGATATATATTGCAAACTGTCAAGATGGGAACAAACATCCTCAATTATTTTTATTATTTTTTTTTTTTGGCGATGTATATATTTTAGAGTGATATGACACGTCTCCCATTGGAAATTTGCATTTGAAAAGGGCGATTCATCAGTTAAAAATCTTAATCTATTTATGTACATTTCAACATTATACTTTAATAGCGAAAACTTGCCATGTCGTGATCCATATATAATTTTCAGTTAATTAACCAAACAGATACGAACGTGGTGATCTAATAGAAATAAGGGAACAATTTTAATGATCAATTTAAAACAAAATGAAGTTGAGCAATAAACTTCGATTAAAATTGGGTAACATAATGGGTAAGAAGCACTTTATTGGTAAACTCTTGCCACCTTGGCCATGATGTGATTCACGTTGGATGTTTTGTTAATTCAACCAAGGAGAATAAATATAACTCTGTTACAATAGCATTAAACTATTTTGAAACAACAGTTCAAAATAAATTTCGGAATTAAAAATCAAGAATAATTAATGGCCATTAATTATTTTTATTCTCTCTAGTTACATGCTACTATAATAACTGAAATGCAAATTGTACTCTTCCAGGGGGGCACTAACACGTTTAACTAATTAATACAATATCAAATGTAAATAGCCCAAGATTGGAAGCATCTCCACACAAATCCATTTTATGATCTTCCAAGAATATTTCTTAATTAAGAACTTAAAGCACATAAACATTATTGAGGTCAAGTCATGTTGGGTTGGCGCAGCCAAGATTATCACATGTTGCGGCTGCACCACATCCCCAATTCTCTGGTGTTGCGGCTGTATCAAACGTGGTGCTGACACTGGAAGGCTTTCTGCCATGCTTGGAAGCTATAAAAGGTCTCGAAGCTTGCAGGGTGGAGTTATTAAAAGCAGTGTTTGGACTTCCACTTGACGCTTCGTGCTGCCAATTGTTGTGAATCAGATAGCCAAAAACTGCTTGCCAAAAGGGTTTCCTTTATCTCATGCTTTTTCCCTGTCGCCGTGAAAACTGCATTAAATCCCTGCACCACCATCCAGCGGTTGAACTATATATATCTGAAGAGTTTATGGATGATTTTGCATGTTTTGTTTAATGATGCAGAATCTGAAGTACAACATTTATTTTTCTTGTTTTAAATCTTTTAGTAGATAAAACAAAAATGACAAAAATTGTGGTTGTGGTCGTGATCATGATTTTAATTTTGTTTTAGTCATTAGGTTAATAAGAGCATTTTAAAGCTTCAATAAAGAATTTTTACAAATTTCAAGTATATATTTTGATCTTTTGTGAGATTTCAGTTAATGAAAGTTTAATTTGCTATCCATTCATGTTATTTTTGGCATGTTGTACCAAACAACGTAGATAATGAGTAAAGAAGAAAAAGAAATTAATAGCTTACTACTTACCGGGACGGAGACAAAGCCATAACTAATGGGTCAAATTCTATATTTTCTATTTTTTTTATGTTCATCCTCTCTATTATTTTGCTTGTTTTATAGACAGGACGGATTTTCTAATAACATACTCTATTCAATACTATTGACAGTTTATCATAGTGAATGAATTGATTAATTATAAAATAAAGGGTAAAAATTTTGTTCGACAAAGGATGGCATTGCATAGAATAGAAAATATATGTTTTGGTCCCAAATAAGAAATTTAGTAACTTTGACAAGATATGTTATCATTATTTTATGGCAACTCTGGACTCATTTGAAAAACACTCATGTCAAGAAGCATATTAGTATGAACTTAATAATTAATTTGATTTTAATAAGATAAAATCGACTTGGGATTCCAAAGTTATTGCTAAAACCTGTAAGAAATCCCTAACAACATTCCTAGTGTACTTCCATACCCCACCCAACTTCCCAGAAACATTCCTTGCTCCTCACTACAATCCCCCTTATGAATCCTTTCCTTCCCAAATTCCACACATTTGTTCACACGTAACACACAGCAAAGCACTAAATTCATATATGTCAGACTTCGATACTTTGACTTTGAGACTGATTGTATAAGTTAAGTGTCGTACGATTATAATTCCGCAAGTGTACGGTTCATTTACAAGTAATATACTAATGTGTAGAGTGTCGAACCTACGAGGACTAGATATCAAATTTATCAATTAATTTATAATTCAAATTCTAACAATAAGAAAAACACAGATTTCATTTTGATGTGTGATTCTAAACTAATTTACTATTTTAACTAAATTTAAACTATCAATAAGCAACTTTAAATGATGAGAACGAATTCAAATTTTTACTGATACTAGGATTTGCGAATCCACCTACACGTACCATAATCAATTTTTCGTTAATCACTTGAGCGGTTAATTACTCGTGATTGAAAATCGGTGATCCTATAATAATCAAAAGCCTCTCTCGATGTTCGATCAATTCTATATCGATATGGGAACCTAATTATCTCTAATTAGATTTCGAACATAAAATATGCATTTAAATCTCAAGAACACCTAACTGAATTTCACAGAACATAATAGTAATTTCTATCTATTATTGGACTCTATATTATTCAAAATCACGTGCTAAATTTATATTGAATCTCTCGACTTCAATATAAATCACGAAATATTCTAATGATGATCGGGCATTAAAATATTAAAATCGCATAAAGAATAATCAATCAAGAAACAATTACCTACTAAAACGAAAAAACTTCTAATTAATTAAAAACGCGAAGTTTCAACATTCATCCTAGAAATAGTAAATTTAGCTAGACATGATTTCGTCAATTATTACAATAATTGAATTCATCATGATCTAGAGAAAGAAAAATAATAGTAAATAAAACCCGTGATCCCGGCTCAAGAATCTTCAATCCCGTGCCTTGATTTTCAATTCTTCATTTTTATCTTCTTCTCCCAAAATTCGTCATCCGCGATATGTCTATTATCTGGATTTTATACTCGTCTCCCAACTCTTCAAAACATGGCTTAGGTAATTGAATTAATTTGGACTTGGTAGTATTGTAATCCAATCAGAAAACTGCCAACTGCTGCTCATTTGACCCACGCGATCGCATGGTGTAACACCTTGCGATCGCATGGTATTCACAATTAAAGATCTGCAGAATTTTTGGCCCTCATGCGATAGCAACCTTGGACAACCATGCGATCGCATGGTTATCCAGGGTGCTTTCTTTGGTTATTTTTCTTGATATTTGCATGTCAAGTCCTCCGAGTATCTTTATCTTTGTAATTACATTCTATTTTCTTCCATTTGGTCTCTTTTCGCCAATTCGACACTTGACTTTGATTATTTCCTAAAATAACAAGAAAACAACGCACCATTAGAGTGAAAACAATTAATATGACTCATAATCGTCCCTTTTGTGAGCTCCAGTAAGTACAAAATTGTATTTATCAAACACCCCCAAATTTGAACTTTTATTCGTCCTCGAATAAACTAGCTAAAGATAATCTTACACTTAATAAAATAAGAAGTAACACAATTCACAATATAAATAGTTTGTTGTTCTTGCTTCAGCTTTTAAAAAAGAAAACATTATAATTCATGACGAGTGTTCAGGTAATGCAGTTGCAAACGTGATTCTACTTAAACCATACTTGAGATGTGTGTGAGAGTAGTTAATCCGATCCCCTCAAGTTCTATGGTGGTGATAACCCAACCACTTGGTCAACTTTTCATTTCCCTCTCGTAAGGTACACTTCTCCCAATATGATGTTTTCTCTCAAATCCCGAGATTTTCGGTTAAAAGGTTACAACACTCATTATTTTCTTGTTCGAAGCTGGTTGAAAGCTAGCAATTGTAAAGATTCTCTAATTTCTGAGCACTTTGGAGCAGAAATTTTCTACTAAGTAAGTCAAACCCATTAGTCATCTAATCCTCAAATTTACTTTGCAAATGATTTTTCACTAGATAGAAATAAAATTTAAATTTTTATTAAAGTTATTTATTATTTTATAGATCTTATGTGCAAAACTCAGTCCATTAAGTTTTCTAAATGATTCATGTAACGAGCTTGAGGTCGATGACTCCCAGATCTTTCGAACCTTAGGGCATTGGGTTTTGAGAAACCCCTACATGCCTTTTCACTCAAGTTAATTACGCTACGAAAAGAGTTGACGAATAATAATAATAATTTTGTTACTTGCGTGCAATAAGTTCATGCTAGGGGACTAGATTCCTAACATTTGGTCAATACCTAGCTTCCTCTAAGCGGTCTCTGATGCTCTACACAATTTTTCAGCATACATGGAATTCATCACAACCTAGATAGCCGTCATTACTGCTGGTATACCATATTTTCTCACTATATTGGTTACTGGTTTGAGATACAGATGATTCTAAGTTCTAAAAAGTATCCTATTGTTTTCACTTTAGGTGTACCAACATAGCTGAAAATCATCAAAATCGATTAATATATCACTATATCAAACATGGTTAAAGAGCCTCACATTTAAACAAAGTAATTATCTGTCCACAGGTTATGAGTAAAGTAAAATGTAAATAATAAAAAATTGCATCATTAGCCGGCAAGGCTATTCATATAATATAAACGTGCTCCTTTTTTTTTTGAAATAAATTAATAATAATCAAACTAACTTAAAAATCAAATATCAAATATCATTTATCAAGTCAAGCACGTTTTTCAAGTCAAGCAAATTTTTCATACATCTCCTCCAAACTTGAAACGTACATTGTCTCCAATGTAATGCAAAATAAATAAACACATAAAATTTAGAGACTTCTCGGAGGTAGGTCCGATGGTGCCGACAAGAGTAGTGTGGAAGGATCAACTAGTGGAGGTCTTTGGCATCGGTGGCCTTGCAAATTTGGTCATGGATGTCATCAAGCTTGCCCGCACATATGTCTAGCCGCCTCTTTACACGGTTATAGTCAACTCGAATCGACTCTACTCCGAGGCGGGCGACGTGACGACTAATCTCTATAGTCATCTGGTGTGTGTCGGACTATATCCACTCGAGATTACAGAGTCGTCAACTCCTGCTGCACCGTGCGCAACTCAATCTGCATAGCGACAATGAGCCGTGTCTGCTCGATCGACCCTCCGATGGGTGATGTAGCATGGATGCTATGTCTCTTGGTGGTGCGGCATGCTGAGGTGCGGTTGGATGGGTCTGCACCATTTGCTCTTTCTTGAGGCCGCTGTCTGCGTTGGGGGGTTTCTCTGACTCTGGTGTATGCCTTCTCACATTTTCGAGGCAAAGCGGTTGATAGGTCTCTTTGCCTTCAATACCACTCTGTTGGTAAGATCTGGACCCTCATTGCCTCGCGAGATACCAATGATGATTAGATTTGGAAAGATGGGCATGCCTCTTCTTATATGTCTGGAAGCCCAGCATGCTGATCAGGGTGTAGATATAATTATCCAAGTCCATCTTCCTTCCGTGAGCAAGATGGTATAATAGTTGAGCCCTAGCATCATTGATAGTAGTACGATGCCTGGTTGGGTCGATGTTGTGGCTCATAAACACATTCAAGATAAGAAGAGAGTCTGTTAATTTGCTGTTCTCAAAGTCTCTCCCGGGTAGTAGCCACGCATCGTCTCGGCCGTATAGAAACTGGGCCACCTCACCCATATCCTGAATAGAGGCGGAGGGTGAATATCGTCGATGGTTATACCATAATAGTCGTTGATGATCCTCGGGGTAAACATGAACCATTTATCCCATACCCAAGTCATCAATAGTGCTCCGTCCCTTGAATGTCGATTTCTTGGTTGAAGTTGGTGTAGAATTCATGGACGAGCTGGAAGTAAATTTTGTGAGGTGTATCAGCTACCTTGGACCAGCCATAAACGTCAATGAGGTTATACAGCTCAGAGTGAGAAAAATCGTCCAAATGTAATCTCCGCTCCCCCCATATGGTCTACTGGCTAATGAACTTGGTGAATCTTTCCTCGTGCTCCTCGGAAAGATAATGGCGGGAGTCGGCGGTTTCGACTCGGGCTCTTTTTGACGTGTTGTCGGTTGCCTTTTTCTTTCCTTTTTCGACAGCGGTTGGGGGTCTTTTAGGAGCCATGATATGTAAAATGAACGAAAACAAGTTAGATACAAAAAATAACATATATGGTTTAACACTTTACCCCCAAACTATCTTAAACTTTAGGTAAAATTTTTTGAAGAAAATGTGTTTGACTAAGCTACTTCGTGCTCCGAGAAATCTACCTAAGAATTTGTAAAAGTGAAAGCGGAAGAGGGTGGCATGAAAGTGCATGCTTTGGTCTACCACATATTCAAATTTCAAAGGATTTCGAGGTCATTTGGGCCAAACGAATGGGGGACGAAAGTGCTAACGGAGGTAGGCTCTTTGTGCTTTCCGTGGTGGTACGCCATGGCGAGCCGTTGTCCATTTTGGCCCCGGCTTGAATTTGGTGTTAACCATGTTTTCAAGCTAAATTGAATGACCTTAAGTGTTGGCATAAGTCTAATAGATGAGCCTAGGATCACAATTCCCAAAATTTGGAAAAAATTTGGTTGGGGTAATTCATCAAACACTTTGTATGCAAGGGTTGTTCTTCAAGGGTTTGAACAAATTGGGGGATTCAATCAAAGCCAAAAAATTTCACAACCTATTCATCTAAACCCAGTCCATACATTTGCACTCTTCAATTCAAGCCTCTACACCACATTTCACCACCAATTCATAGAAATAAGGTAAATGCACGAAAAAGATGAAAACATAGAATTTCATTCATGAAAATTTCGATCTTACCTTCGAATTTGCGTGATAGTGTCGTGGTTGATTGAGTTTTAAGTGAGGATGAATGATTGTGAAGCTTGTTTAAGGTTGGAAGCCACGGATTGAAGAAAGGGAACTGTGGAAGTTTGAAATATGTATTTTTGAAAATGAAGCTTCAACCCAGGTTTAAGACTTTACGGTAGCCCTTGCGATCGCAAGGAATTAAAGTCCTGCGATTGCGGGACTACTTATTATGGGTAGAACGTTTTACACTTGATCCATGCGATCGCAATGGATAATTCCATGCGATCGCATAGGGAATTCTCGTGAATGAATTTTTTTTTTTTTTAACTTTAAAATAAATGAAAACGTGCTTATGCAAGATGACGATGATCATAGCCTCTATACCTAAGAATTGAAAGCCTACTTAAATTACTTAAAACCTAAAACATGCAAAATGTCTATTTAAATCCTAAAACTGAAAAAAAAAAAATACGAAAATTTAAATAAAAGGGTAGAAAAATAGGTTGCCTCCCATTGAGCGCTTGTTTAAAGTCTTTAGCTCGACTTCGTCGTGGCGATCACTCCAGATTGCTTAAAGTGGTAAAAGACTTTTCTTTCGAAAAAATCACCCTCCAAGTATTATTTTAGCCTTTGTCCGTTTACTTTGAACATGTCATTTGTGTCATAAGCTACTTCTACCGCTCCATGTGGATAGACTTTCACTACCGTGAATGGCCCGGACCATCTTGAACGTAGTTTTCCAAGAAAGAGCTTGAGTCAAGAGTTGAATAAGAGAACTTTTTGTCCCGCCTCAAACTGCCTTTTTTGAATGTTTTTGTCATGCTAATTCTTGATTTTCTCTTTGTACAATTTAGCATTTTCATAAGTCTCGAACCTGAATTCTTCCATTTCGTTCAACTGAAGCAATCTTTTCTCACCGACTTCTTTCAAGTCAAAGTTCAACTTCCTCAATGCCTAGTAGGCTCAGTGCTCCAACTTAACTAGTAAATGGCATGCCTTCCCAAAAACTAGGTGATATGGTGACATTCCAATTGGTGTTTTAAATGCAGTTCGATATGCCTAAAGAGCGTCATCTAGTTTTCTCGACCAACACTACAAAAAAATACCCATTTTGCGACAAAAAAATATTGTCGCTTAAATAGAGATTTTATCGCAAATTTAATTTAACGATAACAAGCTGTTTGTTGCGGGCATTGTCGCGCTATGAGCGTCATAGATTGTATTCTGCGACAACTATCGGTCACTGTCGCATAAGCAAAGTTGCAACATTTTTTGTTTGCCGCAAAAAGTATGTAATAGCAATAACATATTTGTCGCCTTGTTGTCATCGCAATGCATATATGTCGCGAAAAATTAAAAGAGCAACAAATCAATTTGTCGCAACGATTATTTCAAAAAAAATTTTACGAAAAAAAATGTTTGTTGCGAATACTATTTTACTGGTATAACATTTGTTACATTTTCTATTTTACAACCAATCAAGCTTGCAGTAATATACATTTTATAACAAATCATGTTTGTCGCATAATTTGTTTTGCAATGATTTTGATTCGTTGCATAATATATTTTAAGATATTCAATATTTGTAGCATAATTTATTATGCAACAAGTTGTGTTTGTAGTTCAATTTATTCAAGAACACAAAGAACTTGCCGCATAATCATTTCTACAACGATGTATAGTTTTTGCATAATGTATTTTGTAACTATTTATATATGTCGCGTATACTACTTTATAACATATATGTATATTCATTGCATAATTTTTTCAACAACGATAAATTTTCAATTTCTTGCATCGCAATAAATTTGTTAGTACAAACTTACTTCATTAAAATTAACTCGTGACATAAAAAAAAAAATGCTTCAATGTACAATTAATCAAATATAAATGATTCCAAAATATATAAAAAAACATTCATACTATTGTCTTAAAATTATAATGCTATAACTTGAGAAGAAATTTCCACAGTAATCTTCAATCTCTTATAAACTTTCAGTAGATGCATCATTTGTACTGAAATCTACATAGAAAAAGGAAAAAATATAAATAGTCATTAAAAAATAATAGAAAGACATTACGTAATTGACTTATTTAAAAAAATAAAAAGATAAAAAAGAAGATAATCCTTATCGTTTTATTAAAATCACCGACAATATGCTTCTTCATTTCACCATCCTGTCCTTGTGCAATGCGGTTCTCCTTGGCAATCTTGGCATTGTTTTTCCATTTATCGGTATCCCAATAATTTACAAGACTATTCCTGTCCCAGTGCTCTGCTCTTATCCAAGGTGGGCTGTAGCTGGAGAAGCAGGGCACATGCTTACAAGTAAGCTACCCAGAAATTAGTACGCATGCCAAGCTCTCAGTTCAATTAAGTAGTCCATCAATGAGAGTATGTATGCTTTTGTTCAATGCATTTACAGGTTTTTGTCTTGGTAAATTTTTTCCACAGAATTGTTAGCTTTCACTACGCATCATAGGTCAAGAACTAGCTTCATTAATTTATTATCGTTTTTAATCATAGACATAGAAGAGTGACTTCTACTTTAAAGAATATGTGACTAATTCTTCAACAAAAAGGAAAGAGGAAGTAATCAAGAAAAAGCAACCACTACATATGGGCTACTCTAATCCTCTTGAGTAAACTGTGTATTACCTTGAACAAGAACATAAAAATGTAAAATGTGCTCCTTTTAGGACTTCATTCTTCTTATGTACACAAACTTTATTCATAGATACATTATCTATGAAGGTGATAGGCCATTATCGTCTGAAAAGTGACAATAGATTAAGGTGATCATAAAATACACATTAAGAAAATGAATAAATTGCTTATAATTTAGATTTCTTGAGCAGAAGTAACATATACCAGTCCATTCTTGTTGAATCACTTACCATCAGACCAGCTTTCTATTTTCCAACGCTAGTGCTGCTGAATCCACATGAGCAAGCAAACAAGCATAAATCTTTTGCTTCAAGCTATCAACAGTCTCCAGCAACCCATTTTCTCTGAGCTCAACTTGCTTCAGTTTATCTAACCATTCATTTGCCTGCTTCAGCTGTGATAATGCAGCAGCAATGTGGTTGTTTGGTTCCATAAAGCGAGTAAAGCTCTCCTTCCCTTTCTTTTCCTAATAATCGGGCTGGAAGCCAGCATCAAGTGATACGTCCAAGAATTTGAGAAACCAGGATTGAGATTCATGTAGAAGAATCTCCCCAAGTTCCTTAATTTCTGTGGAACCACCTCCTTTTGACCATTCTAATTTATCAGCCCCACTAAGATAAACACCTCCTATAAGTAAATATTTCATTATAGAAGCTCTATTTCACAGCAAATGAAGATTTTAATGAATAAAAACTAACAGTGAGTAATAAAATTGGCATTATTCGAAGCACGGGATTATCAAATTTAAAACAACTTCATAAGGTAACCAATTGAATCAAATTTCAAAATCCCATCATCCCAAATTGGCAGTGAACGGTGAACTACAACTCCACAAGCCGTCTTCCCTTTGTCAACTTCTCAAATATGAAATAATTTCTTCATTTTCCCTTATCATTCTGTTCTCTTTCTATAAATCTATTAAATATGAAATAATTTCTTTTATTTTCAAATACTCACCTGCAATATGCATGGCAGGTGGCGACTGGCGGCGAGAGTTAACAACGATTGGCGGCGGCGAGAGTTAACGGCGACCGGCGGCATGCTCACAGCGATGGAGGAGGACCCTTCTTCAGACGGTTAATTAGGCTGTGTTTGATTGGAAGCATGGAAAATGGGTGGAAAGAAAATGTTTTCCAGGGAAATGATTTGTCAAGAAAATATTTTCCAGGGAATTGTAAATGTAGTGCGTTTGATTGGATGAAAATTCATCCTAGAAAATGTTGTAATTTTCCAACTTTTGGTGTTTGATTGTCTTTATTTTCCATGGAAAATGTAGTATTTTTCAACTTTTGTTATTTGATAGCAACTATTTTCTAGGGAAATTATCACATTTTCCATGACTAAAATATTGGGGAGAAAAATTGAAAGTTTACTATTGACAATTGTTAAATTATAATTTACCATTTTTTATGCATATTTCCACCATACATTTTATATAATCTAATACAAATTTTGAAAAAATTCTATTGTACGTTGAATTACCACAAGCATATGGGTTTGTTAAAAAGTAACTAAAAGTGAGTTAAATAGTAGCATTCTCATGAGGCCTACGATTTACACTTACGTAAACTAAAATAAAATGCCCTATATTTTGAATAAACACAATGGACTAACTTAGTTAACTACATTAAATTTACTTAATGATTTAGAGCAACTTAAATTTGCTTAAAAATTAATAATTTTGCCAACTTAAAAATTAATAATTTTGCTTAAAATTATTAATTTTAAGCAAAATTAATAATTTGTTAAAATTAGAGCAACTTAATGATTTAGAGCATTTTATATAATTTGCTTAAAATTAATAATTTTGCCAAGACATTATTTTGCCAACTTAAAATTATTATTTTAAGCAAAATTATTAATTTGCTTAAAAATTTAGAGCATTTTATATAATTTGCTTAAAATTAATAAAGGCTTCTTAATTTGTATTCTTGCCAATTTTCATTTGCCATGGAAAATTGATTCTACTCATTTGGCAAGAAAATGTTTTCATCATTTTCATGGAAAAACCATCACGTGCATGGAAAATGGAAAATTTTTACCTAGAAAATTTAGGCAATCAAACGAGCAAAAGTTGGAAAATGGGTGGAAAATTTTGATTTTCCATGGCAAATTTAGGCAATCAAACATAGCCTTAGAGTTTTTGTTTAGGTCTTGAATTGAAGAGGGTTAATTAGATCGTTCATCACAGGTTGACTCTTAAATGGGTTGCACAAAATGGGCTGAAGCTTTGGTTATAAATTGGCTTTATTTATTACAAATTTTAAAATGGGCTTCCACTACAAATTTTCAGTTGCTGGTGGAAGTTGAAAATTTTAAACATAGATTTTGCTACGAATTTTCGGTTGTTGAAGGAAATTGAAAGTTTTCTTCCAATCTCCAACAAATTCAAATGAGATGGTCCGTGGGGAAAATATGAGATGGAGAGAAGAGGTGGCTTAACTGCGATTGCGCTCAATTTGAAATAAAGACCCAAGCGAGGCTAGGGTTTCTTTCGATTTAGGTATGGAACTCTTCTTGGAATAGTGATGGAGCGATTGCTGCTTGTTCATTTTCTTATTTAGTTTGTTTATTTCAATGGATTTTATTCTAATTTTTCAAGTAAAAATATGATAATAATAATAAAATTTGAAAAATATTAATTGATTTCAATAATTATAAGGGATAAATTTTAAATTTTTTTTTTTGGTTTTGGATTGAAGATATTTTAAAATTGGATCTAATATGCCGCCATAGTTGATTTTTCCCCGAGTTGATTTTTCCCCAAAAACTATTTCAAATCCTAATTTTCCCCAATTGGGATCATTTTTGGGAAAAAATCGGAGATACGCAAATGGCTTGAAGATTTGATTTAGATATTATCCAAAAATTACAACAAAATCCTCATGTTATAGAATCTCTTTACATTGTGGCTATTTTCTAATTGGAAAATAGCCTTCAATTTATAAATTACTATGATTTGTTAATTAATTGAAATATTTATTTATGAACAATAGTAGAATAGACTTGTGACAAATGGTGTTAATTACAAAGACTAATAGGCGACGAATATGGATGTCACAATTTGTTTTCCACCATCCCAACAAGCTAGAGCAATAATAAATATAAGTGTTGCAAATTTTTTTCCCCATCCTATAATTTTTAGCAACAAATATTCCTTGTCACCAAAAGTAGATCTATTGCATCACAAGAAACGTGTTGCAAGAAATTAAAGTTTGTCGCCATAAGTTTTCCACCAAAAATATTTTTGGCGCCATGCTTCTCATTATGTTTTTGGCGACAATCTTTATTACTTGTCTCACATTTTGACATTTCACGACAACTTTTTATGTCGCTTTATATTTTTTTTGGTACTTATTTTTCCACCATAATTTTTGCGACAAACTATAAATAAGTGTCGCACTAAATCACTCATTGCAACAAATTTATGTATGTCGCAAAATATATTGTCGCGAAATAGAGATTTTGTTGTAGTGCAATCTTTTCTCGAGGTATTCACTGTAAGCTCTAAGATCTTTTTCAACTCCCAGTTGGAGATTTCCACCTGGCCACTAGTTTGTGGTGGTACGGAGTAGCCACATGGTGCTTCACACCGTATTTTGCCAAGAGAGTTTCAAACTGCCGGTTGCAAAAATGTTTACCTCCGTCACTTATGATTGGTCAAGGAGTCCCGAAACGCAGCGTGAAAATATTATTTTGAGAAAATTCACCATCACCGCCATCATTTGTCGGTAAGGCTATAGCTTCTACCCATTTAGACAGGTAATCTACATCTACCAAAATGTAAGAATTTGAGAACGATGGTGAAATGGTCCCATAAAGTCAATTCTCCATACATCGAAAAGTTCAACCTCTAAAATGCTTGAAGGGCATTTCACCTTTCGAGATATATTTCCAATCCTTTGGCACCTGTCACATTTTTACCAAACTGTAGGCATCCTTGAATAATGTCGGCCAATAAAATCCGGATTGTAAGACTTTGCCTACTGTTTTGGTAGCTCCGAAATGACCTCTGTATGGTGAAGAATGACATTGCTCCAAGACAATCTCTATTTCTTCCTCAGGTATACATCTCCGAATTACTTGATCAGCTCCCCTTCTGTAAAGAATAGGATCTCTCCAAAAATAGTATTTAAGTTTTGAAAAGAACTTTTTTTGGCGTTGATGATCATGTGGCACGATATTGCTTGCAAGGTAATTCACATAATCTGCATACCACGATGCACTTTCCATCTGCTCTATCTCAAAAATCTGCTCGTCTAGAAATTTCTCATTTATTTCACCTTCTTCATTTCCTTCCGATTGTTCTATTCTTGACAAGTGATCGGCTACCATGTTATCACTCTCCTTTTTATCCTGAATTTCCAACTTAAACTCTTGAAGAAGCAGTATACACCGAATCAGTCTTGGTTTTGCATCTTTTTTAGCAAAAAGATATTTCAATGCTGCATGATCCATGTGCACTATTACTTTCGATCCAATGGGGTAAGATTGAAATTTTTCGAAGGTAAATACTCATCGATAGTAGTTCTTTTTACTCAGAGTGGCTTAATTCATCCGAGCATTATTGAGAGTTCGACTAGCATAATATATGACATGTATGACTTTTTTTTTCTCGCTGTCCCAAAATTGCCCCGATGGCAAAGTCACTTGCATCACGCATGAGTTCAAGCAGTAGATCCTAATCGGGTGGTACAATGACAGGTGCTGAGATTAGACTGTCCTTGAGAATGTTGAAAGCTTTAAGACAGTCTATAAAAAATTCAAACTTAACTTCTTTTTCCAGCAAACTTTACAACGGTTTAGTTATTTTTGAGAAATGCTTTATGAACCTTCTATAGAAACATGTCTAAGAAAAGACCGAATTCCTTTAACTGTTGTTGGAGGAGACAGTTTCTCTATAACATGAATATTTGCTTTGTCGACCTCAATGCCTTTAGCTGAAATCTTGTGTCCCAACATGATGCCTTCTTGGACCATAAAGTGGCATTTTTCCCAATTAAGTACCAAGTTGGTTTTATCACAACGCTGAAGCACCAAGGTTAAATTTTTGAGGCATTCGTCGAATAATGATCCAAAAACTGAAAAATCGTCCATGAAAACTTCAATGAATTTTCTGACCATATCTGAGAAAATAGACATCATACAACACTGAAATATGGCAGGAGCATTGCACAGGCCAAATGGCATACGCCTATATGCAAACCTGCCATAAGGGCAAGTAAATGTGGTCTTTTCTTGATCTTCTGGCACTATATGAATCTGATTGTAGCCTGAATACCCATCAAGAAAGTAATAATGAGAATGACATGCAAAAGCGTTCCAACATCTGATCAATGAATGATAGAGGAAAATGATCTTTTCGGGTGGCAACATTCAGCTTCCTATAGTCAATACAAACTCGCCAGTCGGTAGTCAATCTAACTGGTATGAGCTCGTTATTATCATTCTTCTCAACTGTAATCCTCCTCTTTTTAGGCACTACCTGAACCGGGCTTATCCAAGTGCTATCTGAAATAGGATAGATGATCTGGCATCAAGTAGTTTTAACACTTCACTTCGGACTATTTCTTGTAAATGAGGATTCAATCTACGTTGATGTTGCACTGCTAGTTTATATGCCTCTTCCATTAGAATCTTGTGCATGCATATGGACGGGCTGATACCTTTGATGTCTGTTATAGTCCAACTGATAGCTGATTTGTAATTCTTCAATACTCGGAGTAGTTTATCTTCCTAATCCTGATTAATAGAATTTGCAATGATGACCGGAAGAGTAGATGACTCACCGAGATAAGCATATCTAAGGTGAGAAGGTAATTGCTTTAACTCGAGAATTGGTGCATTTTGAACCGAAGGTGGTTTGTGAGGAGGTGTGGTACCCAAATCCATATATTTACTTCTTCTTTCCATATGTTCTGCTCCTTGTAAATATCGGCACATTCTTCAAGAACGGAGAATCGAATTTTCTTCTTGAGAATGCATAATACACGCTTCCCATAGATCTGAAGGATTTTCTAAAACAAATGTGTTAGCTGCCTCGTGATTAATGATATCTATCTCGAAAGCATAAGTCGAGGAGCTTGGATACTAAATTGCTTTGAACATGTTGAAAGTGACTTGCTCCTCGTTCAATCTCAACATTAGTTGTCCTTTTGCACATCAATTAGTACTCGTCCAGGTAGCTAAGAATGGTCGTCCCAAGATAAATGGTACATCCTGTCTTCCCCATATCTAGGATAATGAAGTCACCGAGAATATAAACTTTTCCGCTTTTACTAAAATATCTTCAATAACCCCGCGTGGGTGCTTAATTGATCGATCAGCTAACTATAGTGATATTGTGGTTGGCTTTACTTCTCCAAGACCTAGTTGCCTAAAAATAGAATAAGTGATATCATATTTTAATTAACTCGCAAGTGTACGAATCTATTGGAATATAGAAAAGTAGTAACGAGGTCGATCCCACAGAGACTGCAATGACGAAAGTCTAACTTAATCCTAATTAACTATTATTCTATACTAGTTGAGTCGAAAAAAATTTTGTTGAAAGAGTTTAACTTAAAGACTAATTAAATAAGCTAAAAACACTTAGGATGAAGAATTAAGTTGTGTAAAATACCAAGGTTTCAGAATCTACCATTGTTTAACTTAGCAATTATCCAATTATTGATTAATTCTCAAAAACATACGACAACACGAAATCAATCTATTGCTATCCCAAATATTTATCAATTAAGTCCAAAAGAAGAAAAACTAATTTAGGCTCCCATTATGCTTCAAACATAAATTACTTAAGCATTTTTCGTATCAAGTTCAATTGAAAGAAAACAAAGAACCAAAAAATCTCTAAGCATTCTATGTATCCCAATTCGAATAAAAGATGACGAAAAATCAAAAGCAATTAATAGAACATATTTAAGCATCAAGCATGGATTAATTAAATCAATATCTAACTATCAGAAATACATGATATTTAAGATGAAAGAGACTTTATTTAATTAATCTAACAAGAACGAACCATGAACATTAAAGCTCTAAAAAAGAATTAAACGAATAACGAAATAATCAATTAATTAAAACAAGATTTCATCGTCTACATTGGCTAAAGAAACTTAGAAGAACAAAATTAAACTAGAAAGAAAAGAATTAATAAAACCCAACATGGATTTTAAGAAAAGAAATCTTCGAAGAGTTCTTGATCGCCAAAAAGTTGTCTTCTCTTCTTTTCTTCCGTCTTCTCTTGATTCGGCTCCCAAAAATCCAACCCTTTGATATGAGAATATAACTCATATTTATACTACCCTCATTCTGCCCCAAAATATCCCAAAAGATTACAAAACTCGTGGGCCAAAAGTTACCTAAAGAAATTAGACCTAAAAAAAGAAATAAAATCGCAGACAAAAATTACCTGGGCGATCCCCAATGCTTTCCCAGCGATCGCCCGGTGCATATGTTGGTCTCTCGCTACGGTTGGCCAACTTACTTCCTTTACTCTTTGCGGTTTGGTCTTTTTTGTTTCAACATCCTTCTATTTAGTCCTTTAACTTTAGGTCTTGGTCATTTCAATCCTCCATCTTTTCATAACATCCCATTTGGGCCTTCAACTTTACATAATCTCCAATTTGGTCCCTCAACTTTGGGTTGAGTGCAATTGAGTCCTTGAACTTATGAGATATTTTCTAATTTATTGCTCTTTTAGCCCAATCTTCTCCAATTATTCACAAAAGCGCGTCCAAAACTGAAATAGAACAATAATAAACTAGATTAAGTAGAAAAGTAACTATATGACATAAATAATTAATTCAAAGGCCAAAATAAGTGCATAAAAGCGCACTTATCAATAAGGCATCAAATTAATGCTAGCACTTAAATCACATAATGCTTTCTTGAAAATGAACTACCAACAATACAAAGAATAGAAACTCCACTGGATCTTTTAATTTCTACGGTAGCTTATTTTGCAAAATAGCACTACACTCCTCGAGAAAGCATAAGCTGCTTTAGTGCTCTTCCAACTTTCTTTTGTTTGAAAGGATTTCCTTCATACATTTTACATAACTTGGCATTTGTGCTAGAGTATCGAATAAGCGGTATGTTGATTTGGAGTTTCTTGAACACATCGAGAAATTCTCGAATTGCTTGTGTAGCTTTTGTTTTCATGACCTTTGAGGGAATGAAATTTGAGGAACATAAGTCTTGACCGGTGGTAGAATATAATTTGGTGGAGGGCTTTCTTTTTCTTGATCAACTTCTGCATCTGATTTGTTATCTCTCTCTTTACCTAACACAGTTTTCTTTTCAACACCCGGTCTTTTCACATAAATTTCTGGCAACTCAACTCTGTTTCTCGTGGTTATTGCATTGACTTGCTCTTTTGGGTTAACTTCGATATTACTTGGCCATGTGCCTGGTTGTGGCTCGATCAACAGTTTAGCCAACTGCCCAATCTAATTTTCTATATTCTTTATAGCAACATCTTGTCTTTTCTCGCATCTCTTTCAACTCGGTTTCCATACACGTGAAAGTTTCTTCCAACCCTCATTTTCTCTCTTGTGGTCTCCTCACGATTTGGCGGATTCTCGAATATTTTGGGTGTTGCCATAGGAGAAGTTTGGATTATTTCTCCATCCCGGATTGTAAGTTTGTGAATCTGGATTATTCTCATTGTCACTTTGAAAGTTCGAGCATATGCAACTTGTTCGGAGACATATCAACTTTTGTCAAAGGACACTACGATGATTGATGGTTTGTCCGCATGTTACACAAATTAGTGGAGACATCCCCGAACCATATTGGTGAATGAGAATATTTCATTGCTTCCATCTGCTTTGCCAATGCATCGATTTCACCAGTACAAGCGAATTTGTGTCTACTTCATGTAATCCTGTTGCTTTCTTCTACAATTTTCGTTATGGCCTCATAATTAATTGTTCACTCATGGTTTCATATAGATTGTAAAGGTCACCAGCAGATCTATTTTGGATAGAGCCACCTACTGCAGAATCTACTGAAGAACTACTGGTTGGAGCTAGTCCAGAGTAGAAATAATGATTCTGAGCCGCTAAAGGGAAACCATGACTTGGACACTTTCTGAGTAGTTGTTTGAATCTTTCCCACGCCTCGTGAAAGTTTTCCAACTCTGATTGTTGAAAATTGAAAATTTCATACTTCAATCTGTTTACTCTGGCTTAAGGAAAATATTTTAGTGTGAATTTTTGGATCAGATCTGCCCAAGTAGTGATGTTCCTTGACGGTAGAGAATCTAACCATTCTCTAGCTTTATCCTTCAATGTGTGTGGAAGGAGCCTCATCTTCAGTGCTTCTCCATTAACACCGTGGCATTTGAAATTTTCACAGTATTTATCGAAATGAGAAATGTGATAGTGAGGATTTTCATCTGTCTTTCCATAGAACGGTAGACTATTCGAGAACAAATTCATCACATCCGGTCTCAAGCTGGAAGTTATCGTGTCCATAAGGTGGATAGACTATCTTTGGACCGATTCTCAACAATTGGTGGCATTATATACTTACCCATAAGAATATATCGTTCACTAACTTCTCTTGGTCGAGCTATTGGTGCTTGATTATTTCTTACATCTGCAGTAAGCAATTTTGGATTCGGTTATCTTCCATTGTGTCTTCTTGTTGTTGTTTCTTTTCTCTTAGTTAACGTTGTCATTATAGTATAGTGGAAAGTATTCCCGCTTTGTCATGCGGGTGACCACAGTTCGATTTTTCGACAACGGCTCCAAAAACTTGTTGTACAATTATAATTACGCAAGTGTGCGGTTCGTTTACAAGTAATATCTTGATATATAGAGTGTCGAACTCACGAGGACTAGACATCAAATTGATCAATTAATTTGTAATTCAAATTCTAACAATAAGAAAAACACACATTTCATTTTGATATGTGATTCTAAACTAATTTACTATTTTAACTAAATTTAAACTATCAATAAGCAACTTTAAACGATGAGAACGAATTCAAGTTTTTACTGACACTAGGATTTGCGAATCTACCTACACGTACCATAATCAATTATTCGTTAATCACTTTAGCGGTTAATTACTCTAGATTGAAAATTGGTGATCCTATAATAATCAAAAGCCTCTCTCGATGGTCGATCAATTTTATATCGATATGCGAAACCTAATTATCTCTAATTAGATTTCGAACATAAAAATATGCATTTAAATCTCAAGAACACCTAACCGGATTTCACAGAGCATAATAGTAATTTTATCTATTATTGGACCCTATATTATTCACAACCACGTGCTAAATTTATATTGAATTTCTCGACTTCAATATAAATCACAGAATATTCTAATGATGATCAGGCATTAAAATATTAAAATACCGCATAAAGAATAATCAATAAAAAAGCAATTACCTACTAAAATAGAAAAACTTCTAATTAATTTAAAACGCGAGGTTTCATCGTTCATCATAGAAATGGTAAATTTAGCCGGACATGATTTCGTCAATTATTAGAATAATTGAATTCATCATGATCCAGAGAAAGAAAAATAAAAAGTAAATAAAACCCGTGATCCCGGCTTAAGAATCTTCAATCCCGTGCATTGATTTTCGATTCTTCGTTTTTATCTTCTTCTCCCAAAATTTGTCGTCTGCGATATGTCTATTATCTGGCTTTTATACTCGTCTCTCAACTCTTCAAAACGTGTCTTAGGTAGTTGAATTAATTTAGACTTGGTAGTGTTGTAATCCAATCAGAAAACTGCCAACTGCTGCTCGTTGACCCATACGATCGCATGGTGTAACACCTTGTGATCGCATGGTGTTCACAATTAAAGATCTGCAGAATTTTTGGCCCTCATGCGATCGCAGCCTTGGACAACCATGCGATTGCATGGTTATCCAGGGTGCTTTCTTTGGTTATTTTCCTTGATATTTGCATGTCAAGTCCTTCGAGTATCTTTATCTTTGCAATTACATCCTATTTTCTTCCATTTGGTCTCTTTTCGTCAATTCAACACTTGACTTTGATTATTTCCTGAAATAACAAGAAAACAACGCACCATTAAACTGAAAACAATTAATATGACTCATAATCGTCCCTTTTGTGAGCTCCAATAAGTACAAAATTGTATTTATCATTAAGCATGAAAAGAAATGCAAAACACAAATGATACGCAGCACATGCCCTCATGATGATATCTCGTAACCCTTTGAGTTGCTACCCTAGTCCAACCACCAATCCTACCACCACTCAAATCATAGAAGACAAGAATTCCACTTATGCATTTGCTACCACTAGTGAAAGAATCGTTGCTTTAGCCTCCACCGACTCTAAAGATGGTAACAAACCTATGGAACCTTTTTCTCATATCGTTACTACTTTTCCATTGGTGTACTAAACTTGTACCATGTGCAGCAAGTTTTTTCCCTCCTACTAAGCACTTGGCGGCCACAAAACCAGCTACTATAATCGACTGTTGTTCCTCAGCACCACTGTCTTCAATACAAAAAAAAATATTGACTTTTAGTGATGAAAATTTTCATGACACATAAAAAATTCGTAGGTAAATCCCACTTTTTCATACGAACTTTCTTATAGGCAAGAATCCACATAGAGCGTAGCAACTTTTCCCGATGGTTGCTAATTTCGCTACCGACGATCTTCTTCTTCGAGAAAATTATTTCTACCAACGACAAAAATGGAACAAGTTATGGTGGGAATAAATATTTCTTGCCAAAAAAAGTTTTGCAGGTTGAAATTTTGTGGTAATGTATTGGCGATGTATTTATTTCGTTGTAGAGATGAATTTATGTTTGTCCAAAAGAACTTAAAAAGATTGGATTACGAGTTCTGATGAATTTAGAAAGTCTTCAAGAAATACTGCTCTTTGCGAAGATTTTTTTGTCGTCGGTAGAATTATTTGCTTTTATTCAACTTCTTGCAACAATTATTTAACTTGTCGGGGAAATATTTGGATAGTTGAATGATCTACTCCGACAGAATTTTTAAAGTTGTCGGGAAACATTGTTTCTTGTGACTATTATGTTGTTGTTGGTAGAAATGTTTGCTTTAATGTGACTTTTTCTAATGCATCTTTATTGCCATGTGAAAAATGTTTAGAGGGTTGAATGATCTCTTCCGGCCAATTTGTAAGATCATCGGGAAATATAATTTTTTTGGACATTATGGCGTTGTCGAAAGAAATGTTTACTTTAATGTGACATCTTCCAAATTTTATTTTATTTTGTCGGCAAAAAGTTTGTAGATTTAGAATAATCTCTTCCAACGAGTTTTGAAAATCGTCGGCAAATGGTGCTTTTTGCGACGATTATATTTTGGTCAGATGAAATATTTATTTTAATGTAACTTTGCAAAAGAATATTTAAGTTTGTCGGAAAAAGAGGTTTGTAGGGTTGCATATTCGTTAGAATAACAATGCAACATAACCTTAAATGTAACTAAAAAGAATTTTCTGTCAAACAAAAAAATTTGTCGCTAGAGGTTATTTTTTACTACAACGTTTTAGCTTACATTTATATCTCATGGGGGTTTTGTAGTAGTAATAAGACTAATAAGTTCTTCAAAACGCTCATTAATGTTCTTGTTTTAAATAGTTGAGTTCAACACCACGTGCGGTCATCACTTTCTCTTGAAACATCAAGATAACTTCGTACCGTATGTAATTATCAAATTTGAGCTAATGAAAAATCTGATTATCTTTTTTTTTTTTTTTTCCGACTAGGACTGGGATGAAGAAATTTGAAGTGACACATATGTTCATGAGGACCACATTATAATTATTATTTAATGGAACATGGACTCCTTTAATTCACAACTTGCTCTTTTTCGAAGGCTTGGGTCTAACTTGCTAATCAAATGGCGAATTGACCAATTGTATAATTTTTCAATAATAATCTGTATGAAGAGAAATAGAGTACATATTTATGGTAATTTGAGTTGAACCATACTCAATGTGGCCTGTAATATTGGATTTGATAATATATCGATATTATTATGTTTTATCCTCTTTAATCAAGTTTAATATTGTCAATTAGAGTTTGTTTGACAAAGATTATAAACCCATTTTGGTTTATTTCAGCCGTAATTTTTGACTTTTCAACCCATTTTTAACATGAAAAGTCAACAATTTCAACTCAAATAAACCAATATTAGTCAAATAGACCAAAAATTAGTTTATAAACTAGTTTATAATCTCTGTCAAACGGGCTCTTAGTAAGTATAATGCCAACTTAAAAGTGCTTCCAAAATAAAAAGCACACAGCCACTAATTTGTGTTGTGACATTTAACCTATTTTGATATTGAAAATTCTAAAACCTAAATCAATTCAATTCAATTTAGACTCATAAAAATAGTAGATGGGTATGCAACAGTTGTGACTCTCGCACAACTAAGATCAAGCAATATTCGTAACAATGTTATTAAATACGAAAATTAATGAAGTATAGTAAACACGAACATCGGATGTAACGTGGTAAATTCCAAAGGAAAACATCCACGGGCCTCCATACTATGGATAAAATAATCTACTAATAATTTTGATAAAAAATTACAATAGTATCCAATTTTTGTAATTTTGAAAAATTAACAAAAAAAAAATAATCAAAAGAACTCAAGACAACTCTCATTTCATACTTCTTCCTTTGACTTGTTGATAAAGTGGAATCACACTCACGGTCTTGACTTTATCACTATTTCCCTTTTGTACTCAGCTGTAACCACCTCTTAGATTAAAAATCTTTGTCCTTTACTTCACGTCAAGTAGCTTGATCAAAATAAGAGATCGTTCTTTGAGCACCAATTATTTTTGAAGAGTCGTTTGCTTTGAAAATATTCAATAAGGCAACACGTCTTGTTCTTTCTTCATGAAGTCAGTTGCGCCGATGCTCAATGAACAAAAACTAAAATTATGATTTCAAATCTTAATTCCTTAATGATTTTTAACCTTCTAATAGATAAAATAATAATCAATTAAAGGAATTATTTCTTTCCTAAATATCTACAATATAAGTGGTAAGAAATATTAGTAGAAAAGATACCAAGAGATTTTCTAAATCTATAGAAAGAAAATTTAAGGAAAGTCAAGATTAATTCATCATCCTTATATATTTTCTTTTTAAACAATTCCAAAAATATATGAGATGGTATATAATATAAAATACACGAGCTATACTTGTTAGTCGCAAAATCAAATCATAACATATAAAGAAACAAAATAAAATTCATAGCTCGCATATTCGAAAAAATCTGACTACCATCTTAGCCAACAACTAACAACAACGTGTCCAGTTAAAACGTGCAGACTTACCTCCTTTTTCAACAATAAAAATTACCAAGATAATTTATGGAGACAATTTAAAATATATTTAAAAATATGTGCCACTCATATTTTTCCAATAGATATAAACACTGCCACCAATGAATTTAAAAAGAAAACATATCGTAATGCAACAATGAGTCATTCAGGTTTTGCTTTCCCCATTGTTGGACCTCAACTTCTTTATATTTAGTATATAGGTCCTTATAAACGATTAAAAAGTGGGCTACATTATTTGTTAACCACACTATATGTTCATTGTAGTGAAGATCTCTTGTTCATTTTTAAATTTATGTCCTCGACTTTTTTTATCACATTCTTATTATCAACCTATTAATTTGCTCGTCTCATCTTTGTCTTTAACGATGATTTCTATCAAATTAGGAAGGCGTAAAAAGATTTTTTTACCTCATGTATTTTTAAATAAAATAAATAAATAATAAATATAAAATTTTGACAAAATATTTTCCTTTCATTTCAATGCACATTAGAAGAATATATGGACAAAATTCGGCATCAGTGAAAAAATGTGAAAATTAATTAAAAATTAATGATAAAAATATGATGAAAAAAGTTGGAGATATAAGTGTCAAAATATCAAAGATCGGAGAACCTTCATTGCAATTTAAATGTGGTGTAGATAATAAAAACTATAATGTGAATATAATAAAAAATGTTGTTATGGCAACTCTAGACTCCTATAAAACAAACTCATGTCCACAAGTATATTAGTTGGATTAAGATACTAATCCCTTTAGGATTCCTATGTAATTGCTAAAACCAGTGAGAACTCTCTTAACGGCATTCTTAGGATTGTATTTAATTTAGACTTGTAAAGACTTTGATTGATATTAGTGATCGACTTTTATGGATTCATTACCTTTTATTGATTTTTATAGATTTTAATATTCCATAAACATTTATACATTTTTATTTGAAAGACTTGCCTAAACTCACAAATTTTTATGAACTTTTATAAACTTTTATTTTTTTTAATTAAAAATCTTGAATATAAAAATATAATATTCCACATTTAATAAAAAAATCGTTGAAGGAAAAAAGTCTAGCAATAATTTTTTAATTGTATTAATATTATTAAGTTCATAAAAACTTTGAATTTATAATGTTCTATTTTTATTTGTTGTAAGTACATTACGTCAGAAGTTAACGGCATAAAATATTGCAATATATAGACTCAAAGTAATTGAAATCATTGATGTCATATTAAAAAAACTTTACAAAAAGGGAAAAAAATGACACCCACACTCAACAACATAAATAGAAAAAATAAGAATGAAAATAAGAATAAAAAATACAGTAATAAAAGATTAATTTTTAACCTGGTGAAATTTATTAATAAATTACAAGCGGCCGTTATATAAGAATTTAATTATAAATTTATCACGTTTTTAATGAAAATAGAAAAAGCGATAAAAAGAAGAAAGAGAAAAATATTGCACCGGAGAGAAAATAATTATAATCATCTTTTTCATAAAAGGTTGGTAATTAATTATGTGTCTAGGATTAAGTAGAAGGAAAAGCGAAGAAAGTGAGAAAAATGGTTAAGAGAATATTGAAATGAAAAAAAAAAAAAAAAAACCCACACACACACACACATTGAATAGAGAGAAAATATTAACATTCTTTTTCATAAAAATCATTGATAATTAATTATAGCTATAAGGTTCGTAGAATAAAAAGAAGAAAAGAGAAAAAAAATTATGAGAATATTGAAGAAAGAGAAAAAATATTAATATTGACTTTAGAGTTCGTAGAAGGAAAAAGAAAAAAATTTATAGGATGAAAGACTTCTTTTCGAAAATCTTTCAAAGTGTTGGGGATGAATGTGGGAGAAATCGTGATATCTTTTATTTATACATTGTGATTTAAAGTTAGTACATAAAAAATTCTGAAAAAAATTATTAAAAATTATTGACATTTTCAATACCTCTAATTTCTTAGGATTTTAAAAAGTCTGAATGGAATAAATAACACATGACTTTCAAAGTTTATATTAAATACTCCAAGACTTTTACAGAGTTTAAAAGTCTGTATTAAATTTACGTTGAATCTTTTGTTTTTGGATAAAACTAAGGAAGGTCTTAGAGTATCTCCATTGCACTTCGTCTATTGCAGTCTATGTGGCAAGTAAAATAGACGGACTTCCAATTTATGTGGCACTACGTCTATAGAATAGACGGTCAAATTAAAATTCATCTCCAATGCACTCCGTCTAAAATTAAATTTGCTGACTCACTCCGTCTAGAAGTCCATCTAAATATAGACGGAGTCTATATTTTAATGTGCCACATCAGATAGATGGAGTCCTCGTCAGCATGTATTGAAGATGGTTTTTTATAACTCTGTCTATATATGTTTATGTGACACGTCTAAAAAGTAATAGACAGAGTGCATTGGAGATGCTCTTAGTGCACCATTTTGTGCTTAGACATACTCAATCTTTAATAAGCTCAGTTGATGACAACTCCAAAGTAGCTAATCCTTTTATAGCGTCTTCCATATATGGAGTTTGAGTGTCAAATTGACTCAATTCAATAGAAATGGTGATTATGCAATTTGGAAGCAAAAAATGAGGGCCATTATGGCTCAGTAGATGGTCTCAAAGGCAGGTACCCTATTGAATTAAAAGTTAAATCTGCTGAAATTGAAGATATATATGAGATAACTAATTACAATGCAATAATTTTACATTTATCTAATAATATTGTTACGCAAGTAGATGACTCAAAAAATTCTAGATATCTATGGATTGCCCTTGATACTTTTTTTTTTTTACTAAAACTTTACCTAATAAGAAATATTTGCTTGCAACACTGTTTAGCTTTAAGATAAACACAAGTAAAGACAGAGTCAAACCGAAAAAAAATTAGTGAAGAGTCTAGCTCATAATGACAAGGAGTTTACAGATGAGGATCTTTTTGTAATTCTCTTAAACTCTCTTCTTGAATCCTCTAAAGATTTCAGAAATCAATAAAGTATGCTAAAGATACTTTAACACAAATCATTGTCATGGACGCTCTTAGGTCAAGAGACTTAGATGTAAAGAAAGAGAGTAAATAAGAGGAAAACTTGTATTGATGGATAGAACATAAAAGAGGAATAACAAAAGTATTAATAATCAAAATAAAAAGAACAGATGGAAATACAAGGGAAGGTCTAAGTCTAGAGACAATAATAATATAAAATTCCTAGAATTGTGGTGAATTTGGACACTTTAAGATATATTTCTATGATTGTAAAAGAAAATAAAAATAATCAAATAATATTGAGCCTAATACTGCTGCCTTGGGAATAGAATTGGATAGTTTGCATGTGATGGCAGTGTTTTTATCAATTAAAGGATCGGGAATGTATTTTAGATTCAGGGTATATCTCTCATATGTGTCCCACTGAAGTCTGATTTTACAATTATAAAGAAATTGAACCTAGCTAGAAGAGTCTATATGATGATAATAATTCATATTTAATTGATGAAATATGAGATATTGCCATTAGAATGCATGATAAAATTACCATACCACTATTAAATTTGAGTTATATACCAAACCTAAAAAAAATTGATTTCCTTAGGAGTATTAAAAGAAGAAGGACTTGTTTCACTACAAGAAAAGAGGTCTATAGTCGTCGCTAAAAGATCATTTGTTGTCGTTTTTTATATATTAGCGACGACAAAATCTTCGCTGTAAGTTGTCTCAATAGATTAGTGCCTCTAGATAATTAGTGACGACATATTGTCGTCGCTATATACATTTTAATCTATACTGACAACAATGTCTTCGTTACATCGTCGTGCTCAATTTCTCGAAATCAGAGAAATTGTGACGACCTGATCGTCGCTATTAGCGTGAGCGATGGCGGACGAGAATATTGTCGCTATTACCATTATGTATCCTAATTAGTGTAACGACCATGTCGCCGCAATATATATAGGATATATAGTGACGACTAATTCAAGTCACTATAAATATTCTAATTTTTTTAAAAAAAATAAAAACAATTATATTGTACATAAAATCTACAAATCCCCCAAAATCCCAACGTCGTTCTCGTTCTCATCTTCATCATCCTCAGGCACAACCTTCGGTACTCTCTGCTGCAGATTTGTCATAAGACGTGTAATTGTCCTCTTCATTCGGTAGCAGATGGGCCTCATACATTGCTAACCGAGAATTATCATTTCGTGGGTCTTTAGAGACCTGGTTGGATGTTCCTCGTGAGGTGTTCGATGGAGCAGGTCAAATCTAGGAAGGAAGAGGTGCCCTTTGGAACTCGTCCAACCCCACAGAGGTGTCCTCGTCGGTTCTCCAAGAACCTCCTTCACCTAAGCTTGTTGAGTCTCTCTCGCCTCAACAAGTTTATCCTGTTTAGTGAGAAAAAACAAATAATAAATAATAATATAATGTTAGATAAAATTAACAACATTAAAAAATAGAAATTTGTCCTCACGTAGTCACCAGCCACCTTCGTGTTCACCCAATTGTCATTCCGAAAGGTGTGGAAAGTCCAGAACGACTCAATAATGCTCGGTCACTGTTGCGTCTTGGGGTCCCTCTACAACAATTTAAATGTAAAATTTAGTTAAAAAACATGCATATACTTGTACCTGATCGTAACGCGTGGAAGAGAAGCTCTTCGACCCCTGCACGCTCGGGTATTTAGCCTTATCCCTATTGGCCTTATTCTTTGTCGACCGCTCTTGAAGACATAAAAAATAATTGATTACGTAACACTTTATAGTTATAAAAATATTAACATAAAAACTAAAAAACTACATTTTAGTAAGTACCACGAAAGTAGGACTTGTGGAGAAGTCAATGCACTTTCGCCATTCCCCGGCAGACAGCTCGCCGTATAGACGGCTCGACATGTGCTCTTTGAAGTGATTATGCGCCTTAAGTTTGTAATCGTGACAACGATCAGCCACCAGACGATCTCTGGTGACGCACGGACACTTTGGTACTCATCGATCGCCACGAAGATCAAAGTATCTACGAAATATTGGAAAAAATTCGTTAATGTATATTACATGGAACAATATGTTTAAAGAATGTGCTAATGTAAAAACTATTGTAACACATTACCTTGATGATGCTATGTAATCGTGCTAGGCAATGTTCTTCTAGAACCTCTATCCCGGAAGGGGTAGTAAGGGGGCACAGTGAACCCTACTTGGTTCACAACCAAGCGCGTAAAATAATTTGCGTTATTCTTGATCGGCTGCCTTGTAAGTTCGACATTGTCGAACGTGATGGAAAGTGGCATCTTTTTGTTCTCCTGCCAAACCTTCTCAAGGTTAATGCCTCGAGAGATACCCCATCGCTTTCTGACGGAGGCGCTGAAAAAGAACAAATACAATATATTTGATACAAAATTCAACGATAATGAAGTCACTGTAAAACAATTGTAAATTAAAAAATATTGAAACAAAAATTCTTATCGAACTTGCATGACGAATTGAGCTGGTGGGGTGGTTGATATGGAGGATCGCCTATACTATCACCTCCGTGCGAAATGACGTCAACCATACTAGCAACTAATAAAAGAAACATCAATTAGTGAAGAAATTGTCCCTAAACTTTTCTTTTGCACATCAGCCCCTAAATTATGTGTTTTGAGCAATTGCAGTCCTTCTTGGCCTATTTTCCGTGAACAAATGTAGGGATTCCATCCAAACTCGCATTTTGACATAAAGTAATCTTTTTAGTGACGAACAACATTCAATCTGAGTCACTAACAACAACAACAACAACAAAATTTTTGTAAATCTAATTCATAAATTTTAGTGACGAATAACAACATTCAATCTGATTCACTATCATGATACGATTGATCCTCATCATCGTCACTGTCATCCTCATTGCTTTCACTGCATGTTTCGTCATCTTTGTATTCTTCATGTGTGTCGTCTTCTATATCCTTGTCGTTAATGAACGAAGTATCTCCTGTAGTATCAGACGATGCTCTCCGATAAACGATGATCCTATCTCATCCACTTCACCATCATCCCGGTGCAAGGATATGTGCTCTAAGTTGCCAAGATCAACGATTAGAAAAACGAAAGTGTTGTTATTGTAGAGCTGGGTCTATCCCGGTGATGTTAGATCCCATAATATCCCACGTGCTCTGTGATGGACTTCTTGTACAAATCGCCGATTCGGACCACGAAGGATCTTCAATATAGAACACTTGTTGTGCTTGGCTAGCAAGTATAAACTAATCATCCTTGTACGCCTCTGCTGCGATGTCAATCTTCGTAACATTATTCTCAGTTACCCTCCGTCTCCCATCACACCTAAACCATTTGCATCAGAACATAAAAACTGAAAGTTCTGATCCAAACTGTAGCTCTAGTTTCTCTTGCAGTTGCCGTAGTAAACTTCACCCCAATCCCTGGGACAGACACACCAATGTTCTGCGTTTTCCTTCGAATATCACAATCAAATGTTAGGAAGCGAACTCCTTTTACAACACATGCCTAAGACATAACGTGCCAGTAACATCCACTGGCCAACAAAAATGACTCATGCAAAACTTGAGGGGCATTGCTTTGGCACAGTGCATATACTTGGATAAAGTGGAAGTTGGTTTTAGTCAATGTTACAGAAAAGAAAAATGTGGACATATTTGAAATTTATTTGATCGTTGTTCGTTTATCTTCTTGTAAACCTAATCGTGAAGTCTCTTATATACACCTGGTCGATGTTTGAGCAGCCATTGCGCAATAGCTCCTGCCTATGTTCCCTTCACAAGACATATAAGATCAACTAATTAGTTCATTTAAAATGGCAAAGCTTATTTAAGATAATTGAATAATATTTAAGAATGAGGTCTTAGTGCAAGAATGTCTCAATTTCAAAATAGCTGTTGAGGACGTAAAACATCGCTTGACTTCAAACATTTGTAAGAAGTGTCGTTGGTGTCTTCTTTCCAATTGGGCAACACTGCAACTGAAAAATAGAAAGTTGTCTTCGTAGAACACTTGCATCCTTGTTTCTTTCCTGTCGGTTTAACCTTATTTCTATGTTCTCGAAATACCTCGAACAAAAAGTCAATACCTTATCAACAACATGCCCTTCAGCTAATGAACCCTCGGGCTGAACTCGATTTCTAATGTAGTCCTTATGTTTCTTCAGGTATCGCTCAAACGGATACATCCATCTCATGTGCACCGGACCTCCAAGGATCGCCTCTTCTAGCAAATGCATTACGAGGTAAATCATGATGTCTAAGATAGCTAACAGAAAGATTCGTTCCAACTTGCAGATAATAAGTACCAAGTGATCGTGGGCAGCCCTCATGTCACTAAGCTTTAGTATTTTTTCACAAAGCTGCTTGAAGAACACGCACAATTCAATAATTATAGTAGAAATAGTTTTATTCAAGAACGCGTGACATCCGACTGGCAATAACTGTTGCATGATAATGTAGCAATCATGTGACTTCAACCCAATAATGTGACTGTCATTAGGAGCAATATTCTTCCGAATATTAGAAGCGAAGCCATCTAAAAAATTAACCGGTCAGATGAAGTTGCAAAACCTCTGATTGTTTGCAATGGACGTGGTATAACATGCGGCAGGCTTCATACACCTATTTTCGATATGATACAAGTGAAACTCTCTTTTGATCCCTAATTGCTTCAGATCGTACCTAGCATTGACCGTATCTTTTGATTTCAATGGATTGTCCAGAATTGTGCCGAGCAAGCTGTCACAAACATTCTTCTCTACGAACATGACATCAATGTTATGTTTTAGCTCAGTAGAAGACCAATACGACAACTCATAGAAAATGCTTATTTTCTCCAATTCAGCTTGTCATCACTTCTCATCTTTGTAGCACACCTGTAGTTATGGTACTTTCTCAAAATAATATGTTTCACACGACTTAACTATGCTAAAATATCTGTAGGCATTAACCAACACAGAGGTGTCGCCTCTCCGTTCTCTCATCAAAATCTAAATTCTTCCTAAAATGATGCTTGGGCCAGCGATGGCCAACCGTCGATGACCCACATAAGCTGTCTTACCTATCACAGGGACTAAAGGAGTCTCCCGTTGCACATAGGACATGCCATGTGCCCCAGATCACTCCAACCTAACAAACTACTTCTCATTGGAAAATTATTAATTGTCCACAACAACCTTTGCACGATATTACGAATATCGACCTATTATTGGTTCCAACATTACGCATGTCAATCCCATTGGCCCACAACTCCTTCAACTCATCCACTAATGGTCGCAAGAGTACATCAATGTCCTTACCTGGTACTTTAAGGCCAGGTATTACGAGAGTAAGCATGAGGTATTCGGGTTTTATGCATAACCAAGGTGGCAGGTTATAAATGGTTACAACTATTGGCCACATACTGTACGCCAGACTCATGTCTCCAAATGGATTGAATCCTTCTGTGGTCAAACCTAACCAAACATTCCAGATCTCACTTGCGAACAGTGGATGTTTCTTGTCAAAATTCTGCCATGCCTTCTCATCAACGGGATGCTACATTTCATCTTCATCCCTAGACCTTCTAATACTATACCACCGCATGAGTTTTGCAGTATCCATCGTCGCGAACATACGTTTTAGTCTGGAGACCAAGGAAAAAGAGCACAACACCTTATAGGAACATTCTTCCCATTCACTCTAGCAGAAGTGTGCACCCAACGACTTTTCTAGCAAATCGAACAAGTTTGTCTATCAGCATGCTCACCCCAAAACAGTGCACAGTCATTCTTGCAGGCGTGAATAGATTTGTAACCTAAACCAAGTTTCGTCATCATCTTCTTAGCTTCGTAGTGGGAGTCCACCAGGTTCATGTTTGGAAAAGCTACCTTCAACAACTTCAAAAGATCATCGACCGACTTGTTTGTCTATTTTATCACAATCTTAATATGCATCAACTTCACTAAAAAATTTAAAGACGAAATGATGAAACTCTCGGGTATAGTTCTGAATGCAGAGCCTCAAATAATTCGTCATAGTAACCATCGGTTGCTGTATCAAAGATGCTTATCACCGATTACGTGCGTCTTTGATATCAATCATCTCATCCTCCACACATGATCTCTTATTATGTGTATACACATTCACACGATCCGAACGTCCAATCTTGCCATGGTATATCCGGTTACATAACTTTTTGCAAAACCATGACGAAATATGTGTGCCTCAACAGTTTCCAATAGATGTGTGAGATCCTTTAAACATCTTGTGCACAGACATTTAATCATTCTCTTGTCGTTTACGCATGGCCTAGCCATGTTTATAAATACTTTCAAACCGTTTCGAAAATCTGACGATTTTGTGCAATTTCTAATTTTTGTCCAACTTTTATCAATATCCATACTTGAAAAATACTATTTTTTTGACAGTGAAGTATATAATTTTTAGAAATATAGTGATTAAATAGGCAAAAAAAGAAGATGGATATGGAAATGAAATGGAAAGAAGATGGAGACGGAAAAAATTTCAAAAATACAATATAGAAATGCAGAGATGGAGATCTGAAAAGGAGATTCTCTGACGACAATTGTCGTGTATGTAGATTAAGTAAGTCATCGCTATAGATAAGAAATGGGCACCAAATTTCCAACCAATTTTGACAACTCTACAACAACGACAAAAGTCGTCTTAATAGACTTCAATACAATTTACGAAGAGAATTATGCATCACGTGCTTAAAATCAACTCTATATGTAAATATAAATGGCGCAAATTATTCCCGCCATTTGAATATATATAGAAGACATAATTTTTCGTCGCTATATATCCACGGTAATAGCGATGACAATTTAAATATAAAGACGACTAATGTCGTCGCTATAGAGTTGGAACTTATAGCGACGATATTTCATTGTCATCCTTACTATATAGAACAAGTAGGGAGGATATTATATTGTTGCTAATGGTGTCGTCACTATAGTTACCTTTTCTTGTAGTGTTTAAATCTAAAATTCAATCCTTAAAGTAGTAAAAGTTTCAATGGTTGTAATGAAAGGTCCTAAATTAAGGAGAGATTGTAATTGCCCAAGATTCAGGCCTGGTATAAGCTAATGAATATAGTCCTGAACTGTGGTATAAAAAATGGGTCACATTGGAAATAAAAGACTTATGTTTTTAATTAATCAAAAATTTCTTGCTAAAGATCAAATAATTCCTTTACACTTTTGTGAGACTTATTGTAACGACCACAGACTTTTTCCTACAAGCCTTTCGCCCAGGGGCTATTCCGTGCGCCATTAGCTTATGTATTGTCCACTGGAGATTGGGCTCCAAACTAGATTTCTTTCGCATTCCTAGTGATTCGAACTCTTGACCTCTCTCTTAAAAAAACTTAAGTGGAATGTTGGTACTGTAACGCCCGAAAATTCATATTCTCAATTTAAATAAGAAAATTAGAATAAAGCAAGAAATTTGGTTGAGTTGTCCCAAAAAGTATTTCGAAAGTCGTAGCACTTAGAATTTAATTTAAATCCGATTATTAAAAAGAGAGAAAATCGGATCTAATGAGTTGTGAAGGGACTAAGATGAATTAATTTAAGAGTGATTGGCTTTTATTGAGGCTTGATTGGATAAAAGTGAAATAGTTGGGTAAAGACCCAAAAAGTGAGAAAACAAGTTTTGAGCCTTTTTCATTAAAGTTAAGTAGCCAACTTTGGAGCCATCGTATGATTTATGTATTGGTCGGAATTCTGCAAAACTTACGACGTTCATGGGCACGTAACGAGACCTTCAAGTGGTACCAAATATACGTACTTTTGACTATGAAAACAGCCCCGAAAAATTATGTCAAAAACGTTCCAAGATGTTAGATATCTGAGAATCAGCCAAAAATTCCAGCAAAACTGTGTTCGGGCAGCCATCTTTAGAGTGATGTTTTAACCTCTGTGTTGGTCCATTTTCTACGATTCAAAGTGCGTTACAAAGTACACAACGAGGCCTTCGAAATGGTACCAAATACACCTATGTTCGACTCAGGAATCAGCCCCGAATATTTTTGTCAAAAACGTTCCAGGAAGTTGGAAATCTGGAATTCCCAGAAATTTGATTCTGAGCAGCCATTTTGGGGACGACGCTGTGATCGCTGTGATGATCCGTTTTCTACGATTCAAAGTTCGTTGGGAAGATCCCGTGAGATCTTCGAGATGGTATAAGGGCGTCGAAAGATGAGCACGTTTCGACCTTCAAAATTGACTCAAAAACGGGTCCAGAACTCTGCCAAAATGGGAATTTAGCATCTTTTACCCTATAGGCTACCCCTAATGTCTTCTTAAATGTGAGTAGTTGGGGAAAACGAATTTATGAGGTTTCTGCTGGTGTATCTTCAGCAAATCTTCCCAACTTTACATGTGTCACCATGAGGAGATATGCAATCATGAGGAAAAGATTTATTTTCCCTATAAATACCCCCAAACCCAAGCCACTTCTTGCCCTTTCTCCTCTCTAACCCCCATAACACTCCCACATCACTCCCCACGTTTTCTAGCTTTAATCGGGAGGAGATAACCCTCCAATAAGAGAAATATACCAGAGATAAAGGTGAGTGTTTGGTCATCAAGAAAGCTAGGGATGGAGGTTTTCTAATTCAATAGATGAACTTCCAACCCAAGCACCAAAGCCCCATTTTGGGCAATAGTTTAAGGGACCAAGAAACTCAAATTTCATGGTGTAGAAAGTTAGTTTCCTTGGGCAGAAAACTTAGTTTCTAAATAAAATGATTTCATCAGATCTCTGCCCGAAAGGTATTGATACCCTATATCACAGTTCTACGATAGGGTATCGATACCCTCCGCACTGTAAATACACAAGGCGGTTTACGTGATAATACTCTCCATTTCAGATTTTAAATATCATTTAACATGAGATCATAATGTTTAGAACCTTTCCTTTTTCAGGTGGATCAAGGATAACGCTAAGTTGTGAGTAAAATTATGTATATGACTTATATGCAATATGACAATTATATACATCTATATGTGTGTATATTCCATGTGCTCTTGATGAACTATGTTGATGAGTTACTTGATATGATTGTGAGCATCTTGAGCTTATTGACTATTTTATACAACAAGAAGTTGTGAGTAAAATTATGTATATGACTTATATGCAATATGACAATTATATACATCTATATGTGTTTATATTCCATGTGCTCTTGATGAACTATATTGATGAGTTACATGATATGATTGTGAGCATCTTGAGCTTATTGACTATTTTATGCAACAAGTATGAAGAACAAGAATGAGAAAGCTATCTTGTGCCATTTATGCTCAACTTGAGAAGGCAAAAATTATATGTAAACAAAGATGAGGTATGTTTGAACACATAAAGATTTTCCCCAAACTTATTTGTACACCACGGGCAAAGTGGCCCATAGGGGACGGTAAGGGTCCCAAGAAAAGAGTTGATTCAACTTTTGGCCAAGGGTTAGAGCGACCCACATGAGGACTTGAGGTCCGATTGAATTACTGACCAAAAGCAAAAGTAGCCTACATTGGGACGGTAAGGGTTCCATGAGTTGATCAACTATGGCCAAGGCAAAAGTAGCCCATAGAAGGACGATGAAGGTCCTAAGAATGTTTGGCCGTGTGCTTATGCACAAAGAATGTTTATTTGAGCGCTCGGTGTACAAGTATTGTTTGTGGGAAGGGCCCTAAGAAAGATAAAAGATACATTATGTGCAACATCACACAAGCACCATAGTTTTACTCATTGAATGTCACCATTCATAGTCGTTTTATGACTCTTGTAGGAAATGGATCGAGACATGTATGAAGTCAAGGGGCAACGGGTGGAAGTGGCCTTCGATGAACATGAATACCGTTTGATCACAAAGATTGAGATATGGTCCTCCAATCCTCTTCAACCCGGATTGTAAAAGCATGAAACCACCTACCTTGGCGTGGACATATATGATTTTTGGACCATGGAGTATCTTACTACTCGTTGTTATAAAGTGTAATATTTTGATTAACATTGTCTTTATCATATCACCTCTTTCTTAAAGTATTTAGTAGTACTTATCAACGGGCTCAAGCTTTCGTGTGTTCATGAGACGTAATGATTTGTCATGAGCCATTTTTGAAACCAAAATGTGAGGTACTTCTTTTACTTACTTGGGCCCATATTTTGTGGTAACTCATACCATTAAAAGTGAAATGAACTAAAAGACCAGATTCATATGAACTTCCGCTATATTTAAGTTATCATACTTTTACCTTATGGTTCTTTATTTCATCAAGCATACATGTTTTTACTTAACAAAGAATAAAGCAAATTCGAAGCAAAATGAGAAAGGGTGATCTCCAAATCCTGTCTAAGATTAGTTTCTAACTACTCTCCTCAAAAGAAAATAAAGAAAACATGTTTTAAATCAGTTTTTAATCAAACCAGGAAGTAGAACTGCTTTCTGCGTAAAAGGGTATCAATACCCTCAAATATGGGTACCAGTACCCTACTGGGCATAATACAAAAAAAAAAGTTTAGACAGAATTTTGAGGTCGCCACAAGACTTGGTATCAGAGCTTCAGTTTAAAGGTTCTGCAGACTTGATCAATGGTATTCAACCATCGAAGACAACTTCCACCTCCGGTATGCCATGACCTCTTTCCATTTCTTGTGTTTAATGTTTTATGGTGATTTGTTTCAATGTGCATAAATTGTCTGCTTGCTTGGTAGATTTGATCTGGCAGTTCAACATAGGAACTTAGAGCCTATTATCATGAAATCCGATATATGATTATGTTAGACCATGATAAGTAAGAACAATGATTGAACATTCATGAAAAGATAAGCATGAGGCCCAATATAAAAGTTCTTTAGCTTGCAACCGATTAAAGTCGAAGTATCATTTCAAAAGACTAACAAGCAGAAATTATAAGGCATAGGTGATGGATAAAAGGAGTTAGATGCCTAAGGGATACATTGGGATTAATTTTTCTTCCCTAAGATCTGCCCTCAATTTGATCATTGTGTCCATGATCAAACAACCATAAAACAGCCTTATTTTGGAACCAAATAGAAGAGAACTCATTTTCATTAGTCGGAACTCCAGTTCAAGAAGAACCAGCAGCCTCTCGCTTTTTCCGTCATTTTCTCAACTGAAAATTTGGTAGCTTTTGCCTTAGAAACAGCAGATTGAGCACTCTTACCCTTTTGTAGAAGCTTTCTTCGAAGGACCCATGAAAAGATTTGGGAGAAATTATGAGAACTTGGTGATTTTGGGGAAGAAGAAGTAAAGGGAACGGGAAGAAGAGAGAATGAAAATAGATTGTGAGATTTTGGAGTGAAATTTAAGGTTAAGGTAAAAGTCCAATTTTATCCTTGTGAAAAATAAAATGAAATTTGGGAAGATATGTCAAAAAATTTCCTTTCTGAAATCTGCGATGGGTATTGATACCCATAAGACATAGGTATCGATATCCTACCTAAACAGAAACTGTTTGGTATTTTTTTGCAAAAGTAAGATTTGTAAAGGATTGAATCTTTTTCCTATCTTATTTAGAAAATTAAGGGTGGCAGAACTCACAAGCTCCAATCTCTTGTTTGAAAATCAATTGCCTTTCGAGAAAAGGAAATAGGACATGAAACCCGAGATGATAGAAGAATTTGTTTTGTAGAACAACTAGTACATGACAAAGCTGTTGAGATTGATGTAATGGGAAAAAAAAAATAGGGAGCAAGAGTTTTGAGGCATTAGAAATTGCTTATCTATAGACATAAAGGAAAGAATAAGTATCAAGTTGTTTATGAAAATTTTGGGTTTCTTTTACAAGCATTATGAGGAAATTTTTGGTGCCTTGTATGATAAGTTTTGACATAGGTTTTGATACATGTGGACTTGGAAAGATTTCATGATATATTTATGATTGTCTTGAGGAATTAAATGATGGTTGTGTTGGGAGAAATTTTGAAGAAATTTGTGACTTCTATATAGTATAAGAGCCTGATGCTTATGAGTGAAAAGCACGATGGTGATTATTAGATAAAAATCTTGCTGACAAAATAAAATGAAGAGTATGTAGAGTGTTGATATATGGAAAACCATGGTGTTAATGTATATGATGGGCCTTGAGGATTTGAGAAAATAGTTGTAACACCAGGTATGATTGAAAGAAGGATGTGAATTAAGTTATGTAGAAGTAATAGAATTGCAGATAGGATTCGAAAGGAGTTACTCAATTGAGAGATTAAATTGAAAGTCCTTAAAGAAATGATAATTAGAGAGATGAAATGAATAATGGATTGAAAGATAGTGTTAACTTCAGTGATTGAGGAATTGTATTCTAGTATAAAGCCTTCACTATCACTTTCGTTTCTAGCAACAAGAAGGTAAGAAATGGTTGTATAAGGTTGAAGGTAGGAGAAAAGAAATGGCGTTGGATTATGCGTATGTATTGTATGTTCAGATTGAGTAGAATGGACTAAAGGTTTTTAGAAGAATACAGCAATGCTGATATGAGAATGCTCTTTAAGGTGATAAGTACAATATTTCCATGGGTTAGAAGATAACTATTATCTCTTCTTGAAAGTATCTCCACAAGAGCCTATCGTTCGGCTATCTTGTTAGAAAGAGCACTAATTTTGTTAATACTATAGGATATCAAATAAGTTTCCAAGAGCTAGAGGAATTATTAGTTTTTCGTACGATAATAGTTAGTCTGCGATGATTTTTTTTGGAGTTAAGTATGCAGAACACTAAATTTTTTGGGTCAGAATTAGTGAAGAAAGTTATTTGGTCGAACAAATAACTTGAATTCTTGAAAATCATCATAGATAGCTTCTTGAATTTTAAATTGAGAATGAAGTTTTGCGACTATATCGTGGTCAAGTATTTTAGATTTAGTAAATGGAGAAGTAAAGCTATCGAAGAAGAGACTTGGGAGCAAGAAGATGAAATGAGAGAAAAATTTCTCGAGTTATTCTAGGCAAATTTCGAGGACGAAATTTATTTAAGGAGGGAAGTTTGTAACGCCCCGAAAATTCATATTCTCAATTTAAATAAGAAAATTAGAATAAAGCAAGAAATTTGGTTGAGTTGTCCCAAAAAGTATTTGAAAGTCGTAGCACTTAGAATTTAATTTAAATCCGATTATTAAAAGAGAAAAATCGGATCTAATGAGTTGTGAAGGGACTAAGATGAATTAATTTAAGAGTGATTGGCTTTTATTGAGGCTTGATTGGATAAAAGTGAAATAGTTGGGTAAAGACCCAAAAGTGAGAAAACAAGTTTTGAGCCGTTTTCATTAAAGTTAAGTAGCCAACTTTGGAGCCATCGTTATGATTTATGTATTGGTCGAATTCTGCGAAACTTACGACGTTATGGGCACGTAACGAGACCTTAGAAGTGGTACCAAATATACATACTTTTGACTATGAAAACATCCCCGAAAAATTATGTCAAAAACGTTCCAAGATGTTAGATATCTGAGAATCAGCCAAAAATTCCAGCAAAACCGTGTTCGGGCAGCCATCTTTAGAGTGATGTTTTAACCTCTATGTTGGTCCATTTTCAACGATTCAAAGTGCGTTACAAAGTACACAACGAGGCCTTCGAAATGGTACCAAATACACCTATGTTCGACTCAGGAATCAGCCCCGAATATTTTTGTCAAAAACGTTCCAGGAAGTTGGAAATCTGGAATTCCCAGAAATTTGGTAACGAGCAGCCATTTTTGGGACGATGCTGTGATCGCTGTGATGATCCGTTTTCTACGATTCAAAGTTCGTTGGGAAGATCCCCGTGAGATCTTCGAGATGGTAAAAGGAACGTCGAAAGATGAGCACGTTTCGACCTTCAAAAATTGACTCAAAAACGGGTCCAGAAATCTGCCAAAAATGGGAATTTAGCATCTTTTACCCTATAGGCTACCCCTAATGTCTTCTTAAATGTGAGTAGTTGGGGAAAACGAATTTATGAGGTTTCTGCTGGTGTATCTTCAGCAAATCTTCCCAACTTTACATGTGTCACCATGAGGAGATATGCAATCATGAGGAAAAGATTTATTTTCCCCTATAAATACCCCCCAAACCCAAGCCACTTCTTGCCCCTTTCTCCTCTCTAACCCCCATAACACTCCCACATCACTCCCCCACGTTTTCTAGCTTTAATCAGGGAGGAGATAACCCTCCAATAAGAGAAATATACCAGAGATAAAGGTGAGTGTTTGGTCATCAAGAAAGCTAGGGATGGAGGTTTTCTAATTCAATAGATGAACTTCCAACCCAAGCACCAAAGCCCCATTTTGGGCAATAGTTTAAGGGACCAAGAAACTCAAATTTCATGGTGTAGAAAGTTAGTTTCCTTGGGCAGAAAACTTAGTTTCTAAATAAAATGATTTCATCAGATCTCTGCCCGAAAGGTATTGATACCCTATATCACAGTTCTACGATAGGGTATCGATACCCTCTGCACCAGAAATACCTGAAGGCAGTTTATGTGATAATACTCTCCATTTCCAGATTTTAAATATCATTTAACATGAGATCATAATGTTTAGAACCTTTCCTTTTTCAGGTGGATCAAGGATAACGCTAAGTTGTGAGTAAAATTATGTATATGACTTATATGCAATATGACAATTATATACATCTATATGTGTGTATATTCCATGTGCTCTTGATGAACTATGTTGATGAGTTACTTGATATGATTGTGAGCATCTTGAGCTTATTGACTATTTTATACAACAAGAAGTTGTGAGTAAAATTATGTATATGACTTATATGCAATATGACAATTATATACATCTATATGTGTTTATATTCCATGTGCTCTTGATGAACTATATTGATGAGTTACATGATATGATTGTGAGCATCTTGAGCTTATTGACTATTTTATGCAACAAGTATGAAGAACAAGAATGAGAAAGCTATCTTGTGCCATTTATGCTCAACTTGATAAGGCAAAAATTATATGTAAACAAAGATGAAGTATGTTTGAACACATAAAGATTTTCTCCAAACTTATTTGTACACCACGGGCAAAGTGGCCCATCGGGACTGGTAAGGTCCCAAGAAAAGAGTTGATTCAACTTTTGGCCAAGGGTTAGAGCGACCCACATGAGGACTTGAGGTCCGATTGAATTACTGACCAAAGGCAAAAGTAGCCTACATTGGGACGGTAAGAGTTCCATGAGTTGATCAACTACGGCCAAGGGCAAAAGTAGCCCATAGAAGGACGATGAAGGTCCTAAGAATGTTTGGCCGTGTGCTTATGCATAAAGAATGTTTATTTGAGCGCTCGGTGTACAAGTATTGTTTGTGGGAAGGGCCCTAAGAAAGATAAAAGATACATTATGTGCAACATCACACAAGCACCATAGTTTTACTCATTGAATGTCACCATTCATAGTTGTTTTATGACTCTTGTAGGAAATGGATCGAGACATGTATGAAGTCAAGGGCAACGGGTGGAAGTGACCTTCGATGAACATGAATACCGTTTGATCACAAAGATTGAGATATGGTCCTCCAATCCTCTTCAACCCGGATTGTAAAAGCATGAAACCACCTACCTTTGCGTGGACATATATGATTTTTTGGACCATGGAGTATCTTACTACTCGTTGTTATGAAGTGTAATATTTTGATTAACAATGTCTTTATCATATCACCTCTTTCTTAAAGTATTTAGTAGTACTTATCAACGGGCTCAAGCTTTCGGTGTGTTCATGAGGGCGTAATGATTTGTCATGAGCCATTTTTGAAACCAAAATGTGAGGTACTTCTTTTACTTACTTGGGCCCATGTTTTGTGGTAACTCATACCATTAAAAGTGAAATGAACTAAAAGACCGAGATTCATATGAACTTCCGCTATATTTAAGTTATCATACTTTTACCTTATGGTTCTTTATTTCATCAAATATACATGTTTTACTTAACAAAGAATAAAGCAAATTGAAGCAAAATGAGAAAGGGTGATCTCCAAATCCTGTCTAAGATTAGTTTCTAACTACTCTCCTCAAAAGAAAATAAAGAAAACATGTTTTAAATCAGTTTTTAATCAAACCAGGAAGTAGAACTGCTTTCTGCGTAAAAGGGTATCAATACCCTCAAATATGGGTACCAATACCCTACTGGGCAGAATAAAAAAAAAAGTTTAGACAGAATTTTGAGGTCGCCACAGTACCAATTGAACAATTTATTTCCAATAAAGTCATTTTTTCTTTATCTAGCAGAAAAATGGAGTTTTCGAATTGGATCTGTATTGGGTCTCACCTGAATCGCCCCATCTATCCTTCTGAGGAGAGGTTTGGTTTCATTCTTTATATTATGCCTTGAAGAAGACTCGAACCTCAACACTCTTTAGCACAAGATTTTAAGTCTCGCGTGTCTACTATTTCATCGACAAGGTATCTTGAGAGTGAATCATATTCTATGAATATGATATCTATCTAGTGTGATGTATAGAATATATGACAAGGGTAGAGGTTGAAGACAAACTTTAGAGATTCAAATCACAACTAAGAATGTTTGGCCGTGTGCTTATGCATAAAGAATGTTTATTTGAGCGCTCGGTGTACAAGTATTGTTTGTGGGAAGGGCCCTAAGAAAGATAAAAGATACATTATGTGCAACATCACACAAGCACCATAGTTTTACTCATTGAATGTCACCATTCATAGTTGTTTTATGACTCTTGTAGGAAATGGATCGAGACATGTATGAAGTCAAGGGGCAACGGGTGGAAGTGACCTTCGATGAACATGAATACCGTTTGATCACAAAGATTGAGATATGGTCCTCCAATCCTCTTCAACCCGGATTGTAAAAGCATGAAACCACCTACCTTTGCGTGGACATATATGATTTTTGGACCATGGAGTATCTTACTACTCGTTGTTATGAAGTGTAATATTTTGATTAACAATGTCTTTATCATATCACCTCTTTCTTAAAGTATTTAGTAGTACTTATCAACGGGCTCAAGCTTTCGGTGTGTTCATGAGACGTAATGATTTGTCATGAGCCATTTTTGAAACCAAAATGTGAGGTACTTCTTTTACTTACTTGGGCCCATATTTTGTGGTAACTCATACCATTAAAAGTGAAATGAACTAAAAGACCAGATTCATATGAACTTCCGCTATATTTAAGTTATCATACTTTTACCTTATGGTTCTTTATTTCATCAAGTATACATGTTTTTACTTAACAAAGAATAAAGCAAATTCAAGCAAAATGAGAAAGGGTGATCTCCAAATCACATCTAAGATTAGTTTCTAACTACTCTCCTCAAAAGAAAATAAAGAAAACATGTTTTAAATCGGTTTTAATCAAACCAGAAGTAGAACTGCTTTACAAGTAAAGGGTATCAATACCCTCAAATATGGGTACCAATACCCTCTTGGGCGTAATAAAAAAAAGTTTAGACAGATTTTGAGGTCGCCACAAGACCAATTGAACAATTTATTTCCAATAAAGTCATTTTTTCTTTATCTAGCGTAAAAATGGAGTTTTCGAATTGGATCCATATTGGGTCTCACCCAGAATCGCCCCATCTATCCTTCCGAGGAGAGGTTTGGTTTCATTCTTTATATTATGCCTTGAAGAAGACTCGAACCTCAACACTCTTTAGCACAAGATTTTAAGTCTCGCGTGTCTACTATTTCATCGACAAAGGTATCTTGAGAGTGAATCATATTCTATGAATATGATATCTATCTAGTGTGATGTATAGAATATATGACAAGGGTAGAGGTTGAAGACAAACTTTAGAGATTCAAATCACAACTAAACATCACGCGAGATTGATAAGTTATTAAAGGTTGGCTTTATTAGAGAAGTCAAAGACCCCAAGTGGTTATCCAGTTTATGGCTCAGCCTCGAGTTGAACACTGGGAGGCTATGCATGCGATATTTGACGAAGACACTAGGCCAGGGCCTTTTATACAAGGCTAAATAATCTTAGTATATTCACGAACAAGATCTCAAGAAAAGAATAATTGCTGCTGGGAATGGTGTCAAAGTTTAGACCGAGATTACTGCCTTAGCCCTGTCCTACCATCTGTATAATGGAGTTCGTCATTTATTAATGAATTTTTCTGGATTTCGAAGAAAAAGATTGAAATGACTGTTTCAAATTTAAACCTGAGTTTATGAAGTGATAGCTGTTCTTTTCTCCTTTCTGTCCTGTCCTTACTAGTTTTGGAGCTTTATTTCTTGCTACTAAGCTAGTGCTCTCAATAATAAGGGAAAAAAATTCAGAAGGAGAGCCATTTACTCCGACGTAGTCTGGAAGAAATTCAGACTCTGAAACAAGCCGCCTTGGAAAAGACTTTAGTCGATATTTTTCCCAAATTTTATGAACAGAAGCTCTTATTTTCATATTTGTCATTCCTTATCTGAATTCTAAATCTACTCCTTGGAAGAAAATAAGTTTCTTGAAACTTTTCATCTTGAATCGTATTGAATAAAAACCACCTAATCCTTCCAATCCTTGTTAGAAGTCGATAAATTATACGTCCTCCGGTTGAATCATAACGACTTACTTCAACTCAATTGGTACCAGCATTCTACTTAAGTTTTTCTTAAGAGAGAGGTCAAGGGTTCGAATCGTTGGGAACGTGAAAGAAATCTAGTTTGGAGTCCAACCTCCCGTGGATAATACATAAGTTAACGGCGCACGAAATAGTCCCTGGGTGAAAGTCCTGTAGGAGAAAATTCGTGGTCATTACAAAAAACTTGCCCAATTGGTACCAGCATTCTACTTAAGTTCATGTTAAGGGAGAGGTCAAGAGTTCGAATCGTTGGGGACTTAAAAAATTCAGTTTGGAACCCAACCTCTAGTGGACAATACGTAGAGTTAACGGCGATGATTAGCCCCTAGGCGAAAGACTTGAAGGGAAAAGTCCGTGGTCGTTACAAAAAACGTGTGTTTTTTGTAACGACCACATACTTTCTCCTACGACCTTTCGCCTAGGAGCTACTCCGTCGCGCCATTAGCTTACGATATCCACCGGGCGGTTGGGCTCCAAACTGAATCTCCGTCGTGTCCCCACGATTCGAACCCTTGACCTCCCTCTTAAAGAGAACTTATGGAAAATCTTGGTACTAATTCCCATAAGTTAATATGGGACTGGTACACATTTCAAAAATGTCTTTATATTACATACAACAAATTTATGGAGAATGGAACACAACCTTAATGAATAAGGTGAATTGCATAATTATGAGTTAAGATCTGGCAAAAGGGGTTTTGGGATAAATATTAAAATTCCAGAAGAGTTGTGACATTAGAGTGTTTAGGTGTGTAGCATATACTCCCCAAATTGAGAAAGAATTAGATCCCAGGATCTTAAATTGTAATGCTAGAGTATTTAGAAGGGATTAAGGGATACGTAGATTGGGTTTAGATAGCAAATGTTTTAAATAATCAATAGCAAATATTTTATTTTTAATGAAAACCAAATGCCATGTCTAAAAGAAAATAAAAATCAGCGAGGTCAAACTAAAGAAAAAGAACATCCTTTAACTTTTGAGAAAACTAAAGTTGAGGTAAAGTGTTGTGGTTGATGATTATAAACAAACCAAAGAACTACAATCTACTAATTCGAGAAATTTCTACTCAAATATGGCTAATCAATTCACTTTCATTTCAAATCAACAAGCTCAATACAAACTTAAAAGGACTAATCAATGGATGAAAAACAAAATAATGGACAATGAAGTTAAAGAAAGGAATGATGGATGGAAATTCAATTTGGTGAACGAATATTCGTAACAAAATGCCAAACATGCCATTTCTCTCTCATCTTGCAGCTTTTAAAGGTTGTTGGTGAAAATCGCATTTCCCAAACCCATTTACAAAAACGTATCTTGAAATTCATTAAAAGAAATAAAAGGAATAAAGTTTCTAAACGCGTCGTTTCCAAATGGTCAATTTAAAATTACATTGGCTCTCTTCGCTTCTCTTCTTCTTCCCATTCCATTGCAAGTTGACTTTCTTCATCTCGTTCTTGACAACCCTCCTGTTCAAATTGACCTTGTCCCCAAGGTCCGATGTCGGGATAAGCTCTCTGTAGTACTTCAACATCTTCCCAGGTGGCATCTTCCACACTGCTATCACTCCACTGTACTAACCACTGGCTGCCTGTATTGTTCTTTCCACCATTTAACCTTGTTTGCAACACCTTGGTAGGGGTTGGTCTGGCATCTTCGTTTTTATCTCCAATAGGGAGTTGTTGAATGGTTACAGTATCAGTTCCCACCTTCTTCTTCAACAGCGAGACATGGAACACATGATGTATCTTGAGTCTCACTTGGTAATGCCAATCTATAAGCCATTTGCCCCCACTTTCTTAATCACTTGATAGGGCCCAAAATATTTAGGACTGAGTTTCTGATTCTCCCTCCTAACTACAGATTGTTGTTGGTATTGTTGTAATTTTAGAAACACCCAATCTCCCTCTTCAAATATCCTTTCACTCTCCCTCTTATCAGCATATGTCTTCATTCTTGCACGTGCTTGTGCTAAGTTTTCTCTCAATTTCTGGTCTATCCTCTGTCTTTCCTGCAATAGGCTATCTACTGAAGCTATATTTATTTGTTGGTATGGTCCTAAAGCCAACTGTGGTGGGTAAATTCCATAGAGTGCCACAAAAGGGGTCATCTCAATTCTTTGAATAATATGTGGTATAATACAACCATTCAGCTAAAATTAACCATCTCATCCACTGCTTTGGGTTCTAATAAGCCATGCATCTGAGGTACATCTCCAGATATTGGTTGAGTCTCTCAGTCTGTCCATCAGATTGAGGGTGATAGGATATACTCATGTGAAGTTGACTGCCCACTAAACCGAATAACCCTTGCCAAAATCTACTGGTGAATACCTTATCTCTATCTCGATACAATTCTCTCGTGGTATGCCATGCAACTTGAACACATTCTCCAAGAAAGCTTGGGCCACTTGCATAGCAGTAAAAGGATATGTTAAGGCTATGAAGTGTCTATATTTGGTAAATTTATCAACTACTACAAAAATGACATCTTTCCTCCCTGATTTAGCTAGACCTTCAACAAAGTCCATTGAGATGTGGCTCTAGGCATGAAGGGGTTCAGGAAAAGGTTGTAGTAGGCCATGGTATAGGTTATGTTCTCCTTTGCATCTTTGACATATCTCGCAATGCAAAACCCTTCTTTGATTTCTTCTTTGACATACCGCCAAATAAAATGCTGCTTGACTCTATATATGCTAGCTCGCACACCGTGAGTGTCCCCTTCCCCCGATGTATGGATGTTGTCAATGATTTTTTGCCTTATCTCACCTTCACTGCCAATGTATAGTTTCTCTTTATGCCTTAAAAGTCCATTCCTATATTGGTACTCAGGTTCTGCTAATCCATCAATGGTAATAACCTGGATCTTATTTTGTGCTTCTTCATCCCATTCATAGTGACCATGATTTCAATGATCCAAGTTGGTGTAAAGGCAGAAATGGCATTGCACTCCTCCCTTCCGGATAAGCCATCAGCTACAACATTATCTACCCTATTTTTGTACTGAATTTCATAGTCTAATCCCAAAAGCTTGGTCAACTATTTCTGTTGCAGAAGTGGTTATTCTTTGTTCCAACAAGAACTTCAGAGACTGATGGTCAGGCTTGACTATAAACTTATGTCCCTCAAGGTATTGTCTCCATTTGCTTACTACAGTGACTAGTGCCAGGAGTTCCTTTTCGTAAATCGACATCCCCAAACTCCTAGGTTCCATGGCCTTGTTTAAATATGCTAATGGCCTTCTTCCTTGCATCAGTACTGCCCACATTCCTCCATAACATGCATCTGTCTCAATTATGAAGGGTTAATCAAAGTCTGGTAGTGCCAATATTGGAATGGTGCTCATAGCTACTTTAAGATTCTGAAAAGCAGTCAATGTGGCTTTATTCCAATTAAATCCATCATTCTTTAATAATTCAATAAGGGGTTTAGCTATGGTGCCATACCCTTTTAGAAATTTCCTGAGTTGCTTCAGATTTTGTGGAGTGGGCCAACTCTGCATAGCTTCTATTTTCTTATGGTCAGCTGATACTCCATCTTTACTTATAACATGCCCCAGATAATCAATAGAGATCTGACCAAAATTGCATTTGCTCCGTTTGACAAATAATGTATGCTTCCATAAAACCTCTAACACTGACTTTAGATGTTTACAGTGACTGTCTAAATCAGTGCTATACACTAGAATGTCATCAAAAAATACCAGTACATACCTCCTGATTTGGTGTTGGAAAATGTCATTCATTAAACTTTGAAAGGTTGTCGGGACATTTGTTAATCCAAAGGGCATAACCTTAAATTCATACAACCCATAATGTGTCTTGAATGCAGTTTTGTGGATATTCTCAGGTCTAACTCTAATCTGATGGTATCCAGCCCTCAGATCAAGTTTTGAAAAATTATTTTGCTCCCTTAAGTTCATCCAACAATTCATCAATCAATGACATATGATATTTGTCTTTGATTGTACTGCAGTTTAACCGCCTATAATCCACACAAAACCTCCAAGTCCCATCATTCTTCTTAACCAATAGCATGGTAAAAGGAAAGGGCTGATTCTTGGTTTGTACAATCCCACCTCAATCATCTCCTTAACCAATTTCTCTACTTCTATTTTACAGTATGAAGGGGCACCTACAGGGCCCGATTTTGAAAGATTGGGCCCTTCCTTCAATGTTATCCGATGGTCATGAGCTCGATTGGAGGTAAGCTGATGGCTCTTTAAAAACATTATCATAATCTTCTAAAATTGGTCCGATTATCCTCGGCATTTCTCCATTATTCTCAACCTCCAAGGTAAACAATTTGTCCCACCATACCATAGCCCTGAGTCCTAAGTAATTTCATCATTTGATCTCCATCAATCAATCCCACCTCATCACTTGGCTCTTCACTGGTTAGCTCAATAATTATTTCTCCTACTTTAAAGGAAATGCACCGTTGCATAAAGTCAAAAGTGGTTAGAGCAAATTAATTCAGACAGTCTACTCCAAGAACTATATCACTTCTCCAAAGCTTCAAGGATTTCACCTGGAACTGAAATTTCAACCCTTGCATTTGCCAAACCAATGGGCGACATCTTGATCTGCTAATCAATTTACGTCCATTAGCAATCATATTCTTTATTATCTCTCTGCTTTCATCAGTTTTGAGATTCAAGCCCCTAACTAAATTCTCATCTATAAAACTGTGGGTGCTCCCACTATCAATAAGGATGGACACCTTGTTCCTTTTGAGTTTTCCAGGTATCCTGATGGTCTTATGCCTCATAGTGCCAAGTAATGCATTGATAGAAATTTGCATCACCTTCTTTGTCTCTTTTACTTGTTCTCCACTCTCCTCTCCAATACCTTCTTGCTTCTCTTCATCAATCAACATAAAATTAAGCATTCTATTTTTGCAAATATGGCTGGAGTGTACTTCTCATTACACTTGTAGCACAAGCCAGGCTTCTTTTTGTTTGGAAATCAGAGGAAGATAAGGTTTTGAATTACACTGGTGTCTTTGAAAATTTTGGAGTGGGCTCAGAAGTTAGGCTTGTATCAATAGTTTTAGAAGTTGGGTTACTCCATTTAGTGTTAGGGCTGGGGTAGTGTTTAGGTTTCTAGTTTTTATTGAGGACTGATATGGTGTTCTCTTGTAAGGCTGCAAATTCAAAGGCAAGGGCAAGTGAGGTAGGCTTCATCATCTTAACTATTGACTTGATCTCATTCTTGAGTCCACTGGTGAAGATTGAAATGTAATAAGATTTAGGTAAATGAGGTAGGGACATCATCACTTGGGCTTTTGATTCCTCAAATATCTCCTGGTATTTAGTAATACTCCCAAACTGTCTTATCTTACTGAACGTTTCCACTACTTCTTCCCCGTAGTATTAGAAAATCTCCTACATATCTCCTCAACAAACAAATTCTAATCAAAGATCGGGGTGGGAAGCGATGGCTTGAAACCATATATCGACCTTGCCCTTCAAGTACATTTCTGCAGTACCACTTTCGACTCCTCGGCCACTTGATGTAACCGGAAGTACTTCCTTGCCTTCCTCACCTTCCTCACCCATTCCCTAGGACCTTCACCATTAAAGTAAGGAAAATCGATTTTGGGCATCTTAGTATGGTTTCTATTATCATTCTGAGTCCGATTAATCGTGGTGTTCCTACTTTGTTACAAAGAAAATCTCCGGACCTGCTTTGAGGAGCAGATTTCTCTGCTTGTTTCTCTTTACTCTCCTTCCTATTTCCACTAATCAGTGCCATCATTGCCACCAACGTTTCATATTTCGATTTATATCGATCACAATATTCTCAATCTTTTCCTATCTATTTCCTAACACCTTAAGAGTTAAATCAGATGAATCTACCTTATTGATTACTTTTCTGTAAGCTGCACTTAATTCACCCATCTCTCTATCCATCTTCTTCAAGTGTTCTTCCTGGGCTTTACTCCTCGTCTCAGACATGACTTCAGATCAAGGGCTCTGATTTGTTGTGGTTGATGATTATAAACAAACCAGCAACTACAATATGCTAATTCAGGAAATTTCTACTCAAATATGGCTAATCAATTCACTTTCATTTCAAATCAACAAGCTCATTACAAACTTAAAAGGACTAATCAACTGATGAAAAACAAAATAATTGAGAATGAAGGTAAAGAAAGGAATGGTGGACTAGAAATTCAATGAAATGAGCGAATATTCGAACAAAATGCCAAACATGCCATTTCCCTCTCATCTAGCAACTTTTAAAGGTCATTGGTGAAAATCGAATTTCCCAAACCCATTTACAAAAACATATCTTCGAATTCATTAAAAGAAATAAAAGGAATAATGTTTACGAGCGGCGTCTTCTTCATTTATTCCCAAACCAAGCGTCGTTTCCATAATGTTAATTTAAAATTTTCTTTGGTTCTCTTGTTTCTCTTCTTCTTCCCATTCCATTGCAAGCTGACTTTCTTCATCTGTTCTTGACATAAAGATAGCAAGGTTTGATTAAAGTACTTTGAATCAAAATGACGAACCTCCTACTCAACCAACTGAATTTGAAGACAAATTTGAAACCCAAACAAAGTAGACTGAAACTGAAACTAATTCCAAACTGACCCTAGTGATTTGTAGGGCTATCAATTAGTCAGAGATTAGAGAGAAAAGAGAAATTGGACCAAATTTACGATGTCACTCTTCAAATTTAATAGAATTTGTTTTAGTTTCAGATGAAGTTATAACAAAGAACCGAAGTTTTTTAATGAAGAAATAAATTGTGAAAAATGATATCATTGGTTAAAAGCAACGTTGGAAGAAATCCAATCCTTAAAACAAAATGGTACTTGGATTCTAGTAGAAAAAACCACAAAATCATAAGATATATAGTGTAAATAGCTTTACAAGCTTAAAGAAGGTAATCTCGAAGGTATTTGATTTACTTAGATATAAGTCTAGATTAATTGCTAGGGTTTTACTCAAAGGGAGGGGGTTGATTATAATGAAGGATTCACTCCCGCAATTAAACATAAGACAAGTAGATTGGTCTTAGCAGTTCAATTCAAGTGGGAATTGGAACAACTAGATGTCTTTTCTTTATGGGGAAGTAGATGAAGTCATTTATATGACTCGGCCACAAGGTTTGAGTTTAAGGGCAAATCTTGATTGGTGAGTTTGTTTTAAAATTCAAAATATGGACTTAAACAATCCCTATGCTATGGTACAAAAGATTTGATTCTTATATGCTCAAAATTAGTTTTAAAAGATGTGTTTAACGCCCCATATTTTCTTAACCTAGAAAGTCACTAAAAATCTTAAAATAATACATAACAACTCCAAATTAAATTTCCCGTTTCCTTGAATAATTTTTACAATTTTATTTGCAGCGGAAAAATAAAAGCGCGCAAGAAAAATTCTAATGGACGTCAAAACTTTATAATTTTGACTATATATACTTGAAACCTTAAGAAACAAAATATAAAAAATATAGAATTTAGTCAAGTCATTCGATATGTGAAATAAGTGGCCAAATTAGACTGAAAGTAAGCCTTGGGTACCATCGGCATCGCTGGAAAATGGTCATAATAAATTCATCCTGCGTGATTCTAAGGTGATTCAAAATCGTACTAGTAGATAACTTATCAATTATCAAACGCCACTGATTTTACTCAAGATTCAAGTATGCAAAAAGTTATACTACTTTGAAAATATGGGCACTTAACAACTAAAATTTATCTTTACTTTTAAATCGGCGAAACAAAAAAGAAAAACTACTATCGCCTTTCAAGTCACACCATTAAAAGATAGTCAAGACATGATAATTTAATTTAGATATAATTAGGCTTTATTGTATCGACGCCAAAGTTATAATAAACATTTAAATTTTCTCATCGCTACTTTTCCCCGTCATTATTCTTGTCGGCGCCTTCTCAATGTGGTGAGTAAATATTTTTGGGGCATGTGTGAGCAAATTTTACATAACCACCAATGCGACATGCCAAACACTAAAACACTTAGGAACAACATAAATTTGGTAGCCGGCACCACATTCTAACATTCTAGGTAATTTCGTTCAATCACCGACATAAAGTTTCATCATAGACATGCCCTAACCTAGCTAGATAAATTAAATACATCCAACAAGACATCGTAACATCAAAAGCATTTAACATGAAAATGAATTTCATATAAATAACGTGGTATAGAACTACCTCAAGAAATGATTTTTTCGACTGAAGTTGAAATGGAAATTTAAATGATGTTGCACCTTTCCAAAATAATCCCACACGCTTGTTTTTTGTTTGTAAGAATTGTGTGTTGTAGGAAAAGTTCAGGTGAATGTACTAGAGGGGAGTAGAGGCCTAATTTGGGGCTAACTTTGAGAGAAATTTGAGAGCCGGGAAATGGTGGAAATGAGAGAGTGAAGGGCCGATTTCTAGAGGAAAAGGGGAAGAAATCTGGAATATTTTTTGAGCTGGTTATGGTGTGATAAATGGACCAAAAATGGAGAGGTTAGTGAAAGGTTTCTGGAATTCATGCTGGCCAGAAATTGAAAGGAAAAGAAGGGGGTTTGGCTAGAGTTTTTGAAACTGAAATTTTGGGACGAAAACTGGGTGAATGTTGCTGGAAATGAAGAGATGAAAAGACATAATTGTTGGGAATTTGAGGGCCGAATTCTAAAGATGAAAGTGGGGGAAAGTAAGTTGGTTAGTGGCTGACAATAAGAAGAAGAACACAAGGCTACTGCCTCTATTTCTTGGGGCCGAAAATTGGGATAATTGAGGGGGAAAATATGTTGTTGTTTGGTAGAAAATTGTAAAGAAGAAACAAAACTAATACTCTACTGCTGGTGGCCGAATCTGGGGACAAAAAGGGCGGAAAAACAGTTTGAGATGAGGGCTGAAGTGTGAGGAAAAGTGGAGTAGTTTTGGAGCTTCATGGGAGGTGGGTTAAGTGGAGGGAAAATGGGATAGTTGGCTGCATATGAGGGATAGTTTTTCTGGCACCTAGGGAGACGGGTTTCGGGCTTAAGGGGGCGGATTATTTTTGGGCAGCAAAGGGGACGGTTTTCATCTGTAATTGGGCCGACCTTTAGGTGGTGTAACGAGCTAAGATTTAGGCTAGAATAAATCAGGCTTTGACTAAGAAAATGAAATTGAAATGGGTCATTGTTAATATTTTCTCGATTTTTTGATTAAATGGATGGGAAGAAAATAATAAAGGACTTAAATCGGGACGACGGTTTCTCTTTCATATGACATGACATTTAAAATTACCAAATCTAGAAATAAAAATAACGAGGTTCGTTCATAAAAATAATGTTTCAACATTCGTCCAACTAAAATTTAAAGCAAACGCATACGGAATTTTTATGTGACCAAAATAATTAAATTAAGTGATAGAAAGTTTGAAGCGATACAATTAATTAATAAACTTTTATTTTTAGAAAATTTTAAAATGAAAAAATTTCAGTTGCTACAAAGTGAATTTGATGGTTATTTATATTGCAATAATTTGAAAAATGGATGTACAGTCTATTTTCTATTGTATGTGGATGACATATTACATGCTATCCAAATTAAAGGTGAAACAACAAGAATGAAAAATCTTTTGAAATCTGAATGTGATAAATATGAAGGATCTAGAAAATTTGTTGGTATGGTTATTGAAAAGAATAAGGTTAAATATAGATTAACTATTGATCAATAGTCTTACTTAGAAAATGTAATAACTAAGTGTAGAATAAAATATGCTAAGTTTGTTAATGTACCATTAGTTTTTTGTTTTTTTTAGTTAACACACCATCACATCTCCAATGTGGTTGTTAGACCTTCACCAAGAAAGGATGGGGGGTTCGGATACCCCAACCTTATATAAATAACTCATAAAAAGTACTTGGGAGGGAGGCATAAAACCTGACCTCCAATTAGAAGAGTTAATGTACCATTAGTTGGTCATATGGTTAATGTATAATTTTCAATTAATTAAAGAAACAGATACCAACGTTGTGACCTAATAGAAATAAGATCCCAAATTTGAAACAAAATGAAGTTGAGTAATCAAACTAAAACTTCGATTAAAGTTGGGTAACATACTGGGTAACAAGCACTTTATTGGCAAACTCCACATTAGCCATGTTGTGATTCACGTAGGATTTTTTGTTAACTCAACAAGGAAAATCAATATAACTATGTTACAACTTACAATAGCATTAAATTATTTTGAAACAACAATTCAAAATAAATTTCTGAATTAAAAATCAAGATCAATTAAAGGCTATTGATTATTTTTATTAACTCTAGTTAAATGCTACTAATAACTGATATGCAAATAGTACTGCCAAATTAAAGTAGAAACTGGAGGGCACTAACATGTTTAACTAATTAATACAATCTCAAATATAAATTGCCCAAGTTTATAAGCATCTCCACACAAATCCATTTTATAATCTTCTGAAATATCTCTTAAGAACTTAAATCACATAAACATTATGGCATTTCAATTTGCAGCTGTAAAGGGAGCTTTGGTATTGTTTATAATAGCCTGCATAGTTACATCTGCTGTGTCGAGGTCAAGTCATGTTGGGGCGGCGCAGCCAAATTTATCGCATGTTGCGGCTGCACCACATCCGCAATTCTCTCATTGCGGCCATATCAGACGTGGTGCTGACGGTGGAAGGCTTTCTGCCATGCTTGGAAGCTATAAAAGGTCTCAAAGCTTGCACGGTGGAGATTTTAAAAGCAGTGTTTGGACTTCCGCTTGACGCTTCGTGCTGCCAAGTTGTGAAACAGATAGTCATAAACTGCTCAACAAAAGGATTACCTTTATCTTATGCGTTTTTTCCTGAAGTCCTAGAAGACTGCTTTAATGCCCATGCACCACCATCCAGCGGTTGAACTATAGATATCAGAAGGGTTTAGGGATGATTTTTGCATGATTTGTTTAATGATGCAGAATCTGAAGGACTACATAAATTTTTCTTGTTTTAAATCTTCTATTGGAGAAAACAAAAATGAAAAAATTGTGGTCGTTGTCATGATCATGATTTTAATTTTGTTGTAGTCATTAGGTTAATAAGAGTGTTTTTAGGCTTCAATGAAGATTTTTAACAAATTTCCAAGATTATATTTTGATCTTTAATGTAAGTTTAATTTGCTATCCATTCATGTTATTTTTGGCATTGTTGTACCAAACAACATAGATAATGAGTAAAGAAAAATAAATTAATAGCTTACTACTTATCGGTGTTTATATTGCATACTAAACATATTCTGCAAAAAATTGCTACCAGCCTCTTTTGGGATGCTCATTTCCACCATGTTTCTATTTTTTTTTTCATGCCATAATTAGCAATAGATGAATTCTGGCACTTTGTTGGGATTTTTAGAAACTTAAATATATGTTTAGTTTGCTAAACTAGTCAAGACAACGAATAAATAATTACATTGTTGACGTTTAAATCTATCGCACAAGTTTCATGCCACATCTTGAGGCAGGTGGAACCTAATGTATACTCTTTTAGTGTTTTTCATCTTCCTTTTCTTATTTGGGTTCTGTAGGAAAGTAGTTGTGCAAATCTTGTTTTTTCACGCAGTGATGGTAATTTAATCAAAGGTAATCTCTCACACTCGATTAAAGTAGTTACTAGAAAAACAATTGGAGACGTGTTGCTTCGCAAGGTAGTATGTTAATTTGTTCATTTACATGATACTACTCAACCACGGAAAATGAGTAAGGATTGTGCATCCATCACTACAAATAGAGGCTCGATACATAAGTTTTTGTGTTTTATAAGAAAATCAAATAATTATTTCCTTTGAAAAAAGTTCGATTTTTTAATTTGTTGCTACCGTTTTTGCCATGGTATTTGTAAGTGCAGATTATAAGAAAATGACGATTTTGAAGAAAAGAAAATGAAATATTCACAATGTTTAGAGTTCTAAAAATGTGTCTTTCTTTAGAAAAAAAATAAAAAATCCTAAGCTTCCCTTCTTCTTCATTATGCTTCTTCTCTTCCGTCTGCCCCATATATCAAGGCTCATTACAAATACAATTAGGGTAATTAAACCTCCCTATATTCTATATAAAGGAAACAATTGCAGCAGCCATATAAAGGAAACCCAATTTCAGCCGTCAAAATCGAGAACAACATTTATAATTTGTACAATTCTGGACAGCCTGCGTAGTGGTAATAAAACATTGTTATCTAAACGCTGCTTCGTCTGATCGTCATGAAATTTTGAAATCAAGTTCATAACTGATTGTTCTTCAAATTCAATGTATTAAGATCCAACGGTTGATTCGTGAGGAATTACCATTTGAACAGTGACGAATTTTGGTGAGATTTTTATTTGTTAGTTTTGAGTAGTATTCCAAGAATCTTTATTCTTGAGATAGTTGTGATTGGATTAATTGTTATTGTTGTTTTTTAGGAATTCCGTCTCTGATAAACGAAGATTATTTGTGTGCCAAGAATCTAATTTCTACTGCTAGACTCGATGACGATGGTTATTACAATACCATATGTGGTGGTAAGTGGAAACTCAGCAAATGTTCTATGGTTGTGGTGAGAGGTGAAAAAAAATCATCATTGTACTTGTTGCAGGCAAAGTTCTCCAAAGATATTATTAATACAGTGAAGGATGATGTTACCGTTGAGCTCCGGCATAAGAGGCTTGGTCATATGAGTGAGAAGGTGATTAAATTGTTAGCCAAGATGAATCTCCTATCTGAAATAAAGAGTACAGAATTGAAAAAGTGTACTCGTATGGCAAGGAAGCAAACCAAAGTTAGTTTCAAAAATTTCCATTCTTCATGGGTGGTGACAGGTATACTTGACTTGGTTCATTCCAATTTGTGTGGTCCTGTGAAGATGAGAACAATTGGTGGTCCTCTCTACTTCGTGACCTTCATTGATGATCATTCAAGTAAGACATGGCTATATACCTTGAAGAAAAAAGATCAAGTGTTGAATGTGTTCAAGTAGTTTATGGCTTCAGTTGAGAGACAAAATGAAAAGAAATTAAAGTGTGTCTGAACTAACAATGGGGGTAAATATATAGGACCGTTTGATGAGTATTGCAGAAAAAGGGTATCTGACTCAAAAAACACCGCTGAAAACTACTCAGTTGACTGGTGTGGTTGAAAGAATGAATAGGACATTGGTTGAGAGAGTCGGATGTTTACTTTTGCATACAGGGCTACCAAATTATTTTTGGGGTGAGGCATTGAATATAGCTATATATTTTTTTAATCTCTAATTGTGTGTTCCACTGAATCGAAAGGTGCCGAATAAAGTTTGGACATGCACAGATGTCGCTTATGATAACTTACGTGTCTTTGGATGTAAGGCGTTTGTGCATATACTCAAAGATGAAATGTCCAAACTTGATGTCAAAACACGATAGTGTGTGTTTATGGGCTATGGTCAGGATAAGTTATGTTAAAGGTTGTATAATCTGATTGAGAAGAAGATAATTAGAAGTCGAGATGTAGTGTTTATGGAGGATCAAACCGTATAATATATTGACAAAACTGAGAAGACATTGACATATTCTTCTGGTGATTCAGTTGACTTGGATCCAGTCCTTTTAACATCGGCACCGACACAAACACAAATTGAAGAATTTTAGGATGACGAGCAGGGTACTGATGAAGTAGAAATTCTTGTTTAGTTTGAGACAGATGATGATTCTCACGAGCAATCACTAATACCAGAGGCTCATACCAGTCATCTCTCAAGGATGTCTACTAGGGACAAGAAACCTTCCATTTGATATTCTCCTAATGAATATGTAATACTGATTGACGGGAGAGAACCACAGAGTTTTGAAGAAGTTATGAAAGATGAACATAGGAAAAAGTGGCTAAGTGCAATGAAAGAAGAAATGCAATTATTGCACGAGAATCATACTTTGTCTAAAGTAAAGAAAGCTTTGAAGAATAGATTGTTATATTGGGTGAAAGAAGATGAACATAGTTCATACACACGGTATAAAGCTAGATTGTTTGTAAATTGATTCACACAGAAAAAATGAATTGATTTTGATGAGATATTTTCTCCAATTGTGAATATGTTGTCTATTTGTGTAATTCTTGGTTTGGCAGCAAATCTTGACTTAGAGGTTGAACAAATGAATATGAAACGGCCATCCTTCACAGTGACTTTGATGAAAAAATATATATGGAGCAACAAATGGTGAAGTAAAAGTAAAAGAAAAAGAAAATTACGTTTGCAGATTGAGAAAGAGTTTATGGAGCCTTAAGCAAGCACCAAGATGTGGTATAAGAAGTTTGAGTTAGTTAGGAGAAGCAAGGCTTCAAAAAAATAGTTCTAACCATTGTATATTTGTGCTAAAATTCTCTGAAAATGACTTTATCATTCTTTTATTCTATGTTGATGACATGCTTGTTCTCGGCAGGAATACCTCAAGGATAGAGAGGTTAAAGAAGTAAATGAGGCAATATTTTTCTATGAAAGACTTGGGGTCATCAAATTAGATTCTTGGCATCCGAATCATTCGAGAAAGAAAGGCCAAGAAGTTATATTTTTCATAGGAGAAGTACATCGACAAAGTACTTTACAAGTTCAACATAGACAAAACTAAAGTTGTTAGTTCTCCTCGTGCTACTCATATGAAATTGAGCATTAAGCAAAGTCCTTCGACAAATGAAGAGAAAGAAGATATGGAAAGTGTTTCATATACCTCCGCAGTAGGAAGTTTGATGTATGTCATGGTGTGTACAATACCGGATATAGCTTATGCAGTTGGTACTGTTAGTTGATTTCTTGCTAATCTAGGAAGAGAGCATTGTAATGCATTTAAGTGGTTTATGCAATATCTTCGTGGAACTTCCGAGTTGAGACTTCATTTTTGGAAGTGGAAAACTAGTGGTAGTTGGTTACACTATGTAGATATGACAAGAGATATTGATTCTCATAAGTCCACATCTTGTTATTTCATTACTTTATCATGTCGGGTAGTGTCATGGCAGTCGAGATTATAGAAATGCATTGCACTTTCTACAACAGAAGCAGAGTTCATCGCAGCAACCAAAGCTAGTAAAGAGTTTGTGAATGAAAAACTTTGTTAGAGAACTTAGATTCAAATAGGAAAAATATGTGTTGTTCTATGACCGTCAGAGAGGGATTCACCTTGGTAAGAATGCTGGATTTCATTTAAGATCGAAAAATATTTATATGAGGTATCATTGGATTAGAGATGTCTAAATTCCCTTGAAAAGATTCATACCAATCATAATAGCTCCACACGATGCCAACCGAGAAGCTTGACGTTTGCCATTCTATTGCCGGGATGATACCACTTCCATTAGATGAGGCGGAGGGCGAGAGTTGGTAGGTCTGCCTCATATATCAAGGATCCATAAAAAATACAATTGAGGTAATTAAACCTCCCTAATTATTCTATATAAAGGATAAAATTGCAGCAGCCATGCATATGTGTGAGAAAAATCCAATTTCAATCATAAAAAATGAGAACATTTATAATTCGCACTATACTAGACAACATGCATAGTGGTGATAAAATATTTTTATCTCAACGCTCCGTGGTCAGATCGTCATGAAACTTTGACAAGAAGTTCAAAAATAATTGTTCTTCAAATTTTACGGTTATGATCAAGATATAACGATTGATTCGTAAGGAATTACCATCTAAACAGTGACGAAGTTTGGTGAGATTTTTATTTGTTGGTTTTGAGTAATATTCCAAAAATCTTTATCCTTGAGATAGTTGCGATTAGACTAATTATTGTTGATTTATAGTGGAGGATTATTTGGAGTTAGATTGTGGATGTAGGTACATTGTTGAACCACGTTAAATATTATATTGTTAATTTTGCGCATTATTTATTTTGGTTAGTGCTCTATTTAATTAATCCCTATAAAGTTCGCATGGAGTGGATAATTAATTGTATTCGGGGTGCGTGATTTATTCAATTCGTATTTTTCTCTCATCATCTTCTTCTTGTACCTTCATTATTTTCATTATCATCCTCACTACTATTGTATACCACTTAGAGCATGTTCGGTAGGGATTGTCACTAAAAAAATTCATTTTTTAGTATGATTTTTTTTACTTTTCAAAACAACTCGAAATAAAATGCCCAAAATACCCTTCTAACTTTTAAATGACATTTCAATGACTTAGGGCTATTTTGTCATATTGCAAAAAGTGTGTAAGAACTTTTCAGTCCGTGGCCCACCACATTAATTGCAAAATGAATTTTTGGAGAATAAAAAAGGGCAGCCGAACAAGCACTTAATTTTCTAAATCTTCTCTCACGTGTCTATACTCAAACAAAGCTTTAACGGCTTTAGCCAAAAAATATAAAAAGGCGTAAGTTTGGGATTAATTAAATTACAGCAACTACTAATCAAATTAAAAACATAAACAAAAATTGGTAAATGTTTTTGCCAAGGAGAATCAATATAACTCATGAGTTACAATAGGATTAAATATATTTTGAAACGACAATTTGAAAATCTGAAATAAAAAAGAATAATAATTAATGGCTATTGATTATTTTTCATCTTTAGTTAAATGCTATTAATAAAGTAGAACCGAATGCACTTGATATTAAAAACTAACACATTTAATTTATATAATCTCATATATAAATAGCCCAAGTATACAAGCATCTCCCCACAAATCCATTTTATACATCTCTTAAGATTAAGTTAAGTTATATAAATATAATGGCATTTAAAGTAGCAGATGTAAAGGGAGGTTTGGTATTGTTTATGGTTGCATGCATGGCGACATCCGCCATGTCTGGCCGGTCAAGTCATGTTACTGCCGCACCACATCCACAATTATCTACTCTTGGGGCAATATCAAAAGTAGCACTGACAGTCGAGGGGTTTCTGCCATGCTTGGAAGCTCTAAAAGGTATCGAAGGTTGCACAGCGGAGATTTTTAAAGCAGTGTTTGGACTTCCACTTGACGCTTCGTGCTGCCAAGTTGTGAATCAGATGGCAAAAAAATGCTTGCCAAAAGGGTTTCCCTTATCTCAAGTGTTTTTGCCAATTTCTTTGGAAAATTGCATTAATGCCCCTATATCACCAGCCAGCATTTGATCTAGATATATTTGAAGAGATGATTTTGGCATAATTTGTTGAATGATGCAGAATTTGAAGGAGTACATGGATTTTGCTTGTAGTGGAGAGAAAAATGAAAAATTCGGTCGTGACAAATTTTTTTTTTTTTTTCCGGCATCTAGGTTAGTCAGAACCTTTTGCCATTCAATGAAGGAATTTTACAACTTTCCATGAACATTTGACATGTATGTGTCTAGTGGACAACATTGAAAACGTTAAATTTGGTACATATCTTTTGGGGTGTGAGAAATTACCAATGCTCGAAAGTAATATTTTACTCAACTTTAAGTAAACTTGGCGTAGCGGAACATAAAAGATAGGAACAACAGGTGATCACGAAAGGACACCCAGAACTTCTGTGTAATAGCAAAAGACACCTACTAATGAAAATAAACAAAAAATGACGAAAACAAGGACATAATAATAAAATTAAAGTCTTATGTCAGCTCTACTTCGTCATATCCATATCTCATCTTCATCAAAATTGTTTATAGTGATTGGCACACCATGCAAATCAAATCGCAACGCTGTAGAACAAAGAACAATTATCATGATATGCTCTAACTAAAGAACTTCAAGTAGCTAAACTCGAAAACATAAATAGGTTGCACACGTAAAATTATTATACGTTTGACACGTGTTTTCCTCCTAACCTTCAATACGTTGAAGAATTACCTTATTACTTCAAACCTCTATCCCCAAGAGATTGACAATACTGGTGTGCGAACACCGTACAAAGATTCTAGTCTCAAGCACTACACAATGAACTACTTTAAATTGTGTGTTCTTTACTTGTTTTCATTTCGTTTCGTAATGTTGCTCTCGGTAGTATGGAATTGAGTGTCTAATCCAATCCATGACACGTGAACATAACAGTTCAATGACATCTTGTATTATTATCCAAAAAATAAAAAACAAATAACCAAGAAACAAAAAGAAACAAGAAAAATAAATAAGGGAATTATAAATTTTCTCATTATAACTTTCACTTAGGTAAATAAACTTTATTTTGTTTCATTTTATTAATTAATGCCAGGTCATGACATCTTTTTGTTGAGAATTGAGACTAATTCCTTTATTGCCCACAAGATCCTTGTTCAGAGAAAAATAACAAAACAGAAAAATATAAAAGATAGAGAAAGATTTATGGATTGTCAAAGATTTCACTATATAAAAAATTGTTACAATTATATAGATTTCACCAACCCAAATTCCCAAATATCTCAAGAAATTAAAATAATATCCTAATCTTTACCGGATCCACCAACTTCTACTCTTTGTACAACCAACAAAGAAAAAAAAACAACTAGGATATTTGGCTTACAATTTTTCTCTCAAAAATCCTCAAGCCACATCCACAAAAGAGAATAAACCACGTTAATTTATAGTTAACAAATCACCTAATTTTCTTACAAGTTTAAATTGTCAAGGAGTTCAAGATTTGAAAACTTGTTCAATTTTAGTTGACAAAGATATCTTCCAAGTTTCGACTACCAAAGTGTCCAAAATTAGGAAACTTGTAATTTTAGTCAACCTAGAAGTCTTTCCTTTCAACAATTGGTGCATCTTTTGACTTTAGCAAGTTTTGAAAAAATATCCCAACACTTTTCAATTAACTAGTGAAACTTAACAACATCGACTAACTAATGAAACTTCACTACATCGATGAAGTAATTCAATCATAATTATGAACGTTTAAATTTAGTTACCCAACAATTTTTTGGAATAAAAGATTAATATTTTTCTCTTTTTTCAATGTGTTTTTTTCTCTTTACTATTCTTTTAACCATTTTTTTCTTTTTCTTATTTTTTTCTTCTACGAAGTCTATAGTCATATAATTAATTACCAATATTTTTCTCTATTCATTTTGTTGGAAAATATTCATACCATATTTTTTTGAATTATCCACAAGCCATTTGAAGTTCATAGTTTTATCCAAAAAAAAGAGTGGGCTAATAATTTATGTCATTGACTTTTGACATAGTTTACTTATAGAAAATAAATAGAATATTATAAATTCAAAGTTTTTATGAATTTAATAATATTAATGCAATTAAATAAATTATTCATTGAAATTTTTCCTCGGACAATTTTTTTTAAACTATGGGACATTATATTTTTATATTCAAGATTTAATTAAAAAAATAAAAGTGTTTAAAAGTCCATAATAGTATGTGAAAATATAGAAAAGTCTTCTAAAATAAAAATTTATTAAAGTCTATAAAAGTCTATTAAAATCTATAAAAATTAATGATATTAATAAAAGTTGGTCTCTTAAAAAATATTAATCAAAATTTTTAAAAATCTTGATTAAATATACCCTAATTTACCAAAGAAGTCATAAAACATATTTTTTTTTCTCACATCTAATTCATATATGATTTACTAGAGATGTTTGTCAATGAAATGCAATGAAACCCAATATCTTAGAATATCAAATTTATCTTTATAACTAAAAAATTATGTAAAAGTTTATTTAATAAGTATAAGTATCTATGACTCAGTTACAATATCTTATTCATATTATTTTAAAACAACAATTCACAATAAATTTCTGAATTAAAAAAATCAAGAACGTAACAATAGCCATTAATTAGTTTTTATATGTCAGCGATTTTTATATGTTTAATATTTTTCTGTAAGTGTACATATTGCACAAGAAATAAAGTAGATTATGAGTCCAAGTATCGTACCCACAGAGATTTAGATTGTTTAATTTCAATTATAGTAATCTTAACCCAATCTGTTAACTTTTGAATGTTTGGTGATTAAAAACTAATTAAAATACATTAAGAACAAGTAAATAATTATAACTCAATTAAGTAAAAGATTAAATTATGAAAATTACTTTAATTTTAAGAAAGAAAAGAAAAGAAAAGCGTACTATGATCCCAAATCCAGTTATACCAATTCCATTTAATCCGAACAATTGAATTTGATAACAATATTTAATTATGAAGACCAATATTCCTAATTTCTTTAACAATCTCTCTCAAGTAGAATTAAACATATCCCTATATATAACTCGACTATATCTCTATGACGAATGCGAACATACAATAATGCATTAGAATTTGTGAATACTTAAAGATTACGTAAAGCATATCTATCCCCTATCGTACTCTACGATAATTGATACTATGTGCACATAATCTCTTGATGATAAAATAAACCACAAGAATCATACAACTATTGCGCAAATAATTGTAGATGAAGAGAAATCAATATCAATTATTCAAAATTAAAACCATGCTTAAATATCAAAAACTAGGTTCGAAGAATTAAAGGATCATGATACAAGTTTCATTATGATCCTAGCACTAAAAAGTTTAGTCTAACATACTAATAATAAGAAAATATATAAAGAAATAAAATATGGAAGCCATCACCTAGATAGGAAGAAAACTTGAAAGAGAAGAAATCTTGATCTTGATCTTATTTGAATTCTTGAAAGAGTAATTATTGATATTCGTTTCTTGTTTCTTTCTTGTTTTTTTTTTTTTTTCCAAAAATCGATCTCTAAATCGGCTCTAATTCGGCTCTCAAAATCGGATCCTTCGTTATGAGTTAATAACTCATATTTATAGTTCCATAATAATGCCTAAAAGGATCCCAAAAAATCATTAAAATCGTGTTCCAAAAAATTTCCTAATTGGAGTCGAACACAAAAAGGAAACAAAATCCGCATCTCGCCAAAATATATCTTTGGTATTTTTTTCAACGGCCATAACTTCTTGTAGAAATCTCCAAATTGAGATCTGTAAAAAGTGGTGGACTTGTAATTCGATTATCTTTCCAATGATATATCATTTTATTTGTAGAAATTTTAATACCAAAAGTTGTACTCAAATTTCTCCACATACTTTGGTAGGTAGTTTCTCAATTTGGTTCTTTGATTTTCAAGTGTTTGAACATTTGGTTCAACTCTTCATTGTCACTCGAACACACTTTAACTTATTGATTTTATCTTCTTCTTCATTCACTCGTTGATTTCACCAAATTGTTGCTCTTTCCGTCCATTCTTCTCCAATTACTTATAAATTGGTCCAAAACTGAAATATGAAGAATAATACAATAAATTAAGTAAAAATTCATTAAAATGATGGGATAAAAGCTTAATTTAAAGACCCGAATAAGTACACAAAATGCACTTATCAAATACCCCCAAACTAAACATTTGTTCGTCCTCAAACTAAAAACAAAATTAAACTATAACTTTAAACTAAACTAAAAGAATTAAATTGAATTGAATTAATGTTAAATTTCTTACCATATGCCTCAAGTATTGATTCAATTGAAAGGAATTCTACCTAAAATAGAAATATTACATACATGATATCTTACTATAAATACAATTCTATCAACAAGGTAAATAATAAATAAGGTAAGTAAATATTTGTTAATAAGTTCGAATATAAAACAACACTTTTAGAAATATATTAAACAACACAACAAATAAATTTTTACTTATCCGATACTCAACCTTTTGTGAGTGTGTGAATAGCCAGATTTTGAACTTATACCTATATTAGACCGTTGTTGATATTTTACAATCTCAAACCTTTTGTAGTCATTTATTCCTTATACCTCTTGTAAAAATCACACTTCTAATATTTTTCTCTCCAATCCCGAGGTATTCTAGCGAATTTGGTTTCTATTGATCAACAAAATACTTTTTCAAATAAAGTGGTAAAAATCATAAACTTGTATTCTTAGAACTAGAATAGTGAGTAATTTCTAAATTCTCATCTTTAGTCTCCGAATGTCTAACCTAGAAATCCTTACCGAGCATTTTAACTCTTTTTATTTTATTTAACCAATATAAACAGTCTTACATCCTGTGCAATACTTCTCTTTCACAAGCTTTCTATGTAACCCTTATAGCGAACTTTGGGCCGATGACTCTCAAGTCAGATGATGATTTTAAAATACCCTAACAGACTTAATTGCTCGAGTCCCATAAGCTATAAAAGAAGTGAAGATGTAAAAAAAAATTATTTTTATTAATGACCCATGTAACGAGTTTTATGGCGATGACTCCCAAGTTAGATGACCATAGGGTACCAAGTTTTAAAATACCCTAACATGCTTAATTATTCAAATCAGATATTTTATTTTATATTTTTACTCGGAGTGAGTAGTGCTCGATTTAAATTCTTTGACTACAACCTATTCAACCAAAGATGAGGCTCAAAAAATCCAAACCATAAAAATCTACAAACACATGCACTAACTTTAACTCTCCCAAACTATTCTCAAACAATTTGGTTACTAGTTTAAGGATATGGGAACGAGATTTTTCACAACAATCTTAAGTCAACAATATCAACCCATACACTCAAGTCATGTTTTCATATAAGAGATAAGTCAATAGTGGCTAGGTGCTCCATTAACCTGGTCTAACATGGATAAGTATTCAAGTAAGAACATATTTTAAGTGTTGTCTAATATTCTAACTAAAAATGTACTTAATTTCAAACAAACACTACCATCATTGGCGGTAAGATGTTCAACAATAACTAGACAAATAATAATTTTTTTTATTATTTAAAATGAAATTTGCAGTTGTTTCAATTTTTTTTTTTTTTTGAAAAACAAAATTTGTAGTTATACAGACCCGAATAATAAGTAAATTCAAAATTCATCAATTAAGTATCCTGATACTTAACCTACCCAGACTAAAATATTACATTGTCTCCACTTTAATATCAAAATAAAGTAAATAAAGGAAGGAAGAAATCAGTTACTCCCTAGATATAGATGTCGAGAAGATGAATCTGGCTGGTTTAAGTGGACTCAGATGTAGGGTTGGGACTCATGCGCCTTGCAATATGGAGCATCCTGCGGTTGACATAGTGAGGCTTTACAAAAGTAATAAGGGTAATTTTCAATTTTGGTCTACAACCTTTCAAAAAAGTAACTAATCTACCCCCTCAAACTTCTTTTTGGCATTGGTCATCCTCAACCTTTACATTTTGTTGCAAATCACGTCTTTTTGACATATTTTGACAATTTTGCTTCTCTTTAAATAAACAAAAATATAAAAAAGCTAAAAACAATAAAAAAAAAAAGAAAATTACAAATGAAGACCTACAACTTTTAAAAAGTACAAAATAAGTTCATCTTCCCAAAACCCCACCCCGCCCGCCCGCCCGCCCGCCCCAAACCCATGCACCATTTCATTTTGTGATGCATTTTTGAAAGAGAATCACAGAAGAGAATCTCTGAAAAGATTTTGTGCAATTTTATTCACCTGGGTACATTTCAATTTCCATCATTTAAATTTGGAATTAAATCCTCCAATTCATTCTGATTCACCCATACCTTTTTTCTGATTTTCTGCTTTCAATTCATTGTTTCCGTTTTCATTTCCTTTTATTATTGTTGGTACTTTTTATTAGGTGCATTTGCTAATAAGTAAACAGAATTAACTGGGACTGTACAACTTGGAAATGGACATGCATAGAGACACACACACAGAGATATATACATACGTATATACAAATATATATATAACGAGGGAGTTTTGGTTTTAGGGATTATTTAGTTTGTTTACTGCAAAAAATGCATTTTTTTGTCATTCCGTTTTGTTTACTGCAAAAAATGCATTTTTTTTCATGTACATCTGATAAATTTAGTGAAATTCATGTTATTTTTAGTGATAAATTTTCTTTGGAATGTACGCCAGGTAGTTGCAGATTGCAGAATTTGGGAGAAAAAAAGTATGTGTATCGAGAATTAAGAGATAAACTGGAGTTTAGTGATCAACACAGGGCCGCCAGTGGGATGGGGTGGATTGTTGGGGAAGATGAACTTATTTTGTATTTTTTAAAAATTATAGGACTTTATTTGTAATTTATTTTACTTTTTTGTTGTTTTTAGCTTTTTTATATTTTTGTTTACTTAAAGAGAAGGGAAAATTTGTCAAAATATGTCAAAAAGACATGATTTGCAACAAAATGCAAAGGTTGGGGATGGCCAATGCCCAAAAAAAAAAGTTTGGGGGTAGATTAGTTACTTTTTTGAAAGGCTGGGGACCAAAATTGCAAATTACCAAAGTAATAAATAATAAATAAAATAGGAACTAATACATTATTTAATATATCTAAAACTACTACGTATAAAACAAGTAAATAAAATGGTTAGAAAATGGGTTACCTTCTATTAAGTGTTTATTTATAGTCATTAGTTTGACTTATTGTCTGGATTGCTTTACAACACTCTAAGTAGTGCTTTGGAGGACTTTCTTTGATTGCATTTATTGACTTTACACTATTTTTCATTTATCCTCAAAATTTTGAATTTGTGCTTCTCATAAAAATATGATTGTACTTTAGCACATTGCTCGAACATAACTACGAAAACTTCAACTTCTTAATCAACCTTGATCACAAAATCAATTTTAGAAGAAATAGAAGAGTTAGAGAATTGCTTGTCTAACTTGTGCTTTTGTAATCTCTGGGGAAGTGGGATTGGAGGCTCATATAGTTTGATAGGAATGGTTGCTTTAACATATGGTGTATCTGAACTCCCTTTAATATCTGATGTCTGTTTAGTCTGTTCCACATGCTCCTCAGCAATGGATGATATCTTTTCTTTATTTGCAACTGGCCTCTTTATATGGATTTTTGATAATTAAACCCCACTTCTGGTAGTAATAACTTTAATATGTTCTTTGGGATTCACCTCTGTATTTCTTGGCAACGTACCTGGTACTCCGCTTGATATAGCAACCGCTATCTAACCCACTTGTGTCTCGGGATTTTTTATTGAAGCATCTTGATTTTGAATAGTGATCTCTCTCTTGCAAAAATTACTCGCTGACATTGACAGTAAATAGAGACCATCATCCCGATCTACTAAAATATCCTTCATATTTCGACGACACTTTTTTTGGATGTTTCATACCCGGAATGCTATGATTTTGAGAAATTGGAGCTTTTAATGTTTAAAAGTCTCCCACAGGTCTTGATGAAGTATGTAACTCCTTGGAAATATGTAGTCTCAAGTGGATGTCCTGTTTTCTTCTTATTATGTTTCTTGCTTCAAATTCTTCATAAAGTCGGTCGACCAACTACACGCGAGAATGAAAAAGATTTTTTTTGTTGTTGAGTCATGTTTGGAGCTACTTATTTGGCTGAGGTGAATTGCTTTAATTGCTTTTAACGTGCCTCGTCTGATTCCATTTGCCACATGGCATTTTCCGTCCAATTTTACAAACGGAGAGTTGTTGGATGGTGGATGGAAGATGATTTATAAAGCTCAGTGAGTAACGAGTTACATTTAAAAGTATAGTAAGTAAGTAGTTAATTGTTCAATGTTCAATGTGCATTTCTTAAATTAACCATGCATTGTTGTGTTGTGTTTGTGTAAATATATTTACAAACATTTTAATACTATAGATATTGAATTTGAATTGTATGATTAAGCTGTGGTATAGTTATTATATACAACACTGTTACCTCATGTATTAAGATGTTAAGACTATGGGTAGGCATATGGTTACTTAATCAATCAAAATTCTTAATAAAAGGTTCCTTGACTCCATTCGTTTACACTTACAAAATTTAGTAAATCTATTTGTCTGATTTTATAAATAACACTATTCATCTGCATATCATTTGTCAATATTGTCACTTAAAGGGAAAATAAGATACATTTTAATTTCTTCTCCTTCGACCATCCATTTTCCATGTAGTCTTTTTTTAGAATCGAGACACGATAGTCTTTAATTGCAATCCCAGACTAATGATCTCCAACCTTGTCCCGTTGGTGAATTGGGGCAAGAACAGGGAACATGCTCCCTCTTTGGATTAATATTTTTTTATTTTAGTTTATGTTTTTAAAGCTATATTGATTTAAAAAATGAAAAATATTAAAAACTAATTAAATATTGCGGGAAACAGTATTCCTTTGAAATAACGTTTTACATAACCAACTACTTAATACTACATAGGCTCATCAAACAGCACTTTTTAGCTTTCTTCAGATTTGGCCAGAGTTGTTCGGTAGACTCTCATGTGTTACTCACATGTTCGACATTTTGTTCTCAACTTCTCACCAAGATCTCATGGACGAGACAAGGTACCTTTAGCAAGGAGCCACTATTCCTTCTGTCAAATTCCTCGAAAACAACATTTGACTTGCATGTGTTACGCATGTAGCTAGCTAGTGGTACTCTATGATAATTGATACTATGTATAACCTATTTTCAATCTCTCAATGGTAAAATATGTCACAAAAATCATACAACTATTGTGCACATAATTGTAGATGAAGTGAAATCATATCAATTATTTAAAATTAAAATCATGCTTAAATATCAAAAACCAGGTTCAAAGAATTAAAGGATCATGATACAAGTTTCATCATGATCACAGCACTAAAAAATTTAGCCTAACATACTAATAATAAGAAAAGAAAGAAAGAAATAAAATATGGAAGCCATCACCCAGTGATTAAGAAATCTTGATCTTGATCTTCGTTGAATTCTTGAAAAAGTAATTCTTGATATTCGTTTCTTATTTCTCTTCTTGTTTTTCTCCCAAAACCGGTCTCTAAATAGGCTCTAATTTGGCTCTCAAAATTGGCTCATTTGTTATGAGTTAATAATTCATATTTATAGTTTCATAATAATGCCCAAAAGGATTCCTAAAAATTATTAAAATTTCGTTTCAAAAGGTTTCCTAATTAGAGTCGAACACAAAAAGGAAACAAAATTCGCGTATGTCAAAAATACACTGGGCTGCTGTTTTTCAAACGGCCATAACATATCTTAGAAAGCTCCAAATTGAGATCCGTAAAACGTGGTGGACTCGTAATTTGATTATATTTCTAATGCTATATCATTGGAAATCTTGATCTTGATCTTCATTGAATTCTTGAAAGAGTAATTCTTGATCTTCATTTCTTATTTCTCTTCTTGTTTTTCTCCAAAAATTCGGTCTCCAAATAAGCTCTAATTTGACTCTCAAAATCGGCTCCTTTGTTATGAGTTAATAACTCATATTTATAGTTCCATAATAATGCCCAAAAGGATCCAAAAATTATTAAAATCACGTCCCAAAATATTTTCTAATTGGAGTCGAACACAAAAAGGAAACAAAATTCGCGTATGTCAAAAATACACTGGGCGGCTATTTTTCAAACGGCCATAATTTCTCATAGAAAGCTCCAAATTGATATCCGTAAAACGGGGTGGACTTGTAATTTGATTATCTTTCTAATGTTATATCATTTTCTTTGTGGAGAATTTAATACCAAAAGTTGTATTTGAATTTCCCAACATGTTGCGGTAGGTAGTTTCTCAATTTGGTTCTTTGACTTTCAAGTGTTTGATCATTTGCTTCAACTCTTCATTGTCACTCCAACACACCTTAACTTATTGATTTTAACTTCTTCTTCATTTACTCGTCGATTTCACCAAATTGTTGCTCTTTTCGTTCATTCTTCTCCAATTACTTATAAACGGGTCCAAAATTGAAATAGGAAGAATAATACAATAAATTAAGTAAAAATTCAAAAAAATGAGATAAAAGCTTAGTTTAAAGGCCCGAATAAGTGCACAAAATACACATATCATTATACTAGAAAATTAAAGTAGAAGTGAATAACTCGTTAAATTAATTAATATAATCTCAGTTATAAATAGCCAAATGTTAGAAGTATATCTACAAATCCATTTTATAATCTTCCATCAGAAGACCATAATCCTATTCCTCTCAGCAGACCTCTTAAGAAGTTAGATATTATGGCATATAAATCATCAGCTTTGGCATTGTTTATGTTGGCATGCATGTCTACATCTGCCATGGAAAAATCATCAGGTCCAAAGGTCTCGCATGTCGCCTCTGCAGTATCAGAGGCAGACCTGGTGGTGGATGAGTTTCTACCATCCTTGGAAGCTCTAAAAGGTCTTGAAGGATGCATTGCCGATATTTTGAAAGCAGTCTTTGGACTTTTCCTTGGCGCTTCGTGCTTCCATGTTATCAATCACATAGCTAAAAACTACTTGCCATCACGTTTTCCTTTAACTCAGGTTGTAATGCCTCGAATTTTCTCAATCTGGGGGGTCACTAAAATAATCTCTAAAATATATTTGACGACTCAAAATAATATTTTTCTGCCTTTGAAGGGTTTTAAAAATATAAATTTTGCAAAAAATAACAAGAGCGCAAGGAAAAATGGATTTTACTTCAAATTTTCATGGTTTTGCCTATACCGTGATAGGTGACACCATAATTTATTTGATCATTCAAACGAACTCCAAAAACTCTAAACATTTTACTGTAGATACTTGAGACTATAAACTACAACATGTTAAAATTAAAAACTTATCTATGTTGTTTGGTAAGTGAAAATGTTAGCCGAATTTGCTTGAAAAATTGAGTATGCTAAAACGTTCATAATAATTCATACGATGGAATTTTTGAAGTGCTACTAATTTTTGTTATTAGATCACATATAGGGCTTTCCATAGTCATTGATTTCACTCAAAAACTCAAAACGTACGGAGAGTTATGATTTTTCAAAGTATGGACAGTAAGCTGAAAATTCAGAAAAATGGAACTATGCAATTTCTAGCTTGAAACTTTTAACGGCAATGAAACCAACATCTCATTTCCCATAAATATTCATAATTAAATACTTAGAATATCGTATTTACATCACAATTGACTCTATCATCTCGACGTCAAAACTTAACTTAAATAAGAAAATTCCATGTCATGCTCGCTAGCCTACGCCATCGCATCAACGCCAACCAATTCAATATGAAAATTTGTTCATTTTAGGGTGAGTATTTCATAAGAAACACTCAGTAGCAATACATACTAACATGTAGAAAAAATTATATGAAAACATAAATACTCATTCCATCATTTTTAAACGTACATAGGAACACATAAATTCGTAGCTAGCACCACATAAAATCACAAGTGAATACATTCAATCACTAACATAATAAAGTGATTACCTTCAATCACTATCATAATGTTCCTTCCTAATTAATTTATATGGCATTTACATAACATGATAATTTTCTCAAACATGATTTAAAAATCATTTCAAAAGTAGTAAGTAAAACTACCTCTTCGATTGAAGTTGTGATGGAGAATAAATTGTTATTGTACCTTTTTGTTCTCTCAAAATATAATATGATCACAAGCTTTAAAAGAAGTTGAAAAATAGAGAATTATGGGCTGAATTTCAGAGATGAAAGTGGGTGGAATTATTTTCTAGAACACTGCAACAATTTACTGTTGGACCGAATATTTGGTGACGAAAAAAAGAGAATAAGACATTTATATTGGTTGATAAATGAGGAGAATTCCATAGACTTTTCTGGACACTTTTGGTGACTGAAAATGAAGATGAAAGTGACTGAAAAAGTGAAGAAAAAACACAGCAAACACATATTACTGGGTTGAAATTGAAGGGAAAGAAAGTCGGGTTTGTTGCTTAAGTTTTATGTTGATTTTCCTTGGGGCTAAGAGCACACTTCAGGGATGAAGTTGGAGGGTGATTAAGTGATGTTTTTGCTGCCAAATTTGTGAAGAAGAAGCAACGGTAAAACTCCTAATGATGACTGAAAATTTGGAAAGAAAATGTGACTTGTTGCTGTATTTATGGGGCTAAAAATAGAATGAATTACTAGTGTTTATGTGGGATTGAAATAAAGGGAATAAGGGGGATTATGGAGAACGAAATTGAGGACTTTGGGGTAGGGGGAGGGGGAGGGGGGTTGAAATATGAGGAAAAAGGGGGATAGAAAATGGGGTTGAAAACTGGGAGATGGAAAACAATTTTCTTCAGGTTAGGGGGCTGTTGTGGATGGTTTTCAACATGTTTCTTAGGAGTATTTTAGTTGTAATTCAAGCGGGTTAGAGGGTGTGAAAATGGGTAGGCAGTTGATGGTTTTAGCAGGAAACATGGGGTAATGTAGCTGGTGGAAATATGGGACCTAAAGGGTGGTTTTCAACAGTTTTGGAGGGAAAATTTGGGGGCTGTTTTCATCAAGTTTAGGGGAGGATCATGGGGACGTTTTCAGCAGTTAGATTGTGGGGTTAATTAGCTGCAATCGTGTTGATCATGGGGGAGAAAATGGCAAAAGGAAATGGGAGGAAATGGGTGGTTTTTACTTAGTCATTAGGGGTTATTTGGAGTTATAAATTCAGGATTAAGGGGCTGTTTGGTGTGTTTAATTTGGCAACAAATAAATAGTTGTTTGAAGAAGTTTTTTTTTGCAATAGAATAACACGATAATGAAGTTAATTCTAAGTGAAAATTTGACTGAAAAATGGTCAAAACTAAGATAAATGAATTGACCGAAAATGGGTAGAGAGATATTTTATTTTCGTTACTTTTCAATTTTTCGGTTGGTCTAAAATAAATCTAAAATTAACTCAAGATAAATTATTTGGGTTAAAAAAATTTAATTAGTTTCGTTGATTATTAAAATTTCATGTACGTCATATCAAATAAAATGCAAGCTCGTGCAAAATAATCGCGACTAAAATATTTTAAATCGTACTTGGAAGTTCGTAGTAATGCCGAAAGTTAAAATTTTATTTCCTTGAAATTAAAAGACGAAAATTTTTTAGCCGGTACATAGGTGGCATTGCCTTCAACTCTGAAGAACTTCATTACTTGCCCATCATCACCATTGAACGAATTATTTTTTAGTGTATTTTGGCATCGTGTCTTTAAAGATTCACAATACTAGAGAAAGAGAAAATGTTTCATAGATGAAGCTATATTATTTAACTCATTATCTTTACAATGGTATACATTACATATAGAAAGGATGAATTAACACGCTTTGTACACGGCTTTCATATAATTACAAATTTATTTCAACAGCTAATCTTCTAATTATGGAGATTAAATCTCAACACTCTCCCTTAATTTGATGCATAGATGTCACAGATGCCCAATTTGCCTAAAAACTTAAAAAACACTCGATTTGAGACTGCTGCTTCTCAGCGAATCCTAGGTATCCAATGTCTCTTTAATGAAGAATATGTTTACATCAACACGTTTTGTACAATCCATGTTGAACATGATTATGAGCAATATCGCATGCCACTTGTCACAATATAATCGAATCGGTTGCCTAAGTGGATATCCCAAATCTTGCAAGAGAATTTTCAGCCACAATGCTTCACAAAGTCCAAGACCTATACCTCTATATTGAGCTTCTGCACTCGAGCGGTAAACAACATTCTATTTTTTACTTCTCCGTGTAACAAGATTACTACCCACAAAGGTGAAGTTTGTTATCTACTTCTTCAACCAAGTCAGTGTCAGTATATACTTCCACACACTGAAAATCTATACTTTTAGTAAACAAAATTCCCTTTCCAAGAGCATACTTGATGTACCTTAAAATATGCATGTCTGCATTCATATGATGTTCACTAGAATTATGCATAAACTAGCTCACCACACTCAAGGCATATGCAAGGTTGGCCTTGTGTGTGCTGAGTACATCAATCTCCCTACAAAACTCTGGTATATTACTTTGTTAGCTGAACCTGATCAAATTCAACAAATAACTTCAAACATTATTCTACTGGCGCATTAGCTAGTTAACAAGCTGACATGTCGGTTTCTCGTAACATGTCCAATGCATATTTTCTTTGGAACAAAAAAATTCCTTTGTCAGATGGAGACATTTCTATCTCAAGAAAATATTTCAGAGGACCTATATCTTTCATTTTGAATTCTTTAGACAGTTATTTTTGTAGAACCTCTCTTTCTTCATGATCATTTACCATAACCACCATGTCATCCACATATACGTTAAGTGTAGTAATCATTCCCTATTGTTTTTTCAAAAATAAGGTGTGATCTGACTTACTTTGTCGATACCCAAAGGCTATATTCACATCAAATTGTTATAATGGCCAATCTAAAGTCACAGCTAACGATAACATAACATGTATTGTGTTGATTTTAACTAAAGGTGAAATGCTTGTGTAGTCGATCCCATAGGTTTGGGTATACCCTTTTGCCACCAATCTTGCTTTAAAGCGTTCAATTGTACCATCTCCCTTGTATTTAACAGTGTACATCCACTGACATCCAACTACTTTCTTTCCTCGTGGACGATGGACAAGTTCCCAAGTTTTATTTTTTTTGCTAGGATTTCATCTCCTCGTTTATGACAACTTTCTATTTTTGGTAAGTTCATGCCTTATGCACACTGTTAGGAATAGATACAGTGTATAATTGATTGACAAATGATTGATTTGATTTTGACAATTGATGGTTAGACATATAATTAATGACATGGAATATTTAACTTTGCTAGAACGTTCAGGTTCATAAGTGGGTTTATGAATACCTTTGGTGTGACGTTGTGATAACTGTTTCATGAATGGCTCGAGAACATCCTCTACATGCGATTGGTGTGGTATATAAATTGTTTGTGGTATAGAGGTCTCGGACTCTAATGGGTGTAAAAATGGACTCATGTTTTTAGTTTCTGAGTGCCCATTACTGTTTTGATCCAAAGTTATACCACTTTAATCTAGTCCACTCACACTGACTATTCAAGTTTGTAGTTCATCACCACTATAATCTAAGTTTATACTACTTATATCCGTGTTTTCACATCTTGATTTCCAGTTCGGAGAATTCATCTTCCCTAGATTTATAGTCTAGAGTATGAATTTTCTCATAGTACTCCCCCGAGTTCGGACTCGAAGGAAAATACATTACATCTTCATGAAAACAACATCCATTGTTATGAATATTCGTTGCGTTGGAGGATGATAGCATCGATACCCCTTTTGATGTATAGCATGCACAAGAAAATCACATCACAATGTTCAACGTGTCAACAACTTGTTGCGTAGATGTGTATGGAGATGAACAAATGCCACACAACCAAAGACATGATGAGGTATTTTTGGGACGGTTGGAACAACGTTTGCTTTAGTAAGAGAGTGGAAAGGTGTTCAAAAGTCAATAGAGCTAGAGGGTACTTGGTTGATTAAATATGTGGTTCTCACCAATAGTGTAATGGCATATGGGCTTGTATCAATGAAACTCATACAACTTCTAATAGGTTCGATTTTTTGTTCAACGACTCCATTACATTGGAGTCTATTAGAACAAGTTGTTTGGTGAACTATTCCATTTGTTTTCAAATATTGTTGAAATTCAGAATTTTGATACTCTCCACCATTCTCACTACGAATGATTGGAACTTGTGCATTATATTGAGTGACTATTTTGAAATTTTTACAAATTTCGGTGATCATTATTGAAATTAACCCTTTCCAAAAAAACAAGATTGCATACTACTTCTCCAATCCAATAAGATTACACTATTTCTCAAACAAGCGAACATAGTTGCAAAAATAACCATCTAACTTTGATTTAACTACCCTCAAGACTAGACCCATTTAAAATAAAATTAATGGCCAAGGACTTAACACCCACATGGTATAAGCCAATGCAAAAAAAAAAAAAAAAACATGAATAAATCAAGTGAGAAGATAATACTTAAATTATTTAGCATCGTAAAATCCTTCAAGACAGAAAAAACGAAGGAAAATACCAACAAAATTTTGTATCACAAAACTATATATTATGATGAATTTAAATATTTATGGCTAAAATTTTAGCTCATCAACAAGCTTTTGACTCACCATAATAAACATCATCTAATAATATATGAAATCAAACAACAATAATAAAAGTGAGTTTAAAATGAACCCTAACAGTCCTTTCAAAAATAAACTTGGAGAAAACCAATTGTAAGAATCAAACCTTGAAAAATAAGAACCACCCAAATATCAAAATTTCATCCCATAAATTAAAGGAAACCTTTTCTTTTTGCTAACCATCAAATTTGCAAAAATAAATATCTAACTTTGATTTAATTTCCCTCAAGGCTGTCAATTAAAAATAAAATAAATGGGCCAACGGCTGCCCACAACCAATAAACCAATGCAAGATCACTAAAATACTTGGAATAAATCAAGCAACCAGCTAACACCAAAATTACTTATAGTCGTAATCCTCATGACAAAGGAAAAATTGATAGTACAACCCGACAAACAATCAGTAAAATATATATAGTGATATTTTCCTCTCGAAATTTATGCCCAAAAATTTGAGAAATCAATTCATCACGTCAAGAATCTTTTGGCCACTTTGAACATTATCTAATAATAGATGAAATCCAAAACAACAATAATAAAAGAGAGTTTTAAATGACACCTACCTAATAATCCCTCCAAGAACAAAACATGGAGAAAAACCAATTGCAACAATCAAAACTAAAAAAATAAGAACTCCCAAAATAAAAAGAGTCATTTTGCAAACTCAAGCCCACAACCAATAAATCAATATATGAAGAATTAAATACCAAAATAAATCAAGTATGGATGGCAATGGGGCTAGACAATGTGAGGATTGGGGCGGGAAAAGGATTAAAATATCCCATTTACTAATTAAGTCTAATGAATTAATTGTTTTTATTTCTTATTTTTTTTTGAAATACGATTTGAATTTTAAAATATACAAAATATTAGGGACGGATTGGGGACCATGATATCCATCCCCGCCACAATTATCTAATGGGCGGGGGCCGTGTATTTTGCCAGTCCCTAAAATCAAGCAACAAGTTAAGACCAAAAATATTTGAAGTCGTAAAACCCTTCAAGATAAACCAAAAATTGTCGACAAATCGACAAAATTCTTTATCAACAAAAATATTATGATGTTCTGCTTTTCAAAATTTGAGCCCAAAATTTTGTGGTAATCAACACATCATGTCAAGAACCTTAGGGCATCTTTTTAATTAGTTTGTCATAATTTCATCTCTATTCAATTGTAATCACATGTATTATCCTCAACCTTATAAGTAATTCGTACAAATAATTAATCCTAACAATTTTGCAGTTAGGGTCCCTAACCTTTTGAAAAGTACCAAGATCCTCACCCACACCAAATCCCACGACCATCACCCACCCTGCCCCACCACGACTGTTCTTAAAACAATTTGCAACAAATTCAACACTGCAAAAGGCTGAAAATTCGACGACAAATGCCACGTTATTCATGAAGAGTGGGAACTCAGCAAGCCTATTGCCCCATCTTAGGAAGATCCTCATTCAGCTGGATCTTTTCTCGATCGATTTGGTGGCAGCATGTCAGAATCTTTGGGGCCGCAACTGACACTATAATAGGGAAGGGGGATGGAGTAAACTCGAAACAGATTTGTAGGCAAACAAGAGCCAAGTTAGCCATTCGAGATCATGAAATAGATCCAAAACTTAGGAAAATAGAGGTTGAGGGTACATTTGAACAAATTAAGAAAGCAAGCGCAGTGGTATGATATATCCAAACCTTAGGAACATAGACTTGATTTATTGCATAGGCTTTGTCAGTAGCCCAGCAAAAACACTCAGAAGGCCAATAAAACTGGTTGGAGGTCTTGCCACCCTAAGGAGCAACTACAAGACCAAAATTTGTGGAATTTTTCAACATGCACGTTTGGACCACTTTGCACATGGGAGAAGCTGGGTTGCGCCAATCTGGAGAATTAGGTGGTGGTAGGGCGAGGTGGGTGTGGGTCACGGGGTTTGGCGTGGGAGATTGTATGTAGATGTTGGAGACTCATTTGTACTTTTGAAAGATTATAGACCCTAGCTGCAATTTTTCCATTTTTCGTTTCATTTTCTGTTTTAGTTTATTCAAGTTATAGGAAAAATTTTCAGGAAGGACTATCTTTACAAATTACTTGAAATGTTGGAGATGATACATGCAATTAAATTTGAATGGGGATGAAATTGCAAAACATTTAAAAAGAATAGGGACCCTAAGTCTATAATTACTCTAGATAAAACCCATTACAACAATAATAAAAGAGAGTTTTAAATGACTCGTAGGAATCCTTCCAAGAACAAACCTGGACGAAAAATAAGAACTCCAAAAATCAAACATTAATCTCAATATCTTTTGACAATCATCATATTTGCAAAATGACCTCCAACTTTAATTTAATTGCACTCAAGGTTGGGTCCATTAAACATAAAATAAATGGGCCAAGGGCTCCAATGCAAGATCAATTAAATTCCTGAAATAAATAAAGCAACAAGATAACACCAAAATTATTTGTAGTGTTAAAAATCGACGGGGCAAATTGAAAAATATTATTATCACCAAAATATTGATTAAGATGTTTTTCCCTCGAAATTTGTGCCCAGGTTTTAAGGTAATCAATACACTAACATCAAAAATGTTATTAGCTCACCACAATAAACATCATGTTGATGAAACCCTAACAATCAGCTTCCAACAAGAAACTTGGAGAAACCAATGATATAAAGCAAAACTTGAAAACAAATAACCCAAAAAAAACAAACTTTCTTCCCTAAAATCAAAGGAAACTTTTTTTTCTTTTTGCCAACCATTCAATTTGCAGAAATTACCAACTTTTTTTTCATTGCCCTAAAAGATGGGCCCATTTACCCTCTCCGTCCTTTTCTCCCAAGAGCAATTCAAGGATCTTAGCAAAGTAAATTATCAATCTCTTCCTCAAGAGTACTCATAGAATATGTGTAGCTTGTTAATTAAGAACAATGTTTTACACTAATACAAGTCGAGATATATAAATCTAAGTACTCCTTCAATGAGTAATGTCAATACTAATTTGTACTTATTTTTAAGTGATGGTCGCAAAGCAACAAAAAGCGACTTCCAACCGATTTAATTATATACGGTCAAAATTGATTAACTACTTCCATCTCAATATGTGTTTTAACAATACCTTCTCTACTGCCAGATTCCTCGGGCTAAGTATTCGATTGATTTTGAACCATGCCTCATTCACCGTATTACAATGTACCATGCAAAGTATTATTTGATGAACCAATTTCTCGCTAAATTTTAGTTGTCTATTTTGCAATTGTTCAAAATATGCAAAACATGTCTCGTGGAATTCAACTTTGTGCTCGTCGTCAAAATTATGCATAATGACCTCGATATATCCGTAATCTTTGAAATGTGTGATTTGTCCATCAAATCATAGATTCTCCGATACAATATATTTCACTTCTACAAAATACATCAAATAATTAGTTCATATGTACAAAAATGATTCATTTATATTACAAGAGAAACAATTAATAGTGACCCACAAAATTGAACACACAAATGGACAATTAAACCATTCTGTCGAAGACATCGGTATTTAGGCACTCCAACCTGCGATGACTTCAACAGTTTTGTGCTTGTCATTGACAAAATGGACAACGAAAATACACTCATTTTCTTCAATTTTATTTTCTTATAACTTACTTGAAATCGCTCAAATTTCGGTGGGTAGAAAAAAGAGTGACAAATCTGAAAATTTGTTTGAATCCAGCGATAACAATGGGATAATACGGTCACAAAAAGAAAAAAAAATAGATGTGGAAAATGGAAGAGGAATGCGGGTGGTTATGAAAGAAGTAGGGAGAGATAAAATGTTTAATTTAGAGAGAGAAAATGAAAATGTGGAAAGATAAGTAAATGGTAAGAATTGATATTTCGGTTGTCATTTAAGAGTATTTTTTTTAGTCAACACACCATCACATCTCTAGTGTGATTGTCGCCTCTACAAGGAAAGGATGGGGGTCGGATACCCCAACCTTATATAAATAACTCATAAAATATGCATGCGATGGGGGCATAAAACCTGACATCCAATCAGAAGAGCTAAAGCTAACAAATAAATGAATAAATAAATAATAAAGCAATAATGCACACACCTCTCACATTCCAGATGATAACACTCATCAAAAAGACTGACTATATGACGAAGCACTTGTCTGACTACGAGTCACCCGTTTGATCAGGCGGGGACTTTTGAATTTTTCTTCCTATGAACTGCAATAAAACCATCGACCTCCTGCCTCTAATCTAAACCAACCAAGTCATCAGAAGAATCCTGTGAAAAATCCCTGGCAGATGAACCTCTAGCTTAATAGAACTAGCAATATCGGACGGAATCGAAGCCTCTACATTCTCATTACTACTGAGGAGTGGACTGACAAGTGGATCAATATAAAAAACTAGCTGCACTAGCTCTGAAAAAAATAAGAAACTCACGAGGGACGGATATCATGTGATCTAATATTGGATCAGAAAAAACAACATCATGAAAGGACTTTGAAGCCACCATAGTGGGAATAGTAGGAGTAGACTAGAGGGTGGATTCCATGTGAACCACTGAAGGTGGTATAGCAACAACTGAAAAAGAACCAACAACTGGGACCCACTGTCTAAAAACCTCAACAACACCAACTTTCCATTATCCTTACCAACCCTATTCAAAATAGGAGCCGGAACTACCACAGGCCGAGGAATATGAGTAATAGGAGCCCTAGGGGTCACATGTGTAACAGGTAGACCCAATCTACAATGGGAAACATCATGCCCCATATGTCTACACTTAGCACAAAATAGAAGAATATTCTCATAAATCATTGATCGCCACTATGGTCAATCCACACCCAATCCAGAAGCTTATGCTCCAAATTCACCTCCACACATATCCTGGCTTCATTAGGCCTCAACAGATGAGAAGTAGCCTCATCAATCCTCAATGGTATTCCCACAATTTTAGCCAATGCAAATAAAAAGCCTTTAACACGTAAATGAACAGGCAATAAGGAAAAAAAAACCCACACAGGGGCAATAGGGGTCTCATTTTCATGATTAAAATCACATGTCCATTTCAATACTCTCATAGTTCACCTCTATGTAGAGAAGGCTCCTTAGCCACAAACTGGTGGCAAGAAGAATTAGGTGTAGCCTAAAGAACGGATGCAAATGACTTCCTCATACTCTGGTTGGTAACCACAGAAGCATAAGTCAATTTACCCAAATTCAAGGTCGATTGAGCCTCTTGTGACATAATAGGAGGCTGGGAGGGACCGAGAGCGATGGGGCACGCCTTTGGTTTCTTGTACCGAGCATGCGGGCCCAGTGCTGGAATTGGATCTGGTTGCTTGCACACGTCGACGCATAAAAGCGCGTCCTCCCGATAGAATTTGATGCCCTTTAGGGCAAGGTTGAAATTACCCAGTGATTCGGATGAGCATGCGCGCGTGTATTGTTTTAAGTACTGTAGTGATGCCATAATTTGATAGAAGTTGCGGTTTGGTGGTGGGTTTATGGTTCGTGGCTAATTTTTTACACTCGATGATAGAATAGCTTTACTTACACTTGAATTGATGATTGGTGGTTGATTTGCCTCAATTGTCAAACTAGTCAAAGAAGGCTCCCGAAGCAAAATTGAAGAATCCGACGGATCAAAATTTAAATTGATCAGGGCATGGGAAGAGAACCCATGAGCGTGGGAATCTTTTGGTGGTGGACCCATGTCGATTGGACCACCAGAGATGGTGGTGGCGCTAATTACCGCCACTTGAAAGACGAAAATATGGAGGATAGGGCTGGCAGTTGGGTGTGTCGGAGAGGACGTTCCAACCCCGGGGGAGGTCATATCCAGTGGTTTTCGTGTTGGAGGATTCCCATCCATAGAGGAGATAATTTTCAAATTTTTTATTTAGTATATGACCTAATTAAGAGTATTTTTGTCCATGTTTTTAAAATTTGGTTAATTAGTCAAATATTATAAAAAGGGTAATTTGCAGCCTCAGTCCCCAACCTTTGAACTTTTAGCACTTTTATCTCCATTCTTTATTTTTTGGCACCCATGTCCTCAATATTTCTTAATTTGGTAGCTGAAGTCCCCAACCTTTGAACTTTTGGCACTTTTATCCTTATTTTTCATTTTTTTGCACCCATATCCTCAACCTTTCTTAATTTGGTGACTGAAGTCTCCAACCTTTGGACTTTTGTATCATATTTTTTAATTTTTTAATTAAAACTTATGAAAAGTCTATTTAAAGCCACTTGTGAGTAATTTTGTCTATAAACGTTGGTTTATTTAAAAAAAACTTATTTTTAAAAATTTTATGAGATTTTTAGATTAATTTTTAATTGAACTGGGTCGACCTTAGTTTGACCTTGGTTCGACCTTTTGACCCTTGGCCCCGTTACCTTTTTCGGGTCGATGGCCAATTCTGTTTTCTGAATATTGTATTATTTATATAAATAGTTTTATCTAGATAACCATATTTTGATTAATGCTCCATTTGGGGATATGCGTGAAAAAAAAAGAATGAGGATATGGGTGAAAAAAATTGAATTTTAATTGAAATTGAGTCGACCTTGGTTCGACCTTTTGACCATGACCGTTACTTTTCTAAGGGTTGATGGTGAGTCCTGTTTTCTGAATATTGTATTATTCAGATAAATAATTTTATTTAAAAAACTATATTTTGATTAATGCTCTATTTGAGGACATAAGTGCAAAAAAATGAAAAATGAAGATATGGGTGCAAAAAAATGAAGAAAATCTCATAAATTTTTTTTAAAAAAGCTTTTTTTTAAATAAACCAACATTTATAGACAAAATTACTCACAAAACTTGACTTTAAATAGACTTTTTATAAGTTTCAATTAAAAAATTAAAAAATATGATACAAAAGTCCAAAGGTTGGAGACTTTAGCCACCAAATTAAGAAATGTTGAGGATATGGGTGGAATAAGATGAAGAATGGGGATAAAAGTGCTAAAAGTTCAAAGGTTGGAGACTTCAGCCACCAAATTAAGAAAGGTTGAGAATATGAGTGCTTAAAAATAAAGAATGAGGATAAAAGTGCCAAAAGTTCAAAGGTTGGGGACTTCAGCCATCAAATTAAGAAAGGTTGAGGGTATGAGTGTCAAAACATAAAAAATGGAGATAAAAGTACCAAAAGTTCAAAGGTTGAGGATGGAGGCTGCAAACTACCCTTATAAAAATTGGTGTATTTCAAAATACACCTTTGAGATATGGTATTTTATCCAATTTTCTCCTTTAGTTTTTGCACTATAACGGTCATTGTCGAGCTTTAAAGTTATTTGCATGCTTAGTCCTAATATTTGGACATTTTATACTGTTTGTCTTTATTATACTCTATGTTTCACATTTAACTCCTCAGCCTTTTATTTTAAAATAATTTTGTCCTTCTTCACAATTTTTTTTTAAAAATAAACTTGTCTAGCATGAACTCTACAAAGATGTCATTTTATATTTTACTTTGATTAAATGATAATGTAAAACAAAAACAAAAATACAAGTTCTACCTTAGAGCAATTTGAGTTGTTCATAGTGGTCTAAATCTTGACAATTGTTATATTTCTTAATTTGTGTCAACGCGTTGATAGTTGTCGAATATGTCGAAATCTTTATTATAACATTTCAACTAAGAGTATATTTTTGTATTTTTAAAAAATTTGAATGCATTTTGACTGCTCAAGTAAAGTAGTTTTGCACCCAATTATTCAATGTACCTTGGTAAAATTACAAAAAAAAAAAAAAATTGTGGGGTAAATGGTGCTAAGTTTACAATCAGTTGTAAACTCGTATTCACTAAAAACACGAGTTTGAATGGTGAAAGGCAACTTTCACTAGATGATGACAAGTGGCTTGATCCCCATCGTCCATGGTGCATTACATTGAGCGGTTGGATAACATTTTTATAAAGCGACAACAATCCCCATACACCAGTCTTGTACCACTCTTGGATTGATCGTTCACTCTCTCTTCTCTGAGTCTTCTGTTCTTTCATCTCCTTCTGGATTTTCTTTGGGAATCTTTGATCTTGGGTGATCATTGATCGTTCTGTTAAAAATATAATCACTCTCTGAGTGATTAATCAAATATGTGGGGTGATTAGGTTTGGAATAGCCTTCTGTGAACAGTAATAGTTTTTGGGTAAACTGGACTTCTTGAGAGTTTCTTGTATTGGTCTAGAGTTTTGGAATGGTGCCGTGTATGGGTGGAGGAGCTATGCCAGAGAATAGCAAGTTCCTAAATCCGATGATTTCATGTGCTGTGAAACGCTCTGGATTGAAGCGTTGAAATTATTCTTTAGTTCTACTTTTACGTTTTTACTTAGTTTAATTTTTCAGTATACTTTATCTTTTATAAAATCTTTTGTTGTTAATCTTTGTCTTTCTCAGATTTTGGTTTTGTAACAAAAATGACTTTGTCCTAGTAAACAATAGGAATTGTTGGTCGAGATTGGCATTTTGATTTTTCTTTTCCATATTTTATCTACTAAATATTACACTTATTGCTGTAATTCAAAAAATATATCCATTTGAAACCTTTTCTTTTGAGCATTAACTCATTATTTGCTTTCATTTAAATAAATTTATCATAAAATAAAGATATAAAAATTGTCATTCTTATTCTAATCTTTATTTCACATTTCTCGATTCAAATTATACTTGTTACATAGGGTTGAGAAATTTGTGGCACTTAGATTTCTTCATTCAATTAAATACAATTGTAATAATATAGAAATAAGAAAATGAGTCGATCTCTACAAAAAAGAGGAATCGCAAGTCAAAATAGTTCGTTTTTTTTTTTTTATAACTTTTCAACTCAAAATGCAGTTGAAATTGTGGGTCGAAAAATATCTCACACTTCATGGTTCGAGTCTTCCCTATAAACATACTTTTTCCCCCCTTATCTACACTAGTTGTAGTCAACATGCGATACACGTTATTTTTAAATCTTATAAAAATAATATTCGTACTTTTTCATCTCGTTCTTATAAGTAAATAATAAGTCACCTCAAAGGTGCTCATAGTCGAGAACAAAAGTTCAACAATCAAATTTGGATACTCGTTTGTAGTATCTCAAAACCATGATTTTTTTTCTTTCATTTGAAACATTACCAATTCCAATACTTGTAGTTACCCATTTCGATGTTGTACTATATTCTAAGCATATAATTTATATAAATTTCATTTTTGTACCTCAGTTCTCGATGTTCCTTGAACAATTATATAATTTATTATTTAATTGACGAGTGTCCCAAATTTTCTACAATATTGCAAATAAAATCTATCAAACAATATATAACTCTATCAAACAATATATAACTATCGATTGAATAGATTAACCAACCATAACAAATTTTTTCAATTAGACGCTGGCATCACATCTAATACAAGAAGAGAAAATATAAATTTGCATCCATTGATAATGAAATTAGGTAGAAAATAAAATATTTCCAACAAAACATAATTTCAGGAGACATGATTTGCATTCCCAATTTTCTTTGACCATCTGAATCTCTAGACAAAGATTTCAAAAGAAGATGAGTGTATTTCAAATAAAGTAGATGAATCTTCAAATTCTCAATTGTTTTCTTCAAAATACAATCAACAAAGCAATTAAACTTCAAGCTCTTTAGATTCATGCTTGAGATTGATGTCATTGACCAAAAGAGAGGAGCTTAGATGATAAAGTTGTTACCCAACACCGGGAGGCACCACTTGAGAAGAAGAATATGTGCGAAAAGAGGAGTTTCATTCGCCTTACAGTAATCAAAGTCGATGATGAGGTTGAAATTTTCTTAGTTGAATTCGAGCATGGCGGCAAAAACAAAATCATATCGGTATGATAAAGGAAAGATCAAGCTACGGAAGGTAAACAAAATTGTACGAAGTTGATCAAAGCAAGAAGAGTAGGGCCTCAAAGATTTATTCAAAGTGTCTTGAGCGATCACCACGACAAAGTCAAGCTAATGACTTTAAAGAAGCGCTCAATGGGAGGCAACCCATTTTCTACCCTTTTATTTAAATTTATTATTATTTCAATTTTAGGATTTCAATTGACAATTTGCACGTTTTAGGTTTCTAGCATTTAAAGTAGGTTTTTAATTCTTAGGTTTTGAGGCTACAATCATCGTCATCTTGCATAAGTACGTTTTTCCATTAATTTAAATTTATAAAAAAAAATTCGATTTCTCAAAATTTGTACCATGCGATCGCATGGTATAACCCTATCTTGATCGCATAGCTTTACCTGATTTTTTATTCTCCGCGATCGCAGGATATTTTGTCCTTGCGATCGCACTGTTTCCGAAAAAAAAATTTTATTTTATTATTATTAATAAATTCTTTTTTTCTTTTCTTTTAGGGTTACAACCTAAGGATCGGTGGATGACATTCAAGCAAAGATTTGTCGACCAACTTGTATGATCTCTCTCACCAATTGTTCATACCATACTTCTTCTTGACAGACCATCCGATCCACATCCGGGTAGTCTCGATCTTTATATACTCATTTGAATTATTTTTACATTGGAGACAATGTATCTTTTAAGTTTGGGGGTAGTGAAAAAATGTTTGGTCCGATGATAATACTTGATATTGGTTGTTAAATTATTTTTAAAAAAAATAATACTTGGTCCGATGATAATACTTGATATTGATTGTTAAATTATTTTTTAAAAAAAATTATTTATATTTATTTGTTTGCATATTTATGTGATATGAATAGTCTTGCCGGCTAATGATGCAACTTTTTATTTAATTATTTAGCTTTAATCTATGACTTGTGAACAAATTATTATTATTGGTTAAATGTGAGACTATTTGACCATGTTTGATATTGTGTTGTGTCGGCCGATTAAAATGATTTTTAGCTATATTGGTGCACTTAAGTTGAAAATAATAGGATATACCTGTTTAAACCTAAAATCATCCATATCTCAAACAAATAACCAATATAGTGAGAAAGTGTGGTAATTAAACCGTGATAGTGGCTATCTAGGTTATGATTGATTCCATGTATGTTGAAAATTTGTGTGGAGCACTTTAGACCGATTAGAGGAAACTAAGTAATGACCGAATGTTAGGAATCTAATCTTCACGTATGAACTTATTACACGCAAGGAACAAAAATTTATTATTATTGCTTAACTCTTTTCGTAGCCTAATTGACTTGAGTGAAAAGGTCCGTAGGGATTTCTCAAAACCTGATGCCCTAAGGTTCGAAAGACCTGGGAGTCATCGACATCAAGCTCGTTACATAAGTCATTTAGAAAGTTTAATGGACTGAGTTTTGCACCTTATTAATATCTTATAACTCCTTTCGTAGCCTAATTGACTTGAGTGAAAAGGTCCGTAGGAGTTTCTCAAAACCTGATGCCCTAAGGTTCGAAAGACCTGGAGTCATCGACCTCAAGCTCGTTACATGAGTCATTTAGAAAGCTTAATGGATTGAGTTTTGCACATAAGATCGATATAAAAAAATTATTATTTATTTATTTAAATTTAATTTTTATTTACATCCAAAAAAAAATGATGAAATTCTTTGCAAAGTAAACATAAGGATTAGATGACTAATGGGTTTGACTTACTTAGTAGAAAATTTCTGGTCAAGAGTGCTCATAAATTGGAGAATCTTCATATACTTAGGTTGTCACGATTATTAGTTTTTTCAACCAGCCTCGAACAAGAAAATAATGAGCGAAGTGTTACCTTTGAACCAAAATCTCGGGATTTGAGAGAAAACATCATTTTGGGGGAAATGTACCTTACGAGAAGGAAAAGAAAAGTTGACCAAGTGGTTGGGCTATCACCACCATAGAATTTAAGTTAATCAGATTAACTGTTATCACACACATATCGAGTATGGTTTAAGTAGAATCACGTTTACAATAGTATTACCTGAACACTCGTCATGAATTATAAGTTTTTCTTTTTGCAAAAGCTGAAGTAAGAACGGAAAGCTATTTATATTGTGAAGTATGTTACTGCTTATTTTATTAAGTGCATGATTATTTTTAGCTAGTTTATTCGAGGACGAATAAAAGTTCAAGTTTGGGAGTATTTGATAAGTACAATTTTGTACTTATCTGAACTTACAAAAAGGGATAATTATGAGTACTCTTACTTTATTTTCGGTATAATTGTGTGTTGTTTTGGTTCATTTTAGGAAATAATCAAAATCAAGTGTCAATCTGACGAAAAGAGAGCAAATAGAAGAAAAAGGACTCAAACTGCTAAGAAAAGATACTTCAGGGGCTTGACGTGCAATTACCAAGGAGGGAAATTCAATTTCAGCACCAAACAGACTATGCGATCGCATAGTACAAATGTGGTGCGATCGCAAGACAATAAAAAATTCAGCAGAATGTAAAACCATAGAACCATGCGATCGCAAGGTTCTAAACCATGCGATCGCATGGGCATACGCGGCAGCAGTTTGGCAGTTTTCTGATGGGATTAGAATTCTACAACTCCAAGATAAAACAACAACTTAAACACACGTCTTGGAGTCTTTGGAGAGCATTATAAAAGCCAGATAATAGCCATAACAAAGGGAGACGAATTTTGGGAAGAAGATACAAGAGGAGAATTGAAGATCAAGGCACGGGATTGAATATTCTTCATCCAGAGTCACGGGTTGTAATTATTTCTTCTTCTTTTTCTTTCGCCGGATCATGATGAAGTCAATTATTGTCATAATTGATGAAATCATGTCCGGCTAATTTACTTTTTCTAGGATGAACGATGAAACCTCATGATTTTTAATTAATTAGAAGTTTTTCCGTTTTAGTAATTAATTGCTTTTGGGTTGATTATTCTTTAAGCGCTTTTCTATTATTTTAATGCCCCGATCACCATTAGAATATATTGTGATCTATATTGAAGTCGAGAGATTCAATATAGATTAAGCACGTGGTATTGAATAACATAGGGTCCAATTATAGATAGAGATTACTATTATGCTTTATGAAATCTATTTAGGTGTTCTTGAGATTTTAATGCATGTGTTTATGTTCGAAGCTTAATTAGAGATAATGAAGTTCGCATAACATATAGAATTGATTGACCATCGAGAGAGGCTTTCGATTAATTTAGGAACGCTGATTTTCAATATATGGTAATTATAAGCTAAAATAGTTAAACAGATATTTGATTAAGGAAAGTGTTGGTGGATTCGCAAATCCTAGAGTTAGTAGATCTTGAATTCGTTCTTACCTTTTTAAAGTTACTTATTGTGGTTTTCAATTTAATTAAAATAGTTAAATTAGTTTAGAATCACACATCAAAATTAAATCTGTGTTTCGTTTTATTGCTAGAATTAGAATTATAAATTAATTGGTTAAATTAATATCTGGTCCTCGTGGGTTCGACACTTTATTTATCACTTTATTACTTGTCAACGATCCGTCCACTTGCGAGATTTAAATCGCACAACAAGTAGCCTAAAGAACGGATGCAAATGACTTCCTCATACTCCGGTTGGTAATCACAGAAGCATAAGTCAATTTACCCAAATTCAAGGCCGATTGAGCCTCTTGTGACATAATAGGAGGCCGGGAGGGACTAGGAGCGATGGGAAAACGCTGGCAAGCTTATCGCACTGCCGGCATGTGGGCCCCATGCACTGGAATTGGATCTAGCTGCTGCACACGTACGGCGCATAGGAGCGCGTCCTCTGATAGAATTTGATGCCCTTTTAGGGACAAGGTCGAAATTACCCCAGGATTCAGATGAGCATGCGCGTGTATTGTTTTAGGTACTGTAGTGATGCCAGAATTTGATAGAAGTTGCGGTTTGGGGGTGGGTTTATGGTTCAGGTCTAAATTTTTGACACTCGATGATAGAATAGCTTTACTTACACTTGAATTGATGATTGGTGGTTGATTTGCCTCAATTGTCAAACTAGTCAAAGAAGGCTCCCGAAGCAAAATTGAAGAATCCAACGGATCAAAATTTAAATTGATCAGGGCATGGGAAGAGAACCCATGAGAGTGGGAATCTTTTGGTGGTGGACCCATGTTGATTGGACCACCGGATGTGGTGGTGGAGCTAATTATCGCCACTTGAAAGACGGAAATATGGGGGTCGGGCTGGCAGTTGGGTGTGTCGGAGAGGACATTCAAACCCTGGGAGAGGTCATATCCAGTGGTTTTCGTGTTGGAGGATTCCCCTCCATGGAGGAGATAATTTTCAAATTTTTTATTTAGTATATGACCTAATTTCCATTTAAGAGTATTTTTGTCCATGTTTTTAAAATTTGGTTAATTAGTCAAATATTATAAAAAAGGGTAATTTGCAGCCTCCGTCCCCAACCTTTGAACTTTTGGCACTTTTATCTCCATTCTTTATTTTTTGGCACCTATATCCTCAACCTTTCTTAATTTGGTAGCTGAAGTCCCCAACCTTTGAACTTTTGACACTTTTATCCTTGTTTTTCATTTTTTGTACCCATATCCTCAACCTTTCTTAATTTGGTGATCAAGTCTCCAACCTTTGGACTTTTGTATCATATTTTTTAATTTTTTAATTGAAACTTATGAAAAGTCTATTTAAAGCCAAGTTTTGTGAGTAATTTTGTCTATAAATGTTGGTTTATTTAAAAAAACTTATTTTTAAAAATTTTATGAGATTTTTAGATTAATTTTTAATTGAAACTGGGTCGACCTTGGTTCGACCCGGTTCGACCTTCTGACCCTTGACCCGTTACCTTTTTCAGGTCGATGGCTAGTTCTGTTTTCTCGAATATTGTATTATTTATATAAATAGTTTTATCTAGATAACTATATTTTGATTAATGCTCTATTTGGGGATATGAGTGAAAAAAAAAGAATAAAGAATGAGGATATGGGTGAAAAAAATTGAATTTTAATTGAAATTGAGTCAACCTTGGTTCGACCTAGTTCGACCTTTTGACCCTTGACCGTTTTTTTTTGAATTGATGGTGAGTCCTGTTTTCTGAATATTGTATTATTCATATAAATAATTTTATTTAAAAAACTATATTTTGATTAATGCTCTATTTGAGGACATGAGTGCAAAAATGAAAAATAAAGATATGGGTGCAAAAAAAATGAAGAAAATCTCATACAATTTTTAAAAATAAGTTTTTTTTTTTTAAATAAACCAACATTTATAGACAAAATTACTCACAAAACTTGGCTTTAAATAGACTTTTCATAAGTTTCAATTAAAAATTTAAAAAATATGATACAAAAGTCCAAAGGTTGGGGACTTTAGCCACCAAATTAAGAAATGTTGAGGATATGGGTGCAATAAGATGAAGAATGAGGATAAAAGTGTTAAAAGTTCAAAGGTTGGGGACTTCAGCCACCAAATTAAGAAAGGTTGAGGTATGTATGGGTGCCAAAAAATAAAGAATGAGAATAAAAGTACCAAAAGTTCAAAGATTGGGGATGGAGGCTGCAAATTACCCTTATAAAATTGGTGTATTTCAAAATACACCTTTCAAATATGGTATTTTATCCAATTTTCTCCTTTAGTTTTTGCACTATAACGGCCATATTGTCGAGCTTTAAAGTTATTTGCATGCTTAGTCCTAATATTTGGACATTTTATACTGTTTGTCTTTATTATACTCTATGTTTCACATTTAACTCCTCAACCTTTTATTTTAAAATAATTTTGTCCTTCTTCACAATTTTTTTTTTTTTTTTTTTAATAAACTTTGTCTAGCATGAACTCTACAAAGATGTCATTTTATATTTTACTTTGATTAAATGTTAATGGTAAAACAAAAACAAAAATACAAGTTCTACCTTAGAGCAATTTGACTTGTTCATAGTGGTCTAAATCTTGGCAATTGTTATATTTCTTAATTTGTGTCAACGCATTGATAGTTGTCGAATATGTCGAAATCTTTATTATAACATTTCAACTAAGAGTATATTTTTTGTATTTTTAAAAATTTGAATGCATTTTGACCGCTCAAGTAAAGTAGTTTTGCACCCGATTATTCAATGTACCTTGGTAAAATTAAAAAAAAAAAAAAAATTGTGGGATAAATGATGCTAAATTTACAACCAGTTGTAAACTCGTATTCACTAAAAACATGAGTTTGAATGGTGAAAGGCAACTTTCACTAGATGATGGCAAGTGGCTTGATCCCCATCGTCCATGGTGCATTCGTTAGACGGTTGGATAACATTTTTAAAAGGCGAAGAACAATCCCCATACACGGTACTGTACCACTCTTGGATTGATCGCTCACTCTCTCTCTCTAAGTCTTGTGTTCTTTCAACTCCTTCGGATTTTCTTTGGGAATCTTTGATCTTGGGTGATCATTGATCGCTTACATTAAAATATAATCATTCTCTGAGTGATTAATCAAATTTGTGGGGTGATTAGGTTTGGAATAGCCTTCTATGAACAATAATAGTTTTTTGGGTAACTAGACTTCTTGAGAGTTTCTTGTATTGGTCTAGAGTTTTGGAATAGTGCCGTGTATGGGTGGAGGAGCTATGCCAGAGAATAGCAAGTTCCTAAATCCGATGATTTCATGTGCTGTGAAACGTTTTGGGTTGAAGCGTTGAAATTATTCTTTAGTTCTACTTTTACGTTTTTACTTAGTTTAATTTTTCAGTATACTTTATCTTTTATAAAATCTTTTGTTGTTAATCTTTGTCTTTCTCAGATTTTGGTTTTGTAACAAAAATGACTTTGTCCTTGTAAACAATAAGAATTGTTGGTCGAGATTGGCATTTTGATTTTTCTTTTCCATATTTTATCTACTAAATATTACACTTATTGCTGTAGTTCAAAAAATATATCCATTTGAAACCTTTTCTTTTGAGCATTAACTCATTATTTGCTTTCATTTAAATAAATTTATCATAAAATAAAGATATAAAAATTGTCATTCTTATTCTAATCTTTATTTCACATTTCTCGATTCAAATTATACTTGTTACATAGGGTTGAGAATGTGTGGCACTTAGATTTCTTCATTCAATTAAATACAATTGTAATAATATAGAAATAAGAAAATGAGTCGATCTCTACCAAAAAGAGGAATCGCAAGTCAAAATAGTTAGTTTTTTTTTACAACTTTTCAACTCAAAATGCAGTTGAAATTGTGGGTCGAAAAATATCTCACACACCATGGTTCGAGTCTTCTCTATAAACATACTTTTTTTTTCTTATCTACACTAGTTGTAGTCAACATGCGATACACGTTATTTTTAAATCTTATAAAAATAATATTCGTACTTTTTCATCTCGTTCTTATAAGTAAACAATAAGTCACCTCGAAGGTGCTCATAGTCGAGAACAAAATGTTCTACAATCAAATTTGGATACTCGTTTGTAGTATCTCAAAACCATGATTTTTTTTTCTTTCATTTGAAACATTATCAATTCCAATACTTGTAGTTACCCTTTTTCGATGTTGTACTATATTCTAAGCATATAATTTATATAAATTTCATTTTTGTACCTTGAGTTCTTGATGTTCCTCGAACAATTATATAATTTATTATTTAATTGACGAGTGTCCCAAATTTTCTACAATATTGCAAATAAAATCTATCAAACAATATATAACTCTATCAAACAATATATAACTATCGATCGAATAGATTAACCAACCATAACAAATTTTTTCAATTAGACGCTGGCATCACATCAAATACACAAGAAGAAAAAATATAAATTTGCATCCATTGATAATGAAATTAGGTAGAAAAATAAAATATTTCCAACAAAACATAATTTCAGGAGACATGATTTGCATTCCCAATTTTCTTTGACCATCTGAATCTTTAGACAGATTTCAAAAGAAGATGAGTGTATTTCAAATAAAGTAGATGAATCTTCAAATTCTCAATTGTTTTCTTCAAAATACAATCAAAGTCTTCTATTTATATTAATTGCAGGAACATGCATTTTATTTTGTTAAAGTATAAATATATATGGATCAGTTACAGTGTCATTCATAATATTTTGAAACGACAATTCACAATAAATTTCTAAATTAAAGTAACAAAGCCATTAATTAGTTTTTATACTAGCAAATTAAAGTAGAATTGAATAATTCATTTAATTAATTAATATAATCTCAAATATAAATAGCCAAAGTTTAGAAGTATCTCCCTACAAATGTTCCTTGAGAAAACCATAATCCTATTCCTCTCAGTAGACCTCTTAAGAAGTTAGATATTATGGCATATAAATCATCAGCTTTGGCATTGTTTTTGTTGGCATGCATGGCCACATCTGCCATGGCGATATCTTCAGGTCCAAAGGTCTCGCATGCCGCCTCTGCAGTATCAGAGGCAGCACTGGCAGTGGATGAGTTTCTACCATGCTTGGAAGCTCTAAAAGGTCTTGATGGTTGCGTTGCTGATATTTTGAAAACAGTGTTTGGACTTCCACTTGGTCCTTCGTGCTGCCAAGTTATCAGTAACATAGCTAAAAATTGCTTGCCATCAGGTTTTCCTTTAACTCAGGTGGCATTGCCTGCCACACTGAAGAACTGCATTACTGCCCCGGCACCACCAGCTCGTGGTTGAACGAATTATTTTTCCTTTTAAGATTCACAATAATAGAGAGAGAAATTAATTAGGTGGTTGTAATTTTATTTTTGTTTTGGCATTTGATGAAGATTGCTGCAATTTTCCAAGAATACCTTTTGATCTTTTAAAAGGAATTAATATATGCAAATCAAACAATTTTCCATATTGTTTTTGCTTGATTGAAATGGATGTAATGCTTCCATATTTCATGTTTTCAATTCATTATCTATAAATAGGGTCAGAGCCACTGAGTTTAGGTGGAGACCTAAAAATCACATCTAAACTTTGATGGTGTTTTGCACCAATATATATATATACACACACAGACACAAATAAACTCTAGATAAAGAAAAAGAAAATGGCAACTTTTCAAAATAGCTCTCTATTAATGGCAAAATTAAAAAATAATCAAATGTGTTGGATTGAAGGAGTGATGGTGGGAAGCAGGGCTTGGGGCTTGGCTGCGTTGGCGTTGGCGATGGCGATGATGGTAGGGTAGGGTAAAGGGCAGATCCAAGGTCTGTCATGGCATAAAGCCTAAGTATAAGAGCCTGCAAACTATATTTAGCTCCCTGACACCACTTGCAACCACAGTTGCCCAACTTCGACCCCACCTCATAAATATTAGTTTCAGTTGTTAGTTCTTTTTATTTGTAATAGTTTATTTTAGTTGTAAAAGAACCCTATTATTTGTAAATGTTATTACGATTCCTCAAATTTTAAACATCTAATCCTATAAGTTAGGTTTTTCTTACTTAAGTTATTCTAGGGACAGTTAGTATTCGAAGTCTTGTCAAGCTCACTGGTGTTCACCCCCACACCAACTATAGTAATTTTCTGCTTTCATCAATCAACGGACAAGATATTTTCAATGCATTCAAATCTTCTATTGCAAAGCTTTCTTAAGATTGTTTTCCATTATTGAATCAAGCGAGAACAGACACAAGATAGTCTAGTAGAGTACACTACTAGAAAGAAAGGCGGTCGTGATAGTTGGTATCAAAGCTGAGGCTTACGACTCTTGAGAAGAAAGCAATGGATTTGAATGCATCACACACCATAGATCTCAAAAAGAGTACTAAACAGCGCCTGGATGCACTCGATAGGTAAACTACTAGATTATGTAACACGGTCGAGACAGAAGAGGCAGCCATCTGTGAATTGAACATCCAGCTGGATGAGAGCTGAATGATTTGCGCAGTGATAACTAATGAAAGTTACAATCCTTCTCGATCTACCGGAAGAAATGGAAGCCATGAGACTTCAGTTGCGAATACTTCAGCATGTAGTTGGCAATGGGCAAGCCCCTGTACAAGAGTATGCACCTATGCTCAGAATTCTAAAACCGCGCACCTATGGTGGGGCACACAACACGAAAAAAGTCAAAAACTTCTTGTTTGACATGGAACAATATTTTCTTGTCGCTAATATTGAAGACGGGGCAAGAAGAGTGACAACAACTACTATGTATCTGGGTGGAGATGTAAAACTATGGTAGCGGACAAAATATGTTGATATTCAGGCCTGACGGAAGCTACGAGAACTGAAACATACTAGCTCCATCTGAGACTACGTGAAAAACTTTTCAGACATATGCTGGACATTCAAGACATGTCTGAAAAGGACAAGCTCTTAACTTGCATGGAATGCTGAAACCATGGGCAAAAACTGAACTCCAAAGACAATATGTGGTTGTTGTAAGCACGACAATGAGAGCTTTCGAATGCTTGATAGACTATCAATCAAAACCCAGAAAGGAGTGGCTGCAAGTAAATAGCCAATACCGATGGGGAAAAATAGATCCTTCAAGCCCACATCAAACCCAAATGGAAGAGAACGCTACTCTCACCATAAGAAAAGCCATCAGGGAAACTATCAAGTGCTACTCCTAGAAAAGCACCATGGAGCAAATCAAGTGCTACTTCTAGAAATGATAAGTGTTTTTTATGTAGTGGGCCTCACCGGGTGAAAGATTGCCCAAAAAAACAGTTTGTGCATTAAGCCAACTGACAAATGGAGTACCGAGTTCGAAGCAACACATTCTGTAGGCCATCAGTCATTACGAGGCTGATTCTAATGAGGACGAGGATGTCTTTGGGAGCATTGTCGAACTATTACAGTACAATATCTCACTGAGTGACTGAAAAGGGCGATGTATCCTTAAAAATGGTCAAAAAAGAAGAGCCAAATCCTCGTGCTTGTAGGGCTAAAGGCTTGATGTACATTAATGTGAAGATCAATGAAAAACTAATCAAGGCCATAGTAGATACCAGTGCCACTCACAACTACTTTGCAAGTCTCAATGTAGAGCGTCTTGGGCTTGTGCTAGAGAAACGTATTGGAAAGGTCAAGACAATCAACTCAGTTTCTCAATCGATTTTCGGAGTAGCCAAGTCCGTGCTTATTAAAGTTGATCATTTTGAAGAGAAGAACATCTCAGCCATGCAGTTCAATAAGAGCTTCAAGTAGAATGAGCCCTCGTTTTTGTGTACTCTTTGACTGGAAGAGATTGATGAAACAACTGGCCCTATCCAAAAACCTGTTAGAAGGATTCTATAGGAATTTGAAGATGTCATGAAGGAAGAATTGCCAAGGAGATTATCGCTAAGGAGGGCTATTGATCATGGAATTGAGCTTATACTAGGTGTCAAGTCTTCTGCTAGGGTGCCCTACCGCATGGCTCAACATGAGCTAGAGGAGCTTAAGGAGCAATTGGCTGAAATGTTGGACAGTGAGATTATCGTACCTACGAAATTACCATATGGAGCTCTAGTGCTATTTCAGAAAAAGGCTAATGGTTCTCTTCGGATATACTATGACTATCGAGGTTTCAATAAATTCACAATGAAAACAGTTATTCGATTCCGCTAGTGGCAGATTTCTTTGACCGTTTGAACAGGGTGAAGTACTACACAAAGATTGATCTAAAGTTCAGATACTAAAAAGTTCAAATCAAGGAAGTGGATGAAGCAAAGACTATAGTGGTAACCATAAATGGAGCATTCATATTCAAAGTTATGCCTTTTAGCTTGACAAATGCTCTAGCAATGTTTTGCACGATGATGGATTAGGTACTTCACTGGTTTCTGGATGACTTTGTGGTGGTGTACTTGGACGAATCATAATTTACTGTGAGACTCTGGAAGAGCATGTGCAACATGTGAGAAAAGTTCTTATTTGGCTATGGGAGAATAAACTTTATGCAAAACCATCGAAATGCTCATTCGCCTGCACCTTAATCAACTTTTAAGGTCACATTATTGAGTAAGAAAAAGTCCACATAGATACGAAGAAGGTTAAGGCCATCAAAGATTGGCAACCGCTAAAACACGTACATGATATCGCCGCTCGTTCCTGGGTTGGCCAACTACTATCAAAGATCTGCGGAAAGGATATTCGTAAATCACACTACCGCTAATCGAATTAACAAAGAATCAAAAAATTTGGAAATGGTCGCCACAATGCCAATCTGCTTTTGAAAAACTGAAGGAGTCTATATGGCAAATCTGGTGTTGGCCTTACCAGATATGGCCAAAGATTTTGATGTGCAGATGCATCATATTTTTCTCTTGGGGGAGCCCTATTATAAAAAAGGACATCCAGGTGGTATATAAGAGCCCAAGATGAATAATGCATAGCGTCGTCACTCAGCGCATGAAAATGAGTTGTTGGCAGTAATCCATTGCCTCAGAGTATAGCATCACTATCTGCTTGGGTTTACATTCATAGTGAAGGCAAACAATACTATTGTGAGTCACTTCATGTCACAATCGAAACTTTCAAGCAAGTAGGGTCGTTGGCAGAAACTTCTTTCAGATTTCAACTTTGTACTGGTGTATCGTGCTAAATCAAGCAATCATGTAGGAGATGCACTAAGTCGATTTTGCATCAAATTTGTATCACATTATGAGGGTAGTCAATATAATAAATGATTTAACTAAATATTCTTGTATTGTATTATTCACTTGAACTTATAGTCTTGTATAAATCATAAAAAGATATATTGTCGCCACATTACATTATATTGATAAACTATGGATTATGCATAAAATAATATTTTTTAAAAAAGTAATTGAATACCCTTATAATGTGATACAAATTTTACTTATTTAATAAATATTATTAGAAAATTTAACTGCAAATCTACAATTCGTAGTTTCACATTTAATAATGATGCATATAATAACATAGTAATATATAGATTAGTTCGAGAGTTAAATTCAAATTTTGGTGGAATTTTATTTCATTCTCGATGTATATGTCATATTTTTAATTTAATTGTCTAAGATAATTTAAAATTTATAGGCCCCCAATTAGAAAAAAAAAAGTTAAATATGCCATAAACTATATTATTGTCTCACCTTCTAGGAAACAAGTATTTGATGAATTATGTGCAGAAAATTCACTTCCAACAAAATGTTTATGTGAAGATAGACTATAGATGAAACTCTACTTATTTAATACTTCATTCATTTGAATGTTATGAACATTGTATAACTGCCTATTATAATGACCGACACTCACATGGTCCAAAATATGATTTCAAAACATATGATTTTGAAATCGCATTCCATGTGAGAAAAATTTTTAAAAGTTTTTTCGATGCCACAAACGCATGTCTTTGGCGTATATATTACCCTACAAGTCTATTAGTTTAAAATTAATTTTATTTTTTCCAATAATTTTAATAGACATAAGATATTTCTTAATTTTTTCTTATATTGTATTAGCAATAGAGATTAATTTTATAAAATATTGAGAAGAATTGCCTATGTTGTTCCTGTTAGCTTCAATTATAGATTCTAGAGTAAATTTAGAGGGTACAAAACATATTATTTCGATAATGTCTAATAAGTTAAGTTACGGGAATTCAATAACTTAGGGTAATTTTAAAAAATATATTATGTGAAATGTACGACTTTTATACAAAAATCGATAGAAACTTTAGAAGACCTCCTGTAGCAATCTCTTCTTCGTCATACAAATGATGATAACGATTATTGGAGTTTATTTAGTTTCGTTAGGCACTACAAGACGGAAGACCTTTACAGACTAAACAATTAGTCGGCCATATTGTAAACTCCGTCGGTGAATATTATTGCTGACTAAAATTTTATGGTGGACAAGCTAGTCAGCGAAAGCCTGTCGGTGAATCAAATACCGACTACAATATTGTTTAGTCAGTAAATATTATCTACAACTAATGTGATTTTGGTCGGTGTTATATTCGCCAACTAAAATAAATTTTAGTCGCTAAAAGTCAACGCCGACCAAAATATTATCTAGTCGGTGTTATATTCGCCGACTAAAAAAACATTTAGTTGGTAAAAATCATCGCCGACCAATATATATCTAGTCAGAGTATGTTTGCCGACTATTTTTTAGTTGGGAAAAGGTATCTCAGACCAAAACTTTGTGGTCGGTAATTATGTACTAGTTTTTTTTTCTAAAAATTAATTTTATTATAATTATGCAAGGTTGTTACAAATTGTTAATCTAAATACAAATGTTAAATGGAATTGCATTTAAAAAAATACCACTAATTATTATGTCAATATATATTTCTTGTGAATTAAAAATATTAAAAAATTAGAAATATTTAAAATACACTTACAAACTAATATAAAATTGCAAACATTTCATTCCATAACTTCATTGTTCAAAATTACAGAGAATCAAGTAATATTGTTTCTATTATAAGATTACAAAGAATTAACTAATTAACTCGCAAGTATGCAAGCACATCATACCCGTTACCAGGTGATAACACTCTGATATGTAAATATGAACCATAAGAAAAAGGATCAGTTCCCCATCTTGTACATATGGCTTGTAAAAGATTAAACACTTCGATGCCCATTCAACTATGTAGACCTGCAAAAAATGCCACGTTGAAAGTAACTAAGAAGGCTTAATAAAAGTTCAAAAAAGGAAGAACATAAGTAACAAAGTACCAAAAGAAAAGTGAAGATTGGATACATTGCACCAGGTAAGGTTTTCTCTTTTGCTTTTGCATATGCATAATTAAGGACGAAATAAAATTCGAAAAAAAAAATGTTATGCTGAGAGATGAAAATCAACCATAATAAACATTGAACCTCTAAATACAAAGGAAATTTTTTTATTTATATTGGATCCAGCAACTAATGACATTGTTATAAATGAGCTACTGCATGCATATATCTATATTTTCTTATATAGTTTAAGCATAAAAACCTTTTGTTGCTGATTCCTGTTATTACCTTGAAGAGTATGGGTTTGGGTCAAGTACATCCACAAAGGGAGATGTTTACAGCTTCGGCGTCCTGGTTCCTGAGATGGTGACGAGAAAATGTGAAGTCGCAATTGGACAACTAAATGAGTTGGGAATTCTGTGCACACAGGAATGTGCTTCTACAAGGCTTACAATGCTTGATTGTGTCGATGACTTGGATCGGCTCAAGAGATACCTGTCACGGGACACCATAGCGACATTGGCAACCTCCCTTGGAATATCATCTTCAACATTAAGTGATGATTAGCAAATATATGTAGATTCGTCTGATTTCTTTTGAGATTCTAATTGCAGCACACAAAAAATCTTAAATTTTAGATCACACAATCACCCATGTGGATGGCATAAGAACGTAAAGGATAGTAGACAATAAGTGAAAATATCAGAACCTTCTCAGAGCCGGAAAAGCAATCAAACTGAGATTTTAAGCAAATTAAACCGATATTACAAGCATAAATCACCAAAGAACAACATTTGAAGAGAGCAAACTATTGCGGAGACCAGATACACCAAATTGGCAAAAGCACTTGCATTTGGCATCAACTGTAAAGTATCAATAATTTAAAGGTACAATAATTCCAAATAGCCTTTATTTATACAGTAAAAGCTAAGACATTTTTAATCAAAGACAGATAAATATCATAAGAGAAACTAAATATTAACACATTTTCATATCCATCCCTCTAATCAACAAATAAAATCCAACCACACAACTATAGCATTTCATACTATTACTATGAAATCACAAATCAGATGAATAAATAATTTATCTCATTCAAGATATTCAACAAAAGTGTATCTGCACAACTAAATGTAATCTAAGAGAGTTCCATAAAGCACAAAATGCAGAAACAGGAGTCTACAACACTCAAACTAGAAAGAAAAGACGATTTTTTTAGAGAGACTTGCCCTTCCAATTTCGTCAGCATTGATGAGCACAAACTCATTTCTATTGTGACAACCAGCCACAAGCCTACCTCCAGTGTTCATCATCACCATTGCCACAAATATCCCAACTCTTCAAATCCCAAGAAAAAGCCCACCTCAATATTCAATCCTCCAATGTACACAGACAACTCGAATACTTATAAGAGACAACTTGTTTTGTTAAAAATCAATGTTTTCAAAGCACACAATAAACCCAACTCAAGATTCACCTTGCGTTGCACAAAAACAAGTTGGAAGGGCTTAGAGGAGCAACTTCTTTTCAGAAAACCAAAGCTATTGAAATTGCAGAGTTAACCTCTCAACGCATATTAACAAATGGAATAGCCAACTTATGTGCAAAAAAATCATATCCATCTGCTAGGCACTCTTGATTTCCTGATATGTAGAATACATGTTAACCTCCAAAACCTCATAAGGGTCTCTTTGCAACTGCTTCTTGCCATCGTTTTTCCCCGCCTTCGATCTTTTCCCCGGCATTTTCTTACTTTTTGAATCCATACACCATAAGAATTCGTAAACAGGAACTAAGAAATGTTTATCTCATTTCCGAGGGGTTATAGCTGCCGACGGAGAGGAATGAGTCACGGCCACCGGCGTTGAGGGGGAAGACTGTTGCGTTGTTGGAGACAATGATGCACATGGGAGTAGAAGAGAGGATGTGCATTTGAGGTTAGGGATTTCAAATAGGACTTAGAAAAGTGGCTGGGTTTGTACTTAAGTGAGAAATAGTGTTTCTAAATGAGGGAAAGTTAAATTTTTGGAGTTTGGGGAAATTGTGTAGCGGGAATTAAATGTTTAGGCAACCATAAAATAATTGTAGTCCACAAAAAAACACCTTTGCCGACTAGATATTGTAGTCGATAAAAAACACCTTCGCCGACTAGTTATTGTAGTCGGTAATGTTTAGGCGACTATAAAATAATTGTAGTTGGTAAAAAACACCTTCGCCGACTGGATATTGTAGTCGGTAATGTTTAGACGACCATAAAATAATTGTAGTCGGTAAAAACAATTTTTACCGACCATGTATTTTTAGTTAGTAAAATTTAGTCGGTAAAAGCCTCATTTCTTGTAGTGTAGAGAACTCAACATTCTAGTTCTTCTTCTTCACTTTCTCTTGCCATGAATGTAGAAAAAAGTAGTAAAGGCGTACATTTAAAGTTAGTTAGATATTTTGGTCCCGACATGCTTAATATGTTATATGAAGATAAGATAAATAATTTTGATATACTTAGGTGGTGGAGACAAAATGAGTGTCAACACCTAATTGTTTCTATTATAGAACGCAATCTACTAACACCTCCGGTATCAACTCACTACAAAAAAATACCCATTTTGCGACAAAAAAATGTTGTCGCTTAAATAGAGATTTTGTTGCAAAAATAATATAGTGACAACAAGCTGTTTGTTGCGGGCATTGTCGCGCTATAGAGCCATATAAAATATATTATCGACAACTATCATCACTAAATCGTCGCATAAGCAAACTTGCAATATTTTTATTTGCCGCAAAAAGTAAGAAATAGCAACAACATATTTGTCGCCATAATGTCGTTGCAATACATGGATGTCGCAAAAAATTAAAAGGGCAACAAGTCAATTTGTCGCAACGTTTATTCCAAAACACAATTTGCGAGGAGAAATGTTTGTTGCGAAAACTATTTTAAAAGTATAACGCTTGTTACCTATTCTATTTTGCAACAAAACGTTCTTGTAGTAATATATATTTTATAATAGGTCATGTTTGTCGCCTAATTTATTTTACAATGAGATTGCTTCGTTGCAGAATATATTATAAGATATTCAATGTTTGTAGTATAATTTATTATGTAATGAGTTTTGTGTATAGTTAAATTCATTCAGCAATATAGAGAGTTTGTCGCATCATCATTTGTGCAACAATATAAAGTTGTTGCCTAATTTATGTGGTGACTATTTATATAGGTCGCGTATTATAATTTGCAACAATATAAAGTTGTTGCCTAAAATTATTTGATGAGTACCACAGAAAAAGGGCATTCGACATCAGAAAACACTACTGAAAACTCCCCATTTGAATGGCATGGCTGAAAGAATGAACAGGACATTAATTGAGAGAATCAGATGTTTACTTTTGCATATAGGGCTGCTAAATTATATTTGGGGTGAGGCATTGAATATAGTTGTTTATTTGTTGAATCTCTCACTGTGCGTTCCACTGAACTCAGAGGTGTCGAATAAAGTTTGGACATGAAAAGATGTCTCTTATGATAACTTACATGTCTTTGGATGTAAGGCGTTTGTGCATACCCAAAGATGAAAGGCCCAAACTTGATGTCAAAACACGACATTGTGTGTTTATGGGCTATGGTCAGGATAAGTTCGGTTACAGGTTGTATGATTTGATTGAGAAGAAGATCATTAAAAGTTGAGATGTAGTGTTTATGAAGGATCAAACCATAGAAGATATTGACAGAACTGAGAAGACGTTAACAAATTCTTCTGGTGATTTAGTTGACTTGGATCTGGTTTCTTTAACACCGGCACTGACACAAACACATACACAAATTGAATAATTTTAGGATGACAAGCAGGGTACTGGTGAAGTAGATATTCCTGTTTAGTTTGAGATAGATGATGATTCTCATGAGCGGTCACCAATACCAGAGGCTCCACCAGCTGTTCCTCCAAAGGTCTACTAGGGACAAGAAACCATCCATTCGATATTCTCCTGATGAATATGTATTACTGATTGACGGGAGAGAACCACGAGTTTTGAAAAGGCTATGCAAGATGAACATAGGAAAAAGTGGCTGAGTGCAATGAAAAATGAAATGCAATTATTGCACGAGAATCACACTTTGTCTAAAGAAAATAGAGCTTTGAAGAATAGATGGATATATAGGGTGAAAGAAGATGAACATAGTTCACACCCATGGTATAAAGCTAGATTGGTTGTAAAGTGATTGACACAAAAAAATGAATTGATTTTGATGAGATATTGTGAATATTTGTGTGGTTTTTGGTTTGGCAGCTAATCCTGACTTAGAGGTTGAACAAATAAATGTGAAAACGGTCGTCCTTCACGGTGACTTCGATGAAGAAATATATATGGAGCAACAAAGGGGTTTGAAGTAAAAGAAAAGGAGAATTATGTTTGCAGATTGAGAAAGATTTTTGGGGCCTTAAGCAAGCGCCAAGACGTGGTATAAGAAGTTTGAGTTAGTTAGGAGAAGCAAGGCTTAAAAAAAACTTCTAACCATTATGTAGTTGTGCCAAAATCATGTGGCAATGACTTTATCTTTCTTTTATTCTATGTTGATGACATGCTGATTCTTGGCAGGAATACCTCAAGGATAGAGAGGTTAAAGAAGCAATTGAGGCAATATTTTTCTATAAAAGACTTGGGGTCATCAAAGTAGATTATTGGCATCCAAATCATTCGAGACAGAAAGGCCAATAAGTTATATTTGTCATAGGAGAAGTACATCGACAAAGTACTTTACAAGTTCAACATGGACAAAAATAAAGTTGTCAGTTCTCCTCGTTCTACTTATATAAAATTGACCATTAAGCAATGTCCTTCGACAGATGAAGAGAAAAAAGATATGGAAAGAGTTCCATATGCCTCTGCAAAAAGTTTGATGTATGCCATGGTGTGTACAAGAGTGGATATAGCTTATGCAGTTGGTACTGTTAGTCGATTTCTTGCTAATCTAGGAAGAGAACATTGGAACGCAGTTAAGTGGTTTATGCAATATCTTCGTGGGACTTCCGAGTTGAGACGTCATTTGGAAAGTGGAAAACCAGTGTTAGTTCGTTACACTGATGTAGATATGGCAGGAGATATTGATTCTCATAAGTCCACTTCGATTATTTGATTACTTTATCAAGTGGGGTAGTGTCATGGGAGTCGAGATTACAGAAATGCATTTCACTTTCTACAACAGAAGCAGAGTTCATCGCAGCAATTGAAGCTAGTAAAGAGTTATTGTGAACGAAAAACTTTGATCGAGAACTTGGATTCAAACACGAAAAATATGTGTTGTTCTATGACCATCAGAGGGTGATTCACCTTGGTAAAATGCTGCATTTCATTTAAGATCAAAAAATATTTATGTGAGGTATCATTAGATTAGAGATGTCTAAATTCCCTTGAAAAGATTCAAACCGATCATAATAAGGGTCTCGGACTCGAATGGGTGTAAAAATGGACTCATATTTTTAGTTCTGAGTGCCATCAAAGTTATACCACTTGAATTTAGTCCACTTACATTGATTGTTCAAGTTTGTAGCTCATCACCACTATAATCTATGTTCATACCACTAATATCCAGGTTTTCCACATCTTGATTTCCAGATTTAGAGAATTCATCTTTCCTAGATTTATAGTCTAGAGTATGAATTTCCTCATAGTACTCCACCTAAGTTCAGATTCAGAGGAAAATACATCACGTCATCATGAAAAACAACATCCATTGTTATGAACATTTGTTGAGTTGGAGGATGATAGCATCGATACCCATTTTGATGTCTAGCATACCCGAGAAAAATACATCGCAATACCCGATGTGTTAACTTGTTGCGTTGATGTAAATGTAGATGAACAAATGCTACACAACCAAAGATATGAAGAGGTAGATTTGGGACGGTTGGAGCAATGATTGATGTGGAAAGGTGTTCGAAAGTCAATAGACTTAGAGGGTACTTCGATTAATTAAATATGCTGCAGAAACAAGTGGTTCTCCCCAATAGTGTAATGGAATATAGGCTTGTATCATTGGAACTCATACAACTTCTAACAAGTGCCGATTTTTCGCCATTCTGTTGGAGTCTATTAGAACAAGTTGTTTGGTGAACTATTTCATTTTTTTTTTCAAATATTGTTGAAATTCAGAACTTTGATACTCTCAACCATTCTCACTACGAAGGACTGGAACTTATGCATTATATTGAGTGACTATTTTGAAATTTTTACAAATTTCAGTGACCGTTGCTGAAATTAACCCTTTCCAATAAACCATATTGCATACTATTTCTCCAATCCAATAAGATTACACTATTTCTCAAACAAGCGAACATATTCGCAAAAATAACCCTCCAACATTGATTTAACTACCCTCAAGACTAGACCCATTTTAAATAAAATAAATGGCCAAGGGCCAAACACCAACATGGTATAAACCAATGCAAAAAAAAAATAAAATAAAAAAAAATAAAAAAAAATAAAAAAACATGAATACATCAAGTGAGAAGATAAAACTTAAATTATTTAGCGTCGTAAAATCCTTCAAGACAGAAAAAAACGAAGGAAAATACCAACAAAATTTTCTATCACCAAACTATATATTACGATGAATTTAAATATTTATGCCTAAATTTTTTAGCTCATCAACACTCCATCAACAAGCTTTATGGCTTACCACAATAAACATCATCTAATATAAGAAACCCAAACAACAATAATAAAACTGAGTCTAAAATGAACCCTAATAGCCCTTTCAAAAACAAACTTGGAGAAAAACCAATTGTAAGAATCCAATTTCAATCTTCAAAAAAGAGAACAACATTTATAATTTGCACAATTCTAGCCAGCATGCACAGTGGTGATAAAATATTTTTATCTTAGCGCTCCATGGTATGATCGTCATAAAAATTTGACAACAAGTTCAAAAAACTAATTGTTTTTCAAATTCTATGGTTATGATCAAGATATAACGATTGATTCACAAGGAATTACCTCCCAATAGCAGAGAGTTAAAATCATACATGAGCGATCACTCGGGTTTACATTGGGCGATCACCCAGTGTAGAATTCCCCTTGCAGATTTTTGTTACCCTTTTTAGTTCTAATCCTACTAGGAAACCTTTGGTCCGTGATTTTTATGATGATTAGGATCTTTTGGGACAAGAGGAGGATACTATATATATGGGTGATTAACTCATAATTAGATAGTCAAATTTTGAGAGAAAAAACAAGAGAAGAAACAAGAAACGAAGATCAAGATTTATTCTTTCATCAAGATCGAGTCTTTGAGTTTTCTTTTTCTCCGGGTGATGAATTATATCTTTTCTTTTTCTTTTTCTTTTCTTCTTAGTATGTTAGGCTAAATCTTTTTTGTGCTAGGATTACGATGAAACTTGTAGTTTAATTCTTCTATTTGAAAACTTGATTTTTGACAATTTGCATTAATATAGTTTTGAATAATTAATTTTGATTTCTTTTTATCTACAATTATATACATAGTGATTGTATGATTCTTGTGGTTTATTTTGCTATTGAGAAATTGAAAACAGGCTAGACATCATTTTAATTATCATAAAGTCTGATAGATGGTAGAGATATACCGCTATGTTTTATGTGATCTTTAATTATCCATTGTAACTTAATGCATTCATGTGTATTCGCATTCGTCATAGAGATATAGTCGGGTCATACATATGAATATGTTTAATTTTATTTGAGAGAAACTATTGAATAATTTAGGGATATCGATCGTCATGACTGATGTATTTTGTCAAATTCAAGAATCCAGATAAATGAATTAACAACTAAAAGTGAATTCGGGATCCTAGTACTTTTCTTTCCAAAATTTAAAGTAATTCGTCTTAAGCTTAATCTTTTATTTGTTTGAGTTATAATTATTTAATCATTTTTAGTTAATATTTTAATTAGTTTAAGAAACCAAACTTCAAAAGTTAAATCAATTCAATTAAAGTTAACTTAATTGTGTAGAGCTATCTAAATTCCTTTGAGTATAATACTTGGACTCTAAATCTATTATATTACTTGTACGATCCGAATACTTGTGGAATAACAACATAAAATCGCTAACATATATCTCTGAATTTTCTAAATCTTCTCTCACATGTCTCTACTCAAACAAAGGTTTAACGGCTTTCGCCAAAAACAGTATGATTAATTAAGATTTTGAAATGGAAATTACTTAAGGGCTTGTTTGACAAAGTTTTTAGTAAAAGTTTTAGGTGATAAAAGTTGATGAAATGTGTGATTGAAAAGTTGATAAAAGCTATACGTTCCATGAAATATATAGTTAAATTAACTAATAATTTTGACATCAACTTTTTATCAATTTTTTAAGCTAAACCAAATAAGGGTTAAGTTATATGGAATTTTAGTTCACCTTAACCATCAAAATAACAAGTTAGAATGACTTGTGATAAATAACGTGCATCAACCTTGATGAGGACATTAATGAGAACATCGAGTATAGTATACTCATCAAGGTGTACTTATCGTCATTGTCAATCTCGTCGAGGTTGACGACGGGGATGAAAATAGTCTAATAAAGTGAATTTAGACTTTTGACATACAAGAATACTTTTTAATGAGAAAAATTAGATGACGAATATTTTCACGTTGTCCCATCACTTTTCAATTTATTGTAGTTGAGGTTGACCGCTTCCAAGTCGGCTCAAGTTTAGAGGTGGCAAAACTTGCCCAAATTTATATAACTTGGATTTTGGGTTGGGCCCTCGCCTAAATAAAACTGGGCTAATATGGCTGACCCATCTAGCCCGAAGTGGGCTAGTTGGGCCGGCCCCGATTTTGAATTTTTTTCTCCTTATCACTAATAGCTCATTTTGTAAATAGCCCAAATATATAATCCAAATAATATCAATCTAAATTGATCAAAGTCCAAGTCTCCAATAAACATTAATCCAAAAATTCCAAGATCCAACATAAAATTGTTTAGATTTCATTAAAATTTAGTTTAATTTAAGTTTCAATCCAAAATATATTTGATGTGACAAGTAAATTATTTATTTTAAATTTACTTATAAGTAAATTTTTTAATTTAAACCAAAAATGCTTATATCTCAAAGCAATAAAACGTGCATACTTTTAATATTTGTATTTTAAAAAAAAATGTCTACAAATAGTTTACAATTAACAAAAAAAATTATTATTTTGAAAGAAAATTGACGTTTATCTATTGACTAATAAGTGAGAACTCTAATTTTATAAATTAATCTCTTTAAAAATCTCAAAATATATGGTCTAAATTTATCTAAGACTGTAATTGATGTAATGTATTGAATTGTATAAAAAAAATTATTTCAAAAAAAAAAAAAAAGAAAATTAAACCAAGTTGGGCTAATGGGTTGGATTAGGCTAGCATATTTTTGGTATTACAAAACTAGGTGGGCCGACCTAGTCGTCTCTGCTCGGTGGACTGGGATGGCCAACCCAATCCATTTATCAGCTCTACTCAAATTGTAAACAAATTCCATAAGCAAACACCTTCTAGTTTTATTTGTTTGGGATTAATTAAAGGGATTCAAATGGTCCCTAACCTTTGTTCTTAATGTAGAATTGGTCCCTAACGTTTATTTTTTGACAAACAAGTCCATAACATATGTGCTTTGGTGCAAAATTGGTCCCTATGACAAATATGTTCTTTGTTTTAATTAGAAGAAAGGAATTTTGGTGCTAATGGTCCCTAACGTATGTAATTAGTGCGGTTTTGGTCCCTAACCTTTCATTTTTTTGGCTAGGAGATCTCTAACCTATGCATTCGGTTGCAAAACGGGTCCCTATGGAGAGAATCTGTCCAATTGTGCCTTTAGCCATTAATTTGTTTAGGGATTTTTGCGCAAATGGTCCCTAACATTTATCCTTAGTGTGAGTTCCTAACATTTATTTTTGGCATACATGTCCTTAATCTATGTGTTTTGGTGTGAAATTGGTCCTTATGGGATAAAAAAGACAAACATGCCCTTAGTTAACTAGAATAAATTGTATGTAGATTCCTAATCATTACAAAATGTGCAAATATGTCCAACACTTTTATTTTTTATAAAAAATTAAAAAAAAGTAATGATTTTTTTTTTTTGGAATTAACACTTTAGTAATAAACATGTCAAATAAAATTTTTATTTTTATTATTAGGTAATTATATTATTTAAAATTTAAAATTTTATTTTATTGTTGTATAAAAAAATAAATTTGTCACAAACTTGATGTACAAATACTTTTATTTAATTGAGTTATATATTTATTAACTACAAATATTATAGATCTAACTATATTCTTCATATTTAATTTATCGTTTAAAACACATAATGTGCAAATTAAATTTTATTAGTAATTTTATATTAAATAAAAAATGTAATAAGATTAGTTCAAGTTATGTAATAATTTTTATTTAATAAAAATGTAATAAAAATTTTATTTTTAATTGACATGTTGTGTATAATTTTTATTTGACATGTCGTGTGATTGTGGGTATATAATTTTCTCAATGGAGTGTGTACATACTATTGAGTATTTTTTTTTTTTTTTGAATGCTCACGTTCCAAATTATTTTATTTACTAGAATTAATAGTTTGGCAACGGCATGATGGCAGGTGGTAGTGACTGATAAAAATTAGTATTTTTATTTACCAGATTTTATTTTATTAGTATTTAACATAAAAATACTAATAAAAGTTAATTTACACATTATGTGCTTTATTTTTTAACGAAAATAATACGATAAATTAAAATATGAAGAATATAGTTAGATCTCTAATATTTGTAGTTAATAAACATATAGCTCAATTAAATAAAAGTACTTGAACATTAAGTTTGTGACAAAGTTATTTTTTTATACAATAATAAAATAAAATTTTAGATTTTAAATAATATAATTACTTAATAATAAAAATAATAATTTTATTGGACATGTTTGTTACTAAAGTGTCAAAAAAAAAACTCAATAGTTTTCCTTAATTTTTTATGAAAAATAAAAATATTATTGTACATTTTGTAATGATTATGAATCCACATATAATTTCTTCTAATTAACTAAGGACATATTTATCTTTTTCATCCCATAAGGACCATTTTCGCACCAAAACACATAGGTTATGAACATTTATGCCAAAAATAAACATTATGGACCAATTCCACACTAAGGATAAAGGTTATGGACTATTTTTTCTTCAAAATCCCAAAACAAATTAATGACTAACGGCATAATTGGTGGGATTCCGCCTATAGGGACCTGTTTTGCAACCAAATGCATAGGTTAGGGAACTCCTGGCCAAAAATGAAAGATTAGGGACCAAAACCGCACTAAGTGCATACGTTAAAGACCATTTGCACCAAAATCCCTAGAAGAAATTGTATATGGATTCCTAATAATTACAAAATATGCAAATAGGTCCAATACTTTTATTTTTATAAAATAAAAAAAACTAATGAATTTTTTTTTTGAAATTAACACTTTTGTAATAAACATGTCAAATAAAATTATTGTTTTTATTATTAAGTAATTATATTATTTAAAGAGGAAAAAATCATTGTGAAAAATTATTTTTCTCCCTCTTGACTTATAAAATTTTTTCTCACTCTTTACTTTAAAAATTAAGTTAAATAAATAACAAAATGACGTATATAATTTTATGATATTGAACTAATATTATTACATTTTTGTTTAACATAAAAATACTAATAAAAATTAATTTACACATTATGTGTTTTATTTTTGAACGAAAATAAAACGATAAATTAAAATATGAAGAATATAGTTGGATTTCTAATATTTGTAGTTAATAAACATACAATTCAATTAAATAAAAATATTTAAACATCAAGTTTGAGACAATTATTTTTTTTATACAACAATAAAATAAAATTTTAAATTTTAAATAATATAATTACTTAATAATAAAAATAATAATTTTATTTGAAAAATTTATTTCTAAAGTGCTAATTCAAAAAAAAAAACTCATTAGTTTTCTTTAAATTTTATAAAAATAAAAGTATTGGACCTATTTGCACATTTTATAATGATTCGGAATCCACTTATAATTTCTTCTAATTAAAACTAAGGGCATATTTGTCTTTTCTTGTCATAAGGAACAATTTCGCACTAAAACACATAGGTTAGAGACTTGTTTGCCCAAAAATAAACATTAGGAACCAATTCCACAATAAAGGCAAAGGTTAGGACCATTTGCGCCAAAATCCCTTAATTAAATTACAGCAACTACTAATCAAATTAAAAACATAAACAAAAAATGGTAAATGTTTTTGTCAAGGAGAATCAATATAACTCATGAGTTACAATAGGATTAAATATATTTTGAAACGACAATTTGAAAATCTGAAATAAAAAAGAATAATAATAATGGCTATTGATTATTTTTCATCTTTAGTTAAATGCTATTAATAAAGTAGACCCGAATGCACTTGATATTAAAAACTAACACATTTAATTTATATAATCTCATATATAAATAGCCCAAGTATAGAAGCATCTCCCCACAAATCCATTTTATACATCTCTTAAGATTAAGTTAAGTTATTTAAATATAATGGCATTTAAAGTAGCAGATGTAAAGGGAGGTTTGGTATTGTTTATGGTTGCATGCATGGCGACATCAGCCATGTCTGGCCGGGTCAAGTCATGTTACGGCCGCACCACATCCACAATTATCTACTCTTGGGGCAATATCGAAGTAGCACCGGGCAATCGAGGGTTTTCGCCATGCTTGGAAGCTCTAAAAGGTATCGAAGGTTGCACATCGGAGATTTTAAAAGCAGTGTTTGGACTTCCACTTGACGCTTGTGCTGCCAAGTTGTGAATCGAGATAACCAAAACCGCTTGCCAAAAGGGTTTCCTTATCTCAAGTGTTTATGCCAATTGCTTTGGAAAATTGCATTAATGGCCCTATATCACCAGCAAGCATTTGATCTAGATATATTTGAAGATATGATTTTGGCATAATTTGTTGAATGATGCAGAATTTGAAGGAGTACATGGATTTTGCTTGTAGTGGAGAAAGAAAAATGAAAAACTCGGTCATGACAACAAATAATAATAATATTAATAATTTTTTTTTTTTTTTTCAGCCACTAGGTTAGTCAGAACCTTTTGCAATTCAATGAAATTTTTACAACTTTCCATGAACATTTGACATGTACGTGTCTAGTGGACAACATTGAAAACGTTAAAGAAGAAAACAAAGTAATATCTTGTCTATTGTCTTCTAAAACAACTTTAAATTTGATACATATCTTTTTGGGTGTGAGGAATTACCAATGCTCGAAAGTAATACTCAACTTTAAGTAAACTTGACTTAGCGGAACATAAAAGAATGGAACGACATGCGATCACAAAAGGACACCCAAAACTTCCGTGTAATAGAAAAAGACGCCTACTAATGAAAATAAACAAAAAAAAATGACAAAAACAAAGACATAATAATAAAATTAAAGTAATATGTCGGCCGTGCTTGTCATACACTACAAGAAATGAGGTCAATAGCGACAACATTTGTTGTCGCTGAATATTCATAAGTCGTTTCTTTAAGGTTTTAGAGACGACAAAGTCGTCGCTACATGTCGCCGCAACAAGTTAGTGTCTCTAGAGTTATAGCGACGACTTTATGTCGTCTCTATATAAATTTGTATCTATAGCGACGACAATGTCGTCGCAATAGTGTCGTGACCATATCTCGAAAACGGACTTAAAGGGACGACACAGTCGTCGCAAAACTCGTGGCTATTTACAAAATAATAGAGACCATTATCTCGTCGCCATACGTACATCTCTTACAGCGACGACAAAGTCGTCGCTACTACAATTTATGTAATTTACTATAGCGACGACGAAGTTAACATCGCCGCTTATAAACGTTTTAATTTTTTTAAATTTTTTTTTTGTTTCCAAATAATATAAATAATATATAAAAATTCAAAAATCTCTGGGACCCTCTAAACCGTCGTCCTCGTCCTTGTCCTCCTCCTCCTCCTCCTCCTCCTCCGCTGGCGCAGCTGGTATTTTACTTTTCAGAAACTCAATTTCAAGCTGCATTTGGCGTAGCTGATCCTCGTACATGGCAAACTGAAGATCATTATTCTAGGGGTCTGCAGAGGACTGATGGGAAGTTTCTTGTGGGGCAAACGATGAGCAGTCGAATCTAGCGAGGGAGATGTAACATTCGGAACCCGACCAACCCCACGGACGTGACCTCGTCGTTCTCCGAGAACCTCATTTGCAATAGCACGCTCGTCTAATGACGCGCTATTGGAGGCGACTTGTGTATGTTGAGTCTCTCTCAACTCAACAAGTTTATCATGTTCATGAAAAAAATAATAATAAATAATAATATCATGCATGTCGATAAAATTATATTAACATAATTTAAAAATTCTCACATAGTCACCAAATACCGCTGGTTGACCCAATGCCATCCCTAAGGTGTGAACGTCCGAACGAATCAATAATCCCGGCCACTTCGGGTCTCGGGGTCCCGCTACGACAATTTAAACGTGAAATGTAGTTAGTATACATTTTTATGTAATGTAGTGAAGATATTTATAATGATATTGAAAATTTATATGTTGTACCTGATTGTAACGCGTGGCATAGAAGCTTTTCGACCTCTGCACGCTCGGGTATTTAGCCTTACCCCGATTGGCTTTATTTTTGGAGGACCGTTCCTAAAGGTATAACATATAATTGATTCGCAAAAAATGTATTAGTTAAAAAAGTATATAAAATATCGTAAACAATATATAAACAATACATACCACGAAAGTAGGACCGGTGAAGAAGTCAATGCACTTCGCCAGCCCCAATCGGCGACATCTCGCCCGTATGGTCGGCTTTGGTCCATGCGCTTTTAAGTGATTATGCGCCTTGAGTTTGTAATCGCGATAACGATCGGTCGCCAGACAATCATCGCGGCACAAACCGCCTTGGCACTCGCCGGGCGACCGATCGCCCGCAGATCAAGTAGCTCGCAAGAGTGAAAAAAGAATACGTTCTTCAGAGAAGTCGTAAAACAAGTATTTATTAAGTGTACTAATAACAAAACTAATTTAAGTTCATACCGACATAATGCTACGTGAATAGTGCTCACGCCGCCTCCTCGGAACCTCTGCTCATGAAGGGGTAGCACGGGGCACAGTGAATCTCACTTGGTTCCCAACCAAGCACGTGAAATACTTGGCGTTATTCCCGATTGGCTGCATTGTGCGTTCGACATTGTCGAACGCGATAGGAAGTGGCATCTTCCGTTAGCTTTGCCAAACCATCTCAAGGTTGATGCCTCGAGAGATACCTCGTCGCTTTGGCGGGGGTGCTGAAAATAAAAAAAATTGTAAAATGTATTGATCATACGATTTTCAACGATATGTATAAAATAATAAATAATTACAATTTGAACGAAAAGTCTTACCAGACTCACATGTCGAAGGGAGCCGGTGAGATGGCTACTGTGGAGAATCTCCTGCACCATCACCTCCGTGCGACATCACGTCAGCCATACTAACACATGACATAATTGCGAACATCACGTCAGCCATACTAACTTTAAATGTATGTGAAAATTTGAATGTATTATATTTTATTTCCAATTCGTTCCTAAACTTATTTTATTGCAAAGAAGTCCATAAACTTTGAATTTATAGAAAAATTTTGAAGTTATTATATTTTATTTCAAATCGGTCACTAATTAAACTCATTTTATTGCAAATAAGTCCCTAAACTTTAAATTTATGAGAAAATTTGAATGTATTATATTTTATTTCACTTTGGTCCCTAAAATTATTTTATTGCAAAGAAGTCCCTAACCTTTGAATTTATGGAAAATTTTGAAGTTTTTATATTTTATTTTAAATTGGTCCCTAAACTTTAAATTTATGAGAAAATTTGAATGTATTATATTTTATTTCACTTTGGTCCCTAAACTTATTTTATTGCAAAGAAGTCCCTAAACTTTGAATTTATGGAAATATTTTGAAGTTATTATATTTTATTTCAAATTGGTCACTAAACTCATTTTATTGCAAATAAGTCCCTAAACTTTAAATTTATGAGAAAATTTGAATGTATTATATTTTATTTCACTTTGGTCCCTAAACTTTTTTTTATTGCAAAGAAGTCCCTAACCTTTGAATTTATGGAAAATTTTGAATTTTTTATATTTTATTTCAAATTGGTCCCTAAACTTTAAATTTATGAGAAAATTTGAATGTATTATATTTTATTTCAGTTTGGTCCCTAAACTTATTTTATTGCAAAGAAGTCTCTAAACTTTGAATTTATGGAAAAATTTTGAAGTTATTATATTTTATTTCAAATTGGTACCTAATCTTATTTTATTGCAAATAAGTCCCTAAACTTTAAATTTATAGGAAAATTTGAATGTATTATATTTTATTTCAATTTGGTCCCTAAACTTATTTTATTGCAAAGAAGTCCCTAAACTTTAAATTTATAGGAAAAATTTTGACGTTATTATATTTTATTTCAAATTGGTCCCTAATCTTATTTTATTGCAAATAAGTCCCTAAACTTTAAATTTATAGGAAAATTTGAATGTATTACATTTTATTTCAATTTGGTCCCTAAACTTATTTTATTGCAAAGAAGTCCCTAAACTTTAAATTTATTGGAAAAATTTTAAAGTTATGATATTTTATTTCAAATTGGTCCCTAATCTTATTTTATTGCAAATAAGTCCCTAAACTTTAAATTTATAGTAAAATTTGAATGTATTATATTTTATTTCAATTTGGTCCCTAAACTTATTTTATTGCAAAGAAGTCTTTAAATTTATAGGAAAAATTTTGAAGTTATTATATTTTATTTCAAATTGGTCCCTAATCTTATTTTATTGCAAATAAGTCCCTAAACTTTAAATTTATAGTAAAATTTGAATGTATTATATTTTATTTCAATTTGGTCCCTAAACTTATTTTATTGCAAATAAGTCCCTAAACTTTAAATTTATGGAAAATTTTTGAAGTTATTATATTTTCTTTCAAATTGGTCCCTAAACTTATTTTATTGCAAATAAGTCCCAACTTAAAATTGATGGGAATATTTGATTTTATTATATTTTATTTCAATTTAGTCCCTAAATTTATGTTATTTCAAATAAGTCCCTAAACTTTAAATTTATGGAAAATTTGAATGTATTATATTTTATTTCAATTTGGTCCCTAAACTTATTTTATTTCAAAGAAGTCCCTAAAGTTTAAAATTGAGTTTTTGTAAAATTGATCCCTAACTTTCATTTTAATGATAAATTGACACCGACACGTCGATGATGATGGTGCGTCCGTGCTTCTTAGCTATAATACAAAGGAGATCAAATGGATGAATTTTGTGGATATTGGGCTCAACTATAAATAATAAACTATTTCTTCTTTCTTGCAAAATAAAGCAAGAGAGAAAAACATGTATTAAGATTCTTGTTTAGAGTTGAAAGTTCTAGAACCTACAATAATTAAATTAAATTGAGTTTTAATCTTAATTTAAAAGCGTTAGACGTAACAATGTAACCGATGATAACAAGTCCGAACAAGAGTCAATTAAGCAATGAAGTGCACCGGAATTGGCGACAACATTGATGCACGAAATTATGTAAAGGCCACACAAAGAAGATTTTAACACAATAATGCAAAAAATGGATTAGTATAGCAACAACACCAAGCTCCAAAACACAAAAATGGCGTGACGGTGATATATCATATATTCATACCATCAACACGAGGATACACTAAGGAAATCCATATTACACACCAACACACACACAAAAGAACGAAACTTACCTAAATAACCCCAAAGAAAATTAAAACAAAATCGGAAAATTCATAAACAATCTTTAAAACGAGCAAACACACAAATTTAATCGATAAACTTAAACAAAACACGAGCGATTAAAACATGCCTTGAGAATCCAACAAGATATCACAAAAGGGAAGAACTAAATTTGTGAAATAGAAGGAAACAAATTGAATATTGGAGTGCACACCTCGGTCACAATGGGCTAATTCTGGCGGACGTTGGAAGAAGACGGCAGATGGCAGACGGCAGACGACGGCGGCGACGGTCACGCGAAGGCACTGGAAAAAGAACAAGTAAAGCCAAAATAGAAAAAAAGAAAGTTCTGTGCGAATTAAAAGGTCTGACTCTATAGCGACGACAGTTGTCGTCGCTATAGTACTTAATAGCGACGACATTTTTTCAGCTTTTAAGAACACGTGCCTAAAAAGTGGCGCCCAATTTTCAGGACAATAGCGACGACATATGTGGTCGCTATTGACAATACAATACAGAAAATTAAATGTTGATTTCTCATTTGAAGGGGATTTTTTAATTGAAATAATTTTTATAATTATTAATTTTCTCGCTTTTTAATATTATGAAATTTTTTTAATATTTAATATTATCAATAATTTTTAATATTTAATATTTATTGATATTTGATATTATCAATAATAATTTTAGTATTTAAAATTTAATATTTAATATTATTGATATTTAATATTATCAATAATAATTTTAGTATTTAAAATTTAATATTTAATATTTATTGATATTTAATATTATCAATAATAATTTTTAGTATTTAAAATTTAAAATTTAATATTATTGATATGTAATATTATCAATAATAATTTTTAGTATTTAAAATTTAATATTTAATATTATTGATATTTAATATTATCAATAATAATTTTTAGTCTTTAAAATTTAATATTTAATTTTTAATATTTAATATTTATTGATATTTAATATTATCAATAATAATTTTAATATTTCATATTTATTGAGATATAATGGGAAAATTAAATCATGTTTTTGTACAATTGTAGAACTTTTTTGTTCTACATTATGTACACAAATGTTGAAACTTCATCCAAACTCGCGTTTTGACCAATAGCAATGATAGTATGAATGACAAACATTCAAGTCGAAAAGTAAGAATAAACAATTTGAACATGCGTTTTTATAAAGTAATTTCATTACAAATTTAGTGACACACAATAACATTTCAATTTGATTCACTATCATGATACGATTGATCCCCATCATCGTCACTGACGTCCTCATTTATTTCACTCGATGTTTCTTCATCCTCGTATTCTGCATTTGTATCGTCTTCAACATCATCGTCGTTTATAAACGAAGTTTCTCCTGTAGTATCTGACGAGGCTTTCCTGATAACCAATACTTCGATCTCATCAGCTTCATCATCATCGCGGTGCAAGGATACATGCTCTATGTTGCCAAGATCAAAGACTAGAGATAAATCGGAAGAGTAGTTATTGTGGAGCAGGTCAATCTCTGTGATGTTAGCTCCCACTGTGTCTCACGCGCTCTCGTGATGGACAATTTGTACTACTACTCGCCATTCGGACCACGAGATGGATCTTCAATGTAGAACACTTGTTGTGCTTGGCTAGCAAGTATGAACCGATCATCCTTGAACGCCTGCACGCGATGTCAATATTGGTAATGTTATTCTCGCCACCATCCGTCTTCCATCACACCTAAACCACTTGCATCGAATGGATATAGACCGAAAGTTTCATCCATATTGTAGCTCCAAGATATCTTGCAACCGCCTGTAGTAAATCTCACCCCAAGTCCCTAGGACGGACACACCACTATTCTGAGTTTTTCTTCGAATATCACGATCATATGTCAAGAACCGAACTCCTTTGACAACACAAGCCGTGTATGACATAACCTGCTGGTAACATCCACTGGCCAACGCAAATAACTCATGAGAAACTTGATGGTTGTGGCTTTGGTGCATTGCATATAGCTGCATGACGAGAATTATTCTCAGTTATTGAAAGCAATTATGTTGAAAACTTGCAATTTTATTCAGTCGATGTTCGTTTACCTTTCTGTAGAACCAACCGTGAAAGTCTCTTCTGTGCACTAGTTCGATGTTTGGACAGCCATTGTTCAGTAGTTCCTACCTATGATCCCTGAACAAAGTATTGAAGATCAAAGTTCATTAGTTCGTTTCAAATGATAAAGTTAATTCGAGATAAAAGAATAATAATCAGGAATTAAAGCCGTCTTACTGCAAGAATGGCTCAACTTCATAACAGTTGTTCAAGACAAATTGCTTGATTTCGAACTTGAGTAGAAAACGTCGTTGGTGACTGCTTTCCAAGTGGGTGACATCATGACTAAAAATAGAAAGTTATGTCTCGAGAACAAGAGCATCCTCGTTTACTGCGGTCGGTCGAACATTGTCCCTATGTCCCGGAAGTACCTCGAACAAAGGTCAATGCCTCGTCCACAACATACCATTCAACTATTGATCCCTCGGCCGAGCTCGATTTTCGGCGTAGCCCTTCAATTTCTTCGGTATCGTTCGAATGGATACATCCATCTCATGTGCACCGGACCTCTAAGGATTGCTTCTTCCGTAAATGCATTACGAGGTGAATCATGATGTCGAAGAAGCGTCATGGAAATATCCTTTCCAACTTACGGAGAATGAGTACAAGGTGATCGTGGGATGCTATCATGTCGCTAACCTTTAGTGTTCTTGCACAAAGCTTTCAAGAACGCGTATAGCTCAATAATTACCGTGGAAATTATTTTATTCAAGAACGCCCGACATCCGATCGGTAATAACCGTTGCATGATAATATGGCAATCATGTGACTTCAACCCGATAATACTACCGTCATTTGGAGCAATATTCTTCCGAAGATTAGAAGCGAAGCCATCCGAAACTCAACCGATCGGATAAATTGACAAAATTTCTTACGATTTGAAGACAACATGGTGTAACATACGGCGTGCTTCATCCACCTATTCCGCTTCGATACAATTGCAACTCTCTTTTGATCCCTAATTGCATTAGATCGCGCCTCGCATTGACTGTGTCTTTTGATTTGAATGGATCGTCCATAATTGTGCCGAGCAAGCTATCACAAATATTCTTCTCTACGTGCATGACATCGATGTTATGTTTGAGCTCTCAGAGAAGTCCAATATGGCAACTCATAGAAAGTGCTCTTTTTCTCCAATTGAGCTCGCCATCACTTCTCCGAATTGTAACGCCACTGTAATTGGGTGCTTTCGGACTTCTATTTCTGACACGACTTAACTGTGCTAAAATGTCTGTCGGCGTTAATCGACGTGGAGGTGGTCACCTATCTGTCCTCCCATCGAAGTCTAAATTGCTCCAAAAATGATGCCGGATGGCGAGAACCGACGATGACCCACATAAGTCGTCTTACCTATCACACGGATGAAGGAGTATCCTCGCTGCACGTCAAACATGCCTTGTACCCTGACCACTCCAACCGGACAAACTACTTCTCGGGAAATCGTTAAGAGTCCACAACAAAGTCGCACGCACGATCCTGAATACCGACTTGCTTTGTTGGTTCCACCGCCTCCGTGTCAATCCCATCGCCCACAACTCCTTCAATTCGTCCACTAATGGTTGTAAAAATACATCAATGTCCTTACCCGTGCTTTAGGACCGTGTATCAACAGAGTAAGCATGAGGTATTCGGGCTTCATGCATAACCGTGGTGGCATGTTGTAAATCGTTATAACCATCGGCCACATGTCGCATTGGCGGACTCATGTCACCGAATGGATTGAATCCGTCTGCATGGCCAAACCTAACCCCGACATTCCCGATCTCACTTATGAACATTGGATGTTTCATGTCAAAATCCCGCCATGCCTTTCCATCAACGGGATGTCGCATTTCATCATCGCCCCTAGACCTTCCTATACCGTGCCACCTCATAAGTTTTGCGGTATCCTTCGTCATGAACATACGCTTTTAGTCTGGGGCCAAGGAAAATATCGCAACACCTTATGCGGAACATTCTTCCCATTCACTTTCCCGTAAGTGTGCACCCAACGGCTTTCATGGCAAATCGGGCAAGTTTGTCTATCGGCATGTTCACCCTAAAACAAAGGCGATCGTTCTTGCGAGCATGAATGGATTTGTAACCCAAACCAAGCTTCACATCGCCTTCTTAGCTTCAGTGGTGAGAGTCAACCAGTTCATGTTTGGGAATGCTAACTTCAAAGCAATTTCAAAAGATCATCGATGACTTGTTTGTCCATTTGTTCATAACTTTAATATGCATCAACTTGACTAAAAAATTTAGGGATGAAAATGATGAAACTCCGGCATGCAGCTCAATGGAGAGCTCAAACAGTTCAATATAGTAACCATCGGTACTTGTGTACCGCATGCTCATCACCAACTACGCCGTCTATTACATCCATCATCTCATCTTCCACACCATCTCGCTCATTCTGTCTATACACATTCGCAGTACGAACATCGATCTCGCCATGATATATCCAGGTGACATAACTCTCCGCAAAACTATTACGAAATATGTGAGCCTCGACAATTTCCAATGGATGTGTGAGACCGTTTAAACATTTTTTGCACGGACATTTAATTCTTCCTCTGTCGTTAACGTATGGCCTCGCCATGTTTATAAATGCTTGCAAACCGCTTCAAAATCTGCAGATTTTGTGCGATTTTTAATTGTTGTCCAACTTTTATCAATATCCATACTTGTAAAATACTATATTCTTACAAATACAAGATCGATAATAAATAGAGATGATTATGAAGAAATAGAGATGAAGAAACGGAGATGGAGAAGAATTTATTTCATCCGTAGTATGCAATACGTAAATGCTTTGAGATGGGAAGAAGATAAATAAGAGTCTATAGCGACGACAATGTCGCCGCTATAGATAAATATCGTCGCTAAAGGAGCATTCCCATTTTACGAGAAAAGTAATTAGTCACGCGCCTGCAAATTTGATCAACATAGGTATAGCGACGACATATGTCGTCGCTATATATAACAATTGGGCGCCAATTTTCCCGCTTAAAATGATGTTGGTATATAGCGACGACATATGTCGTCGCTATAGACCTCATCACACTTTACGAAAAAATTCATGATTCACGTGACTTACATCATCATCCGCAAATCAATTGCGACGACATTTGTCATCGCTATTTATGCATCAAAATGCCGCCATTTGTTCCCGCCCTTTCCGAATCTTAGTGGCGACGAGATGGAAAGACGTCGTTATAGCCTCTACGTAACAGCGACGATGTATGTTCTATAGCGACGACATATGTCGTCGCAATAATTTTTGTTTGTATTATGGCGACACATTTCTTTGTCGTCTCTACTATGTAGAATCAATAGAGACGACTTTGTGTCGCCGCAATAGATGTCGCCGCTATAGACCCTCTTTGTTGTAGTGATATCCATATCTCAACTTCATCAAAATTGTTGATGGTGATTGCCACACCATACAATCAAATCGCAAAACGCTGTAGAACAAAGAACAATTATCATGATATGACAAACTAAAGAACTTCAAGTTGCTAAACTCAAAAGCATAAATAGGTTGCATACATAAAATTATTATAAGTTGGACACGCGTTTTCCTCCTAACCTTCAATACTTGGAAGAATTACCTTATTACTTCAAACCTCTATCTCCAAGAGATTGACAATACTGGTGTGTGAACACCGAGCAAATTTTTTTGTCTCAAGCACTACACGATGAACTACTCTAAATTGTGTGTTTTTTACTTGTTTTGAGTTCGTTTGTAATGTTGCACCCGGTAGTATGGAATTGAGTATCTATTCCAATCCATGACACATGAATGTGTTATTATCCTTAAAAACCAAAAAACAAAAAGAAAAAAGAAAAATGAACAAGGGAATTATTTTTCTCATTATAACTTTCACTTAGGTAAATAAACTTTATTTTGTTTTATTTTATTAATTAATGCCAGGCCATGAAATTTTTTTTCGATTAACTAGTGAAACTTAGTGCCCATTTGGTAGAGATTATAAACTAGTTTATTTCACCATAACAGTTTATTTGATCAAGAATGGTAAAAAATGACGGCTACCAAAGCAAATTTTGATGTCAAATAAACAATTTTTGGTGAAATAAGAGCCCATTTGACAGAGATTATAAACTAGTTTATAAATCAATTTTTGCTTATTTGACCAATATTGGTTTATTTGAGTTGAAATATTGACTTTTCATGTTAAAAGTGGGTTGAAAAGTCAAACATTACGGCTGGAAAAAACCAATTTTGGTTTTTAAGCTTTGTCAAACAAGCTCTAAACCATTTTGGTCAAATGAACTGATTTATAAACTCTACCAAACGGGCTCTTAACAACATCGACTAACTAATAAAACTTCACAACATTGACGAAGTATTTCAATCGTAATTATGAACGTTTAAGTTTGGTTACGGTTAACGATTTTATGTTGTTATTCCGCAAGTGTACGGATCGAACAAGTAATATAATGGATTTAGAGTCCTAGTATCATACCTACACAGATTTAGATAGTTCAATACAATTAAATTAATCTTAATCGAATCAATTTAACTTTTAAAATTTAGTTACTTAAGAACTAATTAAAATCTAAAAATAATTAAATAATTACAATTCAACCAAATAAGAGATTAAGTTTGATAAGAATTACTTTAAATTTGGAAAAGAAAAGTACTAAGATCCCGAATCCACTTATAGTTGTTAATTTCTCTATCTTGATTCTTGATTTTGACAAAGTATATCAGTTACGACGATCAATATTCCTAAATTATTTAACGGTTTCTCTTGAATAAAATCAAACGTATTCATATGTATGACACGACTATATCTCTATGACGAATGCGAATACACAAGAATGCATTAAGTTGCAATAGATAATTAAAGATCACATAAAGTATAGCGGTATATTTCTATCTCATATCGGACTTTAAGATAATTAAAATAATATCTAGTAAGTCTTCAATCTCTAAAACAAATGACAAGAATCATACAATTACTACGTATATAATTGTAGATAAAAGAAAACCAAATTATTTATTCAAAACTATATTAATGCAAATCGTCGAAAATCAAGTTTCCAAATAAAGGAATTAAACTACAAATTTCATTGTAATCCTAGTACAAAATAATCTAGTCCAGCATACTAAGAAGAAGAAAACAAAAAGAAAAAGAAAATAGATAATTCATTACCCAGAAAAGAAGAACTCAAAAGATGAAATCTTGATCTTGATCTTCGTTAAATTCTTGAAAGAATAAATCTTGATATTCATTTCATGTTTCTTCTCTTGTTTTTCTCTCAAAATTCGGCACTTCAATTATGAGTTAATAACTCATATTTATAATTCCATAATAGTGCCCAAAAAGATTCCAAAAATTTATTAAAATCGCATCCCAAAAGGTTCTCTAATTGGAGTCGAACACAAAAAGGAAAAAAAAATGGGTTTTTTTACACTTTCGGGCGATCACCCAATTAAGTTGTTTTGCGATACATTGTTGTTTCTTGGTGCCGGACGATCACCCAAACTTAAGTACTTTGAATCTGTATTTTTAGTCCTCCAATTTTAGATTTTAGTCCTTAAACCTTCGATAGCCTCCAAAATAGTCCTTCAAGTTTCAATTAAGTAAAATTGAGTTTCCATACTCTAAATATTCGCTGTTGTTGCTATTTCATCCATTCTTCTCCAATTACTTATAAACAGTTCAAAACCGAAAAATAGAAACAACAATATACTAAATTAAGTAGAAAATCTATAAAATAACGGTATAAAAGTTTAGTTTAAAAATCCGAATAAGTGTACAAAATGCACTTATCAAATACCCCAAACTAAACATTTGTTCGTCTTCGAATAAAAATAAAACTAAAATTACAATTTTAAACTAAGCTAAGAGAATCACAACAAACGGAGTCAATGTTAAATTTCTTACCAAATGTCTCAAGTTCAAATATAAAGTAACACATTTAGAAAGATATTAAACAACAACACAAATAATTTTTTACTTATCCGATGCTCGACCTTTAGTGAGTGTGTGATCACCAAAAATTGAACTTACACCTATATTAAACCATGACAAATATTGTATTGTTGATATTTTTATAGTCCTGAACCCTTTGAAGTTATTTATTCTTTACACATCTCGTAAATTATCACACTTCTAATGCTTTTCTCTCCAATTCCGAGGTGTTCTAGCGAATTTGGTTCATATCGATCAATGCAATACTTTTTTCCAATTAAAGTGAAAAAAATTAGAAGCTTGTATTCCTAGAACTAAGATGGTGAGCTATTTCTAAATTCTCATCTCTAGTCTCTTTGGTCCTAACATAGCAATCCTTACCGAGCACATATAAATTTTTTTATTTATTTAACTAATTTACACATTCTTACATCTTGTGTGCAATAATACTTCCTCCGTAAGCTTTTTATGTGACCTATGTAGCGAGCTTTGGGCGATGACTCCTAAGTCAAATGACCATAGGGCACCGAGTTTTAAAGATACTTTAACATGCTTAATTGCTCGAATCACACAGTGCTATAAGAAAAGTGAAGACGTAATAATTTTTTAGTAGTCGAGTGCCCAGCTTTATATTCATTGACTAGAACTTCTTCAACCAAAGATGAGATCCAAAAATCCAAACCATCAAAATTCTACAAACACAGTACTAATTTATAATTTCAAACTGTTCTCAAACAGGTTTGGTTACTAGTTTAAAGATTTTGGAATGAAATTTTTAAAACAATCCTAAGTCAACAATATCAACTCATACACTCAAGTCATGTTCCTATATAAGTGATAAATTAATAGTGGCTATGTGCTCCATTAATCTAGTCTAATATAGATAAGTATTTAGGTAAAAGCACGAGTTAAAGTGTTGTCTAATATTCTAACTAAAAACGTATTTAACTTCAAACAAATATTATCATCATTGGCGTAAGATATTCAACAAGAACTAGACAAATAAACTTGGTTTTTTTTCAAACAAATATTGCAGTTATACGAGACACGAGAGCTTGTTTGGTATAAATTTTAATGGGTTTTTTTATTTTCATTTTTTGACTTTTGAGAGAAAATGATCAAAATTCCAAGGTAGCCGCAATATTTGACTAGAAAATTGGGTTATTTTGGTCATTTTTTCTTAAAAGTCAAAAAATGAAAAACTAAAAACCCATTAAAATATATACCAAACAAGCAATCGAATAATAAGCAAATTCAAAATTCATCAATTAAGTATCATGATAGTTAACCCACCTCCAAACTAAAATACTACATTGTCCCTAATGTAAGAAAAAAAAAAAGCAATTAAAGGAGAAAAAGATCAGGTACTTCCCAGGGGTAAATGTGAAGAAGAGAGTTTGGACTGATCAAACGGACGAGCTGAAGTGGCCTCGAGTGTTTTGCTGGGACTCATGTTCAAAAGATGATGTCATAGATAGCATCCATGCACCTTGTAGAGGGGGGCGTCCTGTGGTTGACATGGTGAGGCTTTACATGTGTAATAAACAATATATATATAAAAAAAAAAACTAATGCATTATTCAACCTAAATTAATTAATAAGGATATAAGAATGGGTTGCCTCCCATTGAGCGGTTATTTATAGTCATTAGCTTGACTTATTATCTAGTTGGTTAAGTAGAAGAATAAGGGATCTTGAGATTATCGATGGTGTCACTCTCCAATAATTTCTTGATTTTCTTCTCCATGTTCTGTGACTCGTCCTTCATTTTCTATTTAACAATTGCAATATGTCCATCAGGGATGTTTTCTTCAACTTCAACCACATGTTCACCAATGTCAGCTTCTTGGATCTGAATCATCCATTTACCATTATCTTTAACATGTAATATTGGCTTCGTCTTCCAAAACGTTTTAAAGAAGTTTTTCTTGAATTTCTTCAAAGTCTCAACCTGATATCCTGTCCAATAAGAAAGATGTGGTGGTGCCTCATCTTTACCCAACATATGAAATACCTTACTTTCATGCTGAACTCTCAATGTCAATACACCTCGTGAAATATCAATGAGAGCATCTGAAGTAGCTAAGAAGAGCCGGCCCAAGATAATAGGGATCTCTGCATCCTCAGGCATATCAAGAACAACGAATTCAATAGGGAATAATAACTTTTCCACTCTCATCACCATATCTTCCACCATCCTAAATGACTTTTTAATAGATCGATCGGAAAACTGAAGAGTGAACTTTGCAGTTTAACTTCACCAAGTCCTAATCACCTAAAAATGAAAATAGGCCTTAAATTGATAGTTACACCTAAATTGCACAATGCCCGTCGATCACGAGGCTATCAATAGTAATTGGAATTGTGAAGTCGCTAGGATCATTTAAATGAAGTTGAAAAATAGGGAATTATGGGTTTGAATTTCGGAGATGAAAGTGGGTGGAATTATTTTCTAGAACATCGCAACAATTTATCACTTTGGATGTAATATTTGGTGACAAAAAAGAGAATAAGACATTTATATTGGTTGATAAATGAGGAGAATTCCATAGAATTTTCTCGGACACTTTTGGTGACCGAAAATGAAGATGAAAGTGATCAAAAAAGTAAAGAAAAACACAAAGAAACATTTACTCATCAATGAAATGGAAGGAAAAAAAAGTCGGGTTTGTTGCTTAAGTTTTATGTTGATTTTCCTTGGGGCTAAGAGCACACTTCAGGATGAAATTGAGGAGATTAAGTGATGTTTTTGCTGCCAAATTTGTGAAGAAGAAGCAACAATAAAACTCCTAATGATGGCCGAAAATCTGGAAAGAAAATGGGACTTGCTGCTGTATTTATGGGGCTAAAAATAGAATGAATTACTAGTGTTTATGTGGGATCGAAATAAAGGGAATAAGGGGATTATGGTGAACGAAATTGAGGACTTTGGGGGTGGGGGTGGGGGTGGGGTGGGGGTGGGGTGGGGTTGAAATATGAGGAAAAGGGGATAGAAAATGGGGCAAAATTGAGATGGAAAACAATTTTCTTGAGTTAGAAATATTGTGGACGGTTTTCAGCAGGTTTCTTAGGAGTATTTTAGTTGTAATTCAAGCGGGTTAGAGGGTGTGAAAATGGGTAGGCGCTTGATGGTTTTTAAGGAAACATGGGGTAATGTAGTTGGTGGAAATATGGGACCTAAAGGGTGGTTTTCAACAGCTTTGGTGGGAAAATTTGGGGGCTATTTTCATCAAGTTTAGGGGAGGATCATGGGGACGTTTCAACAGTTAGATTGGGGGTTAATTAGCTACAATCGTGTTGATCATGGGGGAGAAAATGGCAGAAGAAAATGGGAGGAAATGGGTGGTTTTTGTTTAGTCATTAGGGGTTGTTTGGAGTTATAAATTCAGGGTTAAGGGGCTGTTTGGTGTGTTTAATTTGGCAAGAAATAAATAGTTGTTTGGAGAAGTTTTTTTTTGCAGTAGAATAACACGATAATGAAGTTAATTCTAAGTAAAAGTTGACCTGAAAATGGTCGAAACTAAGATAAATAAATTGACCGAAAATGGGTAGAGAGATATTTTATTTTCAAGTACTTTCAATTTTTCGGTTGGTCTAAAATAAATCTAAAATTAACTCAAGATAAATTATTTGGGTTAACAAAATTTAATTAGTTTCGGTGATTATTAAAATTTCATGTACCTCATATAAAATAAAATGCAAGCTCGTGCAAAATAATCGCGACTAAAATATTTTAAATCGTACTCGGAAGTTCGTAGTAATGCCGAAAGTTAAAAATTTATTTCCTTGAAATTAAAAACGAAAATTTTTCAAATTTTATTGTGTGGCATTGCCTTCAACTCAAGAACTTCATTACTTGCCCATCATCACCAAATCATGATTGAACGAATTATTTTTTAGTGTATTTTGGCATCATGTCTTTAAAGATTCACAATACTAGAGAAAGAGAAAATGTTTCATAGATGAAGCTGTATTATTTAACTCATTATCTTTACAATGGTATACATTGCATATAGAAAGGATGAATTAACACGCTTTGTACACGGCTTTCATATAATTACAAATTTATTTCAACAGCTAATATTCTAATTATGGAGATTAAATCTCAACACTCTCCCTTAATTTGATGCATAGATGTAACAGATGCCCAATTTGCTTAAAAACTTCAAAAACACTCGATTTGAGACTGCTGCTTCTCATCGAATCTTAGGTATCCAATGTCTCTTTAATGAAGAATATGTCTACATCAACACGTTTTGTACAATCCATGTTGAACATGATTATGAGCAATATCGCATGCCGCTTGTCACAATATAATCGAATCGGTTGCCTAGGTGGATATCCCAAATCTTGCAAGAGAATTTTCAGCCACAATGCTTCACAAAGTCCAAGAGCTATACCTCTATATTGAGCTTCTGCACTCGAGCGGTAAACAACATTCTATTTTTTACTTCTCCGTGTAACAAGATTACTACCCACAAAGGTGAAGTTTGTTATCTACTTCTCCAGCCAAGTAAGTGTCAGTATATACTTCCACACACTGAAAATCTGTACTTTTAGTAAACAAAATTCCCTTTCCAAGAGCATACTTGATATACCTTAAAATATGCATGTCTGCATTCATATGATGTTCACTAGAATTATGCATAAACTGGCTCACCACACTCAGGGCATATGCAAGGTTGGCCTTGTGTATGCTGAGTACATCAATCTCCCTACAAAACTCTGGTATATCGCTTTGTTAGCTGGAACCTGATCAAATTCAACACATAACTTCAAACATTATTCTACTGGTGCATTAGCTAGTTAACAAGCTGACATGTCGGTTTCTCGTAACATGTCCAAGGCATATTTTCTTTGGAACAGAAAAATTCCTTTGTCAGATGGAGACATTTCTATCTCAAGAAATATTTCAGAGGACCTATATCTTTCATTTTGAATTCTTTAGACATTTATTTTTGTAGAACCTCTCTTTCTTCATGATCATTTACCATAACCACCATGTCATCCACATATACGTTAAGTGTAGTAATCATTCCCTATTGTTTTTTCAGAAATAAGGTGTGGTCTAACTTACTTTGTTGATACCCAAAGGCTATATTCACATCAAATTGTTATAATGGCCAATCTAAAGTCACAGCTAACGATAACAAAACACGTATTGTGTTGATTTTAACTAAAGGTGAAATGCCTGTGTAGTCGATCCCATAGGTTTGGGTATACCCTTTTGCCACCAATCTTGCTTTAAAGCGTTCAATTGTACCATCTCCCTTGTATTTAACAGTGTACATCCACTGACATCCAACTACTTTCTTTCCTCGTGGACGATGGACAAGTTCCCAAGTTTTATTTTTTTTGCTAGGATTTCATCTCCTCGTTTATAACTACTTTCTATTTTTGGTAAGTTCATGCCTTATGCACACTGTTAGGAATAGATACAGTGTATAATTGATTGACAAATGATTGATTTGATTTTTACAATTGATGGTTAGACATATAATTAATGACATGGGATATTTAACTTTGCTAGAACGTTCGTGTTCATAAATGAGTTTAGGAATACCTCGGTGTGACGTTGTGATAATCAAGCTTCATGAATGGCTCGAGAACATCCTCTACACGTGATTGGTGTGGTATATAAATTGTTTGTGGTATAGAGGTCTCGAACTCACGGGGTGTAAAATGGACTCATGTTTTTAGTTTCTGATTCTCAGTGCCCATTACTGTTTTGATCCAAAGTTATACCACTTTAATCTAGTCCACTCACACTGACTGTTCAAGTTTGTAGTTCATCACCACTATAATCTAAGTTTATACTACTTATATCCAGGTTTTTCACATCTTGATTTCCAGATTCAGAGAATTCATCTTCCCTAGATTTATAGTCTAGAGTATGAATTTTCTCATAGTACTCCCCCTGAGTTTAGACTCAAAGGAAAATACATTACATCTTCATGAAAAACAACATCCATTGTTATGAATATTCGTTGCATTGGAGGATGATAGCATCGATACCCCTTTTGATGTATAGCATGCACAAGAAAATCACATCACAATGTTCGACGTGTCAACTTGTTGCGTAGATGTGTATGGAGATGAACAAATGCCACACAACCAAAGACATGATGAGGTAGTTTTGGGACGGTTGGAACAACGTTTGCTTTAGTAAGAGAGTGGAAAGGTGTTCAAAAGTCAATAGAGCTAGAGGGTACTCGGTTGATTAAATATGTGGTTCTCACCAATAGTGTAATGGCATATGGGCTTGTATCAATGAAACTCATACAACTTCTAACAGGTTCCGATTTTTTTCGTTCAACGACTCCATTCTGTTGGAGTCTATTAGAACAAGTTGTTTGGTGAACTATTCCATTTGTTTTCAAATATTGTTGAAATTCAGAACTTTGATACTCTCCACCATTCTCACTACAAATGATTGGAACTTGTGCATTATATTGAGTGACTATTTTGAAATTTTTACAAATTTGAGTGATCATTACTGAAATTAACCCTTTCCGAAAAAACAAGATTGCATACTATTTCTCCAATCCAATAAGATTACACTATTTCTCAAAAAAGCGAACATAGTTGCAAAAATAACCATCTAACTTTGATTTAACTACCCTCAAGATTAGACCCATTTAAAATAAAATTAATGGCCAAGGACTTAACACCCACATGGTATAAGCCAATGCAAAAAAAAAAAAAAAAAAAAAACATGAATAAATCAAGTGAGAAGATAATACTTAAATTATTTAGCATCGTAAAATCCTTCAAGACAGAAAAAACGAAGGAAAATACCAACAAAATTTTGTATCACCAAACTATATATTATGATGAATTTAAATATTTATGGCTAAAATTTTAGCTCATCAACAAGCTTTTGACACACCATAATAAACATCATCTAATAATATATGAAATCCAAACAACAATAATAAAAGTGAGTTTAAAATGAACCCTAACAGTCCTTTCAAAAATAAACTTGGAGAAAAACCAATTGTAAGAATCAAACCTTGAAAAATAAGAACCACCCAAATATCAAAATTTCATCCCATAAATTAAAGGAAACCTTTTCTTTTTGCTAACCATCAAATTTGCAAAAATAAATATCTAACTTTGATTTAATTTCCTCAAGGCTGTCAATTAAAAATAAAATAAATGGGCCAACGGCTGCCCACAACCAATAAACCAATGCAAGATCACTTAAATACTTGGAATAAATCAAGCAACAAGCTAACACCAAAATTACTTATAGTTGTAATCCTCATGACAAAGGAAAATTGATAGTACAACCCGACAAACAATCAGTAAAATATATATAGTGATATTTTCCTCTCGAAATTTATGCCCAAAAATTTGAGAAATCAATTCATCACGTCAAGAATCTTTTGGCCACTTTGAACATTATCTAATAATAGATCATGAAATCCAAAAAAACAATAATAAAAGAGAGTTTTAAATGACACCTACCTAATAATCCCTCCAAGAACAAAACATGGAGAAAACCAATTGCAACAATCGAAACTAAAAAATAAGAACTCCCAAAATAAAAGAGTCATTTTGCAAACTCAAGCCCACAACCAATAAATCAATATATGAAGAATTAAATACCAAAATAAATCAAGTATGGATGGCAATGGGGCTAGACAATGTGAGGATTGGGGCGGGAAAAGGATTAAAATATCCCATTTACTAATTCGTCTAATGAATTAATTGTTTTTTATTTCTTATTTTTGAAAATACGATTTGAATTTTAAAATATAAAAAATATTAGGGACGGATTGGGGGACCATGATATCCATCCCCGCCACAATTATCTAATGGGGTGGGGGCCGTGTATTTTGCCGTCCCTAAAATCAAGAAACAAGTTAAGACCAAAAATATTTGAATTCGTAAAACCCTTCAAGATAAACCAAAAATCGTCAGACAAGTCGACAAAATTCTTTATCAACAAAATATTATGATGTTCTGCTTTTCAAAATTTGAGCCCAAAATTTTGTGGTAATCAACACATCATGTCAAGAACCTTAGGGCATCTTTTTAATTAGTTTGTCATAACTCTATTCAATTGTAATCACATGTATTATCCTCAACCTTATAAGTAATTCGTACAAATAGTTAATCCTAACAATTTTGCAGTTAGGGTCCCTAACCTTTGAAAAGTACCAATATCCTCACCCACTCACCCACACCAAATCCCACGACCATCACCCACCCTGCCCCACCACGACTGTTCTTAAAACAATTTGCAACAAATTCAACACTGCAAAAGGCTGAAAATTCGACGACAAATGCCACGTTATTCATGAAGAGTGGGAACTCAGCAAGCCTATTGCACCATCTTAGGAAGATCCTCATTCAGCTGGATCTTTTCTCGATCGATTTGGTGGCAGCATGTCAGAATCTTTGGGGCCGCAACTGACACTATAATAGGGAAGGGGGATGGAGTAAACTCGAAACAGATTTGTAGGCAAACAAGAGCCAAGTTAGCTATTCGAGATCATGAAATAGATCCAAAACTTAGGAAAATAGAGCTTGAGGGTACATTTGAACAAATTAAGAAAGCAAGCACAGTGGTATGATATATCCAAACCTTAGGAACATAGACTTGATTTATTGCATAGGCTTTGTCAGTAGCCCAGCAAAAACACTCAGAAGGCCATTAAAACTGGTTGGAGGTCTTGCCACCCTAAGGAGCAACTACAAGACCAAAATTTGTGGAATTTTTCAACATGCACGTTTGGACCACTTTGCACATGGGAGAAGCTGGGTTGCGCCAATCTGGAGAATTAGGTGGTGGTAGGACGAGGTGGGTGTGGGTCACGGGGTTTGGCGTGGGAGATTGTATGTAGATGTTGGAGACTCATTTGTACTTTTGAAAAGATTATAGACCCTAGCTGCAATTTTTCCATTTTTCGTTTCATTTTTCTGTTTTAGTTTATTCAAGTTATAGGGAAAAATTTTCAGGAAGGACTATCTTTACAAATTACTTGAAATGTTGGAGATGATACATGCAATTAAATTTGAATGGGGGATGAAATTGCAAAAAATTTAAAAGAATAGGGACCCTAAGTCTATAATTTCTCTAGATAAAACCCATTACAACAATAATAAAAGAGAGTTTTAAATGACTCGTAGGAATCCTTCCAAGAACAAACCTGGACGAAAAATAAGAACTCCAAAAATCAAACATTAATCTCAATATCTTTTTGACAATCATCATATTTGTAAAAATGACCCTCCAACTTTAATTTAATTGCACTCAAGGTTGGGTCCATTAAAAATAAAATAAATGGGCCAAGGGCTCCAATGCAAGAACAATTAAATTCCTGAAATAAATAAAGCAACAAGATAACACCAAAATTATTTGTAGTGTTAAAAATCGATGGGGCAAATTGAAAAATATTACTATCACCAAAATATTGATTACGATGTTTTCCCTCGAAATTTGTGCCCAGGTTTTAAGGTAATCAATACACTAACATCAAGAATGTTATTAGCTCACCACAATAAACATCATGTTGATGAAACCCTAACAATCCTTCCAACAGGAAACTTGGAGAAACCAATGATATAAAGCAAAACTTGGAAACAAATAACCCAAAAAACAATCTTCTTCCCTAAAATCAAAGGAAACTTTTTTTCTTTTGCCAACCATTCAATTTGCAGAAATTACCAACTTTTTTTTCATTGCCCTAAAAGATGGGCCCATTTACCCTCTCCGTCCTTTTCTCCCAAGAGCAATTCAAGGATCTTAGCAAAGTAAATTATCAATCTCTTCCTCAAGAGTACTCATAGAATATGTGTAGCTTGTTAATTAAGAACAATGTTTTTACACTAATACAAGTCAGATATATAAATCTAAGTACTCCTTCAATGAGTAATGTCTATACTAATTTGTACTTATTTTCGTGATGGTCGCAAGCACCAAAAGCAACTTCCAACTGATTTAATTATATACGGTCAAAATTGATTAACTACTTCCATCTCAATCTGTGTTTTAACAATACCTTCTCTCTCGCTAGATTCCTCGGAGTGCCATGACAAATGAAACCATTCATTAATGCGTACTCTTGCATTCCAAATCGGGCTAAGTATTCGTTGATTTTGAACCATGCCTCGCTCACCGTGACATTACAATGTACCATGCAAAGTATTATTTGAGGAACCAATTTCTCGCTAAATTTTAGTTGTCTATTTTGCAATTGTTCAAAATATGCAAAACATGTCTTGTGGAATTCAGCTTTGTGATCGTCGTCAAAATTATGCATAATGACCTTGATATATCCGGTAATGCTGAGTTGTGTGATTTGTCCATCAAATCATAGATTCTCTGATACAATATATTTCACTTCTACAAAATACATCAAATAATTAGTTCATATGTACAAAAATGATTCGTTTATATTACAACAGAAACAATTAATAGTGACCCACAAAATTGAACACACAAATGGACAATTAAACCATTCTGTCGAAGACATCGGCACTTGGGCACTCCAACTGCTGATGACATCAACAGTTTTGTGCCTGTCATTGACAAAATGGACAACGAAAATACACTCATTTTCTTCAATTTTTTTTCTTATAACTTACTTGAAATCGCTCAAATCAATCAACTGCTTCGGTGGGTAGAAAAAAGAGTGACAAATCTGAAAATTTGTTTAAATCCAGCGATAACAATGGGATAATGCGGTCACAAAAAGAAAAAAAATAGAGGTGGAAAATGGAATAGGAATGCGGGTGGTTATGAAAGAAGTAGGGAGAGATAAAATGTTTAATTTAGAGAGAGAATGAAAATGTGGAAAGATAAGTAAATGGTAAGAATTGATATTTCGGTTGTCATTTAAGAGTATTTTTTTTAGTCAATACACCATCACATCTCTAGTGTGATTGTCAGGCCTCTACAAGGAAATGATGGATACCCCAACCTTATATAAATAACTCATAAAATATGCATGCGATGGGGGCATAAAACCTGACATCCAATCAGAAGAGCTAAAGCTAACAAATAAATAAATAAATAAATAATAAAGCAATAATGCACACACCTCTCACATTCCAGATGATAATACTCATCAAAAAGACTGGCTATGTGACGAAGCACTTGTCTGACTACGAGTCACCCGCTTGATCAAAGGGACTTTTGGATTTTTCTTCCTATGAACTGCAATAAAACCATCGACCTCCCCGCCTCTAATCTAAACCAACCAAGTCATCAATGAGAATCTCGTGAAAAATCCCGCGGATGAACCTCTAGCTTAATAGAACTAGCAGTATCGGACGGAATCGGAGCCTCTACATTCTCATTACTACTAAGGCGTGGATTGACAAGTGGATCAATATAAAAAACTAGCTGCACTAGCTCTGAAAAAAATAAGAAACTCACGAGGACGGATATCATGTGATCTAATATTGGATCGAAAAACAACATCATGAAAGGGCTTTGAAGCCACCATAGTGGGAATAGTAGGAGTAGACTAGATGGTGGATTCCACGTGGACCACCAAGGTGGTATAGCAACAACCGAAAAAGAACCAACAACCGGGACCCACCGTCTAAAAACCTCAACAACAACAACTTTCCATTATCCTTACCAACCCTATTAAAAATAGGAGCCTAACTACCACAGTAGGAATATGAGTAATAGGAGCCCTAGGGTCACATGTGTAACGTGTAGACCCAATCTACAATGGGAAACATCATGCCCCATATGTCTACACCTAGCACAAAATAGAAGAATATTCTCATAAATCACTGACTGCCACTATGGTCAATCCACACCCAATCTAGAAGCTTATGCTCCAAATTCATCTCCACACATATCCTGGCTTCATTAGGCCTCAACAAATGAGAAGTAGCCTCATCAATCCTCAATGGTATTCCCACAATTTTAGCCAATGCAAATAAAAAGCCTTTAACACGTAAATGAACAGGCAATAAGGGAAAAAAAAACCCACACAGGGCAATAGGGGTCTCATTTTCGAGACTAAAATCACATGTCCATTTCAATACTCTCACAGTTCACCTCTATGTAGAGAAGGCTCCTTAGCCACAAACTGGTGGCAAGGAGAATTAGGTGTAGCCTAAAGAATGGATGCAAATGACTTCCTCATACTCCGGTTGGTAACCACGTAGCATAAGTCAATTTACCCAAATTCAAGGCCGATTGAGCCTCTTGTGACATAATAGGAGGCCGGAGGGACCAAAAAGAGGGGGAAACGTCTTGCTTGTTATCGTATCTGCATGTGGGCCCCATGCACCGGAATTGGATCTGGGCTCTGCACACATGTACGGCGCATAGGGCGCGCGTCCTCCGATAGAATTTTATGCCCTTTTAGGGGCAAGGTCGAAATTACCCTGGATTCGGATGAGCATGCACGTGTCTTGCTTTTAGGTAATCGTAGTGATGCCGTAATTTGATAGAAGTTGCGGTTTGGTGGTGGGTTTATGGTTCAGTGTCTAATTTTTTGACACTCGATGATAGAATAGCTTTACTTACACTTGAATTGATGATTGGTGGTTGATTTGCCTCAATTGTCAAACTAGTCAAAGAAAGCTCCCGAAGCAAAATTGAAGAATCCGATGGATCAAAATTTAAATTGATCAGGGCATGGGAAGAGAACCCATGAGCGTGGAAATCTTTTGGTGGTGGACCCATGTCGATTGGACCACCGGAGGTGGTGGTGGCGCTAATTACCGCCACTTAGGGCTGGCAGTTGGGTGTGTCGGAGAGGACGTTCCAACCCCGGGAGAGGTCATATCCAGTGGTTTTCGTGTTGGAGGATTCCCCTCCATGGAGGAGATAATTTTCAAATTTTTATTTAGTCCTAATATTTGGGCATTTTATACTGTTTGTCTTTATTATACTCTATGTTTCACATTTAACTCCTCAGCCTTTTATTTTAAAATAATTTTGTCCTTCTTCACAATTTTTTTTTTTTAAAATAAACTTTGTCTAGCATGAACTCTACAAAGATGTCATTTTATATTTTACTTTGATTAAATGATAATGGTAAAACAAAACAAAAATACAAGTTCTACCTTAGAGCAATTTGAGTTGTTCATAGTGGTCTAAATCTTGACAATTGTTATATTTCTTAATTTGTGTCAACGCATTGATAGTTGTCGAATATGTCGAAATCTTTATTATAGCATTTCAACTAAGAGTATATTTTTTGTATTTTTTAAAAATTTGAATGCATTTTGTCCGCTCAAGTAAAGTAGTTTTGCACCCGATTATTCAATGTACCTTGGTAAAATTAAAAAAAAAAAAAAATTGTGGGATAAATGGTGCTAAGTTTACAATTAGTTGTAAACTCGTATTCACTAAAAAGCGAATTTGAATGGTGAAAGGCAACTTTCACTAGATGATGACAAGTGGCTTGATCCCCATCATCCATGGTACATTCTCATTAGACGGTTGGATAACATTTTTTAAAGGCAAACAATCCCCATACACGGTGATCGTACCACTCTTGGATTGATCGCTCACTCTCTCTTCTCTCGAGTCTTTTGTTCTTTCATTTCCTTCCGGATTTTTTTTAGGAATCTTTGATCTTGGGTGATCATTGATCGCTCATTAAAATATAATCACTCTCTCGTGATTAATCAAATCAATGGGGTGATTAGGTTTGGAATAGCCTTACATGAACACTAATAGTTTTTGGGTAAACTGGACTTCTTGAGAGTTTCTTGTATTGGTCTAGAGTTTTGGAATGGTGCTGTGTATGGGTGGAGGAGCTATGCCGGAGAATAGCAAGTTCCTAAATCCGATGATTTCATGTCTTTGTGAACGCCTCGGGTTGAAGCGTTGAAATTATTCTTTAGTTCTACTTTTACGCTTTTACTTAGTTTAATTTTTTTCAAGATACTTTATCTTTTATAAAATCTTTTGTTGTTAATCTTTCTCTTTCTCGATTTTGGTTTTGTAACAAAATGACTTTGTCCTAGTAAACAATAAGAATTGTTGGTCGAGATTGGCATTTTGATTTTTCTTTTCCATATTTTATCTACTAAATATTACACTTATTGCTGTAGTTCAAAAAATATATCCATTTGAAACCTTTTCTTTTGAGCATTAACTCATTATTTGCTCTCATTTAAATAAATTTATCATAAAATAAAGATATAAAAATTGTCATTCTTATTCTAATCTTTATTTCACATTTCTCGATTCAAATTATACTTGTTACATAGGGTTGAGAAATTTGTGGCACTTAGATTTCTTCATTCAATTAAATACAATTGTAATAATATAGAAATAAGAAAATGAGTCGATCTCTACCAAAAAGAGGAATCACAAGTCAAAATAGTTAGTTTTTTTTTACAACTTTTCAACTCAAAATGCAGTTGAAATTGTGGGTCGAAAAATATCTCACACTCCATGGTTCGAGTCTTCTCTATAAACATACTTTTTTTTTTCCTTATCTACACTAGTTGTAGTCAACATGCGATACACGTTATTTTTAAATCTTATAAAAATAATATTCGTACTTTTCATCTCGTTCTTATAAGTAAACAATAAGTCACCTCAAAGGTGCTCATAGTCGAGAACAAAAGTTCTACAATCAAATTTGGATACTGTTTGTAGTATCTCAAAACCATGATTTTTTTTTCTTTCATTTGAAACATTATCAATTCCAATACTTGTAGTTACCCTTTTTCGATGTTGTACTATATTCTAAGCATATAATTTATATAAATTTCATTTTTGTACCTTGAGTTCTCGATGTTCCTCGAACAATTATATAATTTATTATTTAATTGACGGGTGTCCCAAATTTTCTACAATATTGCAAATAAAATCTATCAAGCAATATATAACTCTATCAAACAATATATAACTATCGATCGAATAGATTAACCAACCATAACAAATTTTTTCAATTAGACGCTGGCATCACATCAAATACAAGAAGAGAAAAATATAAATTTGCATCCATTGATAATGAAATTAGGTAGAAAAATAAAATATTTCCAACAAAACATAATCTCAGGAGACATGATTTGCATTCCCAATTTTCTTTGACCATCTGAATCTTTAGACAAAGATTTCAAAAGAAGATGAGTGTATTTCAAATAAAGTAGATGAATCTTCAAATTCTCAATTGTTTTCTTCAAAATACAATCAAAGTCTTCTATTTATATTAATTGCAGGAACATGCATTTTATTTTGTTAAAGTATAAATATATATGGATCAGTTACAGTGTCATTCATAATATTTTGAAACGACAATTCACAATAAATTTCTAAATTAAAGTAACAAAGCCATTAATTAGTTTTTATACTAGCAAATTAAAGTAGAATTGAATAATTCATTTAATTAATTAATATAATCTCAAATATAAATAGCCAAAGTTTAGAAGTATCTCCCTACAAATGTTCCTTGAGAAAACCATAATCCTATTCCTCTCGGTAGACCTCTTAAGAAGTTAGATATTATGGCATATAAATCATCAGCTTTGGCATTGTTTTGTTGGCATGCATGGCCACATCTGCCATGGCGATATCTTCAGGTCCAAGGTCTCGCATGCCGCCTCTGCAGTATCAGAGGCAGCACTGGCAGTGGATGAGTTTCTACCATGCTTGGAAGCTCTAAAAGGTCTTGAAGGTTGCGTTGCCGATATTTTGAAAACAGTGTTTGGACTTCCACTTGGTGCTTCGTGCTGCCAAGTTATCAATAACATAGCTAAAAATTGCTTGCCATCAGGTTTTCCTTTAACTCAGGTGGCATTGCCTGCCACTCTGAAGAACTGCATTACTGCCCCGGCACCACCAGCTCGTGGTTGAACGAATTATTTTTCCTTTTAAGATTCACAATAATAGAGAGAGAAATTAATTAGGTGGTTGTAATTTTATTTTTGTTTTGGCATTTGATGAAGATTGCTGCAATTTTCCAAGAATACCTTTTGATCTTTTAAAAGGAATTAATATATGCAAATCAAACAATTTTCCATATTGTTTTTGCTTGATTGAAATGGATGTAATGCTTCCATATTTCATGTTTTCAATTCATTATCTATAAATAGGGTCAGAGAATTCAAACTCTCCACTGAGTTTAGGTGGAGACCTAAAAATCACATCTAAACTTTGATGGTGTTTTGCACCAATATATATATATATATATATATATATATATATATATATACACACACACACACACACACGTACAAATAAACTCTAGATAAAGAAAAAGAAAATGGCAACTTTTCAAAATAGCTCTCTATTAATGGCCAAATTAAAAAATAATCAAATGTGTTGGATTGAAGGAGCGATGGTGGGAAGCAGGGCTTGGGGCTTGGCTGTGTTGGCGTTGGCGATGGCGATGGGAATGGTGGTGATGGTAGGGTAGGGTAAAGGGCAGATCCAAGGTCTGTCATGGCATAAAGCCTAAGTATCACAGCTGCAACTATATTTAGCTACCTAACACCACTTGCAACCGCAGTTGCCCAACTTCGACCCCACCTCATAAATATTAGTTTCAGTTGTTAGTTCTTTTTATTTGTAATAGTTTATTTTAGTTGTAAAAGAACCCTATTATTTGTAAATGTTTATTACGATTCTTCAAATTTTAAACATCTAATCCTATAAGTTAGGTTTTTCTTACTTAAGTTATTATAGGGATAGTTAGTATTCAAATCTTGTCAAGCTCACTGGTGTTCACCCCCTACACCAACTATTGTAATTTTCTGCTTTCATCAATCAACGGACAAGATATTTTCAATGTATTCAAATCTTCTATTGCAAAGCTTTCTTAAGATTGTTTTCCATTATTGAATCAAGCGAGAACAGACAGAAGATAGTCTAGTAGAGTACACTACTAGAAAGAAAGGCGGTCGTCATAGTTGGTATCAGAGCTGAGGCTTACGACTCTCGAGAAGAAAGCAATGGATCTGAATGCATCACACACCATAGATCTCAAAAAGAGTACTAAACAGCGCTTGGATGCACTCGATGGGTAAACTACTAGATTATGTGACGTGGTCGAGACAGAAGAGGCAGCCATCTGTGAATTGAACATCCAGCTGGATGAGAGTCGAATGATTTACGCAGCGATAACTAATGAAGTTACAATCCTTCCCGATCTACCGAAAAAATGGAAGCCATAAGACTTGATTCATGAATAATACTTGAAGATGTAGTTGGCAATGGGCAAGCTCCTGTACAAGAGTATGTACCTATGCTCAGAATTCCAAAACCGCGCACCTATGGTGGGGCACGCAACACGAAGAAAGTCAAAAACTTCTTGTTTGACATGGAACAATATTTTCTTGTCTCTAATATTGATGACGGGGCAAGAAGAGTGACAACAGCTACTATGTATCTGGGTGGAGATGCAAAACTATGGTAGCAGACAAAATATGTTGATATCTAGGCTGACGGAAACTACGAGAACTCGAAACATACTAGCTCCATCCGGGACTACGTGAAAAAAATTTTCATGACATATGCTGGACATTCAAGACATGTCTGAAAAGGACAAGCTCTTAACTTGCATGGAATGCTGAAACCATAGGCAAAAACTGAACTCCAAAGACAATATGTGGTTGATGTAAGCACAACAATGAAAGTGTCCGAATGCTTGATGGACTATCAATCAAAACTCAGAAAGGAGCTGCTGCAAGTAAATAGCCAATCCTGATGGGAAAAAATAGATCCTTCAAGCCCACATCAAACCCAAATGGGAGAGAACGCTACTCTCACCATAAGAAAAGCCATCAGGGAAACTATCAAGTGCTACTCCTAGAAGAGCACCATGGAGCAAATCAAGTGCTACTTCTAGAAAAGATAAGTGCTTTTTATGTATTGGGCCTCACCGGGTGAAAGATTGCCCGAAAAAACAGTTTGTGCATTAAGCCAACTGACAAATGGAGCACCGAGTTTGAAGCAACACATTATGTAGGCCATCAGTCATTACGAGGCTGATTCTAATGAGGACGAGGATGTCTTTGGGATCATTGTCGAACTGTTACAGTACAATATCTCACTGAGTGACTAAAAAGGGCGATGTATCCCTAAAAATGGTCAAAAAAGAAGACCCAAATCCTCGTGCTTGTAGGGCTAAAGGCTTGATGTACATTAATGTGAAGATCAATGAAAAACTAATCAAGGCCATGGTAGATACCGGTGCCACTCACAACTACTTTGCAAGTCTCGATGTAGAGCGTCTTAGGCTTGTGCTAGAGAAAGGTATTGGAAAGGTCAAGACAATCAACTCAGTTTCTCAACCGATTGTCGAAGTAGCCAAGTCCGTGCTCATTAAAGTTGATCCTTTTGAAGAGAAGAACATCTCACCATGCGATTTCGAGAAGAGCTTCAAGTAGAATGAGCCCTCGTTTTTGTGCACTCTTTGACTGGAAGAGATTGATGAAGCAACTGGCCCTATCCAAAAACCTGTTAGAAGGATTCTATAGGAATTTAAAGATGTCATGACGGAAGAATTGCCAAGGAGATTATCGCTAAGGAGGGCTATTGATCATGGAATTGAGCTTATACTAGGTGTCAAGTCTTCTGCTAGGGTGCCCTACCGCATGGCTCAACATGAGCTAGAGGAGTTTAAGGAGCAATTGGCTGAAATGTTGGACAGTGAGATTATCGTACCTACGAAATTGCCATATGGAGCTCTAGTGCTATTTCAGAAAAAGGCTAATGGTTCTCTTCAGATGTACTGTGACTATCGAGCTTTCAATAAATTCACAGTGAAAACAGTTATCCGATTCCGCTAGTGGCAGATTTCTTCGACTGTTTCAACAGGGTGAAGTACTACACAAAGATTGATCTAAAGTTAGGATACTGAAAAGTTCTAATCAAGGAAGTGGATGAAGCAAAGACTATAGTGGTAACCATAAATGGAGCATTCATATTCAAAGTTATGCCTTTTAGCTTGACAAATGCTCTAGCAATGTTTTGCACGATGATGAATCAGGTACTTTACTAGTTTCTGGATAACTTTTTGGTGGTGTACTTGGACGAATCATAATTTACTGTGAGACTCTGGAAGAGCATGTGCAACATGTGAGAAAAGTTCTTATTTGGCTATGGGAGAATAAACTTTATGCAAAACCATCGAAATGCTCATTCGCCCAGACCTTAATCAACTTTTAAGGTCACATTATTGAGTAAGAAAAAGTCCACATGGATACGAAGAAGGTTAAGGCCATCAAAGATTGGCAACCGCTAAGGCACGTACATGATATATGCTCGTTCCCGGGTTGGCCAACTACTATCAAAGATCTGTGAAATGATATTCAGAATCACACTACCGCTAACTAAATTAACAAAGAAGGAACAAGTTTGGAAGTGGTCGGCACAATGCCAATCTGCTTTTGAAAAACTGAAGGAGTCTATATGGACAAATTTGGTGTTGGCCTTACCAGATATGGCCAAAGATTTTGACGTGCATATGCATCATATTTTGCTCTTGGGGTAGCCCTATTATAAAAAAGGAACATCCAGTGGCATATAAGAGCCCCAAGATGAATAATGCATAGCGTCCTTACTCAGCGCATGAAAATGAGTTGTTGGCAGTAATCCATTGCCTCAGAGTATAGCATCACTATCTGCTTGGGTTTACATTCATTGTGAAGGCAAACAATACTGTTGTGAGTCACTTCATGTCACAATCGAAACTTTCAAGCAAGTAGGGTGTTGGCAGAAACTTCTTTCAGATTTCAACTTTGTAATGTAGGAGATGCACTAAGTCGATTTTTCATAAAATTTGTATCACATTATGAGGGTAGTCAACATAATAAATGATTTAACTAAATATTCTTGTATTGTATTATTCACTTCGGACTTATAGTCTTGTATAAATCATAAAAAGATATATTGTTGCCACATTACATTATATTGATAAACTATGGATTATGCATAAAATAATTTTTTTTTAAAAAGTAATTGAATACCCTTATAATGTGATACAAATTTTACTTATTTAATAAATGTTATTAGAAAATTTAACTGCAAATCTAGAATTCGTAGTTTCACATTTAATAATGATGCATATAATAACATAGTAATATATAGATTAGTTCGAGAGTTAAATTCAAATTTTAGTGGAATTTTATTTCATGCTCGATGTGTATGTCATATTTTTAATTTAATTGTCCAAGATGATTTAAAATTTATAGGCCCCCAATTAGAAAAAAAAAAAGTTAAATATGCCATAAATTATATTATTGTCTCACCTTCTAGGAAACAAGTATTTGCTAAATAATGTGCACAAAATTCACTTCCAACAAAATGTTTATTTGCAGATAGACTATAGATAAAACTCTACTTATTTAATACTTCAATCATTTGAATGTTATGAACATTGTATAACTGCCTATTATAATGACCGACACTCATATGGTCCAAAATATGATTTCAAAACATATGATTTTGAAATCGCATTCCATGTGAGAAAATTTTTTAAAAAATTTTTTCGACGCCACAAACGCATGTGCTGGCATATATATTACCCTACAAGTCTATTTGTTTAAAATTAATTTTATTTTTTCCAATAATTTTAATAGACATAAGATATTTCTTAATTTTTTTTATATTGTATTAGCAATGGAGATTAAGTTTATAAAATATTGAGAAGAATTGCCTATGTTGTTCCTATTAGCTTCAATTATAGATTCTAGAGTAAATTTAGAGGGTACAAAACATACTATTTCGATAATGTCTAATAAGTTAAGTTACTGGAATTCAATAACTTAGGATAATTTTAAAAAATATATTATGTGAAATGTACGACTTTTATACAAAAATCGATAGAAATTTTAGAAGACCTCCTGTAGCAATCTCTTCTTCGTCATACAAATGACGATAACGATTATTGGAGTTTATTTAGTTTCATTAGGCACTACAAGACGAAGAAGACCTTTGAGACTAAACAATTAGTCGGCCAATTAGTCGGTCGTATTAGTCAACTTGGTGAATCAAATACCGACTACAATATTGTTTAGTCAAGAATAATATTATTGCCGACCAAAAAATATTATCTAGTCGGTGTTATATTAACTAGTCGTGTTATATTCCAACTAAAAAAAATTTAGTTGGTAAAATCATCACCGACCAATATATATCCGGTCGAGTATGTTTGCCGACTATTTTTTAGTCGGGGAAAGGTATCTCAGACTAAAACTTTGTGGTCGGTAATTATGTACTAGTTTTTTTTTTTCTAAAAAATAATTTTATTATAATTATGCAAAGTTGTTACAAATTGTTCATCTAAATACAAATGTTAAAAGGAATTGCATTTAAAAAAATACCACTAATTATTATGTCAATATATATTTCTTGTGAATTAAAAATATTTAAAATACACTTACAAACTAATATAAAATTGCAAACATTTCATACCATAACTTCATTGTTCAAAATTACAGAGAATCAAGTAATATTGTTTCTATTATAAGATTACAAAGAATTAACTAATTAACTCGCAAATATGCAAGCACATCATACACGTTACCAGGTGATAACACTCTGATATGTAAATATGAACCATAAGAAAAAGGATCAATTCCCCATCTTGTACATATGGCTTGTAAAAGATTAAACACTTCGATACCCATTCAACTATGTAGACCTGCAAAAAATGCCACGTTGAAAGTAACTAAGAAGGCTTAATAAAAGTTCAAAAAAGGAAGAACATAAGTAACAAAGTACCAAAAGAAAAGTGAAGATTGGATACATTGCACCAGGTAAGGTTTTCTTTTGCTTTTGCTTTTGCATATTAAGCATAAAATTAATTAAGAGATGAAAATCAAACAAAATGAACCTCTAAAAAAAAAATGTTATCTCCAGAGATGAAAATCAACTATAATAAACATTGAACCTCTAAATACAAAGGAAATTTTTTATTTATAAACATCTGATTTCTTTTGAGATTCTAATTGCAGCACACAAAAAATCTTAAATTTTAGATCACACAATCACCCATGTGGATGGCATAAGAACGTAAAAGATAGTAGACAATAAGTGAAAATATCATAAACTTCTCAGAGCCGGAAAAGCAATCAAACTGAGATTTTAAGCAAATTAAATCGATATTACAAGCATAAATCACCAAAGAACAACATTTGAAGAGAGCAAACTATTGTGGAGACCAGATACACCAAATTGGCAAAAGCATTTGCATTTGGCATCAACTGTGAAGTATCAATAATTTAAAGGTACAATGATTCCAAATAGCCTTTATTTATACAGTAAAAGCTAAGACATTTTTAATCAAAGACAGAGAAATATCATAAGAGAAACTAAATATTAAGACATTTTCATATCTATCCCTCTAATCAACAAATAAAACCCAACTACACAACTATAGCATTTCAGACTATTACTAAGAAATGACAAATCAGATGAATAAATAATTTATCTCATTCAAGATGTTGAACAAAAGTGTATCTGCACAACTAAATGTAATCTAAGAGAGTTCCATAAAGCACAAAATGTAGAAACAAGAGTCTACAACACTCAAACTAGAAAGAAAAGACGATGTTTTTAGAGAGACTTGCCCTTCCAATTTCGTCAGCATTGATGATCACAAACTTATTTCTATTGTGACAACCAGCCACAAGCCTACCTCCAGTGTTCATCATCACCATTGCCACAAATATCCCAACTCTTCAAATCCCAAGAAAAAGCCCACCTCAATATTCAATCCTCCAATGTACACAGACAACTCGAATACTTATAAGAGACAACTTGTTTTGTTAAAAATCAATGTTTTCAAAGCACACAATAAACCCAACTCAAGATTCACCTTGCGTTGCACAAAAACAAGTTGGAAGGGCTTAGAGGAGCAACTTCTTTTCAGAAAACCAAAGCTATTGAAATTACAGAGTTAACCTCTCAACGCATATTAACAAATGGAATAGCCAACTTATGTGCAAAAACATCATATCCATCTGCTAGGCACTCTTGATTTCCAGATATGTAGAATACATGTTAACCCCCAAAACCTCATAAGGGTCTCTTTGCAACTGCTTCTTGCCATCGTTTTTCCCCGCCTTCAATCTGTTCCCCGGCATTTTCTTACTTTTTGAATCCATACACCATAAGAATTCGTAAACAGGAACTAAGAAATGTTTATCTCATTTCCGAGGGGTTATAGCTGCCGACAGGGTGGAATGAGTCGTTGCCACCGGCGTTGAGGAGGGAGACTGTTGCGTTGTTGGAGACAATGATGCACATGGGAGTAGAAGGGAGGATGTACATTTGAGGTTAGGGATTTCAAATAGGACTTAGGAAAGTGGGTGGGTTTGTACTTAAGTGAGAAATAGTGTTTCTAAATGAGGGAAAGTTAAATTTTTGGAGTTTGGGGAAATTGTGTGGCGGGAATTAAATGTTTAGGCGACCATAAAATAATTGTAGTCCACAAAAAAACACCTTTGCCGACTAGATATTGTAGTCGGTAATGTTTAGGCGACCATAAAATAATTGTAGTCGATAAAAAACACCTTCGCCGACTAGTTATTGTAGTCGGTAATGTTTAGGCGACCATAAAATAATTGTAGTCGGTAAAAAACACCTTCGCCGACTGGATATTGTAGTCGGTAATGTTTAGACGACCATAAAATAATTGTAGTCGGTAAAAACAATTTTTACCGACCACATATTTTTAGTTAGTAAAATTTAGTCGGTAAAAGCCTCATTTCTTGTAGTGAGGGGAACTCAACATTCTACTTCTTCTTCTTCACTTTCTCTTGCCATGAATGTAGAAACAAATAGTAAAGGCGTACATTTAAAGTTAGTTAGATATTTGGGTCCCGACATGCTTAATATGTTATATGAAGATAAGATAAATAATTTTGATATACTTAGGTGGTGAAGACAAAATGAGTGTCAACACCCAATTGTTTCTATTATAGAACGCAATCTACTAGCACCTCCGGTATCAACTCAATACAAAAAAAATACCCATTTTGGGACCAAAAAATGTTGTCGCTTAAATAGAGATTTTGTTGCAAAAATAATATAGCGACAACAAGCTGTTTGTTGCGGGCATTGTCGCGCTATGAGCGCCACAAAATATATTATGCGACAACTATCAGTCACTCGTCGCATAAGCAAACTCGCAATATTTTTTATTTGCCGCAAAAAGTATGAAATAGCAACAACATATTTGTCGCCATAATGTCGTTGCAATACATGGATGTCGCAAAAAATTAAAAGGGCAACAAGTCAATTTGTCGCAACGTTTATTCCAAAACACAATTTACGAGGAGAAATGTTTGTTGGAAAACTATTTTAAAAGTATAACGCTTGTTACCTATTCTATTTTGCAACAAAACATGATTGTAGTAATATATATTTAATAATAGGTCATGTTTGTCGCCTAATTTATTTTACAATGAGATTGCTTCATTTCAGAATATATTATAAGATATTCAATGTTTGTAGTATAATTTATTATGTAACGAGTTTTGTGTATAGTTAAATTCATTCAGCAACATATAGAGTTTGTTGTATCATCATTTGTGCAACGATATAAAGTTGTTGCCTAATTTATGTGGTGACTATTTATATAGGTCGCGTATTATAATTTACAACATATAAAATTATTACAAATATTATTTGGTGGCAATGGATATTTGTTTATGTGACAGGTTGTGTCTGAAGTTGAATATATTCTGCAACACAGAGAGTTTGTCGTGTATCGATGTATAGTTGTTGCTCAATTTAGTTTATCTGTACTTATACATGTCGTATATTCTATTTTACAATAAATAAAATTGTTGCAAATATTATTTTGTAACAATGAATATTCATTTATGTGACAAGTTGTATTTGTAGTTAAATTTATTTTACAACACAGAGAATTTGTCGCATCAACATTTGTGCAACGCTCTATAATTGTTGTACAATTTATTTTGTAATTGTTTATATATATCGTGTATTCCATCTCACAACATGTAAATATCATTTTGTGACAATATGAATAGTCGTTGCATAATACTATCAACAATAATAAATTTTTAATTTCTTGCATCGCAGTAGAATTGTTACTACGGTACACATTTATTTGAAAATATAACTTACATAATTAAAAATAACTCATGACTTAATAAAAAATACTTCAACGTACAATTGACCAGAAGGTATGAAGTCTCGAATAAAGACTGGTCATAGTTCATAACATTGGAACTACTCGAGTCCTTTGCAGCAATTGTGCCTACTCGATTGCCATAATAATAAACAATAGATTCCCTTAGTAGCTCCCACACTTCATCCTCAATTGAATCGACAAAAAATGTTTCCAAGGTATGTTATAGAGCTATTATCAAGTAAGTTACTATTGAATTTCACGACTTTATCCTGCAAGGATAATATTGGAATAATGACATTATAGATAGAATGGGGGAGAAATTGAATGGATGGAATATGAGAGTGAGGAAGAAGGGTCATCACTTGCCAAGAAAAAAGGAAAAACAATGTATTTCAAGCAGACGGTCATTTTTGGTGTAGCAACCAACAAGACAATTGATCTTAGAATAGAGAAATTTTATGTGGAGTCAACTCCATAGAGTTTTCATAATATACTAAAGGCATTAAACAAATGTGAATAACCCGAGAACATAAAGTGTAGTTATATATGTACCTGGTAGCTATGAACATCCTTTATGCCCATTGCGCTACCAAGTAAGCCAACTAAACGGGATTCAACGAAAAAACATGCGACAACATTTATATTCAGTAGGGGGTAGTAGTAAGATGTATAGAGTGATTAAATGACGTTGATAATTTAAAAGATGCAGTTTAGTCAACCTCCAATTCAAAGAATTAAATGGCAGGTATAATTGCTGAAGGTTACTAAGGTCCAATCAGTTTAAACTTTAAAGATTATTGTAGCATAATGACGAGGGTCAGGCATCATAACAAACACACGCATGAAATCATTCTATGCTAGTATATGTAAGCCCCACTTCGATAAAAAAGCGGTTGGTATTTTATGCTCCCTGTAGTGCTTCAAGCAAATCCCAAACGTGGCTTCTGTAAAGCAGTGTAAACATGAAAATTTACTGGAGATCCTGACAAAGGCTGCACGTTCACTGCATTAAAAAAAGACAAATTGCTCGATCAGTACTATCAACTATTTCTTTGGGGCAAGGTAGCATAAAATAACTTGTTTGACAAATGTTTTCAACTTCTTATGGTAAATTACATATTCATTGTGTCTTAGAATGTTCCTTCAAACCTTTTTTTTTTTGTTTTTCTTTTCTTTTTCCGCTAGTTATAACCAGAGTGGATGATACCATTCAGTCTATATCAATTTCTTCCATGTTTGACTGTGATTGAAAGGCAATCATGTGATACTTGTATTCACCAATTTTAATGCTTCTCTTGGAATATCTAATTGATGCAACGCCATTAGCCAATAAAAAAAAATACCTCCCCATTTTGCTGGATCCAACCAAAATGCTTCTAGAGCACGCTTTTGGCATAAAGATTCTGCCATGTCAATGTACCTGAAAACAGGGTTGTCTTCCTTTTGAATAAAAATATTCCAAGAAGTCCAAAAATGATAATGAAATGGATAATTTAATGGGAAAATATTAATGCCATAAAAATAGATAGAAAACTTATTATTTACTTTAATCTTGCGAAACATTAAAAAAAAAAAAAAAAAGAACCGAGTAAAAATTCGAGAGAAAAGGTATATTCCAATTTCGAGAACAAGATCATCAAGAAAAAGTGAAAGCTTACTTAGCTAACATTGAGAGTACAGGTGGCGGGATTTTGAATGATATGAGGTCAAGACTAAAAAAACATATTAGAGAGTTTAATGTGTCTAAAAGATTGGAAAGATGCATAACTTCGAATTCAAGATAAAGTAGACCTCATATTAGCAGAAGAAGTGCAAGAGCTAGCTACATAAAATGTAAGTATAGTTTGTGTAAATTTATTTAAATTTTCTTAATTTCAAGTGTTGAAATTTAAGTTTAGCAAAAATTGTAGACATAACATTTTTGTGTACAATTTACGCTAAAATGAGTCGGTTCCAAGCTCGAAAAAAGAAGAAGAGAGTTTTAAATGTCAATTTTATCATAACTTATTTCATTTTAAGATTTTAAACTCTAAAAAATCTTTACAATAATAAAAAATAAAAAAAAAGTTCACGTGCATCAGCCCGTGGCCCATGAGCCATGGGCTGACCCGAATATGGTTTGACTTTGTCCCTTTAAGGGCCAAGATGGGCCTTCTTGGCATGGGCCGAGCTGGGCCATCCCTAAGTGAGAATATAAGATTCACATATTTACATGCAAACTTTCTAAGGAATATATTAGTTTGACCAATAAAAACAACTTCAAAGTATCGATTAAGAATATGATCCTTTAGGATTTTTATTTATCAAATCTTTATGGCATGTTAGACAAGAAGAATTAGATTATTTGAGAGAATTAAGTAAGTTAAAATCTTATTTATATAGTGCACTTATAATATTCCAATTTGGTAGTTCTTCATTCCCTATCTTGCACCCTTTATAGTATAACATGATGCAAGAAATGTATATGGAACAAATATGCAAAACTAGCAAGGTTGAGGTTTTTGTTTATAATTTGGGATTTAGATAACTAGTGGGTTTGACTTGCCTAGTAAAAGCTTGTTGGTCGAAACACTCAATAAAAGAGAGAATCATCACAAACCTAGGTAGTTGCTATCATTGGCTAAGGCCCACCAAACTTGAGAAAAATAAAAAAAAATAATAATAAGTGAATTGAGCACAACTTTAGAATTAATACCCCAGGTTAGAGAGTAAATATCAAGTTTGGGAGAGTGCATTTCATGAGGGAGTGATGAAAATGTGACCATTAAGGGTCGGGTTATCACCAATTGAATGCATTATAATGTTTCGGATTGACTGTATATTCACACACACACACACACACACATCGAGCATGAAATACGTTAATTTTTTTTTAAGTAGCATTGTTTGATAACTTTTCATGATTTATGAGCATTTGAAAAAAATTGAGGTAAAATGGAAAACTATCTAACTTGTGGAGTAATTGTTATTTTAGTTATGTTTTGTTTTATTTTGTTTGCGCGTTTGTGTGTTTGTGCTTAATTTGTCTTGTTCGAGAACGAACAAGAGTTCAAGTTTGGGAGTGTGATAAGTGTGATTTTACACTTATTTAGACCGTCAAAGTGGACCATTATGAGTGTATTTGAGTGTAATTTTATTTAAAAATGTGTTGGTTTTGTTATTGTAGGTCAAAATTCGAGTTTGGTGGTATTTGGAACAAAATTGGAGAAATAGGACTAAATTGATATCAAATGTGTAAAACATTTTCCTCATATGCGATTGAATCTGATTTCTACTGCTAGACTCGATGAGGATGGTTATTACAATACCTCAGGTGGTGTTAAGTGGAAACTCAGCAAAGGTTCTATGGTTGTGGCAAGAGGTGAAAAACAATCATCAATGTACTTGTTGTAGGCAAAGCTCTCCAAAGATATTATTAATACAATGAAGGATGTTGTTACCGTTGAGCTCTGGCATAAGAGGCTTGGTCATATGAGTGAGAAGGTGATTAAATTGTTAGCCAAGAATAATCTCCTATCTGAAATGAAGAGTACAGAATTGAAAAAGTGTACTCGCTCTATGGTAGGGAAGTAAACCAGAGTTAGTTTCAAAATTTTACATTCTTCACGGGAGATAGGTATACTTGACTTGGTTCACTCTGCTTTGTGTGGTCCTGTGAAGATAGGCACAATTGGTGGTCCTCTATACTTCGTGACTTTCAATGATAATCATTCAAGTAAGACGTGGCATATACCTTGAAGACAAAAGATCAAGTGTTGGACGTGTTCAAGCAAAGTTATACTTATATTTTTAGTCCTGAGTGCCATCCAAAGTTATACCACTTGAATTCAGTCCACTTACATTGATTGTTCAAGTTTGTAGCTCATCACCACTATAATCTATGTTCATACCACTAATATCCAGGTTTTCCACATCTTGATTTCCAGATTTAGAGAATTCATCTTCCCTAGATTTATAGTCTAGAGTATGAATTTCCTCATAGTACTCCACCTGAGTTCAGACTCAGAGGAAAATACATCACGTCATCATGAAAAACAACATCCATTGTTATGAACATTCGTTGAGTTGGAGGATGATAGCATCGATACCCATTTTGATGTCTAGCATACTCGAGAAAAATACATCGCAATACCCGATGTGTTAACTTGTTGCGTTGATGTAAATGTAGATGAACAAATGCCACACAACCAAAGATATGAAGAGGTAGATTTGGGACGGTTGGAGAAATGATTGATGTGGAAAGGTGTTTGAAAGTCAATAGAGCTAGAGGGTACTCAGTTAATTAAATATGCTGCAGAGACAAGTGGTTCTCCCCCAATAGTGTAATGGAATATAGGCTTGTATCATTGGAACTCATACCACTTCTAACAAGTGCCGATTTTTCGCCATTCTGTTGGAGTCTATTAGAACAAGTTGTTTGGTGAACTATTCCATTTTTTTTTCAAATATTGTTGAAATTCAGAACTTTGATACTCTCAACCATTCTCACTACGAAGGACTGGAACTTGTGCATTATATTGAGTGACTATTTTGAAATTTTTACAAATTTCAGTGACCGTGAAATTAACCCTTTCCAATAAACCAGATTGCATACTATTTCTCCAATCCAATAAGATTACACTATTTCTCAAACAAGCGAACATATTCGCAAAAATAACCCTCAACATTGATTTAACTACCCTCAAGTCTAGACCCATTTTAAATAAAATAAATGGCCAAGGGGCCAAACACCAACATGGTATAAACCAATGCAAAAAAAAAATGAATACATCAAGTGAGAAGATAAAACTTAAATTATTTAGCATTGTAAAATCCTTCAAGATGAAAAAAACGAAGGAAAATACCAACAAAATTTTTTATCACCAAACTATATATTACGATGAATTTAAATATTTATGCCTAAAATTTTTAGCTCATCAACACACCATCAACAAGCTTTATGGCTTACCACAATAAACATCATCTAATATAAGAAACCCAAACAACAATAATAAAACTGAGTCTAAAATGAACCCTAATAGCCCTTTCAAAAACAAACTTGGAGAAAAACCAATTGTAAGAATCCAATTTCAATCGTCAAAAAAGAGAACAACATTTATAATTTGCACAATTCTAGACAGCATGCGCAGTGGTGATAAAATATTTTTATCTTAGCGCTCCATGGTATGATCGTCATAAAAATTTGACAACAAGTTCAAAAAACTAATTGTTCTTCAAATTCTACGGTTATGATCAAGATATAACGATTGATTTATAAGGAATTACCTTCTAAACAGTGACGAAGTTTGGTGAGATTTTTATTTGTTGGTTTTGAGTAGTATTCCAAAAAAATTTATTCCTTATATTGTTGCGATTAGATTAATTTTTATTGTTGTTTTTTTTTTTTTTGAGATTCCATCTTTGATAGATGAGGATTATTTGTATACCAAGAATCGTTTAGTTCTTGATGTGCCTCTAATGTTATTTAGAGAATAACGTTGTACCTATTATTGTTGATTTATAGTGGAGGATTATTTGGAGTAGGATTGTAGATGTAGGTACATTACTGAACCACATTAAATATTGTATCGTTAATTTTGCACATTATTTATTTTGGTTAGTGCTCTATTTGATTAATCCCTATAAAGTTCACATGGAGTGGAGAATTTAATATATTCATTGCGTGATTTGTTCAATTAGTATTTTTCTCCCATGATCTTCTTCTTGTACTTTCATTATTTCCATTATCATCCTCACTACTATTGTATACTTTGAAAAGTGCATTTTTTGCACTTATTCGGACTTTAAAACAAAGCTTTTATTCCGTTATTTTATTAATTTTATACTTAATTTAGTGTATTGTTCTTTCTATTTCAGTTTTGGACCCGTTTATAAGCAATTAGAGAAGAATGAACACAAAGAGCAACAATTTGACGAATGTTTAAAGAGTATGGGAACTCAATTGCACTCAATTGGAACTTGAAGGTCCATTTTGGAGGCTATTAGAAGGTTTGAGAACTAAAATGACCAAAATCTAAAGTTGAAAGACTAAAAGGTGCAAATTTGAAAAAGTTAAGCTAGTCGATTGCCAAAGCTTAAAGCTGGGCGACCTCCCAATAGCAGAGAGTTAAAATCATACATGGGCAATCACTCGGGTTTACACTGGGCGATCACCCAGTGTAGAATTCCCCTTGCAGATTTGTGTTACCCTTTTTAGTTCTAATCCTACTAGGAAACCTTTGGTCCGTGATTTTTATGATGTTTAGGATCTTTTGGGACAAGAGGAGGATACTATATATATGGGCGATTAACTCATAATTAGATAGTCAAATTTTGAGAGAAAAAACAAGAAACGAAGATCAAGATTTATTCTTTCATCAATATCGAGTCTTTTGAATTTTCTTTTTCTCCGGGTGGTGAATTATATCTTTTCTTTTTCTTTTTCTTTTCTTCTTAGTATGTTAGGCTAAATCTTTTTTGTGCTAGGATTACGATGAAACTTGTAGTTTAATTCTTCTATTTGAAAACTTGATTTTTGACGATTTGCATTAATATAGTTTTGAATAATTAATTTTGATTTCTTTTTATCTACAATTATATACATAGTGATTGTATGATTCTTGAGGTTTATTTTACTATTGAGAAATTGAAAACAGGCTAGACATCATTTTAATTATCATAAAGTCTGATGGATGGTAAAGATATACCGCTATGTTTTATGTGATCTTTAATTGTCCATTGCAACTTAATGCATTCATGTGTATTCGTATTCGTCATAGAGATATAGTCGGGTCATACATATGAATATGTTTAATTTTATTTGAGAGAAACTATTGAATAATTTAGGGATATCGATCGTCATAACTGATGTATTTTGTCAAATTCAAGAATCCAGATAAATGAATTAACAACTAAAAGTGAATTCGGATCCTAGTACTTTTCTTTCCAAAATTTAAAGTAATTCGTCTTAAGCTTAATCTTTTATTTGTTTGAGTTATAATTATTTAATCATTTTCAGTTAATATTTTAATTAGTTTAAGAAACCAAACTTCAAAAGTTAAATCAATTCAATTAAAGTTAACTTAATGGTGTAGAGCTATCTAAATTCCTTTGGGTATAATACTTGGACTCTAAATCCATTATATTACTTGTACGATCCGAATACTTATGAAATAACAACATAAAATCGCTAACATATATCTCTCGAATTTTCTAAATTTTCTCTCACATGTCTCTACTCAAACAAAGGTTCAACGGCTTTAGCCAAAAAAAAAAAGTATGATTAATTAAGATTTTGAAATGGAAATTACTTAAGGGCTTGTTTGACAAAGTTTTTAATAAAAGTTTTAGGTGATAAAAGTTGATGAAATGTGTGATTGAAAAGTTGATAAAAGTTATAGGTTCCATGAAATATATAGTTAAATTAATTAATAATTTTGACATCAACTTTTATCAATTTTTAAGCTAAACCAAATAAGGGTTAAGTTATATGGAATTTTAGTTCACCTTAACCATCAAAATAACAAGTTAGAATGACTTGTGATAAATAACGCATCAACCTTGATGAGGACATTAATGAGAACATCGAGTATAGTATACTCATCAAGGTGTACTTATTGTCCTTGTCAATCTCGTTGAGGTTGACGACGGGATGAAAATAGTCTAATAAAGTGAATTTAGACTTTTGACATACAAGAATACTTTTTAATGATAAAAATTAGATGACGAATATTTTCACGTTGTCCCAAAGACTTTTCAATTTATTGTAGTTGAGGTTGACCGCTTCCAAGTCGGCTCAAGTTTAGAGGTGGCAAAACTTGCCCAAATTTATATAAACTTGGATTTTTGGGTTGGGCTAGCCACGGCCCAAATAAAACCGGGCTAATATGGCCCGGCCCATCTAGACCGTGGGCTAGTTGGGCCAGCCCGATTTTGAATTATTTTTTCTCCTTATCATTAATAGCTCATTTTGTAAACAGCCCAAATACATAATCCAAATAATATCAATCTAAATTTATCTAAGTCCAAGTCTCTAATAAACATTAATCCAAAAATTCCAAGATCCAACATAAAATTGTTTAGATTTCATTAAAATTTAGTTTAATTTAAGTTTCAATCCAAAATATATTTGGTGTGACAAGTAAATTATTTATTTTAAATTTACTTATAAGTAAACTTTTTAATATAAGCCAAAAATGCTTATATCTCAAAGCAATAAAAACGAGCATACTTTTAATATTTGTATTTTAAAAAAAAAAACGTCTACAAATAGTTTACAATTAACAAAAAAAAAATTATTATTTTGAAAAAAAATTTACGTTTATCTATTAACTAATACATGAGAACTCCAATTTTATAAATTAATCTCTTTAAAAATCTCAAAATATATAGTCTAAATTTATCTAAGATTGTATTTGATGTAATGTATTGAATTGTATAAAAAAATTTATTTCAAAAAAAGAAAAAAAAAAAAAAGAAAATTAAGACCAAGCTGGGCTAATAGGTTGGATTAGGCTAGCATAATTTTGGCCCATACAAAACTAGGCTGGGCCAGCCTAGTCGTCCTTTTCTGGTGGACTGGGATGGCCAACCCAATCCATTTACCTGCTCTACTGAAATTGTAAACAAATTCCATAAGCAAACACCTTCTAGTTTTATTTGTTTTGGATTAATTAAAGGGATTCAAATAGTCCCTAACCTTTGTCCTTAATGTGGAATTGGTCCCTAACGTTTATTTTTTGACAAACAAGTCCATAACATATGTGATTTGGTGCAAAATTGGTCCTTATGACAAATATATTCTTTGTTTTAATTAGAAGAAAGGAATTTTGGTGCAAATGGTCCCTAACGTATGTAATTAGTGCGGTTTTGGTCCCTAACCTTTCATTTTTTGGCTAGGAGATCTCTAACCTGTGTATTTGGTTGCAAAACGGGTCCCTATGGATGTAATCATCCAATTGTACCTTTAGCCATTAATTTGTTTAGGAATTTTTGCGCAAATGGTCCCTAACATTTATCCTCAGTGTGGAATTGGGTCCTAACATTTATTTTTGGCAAACATGTCCCTAATCTATGTGTTTTGGTGTGAAATTGGTCCTTATGGGATAAAAAAGACAAATATGCCCTTTAGTTAACTAGAATAAATTGTATGTAGATTCCTAATCATTACAAAACGTGCAAATAGGTCCAACATTTTTATTTTTTATAAAAAATTAAAATAAGTAATAAGTTTTTTTTTTGTAATTAACACTTTAGTAATAAACATGTCAAATATAATTTTTATTTTTATTATTAGGTAATTATATTATTTAAAATTTAAAATTTTATTTTATTGTTGTATAAAAAAATAAATTTGTCACAAACTTGATGTACAAATACTTTTATTTAATTGAGTTATATGTTTATTAACTACAAATATTATAGATCTAACTATATTCTTCATATTTAATTTATCGTTTAAAACAAATAATGTGCAAATTAAATTTTATTAGTAATTTTATATTAAATAAAAAATGTAATAAGTTTAGTTCAAGTTATGTAATAATTTTTATTTAATAAAAATGTAATAAAAATTTTATTTTTATTTGACATGTTGTGTATAATTTTTATTTGACATGTCGTGTGATTGTGAGTATGTAATTTTCTCAATGGAGTGTGTACATACTATTGAGTATTTTTATTTTTTTTTGAATGCTCACGTTCCAAATTATTTTATTTACTAGAATTAATAGTTTGGCAGCGGCATGATAGCAGGTGGTAGTGACTGATAAAAATTAGTATTTTTATTTACCAGATTTTATTTTATTAGTATTTAACATAAAAATGCTAATAAAAGTTAATTTACACATTATGTGTTTTATTTTTTAACGAAAATAATACGATAAATTAAAATATGAAGAATATAGTTAGATCTTTAATATTTGTAGTTAATAAACATATAACTCAATTAAATAAAAGTATTTGTACATTAAGTTTGTGACAAAGTTATTTTTTTATACAACAATAAAATAAAATTTTAGATTTTAAATAATATAATTACTTAATAATAAAAATAATAATTTTATTGGAAGTGTTTGTTACTAAAGTGTCAAAAAAAAAAAACTCAATAGTTTTCCTCAATTTTTTATGAAAAATAAAAATATTATTGTACATTTTGTAATGATTATGAATCCACATACAATTTCTTCTAATTAACTAAGGATATATTTATCCTTTTCATTCCATAAGGACCATTTTTGCACCAAAACACATAGGTTAGGGACATTTATGCCAAAAATAAACATTATGGACCAATTCCACACTAAGGGTAAAAGTTATGGACTATTTGCACCAAAATCCCAAAACAAATTAATGGCTAACGGCATAATTGGTCGGATTCCGTCCATAGGGACCTGTTTTGCAACCAAATGCATAGGTTAGGGAACTCCTAGCCAAAATGAAAGATTAGGGACCAAAACCGCACTAAGTGCATACATTAAAGACCATTTGCGCCAAAAAAATCCCTAGAAGAAATTGTATATGGATTCCTAATAATGACAAAATATGCAAATAGGTCCAATACTTTTATTTTTATAAAATAAAAAAAAACTAATGAATTTTTTTTTTGAAATTAACAATTTAGTAATAAACATGTCAAATAAAATTATTTTTTTATTATTAAGTAATTATATTATTTAAAGAGGGAAAAATCATTGTGAAAAATTATTTTTCTCCCTCTTGACTTGCAAAACTATATTTTTCTTCGATTGAGACAATAGGCTGCATCTCTACATTTTTTGTTTTTATATTGAGAACACCAATGTCTGAACTGGGTGTAATCTTTTGTTTAAGTCATAACATTTGATATTGACATATAATTGTAGTTGATATTGTGATATTTAATTGATTGAAGGCCCATGGAAATTTTAGTTTTGTTAATCTTATTTATTTCCTTACTCTTATAATTATTTATGGTTGTGGGTAAGATTTTCTTGTAGTATGATGTGAATGTGTGAAAGTTATGGAGCCGTGAATATTATTGTTGCCAAGCATATTTCTCGTCATTTTAATAGTTTGGTTGTTAATATAAACTTTTTACAACTACTTCTTTCGTTGTTAAAAAGAAAGGCAACTAAATTCTTGTTACTTCAATGTTTATTTATCGACCAAAATAATTAATATGACGACAAAGCAAATAGTTGTTGAAATAAAAATCGGTTTTCAATATAAATATTAACGACCATTTCTTTTGTTGTTGAAATAAAAGGCAACTAAACTTTGGTTGCTTTCATTGTAATTTAACGACAAAAATAATTAATACAACGACAAATCAAGTAGTTGTTGAAATAAAAATCGATTGTCACTATTACATATTAACGACCATTTATTTCGTTGTTGAAATGAAAGGCAACTAAAATTTGGTTGCTTTTATTGTATTATAACGACAAAAATATTTGATACAACAATCAAATAAGTGGTTGGGAAATAAAAATCGGTTGTCACTATTAAATGTTAACGACTATTTATTTTGTTGTTGAAATGAAAGACAACTAAAATTTGGTTACTTTTATTGTATTTTAACGACTAAAATATTTGATACAACAATCAAATAAGTAGTTGGGATAAATATAATCGGTTGTCAATACATACCTTGTACGACCATTAATTTAATTGCTGAAACAGTACATGTAACGACCAATCGTTTTGTAGTCGTTGAATACAATCACCAACACCCCTTTGCCAACCAACGAACAACCAACTGATTTTGGTCGTTGAATGTAATCAACAACTACAAATGTATATTCTACGACCATTTGTATGGTGGTTGAATGTCATATTTCTTGTAGTGTAATTGCTGAAGGTTACTAAGGTCCAATCAGTTTAAACTTTAAAGATTATTGTAGCATAATGACGAGGGTCAGGCATCATAACAAACACACGCATGAAATCATTCTATGCTAGTATATGTAAGCCCCACTTCGATAAAAAAGCGGTTGGTATTTTATGCTCCCTGTAGTGCTTCAAGCAAATCCCAAACGTGGCTTCTGTAAAGCAGTGTAAACATGAAAATTTACTGGAGATCTGACAAAGGCTGCACGTTCACTGCATTAAAAAAAGACAAATTGCTCGATCAGTACTATCAACTATTTCTTTGGGGCAAGGTAGCATAAAATAACTTGTTTGACAAATGTTTTCAACTTCTTATGGTAAATTACATATTCGCTGTGTCTTAGAATGTTCCTTCAAACCTTTTTTTTTTTGTTTTTCTTTTCTTTTTCCGCTAGTTATAACCAGAGTGGATGATACCATTCAGTCTATATCAATTTCTTCCATGTTTGACTGTGATTGAAAGGCAATCATGTGATACTTGTATTCACCAATTTTAATGCTTCTCTTGGAATATCTAATTGATGCAACGCCATTAGCCAATAAAAAAATACCTCCCATTTTGCTGGATCCAACCAAAATGCTTCTAGAGCACGCTTTTGGCATAAAGATTCTGCCATGTCAATGTACACGAAAACAGGTTGTCTTCCTTTTGAATAAAAATATTCAAGAAGTCCAAAATGATAATGAAATGGATAATTTAATGGGAAAATATTAATGCCATAAAAATAGATAGAAAACTTATTATTTACTTTAATCTTGCGAAACATTAAAAAAAAAAAAAAGAACCGAGTAAAAATTCGAGAGAAAATGTATATTCCAATTTGCAGAACAAGATCATCAAGAAAAAGTGAAAGCTTACTTAGCTAAAATTGAGAGTACAGGTGGCGGGATTTTGAATGATATGAGGTCAAGACTAAAAAAACATATTAGAGAGTTTAATGTGTCTAAAAGATTGGGAAGATGCATAACTTCGAATTCAAGATAAAGTAGACCTCATATTAGCAGAAGAAGTGCAAGAGCTAGCTACATAAAATGTAAGTATAGTTTGTGTAAATTTATTTAAATTTTCTTAATTTCAAGTGTTGAAATTTAAGTTTAGCAAAAATTGTAGACATAACATTTTTGTGTACAATTTTACGCTAAAATGAGCTGGTTCCAAGCTCCAAAAAAAGAAGAAGAGAGTTTTAAATGTCAATTTTATCATAACTTATTTCATTTTAAGATTTTAAACTCTGAAAAAAATCTTTACAATAATAAAAAAATAAAAATAAAGTTCACGTGCATCAGCCCGTGGCCCATGAGCCACGGGCTAGACCCGTATGGTTTGACTTTGTCCCTTTAAGGGCCAAGATGGGCCTTCTTGGCATGGGCCGAGCTGGGCCATCCCTAAGTGAGAATGTAAGATTCACATATTTACATGCAAACTTTCTAAGGAATATATTAGTTTGACCAATAAAAACAACTTCAAAGTATCGATTAAGAATATGATCCTTTAGGATTTTTATTTATCAAATCTTTATGGCATGTTAGACAAGAAGAATTAGATTATTTGAGAGAATTAAGTAAGTTAAAATCTTATTTATATAGTGCACTTATAATATTCCAATTTGGTAGTTCTTCATTCCCTATCTTGCACCCTTTATAGTATAACATGATGCAAGAAATGTATATGGAACAAATATGCAAAACTAGCAAGGTTGAGGTTTTTTGTTTATAATTTGGGATTTAGATAACTAGTGGGTTTGACTTGCCTAGTAAAAGCTTGTTGGTCGAAACACTCAATAAAAAGAGAATCATCACAAACCTAGGTAGTTGCTATCATTGGCTAAGGCCCACCAAACTTGAGAAAAATAAAAAAAAATAATAATAAGTGAATTGAGCACAACTTTAGAATTAATACCCCAGGTTAGAGAGTAAATATCAAGTTTGGGAGAGTGCATTTCATGAGGGAGTAACGAAAATGTGACCATTAAGGGTCGGGTTATCACCAATTGAATGCATTATAATGTTTCGGATTGATTGTATATTCACACACACACACACACACACATCGAGCATGAAATACGTTAATTTTTTTTTTTAAGTAGCATTGTTTGATAACTTTTCATGATTTATGAGCATTTGAAAAAAAATTGAGGTAAAATGGAAAACTATCTAACTTGTGGAGTAATTGTTATTTTAGTTATGTTTTGTTTTATTTTGTTTGCGCGTTTGTGTGTTTGTGTTAATTTGTCTTGTTCGAGAAACGAACAAGAGTTCAAGTTTGGGAGTGTGATAAGTGTGATTTTACACTTATTTAGACCGTCAAAGTGGACCATTATGAGTGTATTTGAGTGTAATTTTATTTAAAAATGTGTTGGTTTTGTTATTGTAGGTCAAAATTCGAGTTTGGTGGTATTTGGAACAAAATTGGAGAAATAGGACTAAATTGATATCAAATGTGTAAAACATTTTCCTCATATGCGATTGAATCGATTTCTCTTTGCTAGACTCGATGAGGATGGTTATTACAATACCTCGTGGTGTTAAGTGGAAACTCAAAGAAAGGTTCTATGGTTGTGGCAAGAGGTGAAAAACAATCATCAATGTACTTGTTGTAGGCAAAGCTCTCCAAAGATATTATTAATACAATGAAGGATGTTGTTACCATTGAGCTCTCGGCATAAGAGGCTTGGTCATATGAGTGAGAAGGTGATTAAATTGTTAGCCAAGAATAATCTCCTATCTCGAAATGAAGAGTACAGAATTGAAAAAGTGTACTCGCTCTATGGTAGGGAAGTAAACCGAGTTAGTTTCAAAATTTTACATTCTTCACGGAGATAGGTATACTTGACTTGGTTCACTCGCTTTGTGTGGTCCTGTGAAGATAGGCACAATTGGTGGTCCTCTATACTTCGTGACTTTCAATGATAATCATTCAAGTAAGACGTGGCATATACCTTGAAGACAAAAGATCAAGTGTTGGACGTGTTCAAGCAAAGTTATACTTATATTTTTAGTTCTGAGTGCCATCCAAAGTTATACCACTTGAATTCAGTCCACTTACATTGATTGTTCAAGTTTGTAGCTCATCACCACTATAATCTATGTTCATACCACTAATATCCAGGTTTTCCACATCTTGATTTCCAAATTTAGAGAATTCATCTTCCCTAGATTTATAGTCTAGAGTATGAATTTCCTCATAGTACTCACACGAGTTCGCACTCGAGAGGAAAATACATCACGTCATCATGAAAAACAACATCCATTGTTATGAACATTCGTTGAGTTGGAGGATGATAGCATCGATACCCATTTTGATGTCTAGCATACTAGAAAAATACATCGCAATACCCGATGTGTTAACTTGTTGCGTTGATGCAAATGTAGATGAACAAATGCCACACAACCAAAGATATGAAGAGGTAGATTTGGGACGGTTGGAGAAATGATTGATGTGGAAAGGTGTTTGAAAGTCAATAGAGCTAGAGGGTACTCAGTTAATTAAATATGCTGCAGAGACAAGTGGTTCTCCCCCAATAGTGTAATGGAATATAGGCTTGTATCATTGGAACTCATACCACTTCTAACAAGTGCCGATTTTTCGCCATTCATTTGGAGTCTATTAGAACAAGTTGTTTGGTGAACTATTCCATTTTTTTCAAATATTGTTGAAATTCGAACTTTGATACTCTCAACCATTCTCACTACGAAAGGACCTGAACTTGTGCATTATATTGAGTGACTATTTTGAAATTTTACAAATTTCAAAGGATGACTGCTTTTAAATTAACCCTTTCCAATAAACCAGATTGCATACTATTTCTCCAATCCAATAAGATTACACTATTTCTCAAACAAGCGAACATATTCACAAAAATAACCCTCCAACATTGATTTAACTACCCTCAAGTCTAGACCCATTTTAAATAAAATAAATGGCCAAGGGCCAAACACCAACATGGTATAAACCAATGCAAAAAAAAAAATGAATACATCAAGTGAGAAGATAAAACTTAAATTATTTAGCGTTGTAAAATCCTTCAAGACAGAAAAAAATGAAGGAAAATACCAACAAAATTTTTTATCACCAAACTATATATTACGATGAATTTAAATATTTATGCCTAAAATTTTTAGCTCATCAACACACCATCAACAAGCTTTATGGCTTACCACAATAAACATCATCTAATATAAGAAACCCAAACAACAATAATAAAACAAGCGAGTCTAAAATGAACCCTAATAGCCCTTTCAAAAACAAACTTGGAGAAAACCAATTGTAAGAATCCAATTTCAATCGTCAAAAAGAGAACAACATTTATAATTTGCACAATTCTAGACAAAGATGCTTGCAGGTGATAAAATATTTTTATCTCGGCAGCTCCATGGTATGATCGTCATAAAATTTGACAACAAGTTCAAAAACTAATTGTTCTTCAAATTCTACGGTTATGATCAAGATATAACGATTGATTCATAAGGAATTACCTTCTAAACAAAGGACGAAGTTTGGTGAGATTTTTATTTGTTGGTTTTGAGTAGTATTCCAAAAAAATTTATTCCTTATATTGTTGCGATTAGATTAATTTTTATTGTTGTTTTTTTTTTTTTTTTGAGATTCCATCTTTGATAGATGAGGATTATTTGTATACCAAGAATCGTTTAGTTCTTGATGATTTGATGTGCCTCTAGTGTTATTTAGAGAATAACGTTGTACCTATTATTGTTGATTTATAGTGGAGGATTATTTGGAGTAGGATTGTAGATGTAGGTACATTACTGAACCACATTAAATATTGTATCGTTAATTTTGCACATTATTTATTTTGGTTAGTGCTCTATTTGATTAATCCCTATAAAGTTCACATGGAGTGGAGAATTTAATATATTCCGTTGCGTGATTTGTTCAATTAGTATTTTTCTCCCATGATCTTCTTCTTGTACTTTCATTATTTCCATTATCATCCTCACTACTATTGTATACTGAAAAGTGCATTTTTTTGCACTTATTCGGGCTTTAAAACAAAGCTTTTATTCCGTTATTTTATTAATTTTATACTTAATTTAGTGTATTGTTCTTTCTATTTCAGTTTTGGACCCGTTTATAAGCAATTAGAGAAGAATGAACACAAAGAGCAACAATTTGACGAATGTTTAAAGAGTATGGGAACTCAATTGCACTCAATTGGAACTTGAAGGTCCATTTTGGAGGCTATTAGAAGGTTTGAGAACTAAAATGACCAAAATCTAAAGTTGAAAGACTAAAAGGTGCAAATTTGAAAAAGTTAAGCTAGTCGATTGCCAAAGCTTAAAGCAGGGCGACCTCCCAATAGCAGAGAGTTAAATCATACATGGGCAATCACTCGGGTTTACACTGGGCGATCACCCAAAGTAGAATTCCCCTTGCAGATTTGTGTTACCCTTTTTAGTTCTAATCCTACTAGGAAACCTTTGGTCCGTGATTTTTATGATGTTTAGGATCTTTTGGGACAAGAGGAGGATACTATATATATGGGCGATTAACTCATAATTAGATAGTCAAATTTTGAGAGAAAAAACAAGAAACGAAGATCAAGATTTATTCTTTCATCAAGATCGAGTCTTTTGAGTTTTCTTTTTCTCCGGTGATGAATTATATCTTTTTTTTCTTTTTTTTTCTTCTTAGTATGTTAGGCTAAATCTTTTTTGTGCTATGATTACGATGAAACTTGTAGTTTAATTCCTTCTATTTGAAAACTTGATTTTGGATGATTTGCATTAATATAGTTTTGAATAATTAATTTTGATTTCTTTTTATCTACAATTATATACATAGTGATTGTATGATTCTTGTGGTTTATTTTACTATTGAGAAATTGAAAACAGGCTAGACATCATTTTAATTATCATAAAGTCTGATGGATGGTAAAGATATACCGCTATATTTTATGTGATCTTTAATTGTCCATTGCAACTTAACGCATTCATGTGTATTCGCATTCGTCATAGAGATATAGTCGGGTCATACATATGAATATGTTTAATTTTATTTGAGAGAAACTATTGAATAATTTAGGGATATCGATCGTCATAACTGATGTATTTTGTCAAATTCAAGAATCCAGATAAATGAATTAACAACTAAAAGTGAATTCGGGAACCTAGTACTTTTCTTTCCAAAATTTAAAGTAATTAAGCCTTAAGCTTAATCTTTTATTTGTTTGAGTTATAATTATTTAATCATTTTTAGTTAATATTTTAATTAGTTTAAGAAACCAAACTTCAAAAGTTAAATCAATTCAATTAAAGTTAACTTAATGGTGTAGAGCTATCTAAATTCCTTTGGGTATAATACTTGGACTCTAAATCCATTATATTACTTGTACGATCCGAATACTTGCGGAATAACAACATAAAATCGCTAACATATATCTCTGAATTTTCTAAATTTTCTCTCACATGTCTCTACTCAAACAAAGGTTTAACGGCTTTAGCCAAAAAAAAAAGTATGATTAATTAAGATTTTGAAATGGAAATTACTTAAGGGCTTGTTTGACAAAGTTTTTAATAAAAGTTTTAGGTGATAAAAGTTGATGAAATTTGTGATTGAAAAGTTGATAAAAGTTATAGGTTCCATGAAATATATAGTTAAATTAATTAATAATTTTGACATCAACTTTTTATCAATTTTTTAAGCTAAACCAAATAAGGGTTAAGTTATATGGAATTTTAGTTCACCTTAACCATCAAAATAACAAGTTAGAATGACTTGTGATAAATAACGCGCATCAACCTTGATGAGGACATTAATGAGAACATCGAGTATAGTATACTCATCAAGGTGTACTTATTGTCCTTGTCAATCTCGTTGAGGTTGACGACGGGGATGAAAATAGTCTAATAAAGTGAATTTAGACTTTTGACATACAAGAATACTTTTTAATGATAAAAATTAGATGACGAATATTTTTCACGTTGTCCCAGCACTTTTCAATTTATTGTAGTTGAGGTTGACCGTTTCCAAGTTGGCTCAAGTTTAGAGGTGGCAAAACTTGCCCAGCCCATATAACTTGGATTTTTGGGTTGGGCTAGCCCTGGCCCAAATAAAACCAGGTTAATATGGCCTGGCCCATCTAGACCGTGGGCTAGTTGGGCCGGCCCGATTTTGAATTTTTTTTACTTCTTATCACTAATAGCTCATTTTGTAAATAGCCCAAATACATAATCCAAATAATATCAATCTAAATTGATCTAAGTCCAAGTCTCCAATAAACATTAATCCAAAAATTCCAAGATCCAACATAAAATTGTTTAGATTTCATTAAAATTTAGTTTAATTTAAGTTTCAATCCAAAATATATTTGGTGTGACAAGTAAATTATTTATTTTAAATTTACTTATAAGTAAACTTTTTAATTTAAGCCAAAAATGCTTATATCTCAAAGCAATAAAACGAGCATACTTTTAATATTTGTATTTTAAAAAAAAAAAATGTCTACAAATAGTTTACAATTAACAAAAAAAATTATTATTTTGAAAGAAAATTTACGTTTATCTATTAACTAATACATGAGAACTCTAATTTTATAAATTAATCTCTTTAAAAATCTCAAAATATATAGTCTAAATTTATCTAAGATTGTATTTGATGTAATGTATTGAATTGTATAAAAATTTATTTCAAAAAAGAAAAAAAAAAAAAGAAAAAGAAGAAATTAAGACCAAGTTTGGGCTAATAGGTTGGATTAGGCTAGCATAATTTTGGCCCATACAAAACTAAATTTGGTTGGGCTACCTAGTCGTCTGTGCTTTCTCGTGGACTGGGATGGCCAACCCAATCCATTTACCAGCTCTACTCAAATTGTAAACAAATTCCATAAGCAAACACCTTCTAGTTTTATTTGTTTGGGATTAATTAAAGGGATTCAAATAGTCCCTAACCTTTGTCCTTAATGTGGAATTGGTCTCTAACGTTTATTTTTTGACAAACAAGTCCATAACATATGTGATTTGGTGCAAAATTGGTCCTTATGACAAATATGTTCTTTGTTTTAATTAGAAGAAAGGAATTTTGGTGCAAATGGTCCCTAACGTATGTAATTAGTGCGGTTTTGGTCCCTAACCTTTCATTTTTTGGCTAGGAGATCTCTAACCTATGTATTTGGTTGCAAAACGGGTCCCTATGAACATAATCCGTCCAATTGTGCCTTTAGCCATTAATTTGTTTAGAAATTTTTGCGCAAATGGTCCCTAACATTTATCCTCAGTGTGGAATTGGTCCCAACATTTATTTTTGGCAAACATGTCCCTAATCTATGTGTTTTGGTGTGAAATTGGTCCTTATGGGATAAAAAGACAAATATGCCCTTTAGTTAACTAGAATAAATTGTATGTAGATTCCTAATCATTACAAAATGTGCAAATAGGTCCAACATTTTTTTTTTTATAAAAATTAAAATAAAAATAAGTAATTTTTTTTTGTAATTAACACTTTAGTAATAAACATGTCAAATATAATTTTTTATTTTTATTATTAGGTAATTATATTATTTAAAATTTAAAATTTTATTTTATTGTTGTATAAAAAAATAAATTTGTCACAAACTTGATGTACAAATACTTTTATTTAATTGAGTTATATGTTTATTAACTACAAATATTATAGATCTAACTATATTCTTCATATTTAATTTATCGTTTAAAACAAATAATGTGCAAATTAAATTTTATTAGTAATTTTATATTAAATAAAAAATGTAATAAGTTTAGTTCAAGTTATGTAATAATTTTTATTTAATAAAATGTAATAAAAATTTAATTTTATTTGATATGTTGTGTATAATTTTTATTTGACATGTCGTGTGATTGTGGGTATATAATTTTCTCAATGGAATGTGTACATACTATTGAGTATTTTTTTTTTTTTATTGAATGCTCACGTTCCAAATTATTTTATTTACTAGAATTAATAGTTTGGCAGTGGCATGATGGCAGGTGGTAGTGACTGATAAAAATTAGTATTTTTATTTACCATATTTTATTTTATTAGTATTTAACATAAACATACTAATAAAAGTTAATTTACACATTATGTGTTTTATTTTTTAACGAAAATAATACGATAAATTAAAATATGAAGAATATAGTTAGATCTTTAATATTTGTAGTTAATAAATATATAACTCAATTAAATAAAAGTATTTGTACATTAAGTTTGTGACAAAGTTATTTTTTTATACAACAATAAAATAAAATTTTAGATTTTAAATAATATAATTACTTAATAATAAAAATAATAATTTTATTGGAAGTGTTTGTTACTAAAGTGTCAAAAAAAAAAAAAAAACTCAATAGTTTTCCTTAATTTTTTATGAAAAATAAAAATATTATTGTACATTTTGTAATGATTACGAATCCACATACAATTTCTTCTAATTAACTAAGGATATATTTATCCTTTTCATTCCATAAGGACCATTTTCGCACCAAAACACATAGGTTAGGGACATTTATGCCAAAAATAAACATTAGGGACCAATTCCACACTAAGGGTAAAAGTTATGGACTATTTGCACCAAAATCCCAAAACAAATTAATGGCTAACGGCATAATTGGTCGGATTCCGTCCATAGGGACCTGTTTTGCAACCAAATGCATAGGTTAGGGAACTCCTAGCCAAAATGAAAGATTAGGGACCAAAACCGCACTAAGTGCATACATTAAAGACCATTTGCGCCAAAAATCCCTAGAAGAAATTGTATATGGATTCCTAATAATTACAAAATATGCAAATAGGTCCAATACTTTTATTTTTATAAAATAAAATAAAAACTAATGAATTTTTTTTTTTGAAATTAACAATTTAGTAATAAACATGTCAAATAAAATTATTTTTTTATTATTAAGTAATTATATTATTTAAAGAGGGAAAAATCATTGTGAAAAATTATTTTTCTCCCTCTTGACTTATAAAATTTTTTCTCACTCTTTACTTTAAAAATTAAGTTAAATAAATAACAAAATGATGTATATAATTTTATGATATTGAAATAATCTTATTACATTTTTATTTAACATAAAAATACTAATAAAAATTAATTTACACATTATGTGTTTTATTTTTGAACAAAAATAAAATGATAAATTAAAATATGAAGAATATAGTTGGATTTCTAATATTTGTAGTTAATAAACATATAATTCAATTAAATAAAAATATTTAAACATCAAGTTTGCGACAAAGTTATTTTTTTTATACAACAATAAAATAAAATTTTAAATTTTAAATAATATAATTACTTAATAATAAAAATAATAATTTTATTTGAAAAATTTATTACTAAAGTGTTAATTCAAAAAAAAAAAAAAAAAACTCATTAGTTTTCTTTAAATTTTTATAAAAAATAAAAGTATTGGACATATTTGCACATTTTATAATGATTTGGAATCCACATAATCCATTTCTTTTTTCTAATTAAAACTAAGGACATATTTGTCTTTTCTTGTCATAAGGAACAATTTCGCATCAAAACACATAGGTTAGAGACTTGTTTGCCCAAAAATAAACATTAGGAACCAATTCCACACTAAGGGCAAAGGTTAGGACCATTTGCGCCAAAATCCCTTAATTAAATTACAGCAACTACTAATCAAATTAAAAACATAAACAAAAAATGGTAAATGTTTTTGTCAAGGAGAATCAATATAACTCATGAGTTACAATAGGATTAAATATATTTTGAAACGACAATTTGAAAATCTGAAATAAAAAAGAATAATAATTAATGGCTATTGATTATTTTTCATCTTTAGTTAAATGCTATTAATAAAGTAGAACCGAATGCACTTGATATTAAAAACTAACACATTTAATTTATATAATCTCATATATAAATAGCCCAAGTATAGAAGCATCTCCCCACAAATCCATTTTATACATCTCTTAAGATTAAGTTAAGTTATATAAATATAATGGCATTTAAAGTAGCAGATGTAAAGGGAGGTTTGGTATTGTTTATGGTTGCATGCATGGCGATATCAGCCATGTCTGGCCGGTCAAGTCATGTTACGGCCACACCACATCCACAATTATCTACTCTTGGGGCAATATCAGAAGTAGCACTGGCAGTCGAGGGGTTTCTGCCATGCTTGGAAGCTCTAAAAGGTATCGAAGGTTGCACATCGGAGATTTTTAAAGCAGTGTTTGGACTTCCACTTGACGCTTCGTGCTGCCAAGTTGTGAATCAGATAGCCAAAAACTGCTTGCCAAAAGGGTTTCCCTTATCTCAAGTGTTTATGCCAATTGCTTTGGAAAATTGCATTAATGGCCCTATATCACCAGCAAGCATTTGATCTAGATATATTTGAAGATATGATTTTGGCATAATTTGTTGAATGATGCAGAATTTGAAGGAGTACATGGATTTTGCTTGTAGTGGAGAGAAAAATGAAAAACTCAGTCGTGACAACAAATAATAATAATAATAATAATTCTTTTTTTTTTCAGCCATTAGGTTAGTCAGAACCTTTTGCAATACAATGAAATTTTTTTATAACTTTCCATGAACATTTGACATGTACGTGTCTAGTGGACAACATTGAAAACGTTAAAGAAGAAAACAAAGTAATATCTTGTCTATTGTCTTCTAAAACAACTTTAAATTTGATACCTATCTTTTTGGGTGTGAGGAATTACCAATGCTCGAAAGTAATACTCAACTTTAAGTAAACTTGACTTAGCGGAACATAAAAGAATGGAATGACATGCGATCACAAAATGACACCCAGAACTTCCGTGTAATAGAAAAAAGACGCCTACTAATGAAAATAAACAAAAAAATGACAAAAACAAAGACATAATAATAAAATTAAAGTCATATGTCGGCCGTACTTCGTCATATCCATATCTCAACTTCATCAAAATTGTTGATGGTGATTGCCACACCATACAATCAAATCGCAAAACGCTGTAGAACAAAGAACAATTATCATGATATGACAAACTAAAGAACTTCAAGTTGCTAAACTCAAAAACATAAATAGGTTGCATACATAAAATTATTATAAGTTTGACACGCGTTTTCCTCCTAACCTTCAATACTTGGAAGAATTACCTTATTACTTCAAACCTCTATCTCCAAGAGATTGACAATACTGGTGTGTGAACACCGTGCAAAATTTTTTGTCTCTACACGATGAACTACTCTAAATTGTGTGTTTTTTACTTGTTTTGAGTTCGTTTGTAATGTTGCACCCGTAGTATGGAATTGAGTATCTATTCCAATCCATGACACATGAACGTGTTATTATCCTTAAAAACCAAAAAAATAAAAACCAAAAAACAAAAAGAAAAATGAAAAATGAACAAGGGAATTATTTTTCTCATTATAACTTTCACTTAGGTAAATAAACTTTATTTTGTTTCATTTTATTAATTAATGCCAGGCCATGAAATTTTTTTTCGATTAACTAGTGAAACTTAGTGCCCATTTGGTAGAGATTATAAACTAGTTTATTTCACCAAAACAATTTATTTGACCAAGAATGGTAAAAAATGACGACTACCAAGGCAAATTTTGATGTCAAATAAACAATTTTTGGTGAAATAAATCATTTTGGTCAAATGAACTGATTTATAAACTCTACCAAATGGGCTCTTAACAACATCGACTAACTAATAAAACTTCACAACATTGACGAAGTATTTCAATCGTAATTATGAACGTTTAAGTTTGGTTACGGCTAACGATTTTATGTTGTTATTCCGCAGTGTGTACGGATCGAACAAGTAATATAATAGATTTAGAGTCCTAGTATCATACCTACACAGATTTAGATAGTTCAATACAATTAAATTAATCTTAATCGAATCAATTTAACTTTTAAAATTTAGTTACTTAAGAACTAATTAAAATCTAAAAATAATTAAATAATTACAATTCAACCAAATAAGAGATTAAGTTTGATAAGAATTACTTTAAATTTGGAAAAGAAAAGTACTAAGATCCCGAATCCACTTATAGTTGTTAATTTCTCTATCTTGATTCTTGATTTTGACAAAGTATATCAGTTCGACGATCAATATTCCTAAATTGTTTAACGGTTTCTCTTTAATAAAATCAAACATATTTATATGTATGACACGACTATATCTCTATGACGAATGCGAATATACAAGAATGCATTAAGTTGCAATAGATAATTAAAGATCACATAAAGTATAGCAGTATATTTCTATCTCCTATCGGACTTTAAGATAATTAAAATAATATCTAGTATGTTTTCAATCTCTAAAACAAATCACAAGAATTATACAATTACTACGTATATAATTGTAGATGAAAAGAAATCAAAATTAATTATTCAAAACTATATTAATGCAAATCGTCGAAAATCAAGTTTCCAAATAAAGGAATTAAACTACAAGTTTCATTATAATCCTAGTACAAAATAATCTAGTCCAGCATAATAAGAAGAAGAAAACAAAAACAAAAATAAAATAGATAATTCATTACCCAGAAAAGAAGAACTCAAAAGATAAAATCTTGATCTTCGTTGAATTCTTTGAAAGAATAAATCTTGATATTCATTTCATGTTTCTTCTCTTGTTTTTCTCTCAAAATTCCTCTCTTCAATTATGAGTTAATAACTCATATTTATAGTTTCATAATAGTACCCAAAAGGATTCCAAAAATTTATTAAAATCGTGTCCCAAAAGGTTCTCTAATTGGAGTCGAACACAAAAATGAAACAAAATATGGGTTTTTTTTTACACTGGGCGATGACCCAATTAAGTTGTTTTGCATTCTGTTGTTGTTTTTTGGTGCTGGACGGTCACCCAGCTTAAGTACTTTGAATCTATATTTTTGGTCCTCCAATTTTAGAGTTTAGTCCTTAAACCTTTAGATAGCCTCCAAAATAGTCCTTCAAGTTTCAATTAAGTAAAATTGAGTTTCCATACTCTCTAAATATTCGTCAAGTTGTTGCTATTTCTGTCCATTCTTATCCAATTGCTTATAAATGGGTTCAAAACTGAAATAGAAACAACAATATACTAAATTAAGTAGAAAATCTATAAAATAATAGGATAAAAGTTTAATTTAAAAATCGAATAAGTGCACAAAATGCACTTATCAAATACCATAAACTAAACCTTTGTTCGTCTTCAAATAAAAATAAAAATAAAATTACAATTTTAAACTAAGCTAAGAGAATCACAAGTCAATGTTAAATTTCTTCTCCAAATATAAAGTCACATTTAGTTCAAATATAAATAATAATACATTTAGAAAGATATTAAACAACAACACAAATATTGTGTTGTTGATATTTTTTCTCCCTTACACATCTCACACATCTCGTAAATTATCACACTTCTAATGCTTTTCTCTCCAATTCCGAGATGTTCTAGCGAATTTGGTTCATATCGATCAATGCAATACTTTTTTTCAATTAAAGTGAAAAAAATTAGAAGCTTGTATTCCTAGAACTAAGATGGTGAGCGATTTCTAAATTCTCATCTCTAGTCTCTTTGGTCCTAACATAGCAATCCTTACCGAGCACATATAACTTTTTTTTATTTATTTAACTAATTTACACATTCTTACATCTTGTGTGCAATACTTCTCCCCCGTAAACTTTTTATGTGACCCATGTAGCGAGCTTTGGGCCGATGACTCCCAAGTCAGATGACCATAGGGCACCAGGTTTAAAGATACTTTAACATGCTTAATTGCTCGAATCACACAGGCTATAAGAAAAGTGAAGACGTAATAATTTTTTTAGTAGTGAGTAGTGCCCAGTTTATATTCATTGACTAGAACTTCTTCAACCAAAGATGAGACCCAAAAAATCCAAACCATCAAAATTCTACAAACACAGGTACTAATTTTAACACCCTCAAACTGTTCTCAAACAGTTTGGTTACTAGTTTAAAGATTTTGGAATGAAATTTTTTAAAACAATCCTAAGTCAACAATATCAACTCATACACTCAAGTCATGTTCCTATATAAGTGATAAATTAATAGTGGCTATGTGCTCAATTAATCTAGTCTAATATAGATAAGTATTTAGGTAAAAGCACGAGTTAAAGTGTTGTCCAATATTCTAACTAAAAACATACTTAACTTCAAACAAATATTATCATCATTGGCCGTAAGATATTCAACAAGAACTAGACAAATAAACTTGGTTTTTTTTTTTCAAACAAATATTGCAGTTATACAGACCTGAGAGCTTGTTTGGTAGATTTAAATGGGTTTTTTGATTTTCATTTTTTGACTTTTGAGAGAAAATGACCAAAATTCCAAGATAGCCGTAATATTTGACTAAAAAATTGGGTTATTTTGGTCATTTTTTCTTAAAAGTCAAAAAATAAAAAACTAAAAATCCATTAAAATCTATACCAAACAAGCACTGAATAATAAGCAAATTCAAAATTCATCAATTAAGTATCATGATACTTAACCCACCTCCAAACTAAAATACTACATTGTCCCCAATGTAAGAAAAAAAATAAGAAATTAAAGGAGAAAAAGATCAGGTACTTCCCAGGGGTAAATGTGAAGAAGATAGTTTGGACTGATCAAATGGACCAGCTGAAGTGGCCTCGAGTGTTGTGTTGGGACTCATGTTCAAAAGATGATGTCATAGATAGCATCTATGCGCCTTGTAGAGAGGGGCGTCCTATGGTTGACATGGCGAGGCTTTACATGTGTAATAAACAATATATAAAAAAAAAAACTAATGCATTATTCAACCTAAATTAATTAATAAGGATATAAGAATGGGTTGCCTCCCATTAAGCGGTTATTTATAGTCATTAGCTTGACTTATTATCTAGTTGGTTAAGTAGAAGAATAAGGGATCTTGAGATTATCGATGGTGTCACTCTCCAATAGTTTCTTGATTTTCTTCTCCATGTTCTATGACTTGTCCTTCATTTTCTATTTAACAATTGCAATCTGTCCATCAGGGATGTTTTCTTCAACTTCAACCACATGTTCACCAATGTCATCTTCTTGCATCTGAATCATCCATTTACCATTATCTTTCACATGTAATATTGGCTTCGTCTTCCAAAACTTTTTAAAGAAGTTTTTCTTGAATTTCTTCAAAGTCTCAACCTGATATCCTGTCCAATAAGAAAGATGTGGTGGTGCCTCATCTCTACCCAACATATGAAATACCTTACTTTTATGCTGAAGTCTCAATGTCAATACACCTCGTGAAATATCAATGAGAGCATCTGAAGTAGCTAAGAAGAGCCGGCCCAAGATAATAGGGATATCTGCATCCTCAGGCATATCAAGAACAACAAATTCAATAGGGAATAATAACTTTTCCACTCTCATCACCATATCTTCCACCATCCTAAATGACTTTTTGATAGATCGATCAGCCAACTAAAGAGTAAACTTTGCAGGTTTAACTTCACCAAGTCCTAATCACCTAAAAATGGAAATAGGCATTAAATTGATAGTTGCACCAAGATCGCACAATGCCCTGTCGATCACGAGGCTATCGATGGTAATTGTAATTGTGAAGCTGCTTGGATCATTTCTTTTGTCTGGATAGTTGCTTTTCCACTATAGCACTTACTTCCCCTGTAAGTTTTACTAAATCCCCTTCTGCCAACTTTTCTTATTTGCAAGCACTTGTCTCATATACTTGGCGTAGTTGGGCATTTGAATTAGGGCCTCAACAAACGGTATGTTAATAGGCAGCTTCCTTAGATGATCTAGAAATTTTGTAAACTGCTGATCCTACTTCTTCTTCTGTGAATTTAATCTCTGTGGAAAATGGTTGAGAAGTTCAAATTTTTTTATTGGCTCTAGAGCTTTTGTTTTTCTGTGGTTTGCCACTTGCTCATGATTAGTCTGTACATCTGGAGTTACTTTTCCATCATGCTCTTCAAAATTGTTTTTTTTCTTGATTTGCCTTTTTGCATGTATTTCGGGCAGCTGCACCACACTTCTAGTTGTTATTGCATATACTTTCTCTCTGGGTTGACCTCAGTCTTGCTTGACAAAGTACCATGCAGTCTACTCAACATAGCAACTGCCATCTGACCCATCTGCATCTCTAAATTCTTTATTGAAGCGCTCTAATTTTGGAGAGTGATCTCTTTCCTCATGAACTGATTATTTGCTTCTATGTACCGCTCAATTTTCTCCACAAACATGCCAAACATATCTTCCAGTGAAACTCTCTTTCCTGGCTGCTAAAACTGAGAATCATGTGGACTGTTGTTATTCTAATTATCCCTCCAAAAGAAATTTGGATGATTACTCCAACCTGGATTAAATATATTGGATGATTACCACCTTGAACATACTCGACTTGCTCGGGTTGCTGTGATAGAATAAGATAATCTGATGTGCTGTGTTTTCTCTACACTTTTCACAAGTTGATTTGTTCATTTGCATCGCATTTACTGAATGCGACATGCTCTCCATGTTGTATGCCAATGAGTCTATTTTTGCAAACAATGTAGTGAAAGTGTCTACTTCATATACCCTTGTAGTTCTCTTATGTGTAGCTCGATCTGATGCCCACATGGCAATGGTGGTAGCCATTCTCTTAAACAGCTCCAAGGCTTCTGATATACCTTAAAATACACATGACTGCATTCATATGATGTTCACTAGGATTATGCATAAACTGGCGTACCACACTCAAGGCATATACAAGGTCGGCATTGTGTGTGCTGAGTACATCAATCTCCCTACAAGCCTTTCATATATCTCTTTGTTAGCTAGAACCTGATCAAATTCAACACATAACTTCAAACATTTTTCTACTGGCACATTCACTAGTTGATAAGGTGACATATCAGTTTCTCGTAACATATCCAATGCATATTTTCTTTAGAACAGAAAAATTCCTTTGTCAAATCAAGACACTTTGATCCCAAGAAAATATTTCAGAGGACCGATACCTTTCATTTCAAATTCTTTAGACATGTATTTCTATAGAGCCTCTCTTTCTTCATATCATTTACCGTAACCACCATGTCATCCACACATACGATAAGTGTAATAATCCTTCCTTGTTGTTTTTTCAGAAATAAAGTGTGGTCTGAATTACTCTACCGATACCCAAAGACTATCATTAATTTTGTAAACCTTCCAAATTAAGCTCTTGGAGAATTTTTAATCTGCATACCTTGTTAATGGTATCATGCATCCAGGTGGAAGATCTATGTAACTTCTTTAGACAATTCGCCATGTAGAAATGCATTCTTCACATCAAATTGTTATAATGGCCGATATAAACTCACAACTAATTGTCTCTGTGTAGTCGATCCCATAGGTTTAGGTATACCCTTTTGCCACCAATCTTGTTTTAAAGCGTTCAATTGTACCATCTCCCTTATATTTCACAGTATAGATCCACCGACATTCAACTAATTTTTTTTCTGGTGGACAATCGACATGTTCCCAAGTTTTATTTTTCTGCAAGGATTTCATCTCCTCATTCATGTCAACTTTCCATCTTTGGTCAGTTAACGCCTCCTGCACATTGTTAGGAGTAGATATAGTATATAATTTATTCACAAATGATTCATTCGATTTTGACAATCGATGGTTGGACATATAATTAATGACATGGAATATTTAGCATTGCTAGAAAGTTCAAGTTCAAAAGTGGGTTTAAAAGTGGGTTTAGGAATACCTCTGGTGTAACGTTGTGATAAATGTTTCATGAGTGGCTCAGGAACATCCTTTTCAGGCGATTGGTGTGGCATATCAATTGTTTGTGGTATAAGGATGGTTGTAAAAATGGACTCATATTTTTAGTTTCTAAGTGCCCATTGCCATTTTGATCCAAAGATACACCACTTAAATCCATTCCACTTACATTGAGTGTTCAAGTTTGTAGCTTATCACCAATATGATATGTTCATACCTCTTATATCCAGGTTTTCCACATCTTGATTTCCTTGATTTCCAGATTCAGAGAATTCATCTTCCCTAGATTTATAGTCTAGAGTCTGAATTTCTTCGTAGTACTCCTCCTAAGTTCAGACTCAGAGAAAAATACATCACGTCTTCATGAAAAAAAAATTATGAACATCTATTGAGTTGGAGGATGATAGCATCGATAACCCTATTGATGTATAGGATACCCGAGAAAAACACATCGCAATGCCTGACATGTCAACTTGTTGTGTTGATGTGTATGGAGATGAACAAATGCCACACAACCAAAGACACGAGGAGGTAGATTTGGGACGGTTGGAGCAATGATTGCTTTAGTAAAAGTGTGGAAAGGTGTGTGAAAGTCAATAGAGCTAAAGGGTACTCGGTTGATTAAATATGATGCACAGACAAATGCTTCTCCCCAATAGTGCAATGGCATATGGGCTTGTATCAATGAAACTCATACAACTTCTAACAGGTGCCGATTTTTTTGCTCAACAACTCCATTCTGTTGGAGTCTATTAGAACAAGTTGTTTGATGAACTATTCCATTTGTTTTCAAATATTGTTGAAATTCAGAACTTTGATACTCTCCACCATTCTCACTACGAAGGACTGGAACTTATGCATTATATTGAGTGACTATTTTGAAATTTTTACAAATTTGAGTGACTGTTACTGAAATTAACCCTTTCCAAAAAAACAAGATTGCATATTATTTCTCCAATCCAATAAGATTACACTATTTCTCAAACAAGCGAACATATTTACAAAAATAACCCTCTAACTTGGATTTAACTACCATCGAGACTAGACCCATTTAAAATAAAATTAATGACCAAGGACTTAACACCCACATGGTATAAACCAATGCAAAAAAAAACCATGAATAGATCAAGTGGGAAGATAAAACTTAAATTATTTAGCGTCATAAAATTCTTCTAAGACAAAAAAAAAGAAGGAAAATACCAACAAAATTTTATATCACCAAACTATATATTAAGATGAATTTAAATATTTATGGCTAAAATTTTTAGCTCATCAACAAGCTTTTGGCTCACCATAATAAACATCATCTAATAATATTTGAAATCCAAGCAATAATAATAAAAGTGAGTTTAAAATGAACCCTAATAGTCCTTTCAAAAATAAACTTGGAGAAAACTAATTGTAAGAATCAAACCTTGAAAAATAAGAACCACCCAAATATCAAATTTTCAAATTATAAATTAAAGGAAACCTTTTCTTTTTGCTAACCATCAAATTTGCAAAAAAACCATCTAACCTCAAGGCTGTCAATTAAAAACAAAATAAATGGGCCAATGGCTGCCCACAACCAATAAACCAATGCAAGATCACTTAAATACTTGGAATAAATCAAACAGCCAGATAACACCAAAATTACTTATAGTCGTAATCCTCATGACAACGGAAAAATTGATAGTACAAACCGACAAACAATCAGTAAAATATATATAGTGATATTTTCCTCTCAAAATTTATGCCCAAAAATTTGAGAAATCAATTCACCACGTCAAGAATCTTCTGGCTACTTTGAACATTATCTAACAATAGATGAAATCCAAAACAACAATAATAAAAGAGAGTTTTAAATGACACCTACCTAATAATCCCTCCAAGAACAAAACATGGAGAAAAACCTATTGCAATAATCAAAACTAAAAAATAAGAACTCCCAAAATCGACATACTTCCAAAATAAAGAGTCATTTTGCAAACTGAACCCCCCAACCAATAAATCAATATCAGAAGAATTAAATACCAAAATAAATCAAGTATGGATGGCAATGGGGCTAGACAGTGTGAGGATTGGGACGGGAAAAGGATTAAAATATCCCATTTACTGATCCATCCATTGAATTAATTGTTTTTTGTTTTTTATTTTTGAAAATACGATTTAAATTTTAAAATATAAAAAATATTAGGGACAGATTGGGGAACCGTGATATCCATCCCCGCCACAATTATTTAATGGGGCGGGGGCCGTGTATTTTGCCGTCCCTAAAATCAAGCAACAAGTTAAGACAAAAAATATTTGAAGTCGTAAAACCCTTCAAGATAAACCAAAAATCGTCAGACAAATCGACAAAATTCTTTATCACCAAAATATTATGATGTTTTGCTTTTCAAAATTTGAGCCCAAAAGTTTGTGGTAATCAACACATCATGTCAAGAACCTTAGGGCATCTTTTTAGTTTGTCGTAATTTCATCTCTATTAAATTGTAATCACACGTATTATCCTCAATCTTATAAGTAATTTGTACAAATAGTTAATCCTAACAATTTTGCGGTTAGGGTCCTTAACCTTTTGAAAAGTACCAATATCCTCACCCACTCACCCACGCCAAATCCCACCACCATCACCCACCCTGCCCCACCACGACAGTTCTTAAAACAATTTGCAACAAATTCAACACCGCAAAAAGGCTGAAAATTCGACGACAAATGCCACGTTATTCATGAAGAGTGAGAACTCAGCAAGCCTTTTGCACCATCTTAGGAAGATCCTCATTCTGCTAGATCTTTTCCCGATCGATTTGGTGGCAGCATGTCAGAATCTTTGGGGCCGCAACTGACACTATAATAGGGAAGGGGGATGGAGTGAACTGGAAACAGATTTGTAGTCAAACAAGAGCCAAGTTAGCCATTCGAGATCATGAAATAGATCATAAAATTAGGAAAATAGAGCTTGAGGGTACATTTGAACAAATTAAGAAAACAAGTGCAGTGGTATGATATATCCAAACCTTAGGAACATAGACTTGATTTATTGCATAGGCTTTGTCGGTAGCCCAGCAAACCACTCAGAAGGCCAATAAAACTGGTTGGAGGTCTTGCCACCCTAAGGAGCAACTACAAGACCAAAATTTGTGGAATTTTTCAACATGCACGATTGGACCACTTTGCACATGGGAGAAGCTGGGTTGCGCCAATCTGGAGAACTAGGTGGTGGTAGGACGAGGTGGGTGTGGTTCATGGGGTTTGACGTGGGTGAGTGTATGCAAATGTTGGAGACTCATTTGTACTTTTGAAAAGATTAAAAACCCTAGCTGCAATTTTTCATTTTTCGTTTCATTTTTCTGTTTTAGTTTATTTAAGTTAATAGGGGAAAATTTTCAAGAAGGACTATCTTTACAAATTACTTGAAGTGTTGGAGATGATACATGCAATTAAAATTGAATGGGGGATGAAATTACAAAAAAATTAAAAGAATAGGGACCCTAAGTCTATAATTACTCTAGATAAAACCCATTACAACAATAATAAAAGAGAGTTTTAAATGACTCGTAGGAATCCTTCCAAGAACAAACTTGGACAAAACCAATTGTAATCATACAATGAAAAATAAGAACTCCAAAAATCAAACATTAATCTTATCTTTTTGACAATCATCATATTTGCAAAAACGACCCTCCAACTTTAATTTTATTGCACTCAAGGTTGGGTCCATTAAAAATAAAATAAATGGGCCAAGGGCTCTAGTGCAAGAACAATTAAATTCTTGAAATAAATAAAGCAACAAGATAACACCAAAATTATTTGTAGTGTTAAAAATCGACGGGGACAAATTGAAAAATATTACTATCGCCAAAATATTGATTATGATGTTTTTCCCTCGAAATTTGTGCCCATATTTTAAGGTAATCAATACACTAACATCAAGAATATTATTAGCTCACCACAATAAACATCATGTTGATGAAACCCTAACAATCCTTCCTGAAAGAAACTTGGAGAAACCAATGACATAAAGCAAAACTTGAAAACAAATAACCCAAAAAACAAACTTTCTTCCCTAAAATCAAAGGAAACTTTTTTTTCTTTTTGCCAACCGTTCAATTTGCAGAAATTACCAACTTTGTTTTCATTACCCTAAAATATGGGCCCATTTACCCTCTCCGTCCTTTTCTCCCAAGAGCAATTCAAAGATCTTAGCAACGTAAAATATCAATATCTTCCTCAAGAATACTCATAGAATATGTGTAGCTTGTTAATTAAGAACAATGTTTTTACACTAATACAAGTCATATATATACATCTAAGTACTCCTTCAATGAGTAATGCCAATACAAATTTGTACTTATCTTCGTGATGGTCGCAAGCAACAAAAGCAGCTTCCAACTGATTTAATTATATACGATCAAAATTGAATAACTACTTCCGTCTCAATCTGTGTTTTAACAATACCTTCTCTACTGTCAGATTCCTCGGAGTGCCATGACAAATCAAATCTGTCATTAATGCATACTCTTGCATTCCTAAGTATTCGTTGACTTTGAACCATGCCTCGTTCACCGTATTACAATGTACCATGCAAAGTATTATTTGATGAACCAATTTCTCACTAAATTTTAGTTGTCTATTTTGCAATTGTTCAAAATATGCAAAACATGTCTCGCGGAATTCAGCTTTGTGCTCATCGTCAAAATTATGCATAATGACCTCGATAAATCTAGTAATGCTGAGCTGTGTGGTTTGTCCATCAAATCATAGATTCTCCGATACAATATATTTCACTTCTACAAAATACATCAAATAATTAGTTCATATGTACAAAATTGATTCTTTTATATTACAAGAGAAACAATTAATAGTGACCCAATAAATTGAATACACAAATGGACAATTAAACCATTCTATCGAAGACATCAGCACTTGGGCACTCCAACTGCTGATGACATCAATAGTTTTGTGCTCACCATCGACAAAATGGACAACAAAAATACCCTCATTTTTTTCAATTTTATTTTCTTATAACTTACTTGAAATCGCTCAAATCAGTCAACTGCTTTGGTGGGTAGAAAAATAGTGATAAATCTAAAAATTTGTTTGAATCCAGCGATAACAATGGGAGAATCCGATCTCAAAAAGAAAAAAATAGAGGTGGAAAATGGAAGAGGACAGCGGGTGGTCATAAAAGAAGTAGGGAGAGAGAAAATGAAAAAGTGGAAAGATAGGTAAATGGTAAGAATTGATATTTCAATTGACATTTAAGAGCATTTTTTTTTAGTCAACACACCATCACATCTCTAGTATGGTTGTTTGGCCTCCACAAGGAAAGGACGAGAGGTTCGGATACCCCAACCTTATATAAATAACTCATAAAATATACATGCGATGGGGGCATAAAATTCGACATCCAATCAGAAGAGCTAAAGCAAACAAATAAATGAATAAATAATAAATCAATAATACGCACACCTCTCAAATTCTAGATGATAACACTTATCAAAAAGACTGGCTACTTGATGAAGCACTTGTCTGGCTACAAGTCACACGTTTGATCAGGCGTGGGACTTTTGGATTTTTCTTCCTATGAACTGTAATAAAATCATCGACATCCTGCCTCTCATCTAAACCAACCAAGTCATCAGAAGAATTCCTGTGAAAAATCCTCTACAGATGAACCTCTAGCTAAATAGAACTAGCGGTATCGAACGGAATATAAGCCTCTACATTCTCATTACTACTGAGGCGTGGACTAAGAAGTGGATCAATATAAAAAACTGGCTGCACTGGCTCTAAAAAAATAAAAAAAACCCATGAGGGGGCGATATCATGTGATCTAATATTAGATCCAAAAAAACAACATCATGAAAGGGCTTTGAAGCCACAATAGTGGAAATAGTAGGAATATGTTGAAGGGTGGATCCCACATGAACCACTAGAAGTGGTATAGCAACAACTGAAAAAGAACCAACAATTGGAACCCACTGTCTATGAACCTCAACAACAACTTCCTTCCCATTATCCTTACCGACCTATTAACAATAGGAGCCAGAACTACCACAGGTCGAAGAATATGAGCAATAGGAGCCCTAGGGGTCACAGGTGTAACAAGAAGACCCAATCTATAATGGGAAACATCATGCCCCATATGTCTACACTTAGCACAAAATAGAAGAATATTTTCATAAATCACTGAATGCCAAAAACTTCGCCCCTCACCACGGTCAATCCACACCCTATCCAGGAGCTTATGCTCCAAATTCTCCTCCACACATATCCTGGCTTCACTAGGCCTCAACAGATGAGATGTAGCCTCATCAATCCTCAATGGTATTCTCACAATTTTAGCCAATGAAAATAAAAAGCCTTTAGCATGTAAATGAACAGGCAATAGGGAAAAAAAAACCAAACAGGGACAATAGGGGTCTCATTTTCAGGATTAAAATCACATGTCCATTTCAATACTCTCATAGGACAACCATCAACATACCATAAAGGCTTAAGAAATAGCCGACTATAATCATCTTCATGCTTTAAATGAATCAAAATATGCTTAAAATCAATTAAGCCCAACCTATAATCACCTACTAATCCAAACATCTCAAAGATTTTACGTGCCTCCACCATTTTGGGCTTACGATTTGAGAATTTACCTATAAGTGTGAACTTGAAAGGCTCGGCAAGAGTAGCTTCCTCATCAGCAAAAATTGTCAATAAAGTTCACCTCTATGTAGAGAAGGCTCCTTAGCCACAAATAGGTGGCAAGAAGAATCAGGTGGAGCCTAAAGAATGGATGCAAATGACTTCTTGATACTCATATTAGTTGGCGATAAATTCTGATGGTTGGTAACCACCGAAGCATAAGTCAATTTACCCAAACTCAAGGTCGATTGAGCCTCTTGTGGCATAATATGATGCCGGGAGGGACCAGGAGCAGCAGGAGAAATGCTGCTGGGTTACTATACTAGGTGCGTGGGCCCCACGCACTGGAATTGGATCTGGCTGCCGCATACGCGCAACACATAGTAGCGCGTCCTCCGACGAAATTTGATACCCTTTCAGGGGCAAGGTCGAAATTATCCCAGGATTTAGATGAGTAAGCGCGTGTACTGTTTTAGGAAATGTAGTGATGCCATAATTTGATGAAAGTTGCAGTTTGGTGGTGGGTTTATGGTTCGGGTCCAATTTTTCGACACTCGATGATAGAATAGCTTCACTTACACTTGAATTGATGATTGGTGGTTAATTGGTGGCATAGGTACCTTCAATTGTTGGTCGATTTGCCTCAATTGTCAAACTAGTCAATGAAGGCTTCCGAAGCAAAATTGAAGAATCTGACAGATCAAAATTTTAAATTGATCAGGGCATGGAAAGAGAACCCATGAGCATGGGCATCTTTTGGTGGTTGACCCATGTCGATTGGACCACCGGTGGTGGTGGTGGTGCTAATTACCGCCACTTGAAAGACAGAAATATAGGAGATGGGGCCAGCGGTTGGGTGTGTCGAAGAGGACGGTCCAACCCCGAGGGAGGTCATATCCGGTGGTTTTCGTGTTGGAGGATTCTCCTCCATGGAGGAGATAATTTAGTATATGACCTAATTTCCATTTAAGAGTATTTTTGTCCATGCTTTTTAAAATTGGTTAATTAGTCAAATATTATAAAAATTGGTATATTTCAAAATACACCTTTCAAATATGGTATTTTATCCAATTTTCTCTTTTAGGTTTTGCACTATAACGGCCATTGTCGAGCTTTAAAGTTATTTGCATGCTTAGTCCGAATATTTGGACATTTTATACTGTTTCAAAATAGCAACTTTTCAAAATAGCTCTCTATTAATGGCCAAATTAAAAAATAATCAAATGTGTTGGATTGAAGCAGCGATGGTGGGAAGCGAGGCTTGGGGTTTGGCTGCATTGGCGATGGCGATGGCGATGGCGATGGCGGATGGGGATGGCGATGGTGGTGATGGTAGGGTGGGGTACTGGGCAGATCCAAGGTCTATCATGGCATAAAGCCTAAGTATCAGAGCCTACAACTATATTTAGCTCCTTGACACTACTTGCAACCGCAGTTGCCCAACTTCGACCCCACCTTATAAATATTAGTTTCAATTGATAGTTCTTTTTATTTGTAATAGTTTATTTTAGTTGTAAAATAACTCTATTATTTGTAAATGTTTATTACGATTCCTCAAACATCAACTCCTAAAAGTTCGGTTTTTCTTACTTAAGTTATTATAGGGATAGTTACTATTCGAAGTCTTGTCAAACTCACTGATGTTTACCCCATGTACCAACTATTGTAATTTTATACTTTCATCAATGAACGGACAAGATATTTTCAATGCATTCAAATCTTCTATTGCAAAGCTTTCTTTAGATTGTCTTCTATTATTGAATCAAGCAAGAACAATCAGAAGATAGTCTAGTAGAGTAGACTACTAGAAAGAAAGCGGCTGTGATAGTTGGTATCGAAGGTGTAGCTCACGACCCTCGAGAAAAAAGCAATGGATCTGAATGCATCACATACTATGGATCTCAAAAAAAGTACTAACACTACTAAAAATTTGACTTTTGGGGACGCTTTATTGGGACGGTTGAAAAATTAAGTCTCCAATAATCAATTATTAGGGACTATTTATAAATATGCGTTCCAAAAAGCTAGTTATTAGGGACGGTTTTCTCAAACTTCGTCCCCAATTATGAATTATTTGGGACTATTTCATTCGTCCCAAATGGTCTTTTAATTGTGACCTCAATTTTGACAAAAAAAAAAAATGTACAGGACATTGAGTAAACCGTCCCAAATAAAATTATTCGGGACCGCTTTTTCCAAAAGTTTCCGTCCTTAATGCATGAAAAAAAATTGGCTCCAAGTTTTCCTTCCACTTTTTTAACTCAAATTTTTTTCCGTGGGAAATATAAACAATTAGAGATCTTTGATGTACATTAACATAAGTTTTTCTAAAGCTTTTTCTCTCTCCCACCCTCGTAACAAATCTTGCCCTACCTTCAAATCGATCCATCGTATTTTTCTCCTCCGTCCAGCGTGCGGCCGTTACCATCACCGGGCCCAAAGAAGGTAATTCTCTGCTTCCTTCGTCTGTCTACTCTTTCTTTGCTTTGAATTTTTATGTCTGTGTCTACTCTTTCTCTCTCGCTTTGAATTTCAAAGTAAATTAGGGATTTACCGTCCACCACCGTCACCGCCACCGCCACCGTCACCGCCACCGCCACCGTTCAACATCTTGTCGTCGCCGTCCGGCAAGGTAATTCTCTGCTTCCTTCGTGCTGTCTACTCTTTCTCTCGCTTTGAATTTCGGTTCAGAATAAGGGATTTACCCTCCGAAATAAGGGAAGAAGAGATTTCTCCGATTTCAAATACGAAGAGCTCCATTCGACCCAAATGAATTTCGTGTTTAATTCGTTATAAGAAAGTCCATTTTAATCAAAATTAATAACAAAGATATGTGTTACCTATTTTTCTTTACACGAGTGATCTGTTAAAGTAATTTGCTTATGAAAACATGAATTTCTTGTTGACTTGACACATGATCAATTGGTTTATACAAGAAATTGGTTTAATTTGATTTGGATTACAAGAATGTCTCGAAAAACATGATATGTGTTCCATGGGTTTTCTCAATTTTCTTCTCATTTCTCGACTTTCTGTTTTTTCTTTTTCTTTTTTTGAAAAGTAGTGTATCTTTTCAAGATATGTTATTGATATTAAAGTATGGATTGGAAGTAGGTAATGCAAAGGAACGTGAATTTGTGTGGCGGCACCAAACAAATAAGTGCTATACAACATCCATCCTCACTTGAAGAGTAGTCTAATGTTTGTGGCTTATGATTATGGCCTTTCTTTGATACTCACCGAACTCTCGGGTCTTTGGCTATGATAATTGAAACAGATAGATTTGGACATGCTCTTTTCACATTGGGTTTGGGACTAGCTTCCCTTAATTGTTTTGACCAAAGATAAAATGATATTTATTAATTCATAGTTTATTACAATAACATTATAGAAAGGGATGAAGAAAACAAAATAGCAGCCACTCTTTTGTAAACCGCACAAATAAGAAGTACGTCTAGGGATACATTTACCGACACGACACACGTGATTTTTAAGTAGGATAATGACACATTGATTTAAATTATTTAAAATTACACATTTATGGAGATTACCGTGATTGCTTAATGGACACTTATCTTCCTATAAAGATCATCTTGATATGGAGATCTTTGTGCTACCGGACTATCTCAATATTTTGTTCGGTTAGACAATAAATTTAAAATATAATCCCTTCAACTTTTAATCACTAGAAAATTACATTATATATGGAAATTTGTTATGATTTTATAATAAGTGACTTTTATTCCTGAATTTACTTCTTTCACGGGTTGGTGCACATTCGGAAGGACAAGTGAAAATCTATGAGCTTCTAGATCCACTTGAATTGGAGAAGTGGCAACCTGCAGTGTTTTTTTTCATTAGTTGATTTATTTGAATATGTAATGTTGTCGCTTAACCTGAAAGCATCTGTTGGCATACCCGTGTAAGTGGGAGATGAACTATTGTTTCACATCCTAAGCATTTTAGACATGCATGATCATTGCTACAAATCTTGTTTTCTTAAAGTGATTTTGTTCACACAAGTTCCCACCTGTTATGTCTCTTAAGATCTCTTCTTCTTCACACACATCTTGCATCATTTTCACCCATTTTTTTTCATTCAATTGAATCATACATTTTCACAAGTACAAAATTTAACGAGAAGCATATTTTTAGATTCGACTTTGCTTAATTAGCTCCAATAGTTTTTAAATACTAGTGATGAGTCTAATTAATCCGTGTCTTTAGCGTTATTTGAGTTGTGTTTTAACCGAAATAGTCACCGAATCGCTTATAAAGTATGGCACATAATTATTCTTCATTATTGACTTTACTAGATAAGCATAATATATGTTTTAAATACTTGGATTTTTCTGTCATTCACCATCAATGGAATTAGTTTGGGTATTGACGCCTTGCGGGACAAATATTTTCCAAAGATTAAAGAAGGTTTAGTTTGATACATTTGTAGGTTTGAATTTCAAAATGTAGCAACAATTGTATATTTTAGTGAGATGTTGTTTAATTTCTAATATTAATAAGAAGTATTATTGGATTTGCAGATATTTAAAAAGATGGTTATGCAGATAGAGGACTTTGGAAATGATTCAAAGGTGAATGCTATTTTGACTTGTGAATGGAATGTGCACGATTTTATTTTGGTTTTGTATATGGACTTGGATATGTTCTTTTAAATCTCTTAATGGAATGTAGGTGGATGTTATTTTGTCTTGAGAATGAAATTTTCACGATCTTACTTGAGATTTGTTAATTGATATGGATATCTTATTTCAGATTTATAATTGAAAGCAGGTGGACGTTATATTGATTTGTTAATAGAATGTTAAGTTATTTTGTGAATGTGGAATGGTTATTATTGCTTAGACTTGAATGATAAATATTGTACTGGTAAAAAATGTGTAACCACATGTTAACAAGTATTGTAATGACCAAAATAGGAAAAAAAAAAAAAAAACTTTAGGGACGGTTTGTCCCTAATAAGTAAAATGTGTCAGGGACGGTTTTACTTGTACATTGGGGACGGTTCAAACTATGGCAAAATTTTTTAAAATAGATATATATAGGGACGATTATATACCGGTTGCAAATAAATAGATTTTCTCAACGCTTGTTGAACTGTCATGAAGACCGTCCCCAATACTATTTGCCACGCCTTTAATGGACGCTTTTATTATTGGTTTCAAATAATTATTGGGGACGGTTAGGTACAAATGTCGCTTTTTAGTAGTGTAAACCGTCCCCAAATGTCAATTTTTTAGTAGTGTAAACAGCGCCTGGTTGCACTCGATGGGCAAACTACTAGATTATGTGACACGGTCGAGATCCTGAGGAAAAGGTCAAGACAGCAGAGGCAGCCATCTGTGAATTGAACATCCATCTGGATGAGAGCCGATTTGCACAAATGATAACTAATGAAGTTGCAATCCTTCCCGATCTACTGGAAGAAATGAAAGCCATGAGAGTTCAGTTGCGAATACTTCAGCATGTAGTTGGAAATGGGCAAACCCTTGTACAAGAGTATGCACCTATGCTCAGAATTCCAGAACCGTGCACCTGGTGGGGCACGCAACACGAAGGAAGTTGAAAACTTCTTTTTTGACATGAAACAATATTTTCTTGTCGCTAATATTGAAGACGGGACAAGAAGAGTGACAACACTACTATGTATCCGGGAGGAGATGCAAAACTATAGTGGCGGATAAAATATGTTGACATTCGAGCAAACACAGCTCGAGATAGACACATGGGATTTCCTCAAGGATATTAGGCTCGGCGAAAACTACGAGAATCAAACATACTAGCTCCATTTGGGACTACGTGAAAAACTTTTCAGGGCATATGCTAGACATTCAAGACATGTCTGAAAAGGACAAGCTCTTAACTTGCATGGAATGGATGAAACCATGGACAAAAATTAACTCCAAAGACAATATGTCACGACAATGAAAGCCGTCGAATGCTTGATGGACTATCAATTAAAACCAAGAAAAGAGCGGCTACAAGTAAATAGCCAATCCCGATGGGAAAAAATAGATCCTTCAAGCCCACATCAAACCTAAATGGGAGAGAACGCTACTCTCACCATAAGAAAAGTCATCAGGGCAACTATCAAGTGCTACTCCTAGAAAAGCATCATAGAGAAAATCAAGTGCTACTTCTAGAAAGGATAAGTGCTTTTTATGCAGTGGGCCTTACCGGGTGAAGGATTGCCCAAAAAAATAGTTTGTGCATTAAGCCAACTGACAAATGGAGCACCGAGTTTGAAGCAACACATTTTGTAGGCCAGCAGTCATTACGAGGCTGATTCTAATGAGGACGAGGATGTCTTTGGAAGCATTGTCAAACTGTTACAGCACAATATCTAACTCAGTGACTAAAAAGGGCGATGTATCCCTAAAAAATGTGGAAAAAGAATAGCCAAATCCTCGTGCTTGTAGGGCTAAAGGCTTGATGTACATTAATGAGAAGATCAATGGAAAACAAATCAAGGCCATGGTAGATACCGATGCCACTCACAACTACTTTGCAAGTCCCAAAGTAAAGCGTCTAGGGCTTGTGCTGGAGAAAGGTATTAGAAAAGTCAAGACAATCAACTTAGTTTCTCAACCGATTGTTGGAGTAGCCAAGTCCGTGCTCATTAAAGTTGGTCCTTTTGAAGAGAAGAACATCTCAGTCATGCAGTTCAGTAAGAGTTTCAGGCAGAATGAGCCCTCGTTTTTGTGCACTCTTTGACTGGAAGAGATTGAGGAAGCAATTGGCGCTATCCAAAAACCTGTTAGAAGGCTTCTATAAGAATTTGAAGATGTCATGCCGGAGAAATTGCTAAGGAAATTATCACTAATGATGGTTATTGATTATGAAATTGAGCTTATACTAGGTGTCAAGCCTTCTGCTAGGCTGCCCTACCGCATGGCTCAACCAGAGCTAGATAAGCTTAAGAAGCAATTGGCTGAAATATTAGACAGTGAGATTATCGTACCTGTGAAATTGTCATATGGAGCTCTAGTGTTATTTCAGAAAAAGACTAATGGTTCTCTTTTGATGTACTGTGACTATCGAGCTTTGAACAAAATCACAGTGAAAAACAGTTATCCGATTCCGGTAGTAGTAGATTTCTTCGACCGTTTGAATAGGGCGAAGTACTACACAAAGATTGATCTAAAGTTCGGATTATTGAAAATTTCAAATCAAGGAAGGGGATGAAGCAAAGACTATGGTGGTAACCATATATGGAGCATTCATATTCAAAGTTATGCCTTTTAGCTTGACAAATGCTCCAGTATCATTTTGCACGATGATGAATTAGGTACTTCACGGGTTTCTGGATGACTTCGTGGTGGTGTGCTTGGACGAATCATAATTTAGTGTAAGACTCTGGAGGAGCACGTGCAACATGTGAGAAAAGTTCTTATTTGACCACATGAGAATAAATTTTATGCAAAACTATCGAAATGCTCATTCACCCAAACCTTAATCAACTTTTTGGGTCACATTATTGAGTAAGAAAAAGTCTGCATGGATACGAAAAGGTTAAGGCCATCAAAGAATGACAACCACTAAGTCACTTACATGATATACGCTCGTTCTCGGGTTGGCCAACTACTATCAAAGATCTGTGAAAGGATATTCAGAAATCACACAACTTCTAAACGAATTAACAAAGAAGGAAAAAATTTGGGAGTGCTCAAAACAATCTACTTTTGAAAACTGAAGGAGTCTATATGAACAAATCCGATGTTGGTCTTACCAAGTATGGCCAAAGATTTTGATGTGCAGATGCATCATATTTTGCTCTTGTGGGAGCCCTATTACAAAAAAGACATCTGGTGGCATATAAGAGCCCCAAGATGAATAATGCAGAGCATCATTACTCAGCTCATGAAAATGAGTTGTTGGCAGTAATCCATTGTCTCAGAGTATAGCATCACTATCTGCTTGGGTCTACATTCATTGTGATGACAAACAATATTGTTGTGAGTCACTTCATGTCACAATCGAAACTTTCAAGCAAGCAAGGTCGTTGGCAAAAACGTCTTTCACATTTCAACTTTGTACTGGTGTATCGTGCTAGATCAAGAAATCATGTAGGAGATGCACCAAGTCGGTTTTACATAAAATTTGTATCACATTATGAGGGTAGTCAATATAATAAATGATTTAACTAAATATTATTGTATTATATCATTCACTTCGAACTTATAGTCATGTATAAATCATAAAAAGATATATTGCTGCCACCTTATATTATATTGATAAACTATAGAATATGCAAAAATAATATTTTTTTTAAAAGTAATTGAATACCCTTATAATGGTATACAAATTTTTACTTATTTAATAAATATTATTAGAAAATTTAACTGCAAATCTAGAATTCGTAGTTTCACATTTAATAATGATGCATCTAATAACATAGTAATAGATAGATTAGTTCGAGAATTAAATTCAATTTTGGTGGAATTTTATTTCATGCTCGATGTGTATGTCATATTTTTAATTTAATTGTCCAAGATGATTTAAAATTTATAGGCCCCCAATTAGAAAAAAAAAATTGAGTATGCCATAAATTATATTATTGTCTCACTTTCTAGGAAACAAGTATTTGATGTATTATGTGTAGAAAATTCACTTCCAACAAAATGTTTATGTACATATAGGCAATAGATGAAACTCTACTTATTTAATACTTCAATCATTTGAATGTTATGAACATTGTATAACTGCCTATTATAATGACCGACATTCACATGGTCCAAAATATGATTTGGAAATATATGATTTTGAAATCGCATTCCATGTGAGAAAATTTTTAAAAGTTTTTTTCGAAACCACAAACGCGTGTGCTAGCGTATATATTACCCTACAAGTCCATTAGTTTTAAATTGATTTTATTTTTTCCAATAATTTTATTAGTCATAAGATATTTTTAATTTTTTCTTATATTGTATTAGCAATGGAGATTAAGTTTATAAAATATTGAGAAGAATTGCCTATGTTGTTCTCTTTAACTTCAATTATAGACCCTAGAGTAAATTTAGAGGGTACAAAACATACTATTTCGATAATTTCTAATAAGTTAAGTTATGAGAATTCAATAACTTATGGTAATTTTAAAAAATATATTATGTGAAATGTACGACTTTTATACAAAAATCGATAGAAACTTTAGAAGACCTCCTGTAGCAATCTCTTATTCGTCATAAAAATGACGATAACGATTATTGGAATTTCTTAGTTTCGTTAGGAGAACTCAACATTCTAGTCTTTCTTCTTCACTTTCCCTTGTCACGAATATAGAAACAAGTAGTAGAGGCGTACATTTAAAGTTAGTTAGATATTTTAGTCCCGACATGCTTAATATGTTATATGAAGATAAGATAAATAATTTTGATATACTTAGGTAGTGGAGACAAAATGGGTGTCAATACCCAATTGTTTCTATTATAGCACGCGATCTACTAACACCTCCAGGTATCAACTGTAGCATTGGAATATGTTTTTACTACAGGTGGCGAGATTTTGAATAATTTGAGGTCAAGACTAAAACAAAACATATTAGAGAGTTTAATGTGTCTAAAAGATTGAGAGATGCATAACTTCGAATCTAAGATAAAGTAGACATCATATTAGCAGAAGAAGTGCAAGAGCTAGCTACATAAAATGTAAGTATAGTTTGTGTAAATTTATTTAATTTTTCTTAATTTCAAGTGTTGAAATTTAAATTTAGCAAAAATTGTAGACATAACTTTTTTGTGTACAATTTTACGCCAAAAGTAGCTGGTTCCAAGCTCGAAAAAAAGGAAGAGGGTTTTAAATGTTAATTTTATCATAACATATTTCATTTTAAGTTTTTAAACTCCAAAAAAATCTTTACAAAAATAAAAAAATAAAAATAAAGTTCACATGCATCAGCCCGTGGCTCATGACCTTATGGTTTGACTTTGTCCATTTAAGGGCCAAGATGGGCCTTCTTGGCATGGGCCGAGCCGAGCCATCCCCAAGTGAGAATGTAAGATTCACATATTTACATGCAAACTTTCTAAGGAATATATTAGTTTGACCAATAAAAATAACTTCAAAGTATCGAATTAAGAATATGATCCTTTAGGGTTTTTATTTATCAAATCTTTATGGCATGTTTGACAAGAAGAATTAGATTATTTGAGAAAATTAAGTAAGATGTTAAAATCTTATTTATATACTGCACTTAAAATATTCCAATTTGGTAGTTCTTCATTCCCTATCTTGCACCCTTTATAGTATAACATGATGCAAAAAATGTATATGGAACAAATATGTAAAACTAGCAAGGTTGAGCTTTTTTGTTTACAATTTGGGATTTAGATAACTAGTGGGTTTGACTTGCCTAGTAGAAACTTGTTGGTCGAAACACTCAATAAAAAGAGAATCCACACAAACCTAGGTAGTTGATATCATTGGCTAAAGCCCACCAAACTTGAGAAAAATAATAATAATAATAATAATAAGTGAATTGAGCACAACCTTAGAATTAATACCTTGGGTTAGAGAGAAAATATCAAGTTTGGGAGAATGTATCTCACAAAGGAGTAATGAAAATGTGACCATTAAGGGTCGGGTTATCACCAATTGAATGCATTATAATATTTCGGATTGACTATATATTCACACACACACACACACACACACACACACACATCGAGCATGGAATAAGTTACATTTTTTTTAAGTAGCATTGTTTGAAAACTTTTCATGATTTATGAGCATTTAAAAAAAATTAAGGCAAAATGGAAAACTATCTAACTTGTGGAGTGTTTGTTATTTTAGTTATGTTTGGTTTTATTTTGTTTGCGCGTTTGTGTGTTTGTGATTAATTAGTCTTGTTCGAGGACGAACAAGAGTTCAAGTTTGGGAGTGTGATAAGTGTGATTTTATACTTATTTAGACCGTCAAAGTGGACCATTGTGAGTGTATTTGAGTGTAATTTTATTTAATAATGTGTTGGTTTTGTTATTGTAGGTCAAAATCCGAGTTTGGTGGTATTTGGAACAAAATTGGAGAAATAGGACTAAATTGATATCAAATGTGTAAAACATTTTCTTCATATGCGATTGAATCTGATTTCTATTGCTAGACTCGATGAAGATGGTTATTACAATACCTTCAGTGGTGGTAAGTGGAAACTCAATAAAGGTTCTAAGGTTCTGGCGAGAGGAGAAAAACAATCATCATTGTACTTGTTGTAAGCAAAGCTCTCCAAAGATATTATTAATACAATGAAGGATGTTGTTATCGTTGAGCTCTGGCATAAGAGGCTTGGTCATAGGAGTGAGAAGGTGATTAAATTGTTAGCCAAGAAGAATCTCCTATCTGAAATGAAGAGTACATAATTGAAAAAGTGTACTCGATGTATGGTAGGGAAGTAAACCAGAGTTTCAAAAGTTTCCATTCTTCACAAGAGATAGGTATACTTGACTTGGTTCACTCTGATTTGTGTGATCCTGTGAAGATAGGCACAATTGGTGGTCCTCTATACTTCGTGACTTTCAATGATAATCATTCACGTAAGACGTGGCATATACCTTGAAAACAAAAGATCAAGTGTTGGATGTGTTCAAGCAATTTATGGCTTCAGTAGAGAGACAAATTGGAAAGAAATTAAAGTGTGTCCTAACTGATAAGGGGGATAAATATATAGGACCATTTGAAGAGTATTGTAGAAAAAGGGCATCCGACATCAGAAAACACTGCTGAAAACTCCTCAGTTGAATGGCGTGGCTGAAAGAATGAACATGACATTGGTTGAGAGAGTCAGATGTTTACTTTTGCATATAGGGTTGCCAAATTATATTTGGGGTGAGGTATTGAATATAGTTGTATATTTGTTGAATCTCTCACTGTGCGTTCCACTAAACTCAGAGGTGTCGAATAAAGTTTGGACATGAAAAGATGTCTCTTGTGATAACTTACGTGTCTTTGGATGTAAGGCATTTGTGCATACCCAAAGATGAAAGGCCCAAACTTGATGTCAAAACACGACATTGTGTGTTTATGGGCTATGGTCAAGATAAGTTCAATTACAGGTTGTATGATTTGATTGAGAAGAAGATCATTAAAAGTCGAGATGTAGTGTTTACGGAGGATCAAACCATAGAAGATATTGGCAGAACTGAGAAGACGTTGACAAAATTTTCTGGTGATTTAGTTGACTTGGATCCAGTTTCTTTAACACCGGCACCGACACAGACACAAATTGAAAAATTTTAGGATGACAAGCATGGTAATGGTGAAGTTGTTATTCGTGTTTAGTTTGAGATAGATGATGATTCTCATGAACATTCACCAATACCAGAGGCTCCACCAGCTGTTCCTCCAAAGGTCTACTAGGAACAAGAAACCTTTCATTCAATATTCTCCTGATGAATATGTATTACTGATTGATGAGAGAGAACCACAGAGTTTTGAAGAGGCTATGGAAGATGAACATAGGAAAAAGTGGCTGAGTGCAATGAAAAATGAAATGCAATTATTGCACGATAATCAAACTTTGTCTAAAGAAAATATAGCTTTGAAGAATAGATGGGTATATAGGGTGAAAGAAGATTCACACAAAAAATGAATTGATTTTGATGAAATATTGTGAATAAGTCGTCTATTTGTGTAGTTCTTGGTTTGGTAGCTAATCCTGACTTAGAGGTTGAACAAATGAATGTGAAAACGGCCGTCCTAAACGGTGACTTTGATGAAGAAATATATATGGAGCAACAAAGGGGTTTGAAGTAAAAGAAAAGGAGAATTATGTTTGCAGATTGAGAAAGAGGTTATGGGGCCTTAAGCAAGTGCCAAGACGTGGTATAAGAAGTTTGAGTTAGTTAGGATAAGTAAGGCTTAAAAAAAATACTTCTAACCATTGTGTATTTGTGCCAAAATCCTCTGGCAATGACTTTATCTTTCTTTCATTCTATTTTGATGACATGCTGATTCTTGGCAGGAATACCTCAAGGATAGAGAGGTTAAAGAAGCAATTGAGGCAATATTTTTCTATGAAAGACTTGGGGTCATCAAGGTAGAATATTGGCATCCGAATCATTCGAGACAAAAAGGCTAAGAAGTTATATTTGTTACAGGAGAAATACATCGAAAAAGTACTTTGCAAGTTCAACATGGACAAAATTAAAGTTGTTAGTTCTCCTCGTTCTACTCATATGAAATTGAGCATTAAGCAATGTCCTTCGATAGATGAAGAGAAAGAAGCTATGGAAAGAGTTTCATATGCCTCCGTATCAAAAAGTTTTATGTATGCCATGGTGTGTACAAGAGTGGATATAGCTTATGCAGTTGGTACTGTTAGTCGATTTCTTGCTAATCTAGGAATAGAGCATTGGAATGCAGTTAAGTGGTTTATGCAATATCTTCGTGGAACTTTTGAGTTGAGACGTCATTTTGGAAGTGGAAAACCAATGTTAGTTCATTACACTGATGTAGATATGACAAGAGATGTTGATTCTCATAAGTCCACTTCTGATTATTTGATTACTTTATCAAGTGGAGTAGTGTCATGGCAGTCGAGATTACAGAAACGCATTTCACTTTCTACAACAGAAGCAAAGTTCATCGCAGCAACTGAAGCTAGTAAAGAGTTATTGTGAATGAAAAACTTTGTTAGAGAACTTGGATTCAAACACGAAAAATATGTGTTGTTCTATGACCGTCAGAGGTCGATTTACCTTGGTAAGAATGCTACATTTCATTTAAGATTGAAAAATATTTATGTAAGGTATCATTAGATTAGAAATGTCTAAATTTCCTTGAAAAGATTCATACCGATCATAATAAGGGTCTTGGACTCGAATGGGTGTAAAAATGGACTCATATTTTTAGTTCTGAGTGCCATCCAAAGTTATATCACTTGAATCCAGTCCACTTACATTGATTGTTCAAGTTTGTAGCTCATCACCACTATAATCTATGTTCATACCACTTATATCCATGTTTTCCACATCTTGATTTCCAGATTTAGAGAATTCATCTTCCCTAGATTTATAGTCTAAGTATGAATTTCCTCATAGTACTCTACCTGAGTTCAGACTCAGAGGAAATACATCACGTTATCATGATAAACAACATCCATTGTTATGAAAATTCGTTGAGTAGGAGGATGATAGCATCGATACCTCTTTTGATGTATAGCATACTCGAGAAAAATACATCTCAATACCCGACGTGTCAACTTGTTGCGTTGATGTGAATATAGATGAACAAATGCCACACAACCAAAGATATGAGGAGGTAGATTTGGGACGGTTGGAGCAATGATTGATGTGGAAAGGTGTTCGATAGTCAATAGAGCTAGAGGGTACTCAGTTGATTAAATATGCTGCAGAGACAAGTGGTTATCCCCAATAGTGTAATGGAATATAGGCTTGTATCATTGAAACTCATACAACTTCTAACAAGTGCCGATTTTTTCGTTGAGCGACTCCATTCTGTTGGAGTCTATTAGAACAAGTTGTTTGGTGAACTATTCCATTTGTTTTCAAATATTGTTGAAATTTAGAACTTTGATACTCTCCACCATTCTCACTACGAAGGACTTGAACCTGTGCATTATATTGAGTGACTATTTTGAAATTTTTATAAATTTCAGTGACCATTGCTGAAATTAACCATTTCCAATAAACAAGATTGCATACTATTTCTCCAATCCAATAAGATTACACTATTTCTCAAACAAGCGAACATATTCGCAAAAATAACCCTCCAAATTTAATTTAACTACCCTCAAGACTAGATCCATTTAAAATAAAATAAATGGCCATGGGCCGAACACCAACTTAGTATAAACCAATGCAACAACAAAAAAACATGAATAGATCAAGTGAGAAGATAACACTTAAATTATTTAAAGTCATAAAATCCTTCAAGATAGAAAAAAAAAACAAAGGAAAATACCCACAAAATTTTCTATCACCAAACTTTATATTACGATGAATTTAAATATTTATGCCTAAAATTTTTAGCTCATCAACAAACCATCAACAAGCTTTATGGCTCACCACAATAAACATCATCTAATAATATATGAAACCCAAACAACAATAATAAAACTAAGTTTAAAATGAGAACAACATTTATAATTTGCACAATTCTAGACAGCATGCATAGTGGTGATAAAATATTTTTATCTCAGCACTCCATGGTATGATCGTCATAAAAATTTGACAACAAGTTCAAAACTAATTGTTCTTCAAATTCTACGGTTATGATCAAGATATAACGATTGATTCATAAGGAATTACCATCTAAACAGTGACGAAGTTTGGTGAGATTTTTATTTGTTGGTTTTGAGTCGTATTCCAAAAATCTTTATTCTTTAGATAGTTGCGATTAGATTAATTGTTATTGTTGTTTTTTTTTTTTTTTTTGAGATTCCATCTTTGATAGACGATGATTATTTGTATACCAAGAATCGTTTAGTTCTTGATGATTTGATGTGCCTCTAGTGTTATTTATAGAAGAACGTTGTACATATTATTGTTGATTTATAGTGGAGGATTATTTGGATTTGGAGTTGGATTGTGGATGTAGGTACATTACCGAACCACATTAAATATTATATCGTTAATTTTGCACATTATTTATTTTGGTTAGTGATCTATTTGATTAATCCTTATAAAGTTCATATGGAATGGAGAATTTAATATATTCCGTTGCGTGATATGTTCAATTAGTATTTTTCTCCCATCATCTTCTTCTTGTACCTTCATTATTTCCATTATCATCCTCACTACTATTGTATACTGAAAAGTGCATTTTGTGCACTTATTCGGATTTAAAACTATGCTTTTATTCTGTTATTTTATTGATTTTATACTTAATTTAGTGTATTGTTCTTTCTATTTCAATTTTGGACCCGTTTATAAACAATTGGAGAAGGATGAACAGAAAAAGAAATAATTTGACAAATGTTTAGAGAGTATGGAAACTCAATTGCACTCAATTGGAACTTGAAAGTCCATTTTGGAGGCTATTAGAAGGTTTGAGAACTAAAATGACCAAAATCTAAAGTTGAAAGACTAAAATGCGCAAATTTGAAAAAGTTAAGTCGGGCAACAATAACAAGACAGAGAGAGTTAAAATCTTGCATGGGCGATCGCTCGGGTTTAAACTAGGCGATCACCCAATGTAAAATTTCCCCTGCAGATTTTTGTTATCCTTTTTAGTTGTAATCCTACTAGGAAACCTTTTGGTCTGCAATTTTTACGATGTTTTGGGATCTTTTTGGATAAGAGGAGGATACTATATATATAGGTGATTTACTCATAATTAAATAGCCAAATTTTGAGAGAGAAAACAAGAGAAGAAACAAGAAACGAAGATCAAAATTTATTCTTTCATCAAGATCGAGTCTTTTGAGTTTTCTTTTTCTCCAGGTGATGAATTGTATCTTTTCTTTTTCTTTTTGTTTTCTTCTTAGTATGTTAGGCTAAATCCTTTTTGTGCTATGATTACGATGAAACTTGTAGTTTAATTCTTCTATTTGAAAACTTGATTTTTGACGATTTGCATTAATATAGTTTTGAATAATTAATTTTGATTTCTTTTCATCTACAATTATATACATAGTGATTGTATGATTCTTGTGGTTTGTTTTGCTATCGAAAAATTGAAAACAGGCTAGGCTAGACATCATTTTAATTATCATAAATTTCAATAGGGAGTAGAGATATACCGCTGTGTTTTATGTGATCTTTAATTATCCATTGCAACTTAATGCATTCATGTATTTGCATTCGTCATAGAGATATAGTCGGGTTATACATATGAATATGTTTAATTTTATTTGAGAGAAAATATTGAATAATTTAGGGATATCGATCGTCGTAACTTAAGTATTTTGTCAAATTTAAGAATCCAGATAAAGGAATTAACAACTAAAAGTGAATTCGGGATTCTAGTACTTTTCTTTCCGAAATTTAAAGTAGTTCGTCTTAAAATTAATCTTTTATTTGTTTGAGTTATAATTATTTAATCATTTTTAGTTAAAATTTAATTAGTTTAAGAATTCAAACTTCAAAAGTTTAATCAATTCAATTAATGTTAACTTAATTGTGTAGAGCTATCTAAATTCCTTTGGGTATAATACTTGGACTCTAAATCTATTATATTACTTGTATGATCCAAACACTTGCGGAATAACAACATAAAATCACTAACATATACCTCTGAATTTTCTAAATCTTCTCTCACATGTCTCTACTCAAACAAAGGTTTAACGGCTTTAGCCAAAAAAAAGTATGATTAATTAAGATTTTGAAATGGAAATTACTTAAGGGCTTGTTTGACAAAGTTTTTAATAAAAGTTTTAGCTGATAAAAGTTGATGAAATGTGGGATTGAAAAGTTCATAAAAGTTGTAGGTTCCATGAAATATATAGTTAAATTAATTAATAATTTTGACATCAACTTTTTATCAAGTTTTTAAGCTAAACCAAATAAGGGTCAAGTTATATGGAATTTTAGGTCATGTTAACCATCAAAATAACAAGTTAGAATGACTTGTGATAAATAATGCGTCAACCTTGACGAGGACATTAATGAGAACATCGAGTATAGTATACTCATCAAGGTGTACTTATCGTCCTTGTCAATCTCGTTGAGGTTGACGACGGGGATGAAAATAGTTTAATGAAGTGAATTTAGTCTTTTGACATACAAGAATACTTTTTAATGAGAAAAATTAGATGACGGATATTTTTCACGTTGTCCCAGCACTTTTCAATTTATTGTAGTTGAGGTTGACCGTTTCCAAGCTGGCTCAAGTTTAGAGGTGGCAAAACCGGCCCAGCTCTTATAACCCAAATTTTTGTGTTGGGCTGGCCCTGCCCAAATAAAACCAGCCAATATGGCCCGGGCCATCTAGTCCAAGGGCTAGTTGGGCCGGCTAGATTTTGATTTTTTTTCTCCTTATCACTAATCACTCATTTTGTGAATAGCCAAAATACATAATCCAAATAATATCAATCCAAATTTATCTAAGCCCAAGTCTCCAATAAACATTAGTCCAAAAATTCCAAGATCCAACATAAAATTATTTAGATTTAATTAAAATTTAATTTAATTTAAGTTTCAATCCAAAATATATTTGGTGTGACAAGTAAACTATCTATCTCAAAGCAATAAGAGTAACATACTTTTAATATTTGTATTTTTTTTTTTTTAAATAATGTCTACAAATAGGTTACAATTAACAAAAAAAATTTATTATTTTGAAAGAAAATTGACGTTTATCTGTTGACTAATACATGAGAACCCCAATTTTATAAATTAATCTCTTTAAAAATCTCAAAATATATAGTCTAAATTTATCTAAGATTGTATTTGATGTAATGTATTAGATTATATAAAAATTTATTTTAAAAAAAGTAAAAAAAAAATAAGACCAATTTGGGCTAATAGGCTCGACTGTGCTAACATATTTCTAGCCTATATTTATAGGCCAAATCCCATTCCAGGTTTCATGTGTGGTACTGTTCTTCTACCCAGGTTTATTTCATGTGGCACTGCATTACAATGAATTCGAAATTTGGGCAACCCATCCCATTTGTCAGCTCTACTCAAGTTGTATTCCATAAGCAAACACCTTCTAGTTCTATTTGTTTGGGATTAATTAAAGGGATTTTTTGCGCAAAGGGTTCCTATCATTTGTCCTTGGTGTGGAATTGGTCCATAACATTTATTTTTTGGCAAACAAGTCCCTAACATGTGTTTTGGTGCAAAATTGGTCCTTATGACAAATATGCCCTTTGTTTTAATTAGAAAAAATTGTATGTGGATTCCTAATCATTACAAAATATGTAAATAGGTCCAATACTTTTATTTTTATAAAAAAATTAAAAAAAAACTAATGATTTTTTTTTTTAAATTAACACTTTAGTAATAAACATGTCAAATAAAATTATTATTTTTATTACTAAGTAATTATATTATTTAAAAAGGGAGAAATCATTGTTCTCCCTCTTTACTTTAAAAATTAAGTTAAATAAATAACAAAATGACGTATATAATTTTATGATATTGAACTAATCTTATTATATTTTTATTTAACATAAAAATACTAATAAAAATTAATTTACACATTATGTGTTTTATTTTTGAACGAAAATAAAACGATAAAATAAAATATGAAGAATATAGTTGGATTTCTAATATTTGTAGTTAATAAACATATAATTCAATTAAATAAAAGTATTTAAACATCAAGTTTGTGACAAAATTATTTTTTTATACAACAATAAATTAAAATTTTAAATTTTAAATAATATAATTATTTAATAATAAAAATAATAATTTTATTTAACAAATTTATTACTGAAGTGTTAATTCCAAAAAAAAAAAAAATCATTAGTTTTCTTTAATTTTTTATAAAAAAAATAAAAGTATTGGACCTATTTACACATTTTGTAATGATTAGGAATCCACATACAATTTCTTCAATTAAAACTAATGGTATGTTTTTCTTTTTCTTCTCATAAGGAACAATTTCGCACCAAAACACGTAGGTTAAGGACTTGTTTGCCAAAAAATAAGCGTTAGGAACCAATTCCACACTAATGGGCAAAGGTTAGGGACCATTTGCGCTAAAATCCCTTAATTAAATTCTACTAATCAAATTAAAAACATAAACAAAAAATGGTAAATGTTTTTGTCAAGGAGAATCAATATAACTCATGAGTTACAATAGGATTAAATATATTTTGAAACGACAATTTGAAAATCTGAAATAAAAAAGAATAATAATTAATGGCTATTGATTATTTTTCATCTTTAGTTAAATGCTATTAATAAAGTAGAACCGAATGCACTTGATATTAAAAACTAACACATTTAATTTATATAATCTCATATATAAATAGCCCAAGTATAGAAGCATCTCCCCACAAATCCATTTTATACATCTCTTAAGAAGTTAAGTTATATAAATATAATGGCATTTAAAGTAGCAGCTGTAAAGGGAGGTTTGGTATTGTTTATGGTTGCATGCATGGCGACATCCACTGTGTCTGGCCGGTCAAGTCATGTCACGGCCACACCCCATCCACAATTTTCTACTGTTGGGGCAATACGAGATGTAGCACTGGCAGTCGAGGGGTTTCTGCCATGCTTGGAAGCTCTAAAAGTTATCGAAGATTGCACAGCGGAGATTTTTAAAGCAGTGTTTGGACTTCCACTTGACGCTTCGTGCTGCCAAGTTGTGAATCAGATAGCCAAAAACTGCTTGCCAAAAGGGTTTCCCTTATCTCAAGTGTTTTTGCCAATTGCTTTGGAAAATTGCATTAATGCCCCTATATCACCAGCCAGCATTTGATCTAGATATATTTGAAGAGATGATTTTGGCATAATTTGTTGAATGATGCAGAATTTGAAGGAGAACATGGATTTTGCTTGGGGTGGAGAAAGAAAAATGAAAAACTCGGTCGTACTAGGTTAGTCAGAACCTTTTGCAATTCATCAATGAAGAAATTTACAACTTACCATGAACATTTGACATGTACGTGTCTAGTGGACAACATTGAAAACGTTAAGGAACAAAAACAAAGTAATATCTTGTCTATTGTCTTCTAAAACAACTTTAAATTTGGTACATATATTTTTGGGTGTGAGGAATTACCAATGATCAAAAGTAATACTCAACTTTAATCTTTAAGTAAACTTGACTTGGCGGAACATAAACGAATTGAATGAAAGGCAATCACAAAAGGACACCCAGAACTTCCGTGTAATAGAAAAAGATGCCTTACTACTAATGAGAAAAAAAAAAAAACAAGGACATAATAATAAAATCAAAGTCATATGTCATGTATTCCATATCCATATCGCATCTTCATCAAAATTGTTGATAGTGATTGGCGCACCATACAATCAAATCACAGAATGCTGTAGAACATAGAAAGATTATCATGATATGCTCAAATTAAAGAACTTCAAGTTGCTAAACTCAAAAACATAAATAGGTTGCACACGTAAAATTAAAATACATTTGACACGCGTTTTCCTCCTAACCGTCAATACTTGGAAGAATTAAAAACAAAAAATCAAAAAAGAAACAAGAAAAGTGAATAAGGGAATTAATCTTCTCATTATAACTTTCACTTAGGTAAATAAACTTTATTTTGTTACATTTTATTAATTAATGCCAGGCCATGACAACTTTTTTTTGATAAACTAGTGAAACTTAACAACATCGACTAACTAATGAAACTTCACAACATCGACGAAGTAATTCAATTGTAATTATCAACGTTTAAGTTTAGTTACCCAACATTTTTTTGGAATAAAAGATTAATATTTTTCTCTTTCTTCATTGTATTTTTTTCTCTTTACTATTCTCTTAACCATTTGTTTCTTTGTCTTATCTTTTCTTCTACGAAGTCTATAGTCATATGATTAATTACCAATATTTTTCTCTATTCATTTTGTTGGAAAATATTTTTAAAAGGAATCACATATATACCATATTTTTTTGAATTATCGACAAGCCATTTGACAATTAATAGTTTTACCAAAAAAAATAAAGTGGACTAATAATTTATGTCATTGATTTTTGACATAGTTTACTTGTAGTAAATAAATAGAACATTATAAATTCAAAGTTTTTTATGAATTTAATAATATTAATGCAATTAAATAAATTATTGGTAGACATTTTTCTTCCAAATTTTTTTTTTTAACTATGGGATATTATAGTTCTATATTCAAGATTTAATTTAAAAATAAAAGTTATAAAAATCTATTAAAATCTATACCTTTCACGCTCATGTCACGTCGAGGTACTGCTAATAAAAATAATAAAAGTCGGTCACTAAAAAAATGTCAATCAAAATTTATAAAAATCTAGATTAAATATACCCCTAATTTACCAAAGCAGTCATAAAACTTTTTTTTTCACATCGAAGTAGAGGTGTTTGTCAATGAAATGCAATGAAACCCAACATATTAGAATATCAAATTTATCTCTATAGCTAAAAATTAAGTAAAAGTTTATTTAATGAGTATAAATATCTATGACTCTGTTACAATGTCATATTCATATTATTATGAAACAACAATTAACAATTAAAAAAATCAAGAACGTAACAATAGCCATTAATTAGTTTTTATACTAGCAAATTAAAGTAGAAGTGAATAACTCGTTTAATTAATTAATGTAGAAAGTAATAAAACTAAATTAATTAAATTGAAAAACAATTTTAATCTTAATTAAATGAGCAGTGGACAGATAGCAGTCAGAACTGGCGCGTTGCATTGAGAAACAGTTTTGACGCGTACTTGCAGATTAAAGCGGTGTTTGTTTACCAAATTAACTTGTGTATAGCGTAATTTAAAGAACTAACTATGAACACAAGATGTAACGTGGAAACCCTCGAAGGGAAATATCCACGGGCCCACATGCCATAGGTAAAAACAATCCACTAATAATCTTGATTAAAAATACAATAATATCCGATTTTTGTAATTTCGCAAAATTAACAAAATAACAATCAAAAGAATATAGATCAACTCCCTTTGATGCTTCTTCTTCTGACTTGTTGATGAAGTGGAATCAAACACACCGGTCTTGACTTTATTGCCACTTCCCTATTGTACTTAACCGCAACCACCACTTGGATTAAGAACCTCCGTTCTTAACTTCACGTCAAGTAAATTAATCAAGATATGAAATTGTTCGTTGAGCACCAACTGATTCTTCAGTGAGTTTGAAGAAAACCTTTTTGCTTTGAAACTTTAATCAATGAAGCATCAAGTCTTGTTACTTTTCAATTTCGGCCGACAATGAAGCTTATAGAACAAGAACACAATTTATGATTTCAATGATGGTGATAGCTTTATAGGTAATGTATAGTAATCAAATTAGGAATTATTTCTTACCTAAAAATCTGCAACAAGAATAGTAAGATAATTGGTAGGAATGAATAAATAAAAAGATATTCTAGATTTGTGGAAGGAAAGCATTTAGGAAATTCAAGATTATCTTTAAATATTTCCTTCCTAAACAAATTCAAAACAATAAAGTAAAATTCTTTAACCTACAAAAGATACTGTTAATAATATTCATGTGATCAGAATATATCGTGTATAAAAACAGAATAAAAATGTAGTTTTACTGATCTGAAAAATTAATCTGTTTATCAACACAATCAGTCAGAACTAGCGTTATCTAGACAAGTCATAACGAAAACATTAACCTCTTCTTTTATCATTAAAATTCAGTAATATTAAGTAAGCCAAATATGACACATATTTTTTCAACAAATGTAATCTCAAATATAAGTAGACATATGTTATTAGAAGTAACTGTACAAATCCATATTTTATAATCTTCCATCAGAATACCATAATACTATTCCTCTCAGTAGACCTCTTAAGAAGTTAGATATTATCACTACAAGAAAATGCGGTATCAGAGAAGGAAATTTCCATCGCTAATGCCTTAATTTCGTAGTTAACCACTTTTACCAATGGAAATCGTCCGTCATAAATCCGACAATGATACTAGCGCCGGTGAATTACCTACGAATATATTCGGCTATAGGTAAATTAGCAACAAAAATTGGTTGTTGGTATTACCAACATATGTTTCCGTAGCTAATTAGCAACAGCATTGGTTGTCACTAATCTGTTGGTGATTAGCTACGGCACACCTTTTCAATGTATTTATAGCTACGGAAATTAATGACGCCTTATTTGTTGCTATATAACTACGGGGGTGTTCCATTTTTATTTATGTTGCTAAGTTACAACGAATTTTCCTACAAAACTAATCATTGCTAAATAAGAACGAATAGTTCGTTGCTACATCTGTTTCCATTTTCAAAAAAAATGAATCGGCCGAAATTACATTTAAAAAAATGCCATTAATTATTATATTAATATATTTTTCTTGTGATTAGAAGTATTTAAAAAGTAAAAATATTTAAAATACACAAACAAACAAATATGAAATTACAAACATTCCATTTCATAACTTAACCATTCAAAATGACACTAAATTACATTCTGTCATAGTCCAAACCCAAAAATATTGCACAGCTATTTTTATAAACAAAAAAAGTTCTAACCAATTTCAATGGGAATATTTATAAACAAAACTAACATTTTTCATGCTCACCATTGAAGATCACTGTGCTTAAATGACCTAATCATATGACCTATTCATTTCTTCCAACATTAGAAATATGGTTTGTTCGAACTCAATACGCTTCTTCTCTTCTTCACGCCTGCCATTTCCATCTTTTGAAGTAATTCATTATTTTCCCGTGTAAGATCACCTATCTTGTCGCAGGCACTACGAAATTCCTCTTGCAAAGTGATTAAAGAAGCATTTTCATCTAATGGAACAAAAGACGAACAAAAGGAGGTGCCAACTTTGTCCAAAACTGGACAACAAATTCCAAGCCCATACACGCGACCACCCTTACCAAGGCCTTGACTTGCTTCACACCATGCATGAATATCAAATTCAGGTTGTGTTGACATATCTGAACCATATTTTTCATCAATTGAGAGGTTATAGTTTTCGTGCAAAACAAATTTAAATCCCACATTATACCATGTGAAAATTAACCATTAAAATTGCAACTATGAACTATTAACCATTCAAATATTACTTAATGAAAATAATGAAGACTCGAAGGCTCAAGATGAAAGGTTACCCTTTCAAATATTACACGTCAATAACTATAATTTAATTGTACTTACATAAACAATTCTTGATTGGTTGTCTACAAAGTTGCCTTCTCCTTTCTTTCGTCGGTGTACACGTTCGAACAACTGTGAAGCAGTAGGTGACTTGCCTAATTTCTCATGCTGAAAACAAGCAATAAATTTCTGATTACTTGAAGTAAGAAGGCTAACGTGTCATACACTTTACAAAATCGAATTGTAGGCATATTCATACTGGTCTTTCTCTGGTTCAACTCCTCATTCTCTTTCATTTTTAATATTAGTCCTGCATAATGTCTCACAATGTAAACAAGCAACATGTTTCTAATTAGCGTAACCAATCATCCTATATGCTCCTAAGAAAATAAAATTTAAACTCATTTGTACTAGTGTTTTTTCCGACATTCTGGTTTTCAATTCAGTAAGTATGTTACTTGAATATTCAGAATCAGATGCACGTGTTATGAATAAAGCACTTAGCCAATAAGGTCTGATTTTGTACGGTTGACAAAAAATAAAAGTGCACCAATTTTTGCGCCAGAAAGGTCTGATTTTTATACATGAAATGCAGCAGCCTACCATTAAAGTGAAGTCAGCGTGCTTAGTGCATCAATCTAATTTTATGAATGACACATCTCTGAAAAATATAAAAGTGTTCAGCTCCTAATTCAGTTTCATTGTCAACATCATATGCACCCAGTTAACATTTCCATAAATTATGATAATAAACAATGGAAAAAATGGAGAAAATAAGACACAACTCTTATACAATATGTCAATCGCCTATGATCTTGATTCATTTAAACATAAACAATACCAGCTTGAGCTTGTGGGCAGCAATTGTTATTGAACCAGCAGTGTGCTTAGTGATGGTTCCTGACTTCAAAGTTAACCGGTTATCACGGCCAGACTTAGACTTCGTCTTCCATCGTTCATTGTTCCACTGTTTTTCAATTATCTCATTCCAGTGCGCACTTAACCACTGTGGTCCAAATCCCTTCCAATGAGTTACATTATCAGATCCACTACTTTCGTTAGTCTTCTTTCGAGCCACACAAAATATGTCTCGGAGTCGATCAGTTGAGGCAATATTCCATGCCTTCGCCACCTCGTTGTCTTTATGTTTTGGCTAAGAATATTGTTGCTAATGAAGGTACAACTTCAATTAGTATGAAATAACAAAACTTTAAAGCCAATGAGTATATTTAAACACTAAAAACATAAGTATACTACCTCAAATCTTTTCCATAATAATTTTTTTGTGTCATTTGGCACCAAACTAAACGTAGGGTAAGGACCACCCAAATAAGCCTTCAAATTGGCACTTACAGCACGCGATGCCGATGGAGTAATGAATCTACAATCATAACAGCAGTACCAATGAACAAGAGAATGAATTTTCCAGTACACACATTCATCTTTTTGTAGTAGGTTTGAAACAAGATGAATAAAGCCAAACAATTATTTGGATTATTCCAATTATTGAGAATACAACCAAACAATTAATGGGATTTTTCTAAACAATCACAATATTGTTACAGCATAAAATTGTGGTGTGAAAAAAATAAAATCAACCCAGACATTTGCATCACAAGTTAAAAACTCATAAGTAAGGTAACACAACATTTACATACACTCTAATTCGAACAGCAGAATTACAACATTATTAAGTCAGAGTACATATAGAATCTACAACTGCTCTTTCAATGAAGACATCGATGTAAAGCAGAAAAGGCATTTAGGTGCATTTCAACTATTCAAAATGAAGTTCAGATTTATACCTATTGTCACCCACAATTAAAGGAGTTCTTCCACATTCATCTGCACGACCATTAGTACCTAGGTTAGGACCCCTTTTCCTACCATCAGATCATTCATTGTTGTAACACCCCAAGTCTAGAAACTCTAGATTTAGAAATGTTAGCTTTTAATTACCATTAAATAACAAGATATAAATGCGGAAAAGTGGATAAAATATTCATTCTATTTTATTTTATTTGAAAATACAAACTAAATGTCAATGGCTTTCAACAGTATTAATTAAAAACAATAATTTGCATAATAAATTTTATGCCCAAATCCATTATTAAATAAACACAATAATTGCGGAAAATTTCATAGTTTGACTAAATTAAAATAAGTAAAAGAATAATATTCCAAAAACATTAATCGGTCTAAGGCATCTTATTTCAAATAATAATAATAATAAAACTTTAATTTAAACAGTACTGAGTCCGTCTCGCCCCAAGCAGTTGTCTCGAATCATTTAGCTCTCATCATCTGAAAAGTAGAGAATATGGGATGAGCTAACGCCCAGTAAGTAAACCTCATGCACATGATGCATGCTTATGATATGCATTGGTTTCAAGTAGTTTTCTAGAATATGTATCCCATCTTTTCTTATCATTTAAAAAAAAATTTAACATTGTGAGCTCACTTTTGTGTATCGCCTATCCAATCAGTATGCAGTGGGCCATTATTATTTGGAACCGGTTCCATCTACCAGTAGTACCGTAAAACGGTTAAACATTAAAGATTCAACATTCAACATTCAACATTATCATTAAATCGGGTGCGCCGGTCCCCCCACACCCCATTTCCCACTCATACCTTTCATGGCATAGGCGAACACCATTTCATTTATAAAATTTGGGATACATATCATTTTTGAATAAAATACACTTTACAATATTACCATTGAAAACTTTACTTCATGCATGCTTATGGATGCATTAACTTAATTACACATGCAAGAATATGTCACATGAATATTAATAACATATAAAGCGATTACAAATGATATGTTCACATAATAATATAACACATTTAGACAATTAACATAACATTCTACAAATGATACTAGGAGAATTTACTTACCTTGGATCTTTATTCACGTTTTAAGTAGCAAACGGAGATATCCCGAGCTGCCCACGAAGTCAACGTGCCAAAAATCTTAGGTCATTACCATTTATTTAAAATTCCAAACAATATTCGTTTCTTGAAATAAATCAACATATATATACCATTATCCTATTAAAATAAATTTGTTTATTAATTCATTAAGACCAAAGTGTTAAAATAAAGTGTCAAGAACTTAGAAATTTAAAAGAAATGCGCTAACTATCAACTTATATATCCCTAGCAGCTTGGTTGAATTGCTATTAAATTAATACATTGTCTTTATGAGAAAAAAAAAGGGACGTGATGCATTAAGTCTAATTTTATCATATAACTTATGAGATTTAAAAATAAATAAAGGCTATGAAATCAAAAATAAATAAATTCTAACAATTGCATATATATAATATATAAATATACATACACGTATACATATTAATCAATGGCAGGCAACTTAATTATAATAAGTTTCAATCCAAAACAAATGGGCCTCATAATGAATCCCACCATCAATTGATAATATAATAATAGAGTGATTCTTGTACCTTAAATGTGATCTTGAAATCATAAACACATATATACCTTTATATTAACTTGTGTATATATTTGTATTTGAATGATATTCCTATTCCATAAATTCACTAACAAAGTTCAAAGATTTTAAATAATGAAATATAAATTCAACAATAAAATAATATTAAAATTGTGTACCTTTCTGTGACCACCGAGAAATGCTTCCAAAATGAAAATGGATGAATGTTGATTTTTTTTTTATAAGGACAAGTGCTAAAAAAGGAGTCTTTTGTTTCCAATTTTAGGATGCCCATTTAAAAGTCAATCATGCCAATTTTGTGAAAAGAATTGGTTTCATTCACGTTTTTTTTTAGGCCCCATTTCATGCTCTCTATAATATATTAATTTAATTATATTTTAATTCAAGTGAAAGAAATGAATGTGTTCAAGAGATATGTCTAGGTTCATTAATCTATATAATATGACATAGGCACATAATAATAATTTAAAAAATATTATATACTTTAATTCAAATTTAAATAAAATTAGAAGTGTCTTGTAATTTAAATTAATAGGCACGTCGATCGTCTAGTGCGTCCACAGAACATTCCACTGCAAAAAAACTATGGTTAGTCAACAAAAATGATAATTTATTAATTGATGATTAAATATAATATTAGGACATGTATCGTCATAATATATAAAAATCATGTAAGTGAACATGCGGCGTTACAATTGTCCTCTGTAGAAAGAGACGCCTCAATATCAGTCTCAAAGCCATTCTCGCTCCAGTCATTGTCGTCCTCATCTTGCAACCTGGGACCCCGAGGCATGGAGCTCCATCTGACTCTATTAGGCATATTCAATTCAAGTATGCCGTATCACAAGTAGATGGTTGGAAGGGTTCAAAATGGAGAGAACATTGTGATTTTAAGAAATTTGAGATTTGGGACAAAAAGGAGAAAATGAGCGGGGATTTGGGAAAATGACGGGAAAAATTTCTTATGTATTGTGTAAGAAGTGGCGGTAGGAATTGAAATTTTTGGGAAATTTTGGGAGGGAATGATTTACTTTTGGGGGAAATTTATTTATTTGGAAATGGTTGTGTAAACGTGGGTTTAGAAATAATGGAAAAGGGTTCAAATTTATGTATGCATTTTAGAAATTCTATTACTTCATATCATTGATATTGAAGCATATAGTACCTCTCAAAAGAATACATCCATCGATATTGAATTGGATGTCCAACCTTTGCTTCATATGATAAATGAACTCGTAAATGCTCCATTGAATCATTGAATCAAAAATCCTGGTGGAAATATTTTTTCAAGCTTGCACAACGTTACAACAATGTTTTGTTCCAGCTGCTCCATATCTTTCACCCTCAAAACAGTAGAGCATATATCCCTAAAAAATGGCTAAGTTCAGTTAAAGCTTCCCAAATTGCTTTTGGCAACAAATCTTTAAATGCAATTGGTAACAACCTTTGCATAAAAATATGACAATCATGGCTCTTCATTTCATAGAACTCACAATCACCCTTAACATAACGTGGAATGTTTGATGTGTAACCATCAGGCATTCTTAAATTTCTAATCCAATTGCATACTTCTTGTTTCTGATCCTTAGTTAAGCAATAAGAGGCCTTTGGCATAAAAAGTTTTCCTCTTTTAATTCGTCTTCATATATGTGAAGCTTGACGGTTGCAATAAAGCTCTAAATCTTTTCTCGGTCTTAAAGTTGTCCTTGGTTTTCCTTTTATATCCATAATTGTGTTGAATATATTGTCAAATACATTCTTTTCAATGTGCATCACATCTAAATTGTGTCTTATAAGATTTGTATCCCAATAAGACAATTTCCAAAAAATGCTTTTCTTTACTCAATTATGGCTACGACCAAAACCTTCTATATCTTGTCTCTTATTAGCTCTGCCACTTGCAATGTCTGGGAGGCTCTCCACTATACTTCGCAACTCATCTCCAGTTAGCCAATGTCGTGCAATATCTTTCTCAACTCTACCTTTGTAAAACTTGTCCCGTTGTTTTCTAAAGGCATGCTCGAGTGGCAAGAATTGGCGGTGACAATCAAAAAATGAAGTTTTTCCTCCATTTTTGAGTCTAAATGATTTAGTTTTACCCATACACTACGGACAAGACTTTAGGCCATGCGTACTCCATCCACACAACATGCCATATCCCAAAAAATCACTAATAGTCCACATCAATTTAGCTTTCAACTGAAAATTCTGCTTTGTATGCATGTCATAAGCTTCAACACCTTCATCCCACAACATTTTTAGTTCATCTATGAGAGGATCCAAATAAACATCAAGGTTTTTCCCCGACTCTTGATGCAGGGATAACCATAGTCAAAAATACGTTGTCTTGTTGCATGCACATCCAAGGCGGGAGATTGTACACAATCATGATAACTAGCCAACATAAGTACTGCACATTAGACATGCTAAACGGATTGAACCCATCCGTGCATAAACCAAGGCGTACACTGCGCGGTTCAATAGAAAATTGGGGATAAGTTCTATCAAAGTGCTTCCATGCCTCACTTTGTACGGGGTGTGACATTTCGTTGTCTGATAATTGATTCTTCGAATGCCATATCATATGCTCTACAGTATGCCTTGACATATACAATCGTTGAAGCCTGAGAGTTAAAGGTAGATATCGCAACACCTTCTGATGCACCCTATGTCCAGATCGAGACACCTTCTCTTTGTACCGTAGGCTAAAACAGGTAGGGCACCGAGTCATGTTCTTGGTTTCTCTATAGTACAACATGTAATCATTGACACAAGCATGGATGTTCACAACACCAAGGCCAAGACTAGATAACATTTTCTTTGTTTTATAGAATGTAACTTATAACCGGTCACCTTCTAGTAGAATTTTCTTATTGATAGATAACATACGATCATAACACGCTGCAGGCATATTAGATTCAGACTTCAAATTCAATAGTCGTGCCATTTCGAATGGTTGGTGCGCTTTGTACAACAAGGCCAAACAGGTTTGTCTGCTTGTTCCAATAGTCTAAAGAAATTTTCTGCCTTTTGATTTGGAGCTTGTTCCTCATGACCACACACATCTGGATTGGTGTAATTATTGTACATTTCAGGGCCCATCACGTCTATCACCATTGTTTCATGGGTACAATTTGTTGTAGCTTGTGAACTTGAGGATTCAGCCAAATCTGGAGCGTTGAAATTGAATGACTCTCCGTGTGCATTCCACTGTGTATAACCCCTTGTAAATCCATTTTTGTAAAGATGAAGTTTCACATGATCTTCTTTCAAAAACTTCCGTTGTCACATCTAGAGCATGGACATTTAATTATATCACCAACTCTTGTTTGAGATAGGAAAAATTGAATGAACTCTTTAACACCTTCAATAAATATGTCTGAAACAAATCTATCATCTAACCGACGCAACATCCAACTGCGGTATGATGCCATATTGTTCAAGAAAAATTCATAGATTCTAATTGCCTATCCTTAGTGATCCTACAAAAGTGGTCAAAGCAACAAACAAATGAATTATACATAGTTCAAATGGGGCACTTGCACTTTAGAACAAGGAAAATTAATACTTCAAATAATGTAATAAAAGAAAAACATAATGGAGGCAATTACTCAAGAAAATTAAAGAAGCAATTCTTTAATTAAAAAAAAAAAACCAGGCTCCAAGCACAAAGTAGTGCTTAAACAACAATTAATCAATAATACAAAATTACCAAAATCAGTTTCAACAATAAACAGTGAGGCAATTACTCAAACAATTACACAACAAGCAATTTCAATTATGATTAAAAATCAAACTTCTTCAATTCACAATTTCTAATCAATGAAAATAATTAATCCTAATTAACAGTGTCAATTAAAGGCCACAAATTTAACAATTAAAAAAAATTGAAATTCAGAACAGCGAGCTAACATTATAAACAGGAGTCCTCGAAGATTCATCTCCTAATCCCAAATAATACAGCAATTTACACCTTCTTTGTACCTTCAAATGATCATCCATGTCTCCTAGAGAAAGAGGCGAGAAAGAAGGATTAAGGTTTGGAAAGTGGATTTTGGGTTTGTAGAAGAGTATGAATGAGAGACCCGTTTCTCACTTTGATTTATTTTCAATTATACATACTAAAGCATATTTTATTGAAAGTTAATAATTTAGTCCAATTAATGTTTAATTTAGAGCATTATAATTGTTAATGTTAAAATTACGAGATATAAAAATTTTGGTAAATTTTTATTTGCAATTTATTAATTAATTTTGAAGGATATTACTAACGAAAATTAGAATATTAACTAGAATATTACATAGATTATCCGTAGGTAAATTTCATTTTATTTATGTTTTATTTTATTTTACCATCAAAAATTGGTATGTAGCAATGTTCAGTCAATAATTTTCATATTATATATATATATATATATATATATATATATATATATATATATATATATGTGTGTGTGTGTGTGTGTGTGTGTGTGTGTGTGTGTGTGTGTGTGTGTGTGTGTGTGTGTGTGTGTGTGTCCGAATTATGATATATATCATGAGCGATACGGAAATAGATCGAGTAATCTATTTCTTTTTCCAAGAAAAAGTTTTTTTTTTTTAACTTTAGCGACGGCTTAACAACGGAATCTCAATGACGGCTATATGTCGTTGGTAATCTCGTTGCTATGTCATTTATTTTATACCTATAAATTTCATAAATTATTTCGTTGGAAAGTCGTTGGTAATCCGTCGATAATAGCAATGGAAGGTGTCCGTTACTAAAATTCCGCCTCTATTGCCTCCCTTTCTAGAAGTGTATGGCATATAAATCATCAACTTTGGCATTGTTTATGTTGACATGCATAGCCACATCTACCATGGCGAAATCATCAGGTCTAAAGGTCTTGCATATCGCCTCAACAGTATCAGAGGCAGCCGTGGCGGTAGATGAGTTTCTACCATGCTTGGAAGCTCTAAAAGGTCTTGAAGGTTGCGTTGTCTATATTTTGAAGCAGTGTTTGGACTTCCTCTTGGCGCTTCATGCTGCCAAGTTATCGATCACATAGCTAAAAACTGCTTGTCAACAGGTTTTCCTTTAACTCAGGTGGCATTGCCTTCAGCTCTGAAGAACTGCATTACTGCCCCCAGCATCACCAGCTCGTAGTTGAACGAATTATTTTTCAGTGTATTTTGGCATCATGTCTTTAAAGATTCACAATACTAGAGAAAGATAAAATGTTTCATAGATGAAACTGTATTATTTAACTCATTAACTTTACAATGATATACATTACATACTGCTAATCTTCTAATTATGGAAATGAAATCAAGCTCTAATTATGGAGATGAAATCTCAACACTCTACTTTAATTTGGAGCATATATGTCATGCATGTCCAACTTTTCTAAAAACATCGAAAACACTCGATTTGAGACTGCTTCTTCTCATCAAATCTTAGGTATCCAATTTTTCTTTAATGAAGAATATGTCTACCTCAACATGTTTTGTACAATCCATGTTGAACATGATTATCGAGAAATATTTCTTTCCGCTTGATTGTCACAATATAATCGAATCGGTTGCGTAGGTGGATATCACAAATCTTGCAAGAGAATTTTCAGCCACAATGCTTCACAAAGTCCAAGAGCTGTACCTTTATATTCAGCTTCTACACTCGAGTTGTAACGCCCGAATTTTCTCAACCCAGAGGGTCACTAAAATAATCTCTAAAATATATTTGACGAATCCAAAAATTATTTCCGTGCCTTTCAATGATTTTAAAAATATAACATTTGTGGAAAATACAAGTGCGCAAGGAAATAATGATTTTTTTTCTTTAAGTTTCCATGGTGTTACCTAAACTGTGATTGGTGCCGCCATAAATTATTTGACCATTCAAAAGAATTCCAAAAATCCCAAAACTTTTTACTGTAGATACTTGAGACTACATACTACAACATGTTAAAATTTCAAATTTGGCTACATAGTTTGATAGGTGAAAAAGATAGCTGAAGTTTCTTGAAAAGCTGTCGTGGGTTCCTTAAGGCAGCCCGCTAAAACATTCATAAAAATTTCATACGATGGTATTTTTGAGTGATTCTAATTTCTTCTATTAGAACACATATAGAGATTTCCAAAGCCACTGATTTCACTCAAAAATTCCAACCGTAGCAAATGTTATGATTTTTCAAAGTAGCGATACTAAGCTGAAATTTTTAGAAACATGAAACTATGCATTTCTAACTTGAAAATTTTATCGACAATAGAACCGGCATCTCGTTTTCCATAAATATTACATAATTACATACTGAATCAAAGACTTAAAAATATTGTATTTACATCATAATTGACTCGATCATCTCAAAGTCAAAACTTAAACTAAAAAGCATATGCCATGACAAGCTCACTAGCATACGCCATCGCATCAACGCCAATCATTTCAATCTGAAAATTTGTTCATTTTGGGGGTGAGTATTTCATAAAAACACTCAGTAGCAATACATACAACATTTGGGAAAATTATATGTAAACATAAATGCAACATGCCATCATTTTAAAATGTGCATACGAACATAAAAATTGGTAGCCGGCACCACATAACGTCATACATGATTACCTTCAATCACAAACATGTTAAAGTGATTACCTTCAATCACTATCATAAATTCCTTCGTAATTAAGTTTGCATGGCATTTATATCACATCATAATTTTCCAAACGTCATTTAAAAATCGCAGTAAAATTAGTAAATAAAACTACCTCGAAAACAAGTTTTCGGTTGAAGTTTTGATGGACCAAAATTCATTTCTGCAGCTTCACTAAATAATATATATATATATATATATATATATATATAAGGAGCTTTAGTGAATTTAAAAGCAAGGTTAAGGCCCTTTTTGTGCTAGCCAAAATCTGGAACGAAAGTGATGAAAAATGCTGGAAAATGCTCACTGCTGGACCAAAATTATGAAGGAAAAGGATGGATAAATTCTAGAGTATTTTTGGTGATTAAGACTAAGGTTTCAAGGTTCCTTGCTGCACGAAATTGAAGGAAAAAGAAAGGATTTTTGATGGAGTTTTACAGCTGAGATTTGGAGAATTTAAGATGGTTGAAAGGTACTGAAAATGGATATCAGATAAGGCAAAGTGTCTGGGAGATTAAGGCTGAGTTCTTTAGTTGAAAGTGGGAGAGAAAAGTGAGGTGAAATAGTTGAAAATAAGAATAAAAACACAAGGTGCTATCTCTGTTTGCTGCTAGCCAAAACTAGGACAATTGAGGGGGGGAAATTCTGTTGTGGTTTGGCTGAGAAGTAAAACTAAAACTCAAGAGCTGGGGGAAGGTTTCTGGGGTAAGTTGGAGGGAAAACAAGTTGGATTGTGGGCTGAGAAGTGAGGGAAAGTGGGGGAGAAAGAGAGAAGTTGTGGAGGGATCATGGGGGACGGTTTCTTCACTGTCATGGGGCTGTTTTAGGTTGGCTGAAACTGGAGAAAGCACACACAGAGCATGGCCGAATTCTGGGACCTTTTTGGGGGGAGAAAAGTGGTTGAAATGTGAGGGAGATTGGTGGGAAAATATGGCAGAACATGGGAGCTGGTGGACGGTTTTTCCAGATCATGGGAGGGTGGTTTTCATGAATGATAATGGAGCAATTTGGCAGAAGTTTAAGTGGAAGAAAAAATAGGAAAATGGATGCAAATGGGTGGGCTGTTGGACGTGATTTCTAGATCATGGGGCAGTTTTAATTTGGTAGTGTAGGGGCTGTTTGGGTGATGAAAAATGGCATATATTAAGGGATTGTTTGGCTAAGTATTTTTGTGGTTTTAGGTTTTTTGGGTGGGGTTTCAGCTAAATTTTGGTTCGAAAAGTAATTCGATTTTGGCAAAAAAATCAAAAGTAAAAGGCCGGATTTTTAGATAGAATCGGAGAACAAATTTTAAAAAATTAAGGCTAGCTAAAAATTATTTCTCGTTCAACTTGAAATTCAAAACTTACCAAATGAAAATAGAACAAGGTTCGTTTTCAAATTAATTCCATAGTCTTCGACTAAAAATAATAATTTGAAGCGAACACGCGAAAAAATTTTAATGTGACCAATTTTTTAAAATGAACAATGAGGTACAAAATGACGTCGAAAGTATGAAATTTCATTTAATTGAAATTAAAATGTGAAAAAATTTCCAGTTGTTACACAAGTGGTGAACAACATTCTATTTTTTACTTCTCTGTTTAACAAGATTACTTTCCACAAAGGTGAAGCATGTCATCTACTTCTCCAGCCCAATCAGTGTCTATATATACTCCTACACCCTGGAAAATATGTACTTTTAGTAAACAAAATTCCCTTTCCAAGAGCAGACTTGATATACCTTAAAATACACATGACTGCATTTATACGATGTTCACTAGGATTATGCGTAAATTGGCTCACCACACTCAAGGCATATGCAAGGTCGGCCATGTGGGTGATGAGTACATCAATCTCCCTACAAACCTCTTGTATATCTCTTTGTTAGCTAGAACCTAATCAAATTCAAGACATAACTTCAAACATTTTTCTATTGCTGCTTTCGCTAGTTGACAATGTGACATGCCGGTTTATTGTAACATATCCAAGGTATATTTTCTTTGGAACAGAAAAATTCCTTTGTCAAATTGAGACACTTCGATCCCAAGAAAATATTTCGAGGACCTATATCTTTCATTTTGAATTCTTTAGACAGGTATTTCTGTAGAGCCTCTCTTTCTTCATGATCATTTACCGTAACCACCATGTCATCCACATATACAATACGTGTAGTAATCCTTCCTTGCTATTTTTTCATAAATAAGGTGTGGTCTGAATTACTCTGCCAATACCTCAAAGACTATCATTAATTTTGTAAACCTTCCAAACTACGCTCTTGGAGACTTTTTAATCTGCATGCCTTGTTACTGGTATCATGCATCGAGGAGGAAGATCTATGTAAACTTCTTTAGACAATTCGCCATGTGGAAAGGCATTCTTCACATCAAATTGTTATAATGGCCAATCTAAATTCACAGTTAATGATAACAAAACACGTACTATTGGTGAAATGTCTCTGCGTGAAGTCGGTCCCATAGGTTTGGGTATACCCTTTTGCCACAAATCTTGCTTTAAAGCGTTCAATTGTACCATCTCCCTAGTATTTCACAGTGTAGATCCACTAACATCCAACTAATTTCTTTCCTAGTGGACGATCGAAAAGTTCCCAAGTTTTGTTTTTCTGCAAGGATTTCATCTCCTCGTTCATGACAACTTCCCATTTTTGGTCAGTTAACGCCTCCTGCACACTGTTAGGAATAGATACGGTATATAATTTATTCACAAATGATTGATTTGATTTTGACGATCGATAGTTAGACATATATTTAATTACATGGGATATTTAGCGTTGCTAGAAAGTTCAAGTTCATAAGGTATCAATCTCTTCCTCAATGATACTAATAGAATATGTGTAGCTTGTTAATTAAGGACAACATTTCTACATTAATACAAGTCATATCTACAAGTTTAAGTACTCCTTCATTGAGTAATGTTAATACTAATTTGTACTTATCCCGTGATGATCGCAAGAAACAAAAGCATCTTCCAACTGATTTAATGATATACAGTCAAAATTGAATAACTAATTTTGTCTCAATGGTGTTTTAACAATACCTTCTTTATTGTCAGATTCCTTGGAGTGCCATAACAAATCAAACCAGTCATTAATGCATACTCTTGCATTCCAAATCGGGCTAACTATCCGTTGATTTTGAACCATGCCTCATTCACCGTATTACAATGTACCATGCAAAGTATTATTTAACAAACCAATTTTCCGCTAATTTGTAGTTGTCTATTTTGCAATTGTTCAAAATATGCAAAACATGTCTCACGTAATGCAGCTTTCATGTGCTCGTCATCAAACTTATGCATAATGACCTCGATATATCTGGTAATGCTAAGGTGCATGATTTGTCCATCAAATCATAGATTCTCCGATACAATATATCTCACATCTACAAAATACATCAAATAATTAGTTTATATGTACAAAAATGATTCATTTATATTACAAGAGAAACAATTAATAGTGACCTACAAAATTGAACACACAAATGGACAATTAAACCATTATGTCAAAGACATCAGCACTTGGGCACTCCAACTGCAGATGACATCAACAGTTTTGTGCCCGTCATCGACAATATGGACAACAAAAATACACTCATTTTCTTCAATTTGATTTTCTTATAAGTTACTTGAAATCGCTCAAATCTGATAATTTGTTTGAATCCAGCGAAAACAATGGGAGAATCCGGCCACAGAAAAAAGAAAAAATGGAGGTGGGAAATGGAAAGGATAGCGGTGGCTACGAAGAAAGTAGGGAGAGCAAAAATGTTTAATTTAGAGAGAGAAAATGAAAATGTGGAAAGACAAGAAAATGGTAAGGATTGATATTTTGGTTGTCATTCAAGAGTATTTTGTCCACATTTTTTAAATTTGGTTAATTAGTCAAAATGGGCATATTTCAAAATACACCTTTCAAATATGGTATTTTATCCAATTTCCTCTTTTAGTTTTTGCACTATCACGACCATTGTTGAGCTTTAAAGTTATTTGCATGCTTAGTCCTAATATTTGGACATTTTACGTTGTCTGTCTTTAACTTGTAATTCTATTCTATGTTTCACATTTAACTCCTCAACCTTTCATTTTAAAATAATTTTGTCCTTCTTCACAATTTTTTTTTTAAAATAAACGTTCAAATTAGCAGATAAACTTTGTCTAGCATGAACTCTAAAAGATATGTCATTTTATGTTTTACTTTGATTAAATGATAATGGTAAAACAAAAAAAAAAATTCAAGTTCTACCTTAGAGCAATTGGAGTTGTTCATAGTGGTCTAAATCTTGACAATTGTTATATTTCTTAATTTGTGTCAACGCATTGTTAGTTGTCGAATATGTCAAAATCTTTATTCTAACATTTCGACTAAAAGTATGATTTTCTGTATTTTTTTAAAAATTTGAATGCATTTTGATTGCTCAAGTAAAGTGGTTTTGCACTCGATTACATTTATTACATTTGTTACATTTGTTATTTTTAGAGTTTAAAATGTTAAAAAGTAATTGTGGAATTTTAATAGAAAATCAAGTATCTATGTAGCAAAATTATCACATAAATAAAAGAATGACTTTGTCCTAGTAAACAATAGGAATTGTTGGTCGAGATTGGTATTTTGATTTTTTTTTTCCTTCATATTTTGTCTACTAAATATTTCACTTATTGATGTAGTTCAAAAAAGATATCCACTTGATACCTTTTCTTTTGAGCATTAACTCATTATTTGCTTTCATTTAAACAAATTTATCATAAAATAAAGATATAAAAAAGTGTCATTCTTATTCTAATCTTTATTTCAAATTTCTCGATTCAAAATATACTACTTGTTACAGAGAGTTGAGAAATTTTTAGAACTTAGATTTCTTCATTCAATTAAATACAATGGTAATAATATATAAATAAGAAAGTGAGTCGATCTCTACCAAAAAGAGGAATCACAAGTCAAATAATTAATTTTTTATATATTTAACTTTTCGACTCAAAATGCACTTGAAATTGTGGGTCGAAAAATATCTCACACTTCATGATTCGAGTCTTCTCTATAAACATACTTTTTTTTCTCTTATCTACACTAGTTGTAGTCAACGTGCGATACACGTTATTTTTAAATCTTATAAAAATAATATTCGTACTTTTTTATCTCATTCTTATAAGTAAACAATAAGTCACCTCGAACGTGCTCATAGTCGACAACAAAAAGTTCTACAATCAAATTTGGATACTCGTTTGAAGTATCTCAAAACCATGATTTATTTTTTTCCTATTTGAAACATTATCAATTCCAATACTTGTAGTTACTCTTTTTCAATGTACTATATTCTAAGTGTATAATTTATATAAATTTTATTTTTGTACCAGAATTCTCGTTGTTCCTTGAACAATTATATCATTTACTATTTAATTGACGAGTCTCCCAATTTTTCTACAATATAGCAAATAAAATCTATCAAACGATATATAACTATGGATCAAATGGATTAACCAACCACAACAAATTTTTTCAATTACACGCGGGCATCACATCAAAGACAAGAAGAAAAAAAAATTATAAAATTTGCATCCATTGATAATGAAATTAGGTAGAAAAAAGAAATTAATTCCAACAAAATATAATTTCTCGAGACATGATTTGCATTCCCAATTTTCTTTACCCATCTGAATCTTTAGACACAGATTTCAAAAGAAGAAGATTTTTCAAATAAAGTAGATGAATCTTCAAACTTTCAATTGTCTTCTTCAAAATACAATCAAAATCTTCTATCTATCACGATCGTGTGGAGTTTTTCCGCTACTTAAAAAAAAAAAAAAATATATATATATATACGTCTGCGTGTCTCTACATATTCAATCTTCCTCAAACGAAACTCGCCCATAAACGACATTTTCCTTGCTCTACTCGATGTCTCAATTTTAAAATCATAACCACTGCAAGTCAAATAGTCATCCTCCTCCATCAAAACTCTATTAAGAACAAAGGGTTTCAAATCTCAGTGACTAATTCTCATAGATCTTACGATCGGATCCCACCGCGTGAAAACGGTATACTAGTATTGATTGTAGGAACACGCTTTTTTTGTAAAGTATAAATATCTATGGCTCAGTTACAGTGTCATTCATAATATTTTGAAACGACAATTCACAATAAATTTCTGAATTAAAATAAGAATAGCCATTAATTAGGTTTTATACTAGCAAATTAAAGTAGAAGTGAATAACTCGTTTAATTAATTAATATTATCTCAAATATAAATAGCCAAAGTTTAGAAGTATCTCCCCACAAATCTTCCTTGAGAAAAGCAAAATCATATTCATCTCAGTAGACCTCTTAAGAAGTTAGATATTATGGCATATAAATCATCAGCTTTGGCATTGTTTATGTTGGCATGCATAGCCACATCTGCCATGGCAAATCATCAGGTCCAAAGGTCTCGCATGCCGCCTCTGCAGTATCAGAGGCAGCACTGGCGGTGGATGAGTTTCTACCATGCTTGGAAGCTCTAAAAGGTATTGAAGGTTGCATTGCTGATATTTTGAAAGCAGTGTTTGGACTTCCCCTTGGCACTTCGTGCTGCGAAGTTATCAATAACATAGCTACAAACTGCTTGCCAACAGATTTTCCTTTAACTCAGGTGGCATTGCCTTCAACTCTGACGAACTGCATTAATGCCCCGGCACCACCAGCTCGCGGTTGAACGAATTATTTTTCCTATAAAGATTCACAATAATAGAAAAAGAAAATTGGTGGTTGTAATTTTTTATTTTTATTTTAGCATTTGATGAAGATTGCTGCAAATTTCCAGGAATATCTTTTGATATTTTAAAAGAAATTAATATATACGAGTCAAACAGTTTTCTTTTGCTTGATTGAAATGAATGTAATGCTTAAATATTTAATGTATTCAAAAAAAAAAAAAAAATCTTTTATCTTCGTGATGTAACTTCCAAAGGTAAGGTAGTCACGTCAAGATCTTGTTTGTACTGAAATTCATTATCTATAAATAGGGTCGGAGAATTCAAACTCTTCATCAAATTTAGGTGGAGACCTAAAAATCACATCTAAATTTTGTTGGTGTTTTGGCAAAACAAAAAAAAAAAAATTATATATATACACACACAAATAAACTCTACATAAAGAAAAAGAAAATAATAACTTTTCAAAATAGCTCTCTTTCAATGGCCAAATTAAAAAATAATCAAATGGTGGGAAGCGGGGGTTGGGGATTGGGGATTGGCTGGACTAATTGTGTTGATATCCGACCTGATTTGTCATGGCAGTCAAATGATTTTTCATACTCATCATAGAGGTCCTACCGAATTGAATGAAATAGGTCCTACCAAACCAATATGGTGAGGAGTTTCCCTGGTTAATTAGGGAGGTTCTACCACATTAAGTCCTACATCACCAGTTCCTACCCGGCCTACTTTAGGTCAGAAGTCATGCAAGAGTCGCCTACTACTATGTTCTTGTCATCAATGTCATGTTTTTTCATGTGTTAGACGTCACACCGCCGCCGTAATAAATGCATATGTCACTTCACATTAAATATTCAAAAAGAAGATGTCTTGTAAGTATTTAATGCCCAGCTTTGCATTAAATTCATGTAATCATCACACATTTTCCTATAAATAGGAGACATAAATATCCAAGAGGTCAGACATTAATTGCTAAAATAAAAAGCATACTTAGAAAGATTATAAAAACAAGTCTTCCATTACATATTCATGTATATATTGCTTACTTCGGCCATAGCCGACCTCAATACTTAAACACCAGGTTGGCTTGGAAATAGTACTTGCCATTTTCCAACGTCAACAGTTTAGTCGCTAGAAGGAGGGGGTCCCCCTTAAAAAAGGCTCCCCATATTCCAGAAACTCACCAAAAGATCACACTTGATCACCATACCTAAACACTTTTATCCCTAAAGATACATTCAATATGAGCCGTAGTCATGACTCAAGGGCTCGTAACCAAGAAAGAACAGGGAGCCAATATGTTGATCTCCCCAGGGCTTCTACCGAAGACATCCAAGAGAAAATTCAACTCAAACACATGTTCTCGAAAGGTATGTAGTCCTACAAAAGTTGGAGTACCTAACTCACGCCATTGAACAGTCAAGCTACCACCAGACACATTTCTAATTCAAAAGCAGAGTTGCCAGCACATGACCAACCTGAAGATCGTTATGTGAAAAGAAAGTTAGAATTCAGCGAGAAAAATCTATCAGGCAGCAAAGAGGGTCAGAATAGACGCCCTAGTCCCCCTAAGAAAATTGTCTCGCAACAATCAACAAGCGTCTTTGACCGTATAAGTCGGTCCTCTCAGATCCCACTTGCGCCAAGCGAGAGAAAGTACAAAGGTAGGAATGAGCCCCATCCGCTGTAGCATCGAGTGTACAAAACACCCTGGATGAGCTAAAGTTGAAGAAGCGACATCTAGCCGAACTAGAAGCTAAGCAAAAGAACATCTCGGATGAGTACATAACTGATCGATACTCTCCATTCTTGGAGGACATCCTGGAAAAACCATTGCCAGAAAAGCTCAAAATGTCACAGCTAACTAGCTATGAGGATGGAAATGACCATGTCAGACATCTCCAAAGGTATACCTCCTGGATGGAACTCCAATGGGCCAGTGATGCAATCATGTGCAGAGCTTTCCCTCTGACCTTCGGAAACAAAGCAATAAGATGGTTCAAAAAACTACCACAGCGTTCTATCCTGAGTTAGAATGACCTATCAGCTTAGTTCATCTTTACCTTCATGGGGGCAAGAGCTCGGTCTACTCCCAAGGAACGTCTGGTCAACATCAAGCAAGGACGGACTGAATCTTTGAAGAGTTACATGGACATATATAGTAAGAAGATAGTCGAAGTTGACAAAATCTCTAACGACGTCGCTTTGATGGCTGTCTTGTCATGACTATGTACCAAAATACAATTCTTGTGGTCTATTCATGAGGATGGACTAGTAACATACCGAGAATTCCTATTTAGAGCTGAGAAGTACATCAGTGCTGAGGAGGCTACCTCTTACCAGGATAATGGAAAGTCCGATCAAAGAGACAACGTCAAGGGCAAATAAAAAGATTACAAGTTAGAGAATAAAGAAAGTCCCAAGAAAACACCTGATTTTTAGCACCCAGGTTGGAAAAGACCCATTCTCAAAAGCTTCCAGGGATACCACATCTTGAATACCTCGCTCGAGAATGTCCTAATGCAGACCAAAGGCAAGGACATCTTCAAAAAGCCCGCCCCTATGAGAGCGAACTCATCTAAGTTGAATCAAATGAAGTACTGCAAGATATCATCGATCCGCTGGGCACGACACCGACGACTGTCGAGACTTGAAACACGAAATAGAAAGCCTCATTAGGCAAGGTCATCTGAGAGAATTCATAACACGTCCAGCGAGAGGAGTTGAGCTCCTTCCACTTCTATGATCGAGCAGAACTCCCACATCTGCCTCCACCTCAACAAGGTCAAGTGAACAACCCGTGCCGAAATTCGCATGATAGTAGGAGAAAAGTCAACACCTAGAATGATCAAGGAGACAACGCCATAAACTCTCTCGGGAAGCTCATACCAACTATCAGATACTATCAAATGTCCTAGCTAACCCAAATGCGTAGAAGTTCTATTTCTCTAAAAAATACGCGTCCCACGTATTGCATCCACATTCGGACGCACTCGTCATTACTATGTCAGTCTCTAGAATCAATATTCATCGAACGCTTGTAGATGACGGGAGCTCTGTGAATGTTCTATACTTGAGAACATTTAAGCAAATGAAGATTGACGAACGACAAGTCAGGCCATTCCTAAAGCCCCTCTGGGATTCACCGGGGACTTCGTAGATCCAAAGGGACAAATCACCCTTATGGTAAAGCTCAGAATACCTCCGTGCCAAAGAAGGATAATCGCAAACTTTGTGATCATAGACCTCCCATCCAATTACAATGCTATCTTGGGATGACCAATACTAAATGAACTCAAAGCAGCCACGTCCATCTACCACTATATTATGAAATTATCCACTCTCCATGGAGTTGGAATAGTCAGGAGAAGTCAGACAGTGGCTAGGAGCTGCAACATCACCTTCCTCGGGTAGGAGTAGACATGCTTCATGAAGAGCCTAGATGTCTAGACCCAAGGTCGGACCAAAATGAACTAAAAGAAGAACCATTGAAAGAGCTCAGACACCTTGACCCGAGGTCAGACCAACACGAGTAGAAAGTAGAGCCATTTGAAGAGATATAGTTGATCGAGGTTGATCTTAACCATCCTGAGAAAGTCCTGCGCATCGGGAAAGAACTCAACGAACCAATAAAATCTCAACTCATGGCCCTCCTGAAGGATAACCTTGACGTCTTTACATGGAAACATGTGAATATGGAAGGAATAGACCCCAAGGTCGCTTGTTATAGACTGAACACAAGCCCGGACGTCAAACCAAAACAACAACGTCGATGCCATCTCAATCTGAAGAGATACGAAGCTCTTGCCAATGAAGTTGACAAGTTACTCAAGTGTGGTTTCATTAGGGAGTCACTATATCTCCGATAGGTAGCCAACCCCGTCATAGTAAAAAGAGCATTGGAGCTTGGAAGGTGTGCATTGACTTTACCGACCTAAATAAAGCATACTCTAAGGACAGCTTCTCGCTCCTCCGATTCAATCAAATGGTAGATGTCACGGCCGATCATGAACTTTTGAGCTTCATGGATGCATAATTCGGTTAAACCAAATCTTCATATACGAAAGTGATTAGAAGAATACCTCCTTCATAACTGGCCAAGGTCTGTACTACTATCGAGTTATGCCGTTCGGACTAAAAAATGCTGGAGCAACCTATCAACAGTTAGTCAACACCATGTTTTCTGGCCTCATCGGAAGACCATGGAGGTATACGTTGACGACATGCTTGTAAAAATCACCAAGGCAACAGATCACATGCGACACCTTGCTGAGATGTTCTCCATATTAAGAAAGTATAGGATGAAGCTCAATCTTTCGAAATGTTCCTTCGACATCGGATCGGAAAAGTTCTTGGGCTACATGGTCCATCAAAGAGGTATCAATGCCAATCTGGATAAGATCAGAGCCCTATGAAATGAGACCTCCTACCAAAATCAAAGAAGCACAAAGCCTAACTGGACGAATAGTCGCGCTAAGCCATTTTGTTTCAAAATCAATGGATAAGTGCAAACACTTTTTCGATGCTCTGCGTGGTGGCAAGGAGTCAAGTGGAATGAGACATGCCAGCTAGCCTTCAAAGGGCTGAAAGCACAACTTGTACAACCTCCATTATTGTCAAAACCAATGACTGAGAAACCTTAACTCTCTACTTGGCGATCTTGGAGCATTCCATCAGTTCCGTACTAATCAGGTTGGACGAAGGAACCCAACATCTAGTGTACTATGTCAGCCAAACTTTGCACGATGCCGAACTTAGGTACAGTCCCAATGGAGAAGATGGCCTATGCTATAATCATGTCAACAAAGAAACTCAGACCCTACTTTTTATAGCATTCGATAAAAATTTGACAAACTACCCCTGAGGCAGGTCTTCCAAAAACCAGATATTTCTAGAAGACTTGTCAAATAGGCAGTAGAGCTCGGCTAGTTTGACCTCCACTTCAGACCCCGAACTTTCATCAAAGGTCAAGCACTAGGCTACTTCGCTGTGAGTTTAGTTCGAACATGAGCCCAACACTAAAGATGAAGAAAGTTGGACTCTCTTCGTAGATAGATCATCAACAGAAACATGCGTCAGAGTTGGAGTAGTCCTGATGAGCCCAGACCTGAGCCACTCTGTCAGTCCCAACGATTTGATTTCTGTGCCTCTAACAATAAGGCTGAATACGATACCCTAATCATCGATTTATGGTTTGCAAATGGAATAGGTGCACTCAGACTACTAGTATACAACGACTCTCAGCTAGTAGTCAACCAAATCAACAAGTCCTACCAAACTAAGGACAAAAAGATGACATCTTACTCATAGATAGTAGAGCAAGAACTCAAATCATTCAGCGACCATCGAGGTCAAAAAAATCCCAAGAACACAAAATAGCCACACTGATGCCTTGGCACGACTCACTACCAGAAAAAATAAAAAGAGCTGGATAACATCCCGATCAGAAAAATCAGCAATGCAGCAATCAACCAACCCGAGCGCATGCTCACCACTGCCGACCTAAACTCTAGCTAGATGGACGAGATCATCCAATTTTTGAACGATGATTAAGTGGCCCCTGAAAGCACGGAAGCTAGGAAATTTAGGACTGGGGCAGCCAGATACACAATCATAGACAACATCTTATTTAAGAAATCTTTTCACTCCCATTACTCAGGTGTCTAAGGAAAAATGAAGCCCGATACACCCTCAGTGAAGTTCACAAATGAGTATATGGTAACCATACTGGGGACAATCATTAGCACACAAAATCTTGAGGCATGGATATTTTTGGCCATCACTAAAGAAAGATTTCATCAAATTCGTTCAAAAATGCGACAAATGCCAAAAGTTTACCCCATCATTAGAGCTCCTCCAGAAGGATTGGCCTCAGTTCTCAGCCTATGGCCAATCTCAAAATAGAGGATTGACATAATCGGCCCAATGTCCATGGAAAAAGGTGGAACTAAGTACACCATAGTCATTGTCGACTACTTCACCAAATGGGCAGAGGCAGAACCACTGGCCAAAATAATAGAGCAAAAAACCACTGATTTCATATGGAAGTCGATCATATGCAGGTTTGGAATCCCCTACTCGATTATCACAGACAATAGCAAGCAATTTGACAATTCCAAATTGAGGTCATTATGTGAAGAGTTGAAAATAAGGAAGCACTTATCCATGCCAAACCACCCTCAGGCTAATGGGCAAGTCGAAGCTATCAATAAAATTATCAAGCACACTTTGAAGACACAACTAAATGAGGGTGCTATGAGAGTCGAGCTCGACCTACTGGAGGAGAAAAGGTTGGGAACAAAAATAAAAAATACAATTTACAAATAAAAAAGTGCAAGCTACTACAATAGCAAAGTCAGGGAGCAAAAATTCAAAGTTGGAGATTTTGTCTTGAGAAAGGTCTTCATTGCAATAAGAGAACACAAGGTGGGGCACTTGCTCAAAATTGAGAAGGACTTTACAAAATCATCACAGTCCTCAAGAACGGGGCTTACAAGCTCCGAAATGCGGAAGGTCTTCCGCTTATGCATCTCTGGAACGCTAAACATCTAAAAAAGTACTACCAGTAGAACTTATCAACGTCGGCCTATGAGCATAAACTACTTTTATTAAAGAATTCATGGATTTCACGTTGTAAAAAGTGTCCACACTTTTATAATATGAAGAAATATTTTTTGAAGTCAACAATAACATCGAAGACAATAAATCTAGAAAGAGTCCAAACTAAGGATGTGATTAAGATCACAAACCTTTGGACACAAAGGTCCCACACAGCTCGGACCCACGTTGGATGGCGTAAGTGCTATGCCACCGACGTCAAACTAAAATCTTTACGTCCAAACTAAGGATGTGGCAAATGTCACAAGCCCCTAGATACAATGTTCTATGAACTACAAAAAAATAGAACTCGGCCTCATTGGCCGACCTAGATTGCAAAAACTTGGAGTTATTTACAGTTTCAGCTCGTCCGTATGACCGAACTATAAAAGATCAAATGTTTGAGGTTGAAAGTCAGATCTCAAATGCTAAATGTCAGTAGTTTGAAATCAGATGTCAAGAAGTCAGAGATTTGAAATTGAAAGTTAGATGTCAGATATCAGTTTCAGCTCGTCCATTTGATCGAGCTATAAACTTGGAGGCATTTACACCATCTAAACATAAAACATCAGATGTTTGAGGTTAGAAGTCAGATGACAGATGTTAATTGTCAGTGGTTTGAAGTCAGATGTCAAAAAGTTAGAAGTTTGAAGTTGGAAGTTAGATGTCAGATATCAATGTCAGTATATAAGAGGTTTGAATAATTGAACACAACTTAACAGAATGGATATTTCATTAATATCGAAGTTCAGTACAACTACAAAAATAAAGAACTCTTGAAAAATAAAACAAAAAGAAATTACATCAGACAAGAGCTCATTCCTGACACTTGGACTGATCTCCTTCCTCTAGCGACGAGGGATTGAGTTTGGAATTTCACGTCATCTCAGCCAGCTCGTCCTTCAAGAACTGAACATCCCAGTCTGACGCGTTTCTCATCGCTTGCCTCAATCAACTCCTCCATCGTGAGAAAGTAGACCTTCTCCTGGTCAGCCAAATAGGTGTCAGAGGACTTGAACTCTACCACGACCTCGTCCCTATCTATCGACCTCACTAAGGCAGTCCTCGAGGTCGACCTAACTCTTCTCCAACAAGGTTTCCAATGACTTTTTCTCTAACTCCAGCTGCTCTCTCAAAGTTTGGAGTTCATACTCCTTGGCCCTGAGTTCCTTCTCTCTCTTCTTTAGTACATCCTCGAGGTAGCCCAGAGTTTCTTCTCCTCGTTTAGTTCGGTAAGAACTTTTCAACCTTCGTCCTTCATCATTCATCAATTAAATATCTGATAAAGTCTTGGCCATTTTCTCCACCGCCGATGTTAGCTAAATCACCGTCCTAGCAAAGTTTACTGAGGCAGCAATGGCGGACTCCATAGCCCTCATACTTTCTAAGTATTCATGCATCTAGCTCTTCGCCATAAATCTCGTGGCCTTCTTTGCAATAGGGGTAGCCCAGTCACTTTGTCTCTAATAGGAGAGTTCGAGCAGAAGAAATCCTTGACTAGTTTAGGAAAAGCTCTCCGTAGCCTCGTGTATTCATCATCCTTCTCCAAGGTAGACCCCAAAGTATGGCATAGGAGGGCGGATTGTTGTTTGCTGAGCTCGGAAAGGTCCTCGCAGACTGAGAAGGACGTCACTTCTTGACACTACGAGCTGGACTAAGCGTCAAAGCTGGAGCCGGATCTGGTACAATTGTAGGTCGAGGCGGGATGTTTGGCGAGGCCCCTCACCTGAGGCCTTCCTCTTCTCCTTTCCGACCTGAGTGGACTTCTTCAGTAGAGCAGAAATGTCCTTCATTTCTTTCTTGGAATGACCTACGTAGTAGGAAAAGTTAGAACTATAAAAGGAAAAATAAAACAAGTGATGAGGTTAAGACTCCATCTTACTGGGTGGATGAAGGTCTGAAATAGAAAGAGAAAGCCGAGCTGCTACCAAATTTTCCTCGGTGATCAGCACGCTACAAGATCGAGAATCCTTGCTCAAAGTGCGCACCCTCCGTGCTTTCTCAGAAGATTCCTCTATAAGGACGTAAGAATTATATCCTAAAAAATGAGAACAAAAGTTCAGAAGGGACAGATATGCTTACGAACTGACCTAAACCCAAATGGGCAGATGTGCTTACTTAGTTCGTGATAATGAACTGAGAATATTAACATCGGAATGATGTCATTCTTAGCAAACTGCCATGCACCTGAGATGAAGAACCAGTACTTCTTCCAATTCTTTCTTGGGTCGGGGTTTGAGTAATAACACTACTCCCCATCATAGCCTTCATCGATGTGTACCACCAGCCCAACCTCTTCCCGTTTGGTTTAAAAGAGTACAGACTATTGAATTCCTGAACTGAAGGATGGAGAAAGCCGAGATGGTCCCTCAGGATGAGAAAACCCATCATAGTCCTCCACCTATTGGGACACAACTGGGTCAGAGCTATTCTCCACTCTCTCAAAAACTTTCTAATAATTCTAGGAAAAATAGGTAAAGCCCTCCGCCAAAGACAAATGACTGTTTAGGGCCACGCAGCCTAGGAAAGGATCGTTAGCCCGGTCATCTAGACCTGGGATGATGAACTCTATGTTATCAGGGATTCTATAAGCCCTATGCCAGTCCATTAGTTGTTTTTAGCTAACCTCCGATGGGAAGAACTTACATTTCCATATCGGAGCACTCCTATTCCCAGATTATATCTCCTTTTTCTCCGACCTAAAGCTTCAGACTTACCTATCCATCTTTATTATCCTCGGCTTGTGGAGACGTACTGATCAGGAGAGAAACCGATGTTAGGGAAGTAGGGCTAAGGACCTCCTCCTCTACTACTTCCTCCATCATCCTACCCGAACTGATGTGTTCCTCCTCCTCTTAACTCCTAACCCACTAGGACAGAAGTTCGTCCTTACCCTCACTACCAATCTCAAAGCTCATTTTTTACTAGAAAATAAATTCAAAAATAAAATGGGAAGAATTAAACATAAAGAGGATGATTTCTGAACTATACCTAAGATCAAAGAACATGACGACCTATTGGGCAGCTTGAAAAATTCTAATACTCACTCTAGCACTTAGCTCGAATAGCCGCAATAGAATTGAAGAAAGCATGAAGGTAAGAGTCCCACATGAACCTTATTTCCCCTATTTATAGAATAGAATGTAGAAAGTCAATACAATCAATGCTGCAATGATGGTATGACAGCACAATGATGGTACTATATTAAAATATATATTCAAGCCACGCAAGAAGCTGAATTATTCATCAAGGTTGTGCCACTTGTCAAACAATGAGACGAACTATCAGCATTGTTACGTCAACCTCAGATGAACTTACTGAACAGATCAAGATGGTCCAAGATGTACGATACGAACTGAAGGCCAACCATAACTATAGTCAAGAATAGGCCTTGGAGGTCATTGTTGATACCCGACCTGACCTGTCATGCCAGCCAGATGATTTTTCATACTCGTTATGGAGGTCCTACCGAATTGAATGAAAGAGATACTACCAAGAAGGTCCTACCAAACCAATATGGTGAGGGATTTCCTAGTTAGGGAGGTTCTACCACATTAGATCCTACCTCACCAGTTCTTACCCGGCCTACTTCAGGTCGAAGTCATGCAGGAGTCGCCTACTACTATGTTCTTGTCATCAATGACACGTTTTCCCATGTCTCAGATGTCAAACCAGCCATTGTAATTAATGCGGTTGTCACTTCACATTAAATGACCAAAAGGAGATGTCTTGTAAGCATTTAATGCTCAGCTTGGCATGGCATTAAATGCATGTAATCATCACACATTTTCCTATAAATAAGAAACATAAATGTCCAAAAGGTTGGACATTAATTGCTGAAATAAAGAGCATACTTAGAAAGATTATAAAAACAGGTCTTCGATTACATATTCACGTATCTATTGCTTACTTCCATCATAGCCGACCTCAATACTTAAACACCAAGTTGGCTTGGAAACAGTACTTGCCATTTTCCAACGTCAATAGGTTGGATTGGCGATGGCAATGGCAGTGTACAAGGCAAATCCAGATTTCTCATTGCTTGACACGGAACTATCATCAAATAAGAACCTTGGGGGAAAAAAAAGATAAGTCAAATTTTATCTCATCAATGTTCTAAATTTCCAAGGTGCAAAATTTTGAAGTCAATTTCAACAGAATTCTGGGATTAATACAAAAATATTTACCATGCAAATAACATACCATTGGAAAGGTTATGAAGTTAGGATTTCAAAACATTTTACGGATTTCAATTTGAACTTTTCTATGGGATGTTATTGTTGTTTTACTCTAGATTGATCAGCTGTCTATTCCAACCGAGAATACAAAGAGTTTTTCATCTTTTCAAGGTTCCTAGAAGACTTTAATTTATGTGAATGTTCCATGAACGAATTTGTCACTTAGAATTCCTCTATTTTCATTTTTGTCTTGTAAATGTTACCTATGGTTAGAGGGTTGTTCTAGCCTATAAATACTTGTGTTTCTGTACTAAAAGGGCATACTTGAATTGGAAATATATATGTTATAGCCTTTAGCTTGTTAAGAAGAAGGATTTCTTCTTGTTCTTTACTCTTATCTCTTAGGTGGATTCCTTTAGGTGACAAGTCGATCATTGTGTGTGTGTTCGTGTATTATCTCCTAATATTCCCCATTTTGTTGCGGTGTCATTGCCTAAAGCCTAGGACTTTCCAAGCCCAAAAGTAATTTTTACATTTTTTTAATATATATATTAGCTCGGTGTAGAAATCAATATGTTGCCCATCCTAATTTGAAATTTTAGCTTCGTCCAACATGGAATATAGGCATGTGAAATGTAAGGTTGGGAATCTAATCCAATTTACCAACCATATTAGAAAGGTAAAAATAGGAGTGGGCACAGTCCGATTTGGTTCGGTTCCAAAGAGAATCGAACCGAACCGAGAACAATTGAGTATCTTGTAAATGGAATCATCGGTTCCAACTTGAATTATGGAACCAAACTAGAACCGAACCACTTCATAATTAAAGTTTTCTAAGTTGTCATATTTCTAACAATTGTTTTATTCTCCTTATTTGAAACAACACAATAATTTAAAATATCATAATTTTCAAACTTTAATATATTCATAAAATAACAATATATCAAATTTTAAACACAATATTCCATCTCAATACAAAAATTTTTTTGCACTTTTCGTCCCCAACCTTTGCAATTTATTATTAAACTACCTTTAACATTTTTCTTTAGCACCAGACATCCCAACTTTTTACTTAATTATAAATCATGTCCCTATTGACAAATAATGACAGATTTGTCCTTTTCTTTAAATAAACAAAAAAAAAAAAAATTGCAAAAAAAAGTCCATAACTTTTCAAAAAGTAAAAAAGTATCTTCTTCCCTACCCCACCACACCACACCACACCACACCACACCACAGTCCCCACCTCATCCACGCCACCGCTACCACACTACATCTATCGTCACCACCGCCAGCACAGTCAAATAGCAGAAACAATGGTGCTATTAATGACAGCCCATCAATCTGTCATTAATAGCATATTTAAGATGGAAAATTTTCATCTTCTTATATCCACCATTAAACCAACCACTATTACGAAAAGTACGAACAAAATGTGCAGAACAGTCAAAACCAAGTTTAACCATGAGCTCTCTGCAAAAAACCCCAGAAAAATTTAAAACCATATAAGAAAATATTAGAATCCGAGAAAATTTACTAGGAGATTACGAGAGTGGGGAGTAGGACAAGGAAGGCAATTGGGTCAGGCCACCCATAGGCCCGGCAGCTTGGCCCGTTATGGACCCGGGCCGAGCCAGCCAAAAAAACTAAGGGCTGAGCTAATTCGACCCTTGGAAATGAATGGCTGGTCTATGGGCTAGGTTGTGGATTGGTCTGCCAGCCTAGCTCGTGGGCCACGATGGGGACCAATTTCAACGATCACTTTTGTGACCGTTTTGGTCCCTTTTTTTTTTTTCCAACGACTATTTTTTTTTCTATAAATACCCCCTTAAAATTTTATATTCTTCACAAATCCACAACTATCTCAACTTACACAATCCAAAAAAATGATATTGTCAATATTATCTCTTTTATTGTACAATTTATTGTTGAATTTCTACATTTCTACCTTCTACTTCTACATTTCTATTTTGTACATAGATCAATACAACACACAAAGAAGTGTTGACCACCAAATTCATGATGATTTTTGTGGATTAAATGATATTCTAATTCTTAAATTTGGTAATGATTATGGGATTCGGAGCACTAATCCCATTGTCGATGAAGAATTAGAAACCACCAACACTACTACAACGACTGGGTCGACTATTAAATGAAGAACTGCAAAATAAAAGGCTCGGTGTTGGGATCATTTCATGGCTTAATGTAGACTGGTGCAACCGCAGATAGACAATCAATCTTCAAGATAATGTATAAATATTGTAAACAAAAATTTGCATGGCAAAAAAGTGGTGGCACTAGCCATCTAAACTGAAATTTTCCTAAGTGTATGCAAAAGTATGAAAGAGTTGATACCAATTAAGCTAGACTTCAGTTCGAATTTCCTGGTAGATCTTCTAGTTCTAATCCGAATCTTAACTGGGTGAATTCACAAAACTCTATTGCTTTATATAATAAAAAGAAAGAAAATATAATAAATGATTTAACTAAATATTCTGGTGTTGTATCATTCATTTCGGACTTATAGTCCGGTATAAATCATAAAGGATATATTGCTGCAACTTTACATTATATTGATAAACTATAGATTATGTATAAAAGAATAATTACTTTTAAAGTAATTGACTACCCTTATAATGGGATACAAATTTTTATTTATTTAATAAATATTATTAGAGAATTTAACTGTGAATCTAGAATTCACATATTCATATTTGATAATGCTAAGCCTAATAACATAGTAATTGATAAATTAGTTTGAAAATTAAATCCGGATTTTGGTAAAATTTTATTCATGTTCGATGTGCTTGTCACATTTTTAATTTAATTGTCCAAGATGGTTTAATATATATATATATATATATATAGGCCCATAATTAGAAAAAATTTGGTATGCCCTAAATTATATTATTGCTTCACCTTCTCGGAAACAAGTATTTAACGAATTATGTGTAGAAAATTCCCTTTCAACAAAATGTTTGTGTACGTCTATATGCAATAGGCGGAACTCTATCTATTTAATGTTATAAGCATGTAAAGGTTATGAAAATTGTATAACAGTCTATTATAAAGGCCGGCGTTCACACAGTCCAGAATATGATTTGCAAACATATGATTGGAAAATCGTATTCCATGTGAGAAAATTTTAAAAGTTCTTTTCGACCCCACAAACACATGCGCTGGCGTATATTACCTTACTAATCCTTTAGTTTTAAATTATTGGGTTAATTACACTAATGGTCCCTATTCTTTGAGGTTTGTAAGGATTTCATCAACATTCAATTTTTTTAGCAGATATCATCCATATCCTTTCGTTTATTCGCATAGATGATCTCCAAATCACTATTTTTTACTATTTTGACAATTCTTGGACAATTTTGCCCATTGACTTAAATAAATTAAAATAATAGAAAAAGAAAATATAATGAAAATATTACAATTGAGTCCTTAACCTTTTCAAAAGTTAAATTAAATCCTAAACTATTTTTTTTATACTTACAGGTATTTTTCCCCCACCCACCTCCGAGTACGTAAACCTCAGAGTCTCAAAAGCGTAGAGATCGTTTCAAGCCATGACGTGCCAACCGCTTCTTAGTAGATATATCTACTCTTCGATTTCAAGTACTCATCGCAGCCGGAATCTTCCTCCACTGCGGCCGATGACATCCTCCGTCTCAGCACGTAGTACAGAAGCACCACCACCCCCGCCGTTGTCGCTATTGTCATCGCCACCATCAGATCAAAATATAATTACACTGATGACTACAAATACATATATCTATGTGCTATTGATTATCAAAAACAATTTTCATACAAAATTGTAGCTGAGAAAGGTAACAACTTTTGGTAGTGCATAATTATATATTATTGTACATATGAATTATCTAATTATTCGACTGTGGGCATAAAAAAATTATAGATAAAATGATGATCCAAGAAGGGCAGAAATAGTATTATGCGTGTATTTTGAAAATCCTTTTTCTAGCTCTGGTGGGCTATTGTTAATTTCCTAATTGTACTTTTCAATTAAGAATCATTTTAAATTTCGAAGAATGAATTATCAGCTACCATGGAAAATGCATACATTTTGATTGGAAAAAAAATGTCGGAGTGATGATTCTGTTATTGGTAATTATCTGCTGATATGGAGGGTGGGTGTTGGAAAAGATTATTCTTTTTTGGTTGGAGAAGAACACCTATATGTATAAAATAAAATAGTTTAGAATTTATTTGTACTTTTGAAAAGGTTAAGGGTCCAATTGCAATATTTTCATTATATTTTTTTCTATCATTTTAATTTATTTAAGTCAATAGGGTAAAATTGTCAAAGAATTGTCAAAATAGTGAAAAATAGTAATTTGTGAACCATTTGTGAGAATAAATGAAATGATGAGGATGAAATTTGCTAAAAAAATTGAATGGGGATGAAATCGTTATAAATCTAAAAGAATGTGGATCATTAGTGTAATTAATCCTAAATTATTTCTATTTTATTGCAAATAATTTTAATATGTATATGACATTTGCAATTTTTTCAGATATTCTATTAGCAATAGAGATTAAGTTTAGAAAATATTGTAAACAACTGTCTATGTTATTTCCGTTAGCGTCAATTATGGACCCTATAGTAAATATAGAAGGTACAAAATATACTATTTTAGCAATTTCTAATAAGTTAAGTTACGAGAATCCAATAACTTATGGTAATTTAGAAAAAAAAAAATTATGTGAAATGTATGACTTTTATGTGGCAAAAATCGATAGGAACATTAGAACACCTCATGTACCAATCCTTCTTCGTCATCAAATAACGCTAATGATTATAAGAGTTTCCTTTTTCTTAGGAAAACTCAACAATCTAGTTCTTCTTCTTCACTTTTCTGTGCCACAAATTTAGAAACAAATAGTAAAGATATACCTTTAGAGTTAGCTAGATATTTTGATCACGGCATGCTTAATATATTAGATGAATATGAGAAAAATAATTTTGATATATTTAGGTGGTAGAGACAAAACGAGCGTCAATACCTAATTGTTTCTATTATAGCACGTGATATACTCACACCTCTGGTATCAACTATAGTATCGGGTGCGCTTTTGAAATGCAATTGGCGAGTTCCGAATGATATGAGGTTAAGACTTAAACCAGACATATTAGAAAATTTAATGTATTTAAAAGATTGGAAAGATGCAAAACTTCGAATCCAATATAAAGTAAACATAGACATCATATTAGCCAAAGAGTTGCAAGAGCTGAAAAATTTTAAATTTTAAGTGTTGAAATTTAATTTTACCAATAATTGTACACGTAACAACTTGTTCGTGCACTCTTTTAACTCTGCTTACGCTAAAAGTAGTTAGTCCCAAACCTAAAAAAAATGATGAGCATTTTAAATGTCAATTTTATCATAACTTATTTCATTTTAAGTTTTTAAACTAAAAAAAAAAAAAAATTTTCATGTGCAGCCCCTGGTGTCACGGGCCAACTTTTCAAGTCGCGTAGCACGACTATTTTTCGTCCTGTGCGGCAATAGTCTAACTCTATTCAACTACCTTCCGCATTCTCCATCGTGAGTCTAGATATAACTCGTTGCTCTTATAAGTATGCCAACTGATACTCAATCGATTCTCGACGTCCCCAAACTCATGCACAATCTACCATCAGAACTATAGAAGCATTTTAAAGCTCTTGGAAACAATCCCTCACCTTCGTGTTGCAAACTAGCACAATTCTATTTTATGAATCTAGGTTTCAACTGCCGTCCTCTGACAAGTTCTTTCAGTCAATTCCATATTGCAGTAATATCGGGGTCTTCACAAAATACTCTAATAATGCATAAATATGTGCTCTGATACCAACTATCACGGGACACCTTTCTTTCTAATACAGAAAGTTGCACCGTCTTTGCGATAATCTATTACGCTTACATTATGCACATTCTCGATCGATTCGATAATAAAAACAATTTAAAGTAAGCTTTGCAACAGTAGATTTGAATGCATTGTAAATAGCTTGTTCATTGATTGATGAAAGTAGAAATTACAATAGCTAGTGCAGGGGGTGAACACCAGTAAGCTTGACAAGACTTCAAATACCAACTACCCCCTATAAAAGCTTAAGTAAGAAAAACATAAATTACATGAGTAGACGTTTAAAAGCTGAAAAATCATAACGGAAAATAAACTATTACAAACGGAAACAACTAACAACTGAAACTAATATTTACAAGGTGGGGCTGAAGTTGAACATGCTCCTCTAGAGTCTCAATGTCAGGGCCCGCAACTATACTTAGCCCCTTGACGCCACTTGCGCTGCAATTACCCAATTCAGCCAACCTTAAATATTAGTTTCAGTTGTTAGTTCTTTCCTTTTGTAATAGTTTATTTTCCATTATCATTCTTCAGCTTTTAAACGTCTATTCATGTAACTTAAGTTTTTCTCACTTAAGCTATTACATGGGGGTGGTTGATAGTCGAAGTCTTATCAAGTTCACTGGTGTTCACCCCATGCACCAGCTATTGTAATTTTCTGCTTTCATCAATTAATGAACAAGTTATTTACAATGCATTTAAATCTTTTGTTGCAAAGCTTTCTTTAAATTGTCTTTTATTATTGAATCGATCGAGAACAAACAGAAGGTAGTCTAACATAGTAACAACTGCCACACGGCGCCCCTTTCTATATTGGAAAGAAAGCCGACCTGCCATTTATAAGCTATCCAGATTCAGCACTCACAAAGTAATACAACTTTACATAACAAAACAACTATCCAGATACATTCATTTAAGAGTTTCAAAATTTTCCATTTTTTTCACTGTCTGAGAAAAGCAGAAAACTGAAACCCCTGTATTTTCCATCTTGGTTCTTCTGCAATCTTGTAGAAAAGTACAAAAACAATGGCCCACATCAACAAACTTCACATTTATGCAAATCTTTCAACATGTATCATGTATACCATCCAAAACATCTGTCTTAAAGATTTGCAGTTTCATTTATTATTTTCTCAAGCTTAACGTTTGTGACTCATTAAATCTCCCCTATCTCACCCCACCCCACCCCACCCACCATTTCTTCCTACAAAATATATAAACTTTCATGTAACCATTAATGGCCATATCAGATTTTTACACATTCAAAACTATAAATTCACAATCTTTCTTAGAGATTGATTATTGTGAAGTGTTTCAAGAAATGGGTTGGTGTTTTTTGGTGTGTTTGTTCAGTTTCAGCTTCATTTCTGTGCATGCACAGAATGGGAGGGCTAATGTAACTGTTAAAGGCATTGTTTTCATTGATGGTAAAAACCCCATTGCATCAACCAGCAGTACTTTCATTTGCGCCACCTTGGACTGGTGGCCGCCGGAGAAATGTGATTATGGGACTTGTAGCTGGGCCAATTCTTCTCTGTTAAATTTGGTAGATTTCCTCCATGCATTCGCTTCATCCACCTCCACCTTTGTCTGTGTCTATATTTTTATTTTTATTTTCTGATGGTGTTTTAATTCATTCTTATATTAATCAAGAAAAGTATTCAAATTCAATGACTGGGGGGCCATAATTAAACATGAAACTAATGAAAAAACAGAAGAAAGAATTGTCTGCTAATCCTTGTTTTAATTTGTTTGATTAAATCTTTCGGTGTTTGCTTGTTCATTTGTTTATCTTGTTCCAATTAAGAAGTTGTTGCTTATTTTATTGAAACTTCAAAACGAGCAAAAATGGATTCACGCAACCAGACTTCAGATTTATTGGGAATATAAGGCTCATAGGAACATGGGTATACTTCTTTTTCTTTTTTTTTTTCTTTCCCTTCTTTAGCATTGGGTAGCCTCCTATCAATAAATCATAAGTATATAATCTATATGGGTTCTCGAAGATTAATGACGAGATCTATTATCGCATTTTACATGTGGTCGGAAATTTAAAGTATAGTACAAGTTTCCCCAATTTGTGGCCTATGGCCTACCATATGATAATAAATAGGCAAATGTTCCTTCCAATTATTAATAGCAATCGTATGCGGCCTAAAACAGAGTATAGACTGTTTGAATGTTTTATGCAGTCGAGAGTCATAAAAAGTTTGTTTTATGACATTTGTTTGATCTTTATCACGTGCAGGATCTTAAGAATAAGATCTTCTTAAACGCGGTAAAAGGTACGGATTCTCCTATATTTCTTACTACGCAAAGAGTATTTTTCACATTTTCATACTATTATTCAAAATCATGGGGGAAATAAGTTATTTTTTTCAATAATCATGTAGCTTTTTCACCATTAACGATCAGATTGGGTGGCACTTTGGAAGATAGAGTCATATATCAAACTGAAGATAATCTACATGCACCCTGCAAGCCATTTACTCAAAACTCTTCTGAATTGTTTGGTTTCACTGAGGGATGCCTATCTTTAGCCAGATGGGATGAACTAAATTCCTTCTTTAATCAATCAGGGTAATGAGCAATTTTTTGTTTAAATTTAAATCTTTTGCAAGAAATTATGCTCATTGTGAAACTTACAATCACTCTGTGGTAATTTGATTCAGGGCTTTAATTGTTTTTGGACTAAACGCGCTTAATGGAAAATCGATATTGCCTAATAGTTATGCGGTTGGAGCTTGGAATTCGTCGAATGCAGCATCTTTTATTCGTTACACGGTCAAAAGGGGTTACAACATTTATGGTTGGGAGCTTGGTAAGAATCAACATGGCCTATTGTTCATACTTCTTTGAGCTTAGTCGGAGACAGATTATATATCAGCACTGATAACTGGAGACCTCTATTGATCTCTATTTCTTATCAGGGAATGAACTGTGTGGAACTGGAGTCGGGGTACGAGTTGCAGCAGACGACTACGCTGTTGATACAATTGCTTTAAACGACATAATATACTACGCTTACAGGGGACTATTTAAACCACTAACCATAGCACCAGGAGGATTCTTCGAGCCAGATTGGTTCGGACAGTTCATAGCTCAAACTGAGAATACACTGGATGTTGTCACTCAACATATATATAATCTTGGTCCAGGTAGTTTACTAACAAACTTAAACCAATTGATTCGAGTTAACAAATCCAGTATTCCGCATTAGACATGAATATGAAATCTGTTCTTCTTTTGTAGGAGTCGACGAGCATATTATTGAAAAGATTGTTAATCCGTCTTATCTTGCCGATGGAGCCGGTTTATTCATTCAACTCCAGGACACCCTCAAAAGGTCGGAAACATCGACAACTGCTTGGGTTGGCGAGTCGGGAGGAGCCTATAACAGCGGCCGTAACCATGTCTCAAATACATTTGTGTATAGTTTCTGGTAATCTTAGCAGCAGAAACTTTTTCTTAATTGTTTAGTTGCTTATAGCTAATAAATGTATTCTGTTGGGAATATATGAACAGGTACTTGGATCAACTTGGGATGGCATCAGTTTATGATACAAAAACATATTGCAGACAAACATTGATTGGTGGTAACTATGGTTTACTTAACACTACCACTTTTGTCCCGAATCCAGATTACTACAGGTTAATCGAAGTTGAATTCTTTATTAGTGTGGTAAATAACTGGACAGTTCTATAAATAAGATTTTACCTCAACAGAGCCACCTTACTAAATGATCTGATGTCTTTGCAGTGCTCTTCTTTGGCACCGGTTAATGGGAAGGAATGTTCTGTCGACAAACTTTACAGGGACAAACATGATCCGTGCTTATGCCCATTGCGCGAAACAATCTGTAAGTTTTAAAAAAAAAAAAAAAAAAAAAGAACTTACGTCTTCCATTAACAGAAAATCAGTGTTCGTTATGAGACTTAATTTGAACCATATTCTTGCAGCAAGGTATTACTTTACTTCTAATCAATCTCGACAGTAACACCACTGTCCAGGCAACGGTTGACTTCAACGGTACTTCTGCGTACGTACACGGCCATAGAAGGGCTGTGGTTGAGAAACCTCATTGTAAAGAACCTACTCAAACAATAAGAGAAGAATATCACTTGACACCAAAGGATGGAAACATACAGAGCCAAACGGTGTTGCTTAACGCAAAGCCATTAATCATAGACTCGTCCGGTGCCATACCGGCCTTGGATCCCATGACTGTGCCTTCATCGAAGCCCATTACTGTAGTTCCTCGCTCTATTGTATTTGTTCACATGCCAAATGTTTCTCTTCCTGCTTGCATGCAGGTAAGTAGGTGAAAAACAGAACTTGAATACATTCCATTTTTGTACGTTTTCATTTGGTCAATTCAAACAAAATCAAGCAAATTTTCCTGTCATTATAATCAAGGAATGCGCTAATTTATGTGGAATTCTGTTTTAATTTTCTCTATAAATTGCTCCTTCAAACGTCGAAAAATGTCCTTAGAATCCCACTCGGTAGACCTTCCACGATCAATGTAGAACTCAAATGTAGCCTTTACAATTTATTTCCATAGAATACATATTGACTGTAGCTCACTTTTCTAAACTAGATGACTTGCAGTCATATCCACAACAAAGGCCCTCTAAGGAATGTCTGCTTTGATACCACTGTTACGAACTCACCATGAAAACCGGCTTGTGATGAGATGGTAGCAAATGTGCGTAAAATTATATAAAGTATACTTTATACAAATGACAAACATCCAAAAAAAATAAAATAAAATAAAATAACGGAAAAACAAAAAATTTCTACTAGATTACAGAATTATTGATTACTCAAGTTCCCATACAAATGAATCGCATATGGTGTAATTTACTAGAATGGATTTTGTTAAATGCCAAAAGCCTATGATTTTATATACACACAGACAGAAGAAAAGGGTACAAGAAATCCTAGGTAGCTACAAGACAAGCTATTTCTCAAAATTGTTGTTCAGGTCTGTAATAGTTCTGAACAAAGTTCTTTTGATTTGAGAGCTCGATATGAACATCAATCGCTCTTTGAGAAGGTTTGTGGCTTACTGCTCGCAAATGCCAACCATACGATCGTACCAGTAAGATAGAAGAATATCGATGGTGCGAACAGTGACATCTACATGACATAAAAATAGTTGATTTAACACCGAGGTTGCTTACTATAAGCATAGGATCTTGAATGAGTAAAGAAAGGTAACTTACACCCCATGAATGAGTAGAGTCAAGAAGGTAGCCAGTCAGAGCAACACCCACAATTCCAGGTACAGCTCCAATGGTGTTGGTAATGCCCTGGATGAACAATTCAAATTTATCGTCTCACTTTCAATTGAAAATGAATATGTAAAAAGTTCTATATCTGGTATTCGTAGTAAAGATACAAATTTCAAACTTTCTTCACATGGGCTTGAATGAGACCTGTAATCAATTGCTACAACTCCCATTCCACCCTACCCAAAACAGGAAAATCACCAATTGTCATTGTACTTCACCGTTAACTTACTTTTTATGGAGCCACCTGTGTAAATTTTTAATTTCTGAAGAGGTGGTAAATATGTACACAGGTGGCTTTAAAAAAGAATTAAGTTGGGGAAAATTTCCAATGTTTGGATTTCTGTCAGGCCACATAGACAATTCTATTAATTAATGGGACAGAGACTAACGAAGTAATGTAACTGAAACATTTTAAATACTAAAGTGATCATTTTGAACGAAACGAAATTCAGTGAGCAACATGAAATTTTGCCCAAAGTTCAGTGACACCAGCGTTTTTACCTAGCAAAAACACAGACAACACAGTAACGACTTAGTTCTCTTACATACCAAAAGAATGCTTGCATATTCAGGTGAAATGTCTTGATGGGTACAATATAGCCCTGCAGACGAGAAATTCTAAGATTAACACTCAAGCGGATGGATTAAAACTATAATCTGAATAATTCCATCAATGTAAGAACCAAATGTTATTCTATTCACTACCTGATAAGGCAAAGCTCGAGAGTGCTAAACCGCTTGTGAGAATTATTACGACTTCCCATGGACTCAGTCCCAAGTCCAAAGAGGAAAGAATCATGCAAGTTGCAGGAGACAAGAATGCAATTGTTTGGCAAATTTTCCTCACCTGTTACAATAAGAGGCACCGATTCTAAATATCCCTCGCTGCAAATCGTAAATTGATTTGATTGTTCAATTTCTGAATTCCGATTTGTAGATTGATTCATTATTCAATTTCAAAACATAAAGACAAAGAAAGTGATGCATATTTCATTCTGCAAAAGAAGCAAATCTTTTTTTTTCCCCATGCAGACACAGGACAGACTAATAATTCAATGACCAAAGACCAAAAAACTAAGTTTCTTCAAACAACCACCATGAAAATCCACATGAGAAAATCATAATAGATGAAACAGCAAACTTGGTTGGCAAGAACCAAACAATTGAAGAACTAATCACGGAGTACCACATCACATACATGGTAAGGAAAACAATAACAAATCACATTTAGAGGTAAATGCTTCAAATATTTTCCTTTCTAAGTGTATTTCTTTTAGGTCTAAGTCTTTACAAATTTCTCTTCAACTTACCACGGTGGTTTCAACCCCTTTAGTAATTAAGTTGTCAGCAAATTGTGATGCAGCGGTTGTAACCAAAACCGAAGCTAGCGGAGGAAGGACTGAGACCTGAAATTATAAGTAAATAAGTTTTATATATTATCCTCACACATCCCTAAGAAAATGCAGTGTAAGCCTTCAAATTGCACTTTTGATGAAGGAGAACTGGAACAAAAGATACCTCCTCAAATTGCAAGTCAAAATAACACAGACGAGAGCTTATATAGTCATGTGTGATTAACATAAATGAAAGTCGCATTGAGACTAGAATACCATTTCAGTGTGATTTTAGGATCAATGAAAAGATTTTTCTCATAATGGTATAATTCATTAAAAATTGGGGCAAACATTTCAATGACAGTAATATGTCATCATTATTTGCCTTACCTATGAACTTAAAGGAACGTAGTATACAAATTATTAATGGAGTATATTATAAACTTACCCATGCAGCTTCAGTAAGATTGAGGTTCAGTTTGTCGCTGCAAGATATGTTGCTAGAAATTATAATTTGTTTTGATAATAACGTACATGAGAACAAAACAAATTAAAATACAGATGCTTAACACAGCTTCAGTCAGATTGAGGTTCAGTTTGTCACTGCAAGATTTGTTGCTAGAAATTATAATTTTTTTTGATAATAACTTACATGAGAATAAAAAAAATTAAAATACAGATGCTTAACACCATTGACGGTGAACAGGACACAGAATGGGTAGAGCTGAGAGGCAGCTCATAATCAATTGGTAGAGCTGAGAGGCTGCTCAAAATCATATACTAGTATGGAAAGTTGTTAACTTTCAACATGAAATGATCTTCAAATCTTCTCTTTACATGCAAGCACAACTTGCACTTAGAAAAATAAATATAAAATGGTGTAAATATTGCACAATTAAGAAAGAAAGAAAGGAAAGAAGGGGGTAAAAACAAGAAGGTGCAACCTTAACCCAGTATGGACAAGGAGCAGCAATGGCACAAACATGGGGAAATATCAATAAATCAGATGGAGATTCTAAAGGGTATTATATTGAAGATGTACAGCATTTGTTACTTATTTTTAACTTATTTTAGGGATTGATATTCTGATGTATTTTCAATGATTTTTTATGTTTTATTTATTTTATTTCCATAATTTTTAAGTTTGAATTAGATAATTTTCATACTAGAGATTATGTGTAGGAGTAGGGTTTTTCAATTATGTAGACTATTGAAGTAATTATTGATAATTGAGATATACTGAATTTCCTCTTCAGTGTCTCTCTCTTTTTGTCTCTACTTCTTTCTTTCCCTCTCTATGTCTCTCTCTCTCTCTTCAGCATCAAAACCAGTGAAACTAATATAGAAGAAATTTTCCGGATTTATCACAAGTAAAACTCTTTCATCTCAAAACCAATTGGCAATCACAGGAGAGGCTAGTCAGGCACTCATTCCATTTTGGAAAGTTAAAAAAATTTAAATGTATTACAAGCTCCAATAAGGAAAAATGGGACAAGAAGACACCACATGTGTCATATAGCAAGTGATACTTCTTTGACTAACTACAGAAAAAATTTCCGGTGACAAAAATTACAGCATACTATTGGCTTATTCACTCAAATGGAAGCAGACTATTGGCTTATTCACTCAAATGGAAGCAGCCTTCAGAAAAGGAAAAAGAATGATGATATATGTATTTCTAGCTTCATTAAATTGACTACTATACAAGTCTTGAAAGATGTGTATGTAATTTTCCACTTATTTTCAGATGTTTAATTTGAATAAATTGAATGTTCACCAGCTTCACTATTCGAGCAGGAGTAGCCGCTTTACCTAGAATATTGATGATGCTAGTATAAACTTCAAAAGTTAGTCCCTCTGGAAAATTTGAAGTACGGTTTGATAATCACAAAATAAAAAAGAAAACTCATAATCCTAGGTATCAAAATCTATGGAATTATAATGCAAATATAGCTCAAAATGACAAACCTAAAGGTTCAGATTAAATTCACTTGCTCAAAACGATACCTGAAATACGTAGGAAGCCACGACAAACAAGTATAATGACCCCAACTTCCACAGAAATGAACATATATCATAGCCCATACAGCTTTACTTTTGAAAAAAGCCTTCCAAGGGACATCCTGTAATTTCACAAATATACTTAGATAAAGAAAGGGGGAACTCGATCAGATGTTTACATACTCTTTTAATTTTAATTTTCCTTGTCTTTAATTGCACGAGAAATATATTTATGTTTTTTGTTCTTTATGAAAGCAGCTATAGCAAATATATATAGTAGTATATAAGAGAACTCCTACTGATATGCTTGGAGTAGAGGAAAAAAGAAGTTAATGATGAACAAATTTTCTGAGTTATGTGGTTGATTTGATCCTTGCAGCATTAAAACTTATGTTTCGAGTTAAATATCATAATAAGTTATTCTTAGCTGAAACAATTTACTTCTACGTACAGTAGTAACAGTTCCACCTACCGTCAATGAGTCCCCCAACTCCTCCAAAGAGGAATTCCATGAGTTACTCCAAGAGTCAAATTTCGGCCCTGTAGGAGATGGATTACACTATTTATGCGAGTGAGAAAAGGATCTAACTACAACTTTGATCTTCCCTCTATCCAAAAGGAAATTAGTAATTCAACAAATGAGAAAATAAGAAAAAATAAGCTGAATAATGCGAAAAGACTAGCTTACATGATAGGAGTTCACCATTTATTGGATGCTGATCTTCTTTAACAAACTGAAATCCTAGAAACCTGCAAGATAGTTTGATTATTTTGAAAAGCAAAAACAACACTATGAATCACCTTCATATGGAACTTTAATTAATAAAGTCAATTATCTCCGTATTTCTTTAAAATATAAAACTTGAGATAAAAAGGGATAAATTTTAAAACGATCAATGTACTTTAAGATACTTCCTCAACCCCAATATCAATTTATGCATATATATATAGAAGATAGTGAAAGAGGGAGGGCGGGGGGAGTAGCTTCTTTCATGCCTGTAAGCACCAGATATGCTCAGCTTCCTTACTATTCTTCTTTCATTTATCGTTGTATTTAGTTTGGGAATTGAAAAGTGGTGTGGTTGAAGCTCTATGATACAGATAAGTGTTTCATGTCCCTTAACTCTGTGTTTAGTGAGCAGCATTGGACAGGATTAAATCGCACCTTACCAAACATGCCACAATATTTTGGATGAGTTTAATGTTCGTGATCACACATGTGAGGTCATTTCCCTAATCATAATCCCATAAAATATGGGATTAATTAGTTCCTAATAATTTTATTGTCTGTAAATATATGTCATTGTACATGCCATTGTTGTGGGAGAAAATATCACAAAGCAATACAAATTCCACTATTCTTCTCTTTCCCTATATATGTTAAGCACCTTACCAGGTTACGCCTAGGAAGCCAAAAATGTTAAATACAGATTCCCAGCCATAACTTTGTATTAGTGGAGGGGCCAAAAGAAGCCTGCAGGTTCATAAATGTAAAGGTAATTAGTGAGCAAACACTGATCATATTTTGTCCGTCACAATTGACAGGTGACATAACTAAAGTATTACGTGGCTCGGATTTTCACCCAAACACATATAAATGTGGAATTGTGATGGAGCATATATAAAAGAGGTGAACGTGAAATTTTTGTGCTCTAATGCTAAACTCGATAGGCACCAATATTCAAATTAATGTTCAACTGGCATGGTTGAACAAGGAATTCTTGCGGTACAAGGACTCGTGTAGAATACAATAAAATATGATGCATAATTAGGGACAGTTGATGATCTTGTGTTCGATGATAATTACCCTAAGACACTTCCAACACTCAAGCCACCAAAAACAAATGATACTGCTCGAGATCGCTCTTCAATTGGTATGGTCCTGTACATAAATCAGAACAATACCATATACAACATAAGTGCTATACAAGTGAATAGAAGTACATACCTTACCAATCTTTTGGAAAAGGCAGGAAGTTTACAAACCAAATGAAGATAAAATATTAATAACAATGAACAAATGAGGATATATTATACACGGGAGGATGATTATCTAAACCTTTTTCCATCAATCATTTCTCTTTCCTTATTTTTTCTTTTGAATTTTTCTTTCCTTTTTCCAGAGGGGGAACCAACAAGGTGGCTGAGTATGCTACGGAGTCATATAAACAATATGAAACAATTCATCCAAACAGCATACCTGGCAATCAGGTCAGTGGCAGCTGATGGTGAAACACCTTCTCCTATTCCAACCTGAATTAGCAAAATAGATAAATCCCAAATGAGTTAATTAGAAGAAAAATGATGAAGATTCTCTATCATTATATTAATTTGAGATGAAGGATACCAAAAGGATGCTAAAATTTAGCCTAAGACATAACCGTTTCTTCCATATGTTCATGCATAAATTGATACAAGTGATTGCTTAGGACTTGACGCCAATAAAAGTCTTAGATTCTATGGAATTACCAATATCCTGGATAAAATAAGTCCGGGCATAAAGCCAGCAAGAATAGGAACCAGTACTGTGGCCAGTGACCAGGCCAGGACTCCGACCTCAAGAACTTTTCTGATAGGGATAACAGAAACTGATTAGAAACAAGCTTGAGTAGGGAAAAAAAATTGGCAATAATTCCCACCACCCCCAACAAATATTTTTAAAAAGGAAAAAAAAAAAAAAAAAAAAAAAAGAAAGAAAGAAAGAAAGAGAAAAAGCCCCTCTCTTATTGTTCTGATTGTTCTTCATAATTAAACAAATCTAAGAAAAAACCAGCTGTGTCCAAAAAAATTTAAAGAAACAAAGAGGATAGTTACAAGTTGTATATGATTTCATATTTTGCTGGATGGAAGAAAATGCTATAATTGTGTTTTCATTTTTTAAGCAGCTTTCCAATGGACAGCAGAGATTGACTATTAGAGTTGGAGAAAAATACCTTATGTTCGTTATAAGTCGATTTGAGATTTTACTTGTCAACCGTGCTTAAATTTCATAGAGTTTATTCCTATCATAGTAATGGAAGTAGTACTTCCATATTTGAATTTTGTACTAATATTTATCTCTCCTCTCGATGTATCTCAAGAGGTAAGGCCTTATCCCCACCCCCTCTTTGTACTTTTCCTGGTTACAGGTAGGGGATAGAGTCAAACCCCCCCCACGCCAGGGTAGAAGCCTAAAAACTTCTACTTAGACGTCGATGAATTTTATTTAGGAAAAAAATACGTTACAATTAGTAAAATACTGATTTCATAAAGCTGCTTGAGATGGGGGAATTTAAATTCACTCCCATCCCTCTGAATAATATTTAATATTTATTTTGTTTGAAGAAAATGCCACAATTATCAAAGCTTCGGAGATAACTGCTGAGTTCCTGCAACATCTCTTCCAATTAGAGTATGGTTTTACCTTTTATGCTTTCATCATACAATATGACTTTGTGGTTGCACCAACTAATAATTTGAACTTCAGCAAGATTTCTATTTCTATTTAAAAAAAAAAAAAAAAAAAAAAAAAATCTGGAATTTCATGAACCAATTAACAAATATCATATAGCTAGGCAACTAACCTCCCACCGAATACCTTTGCAAGCCAGCCACCAGGCAACTGACTTAGTGCATACCCCCAAAAGAAAGATGATTGCACCAATCCAGCCACAGATGAATTCCAACCAAATTCGTGTGACATCGGAATTATAGCAATACTTAGATTCACCTATCAATTAAAAGAATATCAGTCTTTATTTCACATCAATTACAGCTACCTACTGAACAATATTTACGAGGTCCATCACTTGCTTGAAACTTTTTTTAAATTTTTTTTCATGATATTCCCATTACTTGTTACACTTGATTACAATGCAAAACCCTAAGAATCACCAAGCAATGTTTTTTCTTTCTTGCTGAAGCTAAAACGGAATTCTATTTATTCTAATAAATTATTTCGACCAATTTAACCTACTTCTATCTGGTATATGGATGGAAAATAAGATGGAAATTAAACCTTTTTCCTCTTCAATCCAAAATTGTTGTGAGTTAAAAATTTACCACAAGTTCTTCTAGTAATTATAAGAATTTTCACTTCCCACCATAGTATCCTTTCCCTTCCTCTTTTCCTCTTAACCAAACACACCCTCAATAGGCAAAAACCTTACAACAAACCTGTTATTTAATATCACAAGAATAATATACCATCTAAAGAAATTAAAAATTCAAGGGGAAAAATTCTAAAAAAAAAAAAAAATTACCTTATCCATATTGCAAATAATGAATGCCAAAGATGTAGTTCCAATGAGCTTATATCTTTGTGGAAGATTCTTCCATGGCGGCCAATTCCAATCAAAACCCACTTTCTTTTCCCCAATTTCAGCCTCCAATAAACCCTTCTGCTCCAATTCATCATCTACTTTAATCCCTTTGAGTATTCTACGCCTTTCTTCAGCATTTTCCGTTTCTCTCTGTTTTATGCTGCAAGAAACCCTGAATTTTTTCAAGCTTGGATTAATGGGCAACGCATTTAAATACTGGTATTTGATAGAAGCTCTAAAGATTGAAGCTTTCTGGGTCGGGTAATCTTGATAACAACAGATTTTAGTGTCTCGGTTTAGGGTGAGTTTGACCATCATTTTTTGATTTTTCTTATTTTCTTTTTTGTTTCTTGAGGAAAAAAAGTGCAGAAGAAAAATTTGGAGAAGCTTATGACATGTGAAGAAGAAGAACTCAAATCAAAAGAGTAGAGGTGTGGCAGTTAATATAGTTACTGTGTGTGGTGTGTGAGAGAGAGAGAGTGGAAAGAGAGAAAATCACGACATCTAAGAAAGGACCATAGATTGCCACGAGGGCGGAAGATTGTGGCCAATTAAATTGGAATATATGTAAATTACTAGGAATATTGTAAATATGTAGGGTGCATTCGATTGGAATACATTTTTCATAGAAAAAAAAATTACTTATTTTTTAACTAATTGAGTTTGGTTGTCACATTTTTTTCATGGAAAACACATTTTTTTACTTATTTTTTAACTACGCATTTGATTGATTTGTATTTTTTTTACAAGCAAAACGTTTTCTCATTTACCTTAAAAAAATCAACATTTTCTTTGAAAACAATGAAAATATTTTTTTAGGAGGAGTTGAGGTTTTATTTTTCATGGAAAATTTGTCTTTATTTTTCAATTAACAATTTTTTGATAATTCAATTTCATGGAATTTATTTTCTTTCAACCCAAATTTCTTGCTTGCAATCAAACACACCCTTATTTTAAAAAAAGACTAGAGAATTTAATTTATTTTTTTGTCAATGCAATATGAAGATGAATCTCTGTTCAAGTCGAAGGTCAATTTTTTCTCAAGCCGGGAGAACTTCTCCAAACCTTCGTTTACTTTTTAAGATGCCTATGCCTTAAGTACACTTAAATATATTACTATTTTCAAAAGTATTCATTCATTTTGACTGTCATAACTCATATAGGCAAATTCTTGAGTTAATAATTGAAACATTTGAATAGTAATGATTCTTTTCTTTATAACTTAGGCGATGATCTAATGTCCCCATGTGGGCGAAATAAGGTGTCACGCGTGCGCGATGTGGCGGCGTGTGGGCGACGATGATATCATCAGTGCCCACATGCCGCCACATTGCATGCGACACCTTATTTCACCCATCTTAGATCACCCCCCTCTTAAGTCATCAGTTGCCCACACGCCGCTTGGCGTCACGCATGTGCTTATTTTTGCTTACATGGGGGGCATTAGATCACCCCCCCCATAACTTAGTACATATGCATAAGTTACATTTATATGATTATGCAATACTTTCATTAATAGCTATTATATGCTATAACTTAGTATATATACATAAGTTATATCATTCTTTAAGTTGTGCAATACAAACTGTATTATATGCATACATTATTATTGAGCTATCTTTTCTTAAAGTTAATCTGCATAATACTTTAAAATATATGTCATATTACTATACACATTGTCGACTTGTTTCGTGGATTGTAATAATTTCAAAATAATTTGAAAATGTTGATGTCAAAAATTTTTCACAGATCTACATGGTATAGCTATTCATCCACGCGTAAATACATATTTTGTTTGTGATCTAACTTTATGTAGATCGGAGAGATAACATGCATCTACATATCCCATCAAAGAATATTTCAATTTTTATAAATAAAATATTATCATGTCAGTACATCTTAAGTAATGAAAAATGTGTTTAACCACCACTTAAATCTTTAAGTTGGTGCAAAATTGTATCGTGCAAGGAGATCAAGACCAAAAATATTTTCCCACTCAAGTGGATGAAATGGATCTTTTTCACATCAAGTGATTGAACAACTATGGCAATGCTAGTCGATGTGCTTCATCCATATAAAAGTGTTTTAAAACTTTTTATGTACACGAAAATTGATCAACAAATAACCCTTCTTAAAAATGTTCAATCTGCAATTCAATATAGAATTTAATTTTTTCCAAATATTTCATCTCAATTTTATTTCTCAAATAATTTGCAGATTGTGAATCTATTTAGGAGTTCTTATAAGATTTAAATCATCAACATAAACCAAGAGGAAATTACACTATTTACTATGTATATACAATATATTCTTGATTTTACTTTTCTAATTTATATATTATAAAAATACTGGGTAATATCCATATATTATTATATACATTTATAGATATTAATATTTTACAAAAAGGAAAAATAATATATATGCCCTTCAATTTCACGGAGAGAGAGAGAGAAAACAAATCGTCGGAGAGAGGAATAGCCATATTCATGTTCACACTCAATCTTCTGCACGTCCATCATGCCGACATTGTCGTAACCGTATAATCTAATCCCCTAAATCTCTAGTATTCTATCACCAAATGGAACCCTAACCTCCAATCTGTAGAAAATTTTGGCCGCTGTATCAAGATACCCAACATGCATACGCCTAATCACAGAATGACTCGGTTAGCGGTAAATAAGGAGTCGTCTGACTTTGTGAAGAAGTCTGCATTACATTCTAAACAGAAAGTCATTTTCCTTGACATGCCCACTCCTACAAAAGATTCAATCTTCGAGAAGAGCAGAAATCCACATGATAAAAGTACACGCCGGCAAATGAGTTCGTGTTCTTCGAAAGAAATGCCCAAGAATAAAAATATAGAGAAGCATAGGCCGAACAAGGTAGCCCAGTTCTAGTCCAAAGAAAATTAACCAACCTCGGCCTTACGAAGCGCAGGTTGTTCCATTTTCACTATAGTGTAATGAAAATATAGTATATATTTAGTTTTATGTCTGTAAAATGCAAGTATGGGTGAATTCATTTGGGGAAAATACAATTATTGAGTTGATGATATTCGAGTTTGGGTAAAATTGCATGGGAATTTCTTTGAGATTTTGAATCCTATATTTCGATATTGTTTTATTTCTTATGTGTTGTGAATTTTCTGGAGATTTGTCAAATTGATCGAATGAGTGAATTTACTTGCTCAAAATACAGTTTCTGAGTTGATGTTAATCGTTTTTTGGATGAAATTGCATGTCAATTTTGGAGATTTTGAATTCTCTTTTTGGAAATTGTTTAATTTCTTACGTGTTGTGAATTAACTGGACATAAGTCAAATTGATCGAATTACTAGTTGAAACGTCCATTGTTCAATAAAAATATTATAAGTACTCTATGATTCTATGTTAAAATATTTTGTTGCAATCAATGTTACAAATTATATTCGTCATTCCTTTCATTTTAACCCATACCAAATGTTGGACATGTTAGTGTTCCTATCATAATTTTGCATCCCATATGATTCAATATGGCATATTGAATGTCACAAATCAGTTCATTTCAATGTTAAAATCATCAATTGCATTGGTTGTTACAATTTGAGGTGGTTACAAAATTTGTAACAACAATTGCAATGAATATTACAAATATGCTATCTTGTTATCACGTTGCGATTTTTGGGTGATAATTTGTTGTAAATAGTATTACCATTACAGAAGGGACGTTATAAACACTTGTTGCAGTTGATGTTACAAATGCCTGATAGTTGTTGTTATTGAAGTTGATTTCCCATCATAATTTTGCATCCCATATGATTCAATATGGCATATTGAATGTTACAAATCATTTCATTTCAATGTTAAAATATTTTGTTGCAATCAATGTTACAAATTATGTTCTCCATTTTTTTATTTTAACTCATACCAAATGTTGGACATGTTAGTGTTCCCATCATAATTTTGCATCCCATATGATTAAATATGGCATATTGAATGTTACAAATCAGTTCATTTCAATATTAAAATCATCAATTTGCAATGGTTGTTACAAATGAAGGTTGTTACAAAATTTGTAACAACAATTGCAATGAATGTTACAATTCTGATTTTTTGTTATGACGTTGCGATTTTTGGGTAATAATTTGTTGCAAATAGTATTACCAATGCAGAAGTAATGTTAGAAACACTTGTTGCATTTGATGTTACAAATGCCTGATAGTTGTTGTTATTTTAAGTTGTTGCTTTATGTTGATATCATATGTTCCAATAAATCTTTTAAATGTTCAATATATGTTGAAACTGCCTTCTTTTTAACATTTTGTATCGTTTTAATTTATAATTTCAGGATTGGGATTATATTATACACCCAAATGACAGACTTGGTTCGAGGATAATGGTTTCCGTGCCACCGGATGTAATTCTGAATTTGAACAGTAGGATGAATGAGACACAAAAAGGCTTGTTTGGTATCTCATGTTTTGGGAACTTCTTTGATCTTCATGAGTTACATCTCCAGCATCAGTTGATACATAAAATGTTGTTGATGGAGGTTAAACAGCCACATAAAGATGATATGTGGTTCAAAATATTCGAGAAACTAATGAGATTCTCAGTAGAGGAGTTTTGTGTTTATTACTGGGTTGAAGTGCGTTGGTTGTGACGATTTATCGAAAATGAAATCAGGGCACCGGTCTTGAGACAGAGATATTTCAATCATTTGAAATGTATTTATAGAAAAGATGTTGAGGATGTTATTAAGAATATGCCCGTAAATTCGGCCGATGAAGATGTAGTGAAAGTCGGAATGCTTTACATTATAACTTCGTTACTCTTCACCACTCCGTACAAGAAACAAGTTATTGATGCTACGTTTTGCCTTATTGAGTCAGAGGATATTGACACATATGCGTGGGGGAAAGAGTTGTTCAAAAACACCTTTAGTTATTTGAAAATTGCGATGACAAAGCGTACGTTTGATGAGACCACGAAGAAGGAAATTTTCACATACAGACTATACGGGTTTCCATTGGTGTTCCAAACCTGGATTTATGAGTCTTTACCATCGATAGACAGGAAAATATGCAAAATGATAGACTACAATTGGTCTCGGATATTGAATTGGACCAATTCTGCCACACGGGTGACTGCTGCTCAATTGGATAAACTCAATTTTGAACTCGCAGATTTATGTTAAACCTGTATTCTGCTTTTGATGTTTATAGAATGGGTCAACATATGTATTTGTTAATTAAGGTTTTATCTTGGTTTATCCAACTTATTTTATTAGTTAAGAAATTTATAACCTATTATGTTGCAAATATGCAGTTGGAGATTCGAGAAATTGAACCCGATGAAGAGGAGAGATGTGCCCCATACCTGTCTGGACTTTTTCAAATCAACAGGACTAATCTGAACTCTGAAGATGCCGATGATGATGATTTTGTTGACCCTCCAATTAGATTGCGAAAAACTTTGAACCCCGATCTATTTCGCACTTGTAATGAATCAAAGAATGCCAAGAATTCCACATCTAAACTGAAAGAGGTGATATATATACTAGCTTGATGTTATCTAATTTATTCAATTATTCTTCAAGTTCTAATTAAATCTTATGGGCTTGTCTTCAGGATGAACGCAACTACTACAATGAAAAATTAAATAAGATAATGAGCGACATACGTTTATGGCAAGATCAAATAATCGCTCGAAGAAATTGATTTGAAGTATGAAGTAAAGAACAATCGACGATCCGTTGATGACAAAATTGCTGTGTTTCTTGAAGAGTTGAAGGCAAAACTTGATGGAAAGTGTTAAATCGATGTTACTCCGGACAAATTGTTGTATACAAATCTCAATATCGGCTTGATTACGGAATTGATGACCAACAAAATACTTCCAATCTCCTTGGTGACAAGTTCTACATGTAAGATGTGATAGAAACGTAGAAGAGATTATTAAGAGTCTTTGAGAAGTCTAAACATTCGAATACTATTGAGGTATAATATAAATCTATTATATTCTGTCATTTTCCAATATTATATACATCTAAATAAAAATTTTGACACTATTGTTTTTTCATCTTTCGAACCTTACCAAAAAGATTGAAAGTAAAGGTACAGATGTCCTTATTGGTGAGGCTGCAATAGAAATACCAGTGAAGAGGCAAAGAAAACCCAACAGAATAGACTTCGAGTTTTCACTTTGAAGCATGTGCATTTAACATTGGTTTGGTTCAGCCTGTCATTGAGGATGTTCGTTCATTTGACAATTGGTTTCATGATGGTTACAGGCCTGACAATATGTAAGACGATATCCTTAACTTTAAATATAGTGTTTAATTCGACCCATATCTTATTTTTTATTTAACTAATTTGTAGCAAGAGGAAATTTTTGTTGAGGAAGATCAAAATCAATCCCCCCTTTGTTTTTGGTCCATTTGAAGTCAGTGACAAAACATGATGGTACGAGCTTCACGATCCGTCCGAATCACTAAGAGATACGGTAATTTATTAACTTTCATTTTTCATGAAATTGTATATTTCGTTAGTAGATTAATTAAAATATTCAGTGATTTCATATCTTAAGTATATCTTTTGTTTTTTTATTTTTTCAGCACTTAGATGTATGTTTTTAGTATCTTAGGAAGATGGCAACATTCAATGAAGAAATTAGAATGAAGGTTACGACGACCGAATCGTTTTTTGGAAGCATGGTTAGGGGAATATATCCTGCTGTAGTTGAGAATTCCATGCTCTTGCTAGATAAGTATCTCTTTTAGAATATCCATTGTGGGAATACATGCATTGCAACACACCTTGGACGGAAGTTGATCATGTTTTGATGCCCATGAGGATGGGTGTTCGTGCACATTGGATCCTCGGGCACTTGGATATCCGAAAAAGGTGTATCAATGTTTATAACTCATGCATGGATACGATAAGAGACAGAGAAGTCATAGCAAGCGTTCAACCGTTTGCTTTTGTTATTCCACACTTGATGGCCAATATTGATGTCTGGAAACCTGTGATTGTTAATGGTGTACAATGTATCGAACCACTAGGTATTAATCTTGTTCATGACATCCCTCAACAGAGTAACGGGTGAGTGCTTATTAAAATACATTATTATTCTTTCAATATGTTATTCATCAATTAGTTAACCATATTATTTACTAACTTAAATTCGCATTTTTTGAAGGACTGATTGCGGGGTATTTGTGATAAAGTACGCAGAGTATTTTTATGAATGATAATATGCAATGCATGCCCAATCCCTTTGATGCTACAAGTGAGAGGACACATCTGGCATCGCAATTATATAAACACGGGGTGCACAAGATTACCGAAGGCTACAAATCCGATCCTGATTTTCTTTCAAATAGGGAAAGAAAAGCGAGAAAGGCAAAAAAAACACTAACAAAATTCTATGTGACCTCTTCTTTTTGCGATTGCTTTTGCTAGGTGGTTTAGATAATTGTATGACAGATTATTTGGGTCAATTTCTATCAAATTAGAATCATCTATGTCATTTTTTATTTTTGCAATGTTACATGATTGATACAATTGTCTATTAGTGGTAGGTAACATAATGTAATAGCAGTTTATGGCTATTAGCGATGGTCTTGTTTGTTATCAGTAACAAAAAAAAAAAACAATCAATTTTTGACATTGTCTATCGACAGATGGTAATTGCATATTTTTGCTCAATCACTATGATTTTTATTTTTTCATGTTACAGATTTTATTGATTTTTAGTTTTTCATGTTACAGTTTTTCATTGGCAGATTTGTTATTTTGTATATATATTGACAGATTTTTTGTTCATCATTTGTATCATTTGTATCATTTGCATTGACAGATCTAAATTTTTGTCTTTATGTGGTAGATTTTTATTATGTTACAGTTATTTTTATAGGCACACTTTAATTTAATCATTTGCCTATTATTAAAGTAATACTACCTAGCATGCATTCGTTGTGGGAAAATTATCATGAATAAAAATTTCACGTAGAAGGTTGTCCTCTATGGCTATTGCATAATTAGTGCCTTCAAATATAGGAAGACAGTGTTCCACTGGTGCCTTCAAACATGCATCATAGACATTATTATCATTGCATTATAAAGCAATTTTAACACCAAATTCAAATGACCATTTAAAGATTTCCAATGAGTTGACCAATATGAAATAACACATTCCCAATTAGTATATTCAAATGACCATTTAGTCTTACTAGTATCAATTTTTTTGTGTAATTTTTCAAGCCTCTGCATCTATATATTAAGTTAAAGTATGATAACACTAGTACAAATAAATCAAAGCATTGCTAACATTCACCATACAAAAATGATGTTATTGTAATTCATTAATTGAATCATCAAAATTCAACATATATTATGATATATGTAATCAAACCGATATTCAGTATCAATTATTAAAGCCAAGTGGAGATGCAATATATTGTTTCACCCCTTCTTTGTTGAATGTTTTATCATACCCAATGGATGCTTGCACGTCCTCTTATTGTGGACGTGTCGTCCACATCTCATACACTTTGTCACAAAAGTTCGTTCTCCCGCAGATCTGTACCTCTTTTCTTTAGGTCTTCCTAGTTTTCTAGAAGGACTGGGGGCCAAAATAACCACTTCTTCTACATTTTCTGGCACTATCCAATTGGACCGGTCACCGAGTAGTACAATGTTGCCATCATATGCTGCAATATAAGCTTCTTTCGTGTGGTAAGAAGAACAATATTTATATGTTGCCATTCCGTGTTTGCTGATAACTGACAAAACATGTTTGCACGGTATCCCGTCAACTTGGAAACTGTTACATGTGCAAGTGCATTTTTCCATGTCGACAGAATGCTGTGTGTTTTCATCGCTAACTTGATATAGGACGTCGCTTGATCCTGAAACCTATTTATTGAAACAAATTTGTGATGGCAACTAGTAAATAAAATAAAATAAATAGCTGGCTCAAACGGAAGAAAAATTTACTTTTAATTTGAGTGCATCTTTTGAGTTCGCCCTTAGCTTATTCTCATTTTCAGTTGCCAATTTTGTAAAGGTAGAAAGTGCTTTATTACAATTTTTGTACAACCAGTCTTGCAAGATGTTTCTTAAACATTCTACCAATGTCACGATAGGATAATTCTTCACCAACTTTGTAACAGCATTGACCGACTCAACAATATTAGAAGTCATCGTAGAATACCGGTTGATTGGCATATGTGCTCTTGACCACCTATATAATCCCACTTTTTCTTCCTATATATGAAAATAACATATCAGATTTACCAAATATGACAAATATTTTTGCTTACAATAATAATATAGAATTTTCTTACTAGATATTGTCGAATCTCATGGTTGATGTTGTCTAATTGTTTCATTTGGTACTCAAATTCAGAAACGGTGTATGCTCTAGCAGCAGCATTAAATGGCTTTGTAATGTGTTTCGCTACATTTCCAAATCGCCGCTTCAGATTTTGCAACAAATGGTAAGAACAGAATCCATGCATTATGTCTGTGTATACTGTATTGATTGTATTTTCTATGCTTTTATGCTTGTCAGATATTATGCACATCTCATCTCGTTCTCCATAAGCGTCCCTGAATTTCATTAGGAACCATTCCCATCCATTGTCATTCTCGAAATCATCTACCCCGAATGCGAGTACAAATATATTGTAGTTAGCATCCTGAGTACAAGCGGTGAAAAGTGTGCCACCGTAACGCCCAGTTCAAAAAGTTGCATCGACAAAGACCACAGGTTTGCAGTGTTTCCAACCTTGTATCGATGCTCCCAATGTTATGAACATATATTCAAATTGATTATATGCATTAGTCTTAGTCCGTGTTACGGTCCCAGGATTCTTCAATCTCAACATGTATAAGAAACTTGGGAGCTTGTTGTATGAGTCCTCTGGATCTCCAACTATCTTTTCTAATGTCGATTCATGTGCCCTCCATGCTTTTTCATAACTCAAAGTCACACCGTATGTTTTCGACGCATCATTTATGATGTCCCTTGGAGTGTAGATAGTTTTAGCGTCCATATACTTGTGTTTGATGCAATCTCCTAATAGAGAACTTGTTGCTTGTCTATGATCTCTCATAATGTAATCCATTGAGCGATTATGTCCATTTTAATATATCGTATCTTGAATAAATCATGTTTGCTCGATCTAGAAGCTCGAAAATACCACATGCAATTATCATCGAGACATTTGATGACGTATTCTTCTTTATCGACACTGTCGCGCCTTATATACCGAAAGTTGTTATGAATAGCATATAGGGATATAGTCTTCTTTAACAAATTTTTATCCCTAAAAATCCTTCCTGGTGAAATGCCGCTGAAGTCTGGGTGTTCAATTATAATGTTTTCTTCCTGAATAATATCAACTTACAACAACTCTGGAATTGTTTCACATACACTAGCAGCAAATCTATGGAGATAGCACAAGTTGTTACCTGAGTAACTCGTTATTGATTGACAATTTAGGTTTTGCTGCCATAATCTTTCCATCTCTTGATCACCCGAAATATCTAAAGTATATATTGATGGTATATTTCCCAATATAGGTGTAACATCAATTTGCAGTGGGTAACTTGTTAGATTCTGATCCTTTCTTTTAAGCTCCAAATATAACATCAATGTGTTGTCATTCGTTATCTTCATTGAAGACAGGCACCCCAGTTACTTCATATTGTATAGATAGTGCACTGCTATGTTTGTCAAGCTTCAGTGTGGACATTATCAAGTCAACGAGTTCCATATAAGTACAACATATTGGAACAAGGATTCCGGTACTTTCTCCATTGCAATTGATGAAAATATTTATGTTATCCATACATGTCAATATTACAACAATAAATCAATTAATAACAGTGACATTGAAACAGTTATTGTAATACATTAATAATAAAGATACTGAATATTATTCATAGAGACAATTCATCCTACTTTGTAGCGTTGTTTGCAACACAGTAATAATAAAGATACTGAATATTAGTTTGTAACACTGCTTGCAACATACTAGTATAAGTAGACAATGCACAGATTTTTGTAACATTTATTGCAACAAACCAGTTACAGCGGCACTCGAACAGGTTGTGTTACAATATGTTGTACTTATTTATAACACTGCTTGCAACAAATAATGTTACATCGATTGCAACATGTTAATAACGGATACATTGAAACACTTTCATAACACCTCTTGCAACAGATTATGTTATGTCGATTGCAACATTTTCATAAAAGATATAATGAAACACTGCTTGCAACAAATTAACGTCAGGGACACTGCTAGATATTTTGTAGCATCGTTTGCAACAGCTTAATTACATATGCAATGCAATGTTTTTGGTAACATAATTTCGTCAATGACAAGAAATGATACGAAAAGAGCGATTTATTCATATAGCAATTGAATCTGATTTTGTAACATCACTTGCAACAGCGTATTAGCAGATATTGCAAATGATTATTAAAACTCATAAAAAGTGAACTGCGCATTATAACAACGCAATCCAGACGTCTAATGTAATAGAAAATAACATCTGTTGAGGGCTGTGATCGCTTATTTGTACATGGAATCAATATGATATAGTACAAGTGAAAAGAAAAATGCTTAAATCTTACTGTAACAGGGACGGATGTTATTGCTGGGTAGGACTTTGTAGGAAGGAGATGAATTGCAGGTTGTCGAAATGAATGCTATTTGTTTTCATGGAAGAGACCTTTTGAAAAGATTATAATTGATTACCATTTTTAGTCAAATATAGAATCCCTATTAATATGGTTAAGTGGAGTAAAAAGTGGTGTCTGTTACATACAATTAATTAGATTTGGTAGAAAATTAAAAAAGGAAAAAAAATAACAGCCTAATCCAGTATTCATGGAATATATAAAACGTAACAATTTTTTTATAATTATTAACATATTATGGCTTATTGATGAAAATTTCCCATAAACCAACACAATTTCAAATCCACACATGAGCAAAGATCGTCATTCATATAACAATCTTTCAATAAATATATGTTAAGAAGATTATATCAAGTATGTTAGGATTGTTCTAATCAATATCATGATTTTTGTAATTTGATTGAGAACATATAAAAGAGAATAAATCATTTGATTCTGGCGGTTTAAATATTTCAATAATTTCTATGTATACGTCAGTATCAAGTGAACGTAAAGATGGTCAGTTAGTACATCCATAAGGCACATGTTTGAGCCTTTGTGAGACAACTAAACTAATTAAAAATCTAAGTGTCATGGTGGCTATCAAAGGAGAATATGCTTCTCATAGTTGGTCCTAGATATTTGTGAGAAACTGTGTGCTCGGGCGTTGTCTCTTGTAATCTTATTGTTCTCATTTTCTTTTCTCACAAGTAATATTAACTTTACACATTTAGTTGTTTGGATCGTGGGTCCAAAAAGCTTGAACATTTTCTAATAAATAAAAGTTCACTTCGAATGCATCTTTCTATTTTGACCAATCATTTCACGTCCACATTTTTTGATGGATATTAATTCAACATATTCACTTTCATTCATAATTGTGTGTATTCACTTTCATTCATAATATTGTGTGCTTCATTGTATTAAAAATATGTTGTCAACAACTATTTGTTTTTTCAATATCAGATGTTCTCGGTAGAGACATAACTTGTAGATTTCAATTATTTTCAAGTATAACTTGTAGATAATTTTTTATTTTCAATAAACTTTAGCACTATTATTGATACGGGATAATCTAATCAGTTATGCCAACTAATAAAAGGTCATTTATGTGCACTACTTCAATTGTACTTATATTTTATAGTACAAATTACGACGCACGTCTTTAGAACATAACATGTCATTTTTTTATTTACAACAAATAACATATTTTATTCTTTCAAGTAACACTAACACAAAATAGGCTCTTTTAGAGCATTGAATCAAATGTGTACAATCTGATATTATATTATGTTAATTTTATCATTCTTGCCTTTTCCTTTTAGGGGAATGATAGCATATTCAATTGTTAGTAGTCAAGTTCAATCAAAAAAATATTTTTTTATTTTAAAATAATATGAACTTATTGATTATGTTGTCAATATACCAATGTTTAAAATATCTATCCATTCAACAACGTAATCAAAATGAAAATGAGCCCATTTTTAATTTTAAAGATGTCAAATTAATGAATAATAACCACTATTCTCAAAAGCGACATTTACGCTTAGTCATGATTCGCATCGCCTTGTCCTTATCTTGCTCTCGCCTAGGCCTCGCCGAAGCTCGAAAAGCTTAAAGTTCGATTTCCACGTCTAGCTATAATTTACGTTTTTTAGAACATTGATTATCTCTTTAAGACCATTGACCAAAACAAAACAAAATTTTGTAGTCAAAATAAGTATTACAAAAATTCAATTTGTAATGTTATTAGTTGAATGACAAGTCAAAATTTAATTGACAATTAACTATATTTTCAAGAATTAAAAATAATAATTATGCTTTCACGCCAATTTCATTTTATTTATTTGGTATAAATAGTAAAATAAATAAAAATATTTATTAATCATCACAAGTTAAATAAAGTGCTATTAACCATAGGCTATATCATTTAGAAAAGAAGAAGAAGAAAAGACTATTATATCAAACAATTCTTTAACAATTGTCGCATCTGAATGTCGGAAAGGAGGAGGTTTTTAATAATGAAATCCACTAATACTAAGTTACCAACAAAAAATAAAAAATAAAAAATCCTTATTTAGAACACGTACATATTCTTTTAGAATATTTATTTGTTGGTCAATTTCTTCAAAATTAATAACATATTTTTTAAAATATTGATATATAAGATGTTACACTTCTTCAAAAGTATCACCATCACGTTCTTTTATAATATTGATTTATATACGAACGTGCTTCTTTAAGAACAATAACATATTATTTTTGTAAATATAAAAAAATTGTGCTTATTCATGAGCAACTATACAATATCTTTCTAAAATATTTATATAAAAGTTATGCTTCCAGAGGAACACTTTCCACCATATTGATGTTTGTAAAGTCTCCACAAGTAATAACAAAATATTATGCTAGAATATTGATATTTATAAAGTTTTGATTTCTTCATCAATAACAAAACAATGTTGTTCTTAAATATTTATATATATGAGTTGTGTTTCTTCGTGAATATCAACACCACATTCGTCTAGAATATATATGAGTTGTGTTTTTTTCATGGGCTATGATTATTTAGAAGCATAAACATAGTTAAATATTATTTATATAATCTAACACAATTTGATATATAAGTACATCTCCAATATTGTATTTCTAACATAAGATGCTTTCTATTTTAGAGAGTCCGTCCTTAAAATTATGATCCAAGCAACTCTCAAAATTAACTTTTTAAAATAGAGAGTGACTTTGACTATCCAAATTTAAAGAGTCAAACTCATTTTTTATAATTAAATGTATTCAAAGAATTCTAATTTTCAATATTTATATGTTGACTAAATTAAATGGTATATATAAAATAAAATAGAGGAAATCATATAATAATTATGAGGAAATCATGTTAAAATAAAATATTGGAAAAATAAAAAATACTTATTGAAAGAAGTAAAATGAAGTGTTAAACTAAAGAGCTTGTTGGAGTATTTCAAAAAATCTATTCTTTACATTTATATATGCTCTATAAAATACAAAATATGTTCTTTATAAATAGAAAATCTTTTGAAGATACTCTAATACGATCAAAAAAAATATTTAACAAATGAACTTACTTGTAGTAGAAATTGAGCAATTAAACTAAAGTACGTTTCAGTTTTGATATATGTTGAATTCTTCGATAGTTTATTAGTAGTCCAGATTTGATTTGTTTCTTGTTTGTAAGATCCGATTCACACTTCTTTGAACAGATAGAAAAAAAAATGCAAGTTGATAATGTATTATAAAACTAAAAGAATGAAATAGAAAATTTTAGAGATGAAAGTGAACTTTTTCCAATTTTATTATTAACATGAATCATATATGAAGGTTCCCATGAGTGTTACAAATTAATTAAGATATAGACTTTTATATATATATATATATATATATATATATATATATATATATATATATATATATATATATTCTAGGTATCTTGATAAAATTAAATATTCATCAACAAATATTTATTATTTTACAACAAAATGAAGATATGAATAGACAAAATAAATTCCAAATTTTAAAATTAAAATTTAGGGAAAACCCCAATTCTAGAGTTGGCAATTGGGCAGACGGGCCAGCCCAACCCAATATTGGATGGGCTACACAAAAACTTGTACTGGGCCAGACTCCCTGGTTTCACCGCCGACGAAGGAGAAGGAAAACTCCAATTCTAGAGTTGGCAATTGGGCAGACGGGCCAGCCCAACCCAATATTGGATGGGCTACACAAAAACTTGGACTAGGCCAGACTTCCTAGTTTCATCGCCGACGGGGGAGATTTTCTCCCGTCGTCTGTTTCTCGTGAAACCATCTTGCGACTCCCTGGTTTCGCCGCCGACGGGGGTGATTTGGTTTCTCACTTTACTCCCTAGTTTCACCGTCGACGGGAGAGATTTTTCCCCCGTCGTCTGGTTTCTCGTGACTCCCTGGTTTCGCCGCTCACGGGGGAGATCTGGTTTCTCGCTTTACTCCCTGGTTTAAATGCCGACGGGAGATTTCTCCCCGTCGTCTAGTTTCTCTTTCGCCATCGACTTTCTCTTTCTCCACCGACGGGAGAGATTCTAGTTTCTCGCGAACTCCCTAGCTTCGCCGCCAATCTCCTTGTTGCAGATTCACGGAGGTGGAGGTGGGGGTGGGGTGGACCAAAAAAATTTATCGGGCCAGCCCGACTTCAGCCCAATTAATCCGGTGGGTTAGTTATTCCGGCCAAACTTGTCCAATTTTTACTTTATCAACTTTTTAATGGGCCAACCCAGCCCATGGTCCGGGTCCACTGGGCCAACCCATTTTGCCGCCTCTACCCACCTCTACCCAATTCCCCCTCCCAAAACAAATGGTCCAATGACCAAATTTCATTTACCCCTTTTGCAAAGCCCTCAAGTATTTTAGGCCTGACATCCTCAACCCAATTGCTCTAAGAATTTTTTGGAGAATTGGGCCGTGTCGGCCCGCTAATTCACCCACTAGGCCCATACCAAGAAGAAAAGAACCACATGAAGCCCAACCCACTTCTAATTAAGAATGTCCCAGTAGACCCAACAAGATTAATGGTGCCAAGCACAACCCATATGTAAGTAAATACTAACAGACCCAACTCGGCCCAACAAGATCGACAATGCCAAACAAAACCCTATTTGATTAAGTTTTGTATTGAGAAAATTAAGAGCTAATTAACTCATATACCTGCTTTTAAAAAAAAATCAAAATATACTCTATTTTAAATTTTATTAAATATACCTTAAACAAAAAAAACTTAATAAAAAATACCTATTTCAATTATATAAATATTTGACAAACTCTAATTCTAATTTAATTACTTCACTAATTAAAATATTCAACACCCCCAACCACTTCCACCGCAGTCGGAAGTTGCCATAGCCCCCGTCGTGAACATTGTCACACCATCATGTTAGCCACTCTCACCTCCACCTCCACCTCCACCTCCAGTTAAGAATAAGTCCATGATGTTTAGTGATTTGAATGTCCCCCTGAGCTTGTCCCCGACAGCAGAGGCGGATTTACCTGGGGACAAGGGGGGTCCCAGGCCCCCTCTCACCATTTGAGGCCCAAGAAAAACCCATTCCCATTCCCACCATTTGGGGCCCAAGAAAAGTCCATTCCCATTCCCATCTCCATGACCTTCTCAAATTTCTATTATAATTAATTATTGTTCAAAGTGGTTTGTTCAAATATATGCATTAGATTTATATTGATGTTGGAAAATAGAATATTATGATTTAATACAAGACAATAGCTTCCAAACATATTAATATGTTGAAAATTGATTTTGCAAAGATCCAATATTGTAACTACACGAGATAATATATTGAAAAAGCCCATCATATTTCATCTACAACACTAATAGGATACCTATCATATTTTATATATTATATTGATTTTGTTTTCGATGTATAATTTTTGTTGAAATTTTTTTTTTCCCTTATTATTTACGTAGTGCCCCCCCTGGAACAAAAGTCTATATCCGCCCACCGCCTGGCTGTGGAGAGGTGATGAAGGATGGAAGGAAGGTGGGAGGTGGGAGGTGGGAGGTGGGAGGTGGGAGGTGGGAGATTGTTGGTGGCTTGGCACTAGAGGAAGCGGTTAATCCAGGTGGAGGATGAGTCTAAAGAGGTGAAAAATTGACAACAAAATTGAGCTTTTACCGCATTCAATAGAGCTGAGTTTGTTTAGAGTATTGTTAGAACAAGAGAGTGTCCCACGGTGGAATTGGTGATGGTGAAAAAATTTAGATTTGAAAACTAGATTTGTTATAGTCGGAAGTTGCCATAAAAACATCGTATTAGCGCATTAATGGGTTTTCAACCATTGGATCGCAGGTTTAAACAAAAGCAGAAGACGCAGACGCAGATGCGTTTCGCTTATTTAGTATGGCGGAAGAGACTGTCCGCCATTAGTAACTTGAAAAGGATGGAGAAACTTTCAAGAAAAGTGCTTTTTCGAGTAATAGTAGAGTTGAAAAACCAAAAGAAAATCTTCCATTTTGTTTTTCCACTCTCCGTGATTCTTTCTTAATTTCTCGAAGAACAAGCACTAAGCTTTATGTTGTCCACTAATCTTTGAAGATATTAAATAAATGGAAAAAAAATCTATGGCCATGAATATGATGGAAAACATGATGGGATGATTTTGAAAGGAATGCAAAATAGGGTTTTGATTACATATAGAGGAACAGAGCAATGAAACATTTGAATACCATTGGGGAAAGCATCACAGAGCTTATTTAAACAACTTCAACAAGCAAATATTCGGAATAGAACTCGATAGAATGATAGTGACACATATATTACCAGTATAAAAATATTGTTTTCAAATGAAAAATTAATATATTATTTTAATTTAAAAATAATGTATTATCTTAAAAATTTTAAATGAGGTAAATGATAAAATATTGTTTTAAATAAAAATGATGAAGTAACATCTATGGTAATACATATGTTACTTGTGTAAAAAATTGTTCAAATTAAAAAATTGAAATATTGAGTTTAAATAAAAATAATGTATTTTTAAAATTAAATGTAAAATTGTTGATTTTAATGAAAAATGATGAAAACATACATGATGAAAAATGTAACATACATATTGACTATGTTTAAAAATAATTGTTTTCTTAAAATGTATTTTCTTAAAAAAAATAAATTATTAATTATTTTTTAATGAAAATAATGTATTTTCTTAAAAAATATAAAAAGATAAATTATTGATTATTGATTTTAATGAAGAAATAATGTATAGTAACACATATATTTACCAAAAATTATTCAAATAAAAAAAAAATTAAATATTGATTTTAAATGAAGCTAATGTATTTTTTAAAAAATATAAAAGATATAAATTGGAAAGTATTGATTTTAATGAAAATAATGAAACAACACATATGTTCGACGTGTTGAAATCTTTTTCAAATAAAAAATGGAAAATTTGATTTTAAATAAAAATAATATATTTTAAAAAAATTATAAAAAGAGAAATTGTGAAAATATTGATTTTAATGAAAATGAGGAAATAACATATAGTAACATATATGCTACCCATGTAAAAATGTTATTTTTCAATGAAAAATTAAAATATTAATTTTAAATGAAAATAATATATTTTTAAAAAAATAATAAGTATTGATTTCAATAAAAATGAATAAAGTAATATATATGTTATTCGTGTACAAATATTGTTTTCAAATTTAAAAAATTAATTGTTACCTAAAGAGAGAATCGATCGTCGATCGGGACTCTTGCGCTATAAGTATGGCGTCTCCGGTCGTTCAATCGCTCTTTTTACACTTGAATCCCACCCCTAACTCTGCTCAAACTTACGCTTTGTCTCTCCCACACCCAATTACTTACCTTCCCCTCCCCCGTATAATTTCTATATACCGTGATTGACTAGAACGTCGGAGTACCAACGATTGCTAGACCCTTTTCTCCGGAGATCTTGGTGCCTAATTCGTTCGCTCGAGTGTCTGCAGTAACATACAAGTGGTGAGGAGTGACCGGAGATCTGTTGACACGTGGATGCGACAGAAGTTCGGCGTCAGCAGATTGGCACCGTCTGTGGGAATCGAAAAACATTACACGACATAGAACTTGTGGTAAAAACACATTTTCTACTAAAAGGAGCATGGCGACCGAACATTCGATGGAGGAAGAAGTAGAGTCTCACCACACGGATACACGGCAGAAAAGCATTCAGGACCTCCGAGCGTGACCCGTCGTCAGAAGAGAAGAAGACAAATGATGTGATGAAAGCGAGCGGTCGAGCAGGAGAACCAGGACCTGAATCTGGACAATGCCCGGATGAAGGCAACGCTTGAACTGTTGGAGAATCAATCCCTCCAACATGGACCCAAGCCTTGATCGTGCCCGAAAAGTCTCTCGCGTTCGTGTTCATTTGGAAAGTTGACCATCGCAAGGAGACACGCTTGTTTCTAGCGGTCGGCACCACAGTAACATCGCTCCGAAGCCCTCGCAAGAAGACCAGAAGGGAAGACCCCTTCCGGTACGGGAAAGCCGCCCCGCTCCTGCTGCTAGCGTGTTCGACAGGTTGGGAGTGGGATCCTCCATAGCACCCCCTACTCCCACACAGCAGGCGCAGTGAGCACAGTAAGGCTCGCACGGAGAGAATGAGGGCCCTAAAACTAAATCACGGAAAGACCGAAGAGGAAAAGGAGAGGCTGGAGTGTTACGAGGATGACGACAACGAGAACCTCCCATTCACCAACTACATGAAAGACATAAAGATACCTGTAAACTTCCGGATGCCTCTAATGGACAAGTACAACGGAAGGAGGGACCCCATGGATCACATAAATACGTATAAAACGAAGCTCCAAGGTCAGTCTCCTGCGGTGAAATGTCGAAACTTTCATACCACGCTCACATCCGACGCGAAGAGGTGGTACAATAAGCTGAAACCAGGAAGCATCCGGGTCGGCCACATTTCAAAAGGAATTTGTCAATGCTTTCATTGGCAATCAAACGATGGTAACCGACATTGCCCAGCTCCACGATATCCGACAAAAGGAAGAAGAAACTGTTAAGAGCTTCTTCAAACGGTTCGATCATGTAATCAACAAAATCGAGGCGTGACGGATGAAAAGGCTCTGATGCGCTTGTGGACGGACTACATGCGCACTCCCTTACGGAGGGATATGCGAAACGAGTCGACCAAAGGCGTCTGACTAGTTATTGGACTTGGTCCAGGTAGCAAGATTCGATCGAAGAGGCGATCAAAAATCGAGAGAAGCGCGAAGAGAGAGGGCGGCCCTTTCTGAAAGAGAGGGCGGCGCTCTCCGAGCTCGTTCTCCTACTTTCAAAAAGGCGCTCTCGTTCTTCCAAAACAAAATAGATCTGGAGATTCAATCAAGCGAGAGAGGTAGCCCCTTCTCCACCCGAGGGGCCGTGGCGGCCTCCATGCCGGCCACAACATGGCCCAGTTCGCCGGATCTGCAGGACCGGGTGCATAACACGGAGGATTGCCCAGATGTGAGGAATTGATAAATCGCAAGAACCACGCGGCGGAGGGAGGGGATCGGCCCGCGAGAGGGCGTCGAGGCCGCCCACCGCAGGCGAAGACCTCCTCCTCGGCGCGTAAGCGATGGCCCCGATGTAACGTGAGAAATGGCGAAAGCAGGGGACACTTGGTAGAAGGACCCGCGGGCTCTCCTGTTCGGAGATAAACACCATCATAGGAGGGCCCTATGTCGAGAGGACACACTATGAACTTGCGGCCCAACTATGCAAAGAAGCGTGAGAGAAGAACCCACAGAAAGTTGGCGGGTTCACGGGCATCGACCAAAAGCACCGCAGATCTCGCTCACGCGAGAGAAGGCGAGTGGCATACATTATCTGCAGACCTGCGATGCCACAGTGGTGCGTGATCGTCGTTGCCAAAAATGGTCTAGGGCGGATCTTTGATCGGCGATGGAAGTGCTGTGAACATCCTGTTCGGCAGCACCTTCGACCAAATGGACGTGGACCATGAACTAACGACCATCTCGGATCTGCTGTTCGGTTTCACCGGTGACAACCTCATTCTACGAGGAAGGATTACTCTGGTGGTAGACTTCGGAGAACCTCCATGCCATCTCCAGAAGTTCATGGAATTTTGATAGTCGACACTCGCTCCACTTACCATGGGGTCCTCGGAAGGCCCGCACTGAAGGATCTACAGGCAGTCACGTCCATACATCATCCGCAATGAAATTCCCGGCGCCCGGGGTGGCGAATCTGCTGATGTCGAGGCGGAAGCAAGGGCATGCTACATGAACGCATTACGGAAGGTCGCTAAGCATGGAGATACCACCCCGGTGATAATGGCCATACATTTGGAGCCCATGGACATTGACCGCGAGGGGATAGATGAAGAACTAATGCTGGACGAGGGCTTGGATCCTCGAATCATAGGCGCGGATACTCTTGCCTCCCCCGTCAAGGAGCTGGAAACATTCCTTGTGAACCTCTCGGAACCAGCCCGAGTGTTGCAGGTAGGAGAAAAGCTCGAAGAAAGAATGAAAGAAGAACCGAAACAATTTCTCCGAGAAAACGCCGACTTTTTTGCATGGAAACACATCGACATGATCGGGATAGATCCGTCAGTGGTGTGCCATGCTTTGAAAGTAGACCCGAAAGTACGCCCCAAGATTCAAAAAAGGAGACCTTTGAGCGCCGAGAGGTACGGTGCGTTAAAGGAAGAAGTTGACAAGCTACTAGCTAGCGGGTTCATCAGGGAAGCAATTTATCCCCAATGGGTATCTAACCCGATGCTGGTAATGAAGAGTACCAAGAAGTGGAGGGTATGTATAGACTTCTCAGACTTGAACCAAGCGTGCCCTAAAGATAGCTTTCTGTTACCGCGCATTGATCAGCTGGTCGACGTGACGGCCGGCCACGAGTTACTTAGCTTTATAGATGCATGCTCGGGTTACAACCTGATCCCGATGTTTGCGGGAGACGATGATCACACATCGTTTATCCCCGATCGAGGGTTATACTGCTATAGGATGATGCCTTTCGGCTTGAAGAACGCGGGAGCCACGTACCAATGATTGATAAACCGCATGTTCGCGGAACAGATAGGTAATACGATGGAAGTGTATGTCGATGATATGCTGGTGAAAAGCGTACATGCCGAGGACCACATAGAGCAATTGAAAGGGATGTCTGGAGTTCTTCGTAAATATCGCATGAAGCTTAATCCCCTGAAGTGCGCATTCGGAGTTGCGTCGGGAAAGTTCCTCGGCTACATGGTCAATCAACGCGGGATAGAGGCGAATCCCGAAAAGATTAGGGCGCTCATTGAAATGCGGTCATCATCCTCTCCCAAGGAAGTCCAGAGCCTGACGGGAAGGTTGGCGGCTCTGAACCGATTTATATCCAAGGCGACCGACCGCTGCCAGCCTTTCTTTCAGATAATCAAGGAGGGAAAGAGGTTTGAATGGACCGAGGAATATGAGAAGTCCTTCCAAGACCTCAAGGTCCTCCTTGGAAAATCCCCGCTGCTATCCAAACCCAAGAATGGAGAAACGCTGGTCGTTTACCTCGCTATATCCGAGAAGGCGATCGGCTTCGGTTTAATCCGAGAGGAGGGCCCAGCGGAATTCCTTATCTATTATGTGAGTAAGGCCCTGCAGGACGCGGAAACAAGATACCCGGATATGGAAAAGCTCGCCCTATTATTAATCATCGCCTCTTGAAAGCTTCAACCGTACTTCCAATCCCACAAAGATAGACGTTTCGACAAACCTCCTCTCTACGATAGCATACTAAAAACTAGACACATCAGGACGACTGATGAAATGGTCGGTAGAACTCAGTCAATTCGACGTCAATTACAAGCCCCGGCCTTCGATCAAAGGACAGGCCTTAGCGGACTTTGTGGCTAAATTCGCCCACATCCCCGAGGGTTCACTCGAGGCCCGACCCCTGGAGGTACCAACATGGAAGCTACATGTTGATGGATCCTCGGGTGAGGCGGAGCTGGAGCCGGGATCTTGCTAGTTAGTCCGGACGGTCATAAACTCAATGCAAGGCGCTTACGCACGGTTTTAAAGCCTCCAACAACACAAAGGTATGAGGCACTTCTAGCGGGCTTGAGGTCGCACAAGAGATGAAGGCGAGAAAGCTCTTGATCCATAGCGACTCACAGCTAGTTGTCAGTCAAGTTAATGGGACCTTCGCAGCACGCGAACAGTCCATGGTGGCGTACCTAGCAAAGGCCAAGGACTGTTGTCCCACTTTGAGGCATACAAACTTTTACAGATCCCACGAGTGGAAAACGTTTATGCGGATGCCCTCTCGAAATTGGCAAGCAGCAGAGATTCCGACTTAATAAAGGCCATCCCGATGGAGAGGCTGAACCAGCCTTCCATCGATAAACCTCACCTTGAGCGGTCATGGCAATATCTCGATTCTCCTAGATGGATGAAGGAGATCACCGAATATCTAACCAACCGACCTTTGCCCGAGGACAAACAAGAAGCACGTAAACTCCGCGGGAGGGCGCGAAGTTTGTACTACGGACATGATCCTATATAAGAGGATTCACCTCCCACCTCCTCTTACAATGTTTAAGTGCGAAGGAAGAGGCGGTTTTCGTGATGAAGGAAATACTGCGAGGGATATCAAGAATCATTCGAAGGAATGGCCCCAGCACGAAAGCCACGAAACAAGGATACTATTGGCCAACCATGAAAAAGGATTCCCACGATTACAAGAAGAAGTGTGCGACGATGTCGAATTTGCAGCCCATATCAAAGCTCCCACTCGAAACCTCACCCCGGGTCCCAAATAGAGCTCGACTTCATAAACCTCACCCCCTTTGATCACTAGCCCTTTGCCCTTTGCCAAATGGAGAATCGACTTCATAGGAAGTTCCCTTGTAAGAACCTCAGTATCCGAGGACTTCTCCACCCCTTACTACCCTCATTCCAATGGTCGGGGATGAAGGACATCAACATCCCTTGACGAAAGCTAGAGTCTGCGGGGATGAGACTCGAGACTCTATAGCGTGCACATCCTCGGCGGCTACCGGCAATGATCCCTACGGCGAGATAGGCAATACCATCGCCTGGGAACCGCACTTCAACGAGGTAACTAACGATGATTTACAAAGGGCGAGCCTCGATCTACAAGACGAGAGACATGCGGAATCACGGCTTCGCCTCGCCGTTTACCGGGGAAGATGGTCCGATACTACAACTCCAAGGTCAAAGGCGGAGATTCTACGTCAACGACTTTGTCCCGAAAAAGTTGTTTCAAGCTAGCGGAGAGGCGGGCCGAACTCTATAGCCTACTTGGGAGGGACCATATAAGGTCGTCAAGAAATCGCCCGAGAGCTTACAGTGGAGGATTCCGAAGGCAGGGAAACGAGGCACCCTTGGAACATCTCCCACTTGAGGCCATACTATCAGTAGCCTTAGTTTGTCACCATTTTCAATTTTCCTACATTTTTCGTCTAAGCGCCCCGAAAGGCCGCGCCCCTAATAAAGTCATCATTTATGCATCTAAAGTTTTCCTCGTGCAACAAGAACAAGTGCAAGCAATTCGGCGTGAAGGAGTGTGGTTCATGACCAACTCTTTCAACTCATTTGGATAAACATTCAACGCGTATTTAAACAAGTGCAAGCAATTCAAGAATGGTGGAGTGTGATTCGCGACCAACTCTTTCAACTCATTGGATAAACATTCAACGTGTATTTAAACAAGTGCAAGCAATTCGGTGGCGAAGGAGTGTGGTTCATGGCCAACTCTTTCAACTCATTGGATAAACATTCAACGCGTATTTAAACAAGTGCAAACAATTCGACAAATGAGGGTGTGGTTCGCGGCCAACTCTTTCAACTCGTTGGATAAATATTTAACGCATATTTAAACAAGTGCAAGCAATTCAGCAGCGATGGAGTGTGGTTCGCGGCCAACTCTTTCAACTCGCTAGATAAACATTCAACGCGTATTTAAACAAGTGCAAGCAATTCGGCAGCGGGGAGTGTGGTTCGCGGCCAACTCTTTCAACTCGCTGGATAAACATTCAACGCGTATTTAAACAAGTGCGAGTAATTCGGTAGCGAGGGATTGTGGTTCGCAGCCAACTCTTTCAACTCGCTGGATAAACATTCAACGCGTATTCAAACAAGTGAAAGCAAGTAGACTTCGTATTCGGCAACGTTATGGAAACATTCAGTGTATATGTAGTAACAACAAAAAGGTAAGGCATACTCAAGGGCCTGCATTTACAACTCAAAGCAACAGTAACAACGACTCGAACAAAAAGAGACCTAAAGTCTCAGTCGAGAACAACTGGGGACCCGAGTTTGGCCAGAAGACCCTGGGCCTTTGACAGCTCGATCAGCACTTTGGACAATTCCTTGTCTTTGGCAGAAACCATGCCCTGACAGGACTTCAGTTGCGACTCTGCCTTTTTCTGGGCTTCGACACAGGCCTTTTGGATCGTCTAGGCTTTGGCGATGACGTACGTCGCTCGAGCCCTAGCATCTTCGGAGAATGCGAGCTTTTTCTGAAGGTCTTTGTTTTACGCACGCAGGCCTCAACATCCTCGTTCTCCCCCGCGGTGGAACGATTTCGTCAATCCTCATCCCCAACAACAGTACAACTCACAATTAAGAACATGACTCGGGAGGTATACATCTCGGCCGGTTTAACAACTCACATCGGGTTCGGTGTCATCAACCGCCCTTCCCAAGGCTGAAGTCCAAGACTTATGAATCAAAACCGCCAAGCACAAGCAGCCGAGGGTGGGAGCTTCTCCAGAACCGCTGGGTCTAGCTTGTCCCCACGAGACCCGATGTTTATATATTCGCTCTTGCCAATGGGGGGGAAGCATGGGGATCTCGGGATGCCTCCTCTCCACCATGGGGGCCAGCCTTTCTCTTGCCCAATTGTCTGGCACCCTCCGGTGAAGGCACGGGTCTCACAGGAGACGGTGTCTACTTCGGTGCAAAACGGACAAAAGAAGGACCACTCGTCGTTATCCCCGTTTTGCCCGTGGCTACTCGGGGCTAGCACCGCGAAGGTAATCTTGGAAGAGGAGAAGAGACGTCATCCACAACCCTTCCACGTCTTATCCTAAACTTTGGGACAAAGGAAAAATGAAAGCCCGACATGGCCAGGAGTAACCAATATCAAAACAGGGAGGAAAGAGGACAGGAATGAAATAGTAAAGTGAAGCCCCGTAGCATATATATATATATATATATATATATATATATATATATATATATATATATATATGCGCGCGGACGATCAAAGTAACCTCACGTCAGGTAAACCCTAGGGAAATATGAAAGGCGCGTGTAGGAATACGCGCTTCTCAAATCTCATGGACGTCGATACATGGCAATGTCGCGAACACTTCCAACACGGGGGGTCATAAAGGGTCGTAGCCTCACAAGCAATGCGAAGATGAGAATGGATTCCTCTTCGCATGATAATTATGAAGGTCCAGATACCACAAACAAACGGTATGGACAAAACAATTATGGAAAATTCGAATATAATTGTGATTTATTCAGTACGGTTCAGAATACATGGGAAAAGTAAATGTGTATGATAATTATCCTACTTCCCACCGTCTCTTTGGATCGGCTGCACACCGATATCGAGATCTATTAAGCCTATCCCCTGGTCTTCGTCACCCTGAGCATCATCTGTTGTGGGGGATTGATGCCACCATGATCGGAGGTCACCCCAAACCAACATGAGTTGATTTGGTGACTTATTAGGCCACACTGCTCAAAAAATGCCGTTGACGCCTTTTGGTAGATTGCGGCCGGCCCTTCCACCCGAACCAGGGCCCCTCGTCCAGGGCATGGTCGGGCTAAGGCTGCTAGGCCCAACCCCCCTGGTACGTTTGGTCTCCTCAACGTTGATTGGAAGGGCGTTTGGTCCTCTGAATGTTGATTCTTCAGTCAGTTGATATTCGGAACGCTGTTCCTCTATCCGTGATTCCATGAGTACATTCGAAACTGAAAGTCTGATCAAACGATCAGAGAAATTTTTGGGAGCACAAGGATCTAATTTACACGGTTGCATGGATCTGCGTACACATGAAGAGCACAATGAAGGACGTCCAATATGTTCTTATATAGGGGCCATACAACGTAGTAAAGGAGGATATCTCTGGGGAATTTAGAACGCCGCCCAACCGTTCTGCCTCCCCAAAACATTAAAGGCACAACTCTACAGTTTCTGTTAAAAGTCTGCGCCATTAACGCCCCGGGAAATGATTAAGTCAAGTCAAGCTTGAGCCGTCCCCCCACGCGCAATCATTACAACATTAAATGACGGGACAGAAATACATAAATTCAATAGAGTACGCCAAGTAATTTATTCAAAAACATATCCAAGGATAGATGATAAAGAGTTCAGATGCCCCGCCGACTCTTTAAGGGTCGACACATTCTGACCTTGATTTCTGATCGGTGGAGGCGTGGGTTCGCTAGCTACACCTGGTTCGGGTTCTGCAGATGTCTCGGCAGGGACTTGTCGCAAGAATGACAGGTCCCACTCCAGATGAGTCTCCAAGATTCACTCCACCAACTGTCACCCCCAATGGTCATCAGGCGATGGGCGAGGTCCTGATACTCGAGAGTATCCATGAACGCGTCCTGGTAAGCTTCAACCACCCTAGCCTCGGCACCTGCGCATTCAGCCCAGACTCTCTCTAACTCCAGCCTCGCATTCGACAATAACTTCTCCTCTTCCACGACGACGATCTCCACTGTTGTTTGCGCGCGGCCAATGCCGTCTCTCGGTGAAAGGGTCCAATCTTGACCTCTTCTCGAGCCTCTTCAAGACGTTTACGAGCCTCGGCGACCCTCTTCGATCTCGAGCTATTTGTCGGCCTTTAGCTCAATCTTTGGCGGCCTTCAGCTCAATCTCGTATTTGCCCTTCATGTCCGCCTCCTTCGTCACGACCAAGTCCAACTTGAACTGCAGCCCCCTCTTTTTGGACTCCAACTGCGCCTTCTCAAGGCCCATAGCCTTCAGCTCATCGGCCAGCTTCTTGGATTTGGCCTCTTCCTCACGATGCTGACCATCGTACCCTTTCAAGGTATTGAATAGTTCCTTGGTTAAGACGAGTCCATGTCACGATTCATCTCCGCCATCCGCCCTCTCCCGACGGTGGCCTCCTCGGCGGCCTTCTCCCATCCCCGGGTCCAAGATTATGCACGCCGCCCGCGACCATGGCCGGGTGGACAGGGAGCATCTCCATGACAGAGGTTTCCAATTCTCCCTGGTGTTGTGAAACGTGACGGGACTCCCCTGCCTGGACGAGGAGCTAGACTTCCCGCGCCCCAGATGCGATTTGATTCTGAGCATCCTGCATAAACCCACCCGAGGGCGTGGGAACCTTCCTCTTCCACGAGGCCGCGTCACCGGCATCCTCGACAATTCTCTTCTCCTTATCCTTGGTCGGACCAGGGACAGGTGAAGATACGGATGCTTGGGAGGCAGGCGGAGGAGGAGGCGTCTGGTTAGGAGGGAGGAGCGAAGCCACCGGGGGACAAACCCTGCCGGTATAGCATTTTGGTCCTCGTGCGATGGCCCAATCGCCTCCCTCGTCGGCACCTGGGACGAAGAACCTTCTCCACCGGCGAGACGGGCAAGTTGGAGAGTAGAGATGTTCTTGAACACGAAAGGCGTTGGCGAGAGACAACACTTTACAACACGTTTGGGGCGATTGTTTACGTCAACGTAAAAGTGCCAAAAATTGGAGGACTTACACATCAATCCACAACCAGCTAGCAAGCTGTCGTCCTTCAACAGGTTGCTGAGACTCATGTAGTCGCTGCTGAGGCCCCGTACCTTGTTCCACTTCACCCTCAGCCCTCCTTGGTCCCTCTTGAGAATGGGCGACTTACCACAATCTGCAAAATCAAGCAAGACATTAAGTCAGGAGCAATCATCAAAACCTACTCAACCGCAGCAATATATACCGAGTTCCCCGAATCGACGTGGGATGGAGACGTTAGGGCGAGGGTCCTCCGACGCATATTCCCAGTCCCCGCCAACGAAGATGAACCTTTCTTTCCAGTTATGCACCTTGTTGGGGCTGTTGGTGGCTGTTCTCCATTTCTGACCCGGTCGGGGAGAGATATTGTACCAGCCCGCGGATCGACAAGGCCGGTAGATAGACTCAAACTCCCTTGGGGTAAGATTCCCTCCCGCCTCAGCAACACGCCACAACATGTACGAGGTAATCATCTGCCCCCATCCATTTGGTGTTATCTGACAAGGGGCTAGCTTTCAATCTTTCAACACCTCACAAAAAAAAGGATGCATAGGCAGGCGAAGGCCCTATTGCATCCCGGGTTCGTAAATCGCGACATACCCCTCGGGAGGATCGTCGGCACGTTCCTTTGGACCCGGAGCTCTGAGTTTCACGGACTCAGGAATCTCATAGGACAACCGTATGTCCTCCAACTCTGCCTCGGTGATCCTCGATTGAGCCATGGACGCTTCGGTGGCCGATCGTTTCAACTCTTCATCAAGCACTTTTGCGGTCGAAGAATCCCTCTTATCAAGTGATCTCTTCATTTCGAGCACCCCAGTGTCAGGTCCTCCTCTCTCCGTCATCTCGCTTGCCGTGCAGATGGACATGCTTCCCTCCCACTCGCAGACGAGTCGACGGGCATACAGCGGTAGGCTTTGGGTTTACTCCCCCTACGACTTCAGAGGATGAAGATGATGTAGCGGCCGACGATGATACACTCCCGCTGATACTAGGGTTTGTGGGCACATCAAATGGGTTTTGTGAGTCCCCATTTCCAGACGACATTACACGTACAAGGTCTAATCCCCAAGCTACGGAATCGAGCAATAACCACGAAAGGAAACAACGGAAACAAATCACAACAACTGTCAGCGCACTTACCTCGGATATGCGCTTAAAACGACACAGCCACTAGAAACTTCTCGCTTATCGGCAAAATATTCACAGGGGGCGCAGACATCGGAAGAAGTTGCAATATTAGGGAAGATGTCTGGTTTTATAGTATTGCATTCCACTAACCACCATCCAAACTCCAAGCGTCACATCTGACCCTGGGGACAAGGGACGCGTGTTTCAAAATAAGTAACAGGCGAAAAAGCGAAACCCCAAGCGTTTAATGAACCACGAACCCACACGCCTCGCGCGCCCTCGTTTTCTGCCATGCGTAACTGTATTAATTGCATACACCCTCTCACTCATGATTACCTGACCGCGGATAGACAGCCTTGATTGACAGATCCACTCCATCCGCGGACACGTCACCATAGGTCTGGCCCCGTGAAGCCCTCACCCGTCATGAATGTTCGGCCTCGGACTTGGGGGACTACACTGGATAAGATGATGAAATCTCATAGCTAACGCACGCGAAGACCACATTCCGCGGAGTCTGCGAAGATCGAATTTTTCTTCGCACAAAATTATTCTTTTCACACTCAAAAGTCTCACGCCCATTATGAATAATAGGCTTGGACTTGGGGGACTATTGTTATTACACGATTCTGATATGGCCTCCACGTCAGCAAGGGCCCCCATTTGGGCCCAAAGAAGAGCCTCATCCGAACCTTCTTTGCCGAGAGGGCCTCGAAAATTTTAATAAAGGACCCTCGAGGTCCATCAAACATCCTAACCTTCTGCAGTCGGTGTTTCGTGAGGCCATCGAGTGACTTAACGCCCATGCCAAACCATAGGGCCTTCGCAGGAGTTCATAACGGGCAGACAACATAATACGCCAGAATGACCAGAGAAGTAATTAAGGAAAGATTGCATTGGTTTGGCGCACAGATCCTCACAAAGAAACCAAATCATAATCTCCTAAAATCATGCAACGTGATAAGTTCAGGGAAGGAAGAGAATCTTGGAGATTGCATTGACAAGAGAGAATCCTTATCCTATAAGAAAGGAGGATCCAATTGGGTGTCTGACTGATTTGTTACCTAAATCGATCAGGACTCTTGCGTTATAAGTATGACGTCTCCGGTCGTTCCAAGGTATGCTCTTTGTTACACTTGAATCTCACCATAAACTCTACTCAAACTTCTGCCTGTTTGTCTCTCCCACACCCAATTACTTACCTCCCCCCTGTGTATAATTTCTATATCTGACGTGATTGACTAGATCGTCGGAGTACCAACGATCATGGGACCCTTTTTCTCTGGAGATCTTGATGCCTAACGATCGTCCGAGTGTGCAGGTAACATACAGGCTGACAGATGAGTAACTAGAGATCTGTTGACACGTGGACGCAGCAAGTTCCGACGTCAACAATGGACGATTTACACAATAGACCCAAAGGATAGGGACGAAACGTGCTAATTACCCTTACAATTATTATTACATTTGAAATAGTATACAAGTATGATAGTTGGTGGTGGTAACACGTGTTAATCTAATTTAAATTAAAGTAACATATATGTTACCATAATTTAAATTAGTTGTGGTGGTAGAGTATGGTAAATAGTGGTGGTGGTTTAAGACGAGTGGTAGTAGTGGTAGAAGTCGATTAGTAATAGTAACACGTATGTTACCAGTATAAAAATTATTAATTTTAATAAAAATAATGAAGTAACATATATGTTACTCGTATAAAAATGTTGATTTCAAATAAAAAATTGAAATATGAATTTTAAATGAGAATAATGTATTTTCTTAAAAACTAATAAGATAAATTATAAATTATTGATTTTAATGAAGACGAGGAAATAACATATAGTAACACATATGTTACCTGTGTAAAAATATTGTTTTTAAATAAAAAATTTGAAATACAGATTTTAAATGAAGTTGATATATTTTTTAAAAAATTATAAAAAGCAAATTTTAAAATATTGATTTTAATGAAAATAAAGAACTAACACATGGTAACACATATGTTACCCGTATGTTACCGTATAAAAATATTTTTTTAAATGAAAAATTGAAAGACTGATTTTGAATGAAAATAATATATTTTTAAAAAATTATAAAAAGAGAAATTGTAAAATATTTATTTTAATGAAAAATGAGGAAATAACATATATGTTACTCATGTATTAATGTTGTTTTTCAATAAAAAATTGAAATATCAATTTTAAATGAAAATAATATATTTTTAAAAAAAATTATAAAAAGAGTGAAATTGTAAAATATTGATTTTAATGAAAAATGAGGAAGTAAAACTATATGTTACCCTTGTAAAAATATTGTTTTTCAATGAAAAATTGAAATATTAATTTTAAATGAAAATAATATATTTTTAAAAAAAATAATAAAATGACTAAGTTATAAAGTATTGAATTCAATGAAAATGATGAAGTAACACATATGTTACTCGTGTAAGAATATTGTTTTTCAAATGAAAAAATTAAAATATTGATTTAATAAAAATAATTTATTTTAAAAAAATTATCAAGGAAATTAAATTGGAAAATATAATTATTATTATTATTATTATATTTGAAATAGTATACAAATATGATAGTTGGTGGTAGTAACACGTGTTAATCTAATTTAAATTAGAGTAATATATTTGTTACTATAATTTAAATTAGTTGTGGTGGTAGAGTATGATAAATAGTGCTGGTCATCTGCTGGTATAAGACGAGTGGTAATAGTGGTAGAAGATGATTTGTAATAGTAACACATATGTTACTAGTGTAAAAATTATTAATTTTAATAAAAATGATGAAGTAACATATATGTTAACATATATATTACTTTTGTGTAAAAAAAAAAATATGAATTTTAAATGAAAATAATGTATTTTCTTAAAAACTATATAAAAAAGATAAATTATAAATTATTGATTTTAATGAAGACGAGGAAATAACATAAAGTAATACATATGTTACCCATGTAAAAATGTTGTTTTAAATAAAAAAAATTGAAATATGTTATGAAACTAGAAAAGTAGAGGAAAAAAGAGAAGATAATAGAGAATCAAAATTCAAGTCTGTAAATTTACTATAACAATGACCCTTATTTATAAGGTTTCAAAAGGAGTTACAACCTGATTAGAATACACTCTTCTGTAGTAAGTAGATAACTACATAGACTTCTAGATACAACTAAATAGTCATTCATCATTATCTATAATTTTACAACACTCCCCATTGAATGACTTATTACACAATAACTGGTTAGTTATTTGGCAAAAACTCAATGGGACAAAAATACCAATAGAAAAAAAAATTATCAAAAATTGAAGTACTCAAATGCTGCCTCATTAAAACCTTGTTAGGAAAACTCAGTGGGACAAAATTTGAGCGAAGGAAAAAGAGTACAGCTACTACAACTTATTCCAATCAATGAAAAAAAACTTGTATCAGCTATCTATATCTTGTGCGTCAATGTTTTCAATGTCGCCATCTTGTTAAAATTTGTATGAAATAATTCTGGTGAAATGTGCTCCGTGTTATAACCTCCAGCAATATCATCTTCATACACTATTTCTGGTTGACTATAATCAGTATGATGGTCTGATGCAATTATATTAAATATAGATCTTGTTGTTGTTCCCTTCAGGGGTCTCATATACAATTTATAATACACGGGAGTATAACCATATGAATTATGATGAGGGTAAAATGTTTTGTAGGTTATGGACATCCATAACTATAATATTTATACAACTTCCGATTGTATGTCATTTACAGAAAAAATATGCCTCGTTAAAACCATACTTAAAAAAAAATTCGGTGGGCAAAAATCCTAGTGAAAGAAAAATAGTACATAATTTTTTAGTATGCCATTAAAGTTGTCTCATTAAAAAACCTTACTAGGAAAACTCAATGGGACAAAACCTTAGTCAAGGAAAAGAGTACAACGTGTATTTACTCTCCCTCATCATAATATCACTTTAGGTCTGTACTTTGATCGATTAAGTTCTCAAAAGTTGAATTATATGCTTCAGGCATATTAAATCCTCCATGGATTTATATATATTGTTTTATTAGTCATGTCAGATGAGTTGGTTATAACAATATTCATTATATGCATATATGTCATGCGTTGACAGACTAACAAGATATTCACTAATGATTGCTTTACATAAACCTTTGCGAAATTCATAATGTTAAAAGTCGTGCATTACATGTTACAACTTCATTTTTCCATTTCCTTTTCACATAAATATACACATTTAGGTGCTCCGACTATAGGTCCGTAAACTTCAGGTTTCTCTAGTCAATTCAATTTACTTGGATTGTATCTTTTATTTGGCCAATTTGTTCTTTGACATATTTCTTTCAATATTTTTGCTACTTTTCATAATAATAAACGCTTCTTTATATACAAAAACGTTGTCAACAACATTTATTTTTGAATCAATTTCTTTCTCATAACAACATAACTTAACGAGATCTTGTTATTTTATTATTTCAGCTAGCTGAACATCTTCTAGGGTTTTTATAATTAGTTATGTCTATATATACTCCAAGAGTATACACCTCCTCAACATGACCATCTTTATAATTAGCTCTATTTTTTATTTGAGAATTTTTTGGAATCAAATGTCACCACGCTTCATGCGTGTCATTAATTTACCTGATATAATGTTAATGGATTGTCCTTCAAGGACGCTAATATAAATTGAAGTATTTAGAGCTGGTATATGAGATTTCATTTAATCTCTTTGATCAGTAAATGTATCTGTCAATTGTATAACTTACAAATGAGTTATTTTTCGAACTTCTGGTTCATATTATCTTGTGCAATGATCTAGAAAATATAATATACTGCATTTTAATGTATTCTTTCTAGCTACTTAATTTTTCTCCCCTAATGTTGAAAAAACTGTCTTATCGAAATGACATTCTAAAAATCGTATTATAAAATATCACCCGTTAGGACTTAATATATTTTATAATGTTCTATACTAAACATGTATTCTCAACATTTTTCAAAGCTCATCTCAATGCACTATGGTGGACCGATTGTACATATATTGCACTATCAAAAATCATTAGATGGATAATATTAGGCTCTGACCATAAGCCAACTATCGCGAGGTAACTTTGATATTGGCATGATGCGTATAAGTTTTTCTGCATATAAAATAGCATTCCCTAGATAAAAATTGAAAGCGCTTTGTTCTCAATAGTAATGATTTAGAATTTAATTAGAGGCGTTGAAAAACAATATTACTAAACTATTTAACATCATCTCAACTAATATTATTAAAAGTTTGAGATTTAGACTCACTAGTATTGATAAGACACATCATCGTCTTGGTTGTATAATCTGAAAATTATGCTCATAATTTAAAATTTGAGCAAACAATCTCGCAAACTTCAAGTTGTGAATAATAACACCATACAATCATATAATATATGTATCTATTATATCAAATAATATATAGATGGTCAATATAGAGGATGATGGAGCCCCATAAATCACCTTAAATAATTTTCAGAAATACAGGAAATTCAGTCCCAATTTTACATAGTGAAGGTCTACTAGTTTATATACAATAAGAACAAGCATTACGTGAGAATTCATTATATTGAAAATCTTTTAGTTTTCAATAGATATTCTCATTAATAATTCACATCATATTGATTTGGGATAGTCTAACCGGTAATGCCAATCAATAAAATTTTAGGATATTGAACTTATGGTTCAACATAGTACTTGTTTAATTATACAAATATTTGTGTAGTCTAAATTAAAATAAATGAATAACATAATATTTGTTTCATCATTCTTCTCTTTTTCCTTCACAGATTCATGATGCATGTATGCCCAATATGTACGTGACTATTGTCGCTATATCTAAAATTTAAATGATCTAAACATATCAAAACATAAAAAAAAAAAAATTGGATTAACGAACTTCGAGTTCGTGATAATATTTAATTCAATAATCATATAATATTACTTTTTCGGAAGCAAGTAATATTCTACTAAAGTATAATATGAACATAATATATAATTGTGCTTCCTTGGGTGCAAATAACAACATAATATTTTTCTAGAATATTAATAAAATTGTAAAATTGTCTTTGTTCAGAAAAAGAACAATTAAAAATAAATATTATAATGTACGTTTATCAGGAGCAACAATACAATATTCCTATAAAATATTGATATGTATAAAGTTTATCATTTTTAAAAACCACAACATGATATTTTCAAGAGTATCAACACAATATTTGTTCAAAAATATATTTTTCAAAAAATAACACAATATCTCAAAGAGTATTGGTATATATAAAAAATAATATTTCTTCGAGAACATTAACCAAATATTCTTCTAGAATATTGATGTATTTAAATTTGTGCATTCTAATTGAAAACATCATAATATTCTACCAGAACATTAATTTATGCAATAAAATTGCGATTATCAAAAGAAACAAAATAATATTCTTCTATAATATTGATTTGTACAAATTTAACGCTTCTTCAAGAGCAATTATTTAATACTCGTTTAATAAAATTGTGCTTCTCCCGGAGCAACAACACAATATTTTTCTAAAATATTCTATATGTTGTGTTTCTTCAAAAAATAATCTACTTGAATATTAATATAATGTTGTGCTACTTCAGGAACAACAACAAATTGTTATTTAAAAATATTAGATTACTTAAGAATTTACTCGTTAGGAGCAAAACATAATAAATGTTTAAATCTTATACAATTATGCTATTCGAAACAAGTTGTATTCTGCCAGAATATTTATATAATGTTGTGCTTCTTCAGGAGCGACCACAAATTATTTTAAAATATTAAGCTTTATAAAAATTTGCTCTTTAGGAACAATATCTTAATAGTATATATAATAAATTACTCTATTCAAGAGCAAGTAATATTCGGTCAGAATATTAATATAATATTGTACTTTTTCATGAGAAACAATAAATTATTTTAAAATATGAAACTTTATAAAAATTTGTTCTTCAAAAACAAATAGTTTAATATTAAATTACATAAATTATGCTCTTCGAAAGTAAATCATATTCTGCCAGAATATGAATATAATGTTGTGCTTCTTCAGGAGCAACAATAAATTATTTTAAAATATTAAACTTTATAAAAATTTGTTCTTCAGAAACAAATAGAGTAATATTAGATTACATAAAATATGGTCTTCGGGAGCAAGTCATATTCTGCCAGAATATGAATATAATGTTGTGCTTCTTCAAAAGCAACAACAAATTATTTTAAAATATTAAACTTTACTCTAAAGTAAAGATTTGATCTTCAAGAACAATATTATAATATTCTTATAGAATATTAGATCTTATAAAATTAGGTTCTTCGAAAGTAATTAATATTCTACTGGAATATTAATATAATATAAATTGTGCTACTTCTATAGCAACTAAATATTCTTATATAATATTTATACGTTAGGTCGTTAAAAATAAAACAACATTCTTCTAGAATATTAAACTAATGATGTCCCGCTATTTAGGGACAAATAACTTTCTTCTATAATATTAATATAATATTATGCTCTTCGAAGACTAACATAATATTCTTATAAGATATTAGATTTATAAAATTATACTCTTCATGAGTAATAACTTATTTACGATCTTCGGGAGCAAATGTATTCTACTGAAATATTAATATAATATAAAGTTGTAGTTCTTCTGAAATATTAATTTGTATAAATTGATATTTTTCGAGAATACTAACACAATATTATTTTAAATATTGATCAGTAATTAAAAATATTAAATAAATATTTATCTACTATTTATCAATACAGAAAATATATAATCAAATACGATAGTAAAGAGAATACTAACATTTGTTAATTCAATTGGCTTCATCTCCATATACAAAATTTAAATTTTACCTCTGTTCATGTAGTGATTTCTCATGAATGAACCGTTGGATCTCAATTACAACTGTTGGATTTCAAGAACAATGAGATTTGAACTTTTGCCCAAATTTCAATGACGATCGGACAATGGAGTATTGAAATATCAATGTTTGATCTCAGCTGCACAGATTGCCAAAATTCTTCCAATGAATTCAAAAATAATTACTGTTCATGCAATGATTTCTCAAACATGAAACGTTCGATCATAATCATAACCGTTGGATTTTAAGAACAATGAGTTTTGAAGCTATTGTCCAAATTTCACAATGATCGAATCACGGAGTCTTGGAATATCAATATTTGATCACAACTGCACAGGCTACCCAAATTCTACGAATTTTTTAAACTAACTCTCAGGTTTTTTCTCTATTTTGACCCTTATTTATAAAGTTCAAAAGAGAGTTACAACCCGATTAGAATACACTCTTATGGAGTAAGTAGATAACTACATAGACATCTAGATACAACTAAATAGTCATTCATCATTATCTATAATTTTACAACAAAATATTGATTTTAAATGAAGCTAATGTATTTTTAAAAAAATTATAAAAAGAGACAAATTTTAAAATATCAATTTTAATAAAAATAAAGAATAAACACATGGTAACACATATGTTACCCGTATGTTACTGTGTAAAAATATTGTTTTTAAATGAACAAATTGAAAGATTGATTTTAAATGAAAATAATATATTTTTAAAAAAATTATAAAAAGAGATAAATTGTAAAATATTGATTTTAATGAAAAATGAGGAAGTAACATATATGTTACCCATGTAAAAATGTTGTTTTTCAATGAAAAATTGAAATATTAATTTTAAATGAAAATAATATATATTTTTAAAAAATAATAAAATAAGTAAGTTATAAAGTATTGAATTCAATAAAAATGATGAAGTAACACATATGTTACTCGTGTAAGAATATTGTTTTTCAAAAATATTGATTTCAATGAAAATAATATATTTTAAAACAATTATCAAGGAAATTAAATTGTAAAATATAATAATAATAATTATTATAATTATATTTGAAATAGTATACAAATATGATAGTTGGTAGTGGTAACACGTGTTAATCTAATTTAAATTATAGTAACATATGTGTTACCATAATTTAAATTAGTTTTAGTGGTAGAGTAGGGTAAATGGTGGTGGTCGTGGTGGTGGTATAAGACGAGTGATAGTAGTGATAGAAGACGATTTGTAATAGTAACACATATGTTACTAGTATAAAATTATTGATTTTAATGAAAATGATGAAATAACATATATGTTACTCGTGTAAAAATATTGTTTTCAAATAAAAAATTGAAATATGAATTTTAAATGAAAATAATGTATTTTCTTAAAAACTATAAAAAAGATAAATTATAAATTATTGATTTTAATGAATACGAGAAAATAACATATAGTAACATATATATACTACCCGTGTAAAAATATTGTTTTTAAATAAAAATTTGAAATTTGATTTTAAATGAAGTTAATGTATTTTTAAAAAAATTATAAAAAAGACAAATATTAAAATATTGATTTTAATAAAAATAAGGAACTACACATGGTAACACATATGTTACCCGTATGTTATTGTGTAAAAATATTGTTTTTAAATGAAAAAAATTGAAATAATGATTTTAAATTAAAATAATATATTTTTAAAAATTATAAAAAGAGAGAAATTGTAAAATATTTATTTTAATGAAAAATGAGGAAGTAGCATACATGTTATCCATGTAAAAATGTTGTTTTTCAATGAAAAATTGAAATCTTAATTTTAAATGAAAATAATATATTTAAAAAAAAATTATAAAAAGAGAAATTGTATAATATTGATTTTAATGAAAAATGAAGAAATAACATATTGCAACATATTTGTTACCCATGTAAAATATTATTTTTCAATGAAAAATTGAACTATTAATTTTAAATGAAAATAATATGTTTTTAAAAAATTAATAAAATGAGTAAGTTATAAAGTATTGAATTCAATGAAAATGATGCAGTAACACATATGTTACTCGTGTAAGAATATTGTTTTTCAAATGAAAAAATTAAAATTTTGATTTCAATGAAAATAATATATTTTAAAACAACTATCAAGGAAAATATATTGTAAAATATAATTATAATTATTATTATATTTGAAATAATATACAAATATGATATTTTTAGATGAAAATAATATATTTTAGATAAAAATAATATAATTTTAGATAATGAAAAACTAAAATATAGATTTTAAATGAAAATAATGTATTTTTTATTAAATTATAAAATATTGATTTTATTGAAATGAAGTATTTTTTTAAGGCAAACCATGAAAATGAGGTTTTATTTTGAAAAATAAAAAAAGGGTATTTTTCAACTTTTTTACAAAAAGTAAGAACTCTTGTCAAGTTTGTCCGAAAATTAAACCTACTACTTGCACTTTTAAAAATAATTTTTAATTTTTAATATATATGTATTTATTATAAAATATTGTATAATTATTTAATATTTTTGTTTATTTATATTAAACAAACTAAAAATCTCACCTCACCTCACCTCACCGTATATTTTACGAAATCAATGGTAGAATAATGAAGAAATTCAAATCCCTACCCTTCCTTATTCTACCATACTCTACTATACTCTACTCTGTCCTATCCTACCTATCGCCTCATCTATCCACTGCTAGTACCATCAAGCTCCAGTTGCTATCAAAATCACAACAACATATCCACCCGCACCACCTCTCATCCTCTTTCTTCAAACACTCTAACCTATGTCCCTGCACCTTCTTCTACCATCAAATCTCTCCACCCAAATCAACCATAATATTGTTAACGAAATACCAACGTCGATCACAACCCTAACAATGGGTGTCCAATCGGATCTTTTCCACTGCAGCCCACTTAAATTTTCAGATCTAAAACACCAATCTGGTCTTTTCACCAACGATCAGATTTAGATCTAGTTTTTGTGGTGTTTTTTTTTTCTGATGATGAGAAAGTGTGAAAGATGTGTTTTTTGTGTTTTTGGTGATGATTTCTTATTTTTCTCCTTAAAAAATAAATACCCTTATTCCATTCTTGCAAATTCAAAGTTAAACTTGTATCGTACATTCAATATTTTTCGCTCTTACTGATGAAATTAATAAAAGTATTTCTTATGAAAACACATTGAGTTATTAGCATAAAACATATTATGATTATGTTTGATAAAGATTTTTGTAGATTATAAATAGTGAGTTTTACGAAAAGTGTAGATAAAAAATAGGTAAAAATTGTGGGTCCTACGAAATGTGTGGATAAATATAATATTCAACCAACTTATAAATACTTATAAGTACTGACAAACATATTCTATATATCAATGTAAATGAAATGAAATTTCAAATATTTGTTATACCTAGTTAGTAATGTGTTTAATGAGCTTGTGATGGAAAACGAATTTTATCTTAATTTATGTCAATTTTTATTATCTTTTTATTATAAGGGTTATTAGGTACTTTTATTGCTTATTAGAGCATCATTGATTCATTTTAGGGTAATTATATTCACACAATATTTTTTATTTTTTGCACCATACTTTAATTACATTTAACATCCTTAATCTATGAACATTATAGCATTCATTTTCCAACTTTTTTTTATCACATTTTTATCTTCAGCTTTTTATTAATTAGCACATTCTGTGTTTGATAACGGTTTCTATCTAAAAATTTGTTGAGAATTCGTAAAAAGACTTATTTGTCCGTCAAATTTAAAAAAAAAAAACAATAGATACAAAAGTACGATAAAATATTTTTTCTTCATTTCAAAGCACGTAAACAAAATATCTCGACATAAACCATCATTAATGATGAAATATACTAATTAATAAAAGTTGAATATAAGAATTCGATGACAAAAAGTTAAGAACATAATTACAATAATGAACAAAAGTTGAGGATCTTAAGTACAATTAAAATGTGGTGCACTTATAACAAATTGTAGTCTGAATATAATCTCCCTTCATTTTATTGATTGCTAGTCTAGATGGCACAAAAATGTTGAAAGACTTATAATTTATGTAGTATTGATGCCTAATAAATATACATTCAAGTTCAAATTTAGTTTTTTAATATATTCTATGAATTGCTATCTATGTGTATTTTATTTTATTAAAATAAGATAAAATTACATTTACAAATGTATAGAAAATTTCAATTTTGTTGATCTAATATATTTAACGAAATTTCTGAATTTAGACGGGATTCTAGATATTGTCTATTTTTTTCTACCACGTCAGTTTGACAGAATTTTTGATAACTTGTATTAAAAATAAATTATTTTAGACATTGTCTATTTTCTTTATATAGCAATTTTTCTTCACAATTCATCATTGTACGAGAGATGCTCTTAAGATTTTGGAGGTCAAGTGTTCAATTTCACTTAACTTAGCAATTATTAGGTTTGGTATCTTATAAAGCAGCAGCCGCGCAGAGCATTTTCGCTGGCTTTGGTTTTATTAAAAATTAATATAATTGTAAGATTTTTTTTTTTTTTTTAATTATTTGATTTAAAAAGTATTCGTGCATAAATTAAAGTTTCGCGATTGTGTATTATTTATTCTTGCTCATTTTTGTTGATCAATTTGTTTGCATTTCTTAAGAAACACTTAATTGTCAACCGAATAACATTAAAAATCAAAGAACCGATAATTTGTAATAAATCTATCCCGAATTCTTAACAAGAGACGTGTCATAAGATTTATTAGTTTCCTAATTAATCATCAAATCTTCTTCAATAAGTAAAACATTATTTCTCCTAACATGTTCCACACTTAATCTTAATTCCTTATCCAAGAGAGAGAGAGAGAGAGATTTAGACGAAACTAATTTGTGGACCAAAGGAACTCCGGTATAGATCCGCATGCCACAATGCATGAACAAGATACGCAGTCAAAAAAGAATAAATCAAGAAAATAATACCTACTTCTAGAATCGGAGAACTCTTTGTTCATTCAATAGCACGTTTATAAGAATATTGTGAGGTGAGGTCCCTCTCAATGCCAACTCTTTGACCTTCTTTTGGCATTATGTTCAGAGTATTAGAAATAAAAATTAAAGAAATCAATTCCTAAAATTGAAATAAAAATATATGTTTTTGCAAATAATTCCCTCTTCTTTCTATAAGGGGAGTTATATGATACATGAGTTTAATTTAAATTGCAAGAACTACGACTTTTAATACAAAGCATTCAATTCAATTTATTGAACTGTTTATTTAAAAGTTCACAAATCGAATTTTCTATTTATTTTCTTTTACAATTTTATATAATTAAAAAGTCGTCGACTACTTGACTTTAAAAATCGCTAGAGTTTTCTATTCAAAGCCTTTGCCCCACTTTGAAGTCGGAAAAAGTAAGAAAAAAACAACTGAAACCCAAGACATTAGTATTGGTTTTCAATAAATATGAATCATATGGTAGACCCCAAAAATGTCTTATGAAATGACAAATGTGAACAAAATTATACATTTTTCATATTTTCTTCACCTCCATTGAATTTTTAGTACAGTTTGAATATAAAGCAGCCATCAACTTTGACTTTATCTCACCAACCTATTCATATATATTTTTTGCATAATAATTTATTTGTGATTTGTTTGGTGGATTATATAGAATAAAATTAAATCCCACAAAAAAATTTAATTAAAAAAATTTAAAGATTATAATGGTTGCTTGTCGATGGTTTTGTTGTGCATTTGTGACATTCTAGTCACTATTCATTATTTTTTTGTAGGCATCATCATAATAATTTATAGGTAGGAGTGGAATTAAAAGGGTCAAAAAAATTTAGACTAGACAAAGATATAAAAAAGAATTTTTTTTTTGCTTTTTTGCTATGGCAGGGAGTGCTTCAACTTAGGGGAGCCACTTCTAGATTCGCCCCAGTCTATAAGTTTAGGTTTGTACTTTGTAGTGAGTACCTGCCAACGAATTCTACTAATTTGATTGTTAAAAAATTATTTTTGATCAAATAAAGATTAGTATACTCTTAATTTTATATTTTAGTTAAAATAGATACTAAAAAGGGAAAGAAAATTAATTTTATATTTTAGTTAAAATAGATACTAAAAAGGGAAAGAAAATAATATCTTCGTCCCTACAAACTATCTCACCAACTTTAGAACGAATATTAAATAAATTCCATTTAATCATTTTTTGTTTTTGAGTGGGGGAGGAGGGGTAAGGAGATACCAATCCTTGAACTCTTGATTTGAGTAGTAGAAACAAAAAATTTTAACCAATCGAAAATCATAGTCATTGACTATTGGTGATTTGGTTGTGTAATGAAATTTTGATATTTTTAAAAACCTAAACAAATATCAATAAGGCTAGCAAAAGATAGTTGAGTAACTTAGAGTTTAATCTATTGGGACAATTTTGCTTTATATTGTAGAGTAGGTGGAGTAAAGTTTGTGAGTCACTTTTTTGGAAGTATGTGAACAAGTCGAATAACAATAATAAGAAGCAGAAATTTATAATTCAAAACTATTCCTATGCTTTCTTCGTCCCTTGCATATTGGCCCCAAGATTTTTTTCAATCGAGAAATAATTCGGCTTCTGTTTATTGGAAACAAATTTATACAACAAAGTTAGAATAAGTTGCGATGCAAGTGGAAAAATATTTGATATTGACTAGTCTAAATGTACGGAAACTTTTTAGTTCTGAATTCAACGATTTTTCTAGCTGCTTAAAATTAGGAATGTGAAATTCATTAAGGACATACTTTTGTTGTCGAATAGGCCAGTCGAGTTGGGGTCAACTAGGTCAATTGGACCGACTTGGATAAATTTAAATAGAATAATAATATTTATAATCAGTAACTACTGTAGTCAATCTATGTGACAATTTTAATTGATATGTTATCTTAAATATAGAGTTTTGATTCCTGTTCAAAATGACATATCAATTAATACTACATAATTGCCACATAAACTGATTATGGTAATCGCTGATAAATAGCATTATTCATTTAAAAAACATTTTATCTCTGATTTTTATGTAAAAACTTAATTTTCCTAAAAGTGATTCTGGATTTACTATCAAAATAAATAATTTATTTTTTATTTTAATCAACAAAAAACTATTTATTTTAAAATTTACGTATAAAATCATAAACTCAGCCAAATATTCTCTAGACAATGATTATCTTGACAGATTATTATTCGATATAATTGTAATAGAGTCGACTCTATGTCATTATGACATATTATCAATTCAACCATCATTGTATAGTTCACAATTTTTTTTTAAAAATTAAACCACAATTTGCTAAAGTAAAAAAGACAACTACTACAGCTACTGCTGCTGCTATTATTATAATTATTTTACGTATCTAGACGTTCTGACTAGGTTGGTACTTCTATAACACTTTCATCATCTATCCATTCCAATATTTTATTAATAATATTAAAAATATTCACTACATTAAAGTGGAGAATAGATAAAAATAATAGAACCTAGGGGTTTTGAGTTAAATGATCTTGTCAAACAATAAATATAATAAAATAACTCTCATTCCACAATGTTTTGGTAAATAGCCTCTTCCATTAAAAAAGGTATAAAAAATATGAGAAAATATCTAAAATGCCCCCAAGGTGGTTAAAGCAAATAATACCCTTACTTTTTCATTTTCATTCCAACGAGATCAAATGGCAGCCACGTCTCTCTCTCATCACCATCTCCATTACAGTTGATCAAGAAATCCAAGAAATCTTTATTTTTGTCCTCTCTCTTTGTCCATTGTAGTTTTGAGTGGTGTGAAACTTGTTAAATAATCCACATTTGAGATTTGTAATTGGATAAGGTAATAGATACATACTAATATCAATTTACGTAATTTTTTCATCCATTTTCATTCGGTTTCTGACATTGTGTTTGATATATGCATTTTGCACAAGAATGTGTCATAACGTCATATATGTCGTTATCATCATCTATAACCGCATCCATGCCGTTATCTTATTTTTCCACCGCCAAGATGTGTATATAAACATGGGCATTTATAGCATTGTTGATGATATATGCATTTGCCTAAGAATACACCATAACATCATATATGCCGTTATCAAGGATCTATAACGGCACCCATGCCGTTATCTTATTTTTCACTTTCATGCGCATATAACCTTTAATGTGATTACTTTCATTAAATATATATTTGTTTTAGTGAGTTAATATGTGAGTGCGGAAAATTTAAAATCAAGACATGTATGCCGTTATTCACAATGTATGTATAACCGGAGATAGTGGCGTTATCTAATGTCCGACTATCACCATCTACCTAGCTTTGTGTTTGATAATTGGCTTTGAATGTATAGACTAGTTAAGTGCTATTGGACGTAGGTCAATAGTTTGCACTCATAATGTATTGGTTGTAAAATTTATTGATATGCACTTTGACTTGTATAATGTAGCATTTTGTGATATGATCAACCAAATCTATTTGTTTTATGATGAATTGCGGTCATGGATGTGTTGGACAAAGTGTGGATATCGGTTTGTTATTTCGTTGAGTTTGTGGAAAAAGAAGGCGGTGGATGGACATGGAAGTATATAGGCAATTGTCAAGCAAATGTGACTCCCATTCTTGTTTCAAATACCACTACCTATGCAGAGTTGTGCGATAAAGTTCAAAGGGTTTTGGGGTTGATTGTATGTTAAATGATATAGAGATGGCAACCGTTGTCCCCGGAATGTCTAACGCCCCGCCTTCCTCCTATGAAGATTGATTGTGACAACAAGTGAAGTTGTATCTCTCTGCTTTATAGAGAAGTTCCTCTTTGTGTTACACTTTTGACGAAAGGTGTTGAGGAGTATGAAGAAAATGATGGTTTAAGAGAGAACCAAGAACATGCTACTATCGTATCACATGGTGACTCATTGAGTGAAATGCAAGCATGAAGATGGTACATGTGGAGACATGAATCGAGAATTAAATTATGTGCGGGATGAGGGAAATATAGGAGATGCAATTCTTGATGGAAACTTTGTGGATTGGGATGGTTTGAATATAATTCCAAATAGCCCTAGAAGAGAAAATTTACACGAAAAATCTCCTATGACGGTTGCGCATTGTCCACGTGAAGGTGTTATCTACAACAACATTGAGAATTTAACGGCGGATATAAGTTCAATCCCCATGGGCCATCATTGAGGATTCTCGAAAATGTGGATTTGCAAGTGAAACAATTGTTCCCTACTGAAAAAAGCTTTGTTATCGGTTGTACTTGCTTGCACCGAGGTATCACTTGAGTTTAAAGTGAAGAAGTCAAATAAATCTATTTATGTAGTTGTTTGTTTGGAGAAAAATTGTAATCAAGCGCCTCCGGCAATAAAGATGAAAGAATCATTATGTTTCAAGTTCGAACCTACTATAGCCATCACACATGCTCCATGAGTGTTCGTCGTCGAGATCATCGACATGCTAGCTATTCATTTATTGGAACTTACATTGCCTCCAAGTTTGAAGATGCCGAAAGGATTTACTGACCGAGAAACATCATCAATGATGTTCATGAAGAGTTTAGCATAACTATAACCTATAATAAAGCATATACGGCAAAGTCTTTTGCTTATGGATCGTCCGAGGGACACTGATGAAAGTTATGCCAAATTACCTTCAGATTGCCATGTTTTGAAGGAAAAAATCCTGGCACATTGACAACATTGAAACCGATGATAACATGCGTTTCAAGTACTTTTTCATGGCTCTAGGACAGAGTATACGTGGATATCAAACTTCAATGCGACGAGTAATTTGTGTAGATGGAACATTCATGACATGCAGATATCGAGGAACTCTACTTGTGGCCACCTGCCAAGATGCAAATATTCAAATTTATCCGCTTGCATGGGGTATAGTTGACTCAGAGAATGAGGCGTCCTGGACTTGGTTCTTTCGTAACTTGTGGAAAATAACTGGTGACTCCGAGGATTTAGTGATTATTTCAGACCGTGGCAAAAGCATTCCTCATGCATTTAAAAATGTCTACCAGTTTGCACATCATGTGAATTGTATATGGCACTTGAATAATAACTTGAAGGTTAAATTTTCAAGAGTTGATTTATCCTCATTGTTCGAGAAGGCGTGAGGCCTATACCACAACAGATTTCGAGGCATACATGGCAGCTTTGCGGTAAAAAAAAAGGCATCGAGAGTACTTGGAAAAGGATGTTGGTGGTTTCCATTTTGGAGTAGAGCACATTTCAAAGGAGTTCGATACAATATCATGATGACAAACAACGCAGAATCTGTGAATTCCGCTTTGAAGGAGGCCCGAGATTTTCCCGTAGTTGGTTTGATTGAGTATATTCGCCAGTGTTGCGTAAATGGTATTATGAAAGGCATATAGAAGCGAAAAGTGCACTACCCAACTCACCCCACCTATGGAAGAGAAGATGTGCTTAAAGTATAACGAGTCACATGGTGGAACGCATGATTGGATATCCGAAAATGAGTTTCGTGTAGTTAAAAATATGGAATCATACATTGTTAACTTGGAAGAATACATGTGTACTTGTAAGCAATTTGATCTAGATAAATTTCCTTGCCAACATGCAATTGTCGCCGCAAGCGTGAGGGTCCCGATGGTTATAGCCTTTGCTCTCCTTTCTATACCACATTTTGTTGGCGACAAGCGTATTCGTAATTCATATACCCATTACCGAATGAGGATGAGTGGCAAATTCTCGATGAAGTTAGATCAATAATGGTCTTTGCGTCCATTAACAAAAAGACCTCTTTGGACGCCCACCAAACAACGAAAAAATCAATTGGAGAGGCACGCGTGTTCGTAAATGTGCTAGGTGTTTGAAGACCGGTCATAATCGGACTACTTGTACAAATGCTTTGCCGGCTACAAAGAACCGAACATAGTTTTGTAATCCAACATCCTTTTTTTTGATAAGTATGCAATTTGCATATCGAATTGTATATATTTTTTCATTCTCAAACCGCAAAATTGATGTTATTTCCATGTATGTTATGGTTGAAGTTTTGAATTGATTTATTGTGGTGGTGTTTATTGTAATGTATGTTGCAATAAATTCAATATTTGACAGGAGTGAAAAGATATGTACCGTGGAGTTCAACTTGTAAGTTTTGAATTGATTTATAGGCCTAAAATGTCTTATCTATTATTTACTTCGGCATTAAACAAGTTATTTTGGATAAAATTACTCTAAATGCTTAGTGTTTCAACTTCAAATTCATTTCGAACAGTATAAACACATAACGGCAGCAATGCCGTTATGGGTACACTATAACGGCAGGCTTGCCGTTATGGGTACACTATAATTTCTCAAGTTATAATTACCTCAATTTTAAACATGTTATTTTTTATAAAATCACTCTAACAAGTTAGTGTATCAACCTTGAATTCATTTTGAACAGTTTAAAAACATAACGGCAGCTATGCCGTTATAGGTACACTATAACGGCAGGTTTGCCGTTATAGGCCTAAAATGTCTTATCTATTATTTACTTCGGAATGAAACAAGTTATTTTGGATAAAATTACTCTAAATGCTTAGTGTTTCAACTTCAAATTCATTTCGAATAAGATATAAAACATAACGACAAAGAATGTCAAGCATGGTACACTATAACTTGTGCAGACTTGCCATTATGGGTACACTATAATTTCTCAAGTTATAATTACTTCAATTTTAAACATGTTATTTTTATAAAACCACTCTAAAAAGTTAGTGTATCAACCTTCAATTTATTTAGAACAGTTTAAAAACATAACGGCATCGATGCCGTTATAGGTACACTAAAACGGCAGGTTTGCCGTTATGGCCCGAAAATGTCTTACCTATAATTTACTTTGGTATTTAACATTTTATTGTTTATAAAATTACTCTAAATGCTTAGTGTATCAACTTCTAATTCATTTCAAAAGTTTAAAAATATAACGGCAGCCTTGCCGTTATGGGTACACTATAATTTCTCAAGTTATAATTACTTTAATTTTAAACATGTTATTTTTTATAAAATCACTCTTAAAAGTTAGTGTATCAACCTTGAATTCATTTTGAACAGCTTTAAAAACATAACGGCAAATTATGTCAAGTTATAGAATACTTATAACGGGTTTTGCCGTTATAGGCCTAAAATGTCTTATCTATTATTTACTTCGGAATTAAACAAGTTATTTTGGATAAAATTACTCTAAATGCTTAGTGTTTCAACTTCTAATTCATTTCGAACAATATAAAAACATAACGGCAAAGAATGTTACTTATGGTACACTATAACGATTGCACTTGCCGTTATGGGTACACTATAATTTCTCAAGTTATAATTACTTCAATTTTAAACATGTTATTTTTTATAAAATCACTCTAAAAAGTTAGTGTATCAACCTTGAATTTATTTTGAACAGTTTAAAACATAACGGCATCCATGCCGTTATATGTACACTAAAACGGCAGGTTTGCCGTTATGGCCCTAAACTGTCTTATCTATAATTTACTTCGGCATTAAACATGTTATTTTTGATAAAATTACTCTAAAAGCTTAGTGTATCAACTTTGAATTCATTTCGAATAGTATAAAAACATAACGGTAGATATGCCGTTATGGGTACACTATAACGCCAGGCTTGCCGTTATCTTCCTCCAAAACTAACTTCTCGCATAATTCGACCATAACAATGTTATTTTTTAACGCATACGCTAATATGTGCCTTATTTGTTAAGATAACATCAACGATGCTTAGTTTAGTTGATTTGTTTGTTAACACCTTTAATACTTTACTACAATAGACGCATGGATAGATAAGATGTCATAGAATAAGTATAATTATCTTAAATGGTTTTCTACTTCATAATGTGTTGATTTATTTTTTCAGTCAACATCAAGATCGGATGGAATTTGAGAAAACAAACTAAAATAGGCGAAATGGACCGAAAGTGTACGAAATATTGGAGATGGGGATCAACACGCAAATATATAAAGTTGAAGGACTCAGATTGCAAATAAAATAGGACTAATTTGAAATAAAAGATAAAATTAGAGGACTAAAATGACTACATTCAAAAGTCCAAGGACTACGATGCAAAAAATGCAAAATATATTTTCACCGTCCGCTCTAGCGACAACCACCGACCAGAATGGGCTTGTTGTCCGCTGAAGCGACACAGAAGCGCCGAGATCGGCTTCTTCTTGCTCGCTCAAGCGGGCGGCAAAGCGCCAAATGGGCTTCTTTGTCGCTTGGCGGGAGGCGACAAAGCTGAATAATATTTGGGTCGGCTTCGTCCGCCGAGCGGACAACCATCTGAGATTCTTTGTCGCTTGGCGCCGAAGTGACAAAGAACGCCCAATTTGGTTGGTATGCGCGCTCGAAAGCGACACCAAAGCCAAATGGGCTCAAGCCGTCCGCTGAAGCGACATTAAGTCCGCTCAGCGGACAGCCGTGGGGGTTTAAAACCCACGGCTAACATATCCACCTCCATAAAATCACATCTCGAACTCGGTTTCTCTTCAACTCGGTTTCTCCTCCTCTTCACATCACCACTAAACTAAAATATTGGCCTATACAAATTCAAGTCAAGGGTTTAGTATTGTTCACATCTCATCATATACCACATTTCTCCAACCTACAATCAATCAAGGTACCATGGCTAACTTTGCTTTGAAGTTATAAATGTTGATATCAATTGTATTTTTAGTACGTTTTTTTCGAATTTGGAGGTTGGGCAATGAAGAATTTGTTTTGGATTAATTTGTTGTGGTTGGTTTGGGTGTTGATGATCTCAAAATTTTTGGTTTCTTGCCATTTCAATGTTGTGCAATTAACATTGAATTACCATACACCCACCAAGTGTTTGAAGAAATGACTCATCCAATATTTTCATCATTTTTGTTTCCTTAGCACATTTGCTCATATCCTACACTGGTTACCATACTTTTTCAACCCAATGGCAATCTTTACATACGATCACACTCTACACAAACACGGCATCTACCCCGATCAACCATGCAAACACCAATTACCACGCATCTTTTCCATTTTGAATTCGCATTGTTTGTAACATTAGTGTTTTGATTTGTTGCATGTTAGATATAATGCCGAGAGCAAAGAAACCAACGCAAGATGTGGGCTCAAGCTCGGGAAAGAGAAAGCCTCCATCAAAGAAGACATCCAAACAACCGATAACTTATGATGATATGAAATTTGAGACTGAGGCAGCTTGGATTATCTATACAAAGGACACAAGCCAACGCAATATTATACCGCAGCGAAGGGTGTTAATAACGGATTTCAAAATGAATTGCTCGGTCAAGTTATTACAGAGGAATCGATGGGAAACATTTGTAGCCACTCCGCTGGTTGCCTATGTAGAAATCGTCAAAGAATTCTCGCCAATATCCATGATGACATCGACAACCCCGATCATCCTAAGTATCATCAAGTATACATGAGAGGGCAATATATTCCATTCTCCCCTTAGCCATTCTCCGCTACTACGAACTTGACAACACGGAGAACGCATGGTTATCAAGCCGCCACTAGTAATCTTGATGAAGTAGTCGCTCCATTGCCGAGGAAATGGATCATTGGCACTGTTGGAAGCAAAAGACATTACACTATAAATGTCTTACTCCTCAAGCACGCACATTAGACAAAATGGTGAGCGCCAATCTTCTCCCTCGACACATACTTCTACGGTCACTATGGAGCGAGCACGCCTACTTTATCGGCTCCAAAGATAAGACCCTCAATATCGGTACCTATATATTTTTCAATGTCTTGCATATTCGAAACAACCGGAGATGTTTGGCCTTCCCATCGCTAATTACTAGACTTTGTGAAATGTACGGCATTGACCTCTCCCATGAGGTCACCCAGGTGAAGCGTACAATACAGATAGACAGAATGGGGATACGTAGTTCTGAACTACACATGACTCGCAACTGGAGCGAATCACACGGGGGGTCCCATTGGCGGCGTGGTAATGTACCGCTCAAACCGAACTCTGCAAATGATGATCCAATGGCCGAGGACCTCCATGAAACGGTCACTTCACCAACATTGGCATCTATTTCTCATGAGATTCGTCACTTGCGTACCTCGCAGGTGGAACTCGAAGCACAAATTTGGGAGATTCGGGAGGCCCAAGTCCAAGAGGCCGAATCACGCCCGACGGAACACGATCGTTATCCACCCAAATGACACACTCCTTGGCTATTTTCAGTCTCTACCCACCGCCGCCTCCCCAATGATTGGGACTTCTTCATTTTGTGGGTTGGGGGTGGGTGCAAATTGGGTAGTGATGTTCAAATTGTATGAAGTCGAATGCTTTATGTTAACGAATAAAGAAAACATATTTTCCATCATCCTTTGTGTAAGAAAGTCTACATTTTGCCAACTCAAGATGAATTAAGATTGCTCAGTGCTGCCGCTTGTGCATTATATATGGTCTTTGGAAATAGTCAATAATGTATATGTCTACTTTTTGAGACTCTCATCGTCGTGGAATTTAGAAATGTATATAAAGTTAATAAACTAAGCTTTTGGAAATAGTCAATAACCTGGTTCATTTATAGGCATAACGCCATGCATGCCGTTACTTTATAACTATAACGGCATGCATGCCGTTATGGACTACATGCCGTGTTTCTATTATTCGAGCCTCTCAAACATCTTAGTTTTACTTCAATGTACTTAAATTGAATACTTTAAGAGGTTAGAACCCCGTATGGGGTTCAATTATAGGCATAACGCCATGCATGCCGTTACTTTATAACTATAACGGCATGCATGCCGTTATGGAAACTATCATGCCGTGTTCCTCTATTACGAGCCTCTGAAACATCTTAGTGCTACTTAAATGTACGTAAATTGAATACTTTAAGAGGTTAGAACTTGTGCAGGTTCATTTATAGGCATAACGCCATGCATGCCGTTACGGTATATGTAGAACGGCATGCCTGCCGTTATGGAAAACTACACAAGTGTGTTTCTGTAGTCCGAGGCTCTCAAACACCCCACTGTGGGGTTCAATGTTGATAAAAGTTCTGAATCTGATGAAATATGTGGTTGAAAATTAATTTCTCAAACACAATATATACAAAATGAACTGAGATCCACCTGTATCAAATATGAGCCAATCAAAAATAAATTATAGCTAACTCGACCCATTCTAATATCTTTTACGAAACAGCCTTCCAAACCTGCTGACATAAGAAGACGTAACACAAGAAAACTTCCATTCTGGCACCAAGCAATTAAATTATTTACAAAATGAACAGCCATCGTTGACAAGGATTCAACTAAAACGACTTCATTTCCATTTCTTTCCTCCAATTTTTCCTACATTATCCTTCACATTTACACTATAAGTTTTCATAGTAGAAACAAAAAATGACACAGAGTTACAAAATACATAAACTGCTTTGCTATGCCTGACCTCCATACGAAAATGACAGTAAATGACTACAGAATAATATCACATGGGCATAACAATGCTAAATGAATTACATAAACTGATTCTAAGGATCAAATTCTCCTGCAAAAATCTCAGCTGCCATTTTCTGCCTCCACATTAGCATATGCTTGGGTTGAACAAGATTCAGGTCAAGACTGGCTAAAGAAAATTCGATGAACTTGACCGTATAAAGTCCACAATCAGATCTGAAAAAAGATATAAAATTTGAGGTTTTAGTCCAATCATCAACATATTGAAGCCATTCTTTAACTAAAAAAACTTACCCATTATCTTGTACGGGAAGCTTCTTCACCCTATGATGCGTGAACATTGATGTGCTATAGTTTTGATTGACGTATTTTTGCATGAGACGTGGTACGACCACCTTTAAGGGTTTCAAGCGTTTGCCAAGGTTGCTTTCACGCACCATACTCGTCAAGCTATCGAAGATGTTGAGTCGTCTCTCTTCCAAGTCAATCTCGACTGCAAACCAATGTAAATTCGGGACACAGTACGGAAGATAAAGATAGCGACAAATCTTCCAAGGTTTTCCCAGATTGAGAGCTGCCCCTTCAACATAATCCACCAACATCTTTGCAAACGAATCGTCTGAGTTATTGTGGCGAGTCTTGACACTATCTTCAAAGGCATTTTCAACAAGTTGCCGTAAATTAGAGTCGAGAACGATACGGTCTTGTCGAAAGAGGTTTGGATATTTAACCGCCGCTCTCGATATGAAATAATGCCGAGTCAATATGCTGCACGTAAACATGCAGTTAATAAGTTGACATGACCTAGTAATATTGAAAGCTGATAAGATTTTTACTTACGTCACCAGTGAGCCACCGACTCTGATCACGAAGATCCTCAAAAATGTGTCCTCCCAAGATCACAGTTGCCAATGCAACTGCATCCCTATACATTCAGGTGGCACCACCAAAAAAATCAGCTTTACATTGAAGGAAGATAACACACTAGATGCAGGTAAAGGAAGAGAACAAATTACCTTGGTGACGCTTTTTCCATCCACGCATTCAGGTCACTTACTTTTGCAGGATCCACTTCTCGAAATGGGTCATATACAGTGACATTCTTGAACTTCCTCCTCTTTAAAGGATTGGTCCACGGGCTACGCAATGCTTTTCCTTTCCTCCTTTTCCTTTGCCCTCTATCTTTAGGTGATTCATCATCCGTGTCTCATCCTCAAGCAAAATTGCAGAAGATTCTCCAACTTGATCTAAAAATAGATTCAATCAGTATTCAATCAACAATCAACTTCTACACAGAATGTCAACATTTTTGTTTTCAATCTACAGATTATATACCTTCGTGATGCCTTTCTCATGGATCGCTCCGGTTGATTTGACATCACAACGTCAACATTTTCATGTTCTCCCAAGCGTTGCTTAGAATCTGGATCGATATCCAAGGTATTTCTCGATACCCGACTATGGCGGTTGAAGGGTTCGATAGCATGCCTATGAATGGAGGTCAATAGAAACCTCATTAATCTCAACTCATTATGGAACTAAAAATAAAAATCACAACAAAATAACCAACATTGACAAGTAGCACTCCTTCGCCTTCACCTTGTATTGGCGTGACTTTTTCCTCTTCGTTTGTGCAATCTTCTACATTAACAGAATTCTCAACTGCAGCCTCGAAAACACACTCTTCCTCCCGCCCCTTATTCTCTTTCTCGGATATTGTCCTCATGATGAGGTGAACAGTGTCAAATCTCATCGCTTCGATCGAACCTACCATTGTCTGGGTGAAACTCATCTCCTCGTGGTTGGGATACACCACTTCCAACCAACTTCAAAGACCTATCAAGTTTAGTCTCAATGTGATCACATCGAATTTATCACACGCACCACCGCACTCAAGTTCTCTCATTTCTTGTCTAACTACCTCTAATACATTGTTGTTATGAGAGGAAGATGGTGTATCGCGTGGCATCCGGTGCGGTGGAAACAGTGGTTCGTCTTCCTTAGACTCCTCTACTCCATCCGAATCCAAGCTATTATCCACTCCGGAGTCTTCTACATCATCAAGTGGTGTCATTTCGATAGTATTCTTCCTCGGCTTCTTCCCGTGAAGGAACTAATGTGCGCTTCACCGTAAGTCGCATGATTTGAATTTTAGTATCCAAGAATGTGCTCACACTTTCTCCGTCCACCTTCGTCTCGCTGAAAATCCCACCCCAACATTCTTGGAATTACGTCACCTTCCACTGTGAGCAAACCGCTTCCCTAGACCGTATCGCTTCAAACGCCCAAATCAGAGAAAGTAAAACATTGCTAGTCGGTTCATAAATTGGAATATTATACAAACAATGAAAATAAATTAACATTTACCATGATTGCAAGAGGAAATCCATGAAAGTTGTAGGATATCGTTCATTTCTTTCATATTTCTTCACTGCTTTCTCCTTTTATTTGATTGAATATCCCAATTGTGTACTCATACGATCTCTTTCCCCAAGCATAGTTGTTGAATCGTCCAAAATTATCAACCAAATTAAACCACCACAAGTTCGATTCGTATTCTCTTTCGCACTCAACAAAACATATGCCAAAATTAAGAGAAGGCCCATCTTGAACTTGTCCGGCTGGTTTCACACCTTCGAATGCATTCAACAATTGTCTTCTTACCACTTTTCCTTTGCTCTTCTTGAAGTATTTTTGGATAAGATCACTTTGTAGGCCTAAGTTCTCATCCTCCGATTCCAACTCCTCGACTTTTAGGCCATCACTAATACAAATTCTTCTAACCCAAACCTAGCAATCCTGCTTTCCAAACTTGCACCAAACTTCATTCTCTTTCAATGTCCTCACCGTTCTAACAATACATTGGTGAACGATTTGAAGAGAAATTTTAATCTCCATAATGAAAGAAGGTGGCCAAAACACGAATCAGAATTTCTTTTGATGATCGGAATCTAAAGCATAATACACCTCATTGATAATTTCAAGTTTACATCTATTACTCGATTTTTCCTCGAACCCTTTCTTCAACATCAATAAAATATTCCATTTCAAAGTCAATCAAAAAAAATAAAGCGAGGCAAGTTGGATTATAACATACTAATAATTGGCAATAAGTGTAATTGTTATCCATGAAATGATAAATTGTACACAACAGAAAATGTTTGCCAAGGATGTAAACATATTACCGTTAACTAGTTTGGGAATATGCATGCAAATTTGTGAGGATGAAGAGCAAATAAAGGTGGGTTAAATTCCTAATACTCGAGTGCTAGGATAATCCCACACCGCCATTTCTTTGCAAACCAACTCGAGAACATAATCTGCTCCCGAGTAATTCAAATTAAGCTCCAAAAAAAGTAACTGAAATAAATAAATCTCAAAGACCGTTGTCCAAGATGGTGAATGAAAGGAACACACAAGCACCAGCAACACTAACAAATTCAGGCCAGAGGATCAGAAAGTATATGAAAAGTTCAGGAACGCATGAACATGTGTCAGTTGGATAATGTCAACTATGCATTCTCAGTCATGCAACTCTCTAAAACAAATATTTTAAGTCACAAAGTCATATCAATGCATCTGCGGATCACACAATAAACACAGTCTATTTTTGGACGCAGCGATAATGTATCCAATGCAAAGCATCATTTTCAATGAAAATGAACTATTCATATACCAAAGAAAACTTGCATTGCCCCACACCACATATTTTGCAAGCTAGCGTGTCATTTTGCGGTGTGAATTACTCATATAGAGACCATTCAATAACATAGGCCGCAGTCGTCCATTTTACAAACCAAGACCCAATGTCGACCACACTCAGATAATGTTTATCCTTCATTAAAATTGAATGTTGTTTGAAATGCCGCATTTAGTCTTTGAGATTAGAATTGTACAATATTATAATTCAATGGAAGTATACAATGAAATATAATTTACAACATGTAGCAATTTTGAGAAATTCGTGACAAACCAAAGTTCTCTCTACGACTCAACCTCAACCTTTGAAATTTTGAAACCATCTTGGTATCAAGAAAGAGTAGACAAAATTGTAACACTACGTAATATACCATTTCGACGAGAGGACACTTCCATGGGATTAAAAGGGTTGTTTATAGGAGAATGTTATGCCAATAACTTCAACATTGCGAGCCTAGAAAAAAGCTACCTAAGAACAAGCATTCCAGTGCCCAACACAAAATTAATGTCTTGTTTCAAAAACAAGTGATTCCCAAAAATCAAACCAAATGCCCTTCTTCATCAAACAGAATAAAGTGCAATTTTTAGACAAAAATTTCATATTGTCAAAATTGCAAATGAGAAAAATGAGCGAGAAAATTTCATATATGTCGAATTAGACGTAAAATTCAAGCAAAATCTATCAAAAGCAATGAAAAATGATGAATAAAGTGCAATTTTACAATGTTATCACTCACCTTATGAAATTTTTGGACGTAACTTAATATCTCAGAGAGAAGAGAGAATGAACAAATTGTTTGGCGGCGAGATTCGCTTTCCAACCTGAGCAAAGACTGACCGGGTTCGGGTTCTCGACTTTTGTGGCGGAACGGTGGCGAGTTTGATGAGTGGATGGAGAGCTTGATGGATGGAAGAGCTTGATGGATGGAGAAGCTTGAACCGGAAGAAAGAGATGAAAACGTTTGCAAATGAAATTGAAGAGACAAAGGTCATTTCATATATTTGGAAGAGGAGATTTATGTAATTTACCAATTATTCAATTTTTGATATTAATTTTATTTGTTTATTTCTGGTCAAGGGTCATTTACCAAAATGTTTTGTGGGCCAAGGTTATTTAATGGTATTTCCCTAGAACCTATAATAGATTCGTTGTATTTATCAAAAAAAATAAATGTGGGAGTAAAATATGGAACTGTCCACCACCAAGTATAAGAGACTAGGCATGGCAATGTTCGGCTCGGCCCATTCAAAACGAGCTCGGCTCGCCCAAAGGGACAAGCTCGTCCCAAAACGTGGGCTCGGTTCGCCCACGAGCTCAGGCCGAACAAGCCGAGCCGAGCTACCCACGAGCTCCGCTTGGCCTTGATTTTTTTTTTAATAATTTAAAAAAAAAAAAAAAAGAAAATATCGGAAATGCTTCGATTGAATTGAGTATATAATAGATTGAGAGATTAAAGTGTAAAAAAAATGAGTTTAGAATGGAGTATTTATAGGAAAATAATTGAACTTTTAAAAAAGAAAGAAAAAATAAAAATATGATAGTTGGCATGAGCCACGAGCCGAGCGGCTCGTGGCTCGTGCCTTTTAGCTCGTGGGCACTGTCCATGAGCCCAAAACAAGCTCGGCTCGTATTTTGCTGAGCCGAATGAACTCGGCTTTTTTGTTTTGGAGTTCGGTCCTAGCTCGTGCTCGTCCTTAGACGAGTCCGAGCCGGCGAGCCCATGAGCCGACGAGCTTTTTTGCCACCCCTATGAGAGACTATGCTAGGAACTTTTGATGTCAAATGAATCGCAACACATTTCTCTTCATGATAATTATGAACAATAGTGCCCTCCAAGGGCATATCTCAGCAGGTGGAACAATCAGCATAAGGCTTGCTTCCAGCGGTAGGGTAGGAGTTTGAATTCTAATGGAAACCTGCGACTGGATTTTATTCGGTATGGAGCAATTACTTTAAGAGCGGATCCTTGTGCGCAGAAGTGTACAGTCAGATGATGGGAACTCGGGAGCCAGTTGAGGCATAATCCGCGATTTACCTCCTTCAAAGTTCTAGGTGTAAGGGTCTTGAGGGTCCAGCATTTAATCTGGCATGTTGGGAAACCTGGGTATCAAAAAAAAAAAAAAAAAATGAACAATAGTAATGTGCATATGAAAAGTCCGATTGAGACACCTGAGAAATGCCACCACGAAGACCTTTTGTTATAGTAAGCATAAGATAGCTACCAAATATATGTGCTGAGTCAGTGATCAAAACTTTCTTTATTCATCTACTCATGCATAATCAATGACATAGACTGCTGTGACAAGTTTAACTTCAAATGCATTTGCCCCACTCTCTAATGTAAGTAGTCACTAAATGAAGAAATTTGTCAAATAACAAAATATTATATTAATTAAAACAAACTAACATAACCTCAATAAAATATATCATATATATTTCTTGCTTACAATCACTACTACTATTTACACTTTGTATCTTGAGGCGAATGACATGTCATGAGTCATGACATAATGTTAACCTCAATAAATTTTTTTGTCACCCTTAATTAATACGGTATACTTTTCGTAGTTAGAGCAACTCCAACCATGATTTTTTAATTAGTGCAACTTTTACATCAAAATAGTTCAATTTTCACACTATTTTTTTTTACCCATATCCAACCATGATCTTTAAAAATTGCACCAAATAAATAGTACTGGTTTTGTTTCTTTATTAAAAGAGTATGAAAAGAGATGTATAAGGAAAAACGAATTTGACAAGTATAAAAGAAAGACAAAAATGAAATTAAAAAAAAAAAGTGAATTTCACGCCAAATGAATAGTGCTACGCGAATTTGGCGAAACACTATTTACTACTCCATTTTGGAGTAGGGTTTACCGCTCCATTGGAGCATCATTTCAGCTCCAATTCACACCAAAATGGCGTTGCGTTGGAGTTGCTCTTAAAACTATCAAGTGCTTCAAATCTTTTATGTTATATGCAAAATTGCACAAATTACATGGATTTTAGGGTCGATTTTTTTTTTTTTTTTTAATTTGAACATGTTTTCTTTCTTTTTTTTACATCATGGGAGAGAGCGTGAAGGAAGAATACATCTAAGTGTTTTTTTATAAAACATCTAAATATCATTTTAAATGTTGAATGTCTAACAACGTCAAAGAAAATGTCTTTTTTTAAATAAAATGGATAGAGTTGTAAACATGGTTGGATACAGGGTGAGTCTCTTTTGCTGGAATTCCTTTGGCCTAAAACATATTGTTTTTAAAAAAAAAAATTATTATTCTCATATATTAGTTTGATTTTAAATATATTTTTATCCCTTGTCTAGATCTGTCCCTGGTTGTAAACAAAGTAAAAATTAGAACTAAATCTTAAAGCGTGTTAAAAATTATAATTGCATTTATAAATTTTAACGATTACACACAAATAAGATTTTATCACCTCTAAATTCTACTAAATTACAACATTGAGAATATATAAGACAAAAATATATAGAATAGACATCAAAAAATATATTGTCACTAATACTCACTAAATGGATTAAATGTTATGATATTATGTGATGGTAACAATCATAACAATTTGTGTATTTAAGAGTTTTCGTTATCGAATGCGATATATTAACAATTTTGACTACTTCACCGACAATACTTGATTATGCGATGAAAACAATAAATAGAGAAATCACAACAGACATATATAAAGTTATATAAAACAAAGTACGTAATCATGATAGGACAAAAATATATAGACATTATCGACATCACATTTACGCACCAATCCTACTCCGGCGGTCCACACATACACCACGTGCATTAGCCGAGGCGGTCTAATCCGACCCTAACCTTTCTCCGAGGCGGCCGGGCGAGGGGTAAATTTTGAGTCTCAAGGTGCCGAGTAGATCGAGTGACCAACCCCAGCTTGCGTGCTTAGAAAGCCTCTCCAAACTCACAACTCAATCGTGAAAAGATCGATGGGATCGCTCACACGCGCGGTCTGTCACAATCATAGCCTCTTAGTTTTCGGCCGAAAGTGACTTTCTCATTAATGCCGTTGATGTGACACCTAAGATGTGACTCGAGAATCCCCCCGCTGGAACCACGTGTCGCGCATTGAAGGGGATCATCATTGTAGAATTTGCCTATAAATACTAAGCTTGCTCCCACAAGAAAGGGATGTTGAAAATATTACTCTCACTACACATATATCAAGTCCTCCATTCTAACTATTCTTGAGTGCCATAACCGCCTGGGAATTTGTTAGTGAGAGGCCCTTAGGCTATCACCTTTGCTTTAAGAGTGTCCTTGACCTTTTATTTTCCTTCCATCCGGACGGAGGATTATCTACGTGGTTGAATAAACCACGTGGCAGTCTTAGTAAGAGGAAAGTACGCGTGGACAGAGGTAGCGTGGGGATCCTCTTGGCAGCCATTTTTGAAGGTCAGCAGTTGGCGCCTCATGGAAAAACACACGAGGCTTAGCCTCCGAGAAGTCCACGAGGGAGTCTGCGGCAACCACACCGGAGGCTTAGCCTTGGCACAAAAAATCCTCAAACATGGATACTTTTGGCCCTCGCTAAAGAAAGATTCCTTGAATCACGCGAGGAAATGTGATAAGTGTCGGTACCACCACCATACCGCGTCACCCCATCGAGAGCTTACCGCGATGACCACCCATGGCCTTCGCCAAGTGGGGATAGACTTCATAGGACCTATGCCGGGGTAGGGGTAATGCACACACGCGCTTTAGTCGCCATCGACTACTTCACGAAATGGGTAGAAGTAGAGCCAATGGCGAAGATCACCGAGGCTAACACTTCCAAATTCATATGGAAGAATATCATATGTAGGTTCGAATTCCACACACTCGCATCGGATAATAGAAAACAATTCGACAACGTAAAGGTCGGGAACCTAGCGAGGAGTCGGAATCGCCAAGCACTTTTCTAGCCCTCATCATCCTCGGGCCAATGGTCGCTTGAGGCAATCAACAAAACCATCAAATACACGCTTAAATGTAAAACTTGAAGGATCAAAAGGCGTGGGTCGATGAACTTCCTCAAGTACTATGGGCTATCCGAACCACCATGAAAACTCCAACCGGAAACCCCATTCTCTATGGCGTATGGCGCCGAGGTCATGAGCCCAGCTTGAAATTGGTATTCCTTCACCCCGTCGATTATTATTCAAATGATCGGGTTAACGACGATCTGATGAGGACGGGTCTAGACCTACTAGGTGAAAGAAGAGACGATTCCCAGGTGAGATTAGCGTCTTATCAGAGAAAGATGTCCAGATACTTCAACAAGAAGGTGAAAAAGAGGACTTTCCACGTGGGAGACCTCGTCCTAAGGAGAGTGTTCCAATCCTCCAAGGAACACGGCGTCGAAACACTCGGGCCCAACTGGGAAGGACCATACAAGGTCGTTAGTGAAACACGCCCCGGAACATATCGCATCGAAGACATGAACGCCAAATTACAACTTCATCCCTGGAATGCCGAGCACTTACGCCGGTATTATCAATAGTTAAAAGGGTCGTTATAAGGCCGAGTTGTTAATTTAATTCTGTTTGGCAATTACGTTGCGATTAGTCGTATTTAATCTTATTTGTTCGATGACCCGAGCTCGCGGCGTCGGAAAGCAAATTCAAAACAAGATGTTTGTCATACAAGATCAAATGATACTAAGACAAAAACTGAAAACGAGGCCCATAAGAAAAATAATACTTCATTTCATAACAAAGGAATTACAAAACAAACTTGTACAAAAGAACCTAACTATCTTCATCGCCTCTACATCAAAGTGGAGGGAACACAGCTTCTAATGCCTCGGGTCGAGGCCGAGGCTAGGGTAGTCATTTCGAAGCACCGCGAACTTTCTGTTGCCCAACCCTAGTGAAGTAATCCGAGAAGTTGGTATAGGCTTCAGTGTTGTGAAAATTGGCCACAAAATCCGCCTCCGCACTCTCCAGCCTCGCCTCTAGCTCCTTCTTCTCAGCAACCAGCCGTGCCACCTCCGACTTAGAGGAGTCCAAAGTCCCCCTCAGATTCTGCAGCTCCTCCTCGCGGGACTGGGCCTCATCCAAAAGCCGCATTTTCTCTTTATTGGCAGCCTCCAGGGCCTCGGCAGTCACCCTCTGGGCCGCGTTGGCATTGTCCAGCTGCCTCGTCATATTCAGAACATTGGAGTCAGACTCCTTCAGGTCAGCCTCCAGCTGCTCGTAGGCCACACGAGCGCTATCCAATGCAGCCTGCAGACCTTCCAGAGCCTGCTTGTGCTCCTTATCATTTTTTGAGGCCTCAGCATTAAGTTTCTTTTGCTCCTGCACGCGCGTCCGAAACTCGCCGAGCACCTTCATCTGCATAGCCGAGGCCCTGATAGCCGAAGCCAGGCTGGCCTCCAAGACGTCCTCCAGGTCCCCGTGCGAGGAAAACTCTTCCCACTTGGGGGTGAAGTATTTCTTCACGGCCTGGGCGCCCAAGGAAGGGTAAAAGGGCAAATGCAAGCGAATCTTGGGATCCTCGCCCGAGCTGCCAATCAACTCCTCGGCTTCTTTTTGAGTCGTATGACCCCCTTCACCGCCTCTCCCACCTCCCTGGGCTTGGGGCCCCTCCAGACCACCTCCCCGCAATGTTCACCGCACATGTGCGACCACCAGTTAGGCGGTGCGCACCACATCTTCAACTACCTCCACACCCTTCCTCTTGCCTTTGGGGGTTCGAATGAGGCGGCTTGGGTTTCATTTTCCTCGATAAAGGCTCTTCGCCTCCCGAACGCCTCCCGTCATCGACCTCCACCACCTTCGAGGCCTCAGTTCCTCCCTTATTTCCTCCTCGGCACAGGTCCTCTATGACCTTCTTCTGTCGGGCCTTCTCTTTAGATCCCAGAGCTGTGGCCCTCGGTTTTTGCTTCGATAAACGGGCCAAGGTTGGCCTCGGGCGCTTGCCTTGTTCTATTTCACCGCAAAAGCAAGGAAGTTTTAGTGTCACCGCAATTATAAACGAGGCTCGAATCAAGCAAGGATATCGAACATTACCTTTGGAGGCCATTAAACCCGGTTTCGCTCGAGACACCGCCGCCGGTTTAAAAGAAACCCGTATCTCCTATTCGACGAGGCGACTGGTAAATGGATTGAAGTACGTCAACCAGGTCCTCGGACAACTCACAACGGGGCAGCACTCCTGAAAAGAAAACCAAGAACAAGTTAGAATATATTCACCCGCTTCAAGACAATCACGCCTCAAGGCCCTCACTCACCGGCTATTCCAGTAAAAACTAGATACATCCAAGTCTCGGCTCGGGTCGTCTGTTACCCTCCGCCAATTACCCGTCACCCGTAACTGTGACTCTTTCCACTATTTTATGGAGGAGGGACAAATCCGTCACAAGGGGCTTTAGTGCTCCCCATGGGCAAAAGTAGTACCAACCCAACTCCTCCTCTTTGTCCTTCTTCCTCGGTAGTTTCCGTGGTCGGTATAGGGTTTGAAACACGTGAAGAGGCATCTCCAACCCTAACGAGTGCTCGAACCACGGTACATGCTCCCGCCATCCGACTCCACCTGCTCGGAGCCACCGAGAGTGGGAGCCACCCATAAGCTTCAGAGAATCCGGCTCGGAAGAAGGGATGCGAGGCGATCGCAAGCCTCCCACGAAAGCATTGAGGTGCAAGGCAGTGCAACCCCCTCCTGAACGCAGCTCGCTCATTTGCCTCCTAAGTATAAGTTCAATATCCCTGTATCCTATATCGCTCCCTCAACGACACCAAGTCCCCTTCCACCATGATCGAAGGGACATCCATCGCAGTCCACCTGATTGGGTCGGCCTCAAACGGGTTTGTTCCCTCCACTACCCTAGACAGTGAGGATACGTTCATCACCTCTCATGTCGCTCCACACACGCCTCGAAGAGGCAGCACCTCAGCCATTTCGGGTGAGACGTGTCGGGACCCCTCGTCCTCAACCCGACTGGAAGCCTCGTTTTCACCGAACCCCGCGGATATTGTCAAAATTAAAAGAAATTCAGTAAGTAAAGGGACTCTAGATAGAGGGTTTACCTAAACCTAAAATCTTCGCCGGAAATGGAGATGGAAACAAACGTCGGTAAATTTCGCCTGAAGTCTAGAAACACACTGCAAATCTCTCAAATAGCGTAAGGACAAATTATAAACCCCCTCACTTATTTATAGGCAAATAGGGATGATATCACACCGTTGGATCAACCAGAAACCCATCCGCACCGTCCGATGGCATCAGGCCATCTTTGCCCTTGAATCCAAAAATACGCAAGCAACCATTTGAATGAACGCCTGCGATGCGGGCGTGCTCACCACGCGCGCGTGACTTCTCGATACCACCAAAGCCCCCATAATTAAACGCCATCATTACTCGCGGCCGTCTTTTCACCATACCCAAAGAGACATGCGGCAGGTTACCCAATCAATCTATGACCTGTAGATTGAACCATTAATTGCCCTGCAGCAGGCCTCTTGGCCTCCTCCACCTTCTGGATCGGGCCATCCCGCCTCCCAACTCGGGACTCGGGTTTCCACCTCCCAACTTGAGACTCGGAGACTCGGTTTTCTCCGCCTCTCCCAACTTGGGACTCGGCCCATCCGCCTCCCCCAAATGGGGACTCGGCCATTCCGCCTCCCACCTTGGGACTCGGAGACTCGGTTTTCTCCGCCTCTCCCAACTTGGGACTCGGCCCATCCGCCTCCCAACTGGGAGACTCGGCCATTCCGCCTCCCACCTTGGGACTCCTGGAGACTCGGTTTCTCTGTCTCTCCCAACTAGGGACTCGGCCATTCCGCCTCCCACCTTGGGACTCGGAGACTCGGTTTCTCCGCCTCCCAACTTGGGCCTCGGCCATTCTGCCTCCCAACTTGGGACTCAAGACTCGGTTTTTTTCGCGTTTCTCAACTTTGGGCTCGGCATTCCGCCTCCCAACTTGGGACTCGGCCAATCCGTCTCTCCCAACTTGGGACTCGGCCATTCCGCCTCTCCAACTTGGGACTCAAGCGCATAACACCAAGCTAAAACCACTAACATGATCAAGGCCCGCCACCCACATAAATGAACGTCCGGGCCTCATGGGACTTAAATCCCTACCTCAAACTTTAAAAACAAACATCCAAGTCCAAAGATCCCACATGAATGACAGATTCTAAACTTGGGAGACTATTGTTACGCACCAATCCTACCTGGCAGTCCACAACGCCACACAGGCATTAGCCGAGGCGGTCTAATCCGACCCTAATCTTTCTCCGAGGCGGCCAGGGGCGAGGGGCTAAATTCCCGAGTCTCAAGGTGCCGAGTAGATCGAGTGACCAACCCCAGTTGCGTGCTTAGAAAGCCTCTCTGCCAAACTGTCAACTCAATCGTGAAAAGACTGATGGGACTGCCTGCCAATGCGGTCTGTCACAATCATAGCCTCTTAGTTTTCGGCCGAAAGTGACTTTCTCATTAATGCCGTTGATGTGACACCTAAGATGTGACTCTAGAAATCCCGGCCGGAACCACGTGTCGCGCATTGAAGGGGATTATCATTGTAGAATTTGCCTATAAATACTAATTTTGCTCCCACAAGAAAGGGATGTTGAAAATATTACTCTCACTACACATATATCAAGTCCTCCATTCTAACTATTCTTGAGGCTATGCCATAACCTGGGAATTTGTTAGTGAGAGGCCCTTAGGCTATCACCTTTGCTTTAAGAGTGTCATTGACCTTTATTTTCCTTCCATCCGGACGGAGGATTATCTACGTGGTTGAATAAACCACGTGGCAGTCTTAGTAAGAGGAAAGTACGCGTGGGCGGTAAGCGTGGAGATCCTGTTGGCGGTACCATTTTTGGAGGTCAACAGACACTATTAATTTGTAAATGACTGTTTATAAAGTGTAAAATTAATAATTTTATAAGGAATATGAATTTTTGAAATTTTAATAATAAGTAACTTTGAATTTTCTAAAACATCTAGAGTTCACGACCCATTTCTAAGACAGCTGGGGTATACACTATATATACAGTATATATAATTATCCCTATATAATGCCCTCTGATTGTCTACAATTATTCATCCATTTCACCATTAAGAAAGAAAGAAAATGGCTGCAGTCGTCTCTGCCTGCGCCGCCGCTTCTTCACTTGCCAAAGCAGTCCAAGAACTGGCGATCAACACCAGTGCGCCACCGGAGAAATATATCCGGAAAGAAGGCATTGGTGGCTCTCCCTCTGAGTTTCCATATCTAGATATTCCAGTTCTTGATCTCAGTCTTCTTAATTCTTCATCACCTGAAGCTGAAGAAGAACTCAAAAGACTTCGACTTGCTTTCAGCTCCTGTGGTTACTTTCAGGTTAGTAAATTTTCGTACTGTTCATTAAAGTTCATAGATTCAATTTTGTCACAATTTGATCACAAAATTTTGGTATTTCAGGCAATAAATCATGGAATAGATATTTCATTTCTTGATGAAGTGCATGATGTGACCCGGGAATTTTTTACACTTCCAATGGAAGAGAAGAAGAAATATTCAAGAGATGCTGATGATATTGATGGCTATGGAAACGATACCGTTTACTCTGAGAACCAAACCCTAGATTGGAATGACAGATTGTATCTTAATATCAAACCTGAGATCAAGAGGAAGATGAAAGTGTGGCCTGAAAACCCTACAACTTTTAGGTAAATTTTCCAAGAGTGACACTCGACATGTTAATTGTTACGTAGAGTATTTGACTTGTGCAGTCTAATGCACCTAACATACGTAAAGAGAGTTCCGTCTCAAAGCATATTTGACTAAACTTAAAAAATATTCCGATAAATAAATAAATTATTTTTTATTGATCAAAATTAAAAATAAATTAATTATTTATTTCGATAATAGAATACTAAAAGTAATTCTTTTTACAAGTAAGAAATACGTAAATTATCTAAACATGTTTGCTAACAAATAATTTTTTAATTCCTTATAAGCTTCGCCAAATATGCTCAGGTTTCAATTAAAAGTATCTTTGAAGAAGTTTAAATTATAATTTAAGTTGTCAAACATATTTTTTATTCACACATTTCGTAGGATCCACTTATTATTCATACATTCTATAAACCCGTATTTAAAAAATAATTTCTAAGTTTTGTTAGTATAAAAACACAACCAAACATGGTATAGTAATTGTGCAACCCCATCTATCTTTTTGTAATATTACAATTATACCCTAGTGATATTTTTTTTTCTTTATTATTTATATTTTTATTTACAAATTTTGTAGGAAAATATTGCTTGATCTTACAGCCAAATTAGAGAATGTAAATGAAATTTTGTTCAAGGCCATGGCAAAATCACTGGGTTTGGAAGAGAACAGTTTCTTGAAACAGTATGGAGAGGATCCAATAGTTCTTTCAAGATTCAATTTATATCCTCCATGCCCTACTCCTGATCTTGTTCTTGCAGCCAAAGCACATGGAGATGCTTCTGCAATGACTTATCTTTTGCAAGATAAACAAGTTGAAGGCCTACAAGCCCTTAAAGATGATAAATGGTATAAAGTTCCGATTATTCCGAATGCTATCGTCGTTAACGTTGGCGATCAAGTCGAGGTAATTAAACAAGTCTCTCTACTTCTCTTATCAAGTCGACCAAGTATTATGTTATATTATAAAATTAATTAAGGGCAATAGGGATTTTTAATATTACTTTGAGAAAAATGGTCACGCAAGGTGGTAAATTCTTTCATAAAGTTAATAATGTTAGGTGTGATTGATGTTATTCAGTACAATAAAACATTTAATAACTTCAATAAAGTTTATAATTACAATAACGAAGAAAAGAAATAGTGGAAATATTATCTTGGACGATGTGATAGTTGTCATTTTTTAATTACTTTTTGCTATATTATAGAAGTGACTTAATACAAACGTTGTTTCGAACTTTCAATCGGTCAAAATGATACTAATTATTTATTGCTTTATGTCACAATCATAAAATTACAATATTTAACAAAGTGCAAAACAATAATTTTATGTAATCGTGTTCAGTTCAACTTATCAAATAGGGTAATTAATACTTGTTTACATCAAAATTTTGTTTTTATTTTTTAACCACTAGTGCATATTATATTCAAATCTTCGTCTCATCTTTTCTAGATAGATGCTCGAATCGATATTTTAAAACACGGCTAATTCTTGCAGATAATGACTAATGGAATATTCAAGAGCCCAATACATAGGGTTGTGACAAATCCAGAAAGAGAGAGGATGACAATTGCTATTTTCTTTACTCCTGATCCAACAAGTGAAGTTAAACCAGTTGATGAGCTTATTGATGAGAAAAACCCTAAAGTATACAAAAGTGTAATAGATTACACTGGTAATTATTTCAAGTTCTTTCAGCTAGGGAAGAGGCCCATTGATGCTCTCAAAGTTTGATGTTTGGCTTGGAGGTTTTTATCTACCCCGAAGAGTAATTTAAGGTAAAATTTATATATGGGCTTCCGGGTTTTATCCATCTCATTTGCTCGCTGAGGCGGGACTGTACTACAGTCCAGTTTCACTCAGAAAGAAAAAATCAATTTTAAAGTGCAAAAAATGTATTTTTTTTTTAGTTAGCAACTCAATTTTGAAGTGCAAATTTTTTTTTTCAAGTAGAGTTTGTTTGCATGAATATTATGTACTAATGCTGCTAGTAAAAGTTTTACATGATGGTTAAAAATCATCATAGAAAACATTTTAAGAAGACTGGAAGCGAGTGTCGAGGTTAAGAGCAAATTTTCTTACTTTTAAGTACTTATTTTCAAATTATGTAAAAAAATAAGTAGCTTGTGTATTTTCAACGTAAACCAACAAAAAAATAATTTATTTTAAAACTTATAAAGTAAAATTTTGAAGCTTATCAAAACATGCTCTAAATCTAATTTGGGTTGGATGAAAATTGCTTATAATTAATTAATTAATGTGGCTTGATCATATTGTGCAGGCTTTAATCTGAGTTACAGAAGCCAAAGTTTTGCTTGGCATTGAGCAGCAGGATCCAGGCTGCAGCTTTATTATATTAGAAAGTTTCATATCTATCCATTAATAATCCAGATAATTTTACTATGTAATATGTATTTGGAGTTGGTGTGTATATGTAGCATGTAACATTTTACCGTGTGATATCCATTTATCTATTAGCAAATTAATAAAAACTTATTATCCCTTTACTTATTATTATTATTTTTTAAGTTGGATACATGTCACGCTCATTATTTACACTTTTAACTCATTTTTTTTAGTATTAAGCTCGTTAAAATTTGGCGAAAGTAATCCTAATCTGTTAAAGTAAAAGATAGATTGACTGACTCTAACTTAAATAAACATAAATTATAAAAAAAAAAATAAAAAATTGAAAAATTCATCTTTCTAACACCAAAACAACTTGTCACAATGTTTCAACATTCTTGGGTGGGCTTTTCTTGTTTTTATTGCATGACCTTAAATAGTGCAAGCAATAACTATGTTTCTATGCTTGTTTGATTATGCTTTTAAATATTTATAAGTAGTAAATTTTACAGAATCTGTGAATAATAAATATATAGTAAGTGGTGATTTTACAAATGTATAATAAAAAATATATTTGACCAATTTAAAAAAACGTTAAACTTTACGTGGACTTGTTAATAGTCATTTAAATAATATTTCGTACAACATACTTTTATCTACATATTTTGTAAGATCCACAATTTACTATTTATTTATTATTTACACATTTTATAAGACCTATAATTTATAAGTATTTAAAAAATAATTTCAATATCGTCAAATATGTTAGAGTGGCATAAAAATCTATGACTAGACATGGATGGTTTGAAGAAAAAAAGAGCTACCCTTGCAAAAAAATATAAATTTCAACTAAAGGTATAAAACCAAAGAGACATCCATTATTTGGTTTGGCTCAAGCGCGTCCCGTACAACATTTTTTTAATTTTTCTTAAAAAAAATTAATAGAAAAAAAATTTAAATATTTGTTGAACTTGTAACGTTACGAGTCTGAGTGACCCGACGATCATCATACATAGACTTACAAATTTAAGGGTAATTAGCATAAAATGTCCTTACTTTTTGAAGTTATTGTGCAAATTATCGTCCCTACTTCAAAATTTTGGTATTTTTACCCTCACCTACACCATTTTCTTGTGCAAAACGTCATTTCCGTCTAAAAGCTGACATTACCTCACTTTTCCAACACGACTCATAACACAATTGAAGGGTAATTAGTCAATTTACCTATTTCACTTGTCCTCACGTGTACACAAATGCGCCCCGGTGACAGAGTTCACCCATTCAGTCAATGGTGAGGAGCTATTGTTTGAAACAAGATGTTGTCGCTTCCAAATCCAAATCAAGAACCCCCAATCTATTTCTCATGCCGATTAATTACGATCTCTTGGGAAAAGATCCAAATATTGAAGCGAAGCCTTGGCCCCGGCAAGAATTGCAACACCCTAGTCTACCTCCACGGATGGAGCTTTAATAACATTAAAGAGGTTGTTTGGTTCATGGCTTTGATGAGATGCATCATTGAGAGTAGAACCATCAACAAGCACATCTATGACTTGGGCGCCAGAAGCTTCAGAAAGTTTGCTATCATTAATGGTCTCATCCTTAGCAATGGATTCAGGTCGACCTTTGAACCCTAATTGCCAATGAAGAACGAGTTTTAGTAGGATTATTTGTAAATTTGTAGTACTTCATCAAGTCAACGTTATCCTCACTTGCTAAACTGTCCTCTTGTAAAGAAGCCATGACATCCATATTCTCGGCATGTTTTGGCTCCAAATTGTGATTATTTCTTCCCTCTTTATCCTATTCTGCTTCTTCATTGGATATAGCCATACCATCTGACCCTTTATGTAGCAAATAAATTCTACAGAGCTGGTAGAGTTTCGTTACCTCCTAGATAGCCTGGCCCTGTTACACCACCACTCAAAACCCTAAATTATGGCCCTGGGATTTCTGCAAATCAAAACCACCTTTCATATCGGCAATTACAAGCCACCCAAGTATGCAGTATAGTAGTAAATTTTTTCATTGTTAAAATGTTTTAGTAGTTCTTGACTTCTTGATGTCCATCTACCTATTTGGACTGCGTTTGCATAACAAACGAACTTGAAAATACAACAATGAACATGAAGCACTTGAAATATGTAGGTGGATCAATTTACCCTTCAGTTGTGTTACGAGTCGTGTTGGGAAAGTGAAGCAACGACAGCTTTTGGATGAAATGACGTTTTGCACAAGGAAATGGTGTAGGTGAGAGTGAAAATGCCAAAATTTTGAAGGTAGGGACGATTTGCACAATGACTTCAAAAAGTAAGAACGTTTTGTGCTAATTACACAAATTTTAATGCAATACATGATATTATTTAAAATTCATAGCCCATAAAATCGAGTTATAACATAGAAGTAGGATAAATTACTTAAATGTAAACTTTCAGAAATTCCATATTTACACAATACTTTTTCACGGATTTTGGAAAATATAAAACAAACTCAAAAGTTAATGGAAATTTTCCAAAAAACACCTAACATATCCAAGTTCATTGTCACAAAGTTTCAAATCCAGATTCTACTCCTAAGGTGGTCTAAAAATTGATCTAATGCATGTGCACAATTTAACTTTGTGTCACACTCTTGACTCTTCGACAAAACTCTATTTAAATTAAATCAAAATCTTATGAATTCTAGACTTGAAGGAATTTTAATTTCTACCAATTTGACTAAGTATGAGCGACGGGTGGATTGGTCCAAGTATTTCAATATTTGAAATCATCGTTTACACTTCAGATATTTCGTAATAGTTCCACCCATAACAATTTTTTTTTTTTAAATTATGAGTTGACAACATATTTTGAAAAAAATTAAAAACTGCAAACCCATTAATATTAAAATACATTAGATATTAAAATTTTTTTTGAAACATATAAATATTAACTGGAAGAATAGACACCAAAATTGTAAATCTATAAATTAGGATTATAAAAAGAAAAATTACTCCTCAAATTGAAGACTCATCAAAGTGAATAAATTGTAAATAATGATAAAATTATGAAAAAAAGAAAAATTTAGTTCTAGAGTTAGGTACCAACGGTTCCGGTTTAAGAACCAAAAACCGGCCCGAATACAGTCAACTCTTGGTTCCGGTTCTTAATTTATTTATTATTTTTTGAAAACTGGACCGAAACCTTCGATTGAGGTACAAGAGGTGGGATTCTAGTTAAAATGTCCACTTTTAAATTTGACCCTCAAATTCATAGTATATAATTTATGGTGTCCCTTTAAAATCTCAAGTTCGGATCTGGTTTGGACAGCATGAAGTGCAATTGTCCCAGTGGAAGTTTTCATCCGTCGAACCATTAAAAATCAAGTAACTTTCACATATCTAAGTTTTGAATGATAAAATCGTTAAATACTTAATTACATTAAAATAAATAGGTTGCAAAAATAATGAAAACATCACATTAGGAATGTCAATGGTATGGGTCAACCGAGAAATTAAGGGCATCCCGCCTTGCCCCCGACTCGCCAATTTGTAGGACAGGATGTTCCAATGATTTGCTACTGTCCCAATTTACTTTTTTAAAACAATTATTGTAAATTAAAGCAAAAAAATATTTATTAGAATTATGAAATAGGATTTTGTTTAATTTATATATTATTAGTTGCAAACAAAACCAAAAAGTACAAGATTAGTGTTGTTGTGTAGGGTTTAAATTTTATAATTTCACATATTATATTTGGAATTGAATCTCATTCCCAGCAATTTGGAGTTGGGTTAATTTTACTGATGGTCACTGAAGTTTCATTGAAATTACAAAATCGTTGCTAAAGTAACAAAGTTTCAGCGGTGATCACTAAAGTTTACTAAAACTTGTACCAAAGGTCACTCGCTGAAATTCTCCAATTAACTTAATGACATGTCACTTGTAAATGTCCATGTGGCGCATATTTAGATGACACGTGGTAAAATTATTGACATGTGGATTTTACCCACTAATTATAATAAATTTGACTTCAATGAATACATCTATAATATAAGTACCTAGTGAAAATACTTCAAAATAAATTTTATAATAAATACTTCAAAATTGCATCTTGCATCTACTTTCCATCAAATTTTGGTCTCCAAATTTTTAATTATTTTTCAGTTAAGTCATTCAAAAATTGCATCTTAGGTCCTTCAACTTTTTACATCTTTACACTTTAGTCCCCAACTTTTCAATTATCTTTTATTTAAGTCCTCCAAAAATTGCATCTTGAGTCATTCAACTTTTTACATATGTACACTTTAGTCTCCAAATTTTTAATTATATTTTAGTTAAGTCTTCCAAAAATTGCATCTTAGGTCCTTCAACTTTATACATCTTCAAACTTTGGTATCATAAATCTTTAATTTTAGTAGTCAAAATAAGTACAATTTTAGTTGTCAAAATTATTATTTAATTATATTATTTTAATACAATTATTATTTAACTATATTATTTTGTTCGTTTAGGTAAAAATTCAAGTATAAAGTCAATAATTTAATTGTAAATAATAATTTTAACCACTAAAATTATACTTATTTTGACCACTAAAATCAAAGATTTAGGGGACCAAAGTTTGAAATGTATAAAGTTGAAGGACCTAAGATACAATTTTTATAGGACTTAACTGAAAGATGAGTAAAAATTTGGAGACTAAAGTGTACAGATGTAAAAAGTTGAAGGACCTAAGATATAATTTTTGGAGGACTTAAATGAAAGATAATTGAAAACTTGGAGACCAAAGTGTAAATTTGTAAAATGTTGAAAGACCTAAGATGCAATTTTTGAGGGACTGAACTGAAAAATAATTGAAATTTTGGAGACCAAAATTTGATGATGTAAAAAGTTGAGGACCTTAGATACAATTTTTGAAGTATTTATTATAAACTTTATTTTGAAGTATTTTCAACTAGGTCCTTATATTATGAAAGTATTCATTGAAGTCCAAATTTATTATAATTAGTGAATAAAATCTACGTGTCAATAATTTTGCCACGTGTCATCCAAATATGCACCACATGGACATTTACAAATGACACGTCATCAAGTTTAATTGGAGGATTTCAACGGTGACGCTTGCAATGCAGTTTTAAAAATTTCGATGACCACCAAACACACTAAAACTTTGTTTTTGACAATTTTTAAATTTTAATAAAACTTCAGTGACCATATGTGAAATTAACCCATTTGGACTTTGATTTTTTTATTTTTTCATTTGAATAAAAAAATATTTTATTTTTATTATTATTACTCGAGTAATCGGGTCGAGGCAGCCCAAAATCAACGCAGATCTCAAGTCTAATTGTCATCCCTACATCACACGCACATCACACGCACTTTATAAACTAAATAGCAATTTTTCACTTTCAAAATCAAAAGTTTTCAAAATTAGGAGTACAAAGAAAACAGGCAATTTTTCGAAATATTTTATTTTTAAAAACACAAGTGGTGGATCCCATTGTTTAATCCAAGACATAAATGCAAGAAAATATAATCGATCTTTATCTTCTCAGTCAACACAAATATCCCATTTGTTTATCATTTTCTGTCACATATATGTCAGCACTCATGTAATTTAATGATTTATCCTACAAATTACATTTGATATTCATTATATTAATATATTTCCTTTTGGTAAAAGTACTATAGCTAAAACAATGGCTGAAACGCTGCCGACGAAGATGGAATCTCTGTCCAACAGTGTCCAAGAACTGGCCATGAAAGGCTACAATGAAGTGCCAGAAAGATATGTCCATAAAGGTGGTAGCAGTGGAGGGATCATCTCTGCCTCAGCTCCATTATTGGATGTTCCATCAATTGATCTCAGCCTTCTGATTTCTCCGTCGCCCGCCGGAGCTGAGGAACTCAAGAAACTTCAGTCAGCTCTCAGTTCTTGCGGTTGCTTTCAAGTTTGATTTCAAAGCAATAATAATCAATAATGAAATATCTTTATTCTTTATGCATTTCATTTTTCGTGATATTATAGGTTTTCCAGTATTACTTCATTAGATTTGACAAAGTTTTATGATGGCTTTTAACTTCATGCAATTATATATTTTTTTTTTTTCAAAAAATAGTGAATTTTTCAAAAAAGTAAAAATTTGAAAAGTCTATTTTGGTTTTTTTGGAAAAAAAATAATTCTTCCTATATTTTAATAAAAAAAGAAATTTTTTGGTTTTGTTTTGAATAACAAGTAAAGTAATGATTAACACTTTGAAAAGTAAGAGTTCAATTGAATTGAACTGCATGCAATCTTAAGAGTTCAAGTTCATTTGAACACTACTACTTTGAAGAGTTTAAATTGATTTGAACACATCTTCGATCAAGTCAAAGACGAAAACTTTGACCAAGTCAAATGAGGTTAAGATTGCTTAAAAACTAAAAAATGAACTCTATAAACAGGTGAAGAGTTCATAAGTTTTATATACTCGTTCTAGAAGAAGAGAGAGAGGATTTAGATAAAATAAAGTTAGGTTTCTCCTAAACATAAAATTGCGTTCTTTCCTTCTTAGATGAGAGTGTTTCTCCTATTACAAGAGAGATTGATCATTATTATCTCTTTGTATTTAGAGATAAAGTTGTAGTTCTTCTATTATAGTGAAATCCTTCTATTCTTACTCGTGGTTTTTATCTCAAAATTAATTGGGAGTTTTCCACGTTAAATTCTTTGTGTCTATTTTTATCTTTATTTTCTCAATTCTACCTTAGTTGCGGTTCGGATATATCACGTTCAATTTTTTAATAGTGGTATAAGAGCCTTTGGGTTGTCGAAAGGATTGTTCACGTGTATAATTGTAGTGTTACTATTCATGTAAAAACGCTAGAATCAATCCCGGTGAAGGAGAATTTGTGATAAGAATCCATGGCGACAAAGTTTGATATTGAAAAGTTCAACGGAAGTAATTTCACGTTGTGGAAAATGAAAATAAAGGCGATATTGAGGAAGGACAATTGATTGGTAGCAATTGAAGATAGGCCCGCATGATGTGTCACTAATAAAAGTGGAGCGAGATGGACGGTAACGTAATTGTCGACTTGCATCTAGCACTTGCTGACGGAGTGTTATCTAGCGTGGCAGAAAAGAAAACGACGAAGAAAATATGGGATACTCTGACAAGACTGTATGAGGCCAAGTCACTTCATAACAAGATCTTCTTAAAAAGAAGATTTTATACTCTTCGAATAGTGGAATCTACATCGGTGACTGACCACATTAACACCGTGAATACTCTATTCTCTTAACTTACAACGTTGGGTCATACAATAGAGGCAACTGAGCGTGCAGAACTTCTACTTCAAAGTCTACCCGACTCATATGATCAACTCATCATCAACTTGATGAACAACGTCCATACGGACTATCTAGTCTTCGATGAAATTGCAGCCGCTATAGATACCACTGTTAAAAAATTGAATATGATAGATCCGAATCGCAACTAAAGTAGAATTAAAAAAATAAAGATAAAAATGGACACAAGAAATTTAACATGAAAAATTCCCAATTAGTTTTGGGATAAAAATCACGGACAAGAATAGAATGATTTCACTATAGTAGGAGAACTACAATTTTTTCTCTAAATACAAGGAGATAACAATGACCAATCTCTCTTGTAATAGGAGAAACACACTCTCTAGGAAGAAAAGAACACAATTTTATGTTTTGAAGAAACCTAACTTTATTCTATCTAAACTCTCTCTCTCTTTTTCTAGAACAAGCAAACAAAACTTATGAACTCTTCACCTATTTATAGAGTTTATTTCTTGGTCTTTAAATAATCTTAACCTCCTTTGACTTAGACAAAGTTTTCGTCTTTGACTTGGTCGAAGATGTGTTCAAATCGGATTTGAACTATTCAAGGTAATTGTGTTCAAATTGAACTTGAACTCTTAAGGTTGTACAGTTCAAATAGAATTCGAACTCTTACTTTTCAAAGACTTAATTATTAAGCTACTTTGACTATTCATAGCAAAATCAAAATGAGATTTTGCTTTTTCACATTTTTCACTCAAAATCACATTTGGTAGTCATTTCTTCTTTTCTACTTTTGCCACTTCATGTTGCTTACGTCTCTGCTAAGCCAAAACATGATCTACACCATACAAACTTATCAGTGTTGATTGACTTCGTCATAATATCTGCAAGGTTTTCACTGGCGTGAATCTTTTGCATATTCACACTACCATCTTCCACTACTTCTCGTACAAAATAATATTGTACACCACTATGCTTCGCCTTGAAATGAAAAGCTGGATTCCTTGCGATATGCAAGGTACTCTGACTGTCACAAAACAATTGAATTTTCTCTTGTTTGTGCCCGAACTCCTCCAATATCCTTTAAATCCAAATCGTCTCCTTGCAAACTTTTGTAGCCGCCATGTATTCTGCCTCAGTCGTAAACAAGGCCACAACTATTTGCAGTTTTGAAACCCAGCTTACAGCTCTTCCTGCAAGTGTAAACACATAGCCTGTAGTGGATTTTCTCTTATCAAGATCACTTGCAAAATCCGAATCAATATATCCTATGACAGTTATATCTGATCCTCTATAACATAATGCAGCATCTGAGGTTTCTTCGATGTATCTCAGAATCCTCTTTATTATATCCCAATGCTCTCTACCAGGATTCGCCATTTTCTTTTCTACCACACTAGATAACACTCCATCAACAAGTACTAGATGCAAGTTGGCAATACATGAGGCAGATGCATATGTTGCATCAACTAGTAAAGGAGAAGAGTCAGCGATGATGTGGCATCTCAAACTAGGCCACATGTCAGAACAAAGTTTGAAGATTCTCGCCGACAGGAAGTTACTTCCAGGACTCAAATCGTAAATCTACCTTTTTGTGAGTATTGTGTGACTAGTAAGCAACATAGATTAAAATTTGGTAGATCTAGCGCCCAGAGTAAATACATTCTAGACTTGATTCATTCTGATGTTTGGAAATCACCAGACACGTTTGTAGGAGGAGCGAAGTATTTTGTGTCTTTTATAGATAATTATTCCATGAGATGTTGGGTGTATCCAATCAAGAGAAAGTTAGATGTGTTTTCAGTATTCAAGGAATTCAAAGCCCGAGTGGAACTTGAATCTGGAAAAAGGATCAAGTGTTTGAGGACAGATAATGGAGGAGAGTATACAAATGGCAATTTTCTTGCATTTTGTAAGTAAAAGAGTATCGATAGATAGTTCACAGTTGCATACACTCCTCAACAAAATAGAGTGGCGGAGCGGATGAACAGGACTCTTACAAAAAATATAAGAGCTATGTTGAGAACGGCCGATCTACCTAATTCATTTTGGGTAGAAGCAACTAAAACCGCTTGTTATGTGATAAATTGCTCTCCATTAACAGCAATTGAATTGAAGACGCCGATGGAGATGTGGACTGGAAAGCCAACTGATTACTCCTGTTTACATTCATTTGGATGTCCTGTGTACGTAATGTACAATACCCAAGAAAGAACAAAGTTAGATTCGAAATCCAGGAGGTGTATATTCTTGACATGCTGACGGTGTGAAGGGGTATCGCCTGTGGGATTCCACTACTCACAGAGTTATTGTTAGTAGGGATGTTGTCTTTGTAGATGATCAACTACAAAGAAAAAGAACAGATGAAAATGATAGTACGACAAAAGAGAGGCCAGAGACTACAACAGTACATGTAAGAATGGTCCAATAAATGAAGATTTAGTTTCTTCCAAGTAGCACCAAAGCACGAGGTACAATTGCTGTCGAGTCCGAGGCACCAGAAGTTCGTCGGTCAACTCGTGAAAGAAGACCACCAGCTTGTCACTCATAGTATAATACAAAGATCAATATTGCATACTGTCTTCTAACGGAGGATGGAGAGCCATCAACTTTTCATGAAGCTATAAGCAGCTCAAATGCAACTCTATAGATGACAACAATGCATGAAGAGATTGAAGCTCTCTACAAAAATAAGACATGGCAGCTAGTATCATTACCACATGGAAGAAAAGCTATTGGTAATAAATGGGTCTACAAGATCAAGCGAGACAGCAATGATCAAGTAGAATGGTATCGTGCACGACTGGTGATAAAAAGATATGCTCAAAAAGAAGGTATTGACTTTAATGAAATATTCTCTTCGGTGGTTCGACTTACAACAGTCAGAGTAGTCCTAGATATGTGTTACATTTGATTTACATCTAGAGGAGTTAGATGTTAAAACTACATTTCTTCATGGAGAACTTGAAGAAGAGATTTATATGCTCCAACCAGAAGGTTTTGTTGAAAAAGGCAAGGAAAACTTGGTTTGCAGGTTGAACAAATCTTTGTATGGTCTTAAGGAGGTGCCAATGTGTTGGTATAAGATATTTGATTCCTTCATTATTAGCCTTGGGTACGATAGACTCGGTTCAAGCCATTGTGTGTACTACAAGAGGTTTGATAGCGATAATGACTACATTATCTTGTTATTGTACGTGGATGACATGATGGTAGCAAGCCCCAACAATGATCAAGTCCAAAAATTAAAGGCACAGTTGGCTAGGGAGTTTGATATGAAGGATTTGGGACCAACAAACAAGATTCTAGGAATGCAAATTCACCAAGACAGAAATAATAGGAAGATTTGGCTCTCTCAGAAGAATTACTTAAAGAAAATCTTGACGCGCTTCAACATGCAAGGTTATAAACTAATTTCTACCCACTTCCTGTTAATTTCAAGTTATCATCAAGTATGTGCCCTAGCAATGAAGCAGAGAGGATGGAGATGTCTCGATATATGGCGAATAGTAAAGAGGATTCTGAGATATATAAGAGAAACCTCAGATGGTGCATTATGTTATGGAGGATTAGATATAATTGTCAGAGATATTTTGATTCGGATTTTGCAGGTGATCTTGATAAGAGAAAATCTACTACAGGCTATGTGTTTACACTTGCAAGAGGAGCTGTGAGCTAGGTTTTAAAACTGCAAATTGTTATGGTCTTGTCTACGGCAGAGGTAGAATACATGGTGGCTACACAAGCTTGCAATGAGGCAGTTTGGATTCAAAGGCTACTGGAGGAGCTAGGGCACAAACAAAAGAAAATTCAATTGTTTTGTAACAGTCAGAGTGCCTTGCATATTGCAAGGAATCCAACTTTTCATTTCAGGACGAAGCATATTAGTGTACATTATTTTGTACGAGAAGTAGTGGAAGATGGTAGTGTGGATATGCAAAAGATTCACAATAGTGAGAACCTTGCAAATATTATGACGAAGTCAATCAACACTGATAAGTTTGTATGGTGTACATCTTATTTTGGCTTAGTAGAGACGTAAGCAGTCATGAAGTGGTAAGAGTAGAAAGGAATGAATAACTACCAAATGTGATTTTGAGTGGGAGAATGTGAAAAAGCAAAATTCCATTTTGGTTTTGTTCTGAATAGTCAAAGTAGCTTAATAATTAAGTTTTTGAAAAGTAAGAGTTGGAATTCAATTTGAACTGTACAACCTTAAGAGTTCAAGTTCAATTCGAACACTGCTATCTTGAAGAGTTCAAATCCGATTTGACCACATCTTCGATCAAGTCAAAGACGAAAATTTTGACTAAGTCAAAAGAGGTTAAAGATTGTTTAAAGACCAAGAAATGAACTCTATAAATATGTGAAGAGTTCATGAGTTTTATATGCTCGTTCTAGAAGAAGAGAGAGATGATTTAGAGAGAATAAAGTTAGATTTCTCCTAAACATAAAATTGCGTTCTTTTCTTCCTAGAAGAGTGTGTTTCTCCTATTACAAAAGAGATTGATCATTGTTATCTTCTTGTATTTAGAGAGAAAGTTGTAGTTCTCCTACTATAGTGAAATCCTTCTATTCTTGCCCGTGGTTTTTATCCCAAAATTAATTGGGAGTTCTCCACGTTAAATTCTTTGTGTCCATTTTTATTTTTATTTTCTCAATTCTACTTTAGTTGTGGTTCGGATCTATCACGTTCAATTTTTCAACAGCTTTCTTTACTGGAGATGTAAGACCGACTACGAAAAACATAGACACATGTTATTGGGAATAAAGAGTAACAAAAAAAAATCCATGTAGTCGACGTGAAATGTATTATATTAGTAATTGGTATGGTCAACTTTACTGAACACGGGATATTTAAATTTCAGGCAACAAATCATGGAATGTCAAATATGTTTCTGGACAAATTGAGAGAAATGAGCAAAGAATTTTTTGCACTTCCCTTGGAAGAGAAGAAGAAATATGGCAAAACAGCTGATGACATTGAAGGCTATGGAAGTGATTCAGTTCTTTCAGAACATCAAATTCTTGATTGGACTGATCGTTTGTATCTTACAATAAGCCCAGAAGATAAGAAAATGCTCAAATTTTGGCCTGAAAATCCTCCAAGTTTTCGGTACGTACACTAACTATCTTTGCTGTTTTGAGTTGGGTGGGAAAGAGATTTAGATGCCGTGTTTGGCATGTTGGACTGCATATCAGTCGACAAAATTTATGAAGAAAGAGAAGCTAGTTAGAATCTTCTTTGTTGTCTTATGTAATACTTTCGAGTAGTGAGTATCATCAAGCTTAGGATCTTTTAATTACGTCAATTTAGGATTCAATTCGATACCTTCTGGGCTTGATTGATGCCCTGGTAAGCTTACCATCCCGGGTCACCCTTGGACGCCCTCTAGAGGTATTCGATACTGCTCTTGATTCCAAATAAACACGAGTTGTTCTTATCGTGTTGGAAAAAGAATCTAAGAGCATCATCTGAGAACTAATAACGATTATTTACGAGTGAATATTTCCATTAATGTGTGATTCTTGCAGGGAAGTTTTGGAAGAATACATAATGAAGTTGAAAACCTTAAATGAGTTTATCCTCAAGGCCATTGCAAGATCACTAAACCTGACGGAGAATTGCTTTCTTCAACAGTATGGTGAAAACGAAAGCGCGACAGTGATAGCAAGATTCAACTTCTACCCGACTTGTCCGAGGCCCGATCTTGCGCTTGGCGTAAAACCTCATGCCGATGCCTCGGCCATCACTTTCCTCTTACAAGACAAAGAAGTTGAAGGCCTTCAAGTTTTGAAAGATGATCAGTGGTTTAGAGTTCCTGTTGTTCCTTACTCTATTCTTGTTAATGTTGGAGATCAAGTTGAGGTATTATAAATTGATCATCTTTCTCAACATATTTACAATCTACTAGTATGTCACGTAACAAGTCGAGTAGTCGACCCCTGTTCTTCATGCTCGACCATGATCGAGTCTATTTTGATGTCGTTAGAAATGATTCTCGCAATTTTTGCAGATAATGAGCAATGGAATACTTAAGAGCCCAGTGCATAGGGTGGTTACTAACTCAAAGAGGGAGAGAAATACACTGGCTGTGTTTTTATACCAGGATCAGAAATGGAGATTGGACCAGTGGAGAAGCTTATCAATGAGGAAAGACCAAGAATGTACAAGACAGTTAAAGATTATGTCAGTATATACTTTCAAAATTACCAGCTGGGAAAGAGGCCTATTGATGCAGCAAAGATATAAATTTTAGTCATATTTTCGTACGCAGTATTAGAAGACGGTGAACAAAATTTTAATTACAATGTTCAGTCACAGTCTACCTTAATAAGCATTTTTTGCACTTTGTTTCAAATTTTGTTGCATTTTGTTTCGAACTTTGTATCATTTTTCCGTCTTTACATTACAAAGAGAATGACCATGTTGAAACTTCTTTCCGACCACAACCGGTTATAGTAGTTACAAGGAATTGATTAGATTTGTTAGGAAATATGTTGCACAAGACAGCCAAGTCCTAATTTGGAAAACGTACTATGAGTGAGAGTGAGCGTACTAGTTCAATCAAAAACATGTTGAACACGTAACAAATAGAGTTTTTATTTAAAATTACGAACTTAGACATCTCGATCCGAGTATGGTAGAAGTAACTTAGCACCAAATGACTTGTAAAATATTTGAACCACGATACTCAACCTCAGTCGAGGGGGCAGGGGTGTGTGGAGGTGGTGGGTTGTGCAGCTAAAATGAAAGGAATCCTTCGCCAAGGACTCAAGTGTTACAAATATTGAAGGTCGAAGACCATGTGCAGAGTTATGGAAAGGTTGGAGACCTCCATTCTAATTTTCCATTGTGACAAAATTTGATTAATATATTTTATCAAGTGTTACAAGGACTCATTTTAATATTTTTGTTCTTTTTTCTCTCTTTTTATTTTTTATTTTTTGGGTTTTTGATGTAAACCATAAACTTTCATTAAAATAGATCAAATATGCACGTTTTCTATGTTGGATTGAATAGGATTAACACACACACACACACACACTAAAAAAAGAAAAAAAGAAAAAAAAAAAGGATCGATTCCAGTATACAAAACACAGCCTTAAAGAAATAATTGAAACTTCCAACAAAACATTACTCCTTGAAACTATTGGAGACATATCTAACAACATAAATTGTCACCCATTTTGGGCTAAAACAAACTGCTCCCATTTTGGGCTAAAAAAAACTGCAGTAAATTATGAAGATTACTATGAAAATAGTCAAGAAACAGAGTAATGAAACGCCAGAGAAGAAATGAGCATGAAAACACAAACAAAATCAGCCCAGAAAGCTTCATTTAAGACATTGATGAAGCTGGACCTCATACTACTACAGCTCGTATACAATAAAAACATACAACATAGCAGAAATACCAGTAACGGACGAAATAAATTTTAAGAAAAAGGAAATTAATTCTTTTTACTTATAAGCAGTACAACAGAGTCCATTTACCAGCAGGTGTCTTTTGATCAGCAAAAACACCATTCCTACAGCACCTGAAATATATACGACGCCTTCAGAATGAAACTGATTCTGGTTGATCAAATCAGAAGATAATGACAAAGTATACAACATAAGGATCATTAATCATTTGAAAGAAATGATTCCCATGATCTAAGTATCTCTTACCGTCCTTTGTAGGATTGATTAAAGAGTTGAGAGTTACATAGCGAGACGACTAAAAATGTTAAGACAAACAAATAGCAGATTGCAGTGGGTGTCATGTTTGATGAGTTTCTCAATCCATAGATTGACAAAGTTTTAAAAACTCATATGACCAATCATAATTTATATCTCTTTCTATTCCTCTCCTTTTTTTTCTTCAATTTTCAATCAAAAATCAACCGATTTGAGCTATAAGCGGCAATTTGAGCTAGCATCTACTAGAAGGGAATTGCTAAAATATAACATGATTGCTGAACATAATTGCAATTATAATGATACAGATGGTACACAACAGCAAACATTTGCCAAGACGTGCTAATTTCTCTAGCAAATCACATATTAGCACAGCCATTACTACAAAAGATGGCACATTTTTCTTCTCAAACATTTTATTAGGTTCAGTCGTCCAACTAATATCCTTCATCATTGACCCACCAGTTCGCATAAAAAGGATAGATTTTTTATTTTTGGGGAAGTGTCTGTCGCATTATATAATCATCATTTAAAAAAAAAAAATATTTTAGAATATACCAAAATTTAACATAGATGCATTTTTAGTCAAGAATGAATGTTAACAAGCAGCAATAACAATGGAAACAACAAGCAGGTATAACAAAATCACAAGAACGTCAATAGATGGTTTTTATATTTCATCTATGGCTATCTTTTGGACATAGGAACATATCCCCCCTTCAACCCTTCTTCCTCTGGCATTTATAAGTTGACAAGGAGGGTAGCTCTGATTACAATTGCATTTTGCAATCCTATAATTCATACAAAACCCATTGGAGTTTTCACAAGAACTTGATGATAATGATTTTCGTTTGGAAAATATTTTCCATGCACAAATTCTTCTAAGAGAATAGTTTCCAACTCATCAACCTACCTTTCTCCTAGTGTCATAAACTAACAGATATTTGTTGGTGACTGAATAATAGTCACCAATGCCCCCTCCTCGGTGGTCATAGGTGACCAGATGGTGGACGTAAACGACAGAACACTAGTTTCAAGTGGCCAGTTAGTGGTTGCAAGCAATTGCTTGACGATTGTTGACAAGCAAAAAGTAGTCTCTGGTAATACAGTTGTAACCAGCAACTAGCAAGTATTTGTTGGTCAGTGACTCAGTCGTGGCATTCAGATTGTGGTTACCGACGACTGGCCAGTGATCGGTTGTGGTATTGTTGCAGCAGGTGGTGGTCAGATGGAGTGTTCATCACTCAAGTAAGTTGGTTCATAACAGTCCCTTTAACCAAGAAAACATTTCCTGCTGACCAATTTTCCATGTGGCTACCAAACATTGGAAAGTTCGGAATGTTTTCCATGAAACACACGGAGCCTCAGTTTGAAAGATTCAAATCATTGATAGCCACGTCCTCATCCAATATTTAACCTTTCCATTTTGTTCTTCTAATTTTTCAAGGAATACAACATTTCCAAGTTGGCATTCAGCATATCATACAGCACTTTGTTCTCCCGGTTCGAAAGCAAACTTACATTATTATAACTTGTAATTCCAGTCGAAGACTGACCATGTAATTTTTCCTTCTCTAGCTTGTAAGATCCCTCAGGAAAATCAGCTTCGAAGAACACAAGTAAGATCTTTGAAGAACATGCAAACAAACAACTTCTTGTCAAGATTAACATCCAAAGATAATTGATCACAAGTTCCCCACATAAAACTCCTAAGGGAGACTTCATTAAGACTTTTTCTAGCATCTCACACTGCTCATTGATTGTGACAAACTGTACCATGACACTCTTCTATCATTCTACTTTCAACAGAGTCTTCAAAGGTAAAAAGCACGAATTACAAGCCTTCCTAAGTATAAAACCCACACACACTATTCATGTCCCTCAAACTTAAGTGGATCTAAATAATCATCAAGTAAATCCAGTATAGTCTCCATGGAACGTCCCAACTACTTGCCATGTTGCATTGAAAAGGCAATAAAACTATTAAAACAAATGGTTCTGGGATGACAACTTGCTTATGATTGAGAAACTCAAATGCATTGAGCTATACATCATGATTAAAGTCTTGTTAGTTTCCGATCACTGAAACACCATTATAGGTACATTTAAGATGCATCTTACAAACAAATCAATAGTTCAAGTCAAACACCTAATCCATTTTCTCTTAGTTGAATTCCCATCAAATCCACAATTTCAGGAAAAGAAAACTAAGCAATGTTAACATGTGAAAAGATAGATAGTATCTGTACAACAAATCCAAAACAAAAATAGGCAATTTTATCCCATGTTCAGAAAAAATAGGTTAGAGGAAACAGTTTGATTAGAATTTAACCAAATCTGTTTAGCTTAAACAAAAGCCCTCTAGCTACATGTCGTTTCAGCACGTCGTTTTAGACGTTGCTACTTTATCATGGCTTAGCTTCATTACTGCTCCTTTGATGGAGCCAACCTCGTAAGTAGAATTCTGACCAAACCAGAACGGCTATTATCTTTTGCTAGAAACATCACTAAAAGCTACAAAAATAAAGCTACTCTGCTTTTGTGAGTGAGGCAATAGGGATGCCCTTAAGCTAGTTAAGTACACACGTCAATCTCTATGGGAAGTTACTTACTCCACTCACAATATCAATTCCTGTCTTAGCTCTTTAATCAGTGAGCATTTGATTATATAAAGCACCAAGGGTGTAGAAACCAAGAGCCCTTGAAATTCCCCTTTTCTCCAAATTGCAAATTAGAGGTTCTTAATATAACACACATGATCCAAAAAGAAATATGATCTGCCACTTCACAGGCATCTCGGTATTCAATAATTAGTTTCATGAAAACTTTGAAGTTGAGAATTTTCAATTTTTTAAATGCCCTTTCTCAATAAGACAAGTTACAACACACATTTTGAAGTCCCATTCTACGAATGAAAACACGACTGGCATGCAATTCATCGTTTATTACTAACCTATGAAATAATTTAATCATTTGCATATGCTATAAGGCTCAATGCAGAATCGCTTAAATCGAGAGATAGCAATTGAGAAGATACCTAACACAAATAAAAACCATCCTAATTATTATTGTTCCCCAAGGTTTCTGATTGAGCCGGCAACAAAGGGGTCCCATTTTTGGGCAACTTTGACAGCACTGGCCTCCGCAGCCCGACCTCAGACTTCCCAAACAATTGCTTTCGCAACACCTCATGCAAATGTCCAAACAACTCCTTCTTCAACGCCTCAAATGCCAAATCCAATCTCTCTATTTGCTCCATTGCATTTTTATTGTACATAAATAACCCATAGTACAGATCAAAGCTGTCACTGGATGTGTTTTCCACCAAATCCAGCAAAGTCTCGTACCCTATGGTATTGATTGGAGTACTATCCAATTGTAACTTCTCCAGAATCCTCCCCATTGTGTGCGTGATAAACTGTGATCCAGCAGCATATTTATCATGCTCTGCACAAGTCATCTCCACCATCCTACACCCTTCCTTCTTGAAAATGTCCAGGAAATTCTCGACACGGACAAGTCTAGAGGTTTCATTCCCAATCCTCACTTTGTCAAATACAAAGGGTAAATTTTGCCACCCGTTTTTCCCACTTTCAGGGCCAAACATTGGGTGAGTACAAAGAATATCGAAATGGGGAGGAAGAACTTGGAGGAAAATATTTTTCGGGAACTCTTTCACAGATAAAACGTCAACGAAGAGCGTATTGCGCCTTAGACGTTGGATAGGGAGAGACCTGAGTACCGATTCAGTGGAAATTATAGACGTACAGATAAGGATTACATCAGGGTGTTGTTCACACAGATCATGAGTATCAAAAAAGAAAGCGGCACCAATGGATTGCGCGATTGAGGAGTAATCTGACCGAGAATGCGCGAAAACAGTGTGCCCCTGGCGGATGAATGCCTTGGCAAGGAACTGACCGAAGTTTCCGAACCCAATCACGGCGATTTTGAGCTTGGTGGACTGTGCGAAGCGGTTGACGAGATGGGCCTCGTAATCATATGGCTGCGCCGCGTCGATGGCCCGGATGCGGAGGCCCTGCTGGCTGCGGTTGGAATAACACGGGAATTGAGATGGTTTTAATGGCAGTGAGAATGATAATTGGTGGGAATCGTGATGAGATAAAACGGCAGTGCGGGTGGAGGTGGCGGCGGCGGCGGAAGCGGAAGTAGATTGGACGGAGGAGAAAGAAATCATATCTACTAACAATATACTTTCAAGAACGGCAAATTGGTAATTTATGTGTATATATATAGTTTATGTATATAAATGTACACACAGACTGTGTATAAGTGCGTGTGTGAGAAAGAGAGAATTGGGCTGAATCGGAGAAGGTGGTGGAGGGTTGATAATATATACGGCGGCGGTCGGGGGATGGGGTACAGTGGTGAGGGTGGCAGGTGGTGGGATTCGGAGGAATTGGTAGGTGGAAGTAATAAGAGAGAGAAGTCAATTATTCAGCAACCAGAGTCCTATTTTTTATTTTTTTTATTTTTGTGTATTTAAACTACATTTCAACTTAAGTAGAATTATAATTCAAATTCAATAACAAATGAAAATTACTTAGATGAATATCGAACAAGAAGAATATTTTGGTGTCGTTGAAGTTGAAATCCAAAAAATATCTTGACAGACGGCGAAAACCAGTAGTAAATGACAGAGGAGGGTCAGGGATGATAAGATGAGATTTAAAATACAAATGTTGATATCTTATTAGTGAAGATTGAAGAGTTTCGCCATCATAAGTTGTTTTTCTATGACAAATTCTTGTTACGATGAAAAGCGAGCTTTTACGTCAATTGTCCATAATAAACAAGAAAAAAAAAAAAAAAAGATTTAATGCAATCATGATCTAAAAACGCCTTTACATCGACCGCCCACATGCCGCCTCCAAGCCGAAATTATTTTTTCCATAGATTAGACGACGGAGATCGCACTCATTTAAACAAATGAACAAATGTTATCTAAATATATTAGTGAAGACTCAAGAGTAAAGATAAATATATGTTGTTTTTCTATGAGTGAAAATATTTTTTTATACGATCGATAATAAAATAATAATTAATTCTTGACTACATTTAGATAACAAATTTTTGAAATATAAAAGGACAAATTAATAAATATAATATCGATAATTGAAAATTAATGTTGATAAGGTTAATTTAAAAATAAGTGAATAGTTTTGAGGAAGCACGGGTAGCTAGTGTCGATTGCACTTACAAAAAAAGGTGAGGATTGTCGCTACTAAAATGTTGAGTAGTTGATTTATATCTACTTTTGTTCTCTCACCTAACACTTTCAATTGTTGCAGTCAACTCACATGACATAACAATTATTTAAAAAGATTAGTTAAATTAAACCATGTTATTCACGTTATTCAATGCATGATTGAAACTTACCAAGATGTCTTCAAATCATTATTGCTCCAAGACTGGATATTTAAATGGGAATTTCAAAATACACTCAAAAATATATAATAGATTGAAAATATGACAAGTTTTAGTAATAGTTGTAAATATATCACTTTTAGATACAAAATTAGTATATTATTCGATACATTAGTATATTACCCGACGATGTACGATACTTATTTTTTATTCGAGTAATTTTAAAATATTTAAAGAATATATTGTTTATTTATTATATTTAAATTAAAAAAATTATATAAATAACATTTGATTATTCATTGATATTGGAAAAAAAACATAGCGAATCCAGATTTTGAAGAAAACCACGTTTGTGGTCGAATTAGTTGGCACTCCATCCCGATCACAAATCAACATCTTCAATTCCGTATGATTTATAACTCTAGACAATGCAACATAAAATTGTCCATAACTAAAAATTGGTTTTTTCATATATAATCCCACGTGGGAGAGAGATTGGCCATAACTCTTATTAATAATCATAGCATATGAGACAATTAATGGTTATTGTCTTCGTTAGAACTTAAAAGACAATCTTGGATTCGATGGAGGTAAAGTCATTCTTGTAATGAAAACTTTGTTCGCTTCCCGCATTGTGACCTGAGATAACTTTTGCCTCCAAAACATGATTTCCAAACTTTGTAATGACCAATCTAGTACCCTGTACGTTTGTTCCTCTGAACGTTGATTAGCTGGGTATTTGGTCATCTGAATGTTGATTCTCCAATTGGTGGGCATTCTGGACGCCGTTTCCTTATTCGTACCTCCATAGCACGTTCGACAAGAAGAGTATGGTCACACGACAAAAATCGTTAGGACATAGGGAGCTAATTCACGCAATTTACTGGAGTTGCGCATGCGCGAGGAACACGATGGAAGGCTCTCAGTGTTTTCTTTTCTTATATATAGAGGTTGTATTGGAACTTGACACAAGGCAATAAATACGACTGTCCCAGGGGCATTTGGAACACCACACAACTGTGCTGCCTCCCCACTTACCGGGACATTAAAGACGCTAACTCTTCAAATTCTACAAAAAGTCAGTGCTGTTAAGGCCCAATGGAATGATTTCCAAATTTTAGGAGCTACCCCCCATGCCTGGCAGGCACAATCATTCATAAAATTAAATACAGGAACAGAGATATACCAGGAAAACAAATTTAATAGTTAATTCTAGAACATGCACAAAGGAGATAGACAAAATCCTAAGTTCAGATGCCCCGCCACCTCTCTAAGGGTCGGCACATTGCGGGCCTTTCTCCATAACAGGTGGGGAGATTTGGTCGTCGGCCTTTTCTGGAAGGATGTTTGTCGCCGAGCTCTCGGTAGGAACCTCGTCGAAGAAATGAAATATCCCACTCTTGATGGGTTTCCGTGATCCCCTCTACCAACCGCCGCCTCCAATGGTCATCAAGCGATGGGCGAGGTCCTGATACTCAGACGTGTCCATGAACGCATCCTGATATGCCTCCACCGCCTTAGCCTCGGCACCCCGCACGTTCGGCCCCGACTGCCTCCAACTCCTAGTTTGCCGCGCCAACGACTTCTCCTTTTCTGCGATGACAGTCTCTAGACCGTTGTTCGCGGTAGCTTATGCAGCCTCGGCTTCATGGGTCCGGTCTTGACCAACTTCAGCCTCCTCGGCACGCTTCGTCAGCCCTCTTCTAATCTCGAGTCTGTTTCAAACTTTCTTTGGCAGCCTTCAACTCGATTTCATACTTGGCCCGCATGTCGGCCTCCTTCGTCACAACCAAATCCAGCTTGAACTAGAGGGCCCCTTCTCGGACTCAAATGCCCTTCTCGAGACCCGCGGATTTCAGGTCTTCGGAAAAGCTTCTTGGACTTGGCCTCTCCTTCATTGCATCGCCATCAAAGCTTTCTGTGTTATGAATAACTCTTTGGCCATAACCAATCATTGTATCAAGTTCATCTCCGTCATCTGCAGCCGCTCACATACAGTGGCTTCCTCACCGCTTTTTCCCACTTTTGGGTCTAGTATTTGTACACGCTCGCCGCCATCATCGCAGGGTGAGCCTGGAGCATTTCCATCACGGAGGTTTCCAGTTCTTCCTTGCACTGGAAAATACGGACACGACTCCCCTACCCAGCCGAAGAGCCAAAATTTCCTCAGACCTTCACCCTCACTTGAGCGTTGCTAAGACCGATTCTTTTCTTCAACCCACCCCACTTTGTGGGCATCCTCATAACCTCCCCGCGATCGCGAAACCTTCCTCTTACGGACGGCCGCCTCACTCATGTCCTCGGCAATTTCCTTTCCCTTATCCTCGAGGGAGAGGGTCGAGATGATGGATGGAAAGACGAATGCGGGACGGAGGAGAAACGTCCCCACCAAGAATGGGGCATCGGAGGTTGGAGGATGGATCGACCTTAACGACGTGGCATCCTCGGACCTCTTGCGACGGACCTGACGCATCTCACGTGGGAGCTCGAGTCGAAGAACCCTCTCTCTTCAAGGGCGGGCGAAGGCGAGCGCAGAATCTCTTTAAACCCGAAAGCTATTGACACAAACACCAATATACAGCTCATTCGAGACAACTTTTCATAGCAAAACCAATACATCGCAATTTACAAGACTTACCCATCACCCATGGTGGCCAATAAGTTGTCGTCCTTCAACAAGTTGCTGAGACTCCTGAAGTCGCTGCTGAGAGCTCGCACCATATTCCACTTCGACCTCGGCTCTCATTGGTTCCTCTTCGGGATTAGTAGCTTCCCACAGTCTACAAAAGTAAGCAATACATTAAGTCAGGAACTATGGTCAAAATCTACACAAATGCAACAGTATATACCAAGTTCCTTGAATTGACGAGGAATAGACATGTGGGGAAGAGGGTCCTCCTGCATAAATTCTCAATCCCCGCCTACAAAGATGAACCTCTCCTTCCAGTTATGCACTTTTTTGGCATTGTCGATGGCCGTCTACCATTTCTGGTCTGGCCGAAGAGAAATACTGTACCAGCCTGTAGATCGGCAAGGCCGGTATATAGACTCAAACTTCTTCGGGGTCAGGTTTCTTCCCACCTTAGCAATGCTCCACAATAGGTACAAGGCCACCGTCTGTCCCCAGCCATTCGGTGTTATCTAGTAAGGGGCCAAATTCTAGTCTTGCGAAAGAAATAATGCATGGGCAGACGAAGGCCCTGCTGCATCGTAGGTTCGTAAATCACGACGAATCCTTCATGAGGGTCATCGACGCGTTCTTCTGGGCCCGGAGCCCTGAGTATTACGAATGCAAGAATATCATAGGATAACTGCATGTCCTCCAACTCCCCCTCAGAGATCCTCGAACGAGCTATGGACGCTTCAGTAGCTGACCGCTTGAGCTCCTCGTTAAGCGCATTGGGCGCCGGAGCATCCCTCTTATCGAGCAATCTCCTCATCTCGTGTACCCCCATCCGTGCCCCTTTTCTCTGCGGCCTCTTTCGACGGTGCGGTTGGGCAAGCTCCCTCCCACTTGTGGACGGAGTCGATGGACATGCATCTGAAGGTGCTTGATTCACTTCTCCTACGACCTCATATGATGAAGATGATGAGACGAATGATGGTGACTCACCCCGAATACTAGGGTTTGTCCGAGCGTCCGATTGATTCTCGCGAGTCGTCGCTTTCGGATGACATTACAACCCCTCTCAACCCCGGAAGTTGATGCTTCTATTGTCGTCGAAACGTGCGACATGGTATAATCTCCAAACTACGTAGTCAAGAAATAATCACGAAAGCAAAAAGAAACAAATCACAAAGAACTCCGTACCGCTTACCTCGGAATGCGGTTAGAACAACGCACACTTGGAACTTCTTGATTCTCGCAGAACATCCACAATAATCGATAACAAGCACGTAAGCAAGAAGAAGACGTAATAAAGGAGGGCGCCAAGCTTTATAGATTGAGGCATTCCAATCTCTACCGCCCAACTTCTAAGCGTTACATCCGAACTGTTGGCGGCTGGACGCGTGCTTAAAATAGGGCAACAAAGCGAAAACGGAACCCCAAGCGTTTATTGAAACAAGAACGCACGTGCCTCACGCCGCCCCCGTTATCCGCCACGCGCCATTGCATTAAATACATACATCCTCTCACTCATGATTGCCTGGCCACGGATTGACAGAATCACACCAACTGCGGACACGTCACCAAAGGTCTAGTCTCCTGAAGCCCTCACCCGTCATAAATGTTCGGCTTCGGACTTGGGAGACTATACTGGATAAGTTCAATTCACACACTCGAAGACCACACTCCGCGTAATCCGTTGAAATTCAAAATTTTTTGTCTAAAATTTCTTCTCTTACCCTCAAAGTCCCACGCCTATTATAAATAATAGGTTTGGACTTGGAGAACTATTGTTACCACCCGATTTTGATAGGGCTTCCACGTCAGCAAAGGCCCAACGGGAGCCCCATGTAGGCCCAGCGAGGGCCTCGTAAATTCTAAAAGGGCATCGGAGGCCCATCAGACATCTTAGCATTATTGAGCTAGAATATCGTGAGGCCCATAGAGGGCCTCGACATTCACGGCCGACCCATAGGGCCTCGCCAGGCTTCGTATCAACTATAACTAACAGGCAGCACGATATTTTGGAATGACCAGAGAGATAATTGAAGACAGATTGCGTTGGATTAGCGCACGAATTCTCACAAGGAAACCAAATCGTAATTTCCTAAAAATTAGGCAACTGGTAAACTCAAATAAGGTAGATAATCTTGGAGATTGCCTTGATAATAAATGATCCATATCCTATAAGGAATGAGGATCGATCGGGTATCTCGATTGATTTGTTTCCTAAATCAATCGGGACTCTTCTTATTGTAGAATACAACGCTCTCAGCTTGTTCCAAGGTACGCTATCTTTTTACACTTAAAATTTCTGCCTAAACTCTGCTCAAATCTCTGCCTGCTTGTCCCTCCCACACCCAATTACTTTTGCCCTCGTGTAATATTCTTATACTGACAGTTGACTTGATTGTCGGAGTACCAAGGATCGCCCGACCTTTTTTCTCCAGAGATCTTGATGCCTAACGATTGTCCGAGTGTGCAGATAACATACAAGTTGGCAGAAGAGTGACTGGAGATCTGTTGACACGTAGACATTGTAGGTTCCGATGTCAATAATTTCTCAATAACACAACGGGAATACCAACCATCAATTTCAACTCATGATTAGGCACCCCGGAACATCTAACAACATTCAAAATTTATGGAGTATGAATATCCAATAATAAATCAATGTTAGAATCTGATCTGCAAGTTGCATCAGAAGTTAAGTACGTCTTTCCTTCTGTTTGATTAAAAGAGATCGTGTATTCATTGACTGATTCAACAACATCAAGAGTTGGAGCAAGAATGACATTTCCTTGTAGATATAATAGGTCAATAGGTCATTCACATTATTTGAAAAAGAGTGATATGTGCTATTTACGATTGCCGCAACTGAATTTCCTAACTCCTTTACCAAAAGATCATCAAGTATTTCAATGGTTGCATGGCCATCATTTGGACCGCCAATTGTTCTGTCTCCAATGCTAGATATCCAATCTAAAAGGACTTTAATTCAGTGGAATGAATGTCTCGATCAAAGACCCTAAAGCCTCATATTTTTTGTCAACTTCAAAATTTACAATGTCTCCACAAATATCAAGAGTTGAATGTTGCAAGCACGATATCTTGCCTACTTCCTTTCAGAATGGTAGGCAAAATCTGTCTAAAATCCACTATTCTAAAAATTCTGCCTAAGCTTCGCCTAGGCTCCGTCTAGGCTTGAAGCTCGGCCTCCACCCCTATCCACGTCTCATGCTTCACCCTCGCTTTTTTCTTGTCTTGCTCTCACCTAGGCCTCGCCTAAGCTTGAAAAGCTTGAAACTCAACCTCTACGCCTAGCCACGCTTTACACTTTTTAGAACATTACTAAAATTTCTTCCAAAAACAACTGTTTTACTGTCAAAAGGTTGTTCCAAACTCAATAGATTGTCAAGCTCATAATATCTCTCATAGTCTTGTCCAAATCTTCAAAGAAATATATGTTCATCATAGGTGTCTCATCTCGGATAATGAGCTTAGTTTTCACAATTAACTCAGCAAGTGGACTCTATTGTTTAATATTATAGGTAGAATTTACATTCAGGGTAATAGAAATGGCAAATCTAGATTGAGCCGTTCTAACTCCTAGAAGAAGAATAGATGTTATACCACTTTACGCTACAATCAAAACAATTTCGCTATTTGATCTCAAAGCTGCTGACAAAGTTTTCCACACAAAAGTCTTCCCCGTACCTCCGTAACCATAAAGAAAAAATACACCTGCCTCTATCACTTTCAACGGTATGCATTATTGTTTTTATAAGCGTTCTTTTGCTCGGGCTTATGATTTTAGAAACAATTTTTTTGTGATCTTCAACTGAATACGAACCCCATCGAGGCGTTAGAATATGAGGTGGGCTTTGATTCATTTAGAATACTACAAAGGAGCTTATGGGGATCTTTAATTTTGTTTACTAATAAATGAAATTTGTTGAACATATTCTGCTTTGAATAAATATGACCTACTTGATCCGTAATCTCTTTTAAATTTAGAACATGTGCCAAATCATTTTGACAAATAAATTATAAATGCTTGATAAGTGCATGTTGTGCACTTATTCGGACCTTTAAACTAAGCTTTCATTCTTTCATTTTATTGATTTTATACTTAATTTAGTATATTATTCTTCATATTTCTGTTTTGGACCCGTTTATAAGCAAATGGAGAAGAATGGACGGAAAGAGCAACAATTTAGTGAAATCGACGAGTAAATTGAGTTTTTGAAAGGAATATCAAGAGCCAAACATTGGAAGATGAGGAAGAAGATAAAATCAATAAGTTTAAGGTATTTTGGAGTGACAATGAAGAGTTGAATTAATGGATCAAACACTGAAAAGTCAAAGAATTGAATTGAGAAACTACCTACCGAAGCATGTGGAGAAATTCGAGCACAACTTTTGATATTAAAATCTCCAAAAGGCAAATGATATACTATTGGAAAGATAATTAAATCATGAGTCTAACACTTTTTACGGATCTCAATTTAAAATTTCCTACAAGAAGTTATGACCATTTGAAAAATAGCCACAGAGTAGAGAAAAGTTGAGCTAGGCAATCGCCCAACACTATTTTTCAACAGCAGCATGCAAAACAACATGCCTGGGCGATCGCCCAGTGTAAAATGTCTACTTGCGGATTTTTCTTACCTTTTTGAGTTCTAATTTAATTAGGAAACGTTTTGGACGTGATTTTAATGATTTTTTTAGAATATTTTGGGACACCAGGAGGGACATATAAATATGAGTTATTAACTCATAACAAGAGAGTCAGATTAAATTCGTTTTTGGTGGAGTTTTGGAGAGAAAAACATGAGACAAATCAAGAAACAAATATCAAGATTTCATCTTTCAAGAATCAACGAAAATCAAGTTCAAGATTTCATCCCTCAATTATTTCTTCATATCCAGGTGATGGCTTCCATATTTTCTTTTTCTCTTTCTTTTCTTCTTCATAGTATGCTAGACTAGTTTATTTAGTGCTAAGATCATGATGAAACTTGTATCATGAACCTTTAATTCTTTGAACCAAGTTTTTGATATTTAAGCATGATTTTAATTTTGAATAATAGGCATTGATTTCTCTTCATCTACAATTATGCACGCAATAGTTGTATGATTCTTATGGCTTGTTTTACCTTCGAGAGATGGAAAATAGGTTATACATAGTGTCAACTGTCGTAGAGTCCTATAGGAGATAGAGATATACCGCTATGCTTTACATGATCTTTAAGTATTCACAAATTCTAATGCATTCTTGTATGTTCACATCCGTTATAGAGATATAGTCGGGTTACATATAGGGATATGTTTAATTCTACTCGAGAGAGATTATTAAACAAATTAGGAATATTGATCTTCATAATTAAATCATGTTATCAAATTCAACGATTCGGGTTAAAGGAAATTGGTATAAGTGGATTCGAGATCCTAGTATGCTTTTCTTTTTTTTTTTCTTTTTAATTTTAAAGTAATTCTTCTTTAATTTAATCTCTTGTTTGTTTGAATTATAATTAGTTAATTGTTCTTAGTTTATAGTTTAATTAGTTCTTAATCACCAATTTTTCAAAGTTCATTAGATTTGGTTAAGGTTACTATAATTGTAATTGAACTATCTAAATTTTAGTGGGTACGATACTTAAACTCAACATCCACTTTATTATTTGTGCGATCCGTACACTAGCGGAATATTAAAGATATAAAATCCCTGACAAGTTTTTGGAGCCATTGTCGGAGATTAGGTTTTAGTTCTTTTTCAATTATTTTAACACTAATTCGAACTTTATTTATTTAAATTTTATTTATTATTTATTTAGTTTATTTCAGTGTTTTATTTTTATTTTTTAGACCACAACACAAGATGGAAAATCTGGAGAATGATGAAGACAATATGCTTGTTAGAGACTGTTTGACTCCACAGATCATCCAGAGCAAATCTAGCATTGATGAGGACAACATGCTTGTTGGAAATTTCTTTGCAATGCACCGTACTAATATAGCAAGATATGATGCAACTTTTGAGATTGATGAGGACAACGTGCTTGTTGGAGATTTGTTTGCATTGCACCGTGCTAATATTGCAAGATATTATGCAACTTCGATATTGATGAGGACAACATGCTTGTTGGAGATTTCATCACAATGCACCAGACTAATACAATGAGATATATTGCAACTTCTAAGATTGGTGATGAAGTAGACACTATCACGGTGTTATCTGCAAAAATAGATTCTTTAGCACACAAAGTAGAGAACATGTCACATTCAGTCTATGCGATGCAAACAAAGAAATTAACTTGTGGAGAGTGTGGGGCAAATCACAGCACATCAGAATGTTCTATTCTATCACAACATCCCGAACAAGCCGAATATATTCAAGGTGGTCAATACCTGCAAAGTAATCCATTCTCCATTACATTTAATCCAGGATGGCTTAATCATCCAAATTTTTCCTATATGGATAATTACAATAATATCAGACCACAAGGTCCTCTGTTTCAGTTGTCAGAAAAGAGAATCTTACTAGAAAATATATTTAATAAATTCATGGAGATAGTTGAACGGTGCGTGAGAATCTAATAATTAGTTTATGAGAAAGACGGATACCTCTTTTCCAAATCAAAGCGCTTCAATAAAGAATCTCGAGACACAAGTGGATAAGATAGCAGGTAGCTATATAAGGAAGAGTGCCAAGCACGTTGCTAAGCAATACAAAGGTGAATCCCAACAAAAGTGTTACAAATTTATTACTATCGTAAGTGGGGTTCAATTACTAGAAATCTATTTAAAGAGGCCAGTTGCAAATAAAGAAAAGGTATCATCCACCGATGAGGAGCACGTGGAACAAACCGAGCAAATAATGATATTAAAGAATGTTCGTGTACACCACAAAGTTAAGCAACCGTTCTTATCAAACCAAATGAGCCTCCGATCCCATTTTCTCAAAGAATACAAAAGCACAAGTTAGACAAGCAAGTCTCCAACTCCCTCTTTCTTCTAAAATTGATTTTGTGATCAAGGTCGATAAGGAAGTTGAAGTTTTCGTAGTTGTATTCGAGCAAGGTGCTACACTAAAATCCTATTTTTATGAAGAGCACAAATTCAAAATTTTCAAGATAAACAAAAAATGGTACAAAGTCAATAGATGCAAGCAAAGCAAGTCTTCCAAAGTACTATTCAAAGTACCGTGAAGCAACCAGACAATAAGACAAGCTAATTACTATTAATAAGCGCTTAATGGAAGGCAACTCATTTTTAACCATTTTATTTACTTGTTTTATATGTAGTAGTTTTAGGTACATTAAATAATGCATTCGTTCCTATTTGATTTATTGTTTATTATTCTTATAAAGCCTCACCATGTCAACTGCAGGATGTCCCACTTTGTGAGCCGCGTGGAAAATATCTGAGACATCATATTCGACCAAGAGTCCCAAAGACTACATCCGAGTCCACTTCAACTGGACCTTCAACCAGACAGATCTATCTTTTTCACATCTATCTCTGGGGAGTAACTGATCTCTTCATTCATTTATTTACTTTATTTTGCTATTAAATTGGAGATAATGTAATGTTTTAGTTTGGGGTGGGTTAAGTATTAGAATACTTAATTATTTTGAATTTACTTATTATTCGTGTCTATATAACCGCAAAAAATAATAATTTAAATTTCATTTTTTTAAAAAAAAATTATTATTATTTTTTTGTCTTTCAAAAAAAAAAAAATTAGCTATTGTTGAATATCTTGCCGTCAATGATGATATTTGCTTGAATTTAAGTATGTTTTTTTAGTTAGAATATTAGACAAAGACTTTAACTTTAACTTTTACTTGAATACTTATCTATATTAGACTGGATTTGAAACACGTAGCTACTGCTGACTTATCACTTATTGGAAACATGACTTGAGTGTATGTGTTGATATTATTGACTTAGGATTATTGTAAAAAACTCCGTTCCTAAATTCTTAGACTAGTAACCAAACTGTTTAACAGTTTGGGAGTGTTAAAGTTAGTACATGTGTTTATAGAATTTTGATAGTTTGGATTTCTGGATCTCATCTTTGGTTGAATAGGTTGTAGTCAAAGAATTTAAATCGAGCACTACTCACTGCTAATAAAAAAAAAATCTGACTCGAATAATTAAGCATGTTAGGATATTTTAAAATCTGGTGCCCCATAGTTATCTGACTTGGGAGTCATCGGCCCAAAACTCGTTACATGAGTAAAAAAAAATTACATCTTCACTTCTCTTATAGCATATGGGATTCGAGCAATTAAGTATGTTAGGGTATTTTAAAACCTAGTGCCATATGGTCATCTGACTTGGGAGTCATTGGCCCAAAGCTCGCTACAAGGGTCATATAGAAAGCTTGTGAAGGAGAAGTATTGCACAGGATGTAAGACCGCTCATATGAGTAAAATAAATAAAAAGAGTTAGAAGTACTTAGTAAGGATTGGTAGGTTAGAACCTAATAGACTAAAGATGAGAATTTAGAAATCATTCACCGTCCTAGTTCTAAGAATACAAGTTTTTAATTTTTACTACTTTATTTGAAAAAAATATTGTATTAATGAGTAGGAACAAAATTAAACTAAAACACCTCGGGATTAGAGACAAAAGTATTAGAAATGTGATAAATTACGAGAGGTGTAAGGAATAAATGAATGCAAAGGGTTCAAATTATAAAAATATCAACAACACAATATTGGTCGTAGTCTAATATATGTGTAAGTTCAACATTTGGCTATTCACACACTCACAAAAGGTCGAGCATTGGATAAGTAAAAATTTATTTGTTGTATTCTTTAATATATTTCTAGAAGTGTTGCTTTTATTCAAACTTGAGGCATATGGTAAGAAATTTAACATTAACTCTGTTTCTGATTATTCTCTTAGTTTAGTTTAAATTTGTAGTTTTGTTTTGTTTTTGTTCGAGACTAACAAATGTTTAGTTTGGGAGTGTTTGATAAGTGTAATTTGTGCACTTATTTGGGCATTTGAACTAAGCTTTCATCTCGTCATTTTATTGATTTTATACTTAATTTAGTATATTATTCTTTATATTTCGCTTTGGATCCGTTTATAAGCAAATGGAGAAGAATTGATGAAAAGAGCAACAATTTTGTGAAATCGACGAGTAAGTTGATTCTTTGAAATGAATATCAAAAGTCAAACATTGGAGGATGAGAAAGAAGATAAAATCAATAAGTTTAATATGTTTTGGAGTGACAATGAAGATTTGAATCAATAGATCAAACACCGAAAAGTCAAAGAACCGAATTGAGAAACTACCTACTCAAGCATGTAGGAAAATTCGAGCACAACTTTTGATATTAAAATATCCAAAAGGAAAATATTATACCTTTGGAAATATAATTTAATTACGAGTTTAACACTTTTTACAGATCTCAATTTAGAGTTTCCTACAATAAGTTATGACCATTTGAAAAATATCTACAAAGCAGAGAAAAGTTGAGTTGGGCGATCGCCCAAGCTTAAAGTCGAGTGATCGTCCAACATTATTTTTCAACAATGAGAGTGCAAAACAACATGCACAGGCGATCGCCGGGTTTGCACTAAGCGATCGCCCAGTGTAAAATGTCTACTTGTAAATTTTTTTTGCCTTTTTGAGTTCTAATTCAATTATGAAACGTTTTGGACACGATTTTAATAATTTTTTAGAATATTTTGGGACACCGTGAGGGACATATAAATATAAGTTATTAACTCATAACAAGAGAGCCGGATTAAAGTCGTTTTTGGTGGAGTTTTGAGAGAAAACGGAGACAAATTAAGAAATGAAGATCAAGATTTCATCTTTCAATAATTCAATAAAGATCAAGTTCAAAATTTCATTTCTCAATTATTTCTTCATATCCGGGTAATGGCTTCAATATTTTTTTTTTTTTTTTTTTCTTCTTCGTAGTATGCTAAGTTAGTTTATTTAGTGCTAGGATCTTGATGAAACTTGTATCATGATTCTTTAATACTTTGAGCCGAGTTTTTGATATTTAAGCATGATTTTAATTTTGAATAATTGACAATGATTTATCTTCATCTACAATTATGTGCGCAAATAGTTGTATGATTCTTGTGGCTTGTTTTACCTTCGAGAGATGGAAAATAGGTTATACATAGTGTCAATTGTCGTAGAGTCTGATAGGGGATAGAGATATACCGCTATACTTTACGTGATCTTTAAATATTCACAAATTCTAATACATTCTTATATGTTCGCATCCGTCATAGAGATATAGTTAGGTCACATATAGAGATATGTTTAATTCTACTTAAGAGATATTGTTAAACAAATTAAGAATATTGATCTTCATAATTAAATCATGTTATCAAATTCCACGATTCGGGTTAAAAAAAATTGGTATAAGTAGATTCGGGATTCTAGTACGCTTTTCTTTTCTTTTCTTTTCTAATTTTAAAGTAATTCTTTTTTAATTTAATCTTTTTTTGTTTGAATTATAATTAGTTAATTGTTCTTAGTTTATAGTTTAATTAGTTCTTAATCACCAATTTTCTAAAGTTCATTAGATTCTGTTAAGGTTACTATAATTGTAATTGAACTATCTAAATCTCTGTGGGTACGATACTTGGACTCAACATCCACTTTATTACTTGTACCATTCGTACACTTGTAGAATATTAAAGACATAAAATTGCTGACAACGCTTATTTATATTATCTCAACAACAATGGTTCAATTTTCCCACAAAGTTAATCAATTAAAATTCCAGATATCTTTAATCTGTTTTCTTTTAACCATTTTCTATATATATATATATATATATATATATTAGTTTGGCAACGCGTCGCGATGCACGTCAAGTGCCCGTGATAATTTATTTATGAAATATGATTAGATAAATGTAATTGAAATAATGTATAAAAAAAAATGTTCAAGAATGAAGTAATGAGAGAATCTTGAGTTAAATTTAAAATGTGTGCTAATTTAGGAAATAGATAATAATTTGAGTTAAATAAGTTGAAGTGCATATACATATGTGTGTGTAAAACAAAACAATATATATAGTCAAAAAGGTCATTTTCAGCACTATTTTTTTTTTTTGGTCGAACTCCAGTTAACAAACAGTCGAGTTATCCGACAAATTTTTAAATTTTTTCTTTATTGTATTTTTTAGAGTTACTCAACAAATCCAAGGCCAAATCTTAAAAAGAAATTGCAAAGTCAACAAAAGCCCATTTTGTTTGATTGTTGGGTTTGTTTGATTGTTTTGGGGGGTGGGGTTTGAGTTTGTCGAGTTTGAGGGGTTTGAGTTTTGTTTGATTGTTGGAGGGTTTGAGTTTGTCGAGTTGCACGAAAAACTCAAACCCAAATATTAAAAAAAAAAAAAAATTTAAAACGGTAAAATCATTGTTGGGTGGTCACCAAAATATAAAAAAATAATAATTTAAAAAGTCAAATTGGGCAATTTTGCACCCAAATATATATATATATATATATATATATATATATATATATATATATATATATATATATTAAGAAAGATCAAAATGGTCCCATTTTGATTGTTGGATCGACAAACACACACCGAAATAAAAAATAAAATAATAAAAAAATTAAATTTTCGACATTTAAAAAAAAATACATAAATATAATTTCTCATTTGTTCATATTCTTTTTTTTTTTTTTGTCGAACTCCGCTAACAAAAAGTCGAGTTATCTGACAAATTTTTGTATTTTTTTCTTTATTGTATTTTTTTTAGAGTTACTCAACAAAACCAAAGCCAAATCTTTAAAAAAAAATAGCAAAGTCAACAAAAGCTGATTTTATAAAAATTTAATGCAAATTTGTAGGACAAAAGGGTGATAGTTGGATGGCCAATGCCAAAAAAAAAAAAGTTGGGGTAGATTAGTTACAAATTTGAAAGGTTTTAACAAAAAGCGCAAATTAAAAAAATAAAAAAATATCAAAATCAAATTGGGCTACTTTTTAAAAGTTGTAAGACTTCATTTACATTTTTATTTTATTTTGTTGTTATTAGTTTTTTTTTATTTAAAAAGGAGGACAAAATAAAATTTGGAAAAAATTCAAAGGTCGGGATGGCCAAAGCTAAAAAAAGGTTGTGGGTAAATTTATTATAAAATGAAAAGGTTGTGATCCAAAAGTGCAAATTACAAAAAAAAAAAAAAAAAAAAAAAAGGTGTTAAAAGCCCACACAAATTTTAAAAAAAAAAAAAAGATTCAAACACTTTGCCGAGTAACTCGGCAAAGTGGAAAAAGAAAAAAAAAATTAAACAACACTTTGCCGAGTAACTCGACAAAGTGGGAAAAAAAATTTAATAATAATTTCAAACACTTTGCCGAGTTACTCGCAAAGTGGAAAAAAAAATTGTCGAGTAACTCGACAAAGTAAAAAAAAAAATAAAAAATAAAAATCAAACACTTAGTCGAGTAACTCGCAAAGTGAAAAAAAAAAAAATTCATAAACTTTGTCGACTAACTCAACAAAGTCATTAAAAAAAAAAAAAATTCAAAAGACTTTGTCGAGTCTTCATTAAAAAAAAAAAAAATTATTCTCAAAACTTTGTCGAGTTACTCGACAAAGCCATTAAAGTTATTAAAAAAAAAAAAAAAAAGACCAATTCGACAAAGTCTTGATTTTATTTTTTATTTTTAATTGTAACTCGACAAATTGTTGTCGAGTTACTCGACAAAGAAGAATTTTTTTTTTTTTTTTTGTAACTCGACAAAAAAAAATGAAAAATATCAAAATCAAATTGGGTGTGTCAAGTAACTCGACAATACCCAAAAAAAAAAAAAAAAAAAAAAATTGCTTTGTCGAGTAACTCGACAAAAACTCAAAAAAGGAAAAAAAAAAATTCTTTGTTGAGTAACTCGACCAAAAAAAATAAATAAAAAAGTGAAAAAAATGTCAAAATGTATTTTGTTGAGTAACTAGACAAACGACCAAAAAAAGTCAAAAATTATTTTACTTTGCTTAGGCATTAATCTTATTTAAAAAAAAAAAAAAGAATTGTTTGTTGAGTACTTCCGTTGCACGACGTGGAAAATGTATTAAAAATTGTAAGTTTTAAATATAATTGAAATGACAAAAAATATATGAAATTAAAATATTTAAACAAATTTGAAAAATATAAAAATTTTATAGAAATCGTGTACAATTTGCTTATAAGAAAAAATAAAATAAAATAGTAAAAAATGAAATGAAAATATATTTGCTACTAAGCTCTGAAAAAATAAAACATACCAAAATAATAATAAATAAAGGTCCAAATGCGATCGACAAACACACACAAAAAAAAAACAAAAAACAAAAATTTAAGTTAAGTTAAAATAGGCTAAAAAGCGCATTTTAATTAGTTGGGGTGTGGGTTTGTTAAATATACATCCAAATATATATTAAAAAAAAAAAATTTAAATGTCTAAATGGGCTTTTAGCCCATTTTGTTTGATTGTTGGGTTTGTTTGATTGTTAGAAAGGTGGGGTTTGAGTTTGTTGAGTTGGAGGGTTTGAGTTTTGTTTGATTGTTGGTGGGTTTGAGTTTGTCGAGTTGCACGACAAACTCAAACCCAAATATTAAAAAAAAAAAAAGTTTAAAACGGTAAAATTATTGTTGGGTGGTCACCAAAATATAAAAAAATAATAATTTAAAAAAGTCAAATTGGACAATTTTGCACCCAAATATATATAAAAAATAATTAAGAAAGATCAAAATGGTCCCATTTTTGATTGTTGGCTCGACAAACACACACAATCAAATAAAAAATAAAAAAAAATTAAATGCACGACATTTAAAAAATACATAAATATAATTTTTCATTTGTTTATATTCTATTTTTTATTTTTTGGTCGAACTCTAGTTAACAAAAAAGTCGAGTTATCGACAAATTTTTGTATTTTTTTCTTTATTGTATTTTTTTGGAGTTACTCGACAAAACCAAAGCCAAATCTTTAAAAAAAAAAATAGCAAAGTGAACAAAAGCTGATTTTATAAAATGTAATGCAAATTTGTAGGACAAAAAGGTGATAGTTGGATGGCCAATGCCCAAAAAAAAAGTTGGGGTAGATTAGTTACAAATTTGAAAGGTTTGGACAAAAAGCGCAAATTAAAAAAATGAAAAAATGTCAAAATCAAATTGGGCTACTTTTTAAAAGTTGTAGGACTTCATTTACATTTTTATTTTATTTTGTTGTTATTAGTTTTTTTTTTTTAAAAAGGAGGACAAAATAAAATTTTTAACAAAATTCAAAGGTTGGGGATGACCAATGCTAAAAAAAAGGTTATGGGTAAATTTGTTATAAAATGAAAAAGGTTGTGGACCAAAAGTGAAAATTATAAAAAAAAAAAAAAAAGTGCTAAAAGCCCACACCAATTTAAAAAATAAAAAGATTCAAACACTTTGCCGAGTAACTCGGTAGAGTTGAAAAAAGAAAAAAAAATGCAAACAACACTTTGCCGAGTAACTCGGCAAAGTGGAAAAAAGAGGAAAAAAAAAATGCAAACAACACTTTGCACAGTAACTCGGCAAAGTGGGAAAAAAATTAATAATAATTTCAAACATTTTGCCGAGTTACTTGGCAAATTGAAAAAAAAAATTAAAAAAAAAATTGTCGAGTAACTCGACAAAGTTAAAAAAAAAAAAAAAAAATTCAAACACTTTGTCGAGTAACTCGGCAAAGCAAAAAAAAAAAATTCATAAACTTTGTTGAGTAACTCGACAAAGTCATTGAAAAAAAAAAAAATTCTAAAGACTTTGTCGAGCAACTCGACAAAGTCGTTGAAAAAAAAAATTCATTCTCAAGACTTTGTCAAGTTATTCGACAAAGTCATTAAAGTCATTAAAAAAATTAATCAAAAGACTAACTCGACAAAGTCTTGATTTTATTTTTATTTTTTAATTGTAACTCGACAAATTGTTGTCGAGTTACTAGACAAAGAAGAATTTTTTTTTTTTTTTTTGTAACTCGAGAAAATCTTAATTTTTTTTTAACAAAAAAATAAAATAAAATGGCCAAAAGAAGGGCAATGTTACTAAAATTTCTTCACGTGGTAATGGAGTAACAAAAATTCCTTTGACATAGAAAATAATCACCGAACAATATGAAATTTTCAGGGAACGTAGAATACTCATGTAACTATCACATATCAAAATTCGATAGTCTGAGAGCATGTTTCGACTTACTAAAATGCTCACCGAACGACGGCATGTTTCAGCTTACTAAAATGCTCACCGAAACCTCCTTGCGCTTTCTGGATTCATGCCAACGTCTTGAATCGCTATTATAAACGAATCAAAAAACTTTAAGTAGTGTAAATATCTTTTTAAATTTTTGTGGGCATTGGTTTTTTGGTAGTTTTAGTGGATTCTCATGTTTTGATTACACGTTAATGATGTGAACTTGAAATGTTTTGCTATACTTCATGTTTCTCTAAAATTGTCAGATTTTCTCATGTCCAACTTAAAAATCTGCTTGCACCTTATATATTAAGCATTTTACGCAATTTCGCTTGGAGACGATAGCCCTATGGGTTACCTAACCATTGGCTTTGGTTTCACATGCTATATAACTCAAGTCATGGACAATTTTGTAATCTGCGATCGCATGAATCAGAAAGCGCCTTAGATGTTTGGTGAAGTTATTTTATTAAGTCGAAACATGCCGTCGGATCGTCAAATTTTGATATGTGGTATCTACACGAGTATTCTATGTTCCTCAAAATTTCATCTTGTTCGGTGATCGTTTTCTATGTCAAATTTTTTTTTTTAATCCATGACTAAGTGAAGAAATTTTAGTAACATTGTCCTTATTTTGAAAATTTTATTCACCGGTCATGGAGTAACAAAAATTCTTTGAAATAGAAAACGATCACGAACAATACGAAATTTTCAGGGGACATAGAATACCAGTAGCTACCACATATCAAAAATTGGTAGTCCGACGGCATGTTTAGGCATACTAAAATGCTCACCGCGAAACCTCCTAGGCTTTTCAATTCGATTCATGCATGCCGGCAAGTCTCGAAATCGCTACTATAAACCAATTAAAAACTTTAAATAGTGTAAATATCTTCTTAAACTTTTGTAGAGCTTGGTTTTGTGGTAGTTTTAGTGGATTCCCATATTTTGGTTACACGTTAATGATGTGAACTTGAAAGGTTTTGCTAAACTTCATGTTTCTCTAAGATGCAGTTTCGTTGTCCAACTCAAAATTTGCTGCATCTTATATATTAAGTATTTTTACATAATTCCAGTTGGAGACGATAGCCCTATGGGTTACCTAACTATTGGCTTTGGTTTCACATCATTTCATGTTATATAACTCAAGTTATGGACAATTTTGTAAACTGTGACAGCATGAATTCGAAAAATTACCTAGGATGTTTCGGTGAGCATTTTAGTAAGCCAAAACATGCCGTCGGACTATCAAATTTTGATATGTGTTAGCTACATGAGTATTCTATGTTCTTTGAAAATTTCATATTTTTCGGTGATCGCTTTCTATGTCAAATGAATTTTGAGGAACATATAATACCCATTTAGCTACCACATATCAAAATTTGATAGTCCGACCAAGATGTTTCGACTTACTAAAATGCTCATCGAAACATCCTAGGTAGTTTTTCAATTCATGCGGTCGCAGCTACAAAATTGACCATAACTTGAGTTATATAACATGAAATGATGTGAAACCAAAGCCAATGGTTTGGTAACCCATAGAGCTATCGTCTCCAACTGGAATTATGTAAAATACTTAATATATAAGGTGCACCATATTTTTAGTTGGTCAACGTAAAGTCCAGCTTTGGAGAAACAAATCACCCGGTCATGGAGTAAAAAATTTCTTTGACATAGAAAACGATCACCGAACAATATGAAATTTTCACGGAACATAGAATACCCCCGTAGCTACCACATATAAAAATTTGATAATTCAATGGCATGTTTCGACATACTAAAATGCTCACCGAAACATCCAAGGCAGCTTTATCGGATTCATGCCGCCGCAATTTACAAAATTTTCCATAACCCATAACTTGAGTTATATAACATGAAATTATGTGAAACCAAAGTCAATGGTTAGGTAACTCATAGAGATATCGTCTCCAACTGGAATTATGTGTAAATATTTAATGTATAAGGTGCAGCAAATATTTAAGTTGGACAACAAAAACTGCAGTTTAGAGAAAATGAAATTTACCAAAATCTTTAGGAATCGATTGTATTTAGTCCTTTGTTCCCTATAGCAACTGGGGATCAAAAAGTACCAAATTTGATGACTTATTAAGGGAAAAATGAATATATCTTTACTATAATATATAAGAAGTCAATAATTATATTAAAAGGCACTAATATATATATATATATATATATATATATATATATATATATATATATATATATATACACACACACACACACACACACACACATTAAAATAAATAAAAGAAAAGAAAAGATGAAGAAGTCAAAAATTATGGCCAAAGATATTAATTTACTATAAAAAGTGTCAAAAGTTTAGGACAAAAGGGTGAGATTTGGACGAAATTAGGAATACTAAATCAATAAAACGATGTCGTATTGGTTGAAGGGTGAATAGCAAATAGGTGATAGACACTTATATTATAGTAAAGATATATATATTGAAATTGAAATTGCGTATTGTATGAAAAAATAATTGTTTGACATTTTATATTTTAGCTTTTGTAGGAGCTTAATCCTGAAAAGAAATAATTAAAGAAAACATGACTTGCATCTTATACAACATAGTGACTCAATCAACATCATGACTATGCTAAGCAACATAATATCAAAAAAAAAAAAATGAAGAAATTATGTAAGTTTCTTACCATGCATCTAGCTCAACTTCATGTGTTTGATTTACCCCTTGAAATGCATATACTGTAAACATAAAAACACACACATATTTTAGCATACAATACTACCATAAATAATACAATAAAAAAATGCAATAAAAAAATAATATTAAATTTTAGAAAGAAATCTTACATGATGCTTGACTCTATGATCTCTGACACTTTTCTCGATATGGTCGATGGAGTACTCCTTCTTACTCTGTTTATGTTGGGCGTGGTATCCATAAGTTTTTTTATTTTTTTTGGTCTGTTTGCTCACACTTCGACACTTTGCTATCTTGGTAGATAAATTTTCACATCGACAATAATGTAAAATGAATAAGAATACCAAGTAACAAATTTATACAATAGAAAATTGTACGTGTACACGTGCCTGGTTCTGAAAATTGTTATCTTGAATATGGATGATATTGGTTATTGGAAAAGTATGGTAACTCATAGAGCACTATTCTTATTGTTGAATTTAATAATATTAATTATCAGTGATTTTTCTCGAATCCAATTTTGATTCTTTATTTAATATTGTTGATGATTCTTTCTCTAATGTTTCTAAGGCCGACCATTTTCAATATTACTTATAGTTAACGTTGATTATTTAACGTTCTCATCATATCCTTTGTCTAAAACCCTTTTGAGAAACTATAATCTGAGGCGGGCTTTGAATTGTATGAATTTAATTTTAAAATTATCATATCTAGTTTATTAGTTTAATTGACTTATTATTTTTAATCAATAAATCATATCCCTTGATGATATAATACAATTATATGTTTTTCGTGTATTTTTTTTTTTTGAAACTGCAACCTATTTAAACCCACTTTGGAAAGCATAAAAAATTTCTAGAGAAAATAAGTCTATTTTTGAAAAACTATTGTATTATTTCCAATAGTTCTCGTGATGTTTCATTTTTTTGAAAACATAACTTATTTAAATTCTTCAATCGGTATAAATTAAGACATTGGAACACATAACTTCATCTCTTTTGTGTTTTGAAGTGAATTTATCTTGTTTTGGAAGATGTGCATTTTTTTTTGAAAATGTTAATTCTTAATATTATTCATTTTAACCGGTATCATATAACATTGAAACATTTGAAAGCTCATTGTGATTAAATTGTATTGAAATATTGATTATTAATTACTTGAAGTTGGGAAATTAATTAATTAAATTTTAATATTATAAAATGTTAATATTCTATCATTTGATTTAATTATATTTTTTTCGACTCACAGAATAAATATAATAATAATAATAATAATAATAATAATATTATTATTATTATTATTATTATTATTATTATTATTATTATTATTATTATTATTATTATTATTATTATAATAATAATAATAATATAATATAAGGGTTAATTACACCATATACCACTTAACTTTATATTCCATTTCATTTATACCACTAAACTTTAATTCATTTCATTTATATCACCGAACTTTATACCATGTTTCATTTATACCACTGAACTTTAATTCATTTCATTTATACCACTAAACTTTAAAATTATTTTCAGTTAAACTACTTTATTAACCAACTGTTCATTGTTTGATGAAAATTCTGACGTGGCATTAACGGACCGTTAATTGGCTGATGTATCTTGCCACGTGTATGGAGTTTAAAATAAAAACACGTTTTTGATATCAATTAAAGGACTCTGAGCTCAAGAATTGTCGAAATAGTTGATACAAAAACGTATTTTTAAATACGATTTTGACATCAAAAGTGTATTTTTATTTTGAACATTATACATATGGACAATACTTTCATACGTGGCGAGATACATCAGCCAATTAACGATCCATTAATGCCACATCTGAATTTTTGTTAAACAATGAACGATTGGTTAATGAAGTGATTTAATTGAAAATAATTTCAAAGCTTAGTGGTATAAATGAAACGAATTAAAGTTCGGTGGTATGAATGAAATATGGTATAAAGTTCGGTGTATAAATGAAACAAATTAAAGTTCGATGGTATGAAATGGAGTATAAAGTTCAGTAATATATGGTGTAATTAATCCTATAATATAATATAAATGCTTTAATGTTATTTAAAATATAATATAAATTAAAACTATAATATTTTTCTTATTATAATTTTTATTATAGTAATTTTCGGGCATGCATAGATAAGTTTTTTTAATAATCGACACAAATATTATTAGATTAATTAATTTTATATCTTTTGTTTAAATCAAATGAATGTGTTTTCTTATATTTATTTAACAGTCAGATTGTGTATTTGTATATATTTTGTAAATTGTAACTAATTTTAACTGTTTCTTAGTTAATGTGTAAAAAAAAAAAAACAAACAGAATTTAAGGGAAGACTTGATTATCATTTTCTAATTTTTAAGAAATGCTTCCGGCTTAATTTTTGGCGCGGTTCATTAAATAAGCCACTAATTTTTATATTATAATTTGAAAATTAATTTTTTAAATTGTAAAGATGCAAATTGCGTTAATGATATTCTGCAAATTTATTATTTTTATATTTGTAGACAATTAGTAATATTTACATAATCTAAATCTTATATTGATTAATTATTGTAGTATTCAAAATTGTTATTACCAATAATCCTCCTCAGATATTTAAATAATTTTTTTTTTGGTTGCTTACATTAGTTAATTGTATTATTAACCAATGCTTACATTAGTTATTTGACCTTGATTAATAAGCTAATCAAAACAAACCCATATACTCCCCATATTGACCCATATTTTGATATCAGATGATTTTTGTCAGTCAATCTCATAATCGTATACAAATCATTATGTTCATTAATGTTTTGAACTTTAATTTAAACTTTGAATAATATCTTCCTTTCAACCAAAGTTTCCATTTGAGCTGGATATCATCCATCATCACAATTCTCATAAATTTTGTAAGTTAGGATCGAAATTTCATCGTAATTAATTCACATTTGATTAGAGTTAAAATGCTTGCCTTATCAAGATCATCCCTCTACTCACTAACAGTCTTACTAAGCAATTGCAAGCACTCACGATCCCATAATAAGAATGAGGCACTTCAAGTTCCATCGATAACCCTCACATGAAGCTTGAACCTAATTAGGATACATGATCATTAAAATCATTCAACCAAAATATGTAATCATGTCAACCAAAAATGTATGAATATTTTACCTAGGAGTTCCATTGAAATCAGACTTATCATATTTTTCACAATAAAATCGTATGCCAACTGGACATAGCTTCTTTGAAAAAAGTTTACATGATAAGTACCACCAATCTTGATCACTTTCTATAGCTATTATTGTAGCAACAATCCAACAACTACCAACTTGGGATGAAATCTAATAGTTAATAAAACAAATGAAATTATACTAATACGAAGCGAACAAAAATAGTAAAGTAGTTGCAACAATTCACATGGATCACAATAAAAAAACAACAATTGTAAATATTTTCTAATTTATTAACTAATTTACCTTCAAGATTCTACAAATTCTTCTTTTGTTCTCACATCAGTTCATCTACTTTCCAAATTGTCAGATATGGAGTAAATTGAAGAAGATGATATCTGACTTATTATTTGGAAGCTACAATCTCCACCATTCAGCAACATTTTACATGAATATTATTATTATTAGTAATCATACTAAAATTAAAAAATAGCCCGTTAATAAACGAACCTCCACAATAAATTAAATCCAAAAAATTCATTCATACCTATTACGAAAATCATTGATTTCATTGATAAGAGTATTCACCAGGAGCTTGGTATTATAATAGGTTTTACAAATTATAATCTTCCCTGCAATCAATTATCACAAATATACAGATTAAATACTATTATAAAATAAAGATTCAAAAACTAATTATAAATTTGAAGAATAATATATTAATATAACATCGGTATCGTTTGTCCCGACATATTTGAGGTATGACTATGACAAGTTCTAGTTTTTCACTTTCTAGGAAGCTATAAACCTTGCCAACATAATCTCCCCACATAGTGCGTGAAAGTTTATTTTATTTTTTTAAAAATGGATAACCAATGATATACGTAAGCTTATTTAGATAAAATTAATTATATTTGTTATCTAACACTGAAATTTAAGGCGTATACATATTCAAGATCCTCAATAACAACGTCAATTAGTTTATTTGTTCTTCCACGTGATTCTTGAACCTTAAATCTTTGCCAACAATCTCCCCAATAATATCTGCATTAAATTGGGAGAAATTGTTAATTATAATTAAATTTAAAAAAATTAGAGTATTAAAGCAATTATCTATACCAAATAATTGTTTTCATCAATTTCTGTTGCACCCAAAATTTCTCCAAATGGCTTGAACACGTAATTGCTTGAAGGAAAATTTTCGATAGTAAATTCCACAACAGTTGTCTTTGGCATAAAATTCAATTTGTAGTTGTGTCTTGCAGTCGTGAAGTTCAATCCAACAATAAAGTTGCACACAATGTATAGCTTACCTTCACATATCAATGTTTTGAACATCGGTATCAAAGAATGTTTTGAATTCTACCACCCTATCATTTTTAAGGTAAGAGATATGAAAAGTGCATGTTTTGTATTACGAATCTCAAAAAAAAAAACAACATAAAAATTCATGTAATGTGTATTAACTTTTCTTAATCTTGACTATACCATAGAAAAGACGAAAAATAAAAAAATATATACAATATTTAAATAATAGAAAAGCATAAGCAGGTAAAAACTTGTGCATCTGCGAAGACCATCTCTAGCCTGCTCGTTTATGCCTTATTGTCAAAGCATGAAACTTCCCAAACCCTTACAACCCGAACTTTTTACTTTCATTGAGTCTTCGCAAAGTTTATTTCACTGATGAAGTTACACCGTCTGGCAATATTCGCGTGAAGAATTGATTTGCAAAAAATTGGTGGAGCGTATTTTTTTGTCAGTGCAGGGAAAAACACATAACAATAGAGGTTATGTGTTCCAACGCTTCATTTATACCGTTGGGTTAGATGTGTTTGATGTAAATTTATCTTATTCAGGAAGATGTATAATATTTTTAATTGAAAATGTCAATTTATAATTTTATTCATTTTTACCAAGTATCGTAGAAAATTCAAAATATTGGGAAGCTGAACTGGCGATACTATTTGCGCTATTGGAATACTGATAATTAATTAATTAAAGTTGAGCAATTACTTAACAAATGAATCATTGGAAATCTCATATGGGTTGCACATTAAATTTGTTTATTAATTACCTGAAATTGGACAATTAATTAATTAAATTAAGTAATTATTTATATATATATTAATTCTGTAATATGTGGGAGACGTTTTGGGCGAAAAAATGTGTTGACTTTTATTGATGACTATCCTTCTTTTATATATATATTAAGATCAGATAATGTACCTTTTTGTAAAAATAATCACTTTTTTGTGGTTAAGATTTAATAGTAGTTGAAAATCATACAATAGCTTCTAAAAAGGCTATCAGTCCAAAAATCGATAGACTAGTACAAAAAATCGACAGTTGATTTTATTTTTTTTTTTTGTTAAAGAAAATTGAGAGATGAGTCAAAAAAGTCGACATTTGAAAAAAATTGTAGTATGGTGATATACACAAATTTATATTACTTAGTCTAGACACTTATTTAATTTCAAATTTTAATTATTGAATGCCAGTTTGAACTGAACATTGAAAAAAAATCTTTTATCTTAGAGTAAATATTTCGACATCAAAAAATTTGTAGACATCAACAAAAATGTTGTCGACATCGACAACATTTGGTCGACACCGACCAAATGTGTTCACCAAATTTTTGTCTATTTTTTGTCGATAATATCGACAAAATAGACAAAAATAAAATGGTTGTTTATTTTGTCGTTGAAGAGACAAATTCCATGTCCATTGTTTTGTACCTATTTTTTTGCATGTTTTTGACCAAATATAATAAATTTCATTCTTCGTACATCGACAACAAAATATACAAAAAAATTATATCGACAAAATTTGTAAATTAAATTCTATATCTAATATAATCCACTAATACACAAACTAAACCTACAAAATATTAGTCAACAACATAAAATATATCGATTAAAAAAAATAGAGATACAATATATCAAATTTAAGTTTTATGTAATCTACACGAAAAATACATTAATTTTCTCAATTTTAATTGTTTATAACTAACTTCAAAAATTTCAAATCAGTCGACTTTTTCAAATGACTCAAAAATTGGTGACATATCTGACAATATATTTGAATTTGAGATAAGAGTGAGAGAATCAGGCCACAAAAATAACAAAAGAGAGTGACAAATGAAGCTTAGAAGTGGCGGCAATGGTGGAAGAAGTGAGGACTGATGAGAGAGAGTGGAAAGATAAAAAAATGAATATAATAGATATTTAATTAGTCATTTAGGGTAATTTTGTCCAAATGTTAACATTTGGTCAATTCGTCAAATGTTATAAAACTAGGATTTCGAAAACTAGTAGTTTGTCCAATTCCCTCATATTTAAAATGGGTCTGGTATATATTTTAGAAATTTAATACTAGATTTGTAGGACTCATATTTTTTTTAATTCAAGCTTCATTGGCTTGTCCAAAAAAAGAAGTGACTTGGCTTGACCCACATGCATACCCTTTTGTGGTTCGAGATTGGGCAAGCTACTATCCTCAACAATGTTTTTCAATTTTTTTATGTATCTATCCACCCATTTTTGCAAACGTGCTAAATCAAAATGTCTAGGTGTTACACCTAGTTAAAATGGTACATAATGAATGTTTATGATTATAAGATCTTATTTTTTAACATTATTAACATTTAGATTTCTTAAGTTTTATTCTTGAATAAGATAATTAATACGTTCAATTGAATATGACAATACGCAACACATCATATTATCGAATATAGGTAGGAGAATTCAAACAGTATAATATGAGAATTCATGGAGTTGACAACTCAATAAAATCACTTGCACTTTGTAAATATTTTTGTAGTTATAAATAATGAGTTCTACAGAATGTGTGGATAAAAAGTGGAGTAAAAGTTGTTGATCTTAAAAAATGTGTGGATAAAAATTATGTTTGACAAACTTATAAGCACTTGCAAATATACTCTAAAACGACTATAGAATTCATTACTTACTTGACACTCAGCGTCTGTCCGAATCTGCTTAAAAACAAATTTTGAAAAGAATTTCATAGAAACTAATTTCAAAATATTAATAATATATTCAAATCTTGGGCCCCCACCATAATTCAGACATGCCCACAATCAGTATTTTAAAAAGCGAAAAACGTGACAAGGTATATAAGTCGAGTTTCAAGTTTTTCGGACCTAATTAAGTGAGGCCTAAGCGAAGGCGAAACAAGAGCGATGCTTGAGACGATAGGCGTGGTTGGATGTGGATGATGTGTCTCAAACTTTGGCGGAGCCTATGCAACTTTTTTAAAATAGTGCTCACAACACAACGTCCATATTCTGCAAAAACAAAACAAATTCTACTTTCGCCCTTGATTTACAAAGTCAAATGACAGCATTGCCCCAACTAATACACTGCCCAAGCGACATCGATATTGGGATCAAAGAGGGATATAACGGTAATTTAGTCCTTCCCATTTGCACATTAATTTATATATGTCAAAAAATGGTGAGAAAGGTTAAATTTGTTATAATATTATATAATATATAAATGTGAATGACTATTATACCCCTAAAACCTCTATAAATAGAGGATTCTGATTATTAATGAAATTCATTCTTTTCAGCTCATTCTCTCTCTATCTCTAGCTTTCATCTGTTTCTTATTAGATTTATAACACGTTATCAGCATGAAGACATTAGCCAAATTGAGATAAAAATATTCCTCAATTGAATTGACAAAAAGTAGGTTCTAAGCATATCTTATTCTACTACCTAATAGCTGGTTCTACCACATAAATGCATGGTTTTAGACTGGTTCTATTAGTTCTAATTATTTCATATACCTCCACAATTTTATCATTTGGTTCTAAATATTTCATAGTTGTTCTTAATGGCATTGCCATTAGGATGGATCTAATTATTCCATTTACTGTTTTTCTTTTCTCTATGGTTTTTCCATTAGAATGAATCTAATTATTTCACATACTTCTTATGCCTCTATGGCTCCGCCATCAGAATGGTTTTTTTTTTTTAAAATTACCATACTCCTATATGTCTTTATACCTCCTAAGCGATTCTATCATTTCAAATGATGTTTCTAATTATATATTATCTTATATATTATTTTACCATCTAAATAATTAAAACACAGTTGGCCCGCCATGAAACTTGAAATGATAGCATTCATAAAATATTGTGTAAACATTATAAATATATCATTTTTTATATATACCACGTTCACCTACACACATGTATATTATGGTGATATTTTAAATAACATACTAATAACAAAACCTATTCTGTTGAAAATAAGAGGGCCATACTGTCTAAAAAGTCTGCAGTGGAAATCAAGAATTAGAAAGTTTTCTTATTAGCATTGGCACAGACCACAGAGTGAAATCTTGGACTTTGTGATAAATTTACCCTCAAAAGTTGACTCTTTTCAACTAATAATATTTTTATTTGGTTACTGAGCACATGTTTGAAACTGCTTAAATTATAATTTTAAGTGATCAAATTAGTCAAATATATTTTATATCTACATATTATATAAGATCCACAATTTACAACCCACTTTTTATCCACATAATTTCAACCCAACAATACATGCGCTGAATGGTTATCAATTAAGCTACGTCAATCATGGCGTGGATGTAGCCAAGCCAACTAAATTGAGTGGGGCCCCTTGCTTGGATTCGATTATAATCATCCTGATTTTGTCTCTCTATATTAAATCTCTAGAGTAGCTTTAAATACAATTCATACACACCACTCTAATTAAAATGTTGCTTTATTTCCATTCACACAAGACACCGCCCATGACATTATTTTAAATCCATGAAATTGTAGCTTTTGCTTTCTAAAATCAAGTCTTAATTTAATAAATATAAAGTCGTGTAAGGAAATTTTCAACTAATTATGTAATTTAAAAGGAGCAAATTTATATAGATCAAATGATAATAATTATATTAATATTATTTGCTTACCAATGACATTCAATTTTATTGTCATTTATATTGATCAATTTGACTATCATTTATACGTCTTATTTTAAAAATTAACTTTAATCTCTTCCATCATATAGCTATGGCCAACATCACAAAACTTGAGTTTGTTGCCCTTGAAATATCAAGAAAAAATTATCTATCATAGACACTAGATGCTGACATCCACCTTATTTCAAAAGGATTGGGTGAAATGATAAAAGAGGGAAACAAAGAATCCATGCACGATTGTGCAAAAGCGTTTATTTTCCTCCGTCACCATCTCTATGATGGATTGAAAATTGAGTACCTCACTGTGAAGGATCCACAAACTCTTTGGACAAATCTCAAAGAGAGATTTGATCATCAAATGACCAATGTCCTTCCCAAAGCCCGTTATGAATGGATACATCTCTGCCTGCAAGATTTTAAAATTATCAATGAGTACAATTCTGAACTATTCAGGATATCTTCAACATTAAAACTATGTGGAGAAAAGCTAATTGAAGATGATATGTTGAAAAAGACATTTTCCACTTTTCATGCCTCAAATGTACTCTTGTAGCAGCAATATCGTGAGCGTGTTTTAAAAAATACTCTGAACTGATATCTTGCCTTTTTAGTTGCTGAAGAAAACAATGAATTGCTAATGAAAAATTATGGGCTACGCCCAATTGGTTCCACAGTATTGCCTGAAGCAAATACAATATTATATCATGGACATGGATGTGGATGCGGACACAGACGTAGACGTGGACGTGGATATGGAAATGGATGTGGATATGGTTCTGGACATGAAAATGGACGTGGTCGCTATCGTGGACAAAATAATAAGCAACACTATCATCAACAAGATAGCAACTTCAAGAAACCTATCACATTAAAAAAGAAGCATGAAGAAAGTTGATATAGATGTGGAATAAAAGGGCATTGGTCTCGTACCTGTCATACGGAAAAACATCTGTAGATCTTTACCAAAAATCAATCAAAAGAAAAGGCACAATTGAGACAAATTTTGTTGATTATTCAATTGATATAACTCACTTAGATGTCTCCGATTTTGTCACTAATGGCATTACTCATCATTTTGGGAATACTGCTGATTAGTTTATCGCATAGTCTTGTTTTAGAGAGTTTATGTTGCAATTTATTTTGTTATTTTTTCTTTAAATTTTGAGACTCGTATTAGTGATCTATTTCATGGTTAATCAAAGTATTTCTTTATGTTTTAAATTTTTTTTGTTGTAAATTTCATTTCTAAAATAATCTATTTGATTATAAATTCAGGATGAATTATCGAGATATTTGTTTAGCTGATAGTGCATCTTCACATACCATTCTTCAGCGCAAAAAATATTTTCTAGACTTAATGCTCATAGAAAATTAAGTTATTCTGATAGCAGGTGAATCGAATATCATTGAAGGCTCGGAAGACTTGTATTATTTTATCAAATAATACAAAATATATATATTGATGATGCACTTTATTCTAGTCAATCTCAAAGAATTTTGATCTGTTTCAGAGATATCCGCTACAATGGATACCACATTAAGACAATGGACGAAAACGATGTTGAATATCTTTGTATAACTTCTTTTGTATCCGCCGTAGCGACTACATGAAATACTCTCAACATTACCTTCTGGGATCTATTATACAGTTATGAAAATAATTTAAATATATACTATTGTGAAACAGAAGTTCATTGATCCCAAAAGTTTAATACTTTGGCATGATAGATTTGGACATCCGAGAGCTACAATGATGCGACAAATAATTAACAATTCACATGGACATCCTTTAAAGAACCAGAAGATTCTTTTACATGATAATTATCTATGTGTTGCTTGTTCGTAGAGCAAGTTAGTCATTAGACATTCATTTGTAAAGGTTAATTTTGAATCTTCCACTTTTTTAAAAAGAATTCACGGAGATATATGGGGCCGATACACACATCATGTGGACCATTTCGATATTTTATGGTTTTGATCGACGCATCAACAAAATGGTCCCATGTTTGTCTGCTTTCAATAAGAAATGCTGCTTTTGCTATACTACTTGCTCAAATCATAAAATTGTGAGATCAATTTTTTGAATACTAATCAAGAAAATTCGTCTTGATAATGCTGGTGAATTTAGATCCTAAGCATTTGATGATTATTGTATGGCAATTGAAATTGACGTTGAACACTCAGTTGCACATGTACATACACAAAATGGCTTAGTAGAATCATTTATCAAACATCTGTAGTTTAGAGGACAAAACTCCCAACTTCTGTTTCGGATCTTGCTATATTACATGCTACATCATTGGTTCGTATAAGACCAACCGCTTATCATCGGTATTCACCTTTACAACTTGCACTTGGTCAAGAACCTAATATTTCTCATTTATGAATATTCGGTTGTGTAGTCCAAGTACCAATCTCACCACCACATCGTACTAAAATGGGTCCCCAATGAAGACTTAGAATTTATGTGAGATTTGACTCACCCTCCATCATCATGCATCTTGAACTTTTAACATGTGATATATTTACTACACGATTTGCCGATTATCATTTTGATGAAACAAAATTTTCAATTTTTGGAGTAGCAAAGCTACATTCTCAAGAACAACGTAATATTTGTTGGAATGAACCAACATTATCTCACTTTAATTCCCGAAGTAATCAATGTGAGCAAGAAATTGAAAAGATCATTCACCTGCAAAATATTGCAAATCAATTGCCTGGTGCATTTGTTGATACAAGAAAAGTAACAAACTCATATATCCCAAAGTGAGAAATACTCCAAAGAAAAATAGATGTTTCTGTAGGACAATCTGCGGTAGCAAGTGACTCACAAATACGCCAAAAATGTGGCCGACCTGTTGGTGCTAAAGACTCGGTACCTCAAAAAAGAAAGGTACAAGAGAAAAACCAACCTAAAGAGGTTGGTCAATCAAATCCTGAAAATATGGTTCTTGAAGAACCACAAGTGTCCGAAAATCATAAGATTTCAATAAATTATTTGTTATCCCATAAATTATGAGAATGAAAGGATATTGTTTTTGACAATATTTCTACCTTTAACATAGCTCTTGTTATTGTGCAAAGTAAAGAACCTGGACCACAATTCGTACGAGACTGTCAAAAGAGAAATGATTGGCCAAAATAGAAGCCATACAGGCGGAACTAAATTCTTTGGAGAAACGCAAAGTATTTGGACCTGTAGTCCGAACTCCTGAAAATGTTATCCCTGTAGGATACAAGTGGGTAGTTGTAAGAAAGCGAAATGAAAACAATGAAATTACTCTGTACAAAGCCAGAGTTGTAGCACAAGGTTTCTCACAAAGACCTAGAATCGATTATGATGAAACATATTCTCTCGTAATGGACATAATAACATTTAGATTTTTAATCAGGTTGGTTGTAACATAAAGGCTCGATATGCGCCTCATGGATGTAGTAATTGTCATCTGTATGGTTGACTTGATAGTGACACATATATGAAAGTTCCTGAAGGACTGAAAGTGCCAGAAACACATAATTCATGCAAAAGGGATATGTTCTCAATCAAATTGCAAAGATCACTGTACGGATTAAAACGATCAAGACGTATGTGGTATAATCGTCTTAGTGGATATTTATTGAAAGAAGGCTATAATAATGATGATATCTGCCCATGTGTTTTCATAAAGAAAATAAATACTGAATTTGCAATTGTAGCAGTTTATGTTGACGACTTAAACATTGTAGGCACTCCTAAAGAGATCTACAAAATTGCTGAGTATTTGAAAGATGAATTTGAGACGAAAGATTTAGGAAAAACCAAATTCTGTCTTGTTTTGCAAATTGAACATTTCCAAGAATGATTATTTGTTCATCAATTATCATATACAGAAAAAGTATTAAAACGCTTTAATATTGATAAAGCGCATCCGCTTGCATCCCATATCGTCGTTTGCTCACTTGATGTGAAAATGATCTTTTTCACTCACTTGAAGATAGGGAAAAGATTCTTAGTCCTGAAGTACCATACCTTAGTGCAATTGGAGGATTGTCTTATCTTGCAAATTGCACTCAACCAGACATAGTTTTTTCTGTAAATCTACTTACAAGATATAGTTCTAAGCCAACTCAAAGACATTGGAATGGTGTTAAACATATCATTCGTTACACGAAACATACTATAGATATGAGATTATTTTACTCACAAAAACTGGGTATTGTTTAGTAGGATATGCAGATGTAGGTTATCTCTCTGATCTACACAAAGGAAGATCACAAACAGGATGTGTGTTTACACGTGGAGAAACAATTATATCTTGGCGATCTATAAAGTAAACCCTAACAGCAACATCCTTAAATCATTCTAAAATTATTGCAATCCATGAAGCAAGTAAAGAATGTGTGTGGCTGAGAAATATGACCCATCATATACAAACACCTTGCGGATTACCTTAAACAAAAGAGAGTCCAACAATACTGTATGAAGATAATGCAGCTTGTACTGCACAACTCAAAGGAGGCTACATCAATGGGGATAGAACAAAACATATTTCCTCAAAAAAATTTCTATACCCACGAACTTCAGAAAAATGGTGATATAGATATTCAAGAAATTCGCTCAAATGATAGCAGACTTATTCACCAAGGCATTATTGACATCTACATTCAAAAAATTGGTATATGAGATTGTGATGCGTCGACTCATAGATCTTCAGTGATCAATATCAGGAGGAGTAGCTGTACTCTTTTTCCTTCGTCCAGTTTTTATCCCACTAGGTTGTTCTAACAAATTTTTAACGAGGACATCACAATACCCCAAGTTAATCAGTACACCTTTTTGCAATTGTTGTACGGATAATCATTTAAGGGAGAGTGTTATAATATTATATAATATATAAATGTAAATGACTATTATGTTCCTAAAACTTCTATAAATAGAAGACTACGGTTATTAATGAAATTCATTCCTTTTAACTCATTCACTCTCTATCTCTAGCTTTCCTCCGTTTCTCATTAGATTTATAACAAAATTGTAGTCGATTTTTATATTGGCCATTGGGACCCTCCCTACGTCATTTAATTAAGAAATTGATTATTTTCTTCATTTTTTTAGCAATTTCAAACACGTATTTAGAATGTATTATGTTATTTATCATAGAAGTATTCATTACATTTTGACGTATACTCGACATTATCTGTCATTACTTAGTTACCAAATCAACAAGCTATGTAACACTTAATGTACACAATTATGGTAATCAAGAAGTAAAAATTTAATTTAAGTAAAAGTAAACAAAGTCTTATAATTTTAGGAACAATTAAATAATTAATAGGAAAAAAAGAATGAAAGGAAGAAGTCATTTATTAAAGCATGAAAATTTAATCATTATTATTTTGGGTTAGATTGGACTGTACTTCAACACGTGGCTACTGTCATCACGGGACAGGGCTGAATTATTATATGCAATAAAAACATTTTCACCAACCAAATCTTGTATTTACTTTTATTTACATAATTTTTATTTATTTATAATGATTTATGCCTTATATATTTTGTTTTCTTCAATAATTTATTTTCACAAATATTCAAAGTAGTGGAATATTCTTATAATTTTCAACAAAAGCTACCACAAGTATAAGAAATAATAAAACAAAATAACAAGTAACTAAAGTAATTCTATTATACAAATCAAGAAAATATAATTGATTAGATTGTTCTAAAAATTAGATCTTGTCATGACTTCTCGTTGTTTTAAACGATTTAATTAATATATTTCAAAATCGATAAGTTTGTAGCAATGAAAATTCTAAATAAAGCTATGTAATACACTAGATAAGAAACTTTATTTTGAACAAATAAAGAGAATTGGGAGAGATTTGAAGAAGAGAAGAAAATATATTTCAAGTGAAATATATGCAATTAGCGACATCAAGTGGCTTTCATCACTTCCTGGTTGAGTGACATTGCGAGTTCTTCTTTCATGTTGTAAATTTTTTCCCAACTCAAATATTTGTTTTTTTGTTTTTTTTTTTGTGTCAGCATCGCATCTAGTTGATTCACCATGCATAACAGTTCAACAATGAGAATTTTAGCTCGGGGTTGTATTGAGATCAAATGACAAAAACTACGAGCAAAAAACAATATTGAATTTCTCAAAAATGACTTTAATATGCAGAAAATGAAAAGGAATGGTTGAAAACAAAACAAATAAGAATACTAACATTTTTTTCCCAGCTAAGAAACCTCAGTCTGGATTTGCATCAGTTCATAATGTTCTCGTGACAAGTAACGAGGAAGTTTCTTTATAAATTTTTTTTAATACGTTTACGAGTATATTCTTGAATTCCGAGATCAATTTTGGTAACATTTTTTTGTGTGGTTAAGTTGGTAGGGGAATTGTGATTTTTTTTTCAATTGTAGACCCTCTAATAAATGCTATTGTGAATACCACCATGAAAATTTTCAAACCCTAACCTTATAAACAATCACTTTGGAAGAGAGATAGCACATCAAGAGTCAATGTTTCATTTTTCATGATTTAAATGTTTATAAGCTAAAAGCGTGTGGAGATTATTATATGTATTTACACCCTTGTCACATCATCAACTAACAAATACATAGGATCGGGCCGTCATTGATTGACGGTCACATCGTCAAATTTCACTAATCAAATTTATAGATGTGAATAGAATTATTTTGATTGAAATTAAATTAAAGTATAATTAGTCGATTAAATAAAATTGAATTATAATTATTTAATTGAAATCAAATTAAAGTGTATTTAACTCGAATGAAATTTTCTCATGCTACAACATACCAGAACAACAAATGGAGGAAAATTCATTCAAAATATAACTAATTTTCTATTTTCACAAATTGTACTTCTCTCCGCCTGATTTTCGTCCGAACATTTTTTTTAAAAAAAAAGGTGATTTAAGAGCATGTTCGATAGAATTTTTTTTCCAAAAAATTCATTTTTTTTTACTCTGATTTTTTGACTTTTCAATCTTTTTACACTACAAAATTTAAAAAGTCAAAAACAAAAAAATTCATTTTTTCCAAAAAAATTCTACTGAACAAGCCTTGAAACATTTGTACCGAACCTTGGCTACCCCCTCCCACCCCCCGCCCCCAACACCCACCACCAAGAAAGCAAAAATTATTTGCCATTTCTCTTCGTGCAACCAAAAATAACTGCATAGTGATAAATTGAGCACATTTTCATCTTTCTCGAACTCTCACTAGATTTTCTTCACTGCACGTCCGCACTACCCTGCTCCATCCCCGCTATACCTCACACCCATCTCCCCCCTTAAACCAGCATAAACCCGGAAATTTAGTGCCTTTTGAGCCGTCAAATTTTGCTAATTTCATTTTATACAACAAAAAATCACATACATTCGTTTTATAGTAAAAAGTGCAATTTCTTTTCTGGGGTTGTTTAATGCACACATATTATGGGAAAGAGAAAGAGAAGGGCTGACTTGAATGAAACACCATCATCTTCCGGTAAATTCTTTTTTATTTTGACATTTTTCTGGGTTTATAATTTTTTTTTTAATTCTATGTGTAATTGGTTATTGGATTGACAAATTTTGATGGGTTTTTGTCGGGGCTGTGGAATGCTGTAATAAGGTTTGAATCTTTCCAAGAAATTTCATACTTATGTTAAAAAAAATTTAAACCCTTTTTTTGTATTTCCTTTGTGGAAAAAGAATTTAACTCAGAATTATATATCTTGGTGAATAGAAGTATATACTTTGATGAATATGTATATATAAAGACCTTTGATGCATTAACAGATGAAAAACTGTTTGTTTACATATTGGCTTCTGTTTTGATGGCAATGTGGGGGTGCTTTGCAATATTGGTTTCTTTTTCATTATCAACTATATCAATTTTGTTGAGAACTAGGTTCTACATTCTTCGTAGTTCCAATCGTTGGCTTAAAAGTTTTTATCTTTATCAGGGACGTGCAGTATCAGGATATTCTGCATTATGGTTTTTAATGAGGGTAGATTATAGTGTTACTGTCTTCAACTTAATCCCTGGTGATGTACTGAGTTATGGTTTTTAATGAGGGTGGATTTATAGTGTTACTGTCTTCAACTTTTAACCCTGGTGGTGTACTGAGTTAGTGCAGCTATAAGACTAATGAAAGTGAAATATTGTGTCAATAGAAAAATAAGAATAAAGAGAGAAGCGTAGTTCTGAAAGAAAGGAAAGAGATTGCTAGCACCACCAAGGGGGGTTGAGTGCTGTCACTATTTTCTTATTTCTGATTGTACTTATCAGAGTTTTGATTTCGATCATTATACGTTTTACCTTGGAAAGAGACACATAATCTTCCTTTCGAGCCAAACATATGCTTTGTGAATGCTATCAGTAAGCTGGCTTGTAGCACTTTGTGGGTAGTTGTATGGTTTATGCATGGCAAAATTGGTCCCTTGCTAACAATTGTCTTTGTTTCAAACATAATTGGGGGAGGAGATGATTTTATTTTTATTTTTTTTGATATTTTCTTTTCCTTCTTTTCATTTTTTTAAACTAAATTTTAATGAAATTTTTTCACAACTTCAAAGATTCCACTTAGGTAGCTGAATGTTAGATGAGATTTTACTTGGGTCACTGATCTTCGTTTTGTGAAACACGATTTCGTGTCGATTACACACCTTTTGTGATGTTGGACATTTAAACAAAATTAACAGTTCTCCAAGTCCACATCTGTTTTTCAATATGCTACATCAGATATTCCGTTTAGTGTATTTGAAGGAGGTTGATGGAATAATGTAATTGGAGCAAAAAAGAAACTTAAGCGACTGATTAAAAAAGGTTAGGTGATCCAAGTGAAACTTCTTTTGAAGGTCAGTGACTACTAATATTATTAACCAAGAATGATGTGATAAAATCTGGATTCTGTTCACTAAAATATGAAATTTATGGCCTTCTATGATTGTTATATCCATGGAAACTGTCTTACTTATGAACCAGATGAAAGAAAGAAAAAGTGCACCCATTTATAATTTCTCTTTTCCTTGTTAATTCACCCTATGTATATGTAATTCTGTTAGTTGATTTTGTGTCGAAATCGTCTCCTTCTACACATTGATCCAAATGAACCGTTATGGAAGTATCCAATTTACATCTTCCACATCCTTTCTTTTAGATTGTGAATTTCTCTACATCCTCATTCCCCTTTTGTGGATGATAAAGTCGCATCCCATTTCAATTCTTTGATTTGGCCATGTTATTTCTTTAAATGACACTAACTCTTTCGTATCTTGTGGGTCTATTGGGTTCCCATCTTCCTAGTTGGTTGGTGCAAGCCGAGCCACCCAACTTACTTTTTATACCTCTAATTATAGCATTTTCCGGACAACCGAGTATAAGCTTTATGTAAATCAATAAAAATCATAATTACTTCTTGTGTCATTTCTGTATACTTTTCCAACGATATGTTAAGTAGGCATATCTTTATTGCATAAGCCCAACCTAGTTCTAGGCGATATTTGATTACGCCTTAATCTAGCTCAATTACCATCCCTCAAATTTCGCTTCCATTTGTCTTCCATCCGACCAATTGGTTTTCTCGTCATGTCCTCTTCACAACCTCTCTCGTGTCCTAGATCCTAATTTTTTAATATAGTTAACATCTGTGTAATGGAGTTTGACAAATTCTCAAGAAGATCCAAATATGCATTTCATTAAATAATTTGTTGAAGTAATTACTCTTTATCTTTGTGTGGTCTCATTGGTATGGCATAATGCTACAAAATTCTTTGCTTTATATCTTTGATATACTTGTTAATAGCTTTCTACTCATTCTTGGTTCCATTGAAAACCCTTCTCGATTCCCATTAAGCTGCTGTATACTTCTCAAAATCATATGCATATTTATGTATTGATAAAGTTTCTATAGCATCTGTAGTTTTAAGTGCTATCTGAACCTTCCCATTTCACCACCATATTTCCACATTAGGTGGGCTTCTACGTTTAAACTCTCAGAAGACCTCGTTTACTAGGTTTTGAATGCACCTAGCTACTTCATTCCACATCATGTTTCTATCTTGGTTTATATCCATCCTCTTTCATCCAAAACTTTATCCTTCGACTCCAATCCCTAAAGCCAAAATTTATGCATACTGTTTAAGATTATAGCTTACACCATGTAAGATGTACTTTTTATTTCTTTCTTATTTTCCAACCAGTTTACCTCAATAGCACCTTTGTTTAAATTCAGATGTGATTTGACTCTATTTATATTTACACAAGGAGTTATGTGCCTGACTATGCATTATTATTCAAGATTAAATTTCCGTATGATAATCAATTGAATTCACTGATAACTGTTCTTTGAATTCTCAGACTTCATGCCACCTTCACCTCAAACGGATATGTTGTCAAAACAGGTTTGTTCCTCGTAGTTCAATTTTTATGCTCTCTCTCATTCATTTTATTTTGTTAATTTTTATTTTAATGTAGAAATCTTCTCACCAAGCTGAACACAGTACGGCACAGCCTCCATTATCAGTTATGGATATTAGGGATAATTCCATGAAGATACCACAAGGCCACCAGTCACCTCGTCGTTCTGGTTGTGGTTTATTATTGAGGCACCCTCATCATTGTTTTAGCCGCCGTTATTCTAGACGAAGCTCTAATCGCTCTGATGCATCGACTTCTAATCGGAAGGGTAATCCTGTATATGATGTGAAATTGTCCTTTAAACTGCCTAGTAAAGACCATTCAGACTCGCAGCATAAAGGTTCACTTTATTAGCATTTCAGATTATATGTAAAGGTCAATATAATTGTCCTTTAAACAGCCTACTCACATCTTCTCATTAAAATTTTTTTTTCTCGTCATCTTTAATCTCAGAAAGTAGGGACAGAGCATTCCATAAACCGGAAAGAATTAGGTCAAGTTCATTGGTGATGAATGCAGTATCTGCTGATGTGCGGAAAATGGAATGTGGTATATGCCAGAAACTCGTGAGGAAGAAGCCCTTCATCCTCGGGAACTCTATGTCATCCAGTGATCTCTCAGTGGTAGCTGTTTTAGTTTGCGGTCATGTTTATCATGCAGATTGTTTGGAACAGAAAACGAGCCATGAAGATAGACGGGATCCACCTTGTCCACTGTGTGCAAGCCGACTCTTGAACATTGATGGTTAGATATGTTGAGTCACTGTACAGGTTTGGACGCAGAACCTGAAAAATTAGTTTCTTTCCTAAATTAGGACGTGGTTTAGGTGGAAAAGCGTATACATGCTGGTGTTTTTGCAGGTGTTTCAGAGCAATGTTACGCTAGTATTCTAGGAATCATCAAATATCTGGATATTATGACCAAGATGCATATGTATATTTATGTTGGTTGTTATGACAAAGATGCATATGTATATTTATGTTTAACAGTGAAGATCAGATGATAGCTCTGGTTTTTCATTATAGAGAGCTTTATGTTAATGCCATTTGCACTGTTTTTTGGGCCATATTGTTGTAATTCAGACATCTTCCTTCTTCTTCTTCTTTTTGGGTAATAATGCTTGCTTTTGTTATCCTGATTTTCGAGCATTATGTTAAATACCGTTCTTTGGAAATCTTCTCTAAGCTACAAGTTCCCATCCAGCTACCATATTTTCGTATTAACAAGGCTTATGAAAAGAAGGTGAACTTCAACAAGATTCATAGAATTGCTCGTGGTCGGCTCTGGTGTTATTACACCATTTCCTCGGTGAATTTGATTTTTCCATTAGAAGGGGCGAACACATGTTCTATAGCATCCTGTGAATCTGTCACTAGTAACTAATGATCAGACCTGCTACTTGATGGTTTAACTAATTGTTATTAGATCTTGTTCAATTGAGATAATCTTTATTCATATTTCACAAATGTAACTTTTAGACTTCGGTGACCTGAATTCAGTTGGATCAGAGTTATCTTTCTTTTCACATGAGGACTTATTTTAAGAGGATTATGATTTTTCTTCACACGAGGACTCGTTTTAACAGAAATTTTTTTTCACACGAAGACTTGTTTTAACAAGATTATGATTCTTTTCATACGGGAACTGTTTTATCAAGATTAGAATTCCTCTTTCACAAGTATATATATAACATGTATTCTAGAGTTAGACTATAAGCTTCTTTTTGTAACTATATTTGATATAGTGACAAGGCCGGCTCTGAGATTTGGGGGGTTTTAAGCGAAAATTAAAATGGGGTCTTTTAATATATTGAGATGTTTTTAAATTATAAATTTTTAAGAGACAATTAAAAAATGATTAGAATTTGTGTTAAGATGTGGAGCCTAATATGTTGCGTTACGCAGAGCTGAGCGCGGATCGACCTTTGCGGTAAGGTCGCCGTGGGGGTTGGAAAGGGGGCAGGTGGCCCCCTCCCGGGGGCTCGGGGACAGCGCCCTCGAAAGGTAAACGGTATTTGTATTTTCTTAAGTAATGGTGTTTTTCGAAATTTTGCCTTAGAGTTTCATTATAATTAGAAAACTTTCATTGTGTTATTATATATATGACTAATTTATTGTAAACAAAAATCATCATTTTTTATAGGACTATATAAATTCTTGTGCTCTTTATTCTTTGCACTTTTATTTATTTTTCAAATCCTAACAATTTGAAAAATCGTTTTGATTCAAGATAAAAATGTCTAAATGAGGTTTAAAGAGAAAATTGCACGGTCTACAATTTAATAACTAGATTAAGATGGATAATGTATCTTAGATTTGAATATATTTTCTATTTAGACTTATTTCACATTTAAATAGGTTTATCTTTATGTAAAAAAAACAAAAGCAAAAAAAAAAAAAAAAATTTGGGCCAAATTGGGCCCTGCATGGCCGGGGGCCCTAGGCGATTGCCTGGCCGCCTAGGGCCAGGGCTAACCATGTATAGTGAATTATTCTCTTCTCTGTCTGTGGATTTTTCTCTCTGTTCTAGGATTTTCCACGTTAAATCTGTGTGTTCTTGTTATTTTTGTTGCCTATTGTTTGTTTACATTATAACAAACTGGTGTTAGAGATCGGGTTGAATTTTGATCATGTTAATGGAAACTATGGAATATGATATTTAGCTATTAGATCGCAACACCAGATCTTCGCTATGGCAGGTCAATATGCGAGCGATGCGAGTAGTGCTCACGCAGAAGGAATTGGATGATGCATTGTTGGGGTTTGATAGGATGCCAACGTCTTGACAAGAGATGAAAGATAACGTAAGGATCGAAAGACCCTTTTCAAATTCATCTTCATCTTTCAAACCAAATTCTACAGGAAATATCGAAGGAGAAAGCCGCCGCTCCATTGTGGTTAAAATTGGAGCAGTTATGTATGACGAAAAGTCTTACCAATAAGTTACATCTAAAGCAGCGACTGTATTCTCACCGTATGGTAGAAGGTTCGTCTATGGAAGACCACTTAACTGTCTTTAAAGAAATTGTCTCTTATCTAGAGGCCATGGAGGTTAAGTACGATGAAGAAGATTTTTGTTTGATTCATTTATGACCACTCATGATTTCGTAAGAAGCGATTATGACGCTTGTGTTTATTTTAAAAGGACTACCGTTGGGTCATTTGTATATCTGCTCCTATATGTTGATGACATGTTGATAGCAGCCAAGCATGAGGAAAAGTAAAGAAGGTCAAAGCCCAACTTAGTAAGGAGTTTGAGATGAAAGACTTAGGAGCCACAAAAAAGATACTTGGAATGGAGATTTAGATGGATAGAAAGACAAGTAAATTATATCTAAGTCACAAAGGATATGTTGAGAAAGTTCTTTGCAAGTTTAATATGCAAAACGCCAAGAGTGTTAGTACTTCATTGGTGGCCCATTTCAGACTATTATCTACTTTATCTCCTCAATCAGATGATGAGATTGATTGTATGTCTCGGGTTCCATATTCTAGTGCAATGGGATCTCTCGTGTATGCTATGGTTTGTTCATGTCCAGATTTATCATATGTAGTCGGTGTAGTTAGTAGATACATGGCAAATCCTAGTAAAGAACATTGGAAAGCAGTTCAATGGATATTCAGATATTTGCGTGAATCTACTGATGTTTGTTTGCAATTTGGAAAAACTAGAGATGGAGTCATTGAATATGTTGATTCTGATTTTGATGGAAATCTTGTTAAGAAAAGATCATTACAGGGTATGTTTTCATTATTGGTGGTTGTGCTATTAGTGGAATGCTACTTTACAAACTACAATTGCATTGTCTACCATTGAAGCATAGTATATGACTATTATAGAGGCTTGTAAGGAAGCAATTTGGTTGAAATGATTATTTGGAGAATTCAAAGAAGACTTGCGAGATCACCACAATTTTTTTGATAGTCAAAGTGTTAGTTTCCTCACAAAAGATCGATGTTTTATGAGAGAACAAATCATATTGATGTGCGATATCATTTTGTTAGTGGTATTATTTCTTGTGGTGATATTGTTGTGTGCAAGATTAGTACACATGATGACCAAGACACTTCCTATAGCCAAGTTTGAGCATTGCTTATACTTGGTTGAAAGTGGTTGTTGAGTTTAGCCCACATGGGCTTTTGTGGAAGAGGTAGAGATTTTGTTTCACAAATATTAGATTTATTCATTGTATTGGAATTCGTGTCAATGTGGAGATTGTTAGAGTTCGGTGACCCAAATTCATTTGGATTAGGATTTATGATTCTTCTCACACGAGGACTTGTTTTAACAGGATTAGAATTCTTCTCATACAAAGACATGTTTTAATAGGATTAGGATTCCTCTCTCACAAGTATATAAATAACATGTATTCTAGAGTTAGTATATAAGCTCCTTTTTGTAACCATCTTTGATATAGTGAATTATTCTCTCCTATGCCCGTATGTTTTTCTCCATGTTCTAGGATTTCCCATGTTAAATCTGTGTGTTCTTGTTATTTTTGTTGTCTATTGTTTGTTCACATTATAATAGTAACAAATCTAACACAGTTTTTGTAACAAATGTAACAAATGTAACAAGTGTTACGAAAATTAAATCAGTATTTTTAAAATAAAAAAAGTAAAATAGTATTTTCTAATTTTATTTTTAGTTTTTATGGTATATGATGAAACTATCCCGATTCTTCTTATTCTTTTTAATAATTACAATATTTTTAAAAGAAAATAAATAATAACTCTTACTTGTACAGTTATCACACTTAACGCACCATTAGATTATCAAGTCATACCATCAGATTATCGAGTCATACCATCGAGTTATTGCTAGGCTATAATTCTAAATAAAAAGTATAGAGGATTTATGGTTCACTTTTTCATTCACTTTCTTGGTATATCTATAGTTGGGTTTGTAATTTTTATAGAATATTTGATTTCTTTTGTCATTTCTTTTGAGTTTAATTAATTATAATTATGATTTTACAATAAAAGATACATTACAATTTTTTTTTTACACACACAATGTTAGAATTTTCAAATGTACCATTTGAAATCTTTAAATAATACAAATTATATTGTTTACTATATTTATGTGTTTGGAAATAAATAAATGTATATTTTGCTCACCAAATTTAACAATATCTTCTTAATTTTATTTGTTCAATCTACATAAACAATAACAGAACACAAATTCCAAGATCTTAAACTTCATGATTTTCACAAACAAATACTACGGAGTAACAAAAATGTACCTTGATCCATAACAATTGTCTTTAATTTCAGTATTTTAAATCTCTTGAATATTTGTCGAGCGATTTAATTGAACATTTCAATTCTCCAAATATACTTTAATATATGTAGTTTAATTGAGTGAAAATTGTATTTCTTTCCCTTTGCTAGTCACATAATGACATGAATAAATTGATGGAATAACATGTCTTTTTATAGATAGAGAGATGATCAATATTATATTTTAATGTGTAATTCTATTTCCCATTAAAATAGAGTTATTAAGGAAAATCAACTTTTCAATAATTATCTAATTAATTAAATAATTAGATATATCCACAAGACATATTATCAAATCCAATAATTTATCATGTGGGTCATATAAAGTCCAACATTCTTCCACTTGACCCATATGACAATATGCCTTTATGATTTAATAATATATTACCATTATGCTTAGAAATTTTGGGCAAAAATTGATCCAACCGCTCAACCCAACCATCTCGAGCGGTTTGGATTAGGTTGAGTCAGTTTTTTGAGTGTAATCGGGTCGAGTTCGAGTTCTGAATTTGAAATTAACGTCGAGTTGGTTCGGTTTGTGGGTTGGACAACAATTAATTAAAAAAAAAAAGAATAACTATTTCTCATTCTCTCCGCTCAACAATCAACCCTAAAACTAAAAGGGCTAGAAAAACACCTAGCCCATTTCCTTTTTTTCGATGAGTGACGCAGATCACAATCTCTCCACTCTCTCTCTCTCACCCATCGATCCACCGCCAGCCTCTCTCCCACTTCTCGGTCGCCACAATCTTCTCCGTCGAAGTTTTGACACCGTATAAATCGTCAATATCCAGTCCACCAAGGTAAATGTGACAGATTTCTCCTCAAAATGGAGCCCAAAAGTTAATTGCCCTAACTCTATATTATACTTCGGAAGTTAATTTTTGTTTAAGTAGATACATTTTGGGGGTCATTTACTATGGATGTGAATCGATCATCGCCCACGGCGGGGCAATCGACCTCGCCCACGTGCGACACGGTGGGGGCAGCTTTATTCGCCCACGCATCGACGACACGGTGGGCGGCTTATTCGCCCACGTCGTCGACGCGTCGCGATCGTGGGCGCCCATGATAAAAGTTGCTTTTATCATGGATTTGCCCACGGCGACGACATCGCCGCCACGCTGTCGGTTAATTCGCCGCCCACCGTAAGCGCAAAATCATGGCCGTACTATGGATAGCTATAATAGACTTCGGAAATAATTATTTTTTTCAGATTTAATATGTTCAACATATTTTTTTTTTCAGATTTAATATACTTCGGTCATTATTTTTTTTAGATTTAATATGTTCAACGTATTTTTTTCAAATTTAATATACTTCAGAGTTCGTTCATTTTTTTTTTCTTCAGATTTAGTATTTTTTTCAGATTTAAGTAGATACATTTTCATTTTTCAGATTTAATATGTTCAAAGTCTCTGTTGAGATTTAGCAGTAGGACTAGGAACTGATTTTGCTTAGGCTACCAAATTTTGTTTTATGCACTGACTTTGTTTGAATATAAAATCAGTGATTAGAATAAATGAAAATGCAAGATCAAAGTATATCAATACAGAAAGCTTAATGTGATAAGATAAGCTGCTTTTTTTTTTTTTTTTTTTTTTTGTAGATTTGCATTGAATTTTGTTTTAGTGTTTTTTGGCCGTTGAAGAGAGTGACGAAAATAGACAAAGGTATAATACTTGTTCTTTCTAACTTCTTACATTGAAATCAATAAATTCAAAATCAACTGACGATACTCAAGGGCCCAAAGCCAAGTGATTCATTCGTTTTACAATCTTGTTCGTAAAATGTATAAATATAAACTTTGACAAATTACTTAATTCAAAGCATTCTTTATTTTTCTCTAATAGTTTCATTTCTTTTGTTGCGAAGCCTACTAGAAGTTTCTTCAATAGAATGTTTGATGTAATATTTTAATTTTTAACTTTTAACAATGTTGGTTAATTGAAATATGTTTGGGTGACTGTAATATTTCACATTTATAAATTTTGGGGTTGAATGATTGTAATATTTTTAAATTTGGATTTAGTTTGGATGACCAAATATTCTTAGATTTGGATTTAATTTGGATGACTCAGAATATTTTTAGTCGTTACTACTTAATACTTATTATTTAGGTTGAATTTGTTTCATTTCCGGATATTTGTTGAATGATTTATTGGATGCTTATTCGTTATTAATTTTTAATTTGTAGTAGCTATTGAAGTTTGAATTTGTAGTATTCATTTTTTTGGTCCAAAAATAGTTTTGAATTTGTAGTACTCATTTTTGGGTTTGAATTTGCAAAAAAAAAAAAATTTAGTCCTCTCATGTAATGGTAAAAAAAATAAATTAAAACGGTTATTTTGCAAAAAAAAAAAAAAAAAAAAAACCTCCGACCGGACCCGACCCAACCTAATTGGCTTTAATTGATAAAATGCACCAAAGAAACTAGTGCGGTTTGCACCAACTAGCATTCCAAATGCAAGTGACAAGTCATCTACTGTGGTTTCATAGGTATGAAACATGTTCATTTAGTTTCAAAGATATATCACGGGGAATGAATTTTAAGTATTCAAATTTCATACGTATGAAACATGTTCATTTTAGTTTTAAAGATTGTAAGAAACCTTCTTTCTATGTTTCAGATTTTCTTTTTTCTCTTTTTGTTTATCTACGTGATATATTTTAACAGATTTTTAAGCCATCTAAGCTTCCATCCGCCACGTGGCATTTTTCGTTAAGTTTAATTGACGGAAATGAGTCAGATGATGGATGGGCAATAGTTTCAGATGGTTGGGTGAGCAACGGGTAATACTTGAAAATTGGGTGAGCAAGTGGTAATGTTAGGTAAAGTTCAGTGATTATTTAATAAAATTTACTCTCATTTTCCACTCACATAATGACATGAATAAATTGATGGAATAACTTGTCGTTTTATAGGTAGAGAAGACAAATTTCCTAGTTTAAACTGTAATTCTATTTTCCATCAAAATATAGTTTTTAAGGGAAATTAACTTTTCCAATAATTCTCTAATTAATTGATTAATTAGATATATCCATAAAATATTATTAAATCTAATAATTTATTATGTGGGCCACATAAAATCTAACAGATCATTCCTAAATTTTGCTTTGAAGGAATTGTAGCAAACAGATTTAGCCGGTTCCGAGTTTATGATCAAATCTGCTTTATTCAAGCAGTCATTGATCGTTTCCTTAGACAACCCATCAAAAGGTGTGACCCGACTGAACTATTGTCCAGTTTATCGATTTTTTGACCGGTCCAGTCCGGTTTAATAATTATGTTTGAAAATCTTATGCAACACTAATTCTACATGGTTTAGTTCAAGAAATTTTAAATGAGGTAAATTTCAAACTGTATTAGGAATTGGATTTTTTTGCACAAATGGTCTCTATCTTTTGTGTTTACTGCAGGTTGAGAACTTATCCTTTCATTTTTAGTAGTGGAGCCCCTATTTCAAACTTTCTTGACGACAATGGTCCTTTCCATCTATGTCCATTAGATTTAACCGTTAGTTCTAGTTTTTTTTGTACAAATGATCTCTGCGTGCATTTCACAAGAGTATTTTCGACATTCTACTGTTTATAAATAAAAATTTGCAACAGAAGGTCCTAAACTTAAAAGGAAAAAAAAAAAAAAAATTAAAATAATACTATTCTTCTCCACCCCACACCAGTCATAACCATCCCAGCCTCTACTGAAATTCACATCGATTTGGAACAATATAACATGTGCTTTATGTGATTCCGCCACCATCGCAGATTCACTGCGCCTATTTGTTGACTAGGCAATACTGCAGTCGGAGTTGAAAAATTCATAAAATGTAGCCCACTAGACATAGTCCCTCTATACAAAGCAGCAGCATTGTTATTAACAAAAGGAAATGTCCATATTGGATCACCACCCATGACTTGGTTACTTGAATTGGCCACCATCCAAAAATTGGCCGGAACTGAAGCATTGCTCGATGGCATAGCTCCGGTACTTGACTGGAGTAAATAGCTATTCATTGGGTAATGCTACGGTTGCTGTAGTTCTTGCTCCGCCCGGCACTTCCGCCCTATACTCTCCTCTGTCTCGGTTAAGTCCAGTGAAGTTTCGCGAATTTCTTGCTTAGCCTGCATCGAATTAGGGTTTGGGTTTGCTGCCTGAAAATTCAACAAAGTTCCCGAAGAACCCTCAGATGACAACCTGATGCCCGAAAAAAATCCTCGGCGTTGTAGCATTGCAAAATTTGGACTAAAGTATGAAAATCTTAATTGAGATGGTATTGGCATGCTAGAACCTGAACTACGAAAATTCATATTGAGTAAAGTGAAGTTCACCGGGATTGTACCAGTAAGCAGATTGCTAAGGATAAAGATTTATCAAGTCCAAGTCCGGGAAGTCTGTTTCGGTATCAATCCCTATAAAACTTTCCCAAAAATGACTGTCAGTACCACATTGATGGCTCTGTTGTCTTGGGGAACGTTGAAGCTTGCTTCTTCTCCAGAGTTTTCTTGGTCATCGAGACGACCGTCCTTAATATAACCGATCGAATTCTCCTCAACAATCGAATTTCAGATTGCTTGGATCGTGGCGGCGATGACAGCCGGCTCCGCTTGGTATTTTTTTAATTATTTTCTTTTTTTTCCTCTTTAGTTTAGGACCTCTACTACAAATTTTTATTTATAAACAGTAGAATACTGAAAATGTCCTTATGAAATGAAGAGTGTGGAATGCACACAGGGATTATTTGTGCAAATAATTTAAAACTAACGGTTAAATCTGACAGACATGAACGGAAATGATCATTGTCGCCAAGAAAGTTTGAAATATAGGCTCTACTGCCAAAAATGAAAGGATATGTCATCAACCTACATCAAATGCAAGAGATAAGGAACATTTGTACAAAAAAAAAAAATTATGAATTATATCTTCTGAACATGAGTTGTACTGGTGTCTAATAAGAATGGCAATAGGGTAGGGCGGGTTTATCGTCTTGTTGGAGATTTTCAAGAAGCGGTGCGAGAATTAAAATATTATAATTTACTGTTTATTTTAATTAATTAATAATTTTTTAAAAATATAATATAAAAAAAAAAAAATTTAAGATCGGTTCAAAAATGTTGGAATGATGTTTTTAAATGAGACGGGGTAATGTGTGACGGGGTATGAGCAATTTATTTTGCCATTCCTAGTGTCTATTGAGCAATTTATTTTGCCATTCCTGGAGTGTCTAATTGACAATCTAGCAAGAAAGAAGTAAATCCATCTAAGGGTGTGTTTGATTGGTAGTATGGAAAAAGGGTGAAAAATATTTTCCAGAAATATTTTTATATATTGCGTTTGAAAATAAATTCCAAGCGAAAATCTTGTAATTTTCTATGTTTTGAAAATTTTTTTCCATGAAAGATACTTTTTCAACTTTTTGTCCATAGCAACTTTTTCTAGGACAATTTTCACTCTATCTTTTCACAAAAAGCAAACAGATTCTATGATTCTCATTAACACCTAGCAATGACAACATAACTTTCATGAATAAACCTTTGCCCGCCGCCTCATTTCTTCCATTGTTTCTTATTTTGCTAAATTTGATCGCCTTTGCAAATTGCCTATGCAATATCTAATGATCAAAATGTAAACAAATTAAACACAAGGAAAACAAAGCAGATTTATCTAATTTCTTGAAAAAATTAAAGTCAATTAAGACGAGGGAATTTTATTTACAATAAGTCACCTTCAACATCTAAATAACTCCTCTATTCTGAGTTTTTTCTTGTCTTGACACCATTTAGAAGGTGTCAAAATCATTCAAGTAGAATCCAACCCCATATGTACCATGAGCTTAAACAAACTAAACAAGTAAAGAAGCAATTCTAGCCGACGAAAGGATATGTAAGAAATACTTTCAAAGGCTTGATACGGTCTCTCGCAAATCTTTCCACACAATTTCAAGTGTTGGCGATTGTGACGGAAACTTAGGGTGATTATGTTCACCTTCGTAAGTAACAATCAAGATTGAAGGATCATCCAAGCATTTCTCAACATGTTTCCTCATGGACAACCTCTCATGCTACTACATTTGTAGTATCCTCGCAAAATGCAGAACTAGACTCAAAGAAACCATGAAACTACTAAGTCATGCTTTTGACGAGTATTTCCCATATTTTATCGTGCTTTGAACTAAAACGTTTAAATGGATATTACTTTACATTGCGAATAATTAAGAAAAACAAGTATGGATGATGTGGTGAAATTACTAGTATTCAAATTACTCCAAATGATTCTAAAATTGACACTCGACGAACGTAAGTTATTTAATAATCTATTTCGACTACAATTATACCTATTTGAATTCGAGACTAGGTACACACTTAAGATAATGAAAACAACCTATAATAAAGTCTGAAAACATGTACGTTAAAGGCGAAAAGAGTATTGATAACAAAATGTCATAGCTATCTACATATAATCTGTTTAGCTTAACCCGAATTGTTTCCACAAAGACTATGCTTAACAATCCACATATTTAAGAAGCGGTTATAATATATGATACTACTACATAGACATAAAATGACAAAGACAAAAGCCCATGGTTAAACGGCAAAACTCACCGTGAAACATCTAATGGATGAGAATTTCGAAGATTATACGAGTTGCCTTGTTGAAGCAATGCATCTTCATTTGCTTGACTCCGATTTTCATATCCTAAGGACGCTAGACAATGTCATTGCACATTATTACATAACTAATCGGACTCATTGGGAGGCTCCATCCCAACCAAACAACTTATAAAGATACAAAATTGTTACTTAATATTTAACTTAACGTCCCACTCATTCGGAGGCGTCGGTGGTAGAGACCGAAATAGCTAAGTAGTGCGTCGGTGACCGGATATCGCCGCATGCTTCCGTCTCATGGGCTTCGGCGTCTTGGACTTGGGCTTCTCGAATCTCTCGAATCACGGCTTCCAGATCGGCATGAGGCGCGCCATTCACGGTTCATGCGAAATGGAGGCCAATGTTGGTTCGGCCGGTCACCCCGAGGAGGTCCTCGTCCATAGAATCGTTTTGAGCAGGCTCCGTCTCATTTATTAAAATACCCATACCACCCCTTGGACCCATTGTGCTTTGCTCTAACTTGCGATTCATGTGTACTTCAGAACTACGTATCCCAATTCGGTCGATCTGCAATGTACGCTTCACTGTCGTCATCTCATGAGAGAGGTCAATGCCATGCATTTCACAAATACCGGTAATGAGCGATGGGAATGCCAAACATCTCCTGTTGTTTCTGATATGCCAAATATTGCAGAAGATATAGTTACCGATATTGAGGGTCTTATGCTGGAGCCAATGAAGTAGGCGTGCCCGCTCCATAGTAACCGTAGAAGTATGTGTCGTTGGGAGAAGGTTGGCACTCACCATTTTGTCTAAGGTGCGTACGTGAGGTAAAAGAGTTTTATAATGTAAAGTGCTGCTTCCTTCAGGCCAATGATCAATTCCCTGACATATTGAGGTGACTACGTCGTGAGGATTTGTAGTGGCTGCTTCAAAAATTTCGGTTTCCATGTTGTCCAGTCCGTAGTAGCGAAGAATGACCAATGGAGAGAATGGAATATATTGTCCTCGCATGTAGATTTTTCGATACTTTGATGGTCGGGGTTGTCGAGGTTGTCATGGATATTGGCATAGAATTCTTTCACGATTTCGACATATGCAACACGCTTGAGTGGCTACAAATGTTTCCCACCGATTCCTCGCAATCACGCGGCCAAGCAATTCATTTTCAAAATCCATTGTGAACACCCTTCGCCCAAATAATATTCCGCATGCTTATGTCGTGCTTGTATAATAACCAAGCTTCCTTTGTCTCAAATTTTGTGTCGTCATAGGTGGCGGTTGTTTGAAGTCTTCTTTGATGTCGGCTTTCTCTTTCCGAGCTTGATCCCACATCTTAGGTTGGTTTCTTTGCTCTCGGCATTATATCTAACATGCAACAATTCAAAAACTAATGTTACGTATAATATGAATTAACAACGGAAAAGATGCGTGGTAATTGGTGTTTTCATGGTGGATCTGGGTGGATGCCATGTTTGTGTAGAGTGTGATCGTATTTAAGGAGGGCCATTGGGGTGAAAAAGTATGGTAACCATCCTAGGATATAAGCAAATGTGCTAAGGAAACAAAAATGATGAAACTTTTGGGTGAGTCATTTCTTCAAACACTGGTGGGTGATTGGTAATTCAATGTTAATAAATATACATTCAAATGGCAAGAAACCCAAAATTTTTACTCACATCAACACTCAAACCAACCACAACACATTAATCCAACAAAATTCTTCATTGCCCAACCTCCAAATCGTGTATAAAAACTAAATAAAATTGATACAACAATTATAACTTCAAATCAAAGATAGCCATGGTACCTTGAGTGATTGTTGGTAGGATAAATGTGGTATATATGATGAGATATGAACAATACTTAACCCTTCACTTGATTTTTTATAAGCCTAGTTGTAGTGTAGTGTTGATTGAGGAGGAGGGCCAACCAGATTTTTAGATTAGGGTGTGTGAAATGTGAAGTAACCGTGAGGTTATAAACCCCACTCATTTAAGTCCGTTCAAGCGGACTTAAAGTCCGCTCGAGCGGACAGATTCAGCCCAATTAGGCGTGTCTTTGTCCGCTCGAAGCCCATTTTTAGCATATGTCGTCCGCTTCGAGCGGACAAGATGCCCATTTTTGCCTTTGCTGTCCGCCGAGCGGACAAAGATACCCATTTTGTTTATGCTGTCCGCAAGCGGACAGCATGCCCAGATTTACATGGTCTATAGATGTCCGCTCCAGCGGACATCTATAGACCATTTTGGGAATTTAACGGTTCGCTCGAGCGGACATGAACCTTGACTTATGTCCATTTTCACTATTTATTCGTTGTGGTTTATTTTTATGCTTCAATATAAACGATGCTATCTATATTATACAGATGAAACGAATCATAAAATCTGGGATTGCTACATATATATCGCAATGTAAAATTGTTCAAACTAATAAAAAGTGAAACACTTGTACATTAATATTCATAATATAAGTTAAAATCTTGCATTACAAAATGTGAAATATACACGCATTTAAACTGCTCGAGTTCAATTGATAAACATGATAGCATTACATGGTAATGAAAAGCATATTTACAGCAATATGGCGGCGACCTCCACGTTTGTAACTCGGGCCGGATCTCACCATCCCATTGGTAGACTTATATGACAAAAATAGTTCGCATACATGTTACAAAAACAATCCGAATCTAAAATAGACGGACCAATGTATTCCACAAGCCTATATTACAAAAGACAAGTATGCCATAAGATATATATTTCCGCCATACAGAAGAGTGCATACTAAGGCAATGGAGGCGGATCACGACCAAGCTGCTCATACACCATAGCACACATGATTGTTGTATTGGTCAAGCTCATAAAAATCTTTGCCAAATCACCGTCAGATCGAAAAGCTTTCATGACTTTAAGGATGTCAACCAAGTCTAGGTCCATGGCCTCTAGCTTTTCGGTAATCAATTGCCAGTTGACGTGATTTAGGGTATCTAGAGCTGCTTGCATTTGCATAGCTTGAGCAATTTTTTTGGATGCCTCACCGTGATCGCTAATGATCCATGACTTTCATCAAAATGGTGTGTGCGTTTACGCCGAGTTTTGCTCGTACCTTCTTCGGCATTTCTCTTACGCGAGGTATTTGGGCTAGGATCAGTATCTTCATTTGGCGTGTCAACCTCGTTCAAACTTTCATCAACTGAAATAGCAAACATAAAAAATAACTGTTTGCAAGTATAAGGCAATACGAATACCATAAATCATTTATTGTTTTATTTTGAATTACCTTGTATCGGGGAGAAATTATCAAAACCCGATACAGCCCGATCTCCGGTAGCTGTATCATTTCCAAATATAGCCTCCATGTCGTCGTAACGACGACACAATTTGGTCCTCCATTTTCCTAACTCAGGTTTTCCCTACCATAATATAGCAAATGCTCATAATTATTTACAAAAAAGCGTATGTATATAATAGAAGGACTAGCTAACAAATTTTGGATGAAAAAGTATACCTTCACAAGATCATCCCAAGCAAATGCATCGGCGGTGATTCGTCCCGCTTTGATTCCCACCCAAAGCCGCTAATACTCAACAGCTTGGTTGACTTACGATATTCCTTTTAAGAGTCTTCAATCGTGACCTTACATTCTTGTCGGACATGACCACCCCGCACCCATTCGAGACGCTCTCTATTGCTTTTGATACTTGAAAAGATGTGAATCCATTGTCACTTCTTTTGTGACCGGAAAACACTTGATTCACAAGGGCGCTAATCATTAATCCATCCATTTCGTCATTCCAACGAACCTGCCGAGTCTTTGTATTAGGATCAACCTGGCTATTGTTTGTATCTATGTACTCCGTGTTTGAAGCGAATGTGGGTCTCGGAGCTCGGAGTGGGGCTGCTGCGCTTTGTTGCTGATGTGCCATCTTATATGTATAATCTCAATAAAATACTTGCAATGAGTATAAATCCTGCAAGCCAAGCTTATTACATTATTACAAAATACCTGCTTATGTAATGGTTGACAAACTGAAAATGCATCAATGTGCAAATATATAAAAGGCTACATAGTTAAACGTTTGACATACAAATTATGAGCTTTAATGATGTTGGCTCGGTTACAAACATGCAACGTGTTGAGAAATAAAATACAAGTAACAATGTTCAACCATTACATAACATTGAGGTCCAAATTTTCGAAAACAAAGGTTTAATCGAAAACAAGTTCAGGATCGGCATTATGATTATAATTCGCCCACATTGATTCAGCAATTGTATCCCTATTAGTTGACCACGCTGCTTCCGCAGTAAAGGATATATGCGCATTTGGGGGCTCTTCTTCGGGAACATCAACATGAATAGGGTTAACCTCATCATCGCTGCTATCCAAGTCCTCCTCACAGAAATCCTCAGCATCACAAATCCTTAAAAAGTTGTGAATAGCACAACAAGCGAGGACTAACTTCGATTGTGTGCTAATATCGTGAAAGGGTTGATGCCTCAAATAAGCAAAGCGTTTCTTACAAACCTATGGTCCTCTCGACCACATTTCGTAGAGATGAATGCCGAAAAATTGAACAGCTCCTTCCTATTTTCAGACGCTTACCTCGATATCTCTTCGATGATAACGAGTTCGACGGTAAGGTGAAAGAAAACCCGGAACCAATGGGAATCCAAAGATCGGCAGGTAGTATTTACCTATGACATAATTATTTGTAGCATTTGTAAATACAATTGAAATCGATCATCAAAATGCTATGATGCTAATGACAAAACTAACCTAAAGGAATTGTTAGCTTATGTCCTTGGCGTGGAATTGCGTTTCTTAACAATCGACCATCGTGTGCCGATCCCTCCCAACCGGCGAAAGCACATATGTAAATTTCATATCAAATGTGCAAGCGACTAAGACATTTTGAGAAATTACTTGCTTCCTATTGCGGTATCTAGCTTGATCCTCTGAGGGACATTTGTGGCAATATGTGTACCATCTATCGCCCGACAAACATCCTAAGAAAAATAGAAAGTGTGTTAAATTTTTATCATCTAAAGTATATAATGAAGTAGCTAGGAACACCTAACTCGAAATAAGAGTACCACGGCTTCAATTGTCCTTCTCGTAGGGTGAGTTATGGATAGTGGCATTGGTCACAACTTCTCTATAAAGTCCTAAACAAGCATGCAATACCCTATGGAAGTAATAACTCACCGCTTTGTCCAGATCCAAGAAAGTAAAACGTCCGGAACGATTACGTTGGTCGCGTGCCCGACGTTGTTGAGAAAAATGGCCACTTGTTCTTCAACTCGGACTGATTTACTATCAACCAATCCGAAGTTTTTTAATCGAGCACATAATCTTTCGAACGGACCTATTTTCATCCTAAGAAGGTCACGACATATTCTGTCACTCGTACCAAACATGCGTGTAAGTGTCATATCTCTCTCCATATCCCAATTTCTGTGAGGAGCCCTAGGAAGATGTCGGGCACGACGTCTAATACCATCATATATCACAATTGCTTGGATGACCATGGTCCAAAACAAGCCCACGCGTTGTATTTCGCGCCGACGTTGCCTCCTTTGTGTATCCATGGCACGCACTATCACATATTATGACATACATAAATACAACATACACAAATTAGCATATACAATTATTATAATTTATAAAGTGAATCCAAGATCACTTTGTGATGAAGGTCGTCACCGAGGAGGAGTGTTCTAGTGTGAATTGCCAAACATATTGGTGGTCGAGGATAGAGTGTGTCAAGTTTACCTCACTCTACCCTAAGGATCGGGTTGTTAGGGCGGTTCAAAGGTAGATGAATACATAGTTATAGCTTAGCTCCAATGTAAATAAGTTGTAGTTGCATTTTGAAAACAAAATGGATCCATTTTAATTATATCACCGTTAGTTTTCAAGGCATTTCCATATGTTCAAAATGTACACCTACTTTCATCTCTCTTGTTGTACTCTCCATTTCAATTAACACAAAAAGGCTTCAACCATATCAATTTCTTCAAGCACTATAATAATCATTTTTATAGACCTACTACTAGTACAAATGGTTTGATATGAGAATTGAGCATCAAAGCTAAATACAAATGCACAAAGCTTGGAGATACGACTTCAAGTTCAAATATGAACATGCAATTTTGTAGTCCAACTTGAAGTAATACAGACCCTAACCAACATTTATATTGCCATTTGTCCACCAATGTTAATATGGTCATGTTTGGTAAATGTAGAACTCTCAGTTTAGCACATGAAATGTAGAATAACTTATTCAAGCTTGTAACTGTAAACCCCGAAAAATGCATCACTATCCCAGAAAAATGCATCACTATCCCAAGATAACTTATTCAAGCTTGTAACTGTAAACCCAAACTAATTATATGAATATATTGATCCGGACCCCAATCTAAATTAAACAGACAGCTGTGGAAAGATTATACAATATGGCTCGAAAGCAAAATCCCAACATTCATGTTCCTAATGTTTGCTTCCAAGATTTATAATTTTTTCCTCGAAAAACAAAAAAATATATAGTTGTAGAGAGAGAACAGGTTACCTTGAATTCAAAGAAAAGGGAGAGAAAGACAAGAGGAAAAGAGGATTCTATTCTCAGATGCGAAAAGAGGAAATGAAATCCAAGCGGATCCAATCCCAAGAACTATACGTGACTTCAATCAGAACCACCTCCTGAGTAGAAGAACTCGCAATTTTGGTACTGTTCTTGATCGATGCCGTGTACTGAAGGTCAAAATTGGCAGCCAATTGAAGGATGGGTGTTGAGAGAAAGAGAGAGAACGTCCCGAGAGAAAGAGAGGAAGGAGAATTGTGAAATGTGTGAGGGAGCCAAATTTATGGACAAAAAGTTTCAAAATTTGGCCAAGAAAATTAAACCTCCTATGTTGAAAGAAAAGATTTTCAAGGAATTGCTAGCAAATGTGATCACGTGAGGTAAAGATGGAAATTAATTTACCTGGCAAAATTTTGCAATCAAACATGCTGTAGTTGGAAAATTGGATGGAAAACAGCCATTTTCCAGGGCAAATTTCTCCAATCAAACACACCCTAAATGCTTGCACCTAGAAAATATATTTGCTTTTCCATGTGCCAATCAAACAACAAAGTGGGAAAATAAAAGTGTTTGATTTGACAAGATTTTCCATGGAAGTGACATTTTCCATGGAAAATGTTTGAATCAAATACACCCTAAAGTTTTGTTTGATTGCAAGTGGAAAATTTGGGTGGAAAGAAAATATTTTCCATGGAAATGAATTACCAAGAAAATTTGGATTGAAAATGTTAACAAATTTTCCATGAAAAATAAATGGGTTGGAAAAGGTTAACAAATTTTCCATGGAAAATAAATTCTCCTATCCCATTAAAGAAAATATTTTCCTTGAAAACAAAGGAAAATATGGCTAAAAAGTGGAAAACATGGAAAATATTTTCCATGGAAAAACAAAAGTTCCAATCAAACGAAGATGGAAAATAAGTGAAAAATACATTTTCCATGGAAAATTTTCTTAATCAAATGCATAAAAAAATTTGAAAATGGGTGGAAAATTTTTATTTTCCATGAAAAATGAAAGGAATCAAACACATCCTAAGATTCTTTAATATTTGATCACTTATGTCGGCATTTCATGCTTTTTTGTTTCATTTAAATATTATTTTCAATATGCTTTTTTACATGAAGGCGAGAATTTTTTTTTCATATCAAAACTTAACACATGTGCACAATTCATTTTAATGGATGTCGGTGAAATTTAAACTCAAGACTTTTACTTGTTATGATATTATATTGAACTACTTGACTTAAAATCTTAAAAGTATTAAATATATATAACTATATTTATATTATTATTTAAATATCATCTTCAACTGTCAAATCGGGATAACAACACCGAATAGGAATACTAGGTCATATAAGAATCTAACAATTCCATTAATTTTTGGATCAATTTGTGCCAAGTGTGTGTATCAAATTAAGCATTGTATAACAGCTGTTTTCTTCTTTTTTTGGTGGCGTATTTAGACTGGACCTCCATCTAAACAGAATAAAAATAAAACTAAAAATCTTTTCTCTTCAGAGCAAGAAAGCTCAATTACTGAATTACACGTCAAAAATTAAAATTAAATCTCATGTGATTTCATAATTATGAATATCATACGTTGCGCGAAATGCTTGTTTGTATTACTACTACACACAAAAACTGATGATGAGTAGTTTGCTTTACTCAAATGAGGTCAGTGTCTAAAAATTGAAGATTTGACAAAAAAAAAATGTAGTTTCATTCGTAAAGAGAGTAGTCTATAGAACTAATATGAACACAATCGACATAATATGAGCATTGTGACTCAACCGATGTTCTAAAAGCATGGAAAAAGTTGAGGCCTAGGTGTTGATATGATGAAAAAGTCTCGCATATGAAGAAGTATTTTTGACAGCTTATAATAAACGCCCCAAAGACATGTGCCTTTTCTATTCTATTTATTTTTAAAAAATTTTGAAGTTAAATAAATTAAATAAATAAAAAGAATAATTATTAATGGTCTTATTAAAATAATTATTAATTGTTTAAAATAATTAAAATAATATTTAAATTAGAGAAACATCTTATTACGTTTAGACTTTACTCAGATACATCTAAACTCCTAAAACTTGAGCTTGACCTTACTACATTTCCACTGCATTTCCACACCTTGCGCCTTTTAGAAACCATGAGCTCGACTAATGTTTGAGATTGTTGTTTTATATTTTTTGCGATAATTAATTACTCCAAGTAAACTTTCTTAGTCAAATTTGATTATTTTTAGGGTAAATTTCTTGACCCCGAGTTTTATTATTTATATTTCAATCAAAAAATAATGTATTTATATATATATACAAAAACTAATTAAGACGTCAATTCATCGATTCATTTGAAGAAGATAACCTTAATATTCACTCTTTTAAATAATATAGGAAAATTGGCGTAAATGGTTCATATTGTGTGCAAATAGTTCTTAACCTTTCGTTTTTGACGAAGAGGTAGCGAGCTTATGCCTTTTAAATGTGCAAATGGCATTTTAGACATATTTCATCTAAAATGTCTATTTATTTTGCACCTGAACCCCACCCCCGGCTCCCAACCCACCACACTACACCACATCACACCATCAATACAGTATTGCCATTATTGTCGCCGCCACCACTATTAATGGAAGATTGATTAAAGGAGGAGTTTCTCTCAAAAAAAAAAATGTCGTCAATGGCAAATTTAGGGGGAAGTTCTCCCCCTAAAATTTTTCCACGGCTAATTAAGAGTGAAGTCCCCCACCCCACCCCACCCCACCCCACCCCACCCCACCCATTAAGGAGGAGTTTTCTATTAAAAATATGTAATAAATGACAAATTAAGATGTAGTTCTTCTACCTAAAATTCTGTCATCCCCTTGTATAGTAGGTTTGGCTATACACGGGGGTGGGAGCAGTAGTGGAAGAATCTTGGTGTAGATGTGTCAATCCAGGTCAGAAGGGATGGGTCGGCCGTCTCCAATGAAGCTCAGTAATGACCCGCATTAAAAAAAGTCTGCGCCATAGTGGGTTGCGGGCTAGGTCAATCTAGCCTACAAAAATTGAACACGAGTCCCGGCCCACCCGTCGGTCCATCCAAGTTGAGCCCATGTGGGCCGCGGTTCAACCCAGTTCGACTCGTATGAATAATTTTTTTTTTTGAAATTACTACAAAATTTAGTTACCTATTATAATTATAAAAAAAATATTTACATATATAGCAACAAATGTGTTAAATTACTAAATAAAAATAAATAATAATGATAAATTCACATTTTTTAATTTTTTAATTCAATTTCTATTTTTTTTATATATATTTAAAGACTAAAACATCACGCATCTATCACATCTTTCACTTTAAACGGCTTTCTGCCATTTATAAAAAAAATTCAAAATAGGCCAACCAGAAAGTAGAATCACCCGGAAGTGAACAACTTGCCTGCCTTGTTCACGGGCCTACCATGTTTGACCTCCTCGGCCGTGAACGCGGCCCGCCTGATTCACGGGTAGGCTGCTGATTACGGGTCGAGATGGGTGGGCCGATATGGGTTCTTCGGCCCTTGACCTTAATACCTCTATCTTGGTGGGTTAGGAGGGGTGTAGGTTGAAGAATATGATATATGTTATTTTTTTATTTTATTTTATACTAGATTTATAAATTTACCTGTGATTTAGAGGGAGAGTAGAGTTAACGTGCAAAACTGATAGATAATTTGAATGTAATCTATCTAAAATGACCATTTGTGCACTTAAAGACATTAGTTTGGAATCTCTTTGTCAAAAACGAAAAATTAAGAATTATTTGCACACGATAGACATACATTAAAAATTGTTTACGCCAATTTTTCTAAATAGTATGCTCCACAATAGATGTGCTATGTCTAGTGCCTTGTTCAATTCAAATTTCAGTCAATTTCCTACATTTCTATGGGTGAAAACTAAATGAAATAATATATGAGGTCAAGCAAATTTATGTGTTTGATAGCTTTCCATGGAAAATTATTTTCATTAAAAAAAAAATTCCAGTCAATTTCCTACATTTCTATGGGTGAAAACCATTTTCCAAATCAAATAAAATAAAACACATATTTGAGGTTTTCAAAATGACAAAAAATTTAATCAAACACACCCTGAAAAAATATAATAATAAATAAATGAAAAAACATGGCCCCAACAACTAATATATATTATTCAAAACAACTGTTGATGTAAAAAGATTCGAATCTGGCCATCAGAACATTCCCTGTCAAGTGGCTAATCCAACGGTTATTAATTCTTCACCTCACTGCCTACCAAAAGTTTGAACTTCTGATGGCATCATTCGAGTATCCAAAATCGCACCCTTCCCTTTTTATTCGGTAAAAACAACCATTTTTGCCAACTCATACTCTAATTTCTCCTCCCTGTCTTTGTCTGCAGCGGCCATCCGCCTCGCTGTCTCTTGATTCGCCGGAAAACCCATTTTCCGGCGACTTTTCAAGAATTCTGCACCTGGGTTTACTTAGATTCTTGATTTCCTTTGTCGTGTATTAATATCTATTGTTGCGTCTCTTTCTTTTGACTTGCCGGAAAAGGTGTATACATTCATTTATACGTATATACTAATTCCTATATAAGTATATTTGTAATCTCTTTTTCAAACCTGTATCTCATTTATTTCTCTACTACTTTCCCATTTCTGAAAGTCCCCTTTTCCAGAAATTTGAATCCTTAATTCGTTTGATCTTAATCATTGTCAAAAATTCTTAAAAAGATATCTTGCTTCTATATATACAAAATCGTGTAGTTGTGTATATAGATATGGTGATGACTGCGGCGTCGCCGCGGAAATCACTAAACAAGGTGTTTGAGAGGGTTGGGGTGTATGGTTTTGGGGGGAGCAGCCAGAAGAGATGCAAATATGCCATTGAAGATGAAGATGGGACCATGGAAATGGAGCAGATTGGCGCTGAAAGGACAAAAAATGTGCTGATTCTGATGAGCGATACTGGTGGCGGCCACCGTGCGTCGGCGGAGGCAATTCGGGACGCGTTCCAGCTGGAATATGGGGATGAATATAGGGTAAGTTAATTAATGATTTTAATTGTTTCTAATGCTCCAACTCAGACTTTTGTGGTCCTTTTGGCAAATTTTGTGGGTAAAATATGTCAATTAATTAGGCCTTAATTTGATACGTTATAAGTATTTTTGAGTAGAATTGATAAATTCTTAGAGCTAATAATTGCTTATTTGTATAGTTTTTACTCTTTCACAAACTCGTCTTTGTATTTTTATGTCCTTGTTGCTTTGCAATAATCGTCGAGTCTTTGTCATAATTTATGGTAGTGGGAGCTTGAATTTTTGCGGATCCTACGAAAATAATGGTATACGCTCATAATTCATGGTAGTTGGAGCTCGCGTTCGTGGCTCCTACAAAAAAATGGTTCTCCCATGTTGTTTTGATGCTATTCTGAATTTCGATTGCCCATTTTCTTACTTCAATTTTGGGTTTGTGAAGTTTGATGTGATATTACTCAAACTTGTGTTTCAGCCAATGATTTTGTATTCCGATTCCTGATTTGAAAGCTTAAAGTTCAAACCATCAGCATCATGTGATGATACAAACTTTGTGTTTCCTTAATTTGTTTATGTTTTGTGTCTTCGTTTTGCAGATTTTTGTAAAGGATGTCTGGAAGGAGTACACCGGCTGGCCACTGAATGATATGGAGAACCAGTACAAGTTCATGGTTAAACATGTGCAGCTTTGGAAGGTTGCATTTCATGGCACCTCTCCTAAATGGATACACTCTGCCTATCTTGCAGCCATTGCTGCCTTTTATGCAAAGTATGTTTTCTTTGTCCTTGTGATTGCTTTCGCCACAATTCTTGATTCACATAATTTTATTACTCTTATTGCCAACAAGTAACCAAAGAGATTAATCAAAAATGATTTATGTAGCAGACCCTAAATATATTGGGAATGAGGCTTAATTTGACGTCTGTTTGGTGTTGGTGCCAACAAGTGGCTTTTGTATGTCCTAACCATCTACACCTTATGAGTTATGATCATTGGCATTTTCAGTCTGATCACAATTTCAAGTATATATACAAATCATGACCTGATTTATGAATTTGATAAAATGCAGACGTTATCATCTAAGCGCTTTTTCTCTTGTTTCTTTCTATGCTCTTTTGGATTTGCCCGTTACTACTTGTTAATTATAAATATGTCATTGCTGACTCACAAATTTTAACTTTTAACTGTTAACTGATGGACTGGCTAAGCCAAAGACACGTATTAGTGCTTTTTCCAGGAATTTTGTTTGATCAGTACAATTCTTAATGCAAATACTTAATGCACTTGCTAATTTCTGCTGTATGTTTTCATATTTAAGGGAGGTTGAGGCTGGCCTAATGGAGTACAAACCCGATATCATCATCAGTGTCCATCCTCTTATGCAGCATATTCCATTGTGGGTACTGAGATGGCAAGGATTACAGAAGAAAGTCATTTTTGTTACAGTCATTACAGATCTCAATACATGCCATCGCACATGGTAATTTAAAAATGTTCTTATTTCCTTTTTTTATTTTTTGTAATATGTTAAATGCATTTGGGATTTTCTTGATCTTTTGAACTCAATCTCTGCATACTAATATGGAAACGCTGTGTGTTTAAGGTTTCATCCATCTGTCAATCGATTGTACTGCCCCTCAGAAGCGGTAGCAAAGAGAGCTTCAATAGATGGACTCGAAGAATCCCAAATTCGTGTATGTGGGTTGCCAATCCGACCTTCTTTTGTCCAGGCGGTTCTCTCCAAGGTGAAATTCGTTTTTCATCTCTTTTCTTTTGTAATTAAGCTAGTCTTGAAAAGAATTGTTCAATAGAATTAGAATAGTATGGTGATCTGGCTTGTGGATGTTCTTTCATTAATAGGATGATCTAAGAGTCGAACTTGAGATGAATCTAAACTTGCCCGCCGTCCTGCTAATGGGAGGTGGTGAAGGGATGGGGCCTGTAAGGAAAACTGCAGAGACTTTAGGAGAATCTCTGTATGATAAAGAGCTCGAGAAGCCAATAGGGCAATTGATTATCATCTGTGGCCGCAATGAGGCGCTTGCCTCTACATTGAAATCACTTGAATGGAAAATCCCTGTCAAGGTAACCGCATTTGTTCTTAAAGAATTGTATTGAACTGCAAAATAAATGTTTTCTTTTTGGCAAACATTTATTTCAAGTTGTGGATTCTTGTCGTTCAATGTAGGTTAGAGGGTTCGAGAAGCAAATGGAGAAATGGATGGGTGCTTGCGACTGTATTATCACAAAAGTACGTTATCGTTCTTTATCTTTGTTCAATTTGATGTACCTTTCCCATTAATGCATATCTGGCTCGTAGTACTTATAGGACTGGACGATATTAACTATGAAAAGAAGTTAAGATCTTGTTCGTACTACCATAAATTATGTTAGTGATCTAGCATTCTGGATTAGTTTTTAACAAGTTTATCGGGTTTATAGGCTGGACCGGGTACCATTGCAGAGGCGTTGATAAGAGGCCTTCCAATTATTCTGAATGACTACATTCCCGGACAAGTACGTGCACCGAAACTTCTACTTGTTCTTTCCTAATTTCCTTGGACAGCATCAATATTTGTCACTGATATCTGTTTCTTTCGACTTTGACAGGAAAAGGGAAATGTTCCATATGTAGTCGACAACGGAGCAGGAGTGTTCACCCGAAGTCCTAATGAAACCGCACGACTGGTGGCGGAGTGGTTTAACACAAAGACAGACGAGCTCAAAAGAATGTCAGAGAACGCGCTAAAACTTGCCCAACCAAATGCAGTTTTCGACATTGTGAAAGACATTCACGAACTAGCCTGCCAACGAGGTCCCCTCACAAACATCCCCTACTTTATGACATCTTCATTTGCGAGCTTAATTTGCTAAAAGACATTCACATTCTTCGCGAGGACTAAGGTTTGCCCCCGAGTAGGATACCATGTATAGATATCTAGCTTTGATGATATTATTCTTTGGCCTCAGCAGATGCTCAAAGCTGTTACTTTTTCATTAGAGTAACTCTCTCAATGATTTAGTCATTTAGCCGAAAGAAAGAATCATCTCGTGTTCGGATTTTGGATTTTCGGTTTTTCTTTTCTTTTTTTTTTAGGCTAATTAAGTATATGTTGTGTTGGAGTCTTTTTAACTTTCCTTCGTAATGACCTCTATTTGTTGCCTATTGAGCGCTTGTTTGGTAATTTTGTTTTTGTAGATTATAAACCGTAGATTCTACATAAATATGTGGATCAAAATGACGTTTGATCAATTTATATTCTTTGCAAAATTCACAAACTTGACAAACAGTTGACTTCTAGGACAATGTCAAGTGAGTTGTGAAATCAAGTTGCTTCTAAGTTTGGAGAAAGATACATTTAACAACTTCAAACTTCTAAGCATAACCTGGTCAAAATATCTTATCTTCAACATAATTAAAGATTCCTAAATGGTCTATTAAAAAAAAAAGACTTGATATGATGAAAGGAAGCAAGTTGCAATGAAATTAATTATTTTAATTAATATTCTAAATCTTGAATGTGCAGCCAAGTGCCAACTGCCGACCGGTATATGATGTAATAATTTATATTTATGCCAAAAAGCCAGTTGCATTCCAGGCTTCCACGTGGAGTGATCTGATTGATTCTGAGATATTAAAATTGTTTTACTTGTGTTTTTTGGAATTTTATAGGTAAAATTATGGGTAAATTATATTTACAGTCTTTATTCTTTTTAACTTTTTAACTTTTTAACAATATTATTTTTATTCAATTTTATTTGTAGATATTGTCATCATCCTTTCATTAATTCACACATATGATCTCTAAATAAGTTTTTTGACAATTTTATCCTTTAACATAAATAAATTAAAATAGCAAAAAATAGAAAATATAATAAAAAATTATAATCAGGGTACCTAACTTTTTCAAAAGTGAAAAATGGTCTCATGATATTCTATTATTTAAAACAATTAAAAAATAATGCATCTTCTTCACCCATCCCCCACCCCTGTGACCAAATCAAGCATTACAACAAATCAAGCACAAGAACAAACTAAGCAAAAAACATCGTTCTCTGCCTAAAGGATTCAAACCAGCCTTGGCTCCACTTTCGCCTTTATCGCAACTGAAGAAAATCCCTTCAAGAATTCAGAATATTTTTAAGCCGATTGCTGGAAGAAAATTTGATGCATCAATTGAATACAACAAGCCTCATCTTCTTGATCGAGCCACCAGTTTGGTGCAGATGAAGCGGTTTGCAAGCAATCACGATACGTTTGCTAATTTCTATTGAATAAAAGAATAGATTGCACCGGAAGAGAGATAATTTAATTCCGATGAAGAGAGTATAATTCTGTTATTGGCGTCGATACTATTCGATACTAGTGGCCGACAGTGGTTCTACGATGGCATTGTAGCTGAGGAAGGAAATCAATTTGCAGAAAGAAGAACTATGGCTCAACCTAAGCCTCTCAAATTAAACGTGGTTAATTAGATCAAATTTAGAATTATTTTCTTAATCATTTTGTTGTTTTAGATTCTTTAATTTCATTGTTAAGAACTTGAAGAGATGTACTAAAAATGGGTTAATTTCATTTGAAGGTCATCGAAGTTACCTTCAAATTACAAAATGGTCATTTGAAGTTCAAAAGTTTCAGCCACAACGTTTGAAGTTAGAAATCCTTTCACTACTTTATTAAATTTCAATTTAAAATAGTGACTTGGCGTAATGATTTGGCATTTTTATTGTATTGTAGTACATAACTTTATATAATACTCACTTTAGTCCATATATTTCAATTAAGTCTTTCAAAAATTGCATCTTAGGTCCTTAATCTTTTACATATTTACAATTTGGTCCTCAAATTTTCAATTATCTTTCATTTTAGTCCTCCAAAATTGCATCTTAGGTCCTTCAACTTTTATATTTTTACACTTTGGTTCCCATATTTTCAATTATCTTTCGATTAAGTCCTCTAAAAAATTGCATCTTAGGTCCTTCAATTTTATATATCTTCAAACTTTGGTCTCTAAATTCTTGATTTTAGTGGCCAAACTAAGTCTGAATTTTAGTGGTCAAAATAAGTGTATTGTCAATTAAATCATTGACTTTTGCACGTATTTTCCCAAACGAACAAAAATATATAATTAAATAATAAACTATTTAGTAGTCAAAATAAGTGTAAAATTAAGATTTATCTCTTAGAGTTGACCACTAAAAGTAGATATTTTAGTAGTCAAACTCTATAATATTATTTTGTTCGCTTAAGTAAAAATTCGAGTGTAAAGTCAAAGATTTAATTGAAAATGCATTTATTTTGACCACTAAAATTACACTTATTTTGGCCACTAAAATTAAAGATGTATAAAGTTGAAGGACTTAAGATGCAATTTTTAGAGAACTTAACTCGAAGATAATTGAAAATATGGGGACCAAAGTGTAAATATGTAAAAAGTTGAAGGACCTAAGATGCAATTTTGGAGGACTAAAATGAAAGATAATTGAAAATTTAGGGACCAAATTGTAAACATGTAAAATATTAAGGACATAAGATGCAATTTTGAAAGATTTAATTGAAATATAGGGACTAAAGTGAGTATTATATAAAGTTATGTACTACAACATAATAAATAAATCGCCAAATCGTCACGCCAAGCCACCATTTTAAATTAAAAATTAAGACCATTAAGAAATGATTCTAACTTCAAATGACCACCACTCGAAACTTTTGAACTTCGAAATGACCATTTTGTAATTAAACGTAACTTCGATGACCAATAGTGAAATTAACCCACTAAAAATTGTTTTTACATAAATTGTTGAGTTTGAGTTCAAATCGGGGAAAAGAAGATGTAATTTTTTTTTTTTTGTCTTTTTTTTTTTTAATAAATATTTTAAATAATAGAATGTAAAGAGACCATTTTGTATTTTTAAAAAAGTTAGGGACTACAACTGTAATTTTTTTTATTAAGTTTTCTATTTTTTGTTATTTTAATTTATTTAAACTACAGGCAAAATCAATAAAAAAATTATTTGGGGACCATTTGTGCGAATTAATAAAAAATAAGAACGATATCTACGAATAAAATTAAATACTGATGATATTGTTACAGAGTTAGAAGAATAAGAAATGTGAAATTAATATATCCAAAAATTATAGGTCAATTGTTGGTTGGGGAAGCACATGGGAAATCAATAACTAATTGGATTATTATAGTATCCAATGATCCTGCCGCTGCCACTGGACCACCACTACCTTGGATATTTACAATTTACATCAATCTTTAAAAGCAATAAGTTAGCCAAACCTTTTATTATAGTCGAAAATGATTCCTAAATGATGAAAATCATCCTTTTTTTTTTTTTTTGGGTTGAAACGTCACATGATTTTTTTTGTAGAAACACGTCTTACTTTAATTATTTTGATATTTATGTAAGTTGAAAAATAATCTTTAACTTTATAAAATTAAACATGTGAGAGACATAAGTTAATGGTTACGAAAGATTTATACGGTCTTATTGTTAGTGACATTGTTAACGGTGTCAAAATGGCCTCGCATGCTAAATTGACGATTTCGTTAAAAGTCTGATCGAAACTAGTCCGATCTTGTTTATAGTCGAACTACCTAATGAACGGATTGTACCAGGCTAATTGTATCGCCCAACAACTTATGAGCACCGACATAGTTGATTCGATATTAAAAAATTAAAAGAGCTGTTAAGCTCTCTTTCGATTTCTGACGTACGATTCTTTCAGTCTAAATTCTAAAATGATTTTTAAATATTTAAATAATAAGTTTTTAATTATAAATACTTATTTCTATTCTATATTTTTCATACAATAGTCCATCTCACTTAATATTCTTTTTTTTTTTTTTTTCAATCAAGATTTAATTTTAATCGCTTAACTACAAAAACGGAAAAATTATGACGAGTTGGACTAGCCTAGCTAGCAACATTGATGGGTTCGTGGATTGGTCCGATCCTCAGATTGAGAAGGCGGTACTCCTACGCAAACCATAATTTTAGAGCCCGTTCAAACTCGTAATGGGTAATAATCGAGCTTGGTCGTAGGCTCAGTTTGGATGGACCCACCCACTTGACACCCTTACATATTCTGCAACTATAATAAAAATATTAATTTGTTTATTTTGAAAAGTTGAAGACTAATTTGCTATTAAGATGATTTGGGGGGACCAATGATACAATTTGCCAAAATATTAAGGAAACGTGTACGCCATCTTAAATTCCAAGTCCTTCCCTCAAAGACTGATATTTTTCATTTGTCCCTTTTGATATTTTTGATGTAAAGGTTCAATTCAAATGTATGTGGTATCTAAATGGGCTATTCTAATGGCAATTAATTGTTTTTGGTCTCACACCAATTATGGCATATGTTTTGCACCTACTTAAATATACTTTTTAACCACACATTTTATAGAATCTATAATTTACAATCTACTTTTTATCAACACATTCACCAACAACTAATAATTTCAGTACTTAAAAAATAATTCAGCACTACCAAACATGTTAGAAGATGGAATTTTGGCATAATTTTGCAATGTCCGACGACGATGGTTGAATTTAGCGGCGATGATGAGGAAGAGATAGAGAGGCGCCGATGTTTTATGAAATAGAGAGAGAAACAATCACTAAAGTTAGGAGAGAGAAGAATGTGGGATTGTGGACATAGGATTTATAAAGCATATGCCCTAATAATTAATCATAATAGTCTTTTGTGGGTCTATTTTTACTATTTGGTAGGTGGGCACTTAGGCATTTATTATTTTGTTGAAATTGTAGAAAAACTCCAAATTTGTAGTAGTTGAATGCAATTTATATATTGTGTGGGTTTTTTTTATTAAGATTAAAGTTTCATCTTAAAAAATCAACTTAATTAAGAGAAGTCGAAACTTTTATATATTAGTTAATATTTTTCATCTTTATTTAATGTAAAATTTATCACTTAATATATTTCTACGAGATGGTAACTCGCTTAAAATCACTAATCTTAGAACTTGTGTGCTCGCTTGAATCTTAATCGAACTAAATTGCTCATTTGAATTTAATAAACTCTGATACAATATTAAGACTAACGGTTTCATCTTAAAAAATCAAAAGTAATCTAAACCCTTGTATAATGATTAATATTTTCATCTTTGTTAATATTCTTCTTTTACATATGTCACGACTTTCAAGGTTAATCTTGAAATTAATTTATATTGAATGTTCCAAGAGATAGTTTACTTTGTCCTAAAGCATCATTTGGTCAATAGAGGCAACCTTCGTCGGGGGTGCTTCACTTCTCTCTCTGTTTCTATCTCGTCACTCATGGTGCTTTGCTTTGAAAAACCATGAAGGACTCTTTGGCTACGGAATATGGCGAGTAAAAAAAGCTTTCTTAGTCAGGAGCGGATATAGGATTTGGTCATGTTTGAAAAAAAAAAAAATTTTTGAAATGTAATTTTTTTTCCACTAAAACCCAATTTTGAAGTACAATTGTTTTCCCTCTCCAAAAATTCTGACTCCGCCCCTATTCATTGCTATCTTTTCATAATCTAGTCGAGCTCAATATGATTAGAACAAGCATGACAACACTTGGATTGAAACAAAATAGATGTTAACCGTGCAAATTCAGCAACTGTACATGTTATACAACCGTACTTCAAACTTGTTCGAACATGCACCAGTTGTTTCTTAAAATACTAATAAGTTTGCCAATAAGAAAGACATAAGTTTGCAGTTCATTTTTATCTACACCTTCTGTATAATCTATTACTTTTATTTATTTTTTATTTACATATTTTGTAGGACTATAACTATTTATAATTTACAAAATATTTTCCCAAACATCCATCATCATTGGATAATTTGTACTGTGACAACACAGTCATGTGGAGTAATAAATTAGGAATTTGATTTTCATCATTGTTCTTGGAGGATTAAACAATTGTGTTTAAAGTTTAATATGCATATTCTTTGATCCTTTCGTACATTGTAAATATTTGTACACAGAAATTTTTTTAATTTCTACATTTTAAATATTTGTATGCATAGATAATAACTCATTCTTGTATTTAACAAAAAAAATAAAATCTCATTCTTGTACCAGTTGTTGTTGTCATAACTAGGAACTGTTCTTGCATCAACATAATTTTTTGAGGTTCACCGTTCACATAAATACTCGTCCCCCAAAGTACTTATTCTTGACATGGGTCATATTAAAACTTATGATTTTATTTTAAAAGGTCAATTTTGTTAAGAGGAGTAACACATACCTTTATATATTGATTATAATTTTAATATTTAATTGATGTGACTGCAAAATGGTGGCTTGTTTGAAAATACCAATCTTAGAGTTCGTGTGTTTGTAAGACTGAATTGTTTGTTGGAGCTTAAAAAGTTCTGATACCGTATAAAGACTTAGTGTTTCACCTTAAAAATCAAATTTGTTAAAAAAAGTAGTTTAAGCCTTTACATGTTGGTTAAATTATAAATTTAATAATGTGAAAATTATCCCTTACCAAGTCAAAAAAGTAAGTCATTTTTAATAACAATCGAATAAATAATTTCATATTTTTATTTTCACGTTCTCGACCCCAAGCACCCTTACTTGACTTACATCAAGCAAATATGTATTTTTCTTTGTTTTCAAAATGTTTAGGTAGAAAGGCTGCAAATTTCAGTTAAAAAATTTCTCTACCTAGAATATCTTATCTCGATTGTGATTGAGTAAATATATATTTTAAATATTATAATGTTAAACTGTAGAACTTAATTTATTGTGTTACGCAGAGTTAAGCGTGAATTAACTTTCAGGTCGTCGTGGGGGTTGAAAGGGGGCAGGCAGACCCCTCCCATGAGCTCGGGGGCAGCACTCTCTCGAAAGGTCAATAGTATTTCTATTTACTTAAGTAATGGTGTTTTTTGGGATTTTGCATTTGTAATTAGGTTATGTAGAATTTATTATAACTAGGTATCTTCATTGAATTGCTCTAGAATTTTATTATAACTAGTGAACCTTCATTGAGTTGTTATATATAGTGCTGATCTCTTATAAAAATAAAAATAAAAAGAATCATTATTCATCATAGTAAATTATTGCAGTAGTTAAAGACAGGACGTAGCACATTGAGGTGAACCTGTATAAATCTTTGTGTTGTTTATTTTTCGCAATTTATTTATTGTTCTATTTACAATATATAAGCCCTTCATACATTATCCCCGATTGAGGTTGATAGTTCGGGCGGGTCAAAGAAAATAGCAAAAAATCAAATGGACAATAAGTTAGCTTATGATGCATATATAATGTGCATATTGTGCGTACCTTCAAATGCATGAGAAATGGTGTATTTGTACATAAGTTCACATGGTCATTTTGGTCATTTTTATGATTAGACATTTTCCATAATTTAATCTAGGAATACTATCATATTTCACATTCCAAGGTTCTTCAATTTTATCATTTTTATGAATTCTAGGTAATGAAGATGACATGTAAGTACGAATGTTCTGTTTAGTATGCAAAGATATGACGCACTAATACTAGAATGTGATTGTCAGAATCTACTATAGAGTTTCGTCTAGGTTCGAAACTGGGATGAGGCTGCATGTGCTTTATTCCTCAAATTTTCATTTATTCCAAATGTTATTGCTTCGTCTATTTTGTTTCAAACGATGCTCCAAATTATACTTCGACTGCTTAGGCTAAGGTATTAAGACGAAGTGAGACCCTTGATACTGACATGCAGACACCTAGTTGGTTTTCCAAATAGACCATTAATTTCAGGCAAACTATACTCTTGACCTTACATGACATCCATGTAGAATGTATACATTTTTAGATATAACATAGTCAGTTCGGTTGGGTCAGGTTTCAGGTTGAGTGTTAAAACCCAACTCAACCTGAACGGACTCTTTTTATAATTTAAAAAAAAATATTCAAATGATTACAAATTTAAACCCCAAAGTTCAAAACCCAAAACCCAAGTGGGAAAGACCCAAAAGCCCAAACCCACCCCTTGAAGCAATGGCTAAGTTCATCACTTCTTTAGACGGGTCAAACATCACTACAAAAAATAAAAATAAAATAAAATTTGGGCCCAAGCCCAAACGGAACCAACCCGGTTTGAGTTGGGTTGGTTTGATTTGGACTTGAAATCAGTTTGAATCGATTTGATATTTTTTCAAAACAATGATATCGGTTCAATTTTGAAGAGGGTCGAAAACTAATCCAACCTGACCGACTCACACACCTAAACTAAAGTGCATAGAATTAATGTCGTGGTCTAGGTGGGTGGAAATCCCCACTTTTGACATTTATTTGCTAACAAGAAATGATATAATAGGCGTCAAAATGTTTTAGTGAGGGACGACCAAGAGACAACAAATCGAAGACAACATATGTAAACTTAATCCAGGTAGTCCTATCAATTGGGTTGGGCCAGTATCTGTTGGTTGGATCATTAGAATCTTAAAACTGCTCAATTGGGTCAGTAGTAATTGTTGTCTATTTTCATTTAACTAGTTTCTTGTGATTGTTCGAACTCTTGTTGTTGAAAATTTATCTTTTTGAATTTTACTGAAGGATTTTCTTGAAGCTTTCTGCAACTCTTCAATTGTGTCATCAGTTTGAATAGATCCAACGAGTTCTTCAACTTTCATTTCATCGAGATCATTTCTATCTCCAATTGCAATGACTTTTGCATGAGATTTGTTGGGTAATGACCTGAGTATTTGTTTGCACAATTTGAGAGCAACCGTATCTTTCACCAAGAGCACAAGAAGAACTAGTGATGTCTCAAGGTCTCGCACAAAATTCAAAAAAGTATCATCTTCCCCCATTCTCAAGTTTTCAAATTCAGTGGTAAGCATCTGTTCATTCATCGATTCATTAATAAGAACCTTGAAGAATATCCCAGGTTTTCTTAGCAACCTCACACTTAGAGAAGAGACAAAGGAGAAAAATATCATTCGAACTTTTAGAATTATAATTACTAGCATTAAGTTCAGCATCAATCCAATCTTCAGTTTTTGTAGCGATCAAAATTTTTTTCGTCTTTTGCTAATGAATGATTCTCGTTGCAAAGAGATATTTAAAAGAGAGCATGATGTCCCCCAAAGTTATGACTCTCATTGTTAAAAGAGAGCAATGTGGAAAGAGGATCTCATTGTTAAAAGAGAGCATGATGTTTGATACTGTATTATAGAAAAACAATATCACAGAAAATATTGTTAGTCATGTGTGTTGTTTGATACTGTATTATAGAAAACAGTATCACAGAAAAGAGTACCACAACAGAAATGAGTATAGAATTTGCATATGTGCTCAGAATTTTTATTGTAATATATTTTTGGAATGGTCTCGATGAGCTGGTCAAGACTAGTCGCTTTGTCACTGCGTACGATAGATTTTACCTGTTTGAAGTCGTCTCTTTAACTTAAAATAGCAATCTTTAATTTTTCTTGTCAAAACAGTATCATACATTCTCTAAAACAGTATTACAGATAAATGTATCTTAATATATTAGTATCATACATAAAAATATTTGTGGATATGTCATTGGTTCAATTAGTAGATTACTTCAAGGTGAATCAATTCAGAGGACAGTGAAAGAGAGTTTGAAGTCACCCTACAATTAGTAGAGAGTACGTATTTAGATTCACACCAAATTTTTGTTGGTATGTCATTGGTTTCTTTTTTCTATTGATATCAGTGCACGTCTCTCTTTAAGATTATCAAAAAATGGTTAAATTTGCAATTGCAAAGAATCACATTTCCTTGTTTGAAGTTAATAGAGTGACTCAACAGTGTGAGGATATAAGTATAAATTATCACATTAGGGAAGATTTGTTTAATGATTTTCTATAGAGTTGTCATGATTTGTTGCTGTAAATAGTAGCTTGAATTTCTGTGGGAATGAAAAAGTTTAATGAGGGTATTGCTATGACAAAAAGTTGGCCATTAGATTATTTCTTTGTGTTGTTAATTAGTCATCTGTGTTGTTTGATACTTTATTATAAAAAACAGTATCACATAAAACATTATCACAATAGAAATGAACATAGAATTCGCATACGTACTCAGAATTTTTATTATAACATGTTTTCGATACGATGGATTTTACCCGTTTGAAATCGTCTCTTTAGCTTAAAATAGCAATCTTTAATTTTTCTTGTCAAAACAATATCATAAATCTCCTAAAACAGTATCACGGATAAATGTATCTTTATTGAAGCTATCCTTCATCTTTCTTTTGTTGAACATCCTTTGAACTTGATTCATTAACACTCCCAGCTCTTGATTGGTCTTCTGCCATTAATGGACCAACTAATCGATTAGATCCTAAACAAGGTTCACTACAAGAATAATAAACTTGTACTTGACTACTCATAACACCAAAACCTTCTGAATAGTCACCACAAAACTGGTGTTTGAATATATTTTATGCAGAAAACATGGTCATATCGAAAACTCCAAAGTTTTAAGCTGATTCGTGAATCTCAAGGTAAACCATGAATTAGATATTGTTGAAATTTCAACTTGTTAGAGAGATCTATCGAGGCTATGAACATGTTTGAAATTCAATTAGGACATAGATTCTCATTGGATAGATAAGTATAAATATATAGGGTGTTTAATGGTAGACGAATTAATCACTAGAGAATAATATTGTTCTTAAAATGCTCCATTAATAGTACAAAATCATAGGTTTAACAGTATCACAACAAAACAGTATCACAATAAAACAGTATCACAACAAAACAGTATCACAATTAACATTTTTTTTACAATTAAGGGTATGTTGGTCTTTTAGCTCTATAATGTGGCTTTAATTGAATTAAGTTTTGACCATATGAATTTAGAGCCTATAAGCACACAAACAGTGACCGGCCTTGTATTTACCCTTAATTTTTTATAGGGCTGGCCCAGCCCAGAAATCGGGTTATCTGGATTTTGCCACCTCTACTTAGAATTGAATGACTCACTCTGATAAGAAATTGTAAATTATAGAAATAGCTTAAAACAACATAGAAGGGTATTTGGATATGTTGTATCTATCATTTTTAAAATATTGAACTTTTCTGCAAGTGTCTAGACAATTAGAGTTGTTTTTTTATTAGAATACTTAAACATTCTGATATACATCAACAAACTTGTTTGACACGATCTACTGAATGTGAACACACTGTCTAGATTGTCAAAGTATTGAAAATAGCTCAATTTATTTGCATACAAAACATAAGTACATAAAAGTCTCAATAAATATTCAGAGTTACCAATATGCATTTTTAACATATTGTTATTACCTTAGTTTGCAGAATAAAACATGCATCGACCCAAAGTAAAAATTGAATAATGAAAATTGTTGACGTTGGAAAATGATGATGCACTTCCCAAGACAACTTAATGTTAAGTGTTGAGGTCGGCTATGACCATAATGAGTGGCAGATAAGTAAATATATGTAGGAAGACCTAATTGTATAATCTTTGTAAGAATATTTTTATTCAGCAGTTGAATGTCCCACCTTAAGAACATTTATGTCTCATATTTATAGGAAAATATGTAATGATTTCTTCCATTTAATGCTAGGCTAGGCATTAAATGGCCAAGCTAGACTAGGCATTAAATGGCCAAGCTAGGCATTTAATGCGAAGTGACATCTGATGCGTGAAAGGACAGGCTATGCTGATGATGTGAATATGACTCTCAGGGATGATGTGAGTATGACTCTCAGGGATAAGTTGTCTTGGGAAGTGCATCATTATTTTCCAACGTCAACAAAAACCAAAGTTACCAGGTGGCAAAACCCTCACTGGGAAACATCGACCGGATTTGAAAAGATCCACTATAAACGAGAATCACAATTAAACAATTTTTGGGTTTAAAAAAAATTTTAGCCTCCAACCATTAAACAAAAAATATAAACAGAATTACAATAGACAAAAACCCTTTGTTTTTATCTTTACCGCAACAAAAAATGGAATAGTGACGTCCAGTCTCGATCTTTACACCACTCCGATTGCAACACTAATCCCATCTATGCTTATTATCAATTGGCTTTTGTTATGGATTCTGCCAGGTCAACGCTTGTGATACTAAGGCCCACAACTTTGTCACAAGCAACTCTCAACTTAATCATAAAAAGCAGTCTAATAAGAAAATCAAAAAGACTCTTAAAATTTGACGCACAAGATCTATTTTAGACCAAGAACAACTCTAGCAAGAATCCTCGACGTTTAAGAACAATCATATGAATAAAGGCCTCAAGAACACCCTTCAAGAAAGATTATTTCATACTGAGAATCTGAGGAAAAGTAGAAACACATGTTATGCCTGGACGTACTGTGGGTTTCTCTTTCATATTGAGAATCTGAGGGAAAGTAAAAATTTAAGGCCACATAAGCAGTAACATTAATTTTAGACAAAATTCATTGGAGATGAATTTATAATTTGACTACCTATTCAATAGATGTAGTGCCCATAGACTGGAAGTCCGTCTATTTTACCTATCACATAAACTACAATAGACAGAGTACATTGGAAATGCTCTTACACCACTCCAATTGTAACACCACCCTCGTCTATACTTATTGCCAATTATCTCTTATGAATTCTGCCATGTCAACGCTTGTGATCTTCTGGCCCACAACCTTTTCACGACCAACTCTCAACTTAATCATAAAAAACAATCTAATGAGAAAATCAAGAAGACTCTTAAGTTCTGAACGCACAAGAACTATTCTAGACCAAGAACAACTCCAACAAGAAGCCATGACGTTTAAGAACAACTCAAATGAATAAAGGCCTCAACAACACCCTTCAAGAAAGATTAATTCATACCGAGAATCTGAGGGAACGTAGAAACTTGTTATGCCTAGACGTACTGTGTGGTTTCTGTTTGTGTCAAAGTTGAGGTATCTTCTAAGAATTTTGAGTTCTGTATATAGAGAGCAGTAGGTCTAAAAGCTAGAATATCAAAGACTTGAATGTTTTAAAATAATATTTACTGGCATGTTAGGAAAGATTGTAAATGGAAAATCATTAGTTCTATAAACACAACAAGGTAAAGATTACACATTAAAATTGCCTTATTTATGCTTATAGCTTTTTAAGAATATTTCTATAGAGCAAATATCACAATATATAAGATAAATAAACACAATCTCTACCTAAGCATTTTAAAAAAAAATAACAGAACATTTAATTCTTTAATTCTCAAAAAATCGAATGTAAATTGGTTTCCCAAACGTGAACATCATTTATTGTGAAAGTTTCCTTCAATCTTTCTAATAATCAAAGATCAAAATCTGAATACACCGACTTCTTTAAGGAAACAACATTATTGTGCACATGTAATCAAATAAGTATCCATATCACATAAATCACAATTTCTAATTGCCATCATTGAAAAGCAGTACAAGTAATACACTGAAGGATAAAAAGATTGAGACTAGGGGAGTTTCGCAAGGGATGCTCCCACAAAGAAAGCAGAATTGAATGATGAATCCCTTAATTCTTAATTAATTTAAGAATTAAAGGGAAAGTAAAGGAGTATCTTGGAATTCATAAGGGGTTTACTTGTCTATGTATTGTTCCCGTCGATCTTTTAGGTCCCGACTTTATCTCAACGGTTATGTTACGATGCCCTTAAGGCCTATACGCAATGGATAGAAATAAGATTGAATAATGTTAGAACTATGTTTGGATTTTCCACCAAATCTCTGTTAGATTCGGTATATCATTGTGTAATTGACCCAAAACACAACGAGAATCGTCCCATTCCAAGCCTCCTATCCGGTCAAGTCAAGTGAAGCCGTACCCATCAAGCCATTCAGGTGAAAGAAAGGGCTGAATTGAGGCTCCAGCTCCGAGTGACTGACTACTATAAAATCAAGAAAGAAGAGCGATCTTATGTACAATAAGGAAACAATATCTGGTTGATACCATCAAGGAAATAATATCACCAACATATTCTTCACATAAAATCTAAATATATTGAGACATAAATCATTTAATTCACGTGAACTTCAAACATTTCCACAAAACCTAAACCATGACATGTACAATAAGGAAATTAAATTTCGTTCAAATCATCAAAGAAATAATATCAAAATATATTTTTCATTTTTCAGTAGTGTTGATCGAAAATCGTCATTTGTGTATAGAAAAACATAATTTACATAATAATTATTTACGTAACAAATATAGTTCAACAAAAAAAAATAAAACTAATAAATAAATTAGAGTTTAGAAAGCAAGCCTTCGGAAATTCACGTCGAAGACGATTTTCTAAAGTCATAGTGGTCTAGCAATACGGCTCTAAGATAAAAAAAAAAAAAAAAAAACCGTTGTACTATCTCCAACCATATACACAACCATATATAGAAAAGACGAACGTGCTCTTTTATAATTGCCAAACATACTTGTGGTAATTTTGGATAAACGTTTTTTGCCACTTGATTGGAAATGCGCTTTATGCCAATTAACAACTTATCTCTGGATGTTGGCTGGACCGTTGGATCACCTAAAGAAATCTGATCCGTTGATTGCTTACATAAAAGGGCTTCAACCCTTCATTTTCTAGGGCATTCTATTCTGTTTCTTTCTCGGCTGCGATGAACACCGATTCAACTCCTTCTCTTCTTTTTTCCTTTCTTTAAATCACTCTTTGAGTGAAGTCTGTAAGATTGATCTAGTTTCTGTTCAGATGAGTGAACAGTAACGTGAGAAGAGTTCAGAGATAGGAGTTAGCTTGTATTGGTGTGTGGGTTGTCGTGGTTGCGATCCGAGAGTTGATCTTTGTTGTATATTGAACACTGGTTATCCTTCTTAGTGCAGAGAGGCCGTAATCCCATTTGGGAGCCTCAAAGGCAGAGTAGACATATGTCAAACTACCTGCCTAACCGGTAAAACAAATCGTGTGTTCTTGTTCTGTTTTCTTTACATATTTCTGAATTACTTTGTGTGATGGTTTGAGATGTATGTTTAGAACTGTAGTAGACACCCAACAGTGGTATCAAAGCTCTGGGAAAAACCCTAGGGCAAATCAGTTGTCTCTTTCTGTGTGAAAGTTCTTGTTTCATGTTTTAAACTAAATATTTGTTTTTATACAATCTTTGTGCTGTTTGATTTCTCGATAAAATTCTTTGACCTAATTGTGAAAAATATCTATCTATTACTCCTCAAGCATCTGCATCTGGGATGGGGTTCTCATTACTTAGAGTTAGGAGGAAATTGCTGAGCTTTCATGTCTGTGCTCTCTTGAAGGGCCTGAATCTTGGAGTTCACAATTATCCTTGGGTGGTTTTTGCATCATCTTTACTGTATATTGTTAAGTTTTCTTGAGGCTCTGTTTGTCCGTTGAAAACTTTCTTGACTGTTGTGTTAAGTTGTATTATTTAGTTTTTCTTGAGTTCTGTCACACCAATATGACTTCCACAAAATTCCAATTGGAACTTTTTAATGGAAAAGGTGACTTTCCAATTTGGCAACAAAAAATGGAAGCCATATTAGTGCAACAGAAAGTTTCCAGAGCTTTAGATGAGAAATATCATGATTCTTATACTGAGGATCAAAAGAATGAAGCTGATGAACTTGCATATACCTCTATTATTTTACACCTCTCTGACTCTGTGCTTAGAAAGGTAGGAAAATTGTATTCTGCTAAAGCTTTATGGGACAAACTTACTGAACTATATTTGATCAAGTCTCTACCAAATAAAATGTTCCTTTTAGAACAATTGTTTTGTTTTAAAATTGATCCCTCAAAGGATATTAATGAGAGTCTTGATATGTTCAATAAGATTGTCCAAGATATTGAAAACACTGGGGATAAAGTCCCACGATGATTACAGAGCCATCATTCTCTTAAATTCTCTTCCGAATCACTAGAGATAAAAATGCTATTAAGTATGGAAGAGATGTTCTAACCCCCGATAGTTGTCAATTCTCTTAAGAGTAGAGAGTTAGAGTTAAAGTCCACCAAGATTGATGGTGAGGGGTTAACTACTAGAGGGAGGAGTACCACTAGGGATTATCAACAAGATTAGCCCAGTAAGAAGGATAGATATAAGTCCAAGTCTAGATCCAAGTCCAGGGCAAAGGGTAGGAAGTGTTATGGATGTGGTAAGACAGATCATTTCATTAAAGACTGTTACAAGAGGAAAAATGATTTGAAAGAAAAAGCTTCAGAATAGGGGAATGTTGCTGAAGTTTCTGAAAATCTTGCAGAAGTTTATGTGACTTCTACAAGTGATTATCCACAGGAGTGGATATTAGATTCAGGGTGTACCTTTCACATGACATATAAAAAGGAGTGGTTTAACACTCTGATAGAAAAAGACTTGAGTCAGGTTCTTATGGGAAATAGCATGTCCTGTAAAGTCAAAGGTATAGGAAGCATTATTCTAAAACTGGACACTGGAATTGTGTACAATTTTGAGAATGTTAGGTATGTTTCTAGCTTAACCAGAAATCTTATTTCTGTTGCTTCCTTAGCCAAATGTGGTTGGTCTGGTAAGTTTGATGGAGATCAAATGAAAATGTTTAAGGGTTTTTTAATGCACATGAAACGCTTCATTAGAAATGGCCTTTATGTTATCAAAGCGAACCGGTCTTAGTAATCTTTGAGTCATTATGATTGTGCCAAGCATTGATAACAGCAACCTTTGGCATAGAAGGCTTGGACACATAAGTCTGAAGGGTCTCCAAATTCTTAAGTCTCAAGGCATTTTTGGGGATGATTTCATAAATCCTATCCCTTTCTGTGATCACTGCCTTATAGGAAAACAACATAGGTTGAAATTTGCTACTGGAACTCACATGTCTAAGGCTCCTTTGGAATATCTTCACTCAGATTTATGGGGACCTGTTAGCAAGCCCACTCATATGGGTAATAGATATTTCATGTCTATTGTAGATGATTATTCGAGGATGGTTTGGATTTTCTTATTAAAACAAAAGTCTGATGCTTTTCAAAAGTTCAAAAACTGGAAAGTTTTAATAGAAAATCAAATTGGGGGTAAGGTTAAGGTCCTTAGGACTGATAATGGTCTAGAATACTGTAATACTGAATTTGATCAATTCTGTAGTGAAAATGGTATTCTAAGACATAAAACAGTTAGGTACACACCCCAACAAAATGGGGGTAGCTGAAAGGATGAATAGGACCCTCCTTGAAAGAGTCAGATGTATGTTATCCAGCTCTGGTCTGACTCAGATGTTCTGGGAGGAAGCTCTGATAAATAGATCCCCATCTTCTGCCATTGATGGAAAAACTCCTTTTGAAAAACTATCAGGCAATGTTGCTAACTATGACACTTTAAAAGTCTTTGGATGTGCTGCCTTTGCTCACAAAACATAGGAAAGTTAGAACCTAGGTCTAAGAAGTGTGTCTTCTTAGGGTATGCTGATGGTGTTAAGGGTTATAGGCTTTGGGATAGAGAGGATCATGGTTTCAAAGTTATTATCAGTAGAGATGTCATTTTTAATGAAGATGACATGCCTTGTTTAAACAAAGATATTTCTCCTCAGTCTGAAAATTCCAATTCCAATAGTAACTTTGATCAGGTGGAGCTTACCTCACCTGCTGTTACTACCAGAAATGATGTTGTCCATGATCAGGTGGAGCCTGATCAAACCTTAGATGATACTGAAGAAATACAACCTGATGATAGTAACTTTGAAAACAATGGTGTTGACCCTAATTCTTTAACTGATTACCAACTCACTAGAGATAGAATTAGAAGACAAACAAGACCCCCAAATAGATTAGGATATTCTGAGTGTGTTTCTGCTGCCTTACTCTCCATGCATGAACTTCTTGATACTGAACCAAAAACTTATCAAGAAGCTATAGAAAGTGAGCAATCTGAGAAGTGGATTAGTGCAATGAAAGATGAGATAGCCTCTTTATCTAAGAATAACACTTGGGAATTAGTTCCTAAGGTTAATAATATGTCCTTAGTTGACTACAAGTGGTTGTTCAAAGTAAAACCTGGAATTACCTTAAATGAACAAGCCAGATATAAGGCTAGACTTGTTGCTAGGGGCTTTACTCAAAGGGAGGGAGTTGATTATCATGAAATCTTCTCCCCAGTAGTGAAATATACTACTATTAGAGTTATGCTTGCTCTCACTGCTCACTTAGGCTGGGAATTAGAACAATTAGATGTAAAAACTGCTTTTCTTCATAGTGATCTTGAAGAAACAATTTATATGTCCCAGCCTGAAGGCTTTATTGAAACTAAGAATTCTGATATGGTGTGTTTGTTGAAGAAATCCCTATATGGCTTGAAACAGGCCCCTAGACAATGGTATAAGAAATTTGATTCCTTTGTTTTATCTTTAGGTTTCAATAGGAGTGAGTATGATCATTGTATGTATTTCAAATTGCAAAGCTCAAGTTCTCTACCTGTTTATCTTCTGCTATATGTTGATGATATGTTGTTGTGTGGTTCTTCATTTGAAGATATTGATAGAATTAAAAATGCTTTAAATTCTAAGTTTGACATGAAGGATCTTGGAAATGCTAAGAAAATTCTTGGTATAAATATCATTAGAAATAGAAGAACACACACTTTATCTCTAAATCAGACTGATTACATTGATAGGATAGTAGATAAGTTTGGTCTGAAAAATGCTAAAGTCACTTCTGTCCCTTTAGGAAATCACTTTAAGCTCAGCAAGGATCTTTGTCCTTCGTGTGATGAAGAAGAAGCTGAAATGAAAAATGTTTCATTCTCTAATGCAGTAGGTTCTGTCATGTACACTATGGTATGCACTAGGCCTGATGTTGCTCATGCTATTAGCTCTTAAGTAGATATATGTCTAACCCTGGGTTAGATCACTGGGAAGCTTTAAAATGGCTTATAAGATATTTAAAGGGGTCTAGAGAGTTAGGCCTAATCTTCAGTAAAAGTCATGAAGGCATTAGATTTAGAGGATTTTTTTATGCTGACTTTGCTAGTGATAGGGATAAAAGAAGATCCACTACCTGTTATATGTTTACCTTATGTGATTCTTGTATAAGTTGGAAGTCTCAATTACAAGCTATTGTTGCATTATCTACTACTGAATCAGAATACATTGCTGTTACTGAAGCTGTCAAGGAAGCAATTTGGCTTCAAGGTTTGTTAAATGAAATTGGTTATTTAAATCAACCTGCTACTCTGTTTTCTGATTCTCAAAGTGCAATCCATCTATGTAAAAATCCCATGTTTCATGAACGCACTAAGCACATAGATATAAAATTACACTTCATTCGTGATATAGTTGCCAACAATGTGATTCAACTTGATAAGTTTCACACTGATGTGAATCCTGCTGACATGGGAACTAAGGTACTTCCACTGAACAAATTTATGAACTGTTTGAGTTTATTAAATATTGATAAAGGGTAAACTTTGATACTGCAGGTACTGGAGGCAATGAACAAGGGTGATTATGTCTCCTCTCTGCACATGTTGATTTTGAAGCTGTAACTGTGATATACAAAAATGGTGGAGAATGTTGGTAATTTTGTATAAACGTTTTTTGCCACTTGATTGGAAATGCGCTTTATGCCAATTAACAACTTATCTCGATGTTGGCTAGACCGCTTTGGATCACCAAGAAATCGATCCGTTGATTGCTTACATAAAAGGGCTTCAACCCTTCATTTTCAAGGGCATTCTATTCTGTTTCTTTCTCAGTTGCGATGAACACCGATTCAACTCCTTATCTCTTTTTTTCCTTTCTTTAAATCACTCTTTGAGTGAAGTCTGTAAGATTGATCTAGTTTCTGTTCAGATGAGTGAACAGTAACGTGAGGAGAGTTCTGTATAGGAGTTAGCTTGTATTGGTGTAAGGGTTGTCTGTGGTTGCAGTCTGAGAGTTGATCTTTGTTGTATATTGAAAACTGGTTATCCTTCTTAGTGTAGAGAGGTCGTAATCCCATTTGGGAGCCTCAAAGGCAGAGTAGACATATGTTGAACTGCCTACCTAACAAGCAAAACAAATCGTGTGTTCTTGTTCTGTTTTCTTTACATATTTCTGAATTACTTTGTGTGATGGTTTGAGATGTATGTTTAGAACTGTAGTAGACACCCAATACATACTAAAATATACAATATTATATTATATTGTGGAATATAACACATAGTGAAATGTGGAAATTATAATAGAATGTAAATTATATTTCCGAGTGCCACAATACCACATAAACTAATTACGCTAGTCATTGACTATAAATAACATTACTTTTATATTATATTAATTATGAAATGCAAGTTACAATAACTAATTTAATTATGGATATTAATGATTCAAATATATATATATATATATATATATATATATATATATATATATATATATATATATATATATATATTACATTCACACAATTAGAAATTAAATATATTTAAACAAAATAATTTGAAGGTTTAAAGGTTTTAAACCATTTGGTTCCAACAAGTTGAACAAACATTACAAATTGACGTCTTTTGGGTCTTTTCTTGAGCAATAAGTTTGATGCTTGTTGGGCTTGTAGGTCCTTTGGCCCAATTACTTATTTCAAAAGAAATCCAACCCATGAGAGATTAAATGGGCCCATCCACAAGTGAAATTAAAATCAAAGTTGGGGACCATTCTTGCAATTTTCTTGGTATCCAATCGAAATATAAGGCAGATTGTGGAAACACACTAGAAATCTACAAAAATGAGAGTGTGTTTGGCAGCGGATGGGGAAAGAAAGGATTTGTACATTTTTGGGCTTTCTTCTTCAACTCTTATGTTTCACCATTGATTGTTGTGATAATTTCACTATATACTACAAAATATAAAATAATTTAAAAAAATACTATTTAACTTTTTTTATTCTAAAAATACTGATTATTTTTTTGTAACACTTATTGTGGTTTTTCATGAAGACCAAACAATAAGATGTGGATTAATGGCTACAAATTTTAGGATCTAGAGAAAAAGAAGAGCTTAAGAAGCAAAGATGTAGTTTTTCATGAAGACCAAACAATTGAGAATTTTGCTAAAGTTGAATAGCCTAAGAGGGTGACTACAGTTGTTCCTGATCTCACGTCTCAAACACCAAAACCTATTGTTGGAGATAATATAATTCCTACTGATGATGACGTTGATGACATTATTTCAGTTGATGAGATTGCTAATCAGAGGAGTAGATTCTGGAAGAAGATGAGATGAAGAAGCACATGTTAGGAGGTCTACTAGAAGCATATACCATCTTCTAGGTGTCATACGTTTGACTATATTTTGCTTATCGCCAATGGAGAACCGGAGAGTTTCTTAGAGGCATAGACTCACAAAGATAAAGATCATTGGATGAAAGCAATGACAAAAGAGATGAATTTTTTAGAAAGAGTGATACCTATTAATTAGTGAACCTTTCTAAAGGTAGGAATGTATTGAAGAATAAATGGGTGTACAAAATCAAATGGGACGACAATGGTGATTTGTTGAAATATAAGGCTCGCTTGGTTGTTAAAGGCTTCGAGCTGAAATATGGTGTTGATTTTGATGACATCTTCTCTCCTATTGTGAAAATGATACCTATTAGAGTTGTTTTGGGTTTAACAGCTAGTCTAGATATAGAAATAGAACAACTTAATGTGAAGACTGTCTTCCTCCAAGATAACTTAGAGGAAGAGATTTACATGTTGCAACTGGATGGTTTTGAACAAAGGAGAAAAGAACATCTTGTGTGTAAATTGAAGAAAAGTTTGTACGGACTCAAGCACGTGCCAAGATAGTGGTATAAAAGGTTAAACGCTTTTATGACGAGTTATGGGTATACAAGGATGATTTTAGATTCTTGTGTTTACATGAAATATTTTCAAAGTGACAAGTTCATTATTTTAGTGCTTTATGTTGATGACATTCTTATAGTTGGCTAAGATGTTGTTTTGATTAAGAAATTTGAAAGAATTTTTGCACAAGTCATTTGATATGAAGAATTTTGGGCCGGTTAAACAAATTTTGGGCATATAAATAGTTCAAAAAAAAAGTCTAAGGGCTCGTTCTCTTTGTATTTCAGTTTTCAGCTTTGAGTTTTGAATTCATTTTTAGTTTTCTGTTTTGATATTCTATTTTAAGATTGATAAAAACATGGTTTGGTTTGTCATTCTGAATTTTTTTTTCACAGAACAGAAAACTAGAAATTTTGTTTGGAATTTTGAAATAATTATTTTATGATATTTATTCAATGAATTAAATTATTCGGTAAGATAAAATATTTTTATGCTAATATATTATCAAATAATATACATTTTAAAGTTAGTGAATCTTACAATATTTTTTTTCTGTAACAAAAATAAAATTCAAACAATTCATAATTTTTTGTGTGTTTGAAAATATTTGGTTTAATTTGAAAAATTTTGGATAATATTTGAAGATTATTATAATCAATGGTAACTTGATATTTGAACAATCAGACCATCTCTAATATCACGTTGAGATTAGGACAAATTGTAATGACCGAAAAATTTTCTCGACATTTAAAATTTCACGAAAAATAAATTTCAATTTTTGGCATCGTTGCGAACTTCCTAGTGCATTTTAATATTGTAGTCGCGTTTGTTTTTTTTTTTTTCACGTATTTGTCTGATCATTTGTGTCAAACAAAAAGGAATTTTCGTCAATCACCAAACTAATTTTTTTTAATGCTAATTATACCCCCAAACATTCCCTAATCTCATGCCAAAATAAACTCCAAAACATCCCCTAATTTTATACTAAAATCAACCCCAAACTGCCCCTAAAATCCAAAGTTTAAACTACCCATGATATCCCCCTCCTCCTCCTCCTCCTCCTCCTCCTCCCAACATCTTTCACCATTTGTTTAAGCTAATTACATGCCATTTAACATTAGAGAAAACGTCCCAAAAAAACTCCCCCAAATAGGCTAAAAATCTGCCCCCATGTTCACCAATTTTCAGCATAAAACAGCCCCACTTCCAGCCTCTCTTCCACTTCATAGCCCAGCCACTTTTTCATCCTTTTGCTAAAGAAAACTAGCCCATGTTCACCCATTTTTGGCCAGCCAAAAGCCTTCAAATTATCTCCTCTTAGTCATAAGAAAAACATTCCAACAGTTCTTTTTCTTCTTCATCAAATTTGGCCAGCAGTTGGAGCTTATTCCAAATATTTTTACAGCAAAGAAGCATCCAATTCCTCACTAATTTCGGCCCCAGCAATAAAATTCTAACACTTCATTTTCTCTTCAAAAATTCTCCTTCTTCCATCAATTATTTCGGCCCCTAGAACAACCAAGATACCAATTTCAGCCAGCAATCAGCCCAAAGGTCTCCATTTTCAGCCAACAAAAAACCATATTTTACCTTATTCTTCTTCTTTTGTTTTTATTACTCAAATCACACTACAAACCTTAGATTTTTAGAAGCAAGAAAGAGAAATCACAGAGTCATTATTTGAAGAAAAGAAATAGTCATTTTGAGCCATAAATCAATTCCACAGAAATCCTTTTTGGTTGCAAGGTAATTTCTTGTACTACTGATTAAATTTTATTATTTTAAATTTGAGAAAATATTATGTAAATTGAATGCCATGCTAAATTTCAAAGTCAAAATTTTATGATTATGATTAAAAGTAATCACATATGTATGTTAGTGATTGAAGGTAATCACTTTTATGTTTCACGTGGTGCCAGTTACCGAATGTATTCCAATGTATGTTTTAAATATGTGACATGTCACATTTCAATTCCATATATATTTTCTCACATGTTAGTATATGATTCTACTGATTGTTTTTTATGAAATACTCACCTCAAAACGAATAAAATTTCAGATTGAATCGGTTGGCGTTGACGCGATAGCGTTGACTAGCGAACATGAAGTGGAATTACTTTATTTAAATTAAGTTTTGGCGTCGAGATGATCGAGCCAATCATAATGTAAATATTATAATTTAGATATTGTCTTTTCAGTATTTTATCATGTAACGTACATGAAAAATAAGACGTTGGTTTAATTTTCATTTAAATTTTTAAGATAGAATTTGTCTCGTTTTACATTATGAAATTACAGCTTTTTGTTCCTACTTAAAAAAATCATAACTTCTTGTACGTTTTTGAAGTTTTTAAGTGAAATTAGTGGCTATGTAAATCCTTATATGTGTTCTAATAGAAACAATTAGAATCACTCAAAAATTTCATTGTATGAATTTATTATGAATATTTTAGCTAGCTGCCTTAGGGCTCCAAGGACAAATTTTCAAGCAACTTCGGCCAATATTTTCACCTACCAAACGATGTAGCTAAGGTCTAAAATTTTAACATGTTTTAGTTTGTGGTCCCAAGTATCTACAGTTCAATTTTTGAAATTTGATTGGATGGTCAAATAAATTGTGGCGATACCTATTACGGTATAGGTAAAAACCTTAAAATTTAGAAGGAAATTTTTCTCCTTACGCACTTGTTATCTTCCGCAATTCAAGGGCACATGAAATCTATTTGGAGTCGTCAAATGTTATTTAGAGAATATTTTAGTGATTTTCCAGGTTGAGAAAATCTGGAGAGTTACACAAATATCGTTGGATATTTATTTTCTTCTGATCTTTATAAATACTTTAGCTGTATACTGACTTAAATAGTCTATGGGTTTAAATTGAAGGACTATATTCAACTGAGACAATAATGGAACTAAGTTAATATGAAATAAATATTTAGACATGCAATAATACATAGCACTCGAGTCAAATAAAGTATACGCAAGTCAAGACGTCAGAATCGAGAGCTATAAATGACATACCAATGAGAAGAAGTTGATTCACGAGTTGTCAGAATTGAGATAATTTTGTTCAATAAGTTGGCTAAATTACAAAGATTTAAAAAAAAGATACTATAAGCATTTGGTTAACTATTTTTGCATTAAGGCGAACGCATGAAAATTTCTCATGGAGAAGGTCACTAAGATGATTTTAGATATCTTTCACTAGGTGAAAAGAAATGCATATTTTTTGCAAACGAGAATTCAATCTCCAAAATCTTTGGTATTCCAAATATGGGTGTGAAATATGATTCAAGTTTCAATAAGATTAATGTGTGTTGAGTCATCTTTAACAATGGGATGATGACTAAGCCTTTAAAAGATGCGATTACGTTAAGTCATGGTGTGAGACGGTTGCATTTGGTAATTGCACATATGAATATGCTTTGTTTGGATAAACCTTTCAACCCTGTCGAATAAATATATAGATATTGTAGAAAAAAAATGAGTAGGACAATGTTGAACTTGTGTGAAATGAATTTTAAGGGCAAGAGTTCAAACCTTCCTTACCACAAAATGAAGAGATTCATATTTGAGCAGCAATAAGTGTACTTTTAGAGAAAGTAGGAAGAATATGGACAATGTTATAGTGATGCCAATTCATCCTAACTTTACTCTTAACGATCATACTTTAAAGAGATAATTGTATCAAAGGTCCTCCAACGTTTCAAAAACGTTAGGGATATGCCCCTAACCTAAAAAAATAGCACCATACATCCCCAACGTTTGAAGAAATAGGCACCATAGGTCCCTCTTAACATTTTCCATCCATTTTCTCCGTTAAATCTCAGAATTGTACTGCACGCGCTTCATTTCCGAAAAAACTCGAGTGGAATTGCAGGGTACAACCGTACAAGGTCTTCAGATCTCTCTTCTTCTCCACTGTTCCACAAAACCTCCATTGATGAATTGATTTTCAACTGTTAGCAGTACATACAATTCAATTATATGCGCCAATGTCAATGCAAAGACCACCCAACTAGTCATTACTGTTCTCTTCTATGTCATCTTGGGACTGCATGTTACCGGGCCCTTCTTCCAAGAACAACGGCGGAGCAGCCAACATCTCCAACGTCGGCCTCCTCGCTTATGCCGCCGAAAGCTCTGTTACCATCGTGGATGTTAATTTTATGCAACTTGTATTTACCCTTCTTCTACCTCCTCATCCTTCCTCCGCCGACACTACCGCCGTCGCGTCACTGTCTCCCTTTATTACCGCGGTTGTACCTTCATTCTGGACAATCGCAATTGAAGTTAAATAGAAGGAGATTCTGAGATTTTTTGAAGTTTCCTTTTAGGTCTTTTTTTTTTTACTTTGTGGGTTTGATGCTAAATTCATGGTGTTATCAACTGTGTGTAGGCATGTAGCACAAGGGGTTCTTGAATATTGCTGTGTTGTGGGTTATTTTTCTTGATTCTTGGTTGTCTAATCAAAATCTACTCTGGATTTTTACTTTTCTCAGAGTTGCTACATGCCTACGTGCAGGTGGTGGAAGCACTGTTCCCGATAGGAAAAGTATCTTGAATTGGCCGCAAGGTGTTACCACACCGCCGCCAGAGCGGCGACGGGTGGCGTAGTGTCACATTTTCGACAGCCCAGTTCGGTTCCGCTTAGAACACGAACTCTCTACTCCTCCGACATGCATAAACGGCCAAATTATCCACTATATCATTTCTAGGTGAAACTTCAAGAACATGAGCTCATGCAGGGCATTGGGGCATCTCGGGTCACAATTATTGGAGGCTTGGACTTGTTCTTAGAACCAGGAGGTCGACCTCGAGGACGGCGTCTGGTGTTGGGCGTGCCACCAGTAGAGTTACTTTTTTGCCCCTGCAATTCTCAGACGCATATTTTGGAAAATAATAGCGCGTGAGGTCCAGTTTCTGAGATTTAACGGAGTAAATGGATGGAAAATGTTAAGAGGGACCTACGGTGCCTATTTCTTCAAACATGGGGATGTATGGTGCTATTTTTTTAGGTTATGGGCATATCCCTAACGTTTTTGAAATGTTGGGGACCTTTGATGCAATTATCCCTTTAAAATGTATGAGGTTCAATATCTTTAATGTGACATGAGAAAGTTCGAAGAGAAAACATGATCTTAGATGTCAGGGAAACATATCCCACCGAGAAAGTTTCTGGATGTTCTAGTACCTCCGTCAGGTACAGATTGAGATCCTTTATAGCTAGATTTAATTATTTTTAGGCACAATCAATGGTTCATTATAGTCTTCAATAGATATTTCAAGTAAGGAGTGAGAAAGTTTTTATGCACTTATCAACAACACATCTTCCAGGAACAAGCACATTTTGATGCAAGAATTTTAGCGCTTGAGGATGAAGTATCAGATGATAAAGAGTCTTAAAAGTCTTCCCATCCTTGCTATGTACCCTACTAAGTCTCATTCCTTTGAAATGTCTTATGAACGATGCTTACTCTTGTGCTTGGTTCTTGTACTTTTCAAGATTGTCATCTCAAGATATTGAACCACATTTTAAGCATTATTTAAAATGCAAAATGTACACGTAGATATTTAAATATTTTAAAATAAGTTATGAACTTACAAATGATATAGCATCAAGTTGTGCATCTTGTGGGTTTAAATTCCAACAATAAATTTACATATAATTGAAACAATAAGTTAGTTGGTTGGTATAACTCCAAATGACATTGTCGGACATGTGTACACTGGGTAGTCTATTGAATTATTCAAACCAAAGCTTTGATACCAAAACCGTGAAGCCCCAAATTTGTATCTAATTTCATTCAATTAATTTTATTACCAAACTTTTGAAATAATAAATAATACTATATCAAACATCTCCAACATATTTTTGAAAACATTTTTCAAATAATTTAATAATATTGCATTGTACACAAGGTAAGTATTTAACTTGAAAATATTTATCTTACTTTAGTATATATATATATCCTTAAAATAGTACATACTTTTGATTTTATTCTATTTATATTGAATATAACCTAATTGATAAAAGCAATATAGGATAGAAGTTTATATATAATGTTTACTTAAAATAGAGAGTGGAAAACAGTGGGGAATTAACATTATAAAATATATTTCAATATTTTTAAAAACTAAATAAATCCTCTAGAATCAGTTATCTAATGACCAATGACTTTTTCCTACAATCCCTTTTCCCAAGGGACTATCCCGTGCAACTTTAACTCACGTATTGTCCATTAGAAGTTGGACACCAAGTGGATTTCATTCGCATCCTTAGCGATTTGAACCATTGACCTCACCTTTTAAGAGAAAACTATGTTGAATGCATGTACTTGTTGAGCAATGGTTTCATCATCTGCGAGTAAGCACAACTTTTTATAACGTCCTAGATTTTTCTCGAAATTTTTAGGAGCTTTCTGTGGGATTTTATTTAAAATGTTTTCTTAGTTAAGAAGAAATAAATTATAATTGCAACTTTTACCCTACGTAAAAAATGTAGTTGCTGAAAATAAATTATTGCATTCAAACTACTGGTCCGTCCTATAAATAGGAGATACGCCAGTTCATTTTGAAAAAGTTGAAGCTAGCTCATTCTTCAAAAAAATGTATTTTTATCTTTTGTAAGTATTTTTAATTTTATAAAATAGCAGAAAATGACACACAAGTAGTAAAATACCACCATGCACTAATTATTGTTGTGAAAATAATCGCAAGTATACGATGTCGCCAAACAAGTAGTAAAGTTACTTCAAAAAAGAAAAAAAGAAAGCATTCATCATCCAATTCCTCTCGTCGGTTGGTACAGTTCTTCCTTTCTTTGTAGCCAATTCCGATCCTAACATCGAGTGAGTATAAAAAAATTATTGACACTTAGATTCTAGCCGAAAATTGTCCCTCCGCAAGCATAATTCAATAAAGCATTCCTCAAAATCCCCAACTAAAACGATTTTTTCTGGAATAAATAGAACAACTTTTTGGAACACCCTTTCATGCTTAAGTGGACTTTAAGAGTCCAGAATGTCTATCCACGAGGACTTGATACCACTATTAATTTCAGTTTATTGAGCGCTACGTGAATTTGAAACCGAACAACACCAAATGAAATTTAGTTTATTATATCTAAAAGCTAAATTACTTCTAATTTAATTCCTAATTATGGTTGTTCACAAGAGAAATAACCCTTTGGTTTCATAAAATAGATCGATTAAAAGAATATAGGGATTCATGAATCAACAGTAGCTATCACGTTGAATTCCAATTACCAAGTCATGATCATCGACTTACCTTGTTTTAACAATCAAATTTTTACAAAGCCGTTTATATTCTTCATCAAGCAATATCAAACCTATTCAATTAAGTAAACACACTATATCTCTATGTAAATTTTAACTTAACCGAGCACGTTAAAACGAATGCAATTATAAACAATTGCACAAACTATAAGAATATATCTCTATTTATTATGTAAATCCGTGTCTCCTATTGCATTGCTAAATTGGTGAATTACTTCTCAGTTTCATCAAAAATTCACAAATATAATTATAAACTGGCCAGATTCATGAAAAGACAATATAAACACGATAGAAAATTAAAACAAGATAAGCTTCTGAGTTAAGCTTTAATAACTAGAATCAAACAATTAGCAATGTCTACATCGTTCATCCCGACACGAATTTTTTTAATAAAAAAATATATTTTAATAATACATCACCGGGTTCAATAGATAGAGAAGAAAGAGTTGAGAATCTAATCTTGCACCAAGCCTTGATAATTAACCATTGAAATCTTTTTCGAAATCTTGATCTCCCCTTGCGTTTTTCCCCAAGTTCTCTCTTTAATTTTGTGTCTTCTATCACTGTTTTTCCATCCCTCTTTTGACCTAGATTAGGCATTTATATAGCTCTTCATCTCTATTGGAATTCGTGCCTCCTGAAATGAAAAAATACCCCTATTTATAATAAATTTTTTTGCTAATTTCTTCCCGGATGGGCCGCGGTCGGACCGCGGCTTGCTTTCTCGTGGCCTGACCGCAACCACAGTTAGCTTGGCCACGGCTTGCTTGCAGCCGGATTGGGACCATCGGTCCCAGCCTTTGCCGTTAATTTTGCATTTCGATCGTCTGTCATTCAAAGTAATTTGATTTGGTCCTTGGCTTGAACTTTTTGTGCAGGTTTTATCCTTTTTGCTTCAAATGCCTTCCAATCTGTGTATTCACCTGTTACAATGATATTCATGTCCAATTAAGAAGTAATCTACACAAATTATAAAAATAAATTAATTTTATTCACATGGATTTATGTGTAAAACACATTTATCAACACCCCAAACTTAACTATTGTTCGTCCCAAGCAAGACTATCTACTCAACACACAAACAACACAAATAAAAGCATTTTTTTAAGTTTTAAATAGCTTGCCATTTTTTCCTCAAGAGTTGAAATTGCTCAAATAATTGACATTATGTTTTTAAATACTGCTATCACTACCATTTCATTCATTTAATGCCTGACTAGTGCGCATGCAATAAATCCAACCACCACAAGCCACAATGTTAGTTCTGTCTCAACCCTCAATGGTCAAATTATCCTTTCCTACTCGTTAGATGCACTCCCCCCCCAAAATTCTATTTTCTCTAAACCCGGAATATTGACTTTAAGGTTGTTCTCACTTTACCTATATCTTTTCCACTCAAGCATGGTTGGCCTTTGCCAATGATAGCAACTACTTAGGTTTATGACGATTCTCTTTTAATTAGTGTTTCGACCAAAAAAATTCTACTAAGTAAGTCAAACCCACTAGGTATCTGAATATCCCTATTACAAGTACAAAGTTACCATCTTGCTGGTTTTTGTTTTTGATTTTTGATTTGTTTTGTTTTTGTTTTTGTTTTTTATCATCTTATGTGTGTAGGGTCTCACTTTATTAAGCTTTCTAAATAAATTTTGTAACGAACTTTAGGCCGATGGCTCACAGGTTTCTAAGATCTTAGGACACCAGGTTTTGAGAACTCCTATGGACTTTATCACTCGAGTAAAAAGGGCTATGAAGAGAGGCATAAGAGACAGCAAGTGCAATGTCCTTTGTGCAAGATAAAAAATTATGCGGGAATTAGATCCCCAGTATCCGATCATTACGTAGCTTCTATTTGTTAGCCAAAAATACTCCACACCAATATTAAACAAGCACGGAATCAACACATTCTTACATAACTACTCCCACAGCTCACCCACAACCAAACTATTCTTTTCTTTGGTTAGATACTTGATTGATTGATTGATTTATTATTATTATTATTATTATTATTATTTGGACATCCTAGGTCCAAAATCAAAGTACACAACTGAAGCTTACGAGCTACCATGACTCATTTGCATAGATAAGCACATAAAAAGTAATAGTAGAAAAATAACAATATTCAGTCACTAATCATGAATCATAAACAATTATCAAAGCTTGTCATCACTGGCCGGCAAGGCTATCCACTTTACACACTAACAATAGCAAAAAAAAAAAAAAATTCACACACGAAAATATAGAGAAAACGTAGTTAAAATTATACCCTCAAACTTGAAATATCACAATGTCTCCAATGTGAGAAAAAGTGATAAGGAAAATAGTTTACTAGGCTCTCTGTAGAGGGGAGGTGCAAACTAGATTCTATATACTTTGATCTCATCTGGAGGTGGTAGTCCTTATTCTTGGCAGTATTGTGTGGCTTTAGAGTTCTTACAAGACATAAACCAAACATTATATAGCAATACGAGAGGAACACAAATCGAGGCTATGATAACCTAGACTAAAACTGCTTTCTAATCTTAAAAATTTAAAACTTGAAAATGAAATCCTACACTAAAAAAATAAAAATTAAATGAGATAAATGATAGAAAATTGGGTTGCCTCCCAATAAGCGCATGTTTAAAGTCATTAGCTCGAATTTGTTGGAACAATAATTCAATGTGGCTTGAATCGAGTTTTAGACGACTTGCATTACCGTCACTTTCTAGATTTGCATGATTCTTCTTTCACCCTCCAATTTTTTTTCCCTTTTTTTCAACACATTTTGCTCCGTCAATACTTCCTAACTTTGCTTGCGGCTTGGGTTTTTCACCTCTCATTTTCACTCCAAGTGTATATGTTTCATCACTACTTATTTTCACAAATTTGTCGATCCGAAGACAGTCTTCCAGATTGGATGGTTGCTTGAGTGAGGTGTTGAACTTGGTTTGTTCATCCTGCACCCTCAAGATTAGCTCACTTTTCTCTATATCGATAAGGACTTCGGCTTATAGCTAAGAATGGTCGGCCCAGAATTACTGACATATCCCGGTCTTCTTCAATATCTTAAATGATAAAATCCACCGGGAATATGAATTTTCCTACTTTAATGAGCACGTCCTCAACCACGCATCACGATGTTTGGTCGATTTGTCAACTAGCTGAAGTGATAAAGTAGTTTTTTTTTTTTTTTTTTTTTTTGCCTTTCCCAAACCTAATTTTCTTTAAACAGATAAAGGCATCAAGTTAACACTTGCACCTAAATCATATAATGTATTGAAGTTTATAAATTTTCTAATGGTACAAGGAATTTTGAAACTCTCCAGATCTTATAACTTAGGCGGTAGCTTTTTCTGAAGAATTGCACTACACTCCTTAGTTAAACAAATTGTTTCATAATCCTCCAACTTCTTTTTCTTTGATAACATCTCCTTTATGAACTTCAAGTATAATGGCATCTGGGCCAAAGATTCAGCGAAGGAAATGTCGATGTGTAGTTTCTTAAAAATCTCAATAAACTTAGCAATTACCATTTTTCTCAAAAGTCTCACTAATTACCTTTTGAACTCCATAAACTTTATTAAAATCCCCAAAAAAAATTCTAAAATTCATTGAAAAATCATGCTTGTTACAAAGTGCTATTTCATCAAAGCACGATTATGATCATGTATGGAAACTATCTTAAGATAATGCCACTTGGAAGCATGCAGACCCTTGGTTTCAGATGATTATGGATCTTTCCTCATTGCCCCACGAAGCCTTGAAATCTGGAGGCGTTTGAAGAGACTACACACACTCTCCCTACTCTTCTTTTTCATCAAGTTTCACTAGTTCTCCAATATTAGGGTTTCTGATTCTTCTATGATTTCTCTCCCTTTTACTTGTTCTAAAATCACTGTTGTGTGATTTAGATGTTAGAATGTGAGGTTGGAATTGGAAATAACTAGGCGAGGGACTTTGGTTAGCGTTGTGGTGCGTGTCAATATTTTGATATTTGAAATGCTATATTATTATACCATTATTTGCCTCTTTTTTTATTCGGTGTTTATGGCATGTTTTTCACTATTTTATTGTGTCAATATACAATGTACTGAGTACTTAAGAAAGTTTGTTGTAACATACTATTGGAAGTATGCATCTAGAAATGATTCAACCGTTATACCAATACATTTCGTAATACATACTACCAAAAACACGTGCAAAATTACTCTGCTTCTTTTCAGATTTGGGTGATGTTAGGTTATTTAGTCTTGGGTTGTGATGACAAACATAATTGGGATAGGGCAATAATGAAATGGGCTTTAAGGCCCAACTATTGTGTTCAATCCATTGCCTGATAATTCAGCCCAAACCTAAGAAGCCCAAATAGAACCAGCCCAACGTGTTAAACCCGTCTTTGAGAAGGTTGTTGATAGCCGTTGGATCAATGGCTGGTGGCTTGAGTATTTTTACACCAACGCTACCCCTTGATTTTGATATCCTTCCAGATTCTTCAGTTGAAAGGTTTGTGTGTGAGAGAGAGAGAGATAGAAATGGGCAATTATGTTGCTTCTTCGTCTTCTTCTTCAAACCTTCTGTAAAACATCTGGTTTTTAGAAGTTGAGTGACCATCTCTTCTTTTTATTTTCTTTGTGATCATCTCTGAGTGAGTATTGTGAGAGGTGAGTTACTGGAGGAGGTCTAGTTTTACAATTTCTTGGTGGTTACTGTAGCAACTCAAATGAGTTGCGTTTGGGTCCGGTTCTCTAGGTTTCTCTTGGGTCTTGAGTTGATACTGAAGGGTACAATATTTTCTGAGACCTACGATTTGTAAACAAAAATGGAGATTCAGATTTTGGGTTGATTCTTTCTGTATAGTTACTTTGATAAACTAATAGTGGTATCAGAGCTATCGGTTGGCCTTTTTGGAGGTTTAACCCGTATTTTTTTGAAAGATACACTTTTTTGTTCAGATCTATTTTTCTGGTTACTGAATCTAGGGTTTTTTTTTACCTAGATCTAAAGCTTCTTGATACAAATCTAAAAGTAAACACTTAGATCTGCGGTTCTTATTGAAAGATCTGTCTATTACATAGCATTCTGATTTTCTTGAAGAAAAATCTCTTACCTAGTATATCCTCTGGTTCTACATGTTTTATGGTGATCAACCCTCCGATCACCACAGTTGTTTGCTTCTTATAAACTTTTGTTGTTTAACAATTTGCACTGCTAGTTGAATCTCTAAAAGTTTTTTTTTAGAAAAAGTATATTGAAATAACTTTGTGTATTTTTCATTGGTACTTTCTCCCTTTTCAACCAAACCTCTGTTTTTTAGCTTGTGCCTTGACCTGGGAATATGATTCGTACAAAATCCTGGTGAAACTAAGCAGAGTGGTCTTTCTTTTCTGTATTTTTTTATATATAGAATTGTGAAAGATTAATCAAGACTTTGTGTACTTTGTGTGTTCTTTGCTTGATTTTTTTTTTGTTGTTGCTTCAAGTCTTAACCCCCATACTATTCATATCTTACTGTCATGACTACTACTAGCTTTAAACTTGGGGTGTTCAATGGAAAGGGGTATTTTTCGATTTGGCAACAAAAAATAAGATGGTTTTAGTTCAGTAGAAAGTGACTAAAGCCATAGAGGGTGTGTACCCTGAGACTATGTCTAATAATCAACAAGCTGGAGCTGCTAAATTAGCCTATAATTCTATAATTTTGCATTTGTCTGATCAAGTCCTTAGAAAGGTAGGGAAGTTAGACTCCACTAAACTTCTTTGAGAAAAATTAGAAGAATTATATTTAGTTAAGTCCTTACCAAATAAGCTATTTCTGTTAGAAAAGTTCTTCAGTTTTAAAATAGACTATTCAAAAGATTTAGATGACAATCTTGATGTCTTCAACAAGTTAGTTCAAGACATCATTAATACTGGTAAAAAAGTGTCTGAAGAGTATAAGGCAGTTATACTATTAAATGCCATTCCTGAAGTCTATAGGGATGTCAAGAATGCCATTAAGTATGGTAGGGATACTCTCACTCAAGATATTGTAGTAAACTATTTAAGGTGTAAAGACATGGAACTAAAAATAGAGAAAGCTGATAGTAGTAATTCAGAGAGTCTTTATGTCAGAGGGAGATCACAAAATAGGCAAAATAGGAGTCACGAAAGTCAGCAAAAATCAAAATAATGGTAACAACAATTACAAAAAGAAAAACAGAGGGAAGTCTAGGTCAGAGTCTAAGTCAAAAAATAAAAAGTGTTATGGTTGTGGTAAAACGGGACATTTCATCAAATATTGCTATAAAAGAAAAATAGCTGATGAAGAAAATGTAGTTGAACCAATGAAACCAAACACTCTTGATGTATATGTTGCTACTGAACGTGTTAATGATCATTTTGTTGCAAATATTGCAGACAATTATGATCAAATCCAAGAGTGGATCTTGGATTTAGGTTGTACCTTACATATGACATCCAAGAGAGATTGGCTTCAGAACTTTAAGGATATTACTTCAGGTGAAGTCTTAATGGAAAATAATATGGCTTGTAAAATCAAAGGGATTGGTAGTGTGACTTTAAAATTTGAAAATTGTTTCATATGTACTTTAGATAGGGTAAGATATGTCCATGATCTTAATAGAAACCTCATATCTGTAGGTGATTTAGATGAGTTAGGAATGTGTGGTAAGTTTGGGGATGGCATGTTAAAAGTGATCAAAGGATCCCTAGTCATGTTTAAAGGTCTTAAGAGAAATGGGATTTATGTTACTAAAGCTGAAACAATGTCTCAGTATAGTAACACTATCTCCAGCATTGATGGTGATTCCACTTTAAAGTGGCACACCAGACTGGCTCATGTAAGTGAAAAGGGTCTTGACATACTGTAGAAACAATGGGTTTTTGGCAATAATGTGATTTCAAAAGTCCCATTTTGTGAACACTGCACTCTTGGTAAATATCACAGACTTCATTTTAGTACAGGTAGTCACAAAACAACCTCCATTCTTGAATACATCTTCTCGGATTTGTGGGGTCCTTCTTCAACTTCCACTCAAGGAGAAAATAAATATTTCCTTTCCCTGATTGACGACTTCTCTAGAAAGGTTTGGATTTTTTGTTAAAACAAAAATTTGATACTTTTGAAAGGTTTAAAACTTGGAAAATACTTCTAGAAAATCAGACAAGAAAGAAAATTAAAATCCTTAGAACTAATAATGGGTTAGAGTTTTGTAATTCTGATTTTAGTCATTTTTAGTGGCATATTAAGACATAAGACACTCTCATATACCCCTCAGCAAAATAGAGTTGCTGAAAGAATGAATAGGACTCTGTTAGATAAAGTTAAGTGTATGATGGTTAGTTCTGGTCTTCCTAAAGTCTTATGGAGGGAAGCTGTAATGACAACTTCTTATATTGTTAATAGGACACATTCAAGTGCCCTTGATGGTAAGATTCCAGAACAGCAGTGGTCTAGGAAGTTTCCTGACTATATTCATTTAAGAACATTTGGATGTGCTGCATATTCTCACTAGTCTATAAGAAAGCTTGAAGCTAGGGATCAAAAATGTGTTTTTCTTGGGTATCCTGATGGGGTTAAAGGGTATAGGTTATGGGCTAAAGACATTAAGGATTTTAAAATAATCACTAGTAGGAATGTGACTTTTAATGAATCTGAATTTCTTGTCTAATTGATAAAAACTTGAAAGAAAGTAAGATAGATCATAGTACTAAGTTTCAGGTGGAGTTTACCACTCCTACTGAAGGGATTAATCAAATTTAGGTGGAGCATGATTATGAAGTTAAGTCTGATCATAATAATCAAGATGGGGATGATGTGGGACATCAAGAAGATGATGATGTCGCCCAAGAAATACATCACCCTGATCTTGAGGATTACCAATGACCAGAGAAAGGACTAGAAGAGACATTAGGGCACCTCTTAGGTTCGGGGATTATGTTTCTCTTGCTGCTATGTCATATCAAGACCTCATGTTAAAAGAACCTAAAACTTACAGTGAAGCTGTAAATGGTCAATATGCTGATAATTGGTATTGTGCTATGAAAGAAGAAATAGAATCCCTTAAAAAGAATAACACTTGGATTCTTATTCCCAAACTTAAAAGTAAGTCCCTTGTAGATTGCAAATGAATTTTCAAAGTAAAAAAATGTATCTATAATAAAGAACTTTTAAAATTTAAAGCCAAACTTGTGACAAAAGGATTTTCTTAAAAACATGGCATAGATTACAATGAAATATTCTCTCATATTGTTAAATACACTACTATCAGAGTTTTTCTTACTTTAGTTGCTCATCATGATTGGGAAATTGAACAAATGGATGTTAAAAATGTATTCTTACATGGTGATTTAGATGAAATCATTCATATGTCACAACATGAAGGTTTTATTAATACATCCAAACCTGATTATGTGTGTTTACTTGAGAAGTCTTTATATGGCCTTAATCAGTCTCCTAGACAATGGTATAAAAGGTTTGATAACTTTGAGTTAGTTATTAAATTTCTAAGACGTGCCTATGATCATTGTCTATACTATAAAAAGGGTAAAGATGGTTTTATGACTGTTTATTTGTTTCTTTATGTTCATGATATTCTGTTGATTGGTTCCAATATGTATAACTTAAATGAAATAAAGATGATACTTTGCTCTAAATTTGATACGAAAGAATCGGAGCATGCTAGGAGAATTTTAGGAATGGATATTGAAAGAAAAAGATTAAATCATATTCTGATATTGAAACAAACAGCTTACATTGAAAAAGTCTTATCAAAATTTTCAATGCATGATTCAAAATATGTTTGTTTGCCATTATCTAGTCATTTTAAATTGAGTAAAGATCAATATCCCATAGATGAATCAGATTTGAAGTGTATGGAAAAGGTTCATTATACTAATGCAGTGGGATTTGTCATGTACACCATGGTGTGTCCTAGACCTGATGTTGCTCATGCTATTAGCACACTTAGCAGGTTCAAAGCCAACCTTGGTCCTGAACATTAGGAAGCTTTGAAGTGGTTACTTAGATACTTCAAAGGTACGTCTAATATGGGTTTAATTTTTTGTACATGTAATGAGGGAATAATTCTAAAAAGCTTTGTTGATACTGGATTTGCTGATGATAAGGATAATAGAAAATCTACATCTGCTTATGTTTTTACACTATGTTGCACTTGTATAAGTTCGAAGTCACAACTCCACCTATTGTAGCTTTGTCCACCACATAATTAGAATATATTGCAGCAACAGAGGCAATAAAAGAAGGTATGTTGTTAAAAGGGTTATTATTTGAAATCAACATGTTGTCTACATTTGTAATTGTGTATTCAGATAGTCAGAGTACTATACATTTATGTAAAAATTCAGTGTTTCATGAGCACACTAAACATATTGATGTTAAGCTACATTTTATTATAGATATAGTTTCTAAATATTTGTTATATCTTGAAAAGATACCAACACAATTTAATCATTTAGATATGGGTTCTAAGGTACTGCATCTAAACAAGTTCAGTTCTTGTTTGAAAATATTGAATATTGATGCTACTTAAATTTCGTTTTTGATTTTCTTTTTGCAGACATCAAGGTGGAGATTCTATTGGGTTATTTAGTCTTTGGCTGTGATGACAAACAAAATTGGTATAAGACAATGATGAAATGGGCTTCGAAGCCCAACTACTGTGTTCAATCCATTGCCTGATAATTCAGCCCAAACCCAAAAAGCCCAAATAGAACTGTCCCAATGTGTTAAACCCGTCTTTGAGAAGGCTGCTGATAGTCGTTAGATTAATGGCTGGTGACTTGAGTATTCTTCAGTTGAAAGGTTTGTGTGAGAGAGAGATAAAATGGCGATTATGTTGCTTCTTCGTCTTCTTCTTCAAACCTTCTGTAAAACCTCTAGTTTTCGAGGTTTGAGTGGCCATCTCTTCTTCTTTTTTTCTTCTTCTTTCCTTTGTGATCATCTCTGAGTGGGTATTGGGAGAGAGGAGTTACTAATGGGGTCTGGTTTTACAGTTTCTTGGTGGTTACTGCAGTTCTTTGGATTTCTCTCGGGTCTTGAGTTGATATTGAAGGGTACAATATTTTCTAAGCCCTATGATTTGTAAACAAAAACAGAGATTCAAATTTTAGGTTGATTCTTTCTGTATAATTACTTTGATAAACTAATAGATGCAAAATTATATTTTAGTACCTCATGATAAATTCTGGTTGAAACCTAAGATCTATTTTTACACAATAAGCTAATATAGCAATTTGAATAGTGACAAGACTTCACTTATGATTCATTACATGTGTCTGTTAACGTACATTAAAAAAAGAGATGAAAAATGACAAAATATGAATGAGGAAAAAGCAAGTGCTCCTCATTCATGTTATTTCAAGTATCTAACATACAATCAGGGGCGGACCCAGAACTATTGTTTAGTGGGAGCGATACAAAATTACGTAAAAAATAATTTCAAACAAGACAACAATAATATTCAAAAATCAAAATGTAGTACTTTTTTTTTCCAATTGTTATTTCCGAATTATTTTACAAATAAAATGGTAACACTGATAAAAGATCAAAACACTGATAAAAGATCAATAAATGCAAAGAATTAACATTTGAGGTTGAAAACCAAAATACAAACTGCTTCATTTTATATTGAAAGATGAAAACATGATTGGCTGATTTCTAGGCTAATTATACCACAAGCAGCTGAGAACTATTTATAATAGCTTCTAAACATGATTACTTAATTACATAATTACACGCATATATATATGTAAACATGATTGACTGATTTCTAGGCTAATTAACTTTCATTATCCCTATAAAATCATACAAAATCAATACACATACATAAACACAATTTTAACTATTTTAAACACAATTTTAATTTTTTCTTTCACCCATTTAACAATGGAGGGTGAAAAAATTCTTGGCAATAATAGTCCAGTAGGTTTTCATTGGAATCCCACAAAAGAGCAAATAAATATGATTGAAAACTTATATATGCAGGGATTAAAGACTCCAAGTGCACAACAAATTCATCAGATTACTTAAAAACTTAGGGCTTTTGTACATATTGAGGGCAACATCGCTATAAGAAATAAAAGTGCAAAAACTCACTTAATAACCAATAATCCAAGAGCAAATGCCGATTTGAGTTGGAACTTGGGAGTTGCCGAGTTGGGACTTGAGACAGATCACAATCGCACACTATCACAGAGACACAGACTCTTAGCTCAGTCGTAGAAGAAGGTAATGAGTTTTCTAGGTTTGATTTCAATATTTAGGATTAATTGGATTTGGGGTGTTATTTAGGTTGGGCTTTCAAAGAAACTAAAACCATGCTTTGATTGGATTTGGGCTTGCAAAACCATGCTTTGATTGGATTTGGGCTTGCATTTGGGCTGCAATTGCATCCACTGGATCTTTAAAGGGTCCACCCCTGCATGCATTTACATTTCTTTGAGAACATGTATGATTTTATTCAACATTTTAAACTCTATAGATGATTTCATTTGACATTGTACAGTAGACTTATCATTAAAATTAAATCGATCAAAATTATGGTCGTACTAAACTAATGCAATTATATCAATAAAAATGACCCTACCAATTATCAATAAAATATTGCAAAGAAAGACAAAGGCTCTGTTCTCTTTGGTGTTTTCAATTCGTTTTCTGTTTTGTGTTTTTGAAATAGTCAAAAACGTGTTCTCTTTGTCATTTCTGAAAATGTATTTTTGAAAACACCCAAAAAATTGCAAAGGAAATATAGAAAACGACATTTTAGCCATTTTCGCATTTCCTTTACAAAACTCAGGCATTTTTCAAAACGGACAAAACGCGCATTTTAGCCGTGGAGGTCCCCGTTTCGAGTCGCGTTTCTTTCTCTCTTTTTTTTTTTCATTTTACGCTGGGCAAAACAATAATGATTTAACCAATTTCCACGTTTTATTTACAAACATGTGGCTCCTCTCCAAAATGGCAAGGCCCACGATTTTCCTTTGGTTGGTCAGTGGTTCAATTTCTAGCATGCACGGCTTCTCTTTAATTGTTTTGAATTAATATAATTGTTTTTAATTGTTTAAATTCCAAATAATTTCAAATATATTTGTTCTTAATTGTTTTTAATTCCAAACATAATTGCTTTTATTTATTTTTAATTAATAATTATTTTTTATTCTAAATAATTCCAACTTTTTCATTGTTTTTAAATGTTTTTAATTTTTTTTAAATATTTTTAATTCCAACAATAATTATTTTTAAATATTTTTAATTATTTTTAATTTCAACAATAATTGTTTTTAATTCCAAAAATAATTGTTTTTAATTCTTTTTAAATTGTTTTTAAATGTTTTTAATGAATAATTGTTTTTATTTCCAAATAATTTCAATTTTTTAATTGTTTTTAATTCTAACAACAATTATTTTTAATTATTTTTAATTCCATATAAGTCCAAATTTCTAAAAAATATCAAGGAAACGCATTTTCAAATTTTCTGTTTTCAGAAACAATTTTCAAAAATTTAAAAAAAACGAAAAATCTCAACACAAACACTCAAAACACAAAACACAAAATAAAATCAAAACACAAAACACAAACGCAAAGAAAACACCACCTAATATTTGCCCTAAATCGCCATTTTGAAAAGTTTCATGTAATTTTGGGAGTGATCTTATGTTAGAAGCTAGAACCAACTTTTACGTGTAAATTAATTTTTATTGACTTCCATTTTTACACGTGCGGTGCAAGGTGAGATACATCCGATGATATATATATATATATATATATATATATATATATATATATATATATTATATATATATATATATTTATTTTCAGATGGTACCAATGCCGATTAAACTGCGACTTCAAAGTGAAGCAGATGCACAATAAAGACGATATCACGCACTTTGCAGACGTAATTAGTATGCAAACCTTCTTTGATCCCTAAACTTCATTTTACCAAAATCCACGGTGGAGCGTGAGTTGCAGTTTTAACTAGAAACATATATCTTATTTTGCGGGACGATATTGGTTAAAGAGATCTTTCATGTCTTCTATTCTTCACCTCAGATAGTTAGACTACGAACTCTTACAGACTTAAAGTCGTCATGAACTGAATTTGATCCAGGAAGTAACCTGATAAGTACAATTTTGTACTTATTTGATCTCACAAAAAAGAGCGATTATGAGTACTTTAATTTATTTTTAATTTACTGGCGTGTTGTTTTCTTATTATTTTATGAAATAATCAAATTCAAGTGTCAATCTGACGAAAAGAGAGTAAATAGAAGAAAGAGGATGTAATTGCAAGGATAAAGATACTCGAAGGACTTGACATGCAAATATCAAAGAAATATACGCAAGAAATCAAGAAAACTAACCATGCGATCACATGGTTAGTAATGTCTGGGATCACGAGGTGCTAAAATAAACTGCAGAACGTAAATTGATTGAACCATGCGATCACAAGGTTCTGAACCATGCGATCGCATGGGTAAAACGCGGAGCAATTTGGCAGTTTCCTAATGGGATTAGAATTCTACAACTCCAAGATAAAACAACATAAACACACGTCTTTGAGGGTTTTGAGAGGGATAGAGAAGACAGAGAATAGCCAGAACAAAGGGAGACGAATTTTAGAAAGAAATAAAAAAAGAGAATCGAAGATCAAGGCACATGATTGAAGATTCTTTTGTCGGGATCACGGGTTTTGTTTACTTTTTCTTTCTCTTTCGCCGGAACATGATTAATCAATTCTTGTATTATTTTACATAATCATGTCTGGCTAATTTACTTATTTCTAGGATGAACGATGAAACCTTATGTTTTTAATTAATTAGAAGTTTTCCGTTTTAGTAGTTAATTGCTTCTTAATTAATTATTTTTTATTCAGTATTTTTAATATTTTAATGCCTGATCATAATTAGAATATTCTGTGATTTATATTGAAGTTGAGAGATTCAACATAAATTTAGCACGTGATTTTGAATAACATATGGTCCAATAACAGATAGAAATTACTATTATACTCTATGAAATCCGATTAGATGTTCTTGTGATTGAAATGCATATTTTTATGTTCGAAACCTGATTATGAATAATTAGATTCGCATATCAATATAGAATTGATTGACCATCGAGAGAGGCTTTTGATTATTATAGGATTGTCGATTTTCAATCTAGGGTAATTAACCGCTAAAGCAATTAACGAATAATTGATTAAAGAACGTGTAGGTGGATTCGCAAATCCTAGTGTTAGTAAAAACTCAAATTCGTTCTCATAAATTTACTTTAGTTGTCTGATAATTTAGATTTAATTAAAATAGGTTTAGAATCACAAACCAAAACAAACCTATGTTTTTCATATTGTTAGAGTTTGAATTATAAATTAATTGATTACATTGATATCTAGTCTTCATAAGTTCGACACTATACACATCATTATATTACTTGTAAACGAATCGTACACTTGCGGGATTAAATCGCACAACAAGTTTTTGGCGCTATTGCCGGGGACTAGTTTTATTAATTACTACGTTAATTTATAATTTAGTTTTTAACAATTATTTTTAGTATTATTTATTTTATTTTTAGTTTTATATTTATTCTCAATTTTTGTTACTACTGCCTTCCTGCTATTTTCTTAAGTTTCAGGTGTTAAGTGTATATGCGCCATACAAAGGATTTTGATCTATTTGATTTAGACCCAGAAATTGAACGGAGCTTTCACTAACCATAACGTGAAAAACGAGAAAAGAAAAGACAACAAAAAAACACAATGGCAGACCACCAAGTACATGATCAATTATCTGCAGATGTGATACATAATCAAGCACCAATAGCTCGACCAATTGAAGTTGGTGAATGAGATATTCTTATAGGTGAGTATATGATGCCACCGATTGTTGAGAATCGGTCCAACATAGTCTATCCGCCTTATGGACACGATAACTTCTAATTGAGGCAGATGTGATGAATTTGTTCTCCAACAATCTGCCGTTCTATGGGATGACAGATGAAAATCCTTATTACCATATTTCTCGCTTCGATGAATACTGTAGAAATTTCAAATACCACGGTGTTAGTGAAGAGGCACTTAAGATGAGGTTATTTCCACACACACTGAAGGATAAAGCTAGAGAATGGTTAGATTCTCTACCACCTGGGAGCATTACTACTTGGACACATCTGATCCATAAATTCACACTAAAATATTTTCCTCCAGCCAGATTAAACAGACTAAAATATGAAATTTCTAATTTCCAACAATTCGAGTTGGAAAACTTTCACGAGGCATAGGAAAGATTCAAGCAACTGCTCAGAAAGTGTCCAAGTCACAGTTTTCCTCTAACAGCTCAGAATTATTTTTTCTACTATGGTTTAGCTCCAACTAGTCATTCTTCAGTAGATTCTGCAGTAGGTGGCTCTATCCAAAATAGATCCGCCTGTGACCTTTACGATATATATGAAACCATGAGTGAACAGTTCATTATGTGGCCAGAAAGAAGATTGCAGAAGAAAGCAACAAGAATACACGAAGTAGACACCAATTCGCTTTTACTGGCAAAAATCGATGTATTTGCAAAACAGATGGAAGCACTGAAATATTCTCACTCAGCCAAAATGGTTCAGATGTCTCCACCAATTTGAATAACATGCAGAGCAAACCATCACCATCGAATGCCCTTTAACCAAAGTTGATATGTCATCACCTAAACAAACTGCATATGCTCAGAACTTTCAGCGACATCAAAATAACCTATACTCACAGTCTTACAATCCAGGATAGAGAAATTATCCAAACTTCTCCTATGGCAATACTCAAAATATTTAAAATCTGCCAAATCAAGGAAGACCCTAGGAAAGAGAAGGAGGATTATAAAAAATAGTTGTTAAATTGTCAGAACGAATGGAGATGAGATTCAAAGAAGTGCAGAAAAGACATGATGGCGTGATAAAGAATATAGAGAATCAGATTGGACAGTTAGCTAAACTAATGACCGAGCGACAACCAGGCACATGGCCAAGCAATACTGAGGTCAATCCAAAAGAGCAAGTCAATGCAATCACCACGAGAAGCGGAGCTGAATTGCTAGAAATTCATGTAAAAAGGCCAGGTGTAGAAAAGAAAACTGTGTCCTGCAAAGAGAGAGAAAACAAATCAGATGCAGAAGTTGCACAAGAAAAATGAAACTCTCCACCAGATTATATTCCACCACCGGCCTACGTCCCTCCAATTCCATTTGTTCAAAGGTTGCGGAAACATAAGTTAGACCAACAATTCAAGAAATTCCTAGATGTTTTCAAAACGTTTCACATCAATATACCGTCGCCGATGCCTTAGCTCAAATGCCCAGCTATGCTAAATTCATGAAGGAAATTCTTTCAAACAAAAAGAAGTTGGAGGAGCACGAAACAGCCACGCTTACCGAGGAATACAGTGCTATCTTGCAAAACAAGTTACCTCTGAAATTAAAAGATCTAGAAAGTTTTAATATTCCTTGCACTATTGGTAATTTATTCTTTGACAAAGCTTTATGTGATTTGGGTGCTAGTGTAAATCTAATGCCTTATTTAATTTTTAAGCATCTCGGTTTGGGAGAAGAAAAACCAACAACAGTATCGTTACAACTTGCAGATAGAACAATCAAACGTCCAAGAGGAATCGTTGAAGACATACTAGTGAAAGTGGACAAATTCATATTTCCTGCAAATTTCATTATATTGGATATGTGCGAAGACAGTGAAGTACCACTTATTATGGGTCGACCTTTCTTGGCTACTGGTCGGACAGTAATTGACGTTCAAAAAGGAGAACTTATGTCGAAAGTAAATGATGAACACATTACATTCAATGTGTTCAAAGCAATTAAATTTCCAAGCTCTCCAGATTCTTGTTTCGAGATTGATGTCATTAACCAGACGGCTGAGAGTTTAGATGATAAATCTGTCACCCAACATCAGGATGCACCACTTAAAGAAGAAGAATATGTGGAGAAAGAGAAGTTACATCCGTCTTCTGTGATCAAAGCCGATGAGGAGGCTGAAATCTTTATAATTGAATTTGAGCAGGGTGGCAAAATAGAGTCTTATCAATATGATAAGGGAAAAATCAAACTCTGGAAGGTGAACAAAAATTGGTGCCAAGACAATTAAGCCAAGCAAATCAAGTCCTCCAAAGATCTATTCAAAGTGTCTTGAGTGATCATCACGACAAAGTCGAGCTAAAAAATGTAAACAAGCGCTCAATGGGAGGGAACCCATTTTTCTACCATTTTATTTAAATTTTCGTATTTTTTAGTTCTAGGATTTCAATTGACATTTTGCACGTTTTAGGTTTTTAGGATTTTAAGTAGGCTTTCAATTCTTAGGCAATGAGGCTATGATCATCGTCATTCTAATTTACTAAAAAAAAAATTCGATTTCAGAAATTTTATACCATGTGATCGCATGGTTTCACCATCTACGATCGCATAGACTGGACAGAATACAATCTGTCCAGAATTTACATGTTCTGCGATCACAGGAATTTTCTTCCTTGCGATCGCAAGGACAACTAGAAAAAAAATTATTTAAAATTTTTATTTATTTATTTATTATTATTATTAATTTCTTTTTTTCTTTTTTAGGGTTACAACCTATAGGCCAGTTGGATGACATTCAAGCAAAGATTTGTCGACCAACATGTACAGATTTCTACACCAGTTGATCATACCATACTACTCTTCCAGCACCATCAGACCCACCTCCGAGAAGTCTCTAAATTTGGATGTGTTATATTTCTTTTGAATTCTTACATTGAGGACAATGTATATTTCAAGTTTGGGGGTGTTGGGCTAAAATGAAAATTTTGCTTGATTCGATAATTGATATTTGATATGTGATTTTTAACTTATTTTGGTTTGCTTAAAAAAAAACTATTTGTTTGCATATTTATGAGATATGAATAGCTTTGCCAGCTAAGGATGCGACTTTTTATTTAAGTTTCGCTTTAATCATGACTTGTGAACAGATCATTACTTTGTTTAAATGTGAGGCTATTTAACCATGTCTGATATAGTAATGTGTCGGTCAGTTATGATGATTTTAGCTATGTTGATGCACTTAAATTAAAAATAATATGATACATTTTTGAAACTTAGAATCATCTGTATCTTGAACAAGTAACCAATATAATGAGAAAGTGTGGAAGATAAGTTGTAATGGTGGCTATCTAGGTTGTGATTGATTCTATGTATGCTAGAAAAATTGTGCGGAGCACTTTAGACCAGTTAGAGGAAGCTAGGTATTGACCGAATGTTAGAAATCTAATCCCCTAGCATGAACTTATTGCACGCAAGGAACAAGGCTATTATTATTATAACTCTTTTCGTAGCCTTTTTGACTCGAGTGATAAAGCACGTCTACCTAAAGTTCGTTACATGAGTCATTTAGAAAGTTTAATAGACTGAGTTTCGCAAACTATTAATATCTTATAACTCTTTTCGTAGCCTATTTGACTTGAGTGAAAAGGCCCGTAGGGGTTTCTCAAAATCCGATGCCCTAAGGTTCGAAATACTTAAGAGTCATCAACCTAAAGCTCGTTACATGAGTCATCTAGAAAGCTTAATGGATTGAATTTTACACATAAGATTTACAAAAAAATTATTATTCTGCTAAAGCTAGTGAAAAATCCTTTGCAAAGTAAATATAGGGATTAGATAACTAATGGATTTGACTTACTTAGTAGAAACTTTCTAGTCGAGAGTGCTCAGAAATTAGAGAATCTTCATAAACCTAGGTTGTCACAATTACTAGCTTTCTTAACCAACTTCAAACAAGAAAATAATGAGTGGACTGTAACTTTTGAACCAAAAATCTCGAAATTGAAGGAGAACATCATTTTTGGGGGAAGTGTACTTTACGAGAGAGAAAGGAAAAGTTGACCAAGTGGTTAAGCTATCACCACCATATAAATTAAGTGGATTGGATTAACTACTCTCACACACATCTCAAGTATGGGTTATGTAGAATCACGTTTGCAATAGTATCACCTCAACACTTGTCATGAATTGTGTGTTTTTGCAAAAGCTGAAGCAAGAACGACAAACTATTTATATTGTGAATTGTGTTACTACTTCTTTTATTAAGTGCAAGATTGTCGTTAGCTAGTTTATTCGATGACGAATAAAAGTTCAAGTTTGGGAGTATTTGATAAGTACAATTTTGTACTTATTTGAGCTCACAAAAAGTGACGATTATGAGTACTTTAATTTATTTTCGGTTTAATGGCATGTTGTTTTCTTATTATTTTAAGAAATAATCAAATTCATGTGTCAATCTGACGAAAAGAGAGCAAATAGAAGAAAAGATGATGTAATTGCAAGGATAAAGATACTCGAAGGACTTGACATGCAAATACCAAAGAAATATGCTCAAGAAATCAAGAAAACTAACCATGTGATCGAATGGTTAGTAATGTTTACGATCGCGAGGTGCCAAAATAAACTACAGGACGTAAATTCATTGAACCATGCGATCGCAAAGTTCTGAACCATGCAATCGAATGGGTAAAACCCGGAGCAGTTTGGCAGTTTCCTAATGAGATTAGAATTCTACAACTCCAAGATAAAACAACAATTTAAACACACGTTTTGGAGGGTTTTGAGAGGGATAGAAAAGACAGAGAATAGCCAGAACAAAGGGAGACGAATTTTGGGAAGAAATAAAAGAAGAGAATCAAAGATCAAGGCACGGGATTGAAGATTTTCAGCCGGGATCATGGGTTTTATTTACTTTTTCTTTTTCTTTTGCCAGAACATGATTAATACAATTCTTGTATTATTTTACATAATCATGTCCAGCTAATTTACTTATTTCTAAGATAAACGATGAAATCTCATATTTTTAATTAATTAGAAGTTTTCCGTTTTAGTAGTTAATTGCTTCTTGATTGATTATTCTTTATTCAGTATTTTAAATATTTTAATGTCCGGTCATCATTAGAATATTCTGTGATTTATATTGAAGTTGAGAGATTCAACATAAATTTAGCACGTGGTTTTGAATAACATAGGGTCCAATAATAGATAGAAATTACTATTATGCTCTATGAAATTCGGTTAGGTGTTCTTGTGATTGAAATGCTTATTTTTATGTTCGAATCTTGATTAGAGATAATTAAGTTCGCATATCGATATATAATTGATTGACCATCGAAAGAGACTTTTGATTATTCTAGGATTATTGATTTTCAATCTAGGGTAATTAACCACTAAAGCGATTAACAAATAATTTATTAAAGAACATGTAGGTGGATTCGCAAATCCTAATGTTAGTAAAAAACTCGAATTCGTTCTCATAAATTTACTTTAATTGTCTGATAATTTAGATTTAATTAAAATAAGTTTAGAATCACAAACCAAAACAAATCTGTGTTTTTAATATTGTTAGAGTTTGAATTATAAATTAATTGATTACTTTGATATCTAGATCCTCGTGGGTTCGACACTCTACACATTATTATATTACTTGTAAACGAACCGTACACTTGCGGAATTGAAATCGCACAACACAACCCTCTAAAAAGTCCCAAATTTAATTTTTATATTAAGAGCATGTTTCGAATCGTTTCGAACGCGAAAAAAATTCAGTTTGGAGCTCAATTTTAGTGATCAATATGTAAGCTAATGGTGCACGGAATAGCCAATGAGCGAAAGGTCTGTAGGAAAAGTCTGTGGTCGTAACATAAATTTATTTTCAACCACATATTTTATAGTACTCACAATTTTTATTAGCTTTTCAACCACATATGTTACTAATGTTTTTCAAAATCTCCATAAAAACTATTTTTAGACTATGTCTGAATCCGCCTAAAATTTGCTATTTGGGAAATTTGATAGTTTGTATTTTGAAATTTTGCAATTATAATATTTATAGACTGGGCCCACTAGTATGCAATTTTTGTCTTCCACAATCTTCAATTTCCTTAAATTACAGTTTCACCTTTTGATTTTGACTGCATAATAATGCAATGAGAGCTATAGAAGTAATTTTGCACAATTTCATGAGCACATTTACTGTACATTGTTAGCTTGGTTGAATAAGTGGACATTGACTTTACATTTTTTATTAACCTTTGGGATCCATATGAAGCTACCAAAAAATCGATTTTGCCAAAGAAGTGTTTTCAGACATAACCTTAAACTCTACCAAATAAATACTAAAAGTATCTTCAATGCACTCCGTCTATTAAAGTCTACATGGTAGGTAAAACAGACGGACTTCCAGTCCCTATGAAACTATAGATGGTCAAATTAAAAATTCATCTCTAATAAGTTCCGTCTAAAACTAATATTACCATGTGCCATTAATTTTTTTTAATTTCCCTCGCCCAACTCTTTTTTCAAGAAAATACTGAGTTGGATTTAAATTTGCTAAGTCACTCTGTCTAAAAATCCGTCTACATTTAGACGGATACATCAATTAGACGGAGTTTTCATTAGCATGTATTGAATATAGCTTTTTTTATAACTCTATCTATCTGTACTTATATGACATGTTTAAAAAATAATAGACAAAGTATATTAGAGATGATCTAAAATTCACGCGAACTTCAAACCAGGTGGCATATAGTAAAGATAGCCTTCTTGAATTGCTAAATTTTCAAAAGAGCCTTTGACCAAATAAAACCTAAAATACCCTTAACATATAAAGGAATACCCTTAACATACAAAATTTTTAAATATTTGCTATATTGCTCCCTTATAATTACGATTTTAAGTTTCCGCACCCCAAACTGGTATCAGAGCCAATTAGTAATATAATTATGACAAATAATTATAACAAAATATCAAAAATTAATATAATTGAACAAATTAATTGGATAAAAACCTTTTTGATAAATAAATTCGGATTAATTAGAGAAAAGCATATTAGAAAAGAAGATCAAGAAATTCTCAAAGAAATTCTACAAATTGAAATATTAAATAATACAAATAAACAAAAGTTACAGAATCTTAGAAATAAACTTTCTGAAGAATATATAACGTTAAATGATCAAATAAAATTAATAAAAACTCAGCAAGAGTTAGAAGAATTAAAAGAAAAAATAAAAATATTAAGAAAACCTTTAACTCTAGAAGAAAGAATAATAAATATAGAAAATAAAATAATAGATCATAAAGAAATAATTACGAAATTGGGAAAAGATTAGGATTTCAATTTGAAGAAAAAGACAAATTATTAATAAAAGAAAATATTGTTATGATGAATGAAGTAAAACAAAATTTTCCAACGAACAAGAAACTATAATAGAAGAATTTCTTGAACAAAATAATAGATTCTACCAACAACTTGAACCTTATAATCTAAATCCAAATATGAATACTCAATTAAAAGATATTTACAAAATCTTTTAAAATTAATGAAAATATTAAAATATCAACAAAGAATAACAGAAAACACATAAAAATCTATACTAAAGAAGAACCCCAAACTCTAGAATCAGTATATAATTTAATGAATGAAACCAAACAAGATCTTGAAGAAAAATTCTTTGAAACTTAGGGAGAAGATGCGAGAGAAATATAGAAAAATGTTAGAAGATTTAGAAATACAAATGGCAAATATAAGTTTAGGAAATACTAAGATGAATACTAGTACCACGGGAGTTAGTAGTTCTACTACCCCTCCTACAATAAGACAACCTCCATTTACACCTACTACACTACCAAAAACTGAAGGAATATACCCTACAGTATGCTCAGGTCCTGTACCACCCATTGCACCAAGATACGAAGGACCGGGACAAACTAGTGGTGTAAATAAAGAAAAGATAATGAAGAATATAATAGTTATAGATATCCAACAGATGAAGGAGAGTTATATACCTGGTATAAATTCAACCCAGAAGTAGAAGGCCCAAACAAAAGAATAAGTCCTAGTAAAATAAAAGGCAACTTCAAAATAACTACCAAAGAAGAAAGTCCTATAGAAAATCTAATAGAACCAATACCAACAACAGGAATATGGTTAGATCTAGATTCGGAGATAAAGATAAAAGATATCTCGCTTGGGTTAAAGCCTCTAGCCTTGCTATACAATTTAGCAAAGGATGGGATACATATCTGACTTTCAATTTTCTTGAACACACCTTCAGAGGAAATACTGAACAATTGTGGAAGAAAACTTCTGATCAGATAAAAAGTAATATAAAATATGGAGAAGAATTGATAGCTGATTCAAGAGAACATTTAAATAACCAAACAATTATGGATATATTAAAAAGATTAGAAAAATACTTAAGAGCACAATTTCTTGAAGAAATTGCAGAAGAAACTAATATAGAGAAAGAAATAAGAGAAAAATTAGAAGCACAAATAGAATTAGAAAATCTAAAAATCTGTGATATGTGTGAACTAAAAGGATACTTAAGAGATTTTGAAAAAATCTACATAAAAGCTTTAAATAAAGATATGAGTTATAATGAAAAATTAAATTATCTCAAAATAATGTTTCTAAAACTTCCTTACCCTTGGAGCATAAAAATACACCAAGAATATGAAAAGATTAGGTCTGCCATGACTCAACCAGAAATAAATGATACTTTTGGCAATAGAGAACAATTTATTATCAATACAAATAATAAATGGTGTAGAGAAATAGCTGATAATAAAGCAATAAAAAAGATGACAAAGAAAAAACCCCTTTGTTGCAATCAAGATATCTTTCATACTCATCAATGGGGATGTTATCCAAAAGAGTATAAAAAGAAAAAGAAATTTAAAAATTTCTTAAACCATATAAAAAGAAAGATTTTAGAAAAGAAGAGATAATTGGAAACCTAATAAAAACCTTTTAAAAGAGAACAAAACCAAAGGGTTGGATACCTAAGAAAGAATATATTAAAAATGTAAATGCTTTATATGTCAAAAACCGGGACATATAGCACCAAACCGTCCGAGATAAACATAAAAATAAAACCAACTCAAAATTTTTAGAAGTATATGAAGAAGCTATATATGACTCGAATATGAACCTTATGAAATAAGTGAAACCGAATCGAAATTTCTACTATATATATATATTATGATAGCGAAATAGAAAGTGAAGAAGAAAATGAATTCATAAATTATAACTTTATGAACGAAGTAAGGATTGAGGAAAGTATGGAAATACAAGAGACTAACATAGACAATATAGAAGGAATAAGCCAAACTGTTACCTTCGAAGAAGAAAAATATGATGAAATTATGAAAAAAGTTTTATCCTTGAATCAAAAAGATGTTTTCAAAAATAAAACATTTTGGAACATATTACCAAAACTAAACAAAACTATTTATGTTATAAAACATAATGAAGTTCCTATTTATATAGAAAATGTAAAAGGATCTACAACAATTCCCATACTAAATAGGAAATGGATAAATGAAGAACTAGCTAAAATAAAGCCTGATATTAGAAACAAAATCAAAAATGTAGAAATTTGAGGAATCCAGATCCTTATGAAAGGATTCTTCAGACAAGGTATGGATATACCAGTCAACATATTTTGCATGGATAATAGAATATTGCATGATCCTATAGACGCCCTTTTAGGAGCGAGTTCGTATAATTTGGTATACCGAGAAACTAATATTTACCTTAAAACCGAGTTTTGCGGTTTCTTTATTAGATGAAAATATCGACATATCCTTAAATTTATATCATAAAATAGATAGATTGGATATGCCAGAAAAATCTAAGGCAGTAAGCCTTACCATAAGATCTATATTTGCTTTTACTACTAGCCACCATCAGGAGATAAGAAGAAGTTTTGAAGAAATAAAAATAGAAGAAGGATTTGAAGAATTAGCAAGCTATTCCGCTAGAAAATTCGGATCCCACGAAATTGAGATACACAAGAATTTGTTTTAGATTTCAAAAGAAGAATTAAAACAATTAAAGAAACAGGACAAACCAGTAATCTACAAGGCAATGTTTCTATTGATTCAATAGGAAATATGATAGCAAAATTCCCTCCTAGAAGAAGTCTCAGTCTTCCTAGGAAAAGCTACATAGGAGAAACATCCACTCCAAGAAACCATTGGAAAAAGAATATACCAATATTTGCCAAATTAGATAAACATGGAATAGAAGAACAATTCTACATCCTTACTGAATGGATAAAACCTACAGGAGAAATACAAGAAATGATTGCCCTAATTAATACAGGAGCAGGGTCAAGCCATGTTCAAGGAAATACAGTTGGTATGCTACCGGAACAGGACTTACCTCAAGGATACAAATATAAAGATTATCATGGAATAGAATATGAAATCAGAAAATTAAGTAGAAATGAATCTTATACTTACCAATATAAGAGGAGAACAATTCCCTATAACTATAGTTATACATAAAGATCCCAATAGGATAGAAACCAATGCACCAATCCTATTAGGAATGGACTTTTTAGATATGTTCAAACCATACAGCATTCAAAATGATAGGTTACAAGTAACAATTAACCTTGAAGAACAACCTATCCCAAGGATTACTAGTGAAAAGAAAAGATTTACTAACTATATGATGATTAGTTATAAATCTATAACCAAGAACATAACAAATCCATTAAGTCCCTATGTTGAAATAAAACTCAACCTACACGAATATTGTAGGATTACATTTCATGCTTATCTAGATCTGGGGATCAACATTATGTACAAGACAATATAATGTTTTACCGACTTCCCATCTTGAAAATGGATCCTAAAAGAAATACTATGCTCAAACAGATTAGTGGCCTATTTGAACCGTACTCTTTATATGCCGAAAATATACCATTTTACTAAGAAATAGAGAGGTCATAGTTAGAGAACTTTACTATGCCCCAAAATAGAATGTGACATTCTTTTAGGACGAGACCTTCCTCCTGAAGATTATGCACCATTTACACAATATAAAAATCCTACAAGATTTGAATTTACAACACCTTGTAACCATAAAATAATAGTACCACAAATACAAAAGGCTGTATCTATAGCTCAAAAACCAATAAATCATCAGAGTTCTTCAACCCGGTAGTGGTGGATGTTATCTGAAATAGAAAAGAAAATTTCAAATCACTATTATACAACAGTATAAACCTCCAAATAAGTGAATCAGAAAATGAAAAGCTAGAAAGAATAAAAAATAATCTCAGAAATAACTATTCAGAAAATCCATTAGAAAAATGGTCCGTAAATAAAACAACGGCAAAAATAGAGTTAATAGAACCAAATGTTATAATTAGAGTTAAGCCTATGACATATAGTCAAGAAGACATAAAAGAATTTGATATACAAATAAAAGAATTATTAAAAGCAAAAATTATTAGACCAAGTAAAAGTCCACATAGTAGCCCGGCCTTTATGGTTAGGAACCATGCCGAAATAAAAAGAAATAAAGCCAGAATGGTTATAAATTATAAAAAACTAAATGAAAAAACCAAATTTGATGGATATTACCTACCAAATAAGGATATTCTCATAAAAGCCATACAGAATAGCAAAATATATTCTAAGTTTGATTGCAAAAGCGGATTTTGGCAAATATGTCTAGATGAAGAAAGTAAACCACTAACAGCATTTAGCACTCCTAATCCTTTAGGACAATTCGAATGGAATGTAATGCCATTTGGATTAAAAATGCCCCCAAATATATCAAAGAAGAATGGACGAGGTATTTAAACCAATTAAAAAATTTTGTGTAATATATATTGATGATATACTTATACATTCTACTACTTACAAAGAGCATCTAGAACACCTAGAAAAATTTGCATATATTATCAACAAACATGGAATAATACTCTCAGAGAAGAAAATTTGAAATAGCTAAGACAAATATAAATTTTTAGGACTCATCATCAAAGAAGAAGAAATTCAATTACAATCTCATATTGGAGAAAAATTACTCAAATTTCACGATTTAAATAATAAACAAAAACAGCTACAAAGCTTTTTAGGATTATTGAATTATTCTCGAACAATTTATTGAAGGATGTGATTTACTTAAAAAGCCATTTCTAAATAAACTAAAAAAGGATCAGGTTTGGAATTGGACCAATGAAGATACTAAAAGAATCCAACGCATTAAAAATATTGTTCTAATCTCCCAAAGCTATCTATAGCAGAAGATGATGACTATTTTATTCTTGAAACAGATGCTTCTGACTATTGTTGGGGAGCAGTCTTAAAAGCAGTATCAAAACATGGAGAAAATTACCCATGTCATAAAGATTGTTCAAAAACATGTCCTGAAAAATTAGTTGCATATACTTCGGGAACCTTTAAAGATGTTGAAACTAGATATGACTCCAATAGAAAAGAGTTACTTGCTGTCAAAAAAGGAGTTGCTAAATATGAATATTATTTGATTAAAAAATCATTTACTATTAGAACAGATAATACTCAAGTTAAGTATTTTCTTAAAAATAATTTAGAACCAAATGTTGCTAACAAGCCATTAATTAGAATACAATCCTGGATGGCCAACTTCAAATTTGATATTCAATATATTAAGTGGTAAAGATAATTTTCTTCCCGATTTCCTTTCCGAGATGGAGCAAATCAAGCAAGAGTTGCAATCAATGAAGCTCAAAATAAAGGAGATGGAAGAGAAAATATACAAAATGGAGAATGAAAACCTCCGAGAAGAAGATATTCCACGAAATATTCAAAAAAACACACAAGATATCAAAGAAAATAAAGAGGCTTCCTCCTCTCAGCCCCAACCGTCCTTTATACAAGATATATCTGAAATTAACAAATCAAATGTTATACAGTTTTGCAACAGTCTCCTATCCTTTGGGATAAAAGATGAAGCAGGATATAAATACAAAATATGTCTTTTCAATCTTGTGGCCTGTTGGTTTATTGAAATTGGTAATAAGCCATGGATGAAGACTTTGAACTATGGAAAATATAACAAGGTGAATTTCTATCCCGGAGCACCACCAAATTGGATTCGCCATATGTATGATATTGGAAATATACTCTGTATTTATCCTAGCCAAAATCTCAGAGAAATTTCTATGCTGCCAGCAAGAATCAAAATAGCAATCGAAGAGTTTGTCCGAATTACTAAACTACCAACATTTATATCGATTCTTCTCTGCGGCTCGAATGGGATATTTATGATCATTACCTCATTCCAGTCAAAAATGTTATCAAAATTGGATTAACAAGAAAATTGTTCGATCCAAACAGTCAAAATACTCATGAAATCACTCCTCAAGAAATTTTGAAGATTGAACATTTCGGAAGAGCCAAAGGATTCAAAGACCAATTTGATTTCTTAGTTGACACCATGAGCAAAATGAAAATATCTGGATATACCCATGTGAAGATCACATAATCTTCAAACAATCTGTACGAGAAAAAGACTCGTGATCGAGTTGGGCCCTACTTGACCACCGGGTGCGACAAAATAATGAATAATGAAAATGATGGATCACCAAACTTTCTTGAAATGTGTAAGATTATGGTGAGTCATCTTTGAACATAGTCATGTCAAATTGCATTATTGAAGATATGGACCACGTCTCCTCAATGAAGACGACATGCCACCAGACTACTTTGAAGGAAAAATGATCGGATAGGACCCTTCACTCACTACCAACAGTGATAATTTTATCACTTTGGAAAAGCTGTGGTCCCTATTTACCGACAAGATAAAAAGGAGATTCCTTCCTGATAAGGATCAATTATTGAAAATAAGTTGTATCTGAGTCTTTATATACCACTTACAGATCGTGTTGTAAGGTATCGAAAGTTGAGACAATCACTGAGTTTTCTCATATCTCTCTACTATCATACCATAGTCTTGCAGTCTTTTCTTCAAACGTCAATAAGGTAATCTCTATGGAGTTCTAAACTTCAAACATAGGGAGTACCAAGAGTGTTTCTTACCAGAGTCTTTGTATATCAGGTGTGTACTTGTAATATGCTCATAATAATTTCTATAAAAGTATTTGAAATGTTTTCTTACAATCTCTTTTCTAAAGAAAACTTCCTTTGATAGCCAGTCCCCGGCGGTAGTAAAATAACCTTGTGTTATTTCCTTTAAATCTCCTTGTTTTCTCGTTTTGGCTTGTGTTGCCTTGTTTGGGAATGTTTGGAGTGTCATTGGAAAAATCAAGTAGGTTTCTAAACTGAAAGATTTGTTACAATAGGGGTGAAAACAGCTAGACTGAATTTCCGTGTCAGGGTTGAATTCTTTTGGATTTAGATCCGTTAGCTTGAACTATCAATGCAAAAGGAAGAAGTAGAAAAGAAAATGAGCGGAAGACATGTTGGACCTTTACATTAAAAACTTTATGAGCTATAGACAAAAGCGGATCTTGCTTTGCTAACGCATTACATTATATACACAAAGACTAGAAGAAGATCACTCAAGGAAACCTAGCTCTCTTTATTGAAGAATTTTTCCGGTTTGACGTTCTTATTTTCATGAACAACGCATAAGCATCCACATCCACCGATTGTGATCTTAAATTGTATTTAGATGATAAATATATCTCGTTTTTATTAACCTTGGTTGATAAATTAGAAAAATTTATTTTACTTGGTCAATCTAAGCTCAAAGATATTTACAATAGCATAGATTTTGCTTGCAAAAATAATATAAAATTAATTACAGAGAAACATCTAAAAATATAAAGAAAATTGAAGATATTATTTCTGAATATAAAGATTTAGAAGAAGAGGTATCTGAAGGAATTATTTTAGGATATATAACTCAACAGAAACATCCTAACGCATTTAAGAAATTATCTGCATATATAGATTATTTAAATGCCAGGATATAATTTAAAAGGTTATGATAACCTTGAACAAAATATATTAGATTTATTAGAGGAAGAATTCTCAAAATTAAATAATATCCAAAATAAAGTATCTTTAGAATATTTAGAACAAACTAGAATAGTACACAGATTATTAGCCAGATACGAAAATATTCTAGATATTAAATTAGAATTGTTGGGAAGATTAAGTGATGAAGAAATAAATAGACATAGGAGAAGTTAAAAGGACATTTTGGGCACTTCATTCAAAAAAGAAGCCTTTGCAACTTATTTATAAAACACTAAGCTATTTCTTTGTAAAGCCTGTTTGACAAGGCTATTTGAAAAAAATTCCCTCAAACCAGCTATTCATGTCAACTAAACTCTTTCTAGATAAATTGACTGATTCACATTATTACCTTTACCAATTATTTTGATCATTTACATGTGAAATTGATCACTGTATTGTAATTTGGGTGGGGTACAAGAAAACATTTTCTTCCAAAACGTGTTTTATGTGACATATTCCAAAATAATAAGATGCCCAAATTAATTCGAATATGCTGACTACTTTTTTCTTTCTTTTTATTATTAAATATGTTTGTTACGTGTGGCCTTTACCAAACATATCCGAATTGCCAATGGCTGCTTATTACTTGGTCAACATTCTTCCATTTTGAGGACTAGTCAATCTTGCACAAAATTCAAACTATATCCATTTTTCAACTTGTCTCCTTAATATATATTTTAGCTCTAGCTTTATATCAACTAAAAATAAAATAAAATAAAATAAATTTGTTCATCCACAAAGTTCTTTTTCCTAAGAAGATCAATTAAATAATTAGGTTTGACATAAACGCGTATCAATTTAAACTATTTTTGATTTATAAAATTAATTAACAAAATCACAATAATTATATAATTCACTAAAAATGAACGGAAATCTCCCAACTTATAGCAAGCGTAACACTGTAATCATAATAACAATAGTAATTAAAACAAATTGATCGCATCAACTAAAAGAATGAAAATCTCAAAATTCACAACTTCAAAGTAGACAAATTGGACAATCTTAAAAGTCGCACAATCGGAAAATAGATAAAGTCTTACAAAACAAAATATTAGTGTTTAGCATTTGTCTACGTGATAAAACGGTGATATTAAATGATTGTTTCAATGAAAGGTATATTGATTGATGATAGTACTATAGTATAAAAAAATTCGGGGGCTAATAAAGTATGGAGTGTGAAGAAATACTGGTTTAATTTTTATTTATTTTTAATATAAAGTGTTATAGATATTATAGAGAGTGTGATTAATTATTTTGTAAATAAGAATATTTTATTTATCCACTGTGTTATTTGTTACTGTATTGAATAATAGCGTGTAAAGTATAATTTCTTAAAATAGTACGTCAAGTTTAAGGAGGACAACCTTCCAGAAGGAGGACTTACTTGACTAATTATATAAAATCAAGTGGTTTGTTGACATTTCAAAAGTTATGAGTCAAAATTGAAAACTTACAACAGATATCCCCAACTTATTAATAATGTAACATTTGGATCCAAAACTTTTTTTGTTATCAATTGGTTCCCAACATATATTTCTTAGCATTTTCATTTTGAATCTTTCAAGTGTATAGGACATTGAGAGTACCCAATAGACATTTATGTTAAATTCACAGTCAAAATGTTACATTTGTTTTTTTTGAAAATTTGATTATGATAAATTAAAATAATAATAATAAAAGAACATATAAAAGAACAAATATTTGCATCCCAAAATCTCCCCCGCCATTCCTTTCCCTACCTCTAAAATTATCCATCCCATGTGGGAAAGTAGCATGGGGTTGGACACAAGACAAAAATATAGGGATTTAAAGAATCGAGAAATGGGTAGACGGAAGTGAGTGGATAAAAGACAATGGAATGAACGAAAAACTAATGGGAATCATGGGAAATGTTGGTGGAGAATGATGGATGTTGGTAGAGAACAATGGATGTCGGTGTCCACTTTTTTTATTTCTTTTGTTTCATTTCACTCTTCGAAACTGAGATAAGTCACGTGGCTTTTTAAAGACCACATGGTACACAATCGTCTATTGAGGACCAAAGTGTAAAAAATTTAAAATATTAAGACATCGAAATACCGAAATATAAAGTTTGTGAATTCACATGCACAATTCGCATAGGTTGGAATCTCCACAGTAATTTTCCAAATAATTTTGCCTTCACATATATGAAATAATATATAAATTAGTGTTAGGCAATCCTTTCTAACCTCTATTTTTATTCAAATATAAATTAATTAATTAATTATTTCACGTATCTCTTTATTTAAAGAAATAATATAATATTTGATTCTCAAACTATCAAAAATGTAAGTAATCTAGTATATTTAATGATAGATTTCTTTTTTGGATAAACAATGCATTTAGAGATGTTGAATACTCAATAAAATGAAAGGTGAGAGATTGGGTGGAAGAAGATGACATCTTTCGTATTTTTTATTTTTGAAGGAATATATTTAGTTATTTTTCTATTATTTTTTTTCTTCTTTTTATTTATTTATTTAAATAGAAGGATAATTTCATCATAAATGACCTATCATATCTTTTTTTTCAAATATTCAGGATGTTTGGTGCTATGTTTAAAGGTCAAGGGTATCTCTTATGTTTTCAAAAGTCAGAGAACCAAATAAGCTATTTTCCTTTATTTAAAATACCATTCATTTATTCACCTATATATCTTGCCAGAGAACAAGTGGACCGGCAATCGGCATCTCTCTCTCACTCTCTCACTAGTAGAATTTGGCAATTTCATGGATGAAAGAAAAGCAGCGGTCGCCGCCACCGCCGACGCCATAGGAAAAGAAGAGACCCAACAACAAGTCTTGAAGTTATTAGAAGCTATCAAGAAAATTTCTAATGATTTACAATCCAAACCGAGTTCCGACTCGGTTGACTGCATCTCGCCAATCAAAACTTCGATGGAGCTGGAAACCAAGTCTGACTCAGTTTTCTCCGCCGACCCACATCTCTCTTCTGTTTCTCAACACCTTTCCGAGTTAAAAGATTTACTCCAGGAACTCCAGGATTCAAAACCCGGGCATGGTATCAGATCGTTCGTGACTCGGCGAGTTAGGTCCCATGAAATCTCCCGAGTTTCCGGCCTGATTGAGTCGAAACTTCAGGCATGGATCGACCGTGAAACCGTATTGAATTTGACAAAAACATTATACGAAATCCATAATTCAAAAGCTTCAATTTTGTTGTCACTGGATGAAGAAATTCTATTGAAAAAAATAGATTTTTTCCGGGGAATTCTTTCAAGGGGATTCGATATAAACCTCCAAGATTTGCTTTTAAAATCTAGGATTTTCTCAAACCTCGAAAGGGTTTTATGCAATCCACATTTTTCCAAAAGGGTTCGTGAAAAAGCCGCCATAGCCATGAAAGAGCTTGTCCTTTACAACAAAGATGTATTCGTGGGACTCGTATTAGACGGACAAAGTGTGAAATCTTTAGTATCAATGGGTTCTCTGTGTTCTTTACAGGTTCTATGCTCGCTTATAAAGGCGATCAGGAGCCCTCTAGTTGATGAAATGGAATCATGCGGTGGAATTTCAAAGATCGTTAGTTTATTAGAATCAGAAGATTTGGGAATCCAATCAATGGCACTGGATTGTGTACTTGAAATTGGGTATTTTGGAAGGAAAGAAGCAATTCAATCCATGCTGAACGCGGGTTTGATCAAGAAACTGGTGGAATTGCAGAGGTCGGAAAATAATATGTTGGCAAGGTGTGTGGTGAAATTTACAATCCAATTAGAGGTGGGGGAGGGGCTAAGGCAAAGAGAGAAGAGGGGTTTCAAGCAAGAAATATTGGAGAAAATAAAGGAGGCATGTCGTTCTGATGCAGAAGCTGCCACCATTGTTGCAGAGGTTTTGTGGGGTGCTTCACCTTGAAAATATGGAATATCAGTAGGAACAAAAGTGGGAGATTTTCTATTTTCTTTTTAATTTTTTTTATTTAATTTGTAGGCACTTTTTAGTGATTTTTTTTTTTTTTTTTTGCGTTGTAAAATACGTGCTGAATTTTTTTATTGTAAAGGGAAAATGGTGAATAAATTAAAAATTATTGCATTGATTTATAAATTTGAGAATTGTATTCTAGTAAAATATTTAAATTATTTGAAGAATAATATGTTTTACTTGCACACGAGTTCGAATTATAGTCATGATCGACACTAAAAATCCTTGTTATATTTTCTGCGTTTAATTGCAAATATTGAATTTGGATGGAAAGAAAACGAATCCTAGATAATTGAATTGTGAAGAACTTGTTTTTCTGGTAATTATTAATTTAGAATGTAAATTTTACTTAGAAAATAAAATCTCATCCCCATAAGAAAATATTTTCCAGTTTTTCAAAAAATACAATCATTTATGTAGAAATGAGAAAAAATTTTATCTTGAAAAAAAAAATGACCATCAAACACTCTTATAGTTAGAAAATATGTGGAAAAAAACTTTTTCTATAAAAAATGTGGGTATCAAACTTATTAATTGAAAAATAGATAAAAAAAGACTTTTTTTTATGAAAAAAATTTAACTATCAAACACAGCCAATTAAATTTAAAAAAATTAAAACATTTCGAGACAACTAATACTTTATGCATACAAATGTTATCAATCTCAACTATTTACTTTATGCATACAAATGTTATTTACGGCTCTACAATGTTCTCTTATAATTCACATGGGTGTTGACAAGAATACAAATGTTATCAATCAACTATTTACGTCTCTACAATGTTCTCTTATCATTCACATGGGTATTGACAAGTTACTTCTAGAAGTACAATGATTTGTTTGTCATTTATAGTGATTGTTAATAAAAGTTTTTTTTTTTTTTTAAATTATAAGTAGTAGATCATATAAAATGTGTAGATAAAAATTATGAATATTTATGTATAAAATAAATTTTTGACCGACTTATAAGCATAGTCGATCTTGTAATTTTTCGCACATGAGGCTAAATTTATAAATGGGGCCCCCAAATTGTAATATATATTTAAAATCCATAAGAATTTTACGGAACAAATTGTTAAGTTAAAATTCAATAATAAAATGACAAACAAAATATTTATATTATATTTTAATAACAAAATCGAAAACATTCCAAAAGGAAGAAAAAAAAAATAGTAAGAATTCAAAGTGCTAAAAAATAGTATGATTCAAACGTTTCAAATTTAGGCATGGTATATGACTATTGTTCAATGATTAGTCTAAAAAAATTGTAATAAAACATTTCAACCATTTTACAATTAGAGTCAAGATAAGAATTCAAAGTGTTATGGATTTTATAAGAATTTGTTGGTATATATCAAAAGAAAAGTTTAAAATGGTTCATATATGACATATTACTATCTTTGTAATTGTTAATCAATGTTGTTTATCTATTCATGTTGTCTATATATTATTTTATGATAGAATAATAAAAAAACAAGAATATCAAGTTATCAAAATGCAATGTAAGAAAAGAACAGAAAAGAAGTATGTCTTCAACAAATTTTTAAGTATTTTTGTCTCAATTACAAGGAACAAGATCCTAAATCTAAATATTGACAATTGGTACAAAACAAAACGAATTCTATAACTACTATGAATCGATAATCTAACATAAAATCGAAAATAATCAAATTCTGAAGAACATCTTATTGTTTACAAAAAAAAAAAAAAAAGCCCATAAAAAATGAGCAGAAATTAAATTCCAAACTTTTCAAACTACATAGCAAGAATAATACTCGGAACACTGAATTCATACACTACAACAATAAACATAAGAACCCACTCTCATTTTTAGAACAGAAACAAAATAAAATTTAAAACTTGGAATAAAAACAATGGGTTTAAAGATATTTTAAAAGTGCCTCAAGATTAACTAAGAGCATGTTCGATAGAGTTTTTTTTTCCAAAAATCTATTTTTTTGCCTACAATTTTTGACTTTTCAACCTTTTTTACACTACAAAAAAGTTTGAAAAGTCAAAAAATAATAAAAAACCCATTTTTTTCCCAAAAATCTCTACCGAACAAGCACTAAATACTTAGTCTTCAGAACAAAATAATAGGTATTCTATTTTTAGAGCAATTGACTTTAAGATATCAGAATTTAGAGCTAATTTGAGAATTGTGAAATGAGCGAAGAGACGGAAGGGTTACGGGGCTGGGAATAAAATTTGGAAATATTGAAAATTTGGGGTGAGAATCCAAAATTTGGGATGAGAATTGAAAATTGCATAAGTTAATTAAATTGGGTAAATATTTTTTTTATATATATTTTGTAGGATTCACAATTTACTGTACATTTTCAATATGACTCACACAACTTATAAGTATTTTAAAAATAATTTCAGCACTACCAAACATGTGCTTCCTCGTACGGGACCATATGTGAAGTCTATGTTGGAATTAATTGAATTTTTTCAGGTTGAATCATTAAATATATAATGATGTGGACAATTACAATTAATTTTGGTTGAATTAAAAAAGTCGCCAATAGAAAAAATACGTAATTGGTGAATAAGTATGATAAATGAACACATTTATTCATAATTGGTGAATATGTGTGATGAATGGACACATTCATTCAATATTTAATCTAAACTATCATATCATATAAAAATATAAAATGGTCTGATATAAGGATTTAGATTAATTAGACCAAATGGTGCACCTATTAATGAAGAGGCTCGCACCCATTCAAAAAGACACTTCAAAACATATCAATAGAGACCCCTAAATTCAATCTTTTCATACCAAATCAATTCTAAATTAATTGATTTTAAATTCTCCCCTCCTCTCCAAAATTCTGCTTAAATATTTTCCAGCAAAATTCTGAAAAAATAATTTTTGAAGTTTTTGAAAAGATCGTTTTTCCCCCCTTCCGAGAGAAGTGTAATTATTCATTGGTTCGACTGTCAATGTTGGTATAATACAGTATCGACTTTGGAAGAAGCGTTGTATCTTAGGAGACATGCGTCCATTGATCTTGTTAGTACCTTCGTAGGGAGACGGAAATTGTCTTAAAAAAAATGGTGAATAAATTTGCACTTATTAAATTGATTTAAAATTTGAGACATTTTTTTTTACTAGATATATTCTAGTTAAATATTTAAATTGTTCAAAGAATGGTAATTCTTGACGTGTTAAATTCTGAATTAACTATCAAAGAATTAAAACATTTCCAGTCAACTAATACTTTGTCCATACAAATGTTATCAATCTCAAGTATTTGTCACTGCAATGTTCTCTTATCTTTCACATGGGTGTTGACAAATACTTCTAGAAGTACAATAATTTGTTTGTCATTTAGCTTGGTTTTTTCTAAACACATTTTTTTAAATAGAGAAAATAGGATATTTGATTTTGAACTTTTGAAAAACATAAAATTTATACTCATAATCTTTAAACATAATATCAGACATTTTCATCAATTGAAAAAATAGGTATGATAAGTCTTTTATGACGAAATTACTATCCCTTTTAATTAAACAAAAAAACAAGAAAAAAAATAGAAAAATAACTAAATGCAGTCCAAAAAATATAAAATAACAAAGAAGTCATATTCTTTATCAAATTTCAAAATCCATAATCTACCACAATCCAAAAAATCCAAAAATCTACCGGTCTCTCTCTCTCTCTCTCTCTCTCTCTCTCTCTCTATACACGCATATTACATATAGATTTGTGTATGGATTTACATTAAAGAGGAGAGGATACCTAGAATTTAAGCAATCATGCAAATTAGCTCTAGCTAAGGTACCTATCTCCCCTTAAACTCTTCATTTAGGTCGGACTTCAACTTCTTCCAAGTCAGATATCTGTAAACAGTTGCAAAGTCCATTCAGCTTTAGAAATATTCAAAGAAGCCATAAAATTTGTTAACTGCCACATTCTCTATTTCTTATTTCTAACAGAATTTTCATGCCAATAAAATTGATGGTTGTGCACAAAATGTGTTTGTGTTTAGTCGCCTTTTCAATTTTCTGAACACGTGTTCTTCTGTTATTCAATTTTTGAGGCAGAACTAGTTTCTTTTTTACATGCTCTATTCAATTTCATCTCCACATTATTATTAATTTATCATTTGAATATCATCCAGTTTCATCTTAATTTTGAAGTTATGCCCTTAATCTTCTTGGTTTGGAATGGTGGAATTTTGGATTTTTGGATTTTTGGGTTTAATAAAGAAAATTGGCTTTTTTTATTTTAATTTTGGGGGTTATATTTGATTATTTTTATATTCATATTTTTCTTTTTTGTTTAATTAAAAGGGAATGCAAATTCATCATAAAGGACTTACCATGCTTATTTCTTCAAATGGTTGGATGCCCAGTGCTATTTTTAAAGGTTATGGATATATCCCTTACGTTTTTGAAATGTTGGGAACCAAATATGATATTTTTTTAAACAATTTTTTTTTTTTTCCAATCATATATTTGGTGGGATTCATAATTTTTATCAACTTTTCAACCACACATTTTACCAATTTTTTTTTAAACTCTTAAAAAGTACTTTTAAACTCTACCAACCAGACACTTATAAATTTTTTTTTTTTTAGATTATAAGAAATGGATTCTACGGAATATGTGGATAAAAAATAGATTAAAATTATAAATCTTTGTGCATAAAAATAATATTTAATTAACTTATAAGCACTCCTAAACATGCTATTCAAAGATTTTGACATTGGATTGAGCACCCATTGTAAAGTACAACATATTTGCGACATGTGTTTATTGAAATTTTGTGAGTAATTGATGACATATTTGTTGCATTGAATTCGATTGTATCATATAATATTATCAACAAATTTTGTTTGATAATTTGTTTTGTCAATCACGTCGGTCTTTTTAGTTGAGCTAGCAGAATACAAATCAATTAATCAATGTTAGCAAAAAATTAACAAAAAACCTTGGATCTTTTAGGGAAAGCAAAAGGTAGCATTGAACAAAATGATTGCCTTTTTCTTAATAGCATCAATAATTTTCTGCTTATTCTAATTTCAATTTTCATAAATGCATTTATTCATGGCAATTGGCCGGCCCGTCCAAAAAAAAAATGGGCCCGTACCAGCCCGTGGCTCGTAGGCCACACGGGCCGGTCTACGTGATTTTTTTTTTTTTTTTTGCATTTTTTAATATTTTTTTAGTTTTAGAAGTTAATTTTTTTAATTCACCAATCCACGGGCCGACCCGTGATTTTTTATTTTGGCCCCCCTGGCCCGTCTTTGGATGTGCCAGGGCCCATGACAAGACTGACTTTTAGTCGTCTCGATTTTTTTGCCATCCCTATATGCATTGCCATAATGAATAGTGTCACACATTCTCAGCAGATATGAGGTGGGGGCCAAACTTGGTTGTGGCCAGGGCTGTCCAAGCCCAAATCATATATATATATATATATAAAAGAAAAATTGTATATAAGTGACTTGTAATTGACTTGTTCCATATTATGTCAAAATATTTTTTTAAATTGTGATTAAGTCATAATATTCAATAATATTTCAAATTAATCTCAAAATTACCCTTCCACAAACCTTGGCGTCTTCTTCCAACCCATGAAATCTCCATCGGCACCTTCTTCCACCTCTAAAAACCTCCATCGGCGTCTTCTTCCACCTCCATAAAACTCCTTCACCGCAGCTGAGCAGCATACGAAGAGTGCTTTTTCTACGGCATGGTTGTGATAGAGATTCTGGTGTTGCTTATGGGTAGAGATTCTAGTGTTGCTTATGGGGTTTCATGGGTCCATCGACGAAAATTTTTACAGATTAGGTTCACTGGCAAAAATTTTTAGAGGCTGGGTTCACGGACGGAAAGTTTCTGGTGTCTCCGACAAACATATGCGGTGGTGGAGTTGGTGGTTGTGGTGTATAACTGTATTGTTTGTGATGGGATAAACATAGAAGCGAATGTTTAGGAAATATATTGGTTTGGCCATGATTTCTTGCTGTAAATAGGAGCTTGAATTTCTGTAGGGATGAAAAAGTTTGATGTGGGCATGCTTTGACGAAAGTTTGCCATTAAATTATTCATGTGTGTTGTTTGATAGTGTATTATAGAAAACAGTATCATACAAAACAGTATCATAACAATTATGTGTATATAATTTGTATACGTGCTCAGAATTTTTATTATAATATGTTTTCGGAGTTGTCTCGACGGCCGGTCAAGACAAGTGGCTTTACCACTGCTAATGATGGATTTTAGCCGTTTGAAGTCATCTCTTTAGCTTAAAATGACAATCTTTAATTTTTCTTGTCTAAACAGTATCATACATATTAAAACAATATCTTAATAAAACAGTATCATAGATAATTATATCTTAATATATCAGTATCATACATGAAAGTATCTTAATAAAACAGTATCACGTGAAATAGTATTTACGACATGATTTTGAATGAAAGTAATGATATTGAAAAAAGTATCATAAAACTAAAGGTAATGATACTGAAAACAGTATCATGATATTGAAGTAATAAATGTTGAAAACATGATCATAGATAAAACTAAGTAAAAATGTTTTACTAGTTGAAGTAATGATATTGTTTTTAAAATGCTACGTTAGTAGTACAATACCATTGATACTGTTTGCATTCAATAACAGTATCATAGGTTGAAATATTATCATAATAAAACAGTATCAAAGATAAAAACATTGTATAAGTATAAGATAAAACAATATCATATATAAAACTAATTAAATACAATATGTTTTAATAGTTGAAGTAATGATATTGTTCTTAAAATGCTCCATTAGTAGTACAAAATCATTGATTGTGTTTGCATTCTATAACAGTATTATATGCTGAAACATATTAAAGGTAAATGCATGGTATAAATATACCAATGCACATTATCTAAATAAAGCAGTATCATATATAAAACTAAGTACTAGATATTTTAATGGTTGAAGTAATGATACTATTACTAAAATACTTTATTAGTAGTACAAGATGATTGATACTATTTGCATTCAATAACAGTATCATATGTTGAAATATTATATAATAAAATAATATTAAAGATAAATGCATGGTATAAATATACCAATGCACATTATTATTGATAAAACAGTATCATATATAAAACTAAGTACTTAATGTGTTAATGGTTGAAATAATAATACTATTTACATTCAATAACAATATCATAGGTTGAAACATTATCATAATAAAATAGTATCAATGATAAAAACATGGTATAAATATATCAATATACATTATCTTAAAAAAAACAGTATCATAAAAACAATATCATAATAAAACAGTATAATACAAAACAATATTATAATAAAACAATATCATTGAATTAACGATTTTTTACAATTGCAAGGGTATGTTAGTCTTTTAGTTCTAAAATATGACTTTAATTGAATTAAGTTTTGACCATATAACTTTAGAGCCCATAAGTACAACAACAGTGACCGATCTTGAATTTACCCAAAAAAAAAATTATATGTTTGTTTTATTCAAAACAAATTATTAGTTCTGTCTTATCTCAATTTTTTCTTAACCCATATCCAGTTTATTAATTCATTCTTTCAATTAAAATTATTAGTAATTTTAGAGGTGTTAATCCGGGTTAGGCGGGCCGGGTCGGCCAGCCTCTAATAAAGTCCGGTGACGGCCCGCATTAGAAAAAGCCCGCGCCACGACGGATTGCGGGCCGGGTCAACCCAGCCTACAAAAATTGAACACAAGCCCGGCCCACCCGTTGGCACATCCGGGTCGAGTCCATGTGGGCCGCGGTTCGACCCGGTTCGGCTCGTATGAATAAAAAATTAATTTTTTTTGAAATTACTAAAAAAAATTAGTTACTTATTGTAATTCAAAAAAAAATGTTTACATATATAACAAAATATGTGTTAAATTACTAAATAAAAAATAAATAACAATGATAAATTCACATTTGTTAATTTTTTTAATTCAATTTCTATTTTTTATTTATATATTTAAATACTAAAACTTTGAACGCATCTGTCACATCTTTCACTTTAAACGACTTTCTCGCCATTTGTTTTTTATTTTTTAAATATCAATTCAAATATGAAAGTTTGAATTTTCTACCCATTTTTTTTTTAAAAATCAAAGCGGTTCACTGGCGCCCATGGGTTATTCTTCGCCCGTGAACGGCCATTGGTTGGCCTCCTCGGCCGGTGAATGCCCGCCCGGTTCACGGCCGGCCATGGTTCCGGGTCGAGGCGGGTGGGCCGATGCCGATCTCGATCGGCCCGCCTGCCTTGACTTCTAAGTAATTTGCTCGTTATCCTTACCCACTTTCACACAATTGAAATTGAAATTGCAGACAATCAAAAGTCACTTTTCTCTGTTCTCTTCTTCCCTTGCATATTAGAATGAAAATTACATGCAGTACTTGCATTTTTAGAAATAATTTCAATATTACAAAAATTGTCATTTATTGTTAAAAATGCTGTATATTATTTTATATTTTTAATATATTAAAATAGATTAAAAAAACATGGAAACTAGTTTTATCACGTTCCTACATAGGAATGGCAAAAATATCTGATCCGTCTCAAATTTGATGGATACTCGATCTGAATGGAGCGAAAAATTTCCAATATGCGGATTAGCAAGGCGGATCGCGGGTAGATCGGATCATATGTGTCTCGATCTGATACGCCCAATTTGAAAAATAAATAAAGAAAAAGATAGAAAAAAGTAGTAAAGTAGTAAAGTTTGTTTCAATATATATTTTTTTAATTTTTTGAATGACAATTGACCAAAAAAATAAAATTACACGGATCAGTCTGTGGATCAAAGCAGTTATCCGCTCCCACCCAGATCCGATCCACCCTGAAAAATGACGGATAAATCTGCCGATTTGGATCTTCTAAAATTGATCCGAGGCGGATACGGATCAGGCCAATCTGATCCTATCCGAATTCACCCCGTTGCCATCACTATTCCTACATTGTCACACACAAGATCTAAGATGAATTCCTAAATTGCAGACATTTTCTATTTTAAATAGAATTCTCAAATTGGAGGTGTCTTCAATTTTGATGTTGTATACCCAAATTTCTCTTCTATCTTTCAATTGTAAAAATCCTAAAGCAGCTCGAACTCTATTATTATCTTCTTCAGGAGTTTGAAGCTCATAATCTAGAGAGGAAAAATTGCAGTAATGGATATCTCAAATCGCAGGGTTACTTGGTCCATAACCAAAATTGAGTCATCGGTTACGACGAAGAAGAATGTTATTTGTTTGAATTTTATTCGCATTATATGAATTTTATTCGTATATGAATTTTTTAATTTTTTTGCCCTCAACGTAAATTTTCTAGCTCCATCTTTCCTTTAATGGTCTCCTTAGAAATAATTAAATTAATAAAAAAAACTTATTAAATTTCAAAAATTAAAATATAAACAAGTGGGAAAGTGGAAGTACTATATATGTAGCATAATGAGTGAATAGGAAAAGAAAGTTATGCCATGCAATCAATTGTTTATTAATTCTTTTGCATAAGAAAGAATTAAAACAAACAATTTCAAGCTAAAATTTCTACTATATATATAGTTATTTAGAGATTCTACAAGAAACCCAAAAAGAAGAAAGAAAGAAATTATTGATGGACAAATTCATTTGTAACTATATTTTTTTATTGGTAATGTATGACAAAAGTTCATAGAAATTGGTTGCCTGGCCTACCATTATCGATAAACTACATTGAGATAAAATATATTATATATGGTGACAAATATGTGTTCGAATTGTATTTGTTGTCTTTTTAAACATGTTTATTTGTTATATGTAACCCTATAGTAAATAAAAAAAATTCATTATTTCATAATTTGATATTCCAACTACAAGAAAAATGAGAAGTAACTATGAGAATTTTAATGAAGACTAAAACATAGAGTAATTATATTCACGCTATATTTAATTGTAATGAAGGTTTTTAATTTTTGCTCATTATTGTACTTACGTCTTGAATTTTTTTTATTATATTCTTATATTCAATATTATATTAATTATCATATCTTGTTTCTGATGAATATTTCTGTCCAAAAAAATTGTTATGAGAGTATAAAAAAATTTATTTTCACGTCATATTTTTAAATAAGCAAAAATAATAATAAATACAAAAGTTCGACAAAATATTTGTTATTCATTGCAAAGCACGCTAACAGAATTTTTGGATAGAAACCGTCATCAGGGATAAGATATGCTTAATTAATTAAAGGTTAATGATAAGAATACGATGAAAAAATTAGAGACATAATTACAATAATAAAAATAAATAAATTTGAAGACCTTCATTGTATAAAAAAATATAGTGTAATAAACATAAAAATTGTAGTGTGAATATAATTTACTAAAAACATAATCATTAAATGTTAATTTTGACAATAAAAATAAAATATTCGTGGTTAACACTTCATTGTTAAATTTTGATGTTGTTATTGTATGTTAAATGATAAAAAAAATTGTTAAATTATTAATGATGACAATAGTTTTGTCATTTAGCCTATATCCAAGATAATTATGCAATAAACAAAGAAATAAAATATTAATTCACTTTCAAAAGAGTCAAAAGTATAGGGTAATGGAGAATTTAAACACGCAACTAAATGGGGTCACATTAGACGTGATTTTTAATAAGAATGGTTTCACCAAATATTATAAAAAATTAAAAAATTAAAAAATAGTGTTTTATTTTTTTTATTACTTTTTAAAAATTTGTTGTTACATTTGTTACGATGGTTATATTTTTTACAAAAAAAATACATGTTACATTTATTGCAAAAATATGTATTACAGGTGTTACACACATTTCGCCTCATTTTCCATCGCCGCCGTCATTTGTAACAAAGCGTGTTATTGTATTTAGGGTTTGGAGAGAGAATCTAATTTGAATAGGTTTTTTAAGGTTTGAAAACATTGGACAATATATTTGAATTTTAAAATGTTGAAAAGTAATTGTTGAATTTTAATATAAAATCAAGTATGTAACAAAATTATTTTTTTTCCCCAAGGTAAAGATAATCATAAATTTGTGGAAAATAAGAATTCTAGGCGTGTTGGTGTGGCTAAATATAGAGTAGTCCGTCCTTACAATCTTATATACCAAGAAATTGTACTAGATGAGCAAGTAGTTGTTGTAGTAGTACGTCAAAATGCCTATGTTCTTTACGAAATTATATTTAGAGATGGCAAAATGGACTCGTCTGGTAGGCTAGCTCAGATAACTTGAATTTCAGATCGAGTCGGCCCAATAAAAATAAGGAGGATTTTCTCTCTAGTTTCTCAACCATATCCCGGGGGGCGGGGGATATCGCTTTCTTTGAAGAATTGAAAATATATATTTATTCGTCAAATAAGAACAAATAAATAATTATCCCTTACATATGCCAAATTAAACACAAACAGGGTGATCACTTAAATATTTAATCATCAATTGGTTAGATTTTGTACCCAAAAATAACAAAAATTAGACATTGTTATTGTGCTGCTTATAATCTATTTAAGTTTATTTCTATATAAAAAGGGCACGATTGAGTCAAATTTTATGTGTTTGCCATTTTCTGGCTTAAACGTGAATGAGTAATCTGGTTGATACTGAATTCGGTAAAATAAAATAGTTGAATAATTAAAAATAATATTATTTAAGAATACACATTGAAAGTTGAATGATTTATTTTTAACGTTTAATTAGATTGAAAAATTATTCTAAATAAGAAATTGGTTGCCTTTTCTTTTAATAATGCCGGAGTCTTGTAAGACACTTGTATATCAAGATCTCTACTTGGTGAAACAATCATAAGCATCTCTTTTCTTTAAGGTTTTTTGGTTTATAGTCTAAAGAGTTAGGTATGCTTTTGTACGATTTATTTGTTCTTTTAAGTTGAAGTTTGAAAATTTTAGGATTATATTTTTCTCAGCTCAAAAACAAGATGCTGAGCTTCCTTCAATTTATAATCCCGTCTGTCGGTTACAACAATTTTCTAGAAAAGAAAAATACAAAAAATATCTGTAATTTTGTACATCTTATATTGAAGACACAATCCAAATAGATAACTAATCCCTAGAATAAAGGATATTTAGAAAACTAACATCATCACAAGGTGGTATTGGAGTATCTATATTTCTAGATGTTGAAAAAGTGTGAATTTTGTTAAAATTGCAGTGCTGAAGATCAAATTTGTAGAAATGTGTTGCTTTACTTATAAGAATGCACCAAGTATATAAAGTTGTAAATGCAACTTTTATTTATGCCTTAACTTTTATCCACAAAATATAGATGTACAAAAGCATGACACCCATCATTCTTGGCTTATCAATGCGTCCCTTTATGTGGAAATACCAATTTTAGTTTTTTTATGCTCAAACTTCTGTTATAAAAATTTTAAATGATATATTTGAACTTTTATTTTTAAATTGAAATATTTTCCTTGCAACCTATTAATTTTAAAATGTGATAGTACTTGAATTTTTTAAGATTTTTACAAGAATTTTATATAAAACCGATATCTACTATATCAAATGTAACCATATTAATGAAAATCAACTTCAAGCGTAAAAAAAAGGTAACCAATGACTGATTTCGAGTTCAAATGGCTGGCAATCAAGCAGAATATAAATCTAAAACTTTTAATTTTTAAAAAACTATAATTTACTTGCTTGTTGCTATCTAGACCTTCTTTTCAGAAGTGATCAATTATGTCCAGTAGTCTATTGTTTTTTTCAAATTGCCAAGTAAATTGACAGTTTTTATAATCTTTTCATCCAAGTGATATGATGTATCACTACTAAAAATCACCTTTTCAACAACGAGAATTTACCAGCAAGGATTATCATGAGACTAATATTTCCAATCACGAGGTCAAAATGAGCACATATGTAACGCCGCATGTCCACTTACATAATTAGTATAGGTTATAATAATGCTTGTCCAAATATTATATTTAATCTTTAATTAATAAATTATTATTTTTGTGTCTAACAATGTATTTTTGCGGTGGAATGTACTAGAAACGCCCTAGACGATCGACGTGCCTAATAAAATTTAATCCATAAATATACATATTTATATTAAATTAGAAGTAAATTATAAGATTTATTTAAAGAATGCTTGAGATTAGACTTGCATACATTGAATCTAGACATAATATTAGAAGTAAAATTTTATGTAAAGTAGTATAATTAATAGTTGGGCAATATATGTGGTTATCTTGTTAACTAAAATAGGCAATTATGATTGGCTTTTAAATTATCAAACAACCATAAACGTAGCCAAAAAAAATAAGACCCTTAGTTTGAGACCTTTTATATTTAGACACTTTGATTAAGGAAATAATAATCATTTCTCCATTTATTCTTCATCAACCGTCCAAGACCTTCATTTCACATATTTCAATATATTCTTCCATAGCCAAGGAACTTTGTAACAACTGAAATTTTTTCATTTTAATTTCAAGTAAATGAAATTCTTTACTTTCGACGTCGTTCCGTACCTTATGATTCATTTTAAAATTTTGGTCACGTTAAAAAATTTTGCATGTTCGCTTCAAATTTTAGTCAGCTACTATAGAATTAATTAAAAAACGAACCTTATTCTATTTTCATTTGGTAAGTTTTTAAATTTATTTTGAACGAGAAATAATTTATGACTAGTCTAAATTTTTAAAATTTGTTCCCCGATTCTATCTAAAAATCTTGACCTTTTACCTTTATCTTCTTAGTCGAAATTGACTTACTTTTTGACTCCAAAAGTTAACAAGAAAATCCCACCCAAACAACACCTTAGGATCCACCGAAAAACTAGCCAAATAATGCCTTAACTCCTACCAATTAGCATAAACCAAACAGCCCCTCCATGATCTAAAGAAAACTGTCACCATCAGCCATTTTCCAGCATAACTGCCTTCCATAATTTGAATAAAACGTCTCCCACCAGCAGCCCCTATTTAACCACAATTCTCCACAAATTTACCTCACTTTTCAACTATTTCTTTCCCTAAAAAGGTCCCAGATTTCGGTCCCTGCTGTGTGAGTTATCTTCCATTTTCAACCAACCAAAAGAGCCCCATGCATTGAAGAAACCGTCCCCTATGATCCCTCCACTTCTCCCATTTTCTTTCTCCATTTTCCTCACTACTAAGCCTTCAATCCAACTGGTTTTTCCTCCAAATTACCCCAAACTGTCCCTCCGGTTGTAGAGTTTTAGTTCCATTTATCAACCAAACCACAATGAATCTCGCTCCTTGAATTGTCCGGTTTGACCAAAGAAGAAATGGATAACACCTTTTGATTTTTTCTTACTTTCAACCATATAACCCAGCCTTGAAACCTTAGTCTAAGTCACCAAAAGAAAACTCTCCGAAGAAGTATCCATCTTTTCCTTCAAATTTTCGTCCAGAACCAAAACTTTATTTCTCGAATTTATCCAATCAAAATTTCCAAAGAACTTTGTTCCCTTTCACTCACCATTTTCGACCAGCGGAGAGGGTTTTGACCTTGCTTCTAACTTCAAAAATACTCCTTAGATATATATCTATATATAGGGTACGAGTTTGAGTTTGGAAAAGGTGCAATAACAATTTATTCTCCATCAACTTCAACAGAAAACTCTCATTCGAGGTAGTTTTACTTAATATTTTTTTTAAAGGATTTTAAATGAAGTTTTGGGAAGATTATGATGTTATATGAATGCCATGCAAACATATTTACGAATGAACTTATGATAGTGATTGAAAGTAATCACTTTATTATGTTTGTGATTGAAAGAAATCACGTATGATGATGATGTTATGCAGTATCGGCTACCAATGTTTAAGATGATGTACGTTTCAAAAATCATGGCATGTCAAATTTATGTTTAAGTAAAATTTCCCACTTGTTATAAGTATTGCTACTGAGTGTTTCTTATGAAATATTCACCCCCAAAATAAATAAATTTTCAGATTGAACTGATCGGCGTTGATGCGATGGCGGCAGACTAATGAGCTTGTCATGGAAAGTCTTATATAGTTTATATTTTGACGTCGAAATGATCGAGTCGATTATGATGTAATTACATATTTCAAGTATTTGATTTAGTATTTAATTATGTAATATGTACGGAAGACAAGATCTTGGTTTAATTGCCGTTCAAAGTTTTAAATTGAAAATTTCTTAGTTTCATTTTCAAACTTAGCTTCCTGTCTCTTTTTCGAAAAATCATAACTTTTTCTACTGTTGAATTTTTTTGAGTGAATTCAATTTCTATGTAAAGCCCTATATGTGTTCTAATAACAAAAATTTGAATCACTTAAAAATTCCATCGGATGAATTTATTATGGACGTTTGAACAGGCTGCCTTAAGGCACCCGGGACAGTTTTCAAGCATCTTCGACTATATTTTTCACCTACCAAATGGCGTAGCTAAAGTTTGAAATTTTTACAAGTTGTAGTATACAGTCCCAAGTATTTAAAGTTTAAATTTCATAATTTTTGGAGTTCTTTTGAATGGTCTAATAAATTGTGGTGACACCCATCACGGTATAGACAAAACTATAAAATTTTGAAGAAAATTCTTTTTCCTTGCACGCTTGTTATTTTTCCGCAACAATTAAATTCTTAAAACCCTTCAAGGGCATGGAAAATATTATTTGGAGTCGTCAAATAATATTTTAGAAATTATTTTAGTGACCTTCGGGTTGAGAAAATCTAGGGCGTTACAAACTTTCAAGGCGCAAAGACAAGCATAATTAAGTACTTTGTTCTTGAGGTTAGTTTTTTCTAATTAATGTATTTTATGTGAAATTCTATATTCCATGACTAATTAATTCAAGTTAGATTTCTTAATATATTGAACGATTTTCTTTTCTTTTTATATCTTAACACTATATGTTATATTAAATTACTACATCTTGTATACTCATTATATGTTTTATACATAATTATTAGAATGCTTTTTCATGTATCTATTAAACAATTGATTAAATATTTAACATCCTAAAATAATTCTGTAGTTATTATTAAAACTATATTGTTCAAATAATAATTTTTGGAACAAAGAAAACTAAATTCATTTTCCAGATTTAATACTTCATAGTATTTTTTTAAACTAGTATTATGTTACTAAAATCTACATCAACTTGGTATTTAATTAAAGAATATATATATATATATATATATATATATATAAAAAATTAAAAAAACTTTTAGTAATGTACTCATAACATAATTAATTACTATTAATTACTACTCTTTGTCATGGCTAGAAATTTTAAATGAATATTAAATAGCCACAAGGATTGGTAATATGAAATATAAATTAATTATTTTGGAGTCACTTTGCATTTCTTGTCCTAATTATTATTACATCGTGGGCAGTGGAATATGTATAGGTTGCTATGTATTTTAAATTGGGTGAATTGTCACTAACGATTTAAAAAAAATAAATGAATAAAGATAAATTTCCTTCAAGTTTTTAAATAAATGGTAATGACCTATAATTTTTGGCACGTTGACTTCGTTGGGCTGCTCAGGACATCTCCATTTGCTACTTAAAACGTGAATAAAGATTCAAGGTAAGTAAACTCTCCTAGTATTCATTTGTAGAATACTATGTTAATTGTTTAAATGTGTTATATTATTATCTGAACATATCATTTTGTAATTGCTTTATATGTTATTAATATATTCATGTGACATATTCTTGCATGCGTAATTAAATTAATGCATCCATAAGCATGCATGAAGTAAAGTTTTCAATGGTAATATTGTAAAGTATATTTTATTCAACAATGATATGTATCCCAAATTTTATAAATAAAAAGTGTACACCTATGCCATGAAAGGTGTGATTGGGAAATGGGGCGTGGGGGACCGACGCACCCGACGAATGATAATGTTTAATGTTGAATGTTTAATGTTTAACCGCTTTACGGTACTACCGGTAGATGGAATGAGTTTCAAATAATAATGGTACACTGCATACTGATTAGATAGGCGATACACAAAAGTGAGCTCACAATATTAAAGTTTTTAAAGAATAAGAAAAGTGGGGATACATATCCTATAAAACTATTTGAAACCAATGCATATCATAAGTATACATTATCACGTGCACAAGGTTTGCTTACTGGGTATTAGCTCATCCCATGTTCTCCACTTTTCAGATGATGAAAGCTAGATTATTCAAGACAACTACTTGGGGCAAAACAGACTCAGTATTGTTTAAATCTAAGTTTTATGTTTGTTATTATTTCAGAAATAAGATGCCTTAGGCCGATTAATGTTATTAGAATATTATTCTTTTACTTTTTTAATTTAGCCAAACTATGAAGTTTTCCGCAATTATTGTGTTTACTTAATATGGAATTTGGGTAAAAATTTATTATGAAAATTATTGCTTTTAATTAATATTATTGAAAATATATGTATTCTCAAAATATAATAATAACAACTTATAACCACTTTCTGCATTTATGATTTTTATTTAGTGCTAATTAAATGCTAACACTTCTAAATCTAGAGTTTCTGGACTTAGGGTGTTACAACATAGATGATGCATTTTATTTAGAAGACGTATCTAGACCTAATAAGAGGGCTATGGGTGATAGTTATCTTCATGTATACATATCTATGATTATTTAGATAGTCCAAATCTTGATCAACTTTATAAACAATTGATTGTTGTGCAGGAATCTTTAGTTTGCCTTCTTAATATTGATATTTAATTAAAAATATGAGCTGAAATTAAAATTTTGGTGTTAATCAAGTTTTGAAAACAATGTTAATAATATTAGCTCAACTTTCTAAATGAAAATGCATGAATATAAATCAATTTGCTTGGCATGTAGGACCTCGCTGACTAGAGGAGGGTATACATTGGGCCGAGCAAGTCAGCGGAGATCAATACATGGTGGTGGTACACTGTCTATATTAGACAATAATAGACATCGAGAGATCTTAATAATGAGTTGAGAGATGAGCATATAGATGATGTGACCAGGGTAGCAACAAGACCAGATGTCCTAATCGTGGCACTCCAATGCATGCTGACGAAATAAGTATTGAAGGTGACACATAAGTATACATTTATTGAGAATTGGGATCCATATATTTAGAAATAGACAATTGTTTGGGTTTTGTAATATATATTGTGTTTGATATTGTAAATTTGGTTGTGTAGACATGGTGAAAATTTGTTTGTGTAGATAGAGTGAAAAATGTCAATTTTTTGGGAGGGCGAATTTGCTAAATGTTAAACTAGTAAAATGAATTGTTATTTGCTGGTGGATTTGGGGTCATGCATTTGCTAGTGGTGTTGGTTATTACTAGAAGATGAGGATTTTTAATTAGATAGGAAGCTAATGATGTTGATACTTTTTGAGTTAGGATGAATGTGTATCTTCTTATAGAAGGATGAATAGAAATGACTAGTAGGCATATATTAACATTTGTATATGAGATGGATGTTATGGAAGAATATAGTTGAGCATTTTGTAAAAAAAAAAGTAGTTTAGTTAATTAAATGACATGCTTGTTTGAGATTTTAAATTATTTGAAATTTCACTACTACATGTGCTACCATTGTAAATATAGAAGAGAATGTGGTGAGAAGTTTGTTATAGTAAGGAAGACTTGTTATGATTAATGGAATTTTTGAATTATGGAATATGCCTCTTTATCAAGTACAATTGTCGTCCCTTTATCTCTATCTATTTCAGTTTTAATAAAATAGACTTTTTTTCATTTGATTTAGTAACTCTCCAAACATAAAATATATATTTCCTATGAATTTTCTTACAGTTGCATAGCTTTTCGAATATTATATTATCATATTTTTATGTTATTTATACAGTTTCGTTGAAACCTTCATACCTCTCGTGACATCACTGCCATCATGAAAGCATATTTTGATGGCCCATACCCCACATTTCGCTCAATGCCACAACCTATAAGAGATGGTTTATGGGATAGATTTTTGGTAATTTTTGTTCATTATAGTTGTTAATTTTGATACTCGTTATACGCCTATAATTGATTTTATTTTATTAATTTATAAGGATAGATATGTATGGCCAACTGCAAATACTACCAAGATGTATAACGCGTGGAAGAAGATGACGAATGAGAGATATAAATATATGATGAATGATGCTCGCAACCAAGCAAAGTGTAAAATCAATCTGATAGTCTTGTTGATTGGAGAGGGCATGGCCCACCTTGGATAAGAGCAGAGCACTGTGATAGTCTTGTAAATTATTAGGATACCGATAAGTGGAAAAACAATGCCAAGATTGCCAATGAGAACCTCATTGCACAAGGACATGATGGTGAAATGAAGAAGCATACTATTTGTTCAGTCTCCTTTGTGATTACCAAGAAGAGATTGGTATATTTTTTCTCTTTTGATTTATATTCAACTTTGTATTTTCATTTATGGTTTAACTAGTTTTGATTAATGTGATGCGTATTTTTAGGAGAAGAATATGGACCATCCCATGTCTCAATTAGAGTTTTTCGATCATGTCCACATGAATAATCACGATCTCGGAGATTTTATTAATAAAAAATCCAAAAGAGTTCATGTAAGTACAATTAGAATTTAATTATATACAATATATTTTTAGATAGTGAGAATGATGAAAATTAATTTTCTTTTCTTTTTTCCAAGATAAGTACAAAGCTTCTATTGAGTTCAAGTTTGCTACAGTCACGGATGATCAGCCTGAGTTTGATCCCAATTCATGGATCAATGCTGTCAATGGGCCGTGTTTATGGGTTTGGTCCTCGACAATTTGTTTCGCATGTTTTGGGCACACCTACTTCACATAGACGTTCAATACTTGCACGTGACTTTATGAGTGATGAAAATGTGAATAATTTGAAGTCGGAGTAGGCTAGTGCACACAATAATTAGAAGAAAACAATGAAAGGATTGATGATCTCACTGTACGTCTTGAGCGAGTTGAAAGAAATTACAGGGTTGAGTTGCGAGAAACGGTGCAAAATATGCTTAAGGAAATGAATATTCCAAACTATCAACTTCCTTCTAGTTCTGGATGATGAAATAATGATATGTAGGACGTATGATACTTTTTATTTAGAATTTCGATGTAACAACTTCATTTATCAAAGTTTTGTTACATTTAGACAATAGTTTTTGTTTGGTATATGGATTATTGTTAACTTGTTTGTTTTAGTGTATTTATATAATTTTTCAGCGATATATATATATATATAAATTTAATATTCACCTACGGAGTTTTAGTAAGTAATGTAACACATAACACACACTTTTACATACAGAAATTATGTTGATAATACACACTATTACCTACGGAATCTCAGTAGGTAATGACACGTATTCGTAAGTCTTACTAGTGATATTACCTACGGAATTTCCGTATATAGTGACTTTGGTCACTATAAGTCACTTCGGCCATTACCTACGGACGTTTTGTAGGTAATGACCCAAGCTTTACCAACGGAATTTTCGTAGGTAACGGCCATAGGTAATGTCACACGCTTTTACCAATGGAAAATCCGTTTGTGATATTACCAACACAAATTCCGTAGGTAATGACACACACTTTTACCAATGGATTGTCTGTTGCATATATTCTATTGGTGGCAGCCATTACGCACGGATATTGTGCATTCAGCAACAGAATATCTGTTTCTGGAGCCACGATTTTTTTTGTAGTATATTGATTGAGAGTTGGATATATAAAATAAAGAATAAAATCACGTGCGTGTTCTTAACTAGTACTATTGAAAATATATAGAAATCTTAATTTTCTAAATTCCTATATAACTTTTAACTATATTTTTCAGAAATTAAACGCAAATAAATTTCACTGCTCAAAGAAAAGGCTTTAAGTTTGTTCTCCTGATTTTTGTATTGCAATCTTTCTCGAACTAATCAAGACCATTTTAAGTTGGTGAATTCAAACTCAACTTGAATAAACTTGACTTTAATTCAAGTAAATCGATACTTTTATCGGTTAAGATTGCATTGTATTTTACTCACTCTATAAATGAGTAGAAAATTAAAAACAGCTTGATTCGATTTAAGTAGTTTTTAAACATAGAAACCTAAACCAAGTTATTTTTAAATAGTTTGGTTTGATTCAAAATCTAAACGTTGGCGGGTCCACATGGACTCGAACCAACGGTTTCATTGAATTGCGATTTGACTTTTTTTTTTGCAGTCCTAGTTGTCATAGATATCATTATTTTTAATGAGTAATGTTTTCTATCGTAACTACTCATGATAGCAGTCTAGGTATCATTAATTGACATATCATTTTGAATATGACACACGTGCATACAATTAATACCATTTAATTGCCACATAGACTGCTAATTATTGGCAATTATGATAGATAACAATCACATTACTCTTTCGAATATGACACATATCCATACATTTAAGATGATATATTAATTAATGCTACTTAATTGCTCATAAACTACTGATTATCAGTTGTGATATACATCATTACTTAGTTCGATATCCTACATCATTTTGACTTTTCAATTTTACAAAAAACCTTTGAAAAGTCAAAAAGTAAAAACCCATAAAAATCTCTACCACAAGCCCTTAATAAAAATAATGTTATATAGCATAACTGCTGATAAAGCAATTAAATGGCACTAATTGATATACCATCTTAAATGTATGGATATGTGTAATATTCAAAATAGCATATCAATTAATGCCACCTAGAATGTTCATCATTAACATTTCTTATAAAATAATGTTATTAATAGTCGTTCACTACTAGTAGTTATCTACGTGACATTACTCAATTAGATGAATTATTTACTTCGATTGAGTAATGTATTTACAGTCATTAATTATAAATAATTATTGAGTAATGTCAGGTCGGATGACTACTGGTAGTGCTATTAATGATAATTGCTAATAATCAATAGTTAATATGAAAATTATATGGTATTAATTGATATATCATCTTAAATAAAAAGATATGGGTCACATTTAAAACAACATATTAATTAATGCCACATAATTGCCATATAAGCCGGTGACCATAAGTAATTGGGACAGATAGTAAATAGATAGCATTATTTTATTCAAAATGACATATAAACTAATGCCATCTAGACCATTTATCTTCCGCAATTGTGATAGATATCATTATTCTTAATTAGTGAAGTCATCTATTACAAGTGCTTAATGCGGCATTATGACACTATATATATATTTGACATTGAATATTTATGGCACCATTTTGACCAAAATAATTAATTTCCTTAATTATCTGTTTTATTTCTAAATTTTCCCTTAGTTATGAATTTTTATATTTCATGCAATCCCGTATTTGGTATTTATGATTTTACTAATCTTTTTGAACAATAGAAAATCTTCTACCAAGATTTTACACATATCATTCTTAGTTACTTTCACTATAAAAAGGAAGCAATATTGTTAATCATACATTCAAAAGACACAAGCCCATCACCATCAATGGCAAAGCTATTGACATCTTGTTCGTTCATTATTGTCTTTCTTACTCTCGTTTATGGTATTACGTACACTTAGCTCATTTCTTTCCTTTTGCTTTACACAATTTACACATAGCATGTGACATACCTTTTGTTAAAAGTAATCGATATTATTACTTGAAACTTTTCTTGGTTTATGTTCTACAGACTATACAGTTTATGCTGTCACTTATGATCATAGATTCAATCACAAGGCAGGCTACCCTTTCTTTCAACATTGTGTTTTTTTTTTTTTTTTTTTTCCCCTTATCTAAAATGGTTGTTTAAATTTTTAGGCTAAACTTGATAATTAAAGAATTAATATATATTTTTGGAGGTGCATTTTTTCAGTGTTTGGCAAAGCCTGAAGAAGCTCATTATGGTGGAGGGATAGTTGTGAATCCTGAACTGAATCAAGGGTTAAAGGGCTGGACAACATTGGGCAATGCAAAAGTAGAAAATCAAGAATCTGAGGATGGTAACAGATACATTGTTGCCTCCAACAGAAATGGAACGTTAGATGGTTTTACACAGAAATTTAACTTAGAGAAAGATAAACTGTACACGTTCTCTGGTACGTATCTATTGTTTCGTTTATTTATAACATTCTTAATGAAAATAACATTTTGTGTTTATATAAATTCGTAACCTCAATCGACACAATGTGTTTGATATGCTAAATGTTGAGTCTCACGTACAAAAAAAATGTCTTTAATGAATCTAGTTGTATAACATCTGAAGTATTAAGGAAAAAAGTCAAAATTATATTAACTGACAAACTATATATCAAACATGTCCAGCTTGGTTACGGGTAAGCCAAGGAAAGCTCATATAGCTGCTATGTTCAAAACACAAGCTGGCTATAAAACTGCTGGATGGGCCATGTCCCAAAAGGGTTGTTGGTCCATGCTTAAGGGTGGCATTGTTGTGAATTCTTCTGGTCCTGCCCACCTCTATTTTGAGGTAACAAGAAACCCTAACTCAACCCCAGCCCCCATGGTTTTTCATGATAGTAGAATTCACACTTTCAAAGTCAAACGTTCGTATACTTATTTGACTTTTCTACTTTTTCAGACCAAAGATACATCAGTTGATATTATGGCAGATAGTATTTCATTACAACCATTTACACACGAAGAGTGGAAGTCTCACCAAGATCAAAACATTGAGAAGGTAAAATTATACACGCATATGTGTATGTGTATGTGTATGTGTTTGATTTTAATTTTATTTCACACAAAAATTCCAGATACGCAAGAGCAAGGTGAAATTTCAAGCTATTGATCAACACGGCCAACCATTAGCCAATGCAATCATCTCCATCAAACAAAATAAACTGGGTTTTCCCTTTGGTTGCGCAATCAACCAAAATATCTTATCCAATATTGCATACCAGAACTGGTTTGTGTCCAAGTTCAAATACACGGTATTCGAGAACGAAATGAAGTGGGTTTCTACTGAATTTTCCCGTGGCCAAGAAAACTACAATCTTGCTGATGCCATGCTCAAGTTTGCCAAAACACACAATATTCAAACTCGAGGTCATAATATTTTCTGGGATGATCCGCAATACCAACCTAATTGGTTAGGGGGACTTTCAACAAATGACCTATGGAATGCTACAGATCGAAGGATAAATTCTATAATGAAAAGATACCAAGGACAGTTGATCCATTGGGATGTTGTGAATGAAAATCTACATTTTTCGTACTTCGAGTCGAAGCTTGGGAATAATAAAGCATCGACTTTTTTTTATGAGAAGGCGAACAGGATTGATTGGAAAACAACTCCATTTTTGAACGACTATAACACAATCGAGGAGAGTAGAGATGGTGCAGCCACACCGGCTAAGTATTTACAGAAAATTAAACAAATGAGACGAGATGGTTATAATGGTCCTTTAGGAATTGGGTTACAGGGTCATTTTCAATATGCAAATCTTCCATATATTCGAGCTTCACTTGATCAGATTGCTTCAGCAAAACTGCCCATCTGGATTACTGAATTGGATGTTAAACCCGGACCTAACCAGGTAATTTTTTCATTCAATTCCTTTTGGTGTTCAACAAATTGTGCTGACGTAGAAATATAGAGTTTTTCTTAGCAAAGTTGATGCAGACTGTTGAGAATTAAATATCCAAATTCTATATCACCGAGAGAAATATATCGCAAAAGAAAATAGGCACACACGAACACTCATGTTTTATGGAGATTCGCCTCGATGTGAGATTAAGTTCTATCTCCCGCCGCTCCAGTAATTCACACTAATGAAAGAGTTGTTTACGAGAGAAATCGAAACCCTTAACCTCTCTTCTTCCCTTTGCTTGATGATTTATTAAACCCTAATGACGGCTAAACTAATTAAACTGACTCATTGATATTGTGTGTATTAATTGGGCAGGCAGCATACTTGGATCAGGTTATAAGGGAGGTCCATGCTCACGCGGGTGTAAACGGGATCATGATGTGGTCTGCATGGAGACCACAAGGATGCTACACAATGTGTTTAACAGACAACAATTTCAAAAATTTAGCAACTGGAGACGTTGTTGACAAATTCTTGTCTGAATTAAGAGTTGTTGCCGGTTTAAATGGAACCACAGATTCTAATGGTTACTTTGAAACTTCACTATTTCATGGAGAGTACGAAGCCAAAATCAGTCATCCATCAACACTGCCAGAATCTTACAACTTGACAAGGTTTAATGTGGCATCAATAGACGAAGCTCGTGAAAGAACCATGCATGTCAAAATCAATGCATGAAGAGTCAATGGCACATTAGCAGCTAGAACAGTGGCACGTAAATTCATGCTAGACAATGTAATTTACATCAAAATAATAAAAAAATAAAATTTCTTTTGACCATATGTCCTACTTACTCAGATTCTTTTTCTGTTTAAAGTTAAATTGTTAATTACGGGGAATTTGGTGGTTCATAACCTTTGGTCAGTAAAATCTTAATTCAGAAAAAAAAAAAAAAAAAAAAAAAAAGTAAGAAAGAAAGACCAACTCGTTAGTTTCTTTTAATTTTATAAAAAGTAAATATATATATATATATATATATATATATATATATATATATTTCCATTTTTCATTTTTTACAAATGTTAAAAACCTAACTGCAATTTTTCTTATTAAAATTAATAGTATATTTGCCTTTTTCATCAAATACCAATTATGCACCAAATAGATAGACTAGGAATGTCCGTTGCCTTTTGTAAACTCCAAGTTTTAATATAGTATCAGAGCCATTAAGCTCCAACGAGCAATTCGACCTGATTAAGACTAAAAAACTAGCATACAGATTCTAAGATTGGTGTTTTCATAAGAAACACTATTTTGCGAGGAATGTTAAGGGATAAATCCAACATCGCTTATTAACCGAAATATTAATCGGATATATAAGTGTTTGATTACTCTTCTTCATAAGTTTGATCTTTTAAGATGAAACTCAATCTTAATATATTTTAAGATGGAACCTCAAGTCTTAATATGATATCAAAATCTATTAAGCTCAAACGATCAATTTAATTAGACTAAGACAAAAAACGAGTACACGAATTTCAAAATTGGTATTCTCAAATGATCCACCATCTTGAGGAGCATGTTAATGGATATATTCCACATCGGTTAAATACCGAAATATTAATTAATATATATATATATATAAAGGTTTCGACTACTCCTCTTATTAAGGTTGATATTTTAAGATACAACTCTATTTCTTAAAGTTTATTTTCAATCAGAACTACTCATTTTATCATTTATTTATTTTTTTTTAAAAAAAAAAAAAATTCTTATTCATAGATTCATCATGTTAACCTTGTCGTCAATCTTGGCCCTAAAAGAGCAATAAAATCAAATATTAAACAATACCTCCTTTTGTGTGTGAGACATCCAATTCTCCAAATTGGCACTTTTTAAAAAGTTAGGGACCTAATTGTAATTTTTTTATTTTTTGGTTGTTTTATTTATTTAAGTTGAAGGGTAGAATTATTAAAAATGACTATTTGCATGAATTTACTGAAAAGTTGTGGATGATACGTGTGATTAAAATTGAATGATGACAAAAATTACTACAAACTGAAAGAATGAGAACCCGAGTGTAATTTACTCATTATTTGAAGTCCAATTTTTCTGTTTATTAATCTTGGTTAAGATGTATAAATTTTGGGTAATGTGTAATATTTTTATTAAGAAGACAGTTAATGGACATGAACTTGGGAACAACAGATCTTGCTGTTTCTTGATGTTTATGTGAAATTAATGAGACGTTGATCTTATGTTCATCGGTCTTTACACAATCAATAGATGACCTCCAATATTTTTTAGGTCATATTCATGCGACCCCCCACCCCACCCCAAAAAAAAAGAAAAAAAAAAAAATTGAATGCTCAATGTATGTTATATTATTTGTATATAAAATATAGATTAGCACAAGTGGAAATTCTAATATACTTAACAAGAATAGTCGAATTCACTTGGAGTACACCAATTAGTATCTAATACAGTGGTTAATTCAAATTACAAAAAATCATATAATCTCTTTGCTTTTAGACATATTCAATATTGTTGCAAAAGTCACAATAAATCGAGCTTAAACCATATTTAGCATTTTATGAGGACTCTCAGGTCGAAATAAGACTTGTAAATTGCATTACACGTATACACAAAAAGAAGGGATTCATGAAATCGTCTAATAATCTTTTTTTCTACATCAAATACAAACAACGAAATAGAAGTTTAAATTTACATAGAATTTCTCATTAATTATGAAAATGCATTTTCTCCTCCAATAATAATACAATTATAGAATCAAAGAATACCTCATAATTTGAATGAACTCCTATACAATAATCCATATCCTCATCCAGTTCTCCATTTCATAGTACTGTTTACTAAATTAATGAACTTACAATATAAAATAATTTAAAAAATATTATCTAACTTTTTTTATTCTAAAAATACTGTTTTTATTTTTGTAACAATTGTTGTTACATTTGTTACGCTTTTTATATTTCTTATAAAAAAAAAATGTATGTTACATTTGTTATATTTGAAATTTAAAATATTAAAAAATAATTGTAGAATTTTTATATAAAATCAAGTATGTGACAAATTTATTACTTTCGTTTACCACTCTTTAATGGGCAAGCGTTTCATCTATCACCTTTCCGGAGAGAACATTTAATACTCCCAAAGTATAAAACTCAGTACTCCCTGTCATTATTTAATTGACATGTACATGTTTGAATCCTAATTAAACAATAGGTCTCAATTATTCAATACACTTGTCAATTAAATACTAGCATAAAGTACTAAGCCACACTCCGAGCGTACTAGATATAAAATCCACTGTTCTGACAAATTTAGAAATTTCGAGGGAAAATGGTACCTGTGATTTTTAAAGAGCAGTATAACATTTATTCCAAGATGATCAGAAAACAAAACGTTTTCCTTTATTAAAATTAATCTTTCTAACCTTCTCTAATTTAATTCTCAATATAACAAAAATAACAGGAGTATTTGCCCTCAAAATTTTGTCACCTCAGTACACCTACTACAAACTCGTTGGCCATCAAAAGCCCACAGGAAAATGTACTATATGATCATTATCTTCATATCACTTGCAAACAAATCAAAAATGACATGAAAGAGTAAACTGCTATTCTGGAGCATTGATTCCTGAATGGCATTCACGAAATCTTCACCATCTGCTTCATTGATGCCCTATCTCGCATTGCAGTGTTAATGGGTATTCGGGTTTGAAGTGCAGGTTTCGAGGCCTGAGTATTTCTCCGATTTGAGAAGTGAACACAGTGAAATCAAATTATAACAAAAAATCATCCTCTTTCGAGAGCTTCTCTACTTCCAAGATCATTAACAGGCCTTTTCCTCAGAAGGGCTCTGAAAATGGAGACAACTGCAACAAAAGCTATTTCCATGTGCTCGGAGCTACTGACCTTTATAGAAACCTGGCCCATTTTTCGGCTATTCAAATTGGCATTCATTGACATTGTTGTACCGCGGGTCAATCTAAAGTCGGACTGTAAATTTCCACCCAAAACCGTCTCTTTGTTAAAAGAGAGGAATGTCATTGAGAGACTGACCTTCTCATTTCTCACAGGGTAGTCTTTCCCTCTTAAAGTAGTTTCGACACTTCCACCATAAGCCACTTGTCCATTTCCTCCCATCCGTCCAGCATCTACTGCAAGTCTCAGTTGCCTCCCTATTGAGATGCTGTCCTCAATCTTAGCACCAAAATAATATTTATCCGCAAAAGATGTCACAGAAACACCACATTCAGTAACATTGTTCTTAAAGTTTTTCAGTTTTGTGTTGCTGCGAATTGTGCAGATCAATTCTTTCCCAGCAGATTGAGCATCAAGACCTACACTATAAGTGGAGCCTCTAGGATCAATAAAAGCTGCAGTTGCTTCCGACTGAATACTGAAATCTTGCTTGTCCTTGCTCATTTGTCCTGTGACACTAGCAACAACATTTTCCCTTATTTCAGCAGCAGTCTCGAGGTTGATACCATCAAAACCCACATCATGATCCCATCCATGGGGATCAAGAACCGGCCTTGCAAGCCACTGGTCACCAGTAACGAGGCAGCGGAATCTATGAACAGGACAATCTGAGTCGAAACTTGGAGGGACAGCCATGTCTGGTGACAGAACTGCTGTTGGAGAAGACTCTTGGTTATCAGCAATGTCATCAGAGGCCACATCAACATTTTCTTTGTTCTCTTTTTTCCTAAGAAATTCTTGTTTCAGCTGTTTCTTTAAATAAAGGGTCTCCCTGTAATCTAGCTCATCAAGATAAGCTTTCATTTGAGACTTGGTCAATTTCTCGAACTGAGCTCTAGTCAGAATTCGAATAGGAGGTAATTGATCATATTCATCTACTTCATCCATGTACGAAAGAGAGAGTTCGTCAATTTCATCGTTTGCTGCATTTGGGTTCAATTGAATACGATGTTTAAGAAAAGATGAGAGAAGATGAGGTAAAGAAGGCAACCGGGTATTACTTAAAGGCCCCAATTGTACACCGTCTTCAAATCCCAAAAGAGTATTGACATCACCCAGAATTTTGGTGCATATGCATATGAATAAGAACTGGGATTTCCATAGCTGTCCATTTGGGAGAATCTTTCTCCCACTGTTATCTGTCTTACAGTGGGGATCATTCTCCACCAAAATTACAGGGTTTTCAAGCTTAGTATCCAATATTGCCTGGTGAATATAGTGTCGCATCAGATCAGTGCAGTGAGTAACATAAGAATCATAGCTTACAGGATACCCGTTTGGACCTTCAGGAAGAGCCGCAGAGGAATGAGTCATAACAAGGATTGTGTTGAACCAAATTTCAGGGCCAAGGAGATCAGTTACGAGCTTCAACAATGGGAAATCAAAATAACCCGAATTCATCATGTCGAGGCGCTCAAAATACAGGATTACATCCGGACGTGATTTTTTAACAAATCGCTTGACAGAGTGCAAAATTTTCTTGTTTTTCCTGGCACTATTTGTTGAGGAAGGTAACAGGCCAGGAGTATCAATAAAAGATATTCTAAGACCATTCACACTTCCCACAATCTCTTGAACTTGATCAGTAGAAGGCTGAAACGCATCTGTTGTTATGTTTGTATTACCAAATATGGAATTTATAGTTGAACTCTTGCCAACACCAGTTTTACCCAAAACAAGTATTCTAAGCGCAAAGTCCAGTTCAGGTAGACCAGCTGCTTCTTGTTCTGCAGCCGTTGCTCGAGCTCTATCAATTCTGAGATTGGTTCTTTTCAAATCTGATTCCCCTGCTCGTACCAAAGTTGCTAGGTGAATCCGATATAAAACCTTTGCCACCGTAAGATTATCTTGAGACAAGCCAAGGCGTTGAAGAAGACGCAAAAAATTAATTTGTAGACCTTCAACCTTCGCCAGAGGATCTAATTTCTTCTCAATGCTACTGTTAGACCCAGAAGGATTTTCCATGTGCTGAGAAGAGAAACTCTGATTTGTCTGATTATCACTGGATGAGCAAGACGTCTCGCCAGACACTGGTGCTGCAGTCAAATTGGTAGTAATGCAACCCAAACCTGGTGCGTGAAATAAAAAGTAGTTAAAAAATTTCAGTTTTAATTAATAGTCATAAATCTAAGGATCACCAGAAATATCAATTATATTTTTAGCAAACTCATCAGAAGACTTGTAAAAAACCAATTGTGAGTGAAGCATCAGCCTTTCACTGTAAGTATAAAATTGATCTCAAGTAAAAGATCATTCAATCTGACAAGCAAAAAGTTATTCATTTACTGGAGAAAAAAATGCAGAAAGGTAGTGATAGAGTTAACCCAAAACAAATGGCTGACCTATTTCGGCTGATGACAATTATAAGATGGAGAATAATTTGTTTTTTCTTTAGATAAAAAACTAAGACGAGAACTATCATTTCTAGATGTACACATGGTTAGTGCAGGTTGACATTATCCACAAAACCGGAAACACAAGAAACAATAATACAGTCAACTGATCAACCTTTTGTAAACCTCCCCAACCCTCTCCAGAATGCGTCGGATGCACCGTGCACAAACGCAAGCACAGATGCACACAAGACAGTCCTAAGACCCATAGAGTTGATCATCGATGTCAAATCTTATACAAACTATACCAGTTGGCCGTTGGATGAATTTTATTTACATGTTGTGCTGTCATTGTTTGATTTACTTAGGTCATCTCCAACCCATATCTTCAAATGGGTGCAACTTTCACACCAAATCCATATGTCTTCTCCAACTCATTACTTCAAATTACTTCAAATTTTGGACCAAATGAACAATGTCTATTCTCATCTCCTTATATTTTATTCTCAACAATCAATTTATTTAAAAAAATATTTAAATCTATAAATTTTAAATTATAGAAAATTGTGAAGTTTATATGAACCAGGATTATATATAAAGGTTTCTGAATCAAGTGTTTGCATACTTTTGGTCATAGTCACACTGTATTCCCACAACTGAAAGGACTTGGCAGCTGTAAGTGCTTTGAGGATTTGACCAGTAAATATTAAATAGGCCAGTAGTGTTTGATAGTTGGATTTTATTGCTAGTGTGCTGATCAGAGTGTGTGTCCTCTTCAGTGTATATTATAAAGTAGGGAACATGACCTGGTGTTGATGTATCTAGTTTAAACCACTGAAAGTTTTATATAGGTTTTATAAAAAAATCATACTTTAAGAAAGATGAACTTGTTTTAGTTCTCAAAAGAGTAATCGACACAAGAAAGTTTTGGAGTACTCAAGCTCATTAGGAAACAAGTAGTGGGTGGAATAACTCCAAATTAACTGCAAGTTGCTTGCCGCGAATCAAAAATACCTCACCTATGACCAAAAGTATGCAAAACACTTCTTCAAAGTAAATCTTTATATATAAACATTATCATAAAAAAAATCACACTTTTCACTATAATCACTCTTCTAAGTAAATCAAACAATGACAGAAAAACAATGGCCAACAGAACATGTAAAAAAGTTCATAAACACTGAGTTCCCATTTTCACACACACCACACCTACAAAAAATTAATGACAAGAAAAGGTGATACCTCGGTTGTCGAACTCTACATTTTGAGGTTCCTCAGATAAAAAGCTGTCTGATGTTGACAGCGGTCTTGATGAAGCTAGTGACTTGGATAATAATTGAGATAAAACCCAATCCTTAATGCTCATCATGCTTACTGCACAGAAGAAAACATTATATTCCTTCAGTTGATCTTTAAAGATGTTAAGCTAGAAATACACAAGACATTTTCAGAACTCCAATTGCCAGGACACATAAGAAAACATTCTAATCCTTCAGTTGAACTTCAAAGACAAATAGGTAGAGAAAGATCAATACACAAGACATTTTCAGAACTCCAATTGCCAGAACAAATTGAAGTCAAACAATATACAAACCATTGAGCAAGCATTATATAACATGTAAGACAAGATCAATGACATATAAAATCAGCCAACTGAGTGAAAAAAGCATCAAACAGAACAGTCCAAAGGAATTCCAAATAGTCATTTTCAGATTTATACACAGGAGTTTTCTAACCAAAATCCTAAGAAACGTAGGATATGCATTATATGGAAAAAAAAAAATCGACTGGCAAAGCAAGAAAATCTGTAGCTGTATAAATGCATTTGTGCATTCATGAGAGAGCAAAAGGGATGGAGATATAGAGAGAAATTTATATCAAAGGCCTAAGGAAATAGGGTATAAACTTAATCCTGTGTCTCATTTGTGAACCAAAGAGTTTGCTTATTATTTCTAGAGGGGTTTCACCAAGTAATTCTCATGACGATACCATCTTTCATGTCTTCTTGTGTGAAACCACGGACTTAAATCCTTTGACCTCTCAAAATTCTAGAGAAGCAAATTATTGTATTTAGCAAGTTTGTCAAGCCTTCTGATTTCAACATCAAAATTTTATGTGTGAAAAGATTGTGATATCCAAAATGCACATAGACCATCTTTGTAATACAAGCAAAAGTCTAACAGGAGTTTCAGAAGTCCAGAACACAAAGGTAAAGTCTATAAATGAGCAGAAGAACTCTAAACTCCAAAACAGGAGTTCATAATGAGTTGCAAAAGTCATAACTACAAAGCAGAAATTTGATTTGAGATACAGAAGTCAGACCTCCAAAGAAAAAAGTTCAGATCATGAGCTATGAATGTAAACCCTTGAACCAGACATCCAAAACCAAGGCCAATAGGTTTCAGATGTCCCATATTAAAATCAATACATAAGATAACCTTAAAATGTACTTCCAGATATCCAGAAGCTCAACACAAAGATTCAAAAGTCTATGAAGGCAATGGAATGACTTCAGAGGGCAGCAAATGAGTACAGTGCAAGGCCTGACAATTAAATTTTCAAAGTTAAACTACCTTCAAAAGCTACAAGTTCATTTCAGAAGTCTATGATTTGATTTCAGAAGTTTGAAATAGCCTTTTAGAAGGCAAAAAAATTAGTTGGGATCTCATCCTTCTTTATTTCAAAATCTGAACGAATTTTATACAGAGGAAAAGCTGATGCATAATTTCAGATGTCAAGAAACAGGTTTCCTGAAGCCTGTAAGTTTTTCAAAATCAAATTGTTGAATGACAAGGTTTTCACCTAATACTTTCTAAATCCGATATTTATGATTGTTCAATAGGTGATGATCTAAGTTTCTTAATCAATTGCCTACTCTTATCTTTACTCTATCACAATGGGTCTCAAAAGAATTCCTGGGTAATCAGTGGAATACACACACCACACAAGAGATAGCAGAAGATACTTTATAGATGAACAAAAAACTCAAAATATAGGACAACAAACTAAGAACTTTAAAGAAAGTCTGCAAAAATTTAAGTATTTGACCATGTTTTTTAACTCTTACTCTTTAGTCTTTAAAAAAGATTGACATTATAATATCACTTATATGGTTTCTGTGAAAACTCTTTGTGAGTTTTGACAGAGTATCAGCCTATTTAGAGGCTTTCCAGTGGATTAGCATTGAGCCAATGGTGAACCAATTTATATTCAGTTTCACGGAGTTAGACAGAATCTATTTTTTATTTTTTGAATTATTAGTTGTTACTGCCACTGCTGTTGTCAATTTAGGCTGTCACTCTTACCAACTAGATTTAAAAGAGGATTTGCTAAAAAGGAAGTTGCTACTACTGTTCAAATTCTAAAGGGAGACCATTTGAAGTGGCTATAGGTTGAGTATGCACATCTCTCTTCTCTCCTTTTCTTTAGCAGTACCTTTAATTTTTAAACTATGCTCATAAACATCTGTATTAGTTGACAATTGTTTACATTTAGGTGCACACATTCTACTTGTACTTTCAAAAGATTGAAACCCTTAACTTTATCTAAAGTTATCTAAGCTAGATAACCTGTTTTAAACCACACTTTGTTCTTGAATTCTGGTCAAGTTAGGAAGGTGCGCTGCTTATTGAGAATTCTCTCAAGTCAAAAGGTGGAATTGCAAGCAACTGTTATTTAGGTTCTTTGTTAGGGGTAAATTTGTCTTTTACATTGTTCAGGGTTTTATATATTAGGGTTTGCCTCTTAGATATTCAACACTCTGTAGCCACTTCCACTAACATAATTTTTGTACAGAACTGCAATAACTTCACATCATTTCATGGCCCTCAATGATTTCTGTACAATGAAAAACCATTATTGATCAGTAGAGACTCTTCTTCCCCCAACAATTAGTTCCTATCTATCCTTGTTTTGGAGATTCAATCACCTCTTCACACCAACATTAACAGGGTAACTTTCATGAAATTAACATCAAACCTCATCTAACAGTCTTTGGTAATTCATACCAAACCAAAAGGATAAAACTACAGAAATCAAAGAAATCAAAAGAAAAATTGCAAGCTTAAGCAAACCAAAAGGATAAAACTACAGAAATCAAAGAAATCAAAAGAAAAATTGCAAGCTTAAGTAACACAATAGCTTAGTGTGTTAAACAATATGTTTATATGCTTCTAGCAGTTTCTCAAAGATACCCAGATCAATGATTCTTTACTCTATCCACCTCTGATGCCTCTCTTTCTAGAGAATCTTGTTAGCTAACAAAGAAGCATATCACCAAATACGTGTACTCCTTTTAATGAGATTCCACGACAAACTTACTTAATATTTTGCGAGCTTCTTGTCAAACTTACCACATAATGTAACATTGCAACTTAACTGATAAGCCACCCAGAGAAAATCCATTACAAAATTTTCACACCTTTTTCATTTAAGCACTCATTTTAGCTACATAGGTTCTAATGAAGCTTTAGAAGAAAATAGCTCATCGCTGTAACTGAGTCAAAATGTTCATTGTTCAATATCTAATTCATTCGAGGCAATCCTCCTATAAACAACACATAGCTTTTAACTAAATTTGTACAAAATTTAACTTACTTCAGTGATTAAATACCAAACTAAAACGCACAATGTACAAATGCAATTCACATATATTTTATAAACCCAATTATAACCCAAGACAATATGAACTAATTGAACCAAGTTTTTCCCAAATTTTAGAAATTTATTCCATATATGAACGGAAATTAAGCAAATCCCATATAATCATCCTTCATTTATTCATACAGCTAAAAGACGTAAAAAACGAAAACCAAAAACAAGAAGAAAAAGAAACTGGGTATTTAATATTTACCTAACTGAAAATAACAGTAGGCACCTCCAGTCCAAGAGCTTCACAGCTTCAATAACGTCAAAACTTTGCATAAAATAGAAATCCAAAAACATATGCTTCCTCCACTATCCTCCCCCAATTGAAAAATAATAAAAATTCTACAGATGAAGTTCAATAAAGATAAAAACGAAAATCAAAATTCCAGAAAAGGTAATTATAGAATTGTGATTCACTAATTGTCATATACGTGGAGAAGACGGAAAGAGAGGAATTTTGCGAGGGCTTCCATGATTATCAATAGATGAGACTTAAAAACGACGTTGTGTCGATTCTGAACCACGTAAAATGACCTTTTTATTATTATTTTTTTATAGGGGCACAATTTTTTTTTAATTATATGTGTTTATATATATAGTTATATACCAGTTTTTTAAAAAGTGTAAATCGTGGAGGTCGAGTTTTAAATTTTTTGACTTAAGTGAACCGCAAACCAGAAAAGGAGAGACAAGGCAAGACACGAGAGATCAATGCGAGAGCGTTCTTGGGCGTCAAAGTCGAGTTCAAGCTTAGGCGGAGCCTAGGCGCCTATACGAGTTTTTTAGAACAGTGATATATACCACTTTCCTTTGTAGTGAAATATGACCGTAGTAGAGGATTTTAATAGATCGAGTGATTGAGAAAATTTGTTGAAATTTGATAGAGAGAGAGAGTTTTGTTTGTGGAGAGTTTGATTTTGAAGAATATGGAGAATAATATGGAGAAATTGAGAGAGATAGAAAGATATGGGTTTTGGTTTGAAGATGTTAATAAATATGGCGTACGCATTATTATTTTTTTTTTTTTTGCTCCTGGTAGAGTAAACTTCCATACGATTTGTGATAATTTTAATTTTAAAAATTTAAAATATTATTTTACTATAAGATTTTAAATTAGTATACCGCTTTTTTTGTGGTGGAATCTGACCGTATGCTCTATTATGATAATAGATTGACTCAGTAAGTAGATTTTGAAAATTTTCGACGGAAGGAAATGATCGATTGAGGAGGATGGATTGAGAAGATGAGCAAATTTTAGATATGGTTTGTTGAATAAGATGATTAAAAACAAATTTTGGAGAAGATGAAATTGAAGACAGCGTGCTTTTTTCTTCTCGTAGTGGAAAAAATTTCATACGGTCGTAATCTATACTAACTCTAAAAGATCCTAAAATGGAAAAATATTTTTGGATCAAAATAGCCTCACATATATTTTATATTTCCCAAATTGCCATTAATTAATTTAAATTGTCTTTAAAATTAGTTCAATTAAATCTTAATTAAGGTTTAAATTCTTCACATATCCATCTACCACACCCCTTCATTTCATAAATTGAATATAATTAATTGAAAACACTAGCATGTAACTCTAACGATGATTTTCACTACAATAGGTTTAAGATTGTAAAAAAATTGTGAAGAGACCATGTATCGTGAAAATTGTAGTGGAAAATTACTTTGCGTGCCTATTAGGTAAAGCTCTGAATTGTATTATCACAAATGACCTGATTATCTTGAAATAAATGTTGATATTGATAGCTTAGCAATAGCCATCGCAATTCTGTGCTTGACTTTGGAGTGCATTGCGACAGTGATTGTGGACATGTGTTTCTTGGTGGAGGTGCAGTTGGAAGGAGAATTGTCAGAGAGATTGTTTTGTGCTGTCAGGATTTGTCAAATAAAGATGAATTCTGCAACATTTGTTGATAATGCCATGTAATCAAAAAAAGTTTTGCCACGTGAAAATGAAGATGAATAATGGATTTATTGTGAATTTTATCATCAATAAGTGAATAATGGATTTGTTAAAATTATAGTGCCAAAGACCAAATTTATAGAGATGTGTTGCTTCACTTATAAAAATGCACAAAGCGTATAAAATTGTAAATGAAACTTTTACTGATGCCTTAACTTTTATACATGAAAGATAGATGTACAAAGCATGGATATGGATTATCAATCATTATTGGCTTATCAACACGTCATCTTATGTGGAAATGTCAATTGTAGTTTATTTATGCTTAAACTTTCATTATAAAAGTTTAAAATGATATATTTGGACTATTATATTTAAATTTAAATAATTTCTTTACAATTTGTTAAATTTAAAATATAATGGTACTCGAAGTTTTTAAGGTTTTTACAAGAATTTCATATAAAACCGACATCTAATATATCAAGTGTACTTATATTAACGAAATCAACTTCAAGCACATAATAAAAGTAGCCGATGACTGATTTGAAGTTCAAATGGTTGGCAATCAAGCGGAATATAAACCCAAAATTTTAGTTTTTGAAAAACTATAATTTACTTGCTTGTTATGGTCTCGACTCTTTTTCAGAAGTTCATGATTAATTATGTATAGTACTCCATTGTTTTTCTCGAATTTTCAAACAAATTGATAGTTTTTATAATATTTAAACATGCGGTATTGATTGAGGGTTAGATAGATAAAATAAAAAAATAACTATCGAACTTTTGTTATTTAAAAATTTCAACAAACAAAAATAAAATTTACGATGTTATTACAAAATCACATGTGCAAAGCACTTGTTATTAACTAGTAATTATAAGCTTTCCCAAACATATAAAATGATGCTTCAAAAAAATTAAAATATTTTATTAGAATATTTCTATACTTTACCAAATATACCATAATACTTATAAACATGTGTGGTTATTTAAAGCAACGAAATGTCACGAGAGTCTCGAAATTGATTAATTAAAAGCAACTAATTACTAATAACTCATAAAGTTCCCATAAATGAAGAGGGAGTCGAATAGTTTATCAGCTAATTATCAAGAACATTTCTATAGTCTGTTTGTAAAAAAAAATTATAAGTATTTGTTTCAAGTAGAGGGAGAAAATGTCTCTTTAGAAGATCAAAGATTCATGTACTTTAATGTTCAATCAATCTTCATTTTCTTCATTTATTGTATAATTGCTGAATAGTCTGAAAAGAAGCAATTTTTCAAATAATTAAATCTACATATATTTTAATTTATTCGTCCATACTTAATTTCTGATTTTTTTTTTCATAATCTCCTAGATACATGATGACTTTTATTTAATATTATTGTATTTATAATTCTTCTATATTTCCATTTGATTGTTGGTATACAAGTTTTTGAGGAAACAAGACAGTTTTCATTAAGCTTATAAAGCTTTTGCCAGTTTAATATTTAATCAAGTGAGCTACTTCAATTTTTTGATCTCCTTTGGCTTTTATTTAATTAATTACTTTCATAACTTTCATTTTTGTCATAAAAGTTTAAAATGCATCCTAGAAAACAACAATAAGGATTTGAAAAATAAAAGAAAAAGAGAAAAAATCTAAAAAATGTGCTCTTCACAGATTTATTGTTAAAGGAGCCAAAAATGTAGACCAAGTAATTGAAAATTAAAAAAAATGACATTGATGAAAATGAAGATGTTGAAGAAAAATTGAGACTTAATGAAAATGATAAAAATGAAGATGTTGATGGTGAATTTTTTAAGGAAAATGATACTAATGAAGATGTAGATGTAGATGATCTAATTCATAATAAATCCATTCCCATCAACATTTATGATACAAGAACTTGAGATAATCTTAATATAAAATATAGAGATTTGTTATTAATAAATAGTTGTACAAGATATCTTTCAATAAAAAAAAAAGTCATAAAGATAATTTATTTAGATGTTTCTCTTCAAATTTTTACACTTGTTACTTATCAAATGGTGAGAAACGTGATAAGTCATTGATGGTTTGTTCAAGTGATGTTGATAGAGATTTTTATTTTTGTTGCAAGTTATTTTAAAGTGGTTTACAAAAAGAGTCGATTAATAAATGAAGTATTGTAAAAAATAAACAAATATTTAAATGTCATATTTTTGCAATGAAATATTATTATTGGAATATAATTTATTTTTTCTTAATATATTTGTTAGTTAAATGAAATGGAACCATTTTAAATTGTTGCACATGACACTCAAAATCTCAGGGCGCCCTGGAGATCGCAATGGGGTTGGGCACCCATTTTCCCGTCCCTTGTCCCCCACCGAGAATTTTTTAGAGACGTGGGAGTGCGGACATGTCAGGAAAGAGATTAAATGTCTATATTTTTTTTTGTCATATTTCCTTATTTATATATTTTTTAAATACAATTTAAATTTAAAATATAAAACAAAATAAAAAATAAAAGTCGGGATGTAGACCATGTCCCGTTGCCGTCCCGATTCCTGGCAGGGGCGGTGCATTTTTAAATCTTTTGTTGGATAAGTCCCTAAGAAAATACAATATAGTCAGACTTTTAAGTATGTCATGTAAAAACTAAAAAGAAATTCATAAAAATTATAAAATTATTTTGGAAAAAGTTGAGGAAAATTCTCTTCACTCAGTGGCACTATTGATAATTTAATGAGAAATGTCGAAAATGATATGCAAAAAGTCTAATTTGCCTTTTTTGCATAAATATTCACATTATTGTGCAGACGAAATGTCATCCACCACGAAGGTAGATTTCACGTACACCATAGGTGCACGTAGTCCAGGTTGTATGTAACTTTGCTTATTTTAGGAGCTTTTAGTACAGTTTCAAAAAACTCCAATCTGCACAAAGAATATCCATCTTCTTTGTTCCACAAACACACTTTCCCAACCAACTTTAATCTTCTTTCTTCTGCAATTCCACATATCAAGACAATTTAGCGTTGTTAGTCAATGTAGGAGTATGAGTTTAGCATTAAACGATATGATTTTCTCACAAATTTGAGTTGCTTTTCACAAAACTGTTTTTGAAAACAGACTAGAGATTTATACATCCATGCATCTTGTTGACATCTCTTGTTTTTGTAACAAATGTGGCGTTTGAAAATTATTTACAGATACAATCTTAGCGTCAAGGATTTGAAACACCATAGGGTTTTTTTTTTTTTTTTGAAAAAAAAATCTAATCTCTAAATATGCAGCAACAAATTTTTGCGAGTAGGTTGACCTGCATGTGGAGAGGTTTTGTTATAGATAGCAAGACACACTCGGATGAAGTTGTTTTGGTAAGATCAAGTGGCCGATAAATGGTACTTTATTCGCCAAGCGAGGACTATAATTAAGAGTCCCATGGGATTATTAGTGGAGTATAGAGTTGATTGAATATGAAGATTGTCACTTATTTTAGTTGCTTTCTTTATTTTTGAAATAACGTAGTCCTATGCAAGGAATAAGTTATTAATAAAATGTTGCTTATCCCGTATGAATTACCTTGTGATTGTGTGTTGGTTGGAAAATCTAATAATGAGATTTTTTTTTTTTTGCCTTAAGGATATGGCACGACCAAACCAAATTAATCTAATATGGGATCTACTAAGGGTTGTCCAAGACCTTGATAGACAAGCACAACGCGTCACCTCGATCCAAATGTTCATTTGGAAGGACAATGAATGAATTCTGTTGTCAAGCAGTTTATGAGGTATAGACCTCCCACGCTTGATGAAGGCTAATGTTGATCTATGGTTGACTTTAATATTAAGTTTTGATCATAACAAACAAATTAATCTTGTTTTACTACAATTGATTTAATGTGATCATAATCTTCAAAGCGTTCAATGATAAATCAATCATCATCAAAGATCAAGACTATCATTACAAATCGGACTCTCAAAGAAGGCAGAGATCAAAAGCACTTCGTTCATGTACTCAAGACGAGAGCTCAAGAGTCATTTCAAGAAAGATCAAAGACTAGGGTTTTAGACCAAATGTAAATGTACTACTACTTTAATCTATCGCATTGAATGATAAGAGCTCAAAAATAATTTTATGCACAAAAACTATTTTGATATCATCTGCATAAATTTTTTTTGATCAAAGTTAAAATAGATTTTTTCAAAACTTTTTAGATTAGATATTTCGGTCATCCGATCTCTAGTTAGGTCTAACTAACTTCATCGACCTCTCGACTTATTGAAACATAGGTCAACCGAACATCCAACATTCAAAAATTTGACTGTTTTATCTTCTGACCATGTATTGTTCAACGCTTCTTTTTGGTCATCCAAACTTACGTAGGTCGACCAATCTCTTATCCAAGCTGACAAAAAATTTTGTAGATATTTCTCTTTAAATTTTATTTCTTCTGCAATCAATGAAGACACTTACAAGAGCATTAAAGAGAAAAATATTTTTAGAAAATATTTGAACCTTCATTACATTAATTTCTTCTACATCTTCACATTGAAATTTTTTGATTGATTGAATCAAACTTTTAAACCATTATATTCATCAAAGTCTCTCATCTGACATTTGAGCTTTTATTCATTGCTACTTATTGAAGTGTTAGTCTCTCTTAGTACTTAATTTATTTCTATAATTTATTAAGAGAAAAAATTCACTGTAAATTAATTTTTTATACCTTTGGGTCATATTGAAATTTTTTAAAGCTTAATATTGTATAATGATCGGTGCTTCTTATTTGTAAGTCACTAGAAGCATTGTAAAAGTTTTGATTGCACCATAAGTCAATCAATATAATGAAAATGCCTTGCTTGTGATGGAGAACTTGGTAACGGAAGAAGTAGATCATTGGTTTGAATCCAACCTTCAAAAACATATCATTTGCATTCTCTGTAATCTTTTATTTATTTATAGTTAGCTTACAATTATTAATTAATTGATCTACATATCTTAAATTGCTTGTTTTGAAATTATTTTTCGAAAAAGTTTTAAAAAAATTAAGTCACCCTATATTGGTTAGTTAATCTTGGGCTATCAGCTTTAACCCTTTGGCTGCTCGAGGAATGGATTATGAGTCTTGAACATATCTTTCATCACATCGCCTGCATCGATGGTCAAAGGTATAGTGTATAGAAATTTTATGCTCATATGAGCATTTGGAGATTGGTGGGAGTCTACTTCCAGAACTAGGATCGAATAGTAACAATAAACTTGACGTGGACTGAGTTCAAGATGAGGTGCTGGCAAAGTATTTTTTGCAAGCACAAAGGGATTTCAAGGAGATAAAATTTATGTAGCTCAGGCAGGGTAACAAGTCCATGGAGGAATATGAAAGAAAGTTTGAACAGTTGTGTAGGTATGCACCACATTTGGTGGATATATAGGCGAAGAAGGCTAGGAGGTTTGAGCAAGGACTACGACTTGAGATTAGCATGATTATCATATCTCACTAGCTCACTTCTTATCGTGATGTGCTGTAGAGGGCTCTAGCCATGTCTCTCAAGAAGGAGTCGATTGAAAAATATAACCGTTTGGAATCCTCCGACAAGAGAAAGTGGAATGACCAAGGAAAAGGAAATGAAGTAGAAATGATAAGAATACGAACTACAAGAGTAGCTCTAATCAAAGAAGTAGAGCTATAACCCCATGTCCCAAGTGCTAAAAGAATCACCGAGAAAAATGTATGCAAGGAAAAATCGTCGGTATTTGTTGTAGCAAGCCATTTCATGTCGCCATGAATGACAAGGATCCATGAATGACAAGGATCCACAAATGAAGAAAGATGATGACCAAGATAAGAACAAAAAATGGAATGCTTAGGTTTTTGCTATGACCCAAAGAAAGGCAAAATAGAATTCAACGTAATAGTAGTTGTTTTCTAGTATATAACATACCTGCTTATGTTTTTTATTTTATTTTGGTGATACGTATTCCTTTATTTCTACTTCTTTTCATCAATGAGGCTTGTATGATTTGTGAGAAAACAAATGATGAACTAGCAATTAGTATTTGTTCGGGTAAGTCTCTTAGTACTAATCTTCTCTCAAAAGTGGTTAGTCTACAGCCTGATGAGGAATGTTCAGAGACAAACCTATACCTGTTGGATATGAAGTATTTTGATGTAATTTTGGGCATGGATTGGTTGGAGACAATCATTCAACCATTTGATGTTTTGAAAAAGAAATGGTTGTTCGATCGGGAAGAAATAAGAAGTGTTTCTTTAAGGCGAAGATCAAACTCTTACCAAAAAAGTGTCTGCAATGAATACGGAGAGATTGTTGAAGAATGAGTCATGTCAAGGATTTTAGTTAGTATAAGCAGTACACATCAGTTAAAGCTATCAATTGCTGATGTACCAGTTCTGAAGGATTTCTTAGACGTAATGATCAATCAGGTATTTCATGAGATAGACCTTTAGAATTCACAAATGATCTAATACGTAGAGCGAGAGATCGGTATCCAAGGCTCGTACAGAATAGCACAAAAGGAGATGCTGAAGTTGTAGTTGCATAAGTTGTTAAATAAAAGTTTTATTCGATCGAGTGTTTTACCATAGGTTTCTTCAGTACTCTTTTGTGAAAAGAAAGATGGATCGATGCAGATGTGCATCGATTATCGAGAATTCAATAATCTGGCGGTTAAGAATAAATATTCGCTCCCAAGGATTGAAGATTTATTTGATCAGCTGAGAAGAGTTAAGGTGTTTTCAAAAATTGATTTAACATCTAGGTATCATTAATTGAAAATTAAACAAGTGATAATCCTAAGATAGCATTCTGAATACTCTATAGACATTATGAGTTTACAGTTATGTATTTTAGTATAACTAATGCTCTGACGGTGATCATGGATATGATGAATCGAGTTTTTCATCAATACATGGACCAATTTGAAATAATATTTATTAATGACATCTTAGTATACTTTAAGGATTAAGAGCAACTCGAACAACTAGTTTCGTATAGTTTTGGAGACATTAAAGATGCGAGAAATTTTATGCCCAAGTTTAAGAAATGTGAATTCAGACTTGACCGAATCGATTTTCTCTGGCAAGTGGTGAGGAATCAGGGTATTGAAGTTCATCCAGCTAAAGTAGAAGTCGTAACCAAATGGGCTAGATGAATCAATCATGGTGAAATATGCAATTTCTTAGGCTTAGCAGGTTCCTACATGAGGTTCATTGAAAGATTTTCCAAATTTTTCAATCCATTGACTCGATTGACAAGAAAAGAAATAAAGTTTCATTGTTCGGAAGAATGCGAGCAAGGTTTACAATTGTTAAAGTAGAGACTAGTTGCGATGCCAAATTTGGCAATCCCGAAAGGTTCATATGAGTTTGTTATTTACGACAATGCATCTAAGCAGGGATTAGGATGTGTGTTGATGCAATAGTGATCGCATATGCTTCAAAGTAGTTAAAGCAGTATGACTAGTTACGACAACAGTGCAGGCTCTAAAAATATGGCGTCATTATTTATATGAAAGTAAATGTGTGATCTACACAGACCATAAAAGTCTAAAGTATTTCTTCATCCACAAGGAGTTTAATTATAAGTGCATTGTGTGCACTTATTGGACTTTAAAACTAAGCTTTTGTTCTATTAGTTTGATTATTTTCTACTTAATTTAGCTTACTTTCCTTTATTTTCAGTATTGTACTCGGTTTATAAGCAATTGGAGAAGAAAATACGAAAAAAACAATAATTTAGTGAATGTCTATAAAGTATGGGGACTCGATTTCACTAAATTGGAACATAAAGGATCATATTGGAGGCAATTGGAAGAATTGAGGACTAAAGTAGCCAAAATTCAAAACTAGAGGGCAAAACACACATAACAAAATCTTTTGTTCTAGGCGATCGCCAAAGCAAATAAGTTGGACGAAAACCCAGCTTAAGAAATTGGACGCAGAACATTTTTCTTTGGCCTGGGTGATCGCCAAGTTTACATTGGGAGATCGACCAATGCAATTTTCTACCAATGGATTTTTTTACCCTTTTGCGTTTTACTCTAACTAGAAAAAAATTTTGGATACCATTTTTACAATTTTTTTAGATCTTTTAGGACACTATTAGAAGACTATATATATGAGTTCTTAACCCAAAATTAGGGTTGGTAATTGCTAGAGAATTTCAATAGGAGAAACAAGAAATGAAAATTGAAAAATCATCCAAACAAGATTGAACGAAGAACAAAGATTACATATTGAAATTTCTTCTTATCCGGGTGATAGATTTATCTTTTCTTTTTGTTTTCTTTCTCTTAGTATGCTATGCTAGATTATTTTGTTCAAGGATTGCGATGAAACTTGTATGATGAACCTTTAATTATTTGAACTTAATATTTGATACTCAAACACGTTTTTAATTTTAAACAATTGATATTGATTTCTTTCATCTACAATTATATGCACAATGATTGTATGATTTTTGGACTTGTTTTACCTTTGAGAGATTAAAAATAAGTTAGACATACTATCAATTGTTGTACAATATGTAATCATGAATGAAAAAATTTCATGACATAGACAAAGGATAAATTATTTTAAGCAAAAAGGTTTACCTTAGGAGAGAAGCCTCAAATTTTGTGTATATATAGGAGGTGGACCTATTTATCTATCAACAATACATCATTTGTTGGTCTCATAAAAATACCTATCATTCCGTTTACAAACTACACATTTAAATTCCAATGATTTATAAGATGAATGATATTATTACAATCCACCGAGTGTTAGGTGTTGTGTGTTGGCATTAGGATGGCTGGGTTTAAGGTAGGGCTGTTGGCATATTGAAATTAATTATTGTTAAATCTTTTTTTTTTCGTTGTCTATTTTTAGTTTTCGTATTTTCGTCAAAATGATGATGAGAACCTCCAGCCACCCAACGACCACCTAGTCGATTATAATGGTATTCAATATCTTCTAATTTCTTAGCTTAAAATGTACAATGTGTAACTAGGATTGAAAAAATTTTCATGACGTTAATAATGATGAATTGCTTGAGCCAGAAAGGTCCATCTTAGGAAAGAGACCTCAAATTTTGTGTAAAATATAGGAGGTGGACCTTTTAGTAAAATCAATACATCAATTGTTGGAGTCCTGTTTAATGCCCCGGTGGCATTGTTATAACGCCCAATCGGAGCGTGTGTCATGCAATTATCGCACGAAACAGAAAGTCCTCATCGTGCATTATTGCATGAGTGTAAAGTGGGGACTTTACACTCACGCAATAATCGTGACGACACACGCCCGCCAAGATTATAACAACGCCCACCGGCATTATATAACAACGCACCGGGGGCATTAGATCAATATTCTCAATTGTTGATGTTATGAAAACTTTAAATTTCCAATTACATACTACACACTTAGAGGTGTCAATCCGGGTCCCTACCGCCTCGATGAAGCCGGTGACGACTACCAGACAGAAAAAGTCCACCCCGACGAGTTGCGGGGGCGGGTCAACCCACCACAAAATTGAACACAAGCCCGCCCACCCGTTGGCCCATCCGCGTCGAGCCCATGTGGGCATGCGGTTCGACCAGACTCGCCCGTATGAATAAAAAATTAATTTTTTTAAAATTACTAAAAAGTTTAGTTACTTATTGTAATTCAAAAAAAATGTTTACATATATAACAAAAATGTGTTAAATTACTAAATAAAAAATAAATAACAATGATAAATTCACATTTGTTAATTTTTTTAAGGGTAAATAGCACTAGGGGTCCCTAACCTTTGGACCTTGTAACGATAGGGTCCCTAACCTTCTATTTTGAACTCCCGGGTCCTTAACCTATGAAACGTTAGCAACTGAAGTCCTTTTTTGACCAAAACTGTTAGTTTGACCGTTAAATGGTCAAAATTTTGTTGAATAGACCAAATTACCCTTAAATTAAATGATAAAAAACAAAAAAATATTGCAACTAAACCCCAACAAAAAAAAATAATTGCAACTGAAGTCCAACCCAACCACTTCATCTTCTCCAATTTGCCGCCGCCCATCACCACCACCAAAAAATTTCCGTCACCGCCGCAGTGTACAAAACCATCGGCAACCTTTCACACCAAGAACCTCTCACAGTCCCCAAAGATCGCGGCAACCTCTCACCTCTCAAACGACGCAGCAAAACAAGAAAGAAATATCAAACCACCCACCCTACCCCAAAGACCTTCACGGCAACCTCTTACAAACCAAGAAGGCACTTCGCTTATCTTACCAAAGCAAAGACCAAATATTGAGGGAAAAAATGGATTTGCTTTCTTTCATTACCCAAAATTTCCAGTCCCAATTTTCACCCAACCCATCCGATTACGCATGTGATTTGATTTCTCCCATGATGATTCTTTTTTACTCTCGCGGACTCCTCTGCGGACTCCTCTTTCGCCGTCTTGTTGACACCTCGCCAAGTGTAACCACCACCACCACAACGCTAACGCCCAAATTTAATCCACGGTGGCGCTTCAACCCTCACCACCAAAGATCCAAGCTCCATCAACAGCTTGCGTTATGGGTTCCGTTTGACTCGGCCAGAGAAGATGGGTACCTGTTTGTGAAAAATTGGGCACAAAAATTCAAGCTTCGGCAAGGCGAGTTTGAGGGAAAAGAGAACGTGAGAGAAAATTGAAGGCTAGAAGAGCAGATTTCTGGTTCTTGAGAGGAGGAGAGAGAGAGAGAGGGGGGGCTCGCCGCCAATGTAGAGGAGGAGGGAAAAGGGAGGAGGAGAGATTAATTTGGGGGTTTAGTTGCAATTTTTTATTTTGTTGATTGGGGTATAGTTGCAATTTTTATTTTATTATTCTTTTCTTTTCTTTTTTATCATTTAATTTAAGGGTAATTTGGTCTATTCAACAAAATTTTGACCATTTAACGGTCAAACTAACGCTTTTGGTCAAAAAGGACTTCAGCTTGCTAACGTTTCATAGGTTAAGGACTCGGAGTTCAAAATAGAAGGTTAGGGACCCCATCGTTACAAGGTCCAAAGGTTAGGGGCCCCTAGTGCTATTTACCCTTTTTTAATTCAATTTCTATTTTTATTTATATATTTAAAGACTAAAACGTGAACAGCATCTCATCACATCTTTCACTTTAAACGGCTTCCGCCATTTGTTTTTTTTAGTTTTTTAAATATCATTTCAAATATGAAAGTTTGAATTTTCTCGCCCATTTTTTTTTTAAAAATCAAAGCGGTTCATAGGCCGCCCGGGTTGGCCTCTTCGGCCCGTGAACGGCCCCATGGGTTGGCCTCCTCGGCTGCGTGAATGCCCGCCCGGCCACTGGGCCACCCCATGGTTCCGGGTCGAGGCGGGTGGGTCGATGCTGGGCTCGATCGGACCGCCCGTCTTGACACCTCTATACACACTTAATTCTAATGATTTATGAGATAAATGATATTGTTATAGTCGACTAAATGATACTGTTATAATCACCGGGTGTTAAGTGGTGGGTGTTGGCATTAGGGTGGCTAAGGTTTAAGATAGGTTGTTGGCAGATTGAAATTAATTATTGTTAAATGTATAATATCTAATCAGGAATGACAATTCTTGGTCGATTATAATAATCTTCATTGTTTGCCAATTCTTTAGCATCAAATGTACAATATCTAATTAGGAATGAAATTTTTTTTTTTTTGACGTCATTAAAGGATCAATTGCTGGAGCAAGAAAGGTTCACCTAAGGAGAAAGGCCTCAAATTTTGTGTAAATATAAGAAGTGAATACTTTTAGCTAGACCAACATACTATTCGTTGATCTCATGAAAAATTTGTCATTCCCAATGACATACTAAACATTTAATTTTAATGATCTATAAGATAAATGATACTGTTAGAACATCTCCAATGCATTCAATGGATTGGAAAAAATGATGTGCCACATCATCAAATAGACAATGTCTATTAAAATTACTTCTTCAATGCACAATGTGAAATACTATATGAGGCTGACATGGCACCAGAAAAAATAGAAGATGGGAAGTACTCCTTCTACATCTAGACGCTCCGTGAGATAGGATGAGTCGACAATTTTTAATTTTTACTTAACTTTTAAAAATTACATTAAGTGGATTAGTTGTATTATTTTTAATTTTAAAAAATAAATGCCACATAATCAACATTATTGGATTGTAAAAGGAACCCATTGGAGTGAATTTTTGGACTTCACCGTCTATTCATTCTACATAATCTACAAGTTCGTTTATTTGATTCTTAGACGTCAACCACAATCTATTGAGTGCATTGGAGATGCTCTTATAATCGATCGTGTGTTAGGTTTTGGGTGGTGGCATTATGGTGGCTAGGATTTAGGGTAAGGCGGTTGGCAGATTAAAATCAATTATTTTTAAATCTTTTCTCTATAATACATGGTAAATTATAATTGTATTTAAGCATTAAATGTACAATATGGAATAACGAATGACAATTTTCATGAACGTCAATAAATGATGAATTGTTGGGCCTACCTTATGAAAGAGGCCTCAAATTTTGTGTAAATATAAGAGGTGGACACTTTTAGCTAGGTCTCCACAAAACGAATTGAATCCGTGAGTTTGAAATCGTTAGTTCGGGTCCATGTGGACCCGTCAATATTTTAGTTTTAATCCAAACTCAACTGTTTGAAAATAGTTTGGTTTAAGTTTCAATATTTAAAAAACTGCTTAAACCAAACCAAACTGTTTTTTTATTATTTATAACTAAAAATAATAAATTAATTCTACTTACATTCATATTTAAAAAGTGAACAAAGTACAATGCAATAAGAAATTTATTGGGCTGATTTATTTAATTTTTGCCAAACTAGTGGGCCATTGGCCCATAACCCATAAGTTTATTATTGGGCTCAATTATTTACTAATTTATGTCAATTTCCTCCTCATTATCATTTTTTTCTACGACAAATATTAATGTAATGTAACAATTGAGAAAATATTAATACAATGTAATATTTATGTTTAAAAAGTTCTCGTTTAAGCTTGTATTGATAATTTTAGACAAATTTACTTATGTTTTAATTTGTTTTAAATGCGTTACTACTATGTCGATACGAAACCGTGGTTTAAAACCGTATCGAACCGTAAAAAATAGTTTGATTTGGTTTGGTTTGAAAAATGAAATGTTTTGATTTGATTTGAAATTTTCCAAACCATTTTAAATGTTTTGGTTTGAAAATAGGTCAAAAACCGTCTAGAACCAAACTGTGTTCTCCCTAACTTTTAGCTAAAGCAATGCATCATTTGTCAATCTCATAAAAAACTTGTCAAATTAAATAAATATTTCACACTTAATTATAATGATCTATAAGATAAATAATATTGTTATACTCGACCGGATGTTAGATGTGGGGTGCTGGCAACAAGGTGTCTAGGGTTTAGGTATCACTATTGGCAGGTTGAAATCAATTGTAGTTAAATCCTTTCTATTCTTGTCAATATTTTAGTTTCTATATTTTGGTCAAAATCATGATGAGAACCTAGTCGTCCAACCACCACCTAGTTCAAATATGATAGTATTCATTGTCTTCCAATTCCTTCGCATTAAATGTACAATATGTAATCATAAATGACAAAATTTTCATAACTTCAACAAAGGATGAGTTGTTGTAGCCAGAAACGTTCACCTTACGAGAGAAGCCTCAAATTTTGTTTAAATATAGAGGTAGTCCCTTTTAGTTATCAACAATTCATCATTTGATGATCTCATGAAAAACTTGTCATTCTCGATTACATACTACACACTTAATTCTAATGATTTATGAGATAAATGATAATGTTATAATCGACCATGTGTTAGATTTTGGGTGGTGGCAATAGAGTGGCTGGGGTTTAGAGTAATGCAGTTGGTAGATTGAAATCAGTTATTGTTAAATCTTTTTTATTGATTGATGAGAACCCCGAGTCGCCTGATCACCACCTGGTGAATTATAATAGTATTCATTATTTTCCAATTCCTTAGCATTAAATGTACAATATGTAATAAGAAAAAACAATTTTTTCATGACGTCAACAAATGGTGAATTGTTGGAGCCAGAAAGGCACACCTTATGAGAGATGCCTCAAATTTTGTGTACATATAGGAGGTGATGCTTTTAGCTAAAGCAATACATCATTTGTTGATCTAAAAAATACTCTTCAATCTCGATTACATATTACACACTTAATTCTAATGATCTATAAGATAAAAGATACTTGTTATAATCGACTGGGTGTTAGGTGTGGTGTGTCGGCATTATAGTGGCTAGGGTTTGGGTTTGGGTTTGGGTTTGGGATTGGGGTTGTTGGCAGATTATAATCAGTTATTGCTTTTTTTATTCTTTTTCTTTTTGTGTCTATGTTTTAGTTTTCACATTTTGGTCAAAACGATTAAGCCCCAGCAACTCAACCACCACATTGTTGATTATAAAAGTATTCATTATCTTACTTCCTTAGCATTAAATGTACAATATGAAATCAAGATTGACAACTTTTTCATGACATTGACAAAAGATTAATTAGTTTAGGCAGAAAAGTTCACCTTAGGAGTGAGGCCTCAAATTTTGTGTGTATATAGGAGATGAACCCTTTTCGGCTTTAGCTATCAACAATACATCATTAGTTTATCTCATTAAAAAAACTTGTCATTCCCGATTACAAACTACACACATAATTTTAATGATCTATGAGATAAGTGATACAATTATAATCAACTAAGTGTTAGATGTTGGGTGTTGGCATTAGGGTGGCTGGGGTTTAGGGTAGAACTATTGGAAAATTGAAATCAATTATAGTTAAATCTTTCTATTCTTGTCAATATTTTAGTTTCTATATTTTGATCAAAATGATTATGAGAACCCCAGCCGCCCAACCACCACGTGGTCGATTTAATAGTGTCCATTATATTCAAATTTCTTAGCTTGAAATGTACAATATATAATCAGGAATGACCATATTTTTCACGACATCAACAAATAATGAATTGCATCATGGGCCACAAAGGTTTACCTTAGGAGAGACGCCTCAAAATTTTCATGACGTCGATAAAGGATGAATTGTTGTAGCCAAAAAGGTTCGTATTAGGAGAGAGGCCTCAAGTTTTGTTTAAATATAGGAGGCTGGTAGGCCCTTTTAGCTATCAACAATACATCATTTGATGATCTTATGAAAAACTTGTGACTCCCGATTACAAACTACAAACTTAATTATAATGATTTATGAGATAAATGATACAATTATAATTGACCTCGTGTTAGGTGTTGGGTGGTGGCATTATGGTGGCCGTGGTTTAGGGTAGGGCGGTTGGCATATTGAAGTTAACTATTGTTATATCTTTTTATTCAAGTACTTTTTATATTTTGGTCAAAATGATGATGAGAACCCCCAACCGCCCAACCACCATCTCATCGATTATAATAGTATTCTTTATCTTCTAATTCTTTGGCATTAAATGTACAATATGCAATCAGGAATGAAAAATTTTTTATAACGTCAACTGTAAGGAATTGACGTATATACATGCACAGTGAAATTAAATCTGCAATTCTTATAAACCGGATCAACTTTGTACTTAGATAGAATTCGTGATAAAAATTAACTATTGTTTAATTTTTCAATATAACCAATCATTTTCAATACATGTGCACTGAATGAAGATCTTTTTACCGTCATACCTCTAAGTAATATTTTGGATGTCTCATACTGTTTAGTCTGTGATCGTACATCATTCGACTCCTTTCAATGATATTGTTATAGACAACCACACCCTTGTGCAGCTTTTCTAACTCATATGACATACTGCAAGCATCACATGTTGTATTGTTACTATCATCACTGTGTTATTGTAAGCATGCACGTTCTCCGACGTAGCCTTTTCAGTAGGAGCTTTCGACATTGGTTGCTAAATGAAATATCCAATTTTTCCTTTTTTATGCTTGAGAACAATTCTCAAATTGCGATTGCCGGTCCGTAAAATTAGGTCTAGTATATTTGTTGACGTCTAATATGCCTCTCAAACTCATATGGTTACTCATGATTCAGCAAATAAATAACAAGATAGAACAATTAATTACATGCTAAAAAAATTAATTTAAATATAGAAAATTAATTTAATTATGGACTTATATTAAATTAATTATACTCTCACTGTTTAAATTGAATTAATGACCCTCAAACATTAATCAATAGAACAAGTTGGATTTTCAGTGGACTAAGATCCCTTTTATTTTATTAGAACTTTAAACGACTTAACAAGTCCTAATAAAACATCTAAGAAGATACTCTATCAATCAAGTAGACAACTTATTGTCACACACATCTTATGTGTTTATTTGATTGTACTCCTAAAATTTTATTTTCTTGAGCGACTCAAAAAAAAAAAAATTAGTTAAATTCAACCAATTGTTCGGAAATATCGAATGTTTTATAGTGATAAACATATCTATGAGCGAGTAGCCTTAAGCGACTCAACAAACTACCATCAATAATAAACTCTAATTTTTTTTACTATAACAATGGAAGACACGTTGTATTAACAATTTAATACAAATTTAATATTTAGATAAAGAGAGGTTTGTCTCGTTACATTTATATATATTAACTAACATCCAACATGTAATCAATCATTTATAATAATAAGTTTGGATGATTATGGACTTTATCTATCTAGTTTTCCTGAGCCAAAAGAAAGACTAGTTGGTCAATTCCTATGGAATGTTGCATTCGATCATCGAATGCTAGATGCAACCATCTCTATCTCCCCTCGCAACGCAGCGTATCTTATATTAATTGCTTCATTGTGGTCCAACTGCAACTTGTATCATATACTAGTTGGCATGTAGGCCCAGATAAATACACATACAGGCTCATAATAAATAAATAGTTTGAAAACTCAATTAAATAAATAATAGGCTTGCAGTCCCACTTAATTAAATAATAAGCTCGTAGGCCCAACCAACGATCAACATGAATAATTAATCATACAACCAATTGTATGGGTCGAGTCCATAATCATCCATTAAACATCTATTTTAATATCTAATATTAAAAAATATATTAATTTCTAGACATTTTAGAACGAACTAGACGTGAATAATCTAATTAATTAATTAATTTTCAACAATAAAATTAAACAATTAATTCAATTAATCAATTAATTTTATTAATGAATGAGATTTTTCAAAAATTATTTTATCTCCCAATTAAAGTCATGCCCTAAATTGAGGATAAAAATGTATAAGGTCATAATTACAATTTTATAAACTAATAAGTTAAAGTTTAATCCGGTCAGAAATTCATAATATGGTTAAAAACGATATTTTGTTAATTTTGAATATTTGACTAACATTAAAAAAATTAATAATTACAATTTTTCCAAAAAAATTAAAATTGCATTTGAGACCATATTTTTCTTTTAAAACTTGAGGACTTACTGTGCAATTTTTGAAATTGCACAGTTAATCCTGTGATTAATAAAATCAGTTGGCTTTCTTGTGAAATTTTGAAATTGCACATAAACCCCTTTTATAATTTTAAAACATTGGACCCTTCATTTGTAATTTCTAAAATTGCGAGAAGGCCCATTTAAATCCTTTAAAAATTAGGGGGCTTTCCATGCAATTTCAAAATTGCCGAAAGCCCCTATCGCCACTAGTCAAACAGAAACCCAAAAGGGTTGTTTATAGCAACGGCGACGCGAGATCATGCCGTGAATAACTAGCGATGATCGGATCACTTTTCTCACGTGGCGATGTCCACTACTCCCAAGGCTCATCTTACCATCGGCTTCCATGCGCCAAATGGTGGTGCTTTCGACCAATTAAATCTGTTCCATTAAATCCAAAACCAATTTTAGATTTATCTTTTTTTTTTCAAAATTCACAATTTTTTTTTTTACTATCAAAACTCAAATCAAATTAATATATCAACAACAATTATCGTCCAATTCATCAAAGCAGTCTAACAAATTCTAACAAGTAATAAGGTGGTCTCTGATAACCACTGTAAGAAATTGACGTATACATGCACATCGAAAATTAGCTTTGACAGTGTAAGGCTAAATATTTTAGACATTTTAGAACGGACTAGACGTGAATAATCTAATTAATTAATTAATTTTCAATAATAAAATTAAGTAATTAATCCAATTAATCAATTAATTTTACTAATGAATGAGATTTTTCAAAAATTATTTTATCACCCAATTGAAGTAATAAGTTAAAGTTTAATCTTGTTAGAAATTCAAAATATGGTTTAAAAACGATTTTTTGTTAATTTTGAATATTTGACCAACATTAAAAAAAATTTAATAATTACAATTTTTTCAAAAAACATTAAATTTCCATTTAAGATCCTATTTTTCTTTTAAAACTTGAGGACTTAGTGTGCAATTTCAGTCCCGTGATTAAGAAAATCAATTGGCTTTCTTGTGAAATTTCAGAAATTGCACAGAAAATCCTTTTATAATTTTAAAACATTGGGCCTTTCATTTGTAATTTCTGAAATTACAAGAAGGCCCATTTAAATTCATTAAAAATTAGAGGGCTTTCCATACAATTTTGAATATTGCAAAGTGGCTCCCGTCTCCAAACTTCCAAAATGTAGAAAGCCTTTAGGGTTTCTGCTAGGTGGTGCTTGATCGACCGGCGAATCATTTAGCAGATGGTCATGCTTGGTGTCAACACCGCACCACCGCCACTAGTCTAGTCGACAAACACGCGCACGCTACTATAACAACAGCCTTGTGAGGTTGCCACCGCAAGAACCAAAAGCATCGACCACTGTTTCTCGTGGCAGTGTCCTGTAATGATGAAGTGGTAGAAGCACCAGCAGAAGAACCAGGAAGAACAGAAGAATGGAAATGGGGAAGGAAGAAAAAAAAGGACCAACCATATTACCTAAATTTCAAATATAGAAACGGTGCCGTTTTATTTAACTTCAGTTTAATTAAAAAACTTACATTTTGTTAAGTTGTAATGTTAGAAACACATTTTTGGCTTGTTGCTGGTATATTACGTGGATAGGAGAGATAAGAAAATCTATGATTGTTTTCAAGAGAATGTTGGAAATTCCTTCCACCACCTTCTCTGCAATTCATCTTCTTCATTACGTTTTATCTCCATTTTATGTTTATCTCCCTCTTTCTTATTCAAATTAAATTAAATTCACAGATATTTGTTCAGATTTCACTTTCGGGCAGTAAAAGATTTCTAGATTCTGATTATAGTTTGAATTTCTCCATTATCGGATTCAAACTATAACAATTGGTATCAGAGCATTAAAGATCTTTGGAGACACAAATATGGAAACTAGACAAAAAGTGATTAAGGAGCACCTTAAGAAGATGAACAAGGACCTCAGTGACTTGGGTCTTGCTTATTCTACCTTGGTTGATAAGATGGAGTCCTCTGATAAAGTTCTTAAGAGTTTGTGCTGTAATCAAGATGGAATAGAGGATTTATTGCAGGATATAAACTCTAAATATTAATCCCTAGTGGCTATGATGGCTAGGCTGAACGTGGCTCAAAATGACTAGAAGAATAAGCAAATTGAGGGTGCTAGTATTGGGACTAGGGTACATGATACTGATATGGGGATCAAAAATGTCCCTAATCAGAGAGGATTTAATGAGGAAATGGGCTACACTAAATTATCTAAAATTGATTTTCCAATTTTTGGAGAGGACAACCCGAGAGAATGGGTGAGGAAATCCAACAAATATTTCCAACTTCACCAAGTACCTGAGGACTTAAAAGTGGGTATAGCTGAGATGTATTTGAAGGGTAAGGTTGATATATGGTTCCATGGGTTTCTATCCAAGAACCCAAATGCAGATTGGACTATACTAACAACCGAGATATGTAGAAGGTATCTTTGAAACTATTGGAGAAGAGGTGGTAGAGACATTCAGAAGATCGTGCAATATGGAGGAATAGCTAAGTACATGGAGAGGTTTGAGGATCTTAAAGCCCAAACTATGCAATCATTGCCTAACCTACATGCCTCCTACTATATTAGTGTGTTTACCAGTGGAGTTGAAGGAAGAGATTAAGTCCATGGTGAAGATGATTAAACCCACAACATTAACACAAGCCTTTGATACAGCCCTGCTACAAGAGACCACCATTAAAACCCAAAAACCCAACAGATTTATCACCAATCCCAAAAATTCATCTGACCCTCAAAAATCACCTAAACCACCTCCTAAAAGATCACCACCCTTACCATATAAAACCATTACCCCTACTGATATACAAACCAAAAGAGCTTTGAGAATTTGTTTTAGATGTGATGAAAAATACACACTATGACATATATATAAGAACAAGACGTTGAATTACCTGATTGTTGATGAGGAGAATGAGGAGGATGGTAGGGATAATGAGGAGAAAGAAAATCAGGGAACTGATGAGGAGAAAGAGAAAGAGATCTTGCAAATTTCTCTTGATGCCTTGATAGGAAGTGTCCAGCACAAGACTACTAGAAAGATTAAAGGTAGTAAGATATCTATTTTGATAGATAGTGGGAGTACTCATTGTTTCATTGATGAGGGGCTAATTAAATCCTTGGGGTACCATAATCATCGGTCCAATCCATTGATGGTAACTATGGATAATGGACCAGATATTGGAAAGCAACTCAGTCTACCCTCCAGTGAGTTGACAAATGCAAGGTATGGAGTTTCAGTTTAAACTTAGATCACTTAAATTGGGAGGAAGTGACATGGTGGTTAGGTGTTAACTGGCTTAGCCAATTTGGGCCACTAACATTTTATTTTAATCAGGGATGCATCAGCTTTATTAGTAAAGGAAGTCAGGTGACATTGAGCAGTGAAGTCCCTAACAGCAAATTTGAAATGATTACTGGGACACAAATGAGATCTTTGATGGTTAATCAAGCATATGGAGTAATGGGGCAGTTGTATGCAATATCAGGAGAAGAATTAATAGAAACTTCAGAGAAAATAAATTGGTTATAGCTGACTTTAATGATGTATTTGAAGAGCCAAAAGGTCTACCTCCAGCTAGGTCCCATGACCATCATATTCCTCTCAAGGAGTGGGCACAACCTTTTAAGATTAGACCTTATAGATGTCCTTTTATCCAAAAGACTGAGGTGGAAAGACTAGTCAAGGAGATGTTGTCTTCTGGACTAATTTAGACCAGCAATAGCCCTTTTGCTTCTCCAGTGTTATTGGTTAAAAAGAATGATGGTAACTCGAGATTTTGTGTAGACTATAGGCAGCTTAACAACCTAATTGTGATAGATAAGTACCCTATGCCACTAATTGATGAGTTAATTGAAGAGTTGAATGGTGCCAAATATTTCTCCAAGATAGACCTCTGGGCTAGTTACCATCAGATAAGAGTTAAGCCACATGATATATATAAGACAGCCTTTAAAACACATCAAGGCTTGTATGAATTCAGAGTAATACCATTTGGGTTGACCAATGCACTAGCCACATTCCAAGGGTTAATGAATGAGATATTTATGGATCAGTTGAGGAAGTATGTTCTAGTATTCTTTGATGATATTTTGGTTTACAGTGGAGACATTGTAACTCACACAGAACACTTAGGAATGTGCTACAGATATTAAGAAAACATCAGCTATATGCCATGCTTAGCAAATGTAGTTTTGGACAAACTAGAGTAGAATACTTGGGGCACATTATTGATCAACAAGGTGTATCAGCAGATCCAAAGAGGTTGAAGCTATGCAATCATGGCCTTTACCAACTAACCTAAAGCAGTTGAGGGGTTTCTTGGGGCTAACTAGCTACTATAGAAAATTTGTGAAAGGATATGGAACTTTGGCTAAACCATTGACTGAACTTTTGAAGAAGAACAGTTTCTTGTGGTCTGAAACAGCTTTTAACAACCTTAAGGTGGCTATGAGTACCACTCTTGTACTTGCTTTACCAGATTTCAACCAACCATTTACCATTGAAACTAATGTCTGCTATGGGGGAATATGGGCTGTATTGATGCAAAATAGGAGACCATTATCTTATATCAGTAAGTCTATGGGACCAAGAAATCTGGGAATGTCCATATATGAGAAGGAGTTGCTGGCATTGGTAACTATAGTGGTAAAGTGGAGGCATTACTTGGAAGGACACCACTTTGTGATTAAAACAGACCATCAATCCTTAAAGTATCTATTGGAGCAAAGAATAACTACTCCCTTACAGCAGATGTCGCTTACCAAACTGATAGGACTAGACTATGAAATACAATATAAGAAAGGGGTGGAAAACATAGTAACAAATGCCCTATCAAGAAGAAGAAGAAGAATACAGTGCATAAACACAACTTACTCCTACATGGATACAAAAGATGATGAATAGTTATGATGGTGACAATGTGGCCACAGAGAAGATTCAGTTGCTGGTAATTGATCCATCATCTGATCAATCATACCAATACTATAATGGGGTCCTTAGACATAAGGGCAAATTGTATATTGGTGGTGGAAGAGATATCAGGAAAAAGATGATACAGTGCATTCATTCATCCCATTATGGAGGTCACTCTAGAGTACAGGCAAGCATCATGAGGGCCAAAGAACACTTCTTTTGGCCATGTATGTCAAGGGATATTAAAATAGAAGTTTTGCAGTGTGATATATGTCAAAGATGCAAAGGGGAACATCCTCCTTACCCAGGCCTCCTTCAACCTTTTCCAATTCCTCAACATTCCTGGAGTCACATCTCTCTAGATTTTATAGAAAGATTGCCTAAATCGAGGGAAAAAGATGTCATAATGGTGGTGGTGGATAGATTCACAAAGTATGGGCATTTTATTACATTATCTCATCCATTTACAACCCAATTATTCTTGGACAACATCAGCAGGCTGCATGGTCTTCCACAGTCTATAATCTCATACAGAGATAGGATTTTTACAAGTTCCTTCTTACGGAAGGAATTATTTAAACTCTTGGGAACCAAATTGCAGTTGAGTATAGCTTATCACCCACAATTTGATGGACAAACTGAAAGTTTAAATCAATGCTTGGAGATGTATCTTAGGTGCATGACTCATGATAAACCTAAAGTATGGGCTAAGTGGATTCCTTTGGCTGAATGGTGGTACAACACTACATACCACACAGCTATACAGATAACACCTTTTGAAGCTCTATATGGTATTCCTCCTCCTCAGTTGGCCTTGGGACCATACCAACAAACTAATCTTGCTGCAATGGAGGATTGGTTGCAAGGAAAGGTACAAGATGGATAAACGATTGAAAGAAAGCCTAACACAAGCCAGTGCCAGAATGAAACACTATGATGATAAAAATAGAACTGAGAGACATTTTTCAGTAGGAGATTGGGTCTACTTGAAGCTTCACCCATATTAGCAACAAACTTTGGTAAAAAGAGAAAATCAAAAGCTAAGTCCTAAGTACTATGGTCCATTTAAAGTGGAAGAGAAAGTTGGAGAGGTAGCCTACAGATTAACACTTCCGGTGGGAGCTAAGATTCATCCTCTTTTCCATGTATCTTTACTCAAGATGAAGATTGGAGATAAAGCTCTATGTGTAATGTAAATTCCCTCGACATGAGCACCCTGCATTTTGACAAACAACCATTAAGGATTATAGAGGCCAAAATGTTCAAAAGGGGGGGAAGAGCTAGGGTCAAATGGTTGATTCAACGGGCTGAATAGTTGGAAGAAGAAGCTACCGGGAGGATTCGGAAGAGATATATAAGCGATCCCACATTTAAACTTTGGGGACAAGGTTTAGATAAGCAGGGGTTGTAATGATGAAGTGGAAGAAGCACCAATGAAGAACCGGGAAGAAACGTAATGATGGAAATGAGGAATGAAGAAAAAAAGGACCAATCGTACATTTAAATTTCAAATGCAGAAATGGCACCCTTTTATTTAACTTCGGTTTAATTAAGCAATTTACATTTTGTTAAGTTGTAATGTTAGAAACACGTTTTTGGCTTGTTGCTAGTATATTACGTGGATAGGAGAGACAAGAAAAGCTATGATTGTTTTCAACAAAATGTCAGTAAATTCCTTCCACATCCGCAATTCATCTTCTTTAGGTTTTATCTCAATTTTCTGTTTATCTCCCTCTTTCTTATTCAAGTGAAATTAAATTCACAGATATTTATTCAGATTTCATTTTCGGGCAATAAAGGATTTCTAGATTCTGATTATAGTTTGAATTTCTCCATTATTGGGTTCAAACTATAACATGCCCACTGCTTCCAAAGGCTCCTCTTACAGTTGGCCGCCATACGCCGGCTAGATGCTTTCTAACCAATTAAATCCGTTTCATTAAATCCAAAACCAATTTTAGATTTATCCTTTTTTTTAAAAAAAAAATCACAATTTTTATTTTACTGTCAAAACTCAAATCAAATTAATATATCGATAACAATTATTGTTCAATTCATCAAAATAGTCTAACGAACTCTAACAAGTAACAAGGTAGTCTCTGATACCACTGTAAGCAATTGACGATATACATGCACAACGAAAATTAAATCTACAATTTCTATAAGACGGATCAACCTTGTACTTAGATAGAATTCGTGATAGAAGTTTACCTTGATGCTGGTTATCTGATTAGATGGAGGTATGATCTTCAATAACACAGCTGTCCAATTGTCCAGCCTCTAATGGTAATCTACAAAGCAAGAACATATCTGAATTCCATGATCAAGAACAGATGAAAGCGGAACTTTGAGAGTAATTATATTGGGTTCTGTCTCTTGTTTGTACTAGCAAGTAATGAAGACCGACTCACTTAATTATCTTCCTAATGTGCCATAATATTTATAGGCAACGCTAACCCTAGTTCTAGTCCTACTCCTACTAGAAGTATGTTCTAATTTTACTATAACTTTATTAGCACACAACTAAAGGACCTAATTAATTAATTGGGACCAATATGTAATAAAGTCCGACCCAACTAAGTGGACATTGGACATTATTTTTACATCAACAAATGATGAGTTGCTGGAGCTGGAAAGGCCTGCCTTAGGAGAGGGGTCTCAACTTTTGTATAAAATATAGGAGATGCAACTTTTTAGCTAAAGCAGTACATCGTTTGTATATCTCACAAAAATTTGTCATTCTCAATTATATAAAACACATTTAATTCTAATTATTTATAAGATAAATAATCTTGTTATAATCGATTGGGTGTTAGGTGTGGGATGTTGGCATTACGGTGGCTTCGATTTAAGGTAGGGCGGTTGGCAGATTGAAATTAATTATTGTTAAATATTTTCTTTTCTTATTTATTTGTTAGTTTTATATTTTGGTCAAACTGATTATGAGAATCACAGCTGCCCAACCATCACCTGGTCGATTATAGTAGTATTCTTTATCTTCCAATTCTTAGCAATAAATGTACAATATGTAATTAGGAATGACAAATTTTTCATGACATCAACAAAGATGAATTCCTGGAGCCAGAAAGGCCCCTCTTTGGGAGAGGCCTCAAATCTTGTGTAATATATAGGAGGTGGACTATTTTAGCTAGCAATATATAATTTTTTTTAGATCTCATAAAAAACTTGTCATTCTCCATTAAATATACTATAGACTTAATTATAAAGATTTACAAGATAAATGATACTATTATAATTGATTGGGTATTTGGTATTAGCATTGAGGTGGGTAGGGTAGTTGGCAAATTGAAATCAATTGTTGTTAAATCATTTCTATTCTTGTTTATTTTTTATATTTTATATTTTGGTCAAAATGGTGTTGAGAACCTAGTCACCCAACCATTACCTTGTGGATTATAATAATATTCACTATCTTCCAATTCAATCAATGTGACCAAGAATGACAAATTTTTCACAACATTGACAAATGATAAATTGTTGGAGCCAAAAAATTCCACCTTAAGAGAGAGGCCTCAAAATTTGTGTAAATATAGAAGGTTGACTCTTTTAGCTAAAGCAAAAATCATTTGTTGTCATTCCCAATTACATACTATATGTTTAATTTTAATAATTTATAAGATAAATATTCTGTTATAATCGATCGGACATTAAATGTTAATTGTTATCATTAGAGTGATTGGGGTTTAGAGTCAATCACAACCTTAAATGTTGATCTTGACATCCCGAATGCCAATGATGTGTCAAACATTCTTGTGATAATTTCGCCATATAACACTACTATGTGCGAATTATCATTTTGCGAGCTCATTCAAGCATTGCTTCAAAAATTATGTTTTGACAATTATCATTTTTTGATTTTGTTGAGCATTCTCCTTTCGTTAGCAATGCTATATATGTGCATGCATTAGCAATATTTATTCTTTTATCACACTAATTTAATAAAATATATTAACTAAATATATTAAATATATTTATTAATTAATACACTATATTTTTTATTAATAAGTTAGTTATCAAATTGTACTAAATGAAATTAAATAAATTCATTTCTTCTGAAAATTAGAGAATTTATTTTTGAATTACTCAATTTTCTATTTAATGAACTTAACAACTTAAATATAAGAAATTAAATAAACTAATTTTTTTTCTAAATAGATTTGTTGTAGAACTTTGATCTTGGTAAAACTTTACTACAAATCAATATTACATCATCTCATTAGTATAAACAAAATCAAGGAAAAAGAATTGACAACTAAAAATTAACAAGCTAATTAATCTCAAGAAAAAATTCAAGATATCTCTCATACGAAAGACTGAAACTAGACGGTAAAGGTGACCTTTTTTATATCACAGTGTGCTTTTTTCATGCTTTGTGTTAAGGGTAAATACGGTTTGGTTCATGCGATTTTGACCTAATTTTAAACCAAACTATTTAAAACGGTTTAAAAATTTTCAAACCAAACCATTTTTTGCGGTTCACTTTGGTTTAAAATTATGGTTTACTTATTGACATAACAACACATTTAAAACAAGTTTAAATATAAGTAAATTGGTCTAAAATTTTCAATACAATGTTAAACGAAAACTCTTTAAACATAAATGTAACACTGCATCATATTTTTCTCAATTGTTACATTACATTAATATTTAACGTAGAAGAAAGTGAGAATATGAATTTATAAAAAAAAATAGTAAATAACTGGACAATAACAAACTTGTAGGTTATAACTTGTGATCGAGTTGCCCAATTGTTTGGCAAAAATTAAAAAAATTGGCAGAAAAAAATTTAGTATTACATTGTACTTCGTAAATGTATAAGTGAAATTATTATTTTTAATTATAAAAATTTAAAAACAGTTTCTATTAGGTTTAAACAATTTTTTAAACATTAAAACTTAAACCAAATTATTTTCTAACGATTCGATATAACTCAAAACCAAAACGTTGACCAGTCCACGTAGACCCGAACCAACATTTTCAAACTAACATATTCGATTCACAATTTTTTCATACAGCCCTACTTCGTGTAAGAATAAATAATTTTGTAAATTCCTCTTAACTATTATCAATATCCTCGGAGTTGGTCATTGTAGATCCAAATCCAATATTAGGAAAGTCACATACCTCGTTAACATAATCAAATATATCATCGCATAACGAAGGTCACACGCAATTGAAACAAATGTCAATACCTGCCCCTAAGTGTATTGTTATAGACTTGAGACAAATGGAACTGAGGTAAAAAAATCTCGCTCAGCGTGAGATGCATGAAATTTACGACCTTCTAATACAACAATTCCCACAAAATCTCCACAGTACTATAACTGTTTGCATTCAGTTTCTTCCCCAACCTATAATGAAACTTCTGCCGCTTTATAGCATCTCTCTGCACACTGCTAGAGTAGTTATATACAGTCTTACATACACAAAGATGAAATCTACAGTGTAACGTCTCAGTGCTTATTAATCAATGTTGCTGGGAAAAGTTTCAGTATTGTCCTGTGTATAGGTACACTATTTATATAGAGCTCAAAATCCATTCCACATATCCCATAGAATTAACTATTTGCCATTGGACGGCCACTACGAGTCTCTGTAAATGGGTTGTGGATTCCACTTGAGATTCAAATTGAGTGTTCCCGTTTTTGCACCATCGAGCGGGAAGGTATCTTTATATTCGCCTTCTAATATAACCCTTGTTAGTGTCAAGATGCATCTTCCCATGTAATCCTGCAGTCAAAGAATTAATTTTGTCACTCGTAATGGGACTAACAGCATGTTTGGCTATGCTAAAAAGAAAACTCTACTTTTTTTGCAAGACTTGCTGTCAAAAAAAAAAAAAAAAGCAAGATTTTGTACTGAAAATTCAAAGAATTAAGTAAATTTTGAAGAAACCTCGAACGCGTTTGGCAAAAAAAGTTGGTAGTTGGTCAAACAGACAAATGTATATAAATAGGAGGTGGATATACAAGTAGCACTGTGACTCGTTTGTTAAAAAGATATTAGGATACCATCAATAGGCAGTGCACACTTGCAATCGATATTGAGACAAGAATATATATAAGAAAAATAACTCATTTGTTGAAAAGGTATGACAATTAAATCCACACCAAAACCTCACACTCCTTTGAGAACTTTTCAACAACTTAATGTATTATGATATTTGAAGGAGATCCTTATCACTCACCAATTGTAATGCATCAAAGATCTTACATTTGGCTCTTCAAGAAATCCCTTACAGTAATATTAATGAGACCCACAATATAATATGCTATTCTTGTTTCCACTGCTAGTATTAAGTTTTAGCAAGATGTTTCACAAAAGAAAATAAAATAAAATAAAATAAACCAAGTCCACCAGTGTTTATTGAAAAGTGCAAGAAGATTCAATAATGCCAACTAGGGAAATTACCAAAATGTCCAAATTTTAATGCCTGTGATTTAAAATTAATCTCACCTAGTAGCTGTGTTCGGAAACTTGGAAGTAGCAAAACAGCTAAATAGCTAATAGAAGAGTTTAGTTCTGTTAGCCATAAATATGCCAAGATATGCTGATCTATTAGATTAATGGATCGATGCAAATACTCTTTAAATCCTTTAGCACAGGAATTGCACTCTCATGGTGCCACTCAAATACAATTTACTATTACTGATAAGTGGTGAAAAAAATCCCATTCACATCATTTAACGTCCATCTTCTCTCTTAATCGGTGTAATTTTCTCTATTTAGTACTATTTTCATTTTCATGTCTCTTCTTCCCGTTAGAAAATATTCAGATCCTTTCAGATATAGAATGCTTCATTCATTGGAGGAGAGTTACGATGTACATCAAGGTTTGCAAGCACAAAGAGCTGGTGCTGTCTATCGTTCATTTACTTCTTATCCATCTTGATCCATAACTCACCACCTCATAATTACTTTGGAAAGATCAAATTTTCAGGAAAGAACAGCAAAATACCTTCCCAAATGTGTCATGGTCCCAGACTTCTAGGATTAACATATCATGTAATCCATCCTCAACAACAAACTCAAAGGTCTGATTCCAGACAGGATTCAAACTGTCATTCACAACCTGTAAACATAAGAACAAATAAAAATCAAGTAAATAACATGTTAATTTAGAAGCATATTACTATCTAACATACAATGACAACACAAGTAACCAAAGTAATATATCTCATGGATGAAATGTGAGGGTCCACATAGGATAAAAAGAGGATCACTTTTAGTAGAAGATACGTGACATTCTCATTAAAATTAAGGAGAAATATACCCTGGTTTTGTTTTTTGATTCAGTTTTCTTCAAAACAAGTACCACGTAGGGGTCAGCCTTTCCCATTAGGTCTGCCGGTGTCAAGTCTTCAGCCGATATCACAGTAACAGAAAGTACCCCTCGCACAATTACCTCCCTTCTTTTGGCTTCACCACCATTTTCAACTACTTCTTTTCCTTCAGTACCACTTTTAAGAACCTTCTCCAGTGAAGTCATTGAAAACTTCTGGGTGAAGGGGTTGGTAAATCCATTTTCCATGCCATTGGGGATATAAAGAAGCTCCAACTGCACCTGAAAAAGTCATGATATGAAGAAAGTAAAAGCAGAGACTCACGTCAATTCGGAATATTCTTTTGTATGTAACCTTTGATAAAATATCTTATAAGTACATATTTCTATTTAACGTAACAGAACTTGAAGCTCATAATTCTCATTTCACTTGAAATTATGTCTACCAAGTAGCTTTCTAGTAGAAAGAGGTCACACATTGACCTAAGTGAAGCACTGTCATCATGATGTTAATTGAATAGGTAGATTCATAATTCTGCACCCAGAAAGATACAACCTCATCTAACAGCTTATGCTGATAGAGAGACACATTTATTTAGTTAGATTTAGCCCATGTTTGGTAGTGCTGAAATTATTTTTTAAGTACTTTTGTTATAAATTGTAAGTAAATGTGTAGATAAAAAATAGATTGTAAGTTGAGGATCATATGAAATATGTGGATAAAAAATATATTTCACCAACTGAAATTATAAGTTGCTTAGTTTTTAACATGCCTGATCACGTGAAGCGGATTCATTTTACCACAAATGCCTAACACCCGGACAATTTTGACAAATGAGAAGTGGCGAGACTTGAGCTCAGTACCTCTACCTGCTTTGATACATGTTGAACCACTAAGAGGGTTGCTTATTCTTGGTCTAAGAGGGTTGAATTTCTTAGGAATAACTCAATTAAATGGGAGTTTGGGACAGTAAATGGCATAATGGAGATGAAATAAATGGATGCTAATTATATTATGTCATGCATCATGTCAATCCAAACAGTAACAAAAATATGTAAATGCCGTTACTTTCCTAGAATAGTCCATTTTGTAGGAAAAAAAAATATTATACACGATAAAAAGAATAGTGGTGGATGGGAATATGAACAAACTGCAAAATTTCACATAAAAGCCTTTCAGTTGGTCAGTCCTTGTAGCAGCTTGGAAGATTACTTGCAAAATAATGAGCAGCGCAACCACTTATATTTGTTTCACTATGCAACATAAGTGGACATACAATATCAACAAGAGACCTCAATAGAGATTTGGCGAAATTAATCCAAGCTAAAGAGCCAATTCTAATCATGAGAACACAATCATAACAAAATCAAATTTAAAATACCTGATTGGCATCCCTGAGGTGTTTTATTTAATTAACTAATAATTTTGAAGGGCAAGTACTTTCAAGATCATTAAGAACCAGGAATTGTTTTTCTTGATTGTGGTAGTCATAATTTAGTCACCATGCAGAAAGTTTGTGCAATTTCAGATTAGAACTTTGAAGGCATTTTCACGCACCATTTCATTGAATAAAAATTACAAAGCAAGTTCACCATTTTCTTACCCACCTTCACATATATGGTAACTACTCCAGCGCAGGATTAAGTTTCCCCCAGTTATGAAACAATAGTAATATTTCTAGCAAAATATAATAATCTGAAGCAATGAGAAAGGGATATTTCACCTGCCCCCTATTTTTATTGTCCCTCTGAATCTCCAAATCCTTCACCAATTTCAGCCACATGTCCTTCACTTTACCAGGCTCGAGATCACTTAGCTGAAGTTGAGCACATCCAATTAGTTCAGATGACTGAACCCCTTCGTCATCATAGATTTTTATTACCAAGTGCTGTGTTGATGCATCTTCAATTACGAACTCAAAATGTTCGTTCCAGACTGGATTCAACTGGTTGTTCTGGGGAAGAAGAGAATAAAGGGAAGTAATTCTATTATGACTTGATAGAGAGGATTGTAGTTAACTCTTTAAAGGAACCAGATTAACAACTTACAATAGTCCTACTTTTCTTCATTCTATCACGCAAGGGTCGCACATATAACACAGCATAAGGATCAGATTTCCCAATTATATCTTTGTTCGTCAACTCCTTTGCTTGCACAAGTTTCACCTCCAAAATTCCCACAGGCTTGAGTTCAAGGTCACTGAAACAAAATCAAAGAACATCAGTAAAAACTACCATGATCCAGCAGATTCACGATTTATTTCAAATCCACAGATGAACCATAAATCCAAAATAATTAGACATAACAAGATCTCGTTGTTACTTTCGCAATTGTTTTTTATGGGTAAGAATTATTACCATCATCATATCTTTTTTATATTTGTCGCATTGAATCTTATAGTTGCTGCTGGTCATTGACATTACTATCAACATTGTTATTATTTCTAGGATCTATTATTGGAAATTCACTTGCAGTTGAAGAGGGTCTTGGATCCCAATCTCGGAATCGAAAAGTTAATAATTGACTAAGAAAAAATCAGCAAGTGTTCAAGATCCACAAGGCAAAAAAAGGCACTAGAATCCCTATTCTTTACCTATTTCAACCTTAGCATCTGCTTAAAAAGGGATCTCACCCAAAAAGAGAAAATAACATAAATGCAGCTCCTCTCAGGTATCTTAACATTCACCACATTATACTTGTATATGCAACCATTAACATGGCTTTTTATAGAAGTAGTGATGATTGAACATAGTCGCAAAAAAAGATGCAGGTAATCAACCCAATATTTATTGGAATGAACTCAGTTTGTTGTTTTAAACAAACCAAAAAAAGGACAACACACTGAGATCTTACAATTGCGACTTACCTATAATCTCCAGGCAAAATGGGAATAATTTTTCGAACTGGCCATGTGATAGAATCTTCAACAGCATCCTTTATCATGCTCTGTGAAAAAGTAATACGGGATAGTTTTAATTAACTTCAAACAACAATATAGTCAATCTAACTCCAGTAAAATATGAATTATACAGTTTATTAAATTTCTTATACTGAACTAAACAGTTAGCACGTTTGGATGCTTGCTTATTTTACTTATAAGGAGAGAGAAAAAGTACCAAGACTCATACTTTTTGTCTCTCCTTATAAGTAAAATAAGTACGCACCCAAACATGCTCTAAGCCTTATCCCCATTAAATTTGGGATATTCTACATGAATCCTTCTACGCCATTCCACTATGTTCATTGCTAGAAAGGAAAGCATGTATAAGTTTTATGCTGGAAAGTACAAGTGATTTAATATAACTACCGAAGTTTTAGCTAAAAATATAATTCACAGGCCAATAAAACATGGTAATAATATTACTTATTTACTAAAGCAAAAAGTAAATCCTTACTTTGTTAATCTCTCTTCATTCTTTGTTTATACTCCTACACCTTATCAGTTAATCATAATAACTCCTTGTTGCATCTCTTTGTAAATTTGTCATGAACTTTCGTTCTATAGCAAAACATTAATACCGTATAATCCATGTTTACAAATAATTGTATGTTTTCCCATATAAATAACATAATTATATATTATGCTAAATGTAACACCTATTATTTTAGCTTCAGTATAAGGACAACATATTTCTAGGATTCAAAGTGCATTACATGTAACACCTTTTATTGTAACTAAAGTACAAGGATAACAAATCTTACAGAATAAAGATCAATACACAGTGATAATTTTTTATACTTGATTCATATATCAATACAACCATGATCAACATCATAGCATATATCCCACTTATGCAAGATTCTTATATGTTACTTCCATTGTTTCTTGCAACAGAGAGCTAACAGGGTCAAACCCATAACAGTTAAGGTTCACATGGTCCCACTAATATAAGGCATCCATGGCTTATTTAATATCCATTGACACTGAATATATTCTAAGAATCAAATGGCACATAAAAAAGATATTACACAGACCTCAATGGCATCAGAAAGGCCAGGTATGGTTGATATATCACCACCAATAACTTTAAGCTTAAAATCCAGCTTTTTCTGAAAGTCAAAAGAAGGAAGTAGTTAGAAGCTTGTTTTATTTCTTCGTGCCGGCAAGCAAACATGTTTACTTATATACACAGTAACAACTTGACTAAGTACATCTTTGTATCTGCGTCAGAAATTAGTATTCAATGTTTATCAGGGGTCATAAAAAAATGCTTTACAACCAACAAAGTCATTTCTGATCAAATATTAAGGAGTATGTAGTGTACAGTGCAAGAGATATTACTGCATAGCTGCATTGTATTCTATTCTTGTATTTCTCCTTGTAGCATATATGTAACTAACTTTCCGCTTGAAGAATCTCAGACCTGGAATAGAAAATACTGCACCTTTTTTCTCAATGAATAGCATACAGCTCCAAAACAAGGAAGTTCATCAACTAGCGGTCTGAACATCAACCTGAAAACCCCAGTAAATCCAATATCTTTCACCTATACAAGAGAGAAAAAAGTACAAGGTTGAAATAATTCTATTAACAAAGCGATAACACATTTTATTATATAATAAATTCCTGAAACGACATGATGAGGTAGTTACAGTTTTTATTTGTTAAACCAAAATATAATGGAAAAACAAAATTGCAGATGTAAGAAGTTGAAATGCTGTGGTTTAGGGTTTAGGGAGAGGAATATGACAGGTACAATCAATCTTGCATCCATGTCGAAGTCCAAAGCTTCCAACTACTCAATTAGAGTCATCTCCAGCACCTAATCATTCTGTTATAATCCATCTGTTGCCCTCATCTTAATGAGGTTCTTTGTGATCTCATATCTTGCTGACTGACTTTGCCCTTAAACAACATACAGATTTTACCTTCAAGCAATCGTCTTGCCAATGCTTCAAAATGCCCCTTTCCTCTTCTACTACCAACATCCAGATAATAGAGCATCAAGATACCCAACTTTCATTCTAATGGGAGAAACAAAAATCCTTGATGATAAATTTCTAATGGGAACTGGGTATCATCCCTTTTCTAGCTCATCTCACCTAATGGATTCTATTTCTTGATAGAGAATAATAGGTTGATAACAATAATCAGTGCATATCATGCATTGTCCAACAATATGTTCACCTCTAGAACACGAGAGCTTTACGTTATAGATTTCTACGCTCCCATGAACTAGTTAAACTCTTTCCCATCATTTATCACAGGCTACTTCCATACCAATCTCAATTGTTAACTCCCAACACCAAAGAGTTCATTTTGTTTTCTTTGTACATAACTTTCTCCTTATCTCTCCTCTCCTCTCCCTCTCCCTCTCCCTCTCCGTGTATGTGTGTGTGTGTATATATATATATATATATATATATCAGTTGCAAGCGTGTACATGTCCATATCTGCATGGATGCCAAGGACATGATAGTGTGACATTTGTCAACTGAAACCTATTCTTTTGCTATCTTAAATCAATAATAGATAAATGAACTCTCATCTTCTTGTGAACGCTGTATGTCCCTGTGAAATCTCCTCTCAAGTAAGAGAAATCTATTACTCCATTCCAAAATGAGTGGGATGACTTACTTTTTCTAGTCAACTGGGTTGTTCTCCAAAGCAACATTTACATTGATCTCCAAAACTTTTTAATTGTAGTATTAAAATGAGATGAAATATTGCTGCAAAAAGAGTTCAGTCGACGACAAGTAGAAAATTCCATCCACTTGGGAACTATGGAAGTTACAAGTTTATAACTGAAGTATAACATGATCGCAAGATTTGGAAGGTTCTTTAAGTCAGAAGTTGACACAAAGTACAGGCATACAGAGACTAATAATAGCAAAAGAACTTTCCATGATTAAGTTATTTATTCCTTGCTGACATTAATAAAACAATTTTTCAGCCTAATAGTGGCATACAGATAAATTTAAATATATTGCGCATATTAATATGTGTGTAATTATTTCTATATTCATATACAGGAAGATCAAGCAACCAAGGAAATGATTAGTCACAAAGATGGAAAGCAAGATTGCAAGAAAAGAAAAAGGAAAAGAACAAAGAAAAAGAGGACAAGGACACTATAAGTTACCTGGACAGGGAGAGCAACACCAAGATAAGTCTTAATATCGAGTATTATGCTTGGGTTTCCATCCCACTGCATCTCTAACTCCATGGTGATACCTTCAGTTCCATCTTCAATAATAGAAACTCCTGAATAACTCTATAAATTAGTAAGGGCATTAACCTTTTCATTTCAGTAGTCATACAAGAAGCAATCTCATACGCATCCCTATTGACACAGCTCATTTGAGAAGATACTGTTGACGCAAACAATAACAAATGTAATAAAAGATTGAAGAATCACTGTATCTGTATCCAAATACCTTCCAATTAGTAAGATAAATTCTTAGATTAGCTCATATGGCAAAAATAAGTTAGCATCCCATATTTCATCAACAGTCTGCTGTCCTTCATGGCATGAGATAATGCAAGCACTCGAAATCCTTTTGCTTTACCAGAAGAATTGCTCTATATAGTCAATCTCATTATTATTTTGTCATTTATTGAGGTGACAAATCCATCACGACACATTCATTATAAAACACCTTGAATTCCACATGTTTAGCTCTTATACATGTATGGTATTCTAAATTGTGGACTGCCTCTTATCTCTCAATGCCTGGTACCCTGTAAATATTTGGCAATTTATTCTCCCTTTAAAGTATGGAATTTTCATCCACCAATAATGTCACTCCATATACCCCATTGACTTCAGTTATGCCAACTGACAACATGCCTAATTTTAGGCACTAATATGATGGTCGAACTCCACAAACTATCAAAGATCCACCAAATTTTTAATCAGCTGATCAATTATCTACTTCTCATTCTTTCAAGCTTCGTCTTTTCCTTGTAGGATTGTTTTATTCCCGTCTTATATTAATACCTAAGAAACACTCATCCAGTTAAACTAGATGCACACATGGAAACATGCACAAAAGAACATCAGTTTCGAACATGTGTAGAAAGCAAGGGAAGAGATGAATAAATAAGGCTGCTTAACTAATGGTCTTGACCAAACCTTTTATATCAAGTTAAATGCTCAAAAGGCCAACCTGTGAATTGAGGAGCTACAGTTCCAAGCGTTAACTTGGAAAATGTCAAAGATGCAAGTATCACAGGCTTATATTGCTCCAACATTGGTTCTACATTCGCCTTTATGAGCTCAGACGCTGCCTTTAAGCTCCAAGAATTCAAAAATTAACAAAATTCACCACACACAAATTAACAATTACTCTAAACAAAAATCTTTTATACAGAATATAAAGTGAAAATTATACCTCATTGACATAAGGCCATATCTTTTCAAGATGAAGATTAAGCCAAGTCAACTGAAAATGCATAAAAATAGATAAATGATTAAGTACATTACTCCACACATAAACACACACATTCTATTCTATGTATAGTTTACAAAGTGGAAAAACTAACCTTCTGGCGCTGTGAGAACACAACCCATGAAGGGTAATACTCCGGCGACAATAACTTTCTAGAATCTTCCACTGTCATTCTAGCGAACGCCGCAATTGTAGTAGCCTTTGAATTTCCACCCAAAAAAATCAAAAAATCGAAAAATTCTCAGTTCTATGAAGGATTTTGTGTTCCACATAGAACTAGGAAATAATTTAGGACTTACAAGGTCGGAGCGTAGCTTGGATCGAGCATTTTCCGATCGAACAAAAGCAACAATTAAACCCAGCCCAACAATTACTCCAATCACTAAACCTACTACAAATCCCATTGTTGTTCAACTAGTGAACAGTTTCGACTTAAACTTCTGCTTCACTGATTTGTTTCAACTTTCAATACTGATTTGATTTTTTTGTGTGGTGTGTGTGTGAGAGAGAGAGAGCTTTGGATTCTGCAGTGAGTGGGGTTGGTAAAAGAGATTAATTGGAGTATTAATGGAGACAAAATATCTGTAATCTGTTCTTAAATTCTCCAAATAATAGTAATTTCTCGTTGTAATCAAAGAAATGGACGGCCAGCAAATCCAGTTGGCAATTGGGAATTGGCAATTGGCAACTGGATTATACTGAAATTCTTACACTGGATGATTACGCAATTCTACTGTACAGAAAAATTTAAAGGGCGAAGAATCGTCATCAATGTATAGACTAGTTGTGAAACTGTAGGAAAATAAACTGTAGAGTATCTTTTTCGCTTTCGAAAGGGTCTGAAAGGTATGATGCCGACATTCGAGTTGACTACCGAAATGGGGGCGGAAATAGATTTAAAAAGTGGATAAAAATCGCTAGAATGTATAAAACTGTTTGTGGAACTGTAGGGAAATTAACTGTAGGGGGATTATTACGCTGTTTTGCTTTAAGAGATTCCTCTTTTACAGGGTCCGAAAGGCGTGATTTGCCGACAGTGTTGGGTTGACTACAAATTACTCCACTGTATTCCCTCCGTCCCACAAAGATAGACTTGTTTTTCTTATTTATCTGTCCCAAATTATAGGCAACTTACTTTATATAGAGTATTAAATTTTTCATTTTCCTAATATACCCTTATTTAATTTACATTGTTATCAACCCAAAAAATGCGTTTAAATTTATTAGATTCACGAATGACTAATATTAAATGAAAAGTATGTGAAAAAATTTATAATTTCAATTACATTAAATCGATTTCTTAATCATGTGAAAAAAGAAATGAAATCTATCTTTGTGGACTTTTACGAGAGAGTATTTGATAGTTTTGTGATTTTAATAATCTTTCGATAATTTTAGATTTTTCATTTGCATTAAGATTTTATTTATGGTAATTTTTAGATTTTCTTATTGCAACAAAATTTTGTTATGTGAAATGTTTAGGATTTTCTCTGGTTTAAGGATTTTGGTTGAACTGTATAAATAGACATGTTTGGTTAAGCTTAAAAATAATTAACTCTTCTAAAAATCATTATACTTTTTAGCGTGTCAAGTATATATTACTGAACTTTAAAAAGTTTCTAGATCTTCAATGTACAATATGAAAATGCTCTCTATCTATCATTATTAACGATTCCGTCACTTAGGTTTAACTGTTCTGCCAACGTGACATACGGATGTCGTTCCAAAAATCACATTTTTAGTGTGTCACGTATATATCATTAAACTTTAAAATGTTTCTAACTCCTCATACAATATGAAAATGCTCTCCATCCAGACGATTCAGTCACTTAAGTTTAACGGTTATGCCAACGTGGCAGACGGATGTCCAATGTGTCTTCAAATCACTGTCCAGATTGCCCAATCAATAAACTGTGGATGTCAGACATTGGAGTCACATGTTGTGAAACATGTTTTACCTGTATGAGATTAATTCCAATTCCCAAATCAATTTCTTCCCCAAACTAGAAAAAAACCTTAGCCCCACATCGATTGCATATTTCTTATTCATCTTGGACATAGCTACCCCACTAGTAAGACTACAAAGAATAAAAAATTCAAAATGTTGCACATAGAAGAACCACTCGGAGGTAAGTGAATATTTTTAGTTGTTTGTGTTTTTTCGTACGTCTGCCACGTTGGCAGAATCTTTAAACCCAAGTGACAGAACTAAAAATATTTTAAAATTTAGTGATGTATACGTGATACACTAAAAAGTATAGTGGTTTTTAGAACAATTAACCCAACATCCATCTACCACGTTGGCAGAATCAATAAACCCAAATAATGGAATCGTCAATAATGATGGATGTAGAGCATTTTCATATTGTACAGTGATAATCTAAAAATATTTAAAATTCCAGTGATGTATACGTGACACGCTATAAAGTACAATGATTTTTGAAACAATTAACCTGTTTAAAATTTTTACATTAAGTTCTAAAATAAATAAATAAATAGTTGTTTATTGGTGAAAGTTGAAAAAATGTAAGTTACTTATTTTTACAATAAAGTGAATGTTACTTTAAAATAAGTAACTTTTAACTTAAAAGTAAGAAAATAAATTATTCAAATATATTTGAAAATAAAATTTTACTTTAATAAATTGAATCTTCTCAATTAAATTGTCCCCATTCTTGGTATTTTACGACATTAACAAATGAATTCAAAATCTTAATATTTTGGGTGAATAAACGAAATTTTTACGCAAAATTTCTCATATTCATGGTTTATAAACAAGAATAATTCAAAAATTGTTCGCAAATTTTATAATTTTATAATTTTCACATTTTCATATACAACATATTGCATCAAAGGGGATTCTTCGATAGTGTTAGTAGTCAAGTCAAAAGCATACCAGTGTTTTAAATTTTAGACTGGTCTAACGATCAAATCAAAAAACTCGTGATCTAGACTACAATTCAGTCTGAGTTGCTCTATTAGATATATCTGTGATCGACTTTGGAGAAAACTGAAAAATCCGCCAAATTTTCATTAAAAACCGATGACCTAAACCCATCAACCCAATGGGTCATGGTTAATTGAATTTTTTCAATTTTATTTAAGATTTGAATAGTTTACCACTTTAGACTTTAGTTTTCACTTTTTTAATTGCTAATTATTTTTTCTCACATGATTTTTTTTACTTAAATCTTTTATCTTTTTGAATTTTGGAGTAAAGATTAAAAAATAATGTATGATTAATTTAATGAATGATAATTATTATCACTATTTTATTATTATATTTGATAGGAGCTGACCCGGTCGATTCAATCTCTAAGTTAGCGATTGAACAATGAAGTGACCCACCTCTTTATCAAGTTTATTGCATTGGGTATGAAAACTATGAAACATATACTATTTACATAAAAGGGTAATATTTTTGGTAGACTTGTTTTATGTAGTAATGGAAAGCATATGTATTATCACCATATTACATAGTTATGGCAACAAGGTATGATGAGATTAAAATATTTTTATATATCGTGGTATTTATTTATTTATTAATTTTTTTAGTTTTAAATTTAAAAATATAAAAATGAAATGAAAATAACATTCGGAGAATATATATTCAGGAGCAGAATCATAATATAACAAAGAAGTTGGTTTTTTTTTTCAAATCACAATTATCGAACCTATTTTTATGAGAATCTAATGTTTTTAAATAAGTCATATTCTTTAAAAAGTTTACAAGAATTTATTACAAAAAAATATTCAAGATCTAAAACTAATTAAAAAAAGTTGTGCCCGACGATATTTTATAGCTATGAATTCTCTTATATCTATTTTATAAACAATGTCTCTTTCAACAAAAATTATTATGTAGTCGATGTATAAATTTTTTTTTCTATAATAGAATCTATATTTATTTTATCTAAAATCAGTGTTTAAAAAAATGTAAAAACGTGGGTAGGCGTGGAGGTCGAGTTTCAAGCTTTTCGGACCTAAGCGAGGCCTATGCGAAGGTGAGACAAGGACGATGCGTAGCTAGGCGTCCAGGCCGAGTTTCAAGCTTAGGCGGAGCCTAGATGCCGCCTATGCGAGCTTTTTAGAATAGTGTCTAAAACTAAGTTAAGTAATTGATGCACAAAATATTTGAACCCTTTTAATAGTGTTATATACAATTATATTGTAATTCTATACTTAATGAAACGACAAAGTCATACACAAGTTATACACAATAAGATAATATTACAACCAAGCTAGAAAATAAAATGATGTTTCAACACTAAATACTAGAAGGTGCAACAAATTAAAAAATTCAAGCACGTTTTGATAACTTCAACGCTTTTAACACAATCAGGTAGGTTAACACAAGATTATGTCGTGGTTTAAAATAAACTGAGATGTGGCATAATTTTTTTAGGGATTTTTTATAAATAAACCATTTTTTAAAAATAATTCCAAATCTAATTTGACAAATTTATTTTAAAAATACTACATTCCTAAAATTATATTAATCAATAAAATAAAAAATTAAAATCAAATATATATCTCCACGGAATTCTAATGAATTTTACCCAAATTTACTTCTTAAGTTCTTGATTATTTGTATAATAAGTTCTTCAGTTTTATAATATCTCCACTTTAGTCCTTATACTTTCTCTTTCATTTCAATTTTGTCCTTTTTTATTTGCAACACAAGTCCTTCAACTTTTAGATTTTTACAAATTGATCACTATATTTATACTTTTATATCAATTTAGTCCTTTATAGTATCACTATTTGATACATATGTTACAAATAATATTTTGTAACAATCTGTGTTACAAATTGAGATGTAAAACATCAGTGATACAAAATAACAATTCATATAACATGTATTGTATAAAATAACATAATATAATCTGTAACATATTCAGTGATACAAAATATCATTTGTAACATCTATATCAGATCGCGATACTAAATATAAATTATTACAACTGTTACAACCGCAAAACCAACTCTAAATTTCAACAAGTTCATATTAATATACACATTAGATTCTAAAAATTTATTGATATTATGTAACATCAGTATAATATAGATATGTAACACAATGTCAAATTTAACAAATAAAACTCATGATTTCATCATTTTAACATACGTAACATCAGTGATACATAATACCAATTCATGTAACATGTGATGTGTAAAATAATAATATAATCATAACATATTTAGTAACATATTCAGTGATACAAAATATCATTTGTAACATCTGTATCAAACATTGATACACAATATCATTTGTAATATATGTATTATATAGTGATACAAAAGACTAAATTGACATAAAAGTATAAGTATGAGGACCAATTTGTAAAAATTAAAAGTTGAAAGACTTGGATTGCAAATAAAAAGGACGAAATTGAAATGAAAGAGAAAGTGCGGAGACTAAAGTGGAAATATTATAAAGATGAAAGATTTATTGTGCAAATAATCAATTACTCAATCAACAAATTTGGGAATTCACGTGGTCTTGTCTATTTGATTTAATTCATTATTTTATTAATTAATATAATATTAATTATGTAGTATTTTTGGAATAAATAAGTTAAGTTGTTAAATTTGGAATTATTTTAATATTAGTAAGTAGTGAGTGTAATATTCTCTTTTATTTATGATTACACCTTAACAGCAAGTGGTATAGGACAGGGCTGGGCCTTAGCCCAGTAAGGCCCAGTCCTATCTCCGTCCATGCATGTATTTTACCAACAAAGCGAGACCGAGTCGGAATATTTGTCTATTCCTGATATTACATATGCGACGTGGATTGCTAAATCAACGATCTACTTATTTAGCCGATTACTTTCTATCAAATAAGACACAAATGATGTGACTTTCTATTATGAATTATTATTAGTTGGTTTATTCACGAGACATCATTTATGTTGTAGACTTATGAGCTTCAGATATGATGAAGGATCAACTATAAAAGAAGACATTAATTGGAAAAAATAAAACCATTAACTTTTCTTTCATTAATATACCAAATTAAATTTATTTTTTTTTTAAAAAAAGAGTAATTATATTGACACTACAATTTTTATTTTTATTTTATTATCACATTTATGTTGTTATCTTTTTTCATAATATTCTTATCATTACCATTCAATTACTTAGCAAATAATATTTCTGATCATGGTTTCTATCCAAAAAATTCTATTAACGTGCTTTGAAACGATGGACAAATATTTTATCGAACTTTTGTATTTATTTATTTATTTTGCTTATTTAAAAATATGATGGGAAAATAAGTTTTTTTACACACTCTTAAAAGATTTTTTGGACAAAACCCATCGTCAAAGACATATATGCTAATTAATGGAAGGTTGAAGATAAAAATAAAATGATAAAAAAAAAAAATTTGAAAACATAAATATGATAATGAGCGAAGTTTGGGGGATCTTCATCTCACTTAAAATGAGGTCTAGCAAACAAAAACTATGGTGTCAATATAATTGGCCTAAAAAATTTTCATCTAGTATTTAAAAATTTTTGTGTCATTTTTTCTCTATGTTTTGTGCCCTTTAATATGAGAACAAACAATTTTCTTCGAAAAAACTCTTTAAATTAACAAATAAATATAAATAAATAATTATATATCCATATTGCCTCTATAATTATGTAGTTTTGTGCGATTACACTACCTATACACTCTCGAGTCAAAGACGCCTCAAACAATTTGGAGCCTTAGGAAAAATCTTTAATTATTTTGTTTGAAAAAATAATCATAAAAAAATAATTTAAATGAAATTATAATCATCGACAGAATTGCCAATGGTTCCAATATATGTCGGCCATTCAAATGGAATTATTGAAAGTAATACTATCAGTGATCGGATAATTTAACAAATACTCACTAAACTTTGAACTTATTAATACTTACTCACTGAACTTTTAAGTGTCACTAACAATTCATTGAACTTTTAATTTTGTTTACCATCCATTACTCTTTAATTAACCGTTACAATCTCTTCACGGAAGTTACCTACGTGTTTAACGCCTAACATGTGCCACATCAGTTATTTTCAAGTGCCGCCTCATGAAAATGTAAACACGTGATTTCATTTCTTATCAATCCCTAAATTGATCCAAAATCTGCAAAGTGAAGGGAAAATCCCAAATCAGCAAATCAGCTTCCCAGCAAAGTGAAAGGAAGTTGTGGTCCTGGTTGTTGTTTGTGGACAAATGAGACCCACATGCGGGAAATGGACCACACGGTAATGGAGGATACTGTGTTGGATACACACGAACAGGGACCAGAACATAAACCAGGTATGAGTTTTTTAATTGATTGATCCTCTTCACATTTAATAAAATATTCGATTATAACTTTACGTTCTTGTTTTTAGTAGTTAAATGTGAAATGATACCCAAACCCTAATCCTATAAAATCACATTGCAGAGGACTCCGAAGATGATGTGAGTCGGTGCAAATTTTACGGACTCCGGAGATTATGTTAATGACGACGATTTTCTATATGATCGTAATGATCCAGACCGCATTGCAGTAGGTCTGAATTTCGACCCTATTGTGGAATAGCATCACGTCGATGCAATTGGTGAAGACACTGACTTGGACCATTCATATGATCTAATAGCAGAAGAATTGAACACTGATTACTCATCTGAGGAGGAGAATCCTGTGAGATACCCCATTTTTAATGAAGAGAATGAGCTGTGGGATCCTCAATTTGAAGTGGGGAAGACATTTACAGATGTACCTCAATTTAGGAAAGCTATACAAAACCATGGAGTAGCAACGAGGTGCATACAATATTAGAACCGTTTATGTGGTTTTCCAGTTTGTAGACTATTTAATTGTTAACACATTTTTGGGATATTTGTAGTTCTTTGTTGCCAAAGCAGGGGATCAATCCATATAGGATTGTGGAAGCCAAAGTGTAAACAAAGCAACACAATCTAGGGTAATATTATATTAGTTGTTGACAATAACATTACTCACTTATGATTTATGTAATTGTCTCTTGATCATAGGCTAAACTTCAACCACGGAGATCTACGAAATCAGCTTCAAGTCGGTCTCACGATCCACAACAAGCTGACTTCTAGTTTATACCTACTCCAGGAATCATTCCACAACACATCAGTGGACTAGATGCAACTCTGCCTCGGTCTGATTTGCAGCCAAACATCTCTTTTGACAACATGGTAGATGATTTGCAGCTCATGGAAAATGAAGAACAATTGAGGATGAAAACTAAGAAGGCAAAAAATAGAAGTATGGTGAGAGACTCGGTCCGTTTTCAAGCTTCGTGGAAGATGAAACCAAATTGAATAGCGTAGTATCTACGCAATTAGAAGTCAAATTAAGAGCTTTATTGACATTTTATTTAGGGGTTTAGCATTACTGAGAGATCAATGAAATGAGCTTCACTGACATATGTTTTTAAGCTTTACTGAGAGATCAATGAATTCAGGTTTATGTTTGTTTTTGTAACACAGTTGTTTGATCTCCGTTTTGTTAGCTTATATTTTACATCAATGAAATCAGATTTCATGTGGTTTTTATGAAGTTTATTAGCTTTAAGTTCCAGTATTGCCAAACTTCGTGTCTGAATATGAATGTTTGATCTCCATGTAATTTTAAATCAAACTATGAGTTCTGTCAGATACCTGTTTTATCTCTATGTAAATTTAAATCAATGAAATCAATTTAAGGTTTATCAGCTTTCAGATTGTGTGGAGTTTATCAGAATAAATGTTATATGAAATTGTGAGTTCCTGTCTTGCAATGAATGGACAAAACTGAATTGAAAATTGAACACTGATGATAGAAGGTTGTAACTGCTAAATTTTCATTCCAAAAATAGAACACATTACATTACATTTTGCATCCTACCATCAACTACCCTTGCTAGACCTTTTGCACAAACACAATTGCAAAAAATCATAAGCCATATACACAATCTACTGAACCATAAAACCAAAACGATCAACAACCAACCCCACAACTTTGATTTCCATCTCATCACAATACGTTTTGAACTAAAACCACCAACACAAGCATTGCCAACACAATCCGATGATATAATACCCTTTGCTGCCACTTGTTCTCCAACACAGTTTCCCAGTTAGCATTCCGCAACAGTCCATTGATCGCGTTCTTATAACGTGGGTGGAGAAGAGGAAGATCCATCCATTTGAAGTAGTCACAAGCATCTGGACGTCTGTAGTAGTTGCACCCTAAGAACCTCTTTCTCGGGTTGTTCTCCGTCCAACCTGTCCTCATCGCAGCAATCCAGCCACACAAACACATTGTCTGCTCATTTATGTGAGTAGCAGCATCATTTCCTATCGCCATTTGCAGCAAGTATCTGCGGATTATCAACGGTTGAACTCAAATGTTACGGAAGTTAGTGTTCATAGTTTTCAATTTGGAGAAATGCAAGTGTTTGACCAATTTAATTTATGGATACCAGAGAAGAAGTCGTGTTTTCATTTCAGAAATAACTGATGTGACACGCATTTTTTACAACACAACCGAGTTGGAAAAATAACACATTTTGATTGGTGCCACGTGTTAGGCGTTAAACACGCGGGCAACTTTCATGAAGAGATTGTAATGGATAATTAAAGGGTGATGGATGGTAAACAAAATCAAAAGTTCAGTTGAGTTGTCAGCGACACTTAAAAGTTCAGTAAGCAAGTATTAACAAGTTCAAAGTTCAATAAGTATTTGTTAAATTTACCCATCAGTGATCACCCACACACATTTGTCAATGACTTTTTATTTTTTATTTTACAAAGTTGGGACATGTGTAATTTGATTACTAATGACTCTATTACACGACCCTGGACTTCAAAGCTTATATAGTACACTTTACAAACTAAAGCACAAAATAAGGAATAATGATACATCACATGAACACTACTTTAATCCATAGTTTCTTGTATAACATTATTGACTCAAGAAAAATATTACTAACATAATTTACTCGAGAAATAGTAATACGAAATCAATGAAATTGCTAGAAATATCACTACAACTAGAAGCACCATTTCTTTCAAAACATAAGATATGAAGATTTATCCATTTTGCTGTATTTATTTTGGGATTGGGGTATTGTAAAATCTCCACGAGATATGTTCCAAAGTCTCTACTGGAGTTTTTGACTCTGCTACTTCATTGACGAGAATTGTATCAAAATCTCTTTCAAATCATCTTTTGTAAACCTCACTTACACAAAACCAATATTTTCATGTAGATTTTTTATTTTGGTCGTACCCGAAATACGTCATCTCCTTGACGAGTAACCCATGCGATCACAAGTTGAGCATGAGTGCATCTATACAAAAATAAATGGCTTTGTTTGTCCTCTAAACTTTAGGTGATATTACAATAAACTATTTAGATACACCTTTTCCACTATGGCCTTCCCAACAAAAAAACCCTCGGCCTACTGGAATGTATGAAACTATCCCAATCCCAAGTTCCCAACAAAGTGAGTATTTCTTTTTCAATGTCACGAGTCCAAAGAGAATATTCCACTTGTAGAGTAATAAGATGATGAATTACATGAACCCTTCTAATTGTGACTGGATTAGTTTCACATAACTCAATATATTATATATTTTTTTGTCTCTTTAATAATTCTCTCAACAAAAAACGTGCGAACAAATTAATGAATTTGTCTCAATTCTCAATAGTCATATCATAGCATCAAATTGTTTAGAGTTTTGGAGCATAGTGAAGATATGCCTAAGTGTCAAATACAACGTTGAAAATTTTAACAGAAGAAATAATTTTGACACGTGGCAAGTACAAGTTAATGATGTTTTGATTTATTGTAGATTGCACAAGGTTTTGAAAGGAAACCAACCCCTAGTTTCGATAAATATGTTGACAAATCCAGTATGAACAATGAGGATTGAAAATATTTGGATTTAAAAGCTGTAAGTACGATACATCTTTAGCCAAAATATTCTTGTAAATATTCATGAAATATCTTATGCAAAAGAATTTTGGAAAAACCTTGAAGAGTTGTATTAGAATAAGAACTTTTCAAATCAGTTGTACTTGAAGGAAATGTTTTATTTTTTGTGAATGAATGCAGGTAAAAAAATCTCAGACAGGCCATCTGAGTGTTCTCAATGTAATCATCTCTGAACTAGAAGTTCTTGGAGTTAAAATTAATGAGAGGATAAACCGTTAAGACTCACGTGGTCTTTCCATCTTCCTATGAATACATAAAATCCATTATGGTAAAGAGATAATGAACTTTTCAGAAGTGACAAGCAAACTCATTTCTGAACAAAAAAGATTGAGTGGTGGAAGTAATATTTCATATGAAAACTCGTTAATAATTGCTAAAAAAATAGAAGAACCACGAAAAAGAAACTATCTTGTTGGAACTATGGATAACTTAGTCACCTCAAGCAAAATTGTCGAAAAAATGGAACATGCTCGGATAACTGCTCCAAGTCAGATACGAAAAATATGTCTATTTTTATGGGAGACGATGAAGTCGTTTGAGTAAGTTATGTACATTATCATGGCATGCGCTAGTTTCCAAGATATAAGAAGTGTTACTACTAGCAGGTCTATATGTTTGCACGAGGGCATTGGCTTGACATTGACACAAGTGGTGTTGTGTAATTGATGTTGATGGCTGATGACTGGTGAACTTCCAGGTAAGTCAAGCAAGGAGGTTGCATCATAATTTTTTAGGAAGTTTTTCGATGTGAGCTGGTTTAAATTCTTAGAATTTGTCAATTTTAAATGATTATATTTTTATGATGGAGTATGTTGAATCTCTATTTTGAGATTTGAGACTGTCAAAGTTTATCGTGACCAAGATGTACAAAAGAGATAACAAAGCTTTGGCTCGTTTTTGTCGAACCAAAAATTGTTAGAATTTTGATTCACACGTGCCAAACGAAAAGAAATTTAGAGAATTGCAACGATTAAACATCCTAAAATCTGCACATTGATTGGAGGAAAAAATTGGTATGCATAATGCATGCCTGCATGGAATGGAAAGTCAATGGTTGTAGTGCACCAAATTGCTTGGGGAAAAATTAGGTTAATCACGTAGCAAAACTCTATATATTGATGCATTATTCTCTTTGACATGATGGTTTTTGAGAGAAAATATTGTAAGCATCTTAATTTTTTATGTTCTCTTTATAAGTTATATAAAGAAAAAAAAATTAGTAGATGGGATAAAGTTCATAATTATTTTTTTTTACGATATTTAGGAGTTTGGATAGTAGAAAATTATTTATAATTGTAACAAGTTTTCATATAGTATAAATTTTTTACTTTGATGGTCCATAAATTTTGCATTGTTTTTCTTTATCTATTTTATTTTTCATGTCTCGTTAATAATTTTTTGAACAAAGATCATGTAGGCAAATTAAGAAATTAATCTTAATTTCCAACAACAAGCATAAACTTTCATCAAGAAGAACTTACACTAGCCATGGTGTAGCACCCAATGCCCTTGTGGCTACCCTATTGCACCACCGCTCCGCCCGCCCGATACCGCCAGTCGGTGCAACCATAGGAACCCTAATGCCTGTCATGTCTGTGTCTAATGGCAGAAATGTGAAACCCGCCAAGGTAAATGTTGTGGGCTTGCAGTTTTGTATAGTGCAATTATTAGGAACTTTTGTCAACCCATTTGAACCCTCAGATTCTCTTATCAGTTCAAAGTCGATTCATTTTTCGATTTATCTTTATAATATCACTTATTCTAATGACTTAATCACAAATTGGAACATAGATCAATATCTCTGATCAACCCAAAAAACTCCATCTCTAATACAATTTTTTGGCAAATATTAGAGCATTAATGACGAATTTTTTTCCTCGTAACAATAAGAATAATGAGTCGATCGAAGTATCAATATTCTCTGGAAACTAATTCACATAAGACGTATAGTTTACATGAAAAATATTTTCGACCCACTTGTTTCCTCTCCAAAATGCACTTGGAAAAAGGTTCTTTCAATGTGCCTTCTCAAACCATTCTAATACTACGTCAATTATAACATTCTAGGACACTTAAAACGTCGATCACTCTAAGACCATCTCCAATCACAATCTTCAAATTGGTGCAACTTTTACACCAAAATAGTACAATTTTACACAATCTTTTTCGGTCATCTCCAACCTCCAAATATTACACCTATTTTCTTACCATATTTTTTAATTCTCAACAATTAATATATTTAATAAAAATATTTAATTAAATATTCTATTACTACTTAAATTTATAAATTAAAAATTAAATTAATTTCCTACAATATTGGATTTATTACAAAGATTTTGAAAATGCATTATAATTAATATCACAATTAACAAAATAAAACATTTAACATCACAAAATAATTACATATAACATAAAAACGTTCAAAAAACAAACATAAAATATACTAATTTTGTCAATTATTTATCGGAAATAGTATTTCATCCCACAAATATCAATCAAATACTTCTTTCTGTTTTTATCGATGTACATCAATTTTATGATGCTGATTTTTTTTTTTTTAAGTAGAAATAATTTTCCATGAAGAATCTAAGTTCCAAATTAAATTCTTGCATATTTTTCCTGGTTATGAAAAAATGTATGTAGAACTGAATTCATAATATCAAGGAGAGAGTTGAGGGTTCAAATTCAAAAACTCCTCCTAAATCTCCTGTAGAATACAGACTTATCTTATAATTCTAGCTTATCTTATTCAGTCCAGTTAATATTGATTAAATCATTTGAACCTTCTAAAATCCATATAAATTACATCACTCAAAATTCATCTTCTGTTGTTTGAAATGAGTGTTTCTGTAGCCATTGATGACAAAAATAGACCTCAAAAACCTAGTCATGGCGCACCACCCTTTGTCCTTGCCTACCCTACTGCACCACCCTATGTCCTTGCCAACCCTACTGCACCACCCTATGTCCTTGCCAACCCTACTGCACCACCTCCCCAACCCTACTGCACCTCCTCCCCGTACCACGCGATATTCCGAGTCTCGTGGTGATACGGGTCCCAGGACGTCGGCCACCGGGATCCCACAAGTTGATGCAACCACTGGAAACACGTGGCTCAAGCGACGAACCGCAAACGGGTGCTTTCTCATCGTATTCATGCTTGCAATTATTACACTTATACTATTTCGACCCTTAAATTCTCCTAAGTACAAAGTTGATTCAGTTTCGGTTTCTCTTTATAACGACTCGTACTCCACTAACTTGATAGTAAAGTGGAATATGAGTATGTCTGTGACAAACCCTAACATGTTGAATAAAGCTGTTTATAACGACTTTTCGCTTTCAATCTATTACCAGAATGGATATGTGTCAGGATTTTCTGTTCCACCATTTCATCAAGGTTGTCGAAGCCGAACGTTGTTAAACACAAGTGCCAATGCCTTGTTGCAGTACGAAGATAATCCCCTAACAAGTGCCATTATTAAGGATTGGACAAAAGGAGTTATGGAGTTTGATGTGAAATTAAGGGCTGATTACAAGAACTCTTACCTTTTTTGGTGCTGTCCAATATACAATTACGATATTCTCTTATGCAAGAATTTGAAGATCCATTTTTTGTCGAATGCAACACAAGGGGCAATGCTGTCACGGTCTCAGATTTGTGTCTATGATATGTATTGAAATATGAATGTGTTCCATTGGCTTTAATGTTTTACTTATTGATTTTTAATTTTTTTACTTATATATTCTTAAGATACGTTTGATCTATATTCTTCACATTCATTATTTGCCTATCATGGCGTAAAAGAGAGATTCCCGAGGGGCAAGATCGAATGGACTAGGCATAGAGTCGGCTTTCTTTTCGTAATAACTGTTAGGACCCTAGAGCCGGAGACGAATATTCCTTGCTAATTCCCATTGCCATTTTGTTTCTCCATCAAATAATATACTTAAGCGATAAATTTTAGAGTATAAATGATGGATTGTGTCACTGATTTAATGTGTTGCGTTTTCGCCACAAAATTGATACATTCAATTAGTTACAGGCAAGTTGAGAAATACTCAATCATCACTTTACCGATCTTTCAAACCGAGTTATAATGTACTAAAAGTCTAGATCAATCTTCATCGGTTGAAGTATGAAAATTCATTTCCCTATGGATGGATGATAAAAATAAACCTCAAGAAAATACTCAATCTAGCCATGGTACTCCTTATGTCATTGGCTACCCTTTTGCACCACCTCCCCTTAACACGATAAATTCCCGGTTTCGTGCTGGTACTGTCCCTAGGAGCACTGGGGTCTTAATGTTTCGATCTATTACGTACCAGGGTGGATATCAGCTGCGATCAGCTATTCCACCCTTTCATCCAGTGTTTTCAAGCAATACTTTGTATGATGGTAATCGAATTACAAGCCTCCATGGTTAAGGATTGGGAAGCTGGATTGTAGGTGGAGTTTGATGTGAAAATTCGGTCTAATTTCCGGTATTCTTGTTTTTCTATTGGCCAAACATCGAATCTTCGTCGATTAAGAGAACACAAGTGACAATGCTGCCAGGCTCCAACAAATGTCTCTACCTTGGATTCAAGAATTCTTGATTTTCAGTTCCCAGGATCGTAACTTGGCTATGATAAAAAGTGGCTTCAGAACTATTAATTTTTATTTATAAAATAGGGTCGGAGAATCCGAACTCCATCAATTTAAAGTCTTCTATTTCATAAAAGGTTATAATAAAATAGGGTGGACTGCCCCCTTGAAATTATTAAGAAAGATTTTAAATGTATGGCACAATATTTGATAGTCACAATTGAAAGTTGTTAAATTTATAGGCCAAAATTAAAAAATTAATTATACCCAACTAAAGTATATCAAACAATCTTCCTCAAATTAAGCAACAAGATATGCCTAATTAAAATATGTTCATCAATATCTTCTATAACAAATTTTACATAATGATCAGCTTATTTAGAATTTGAATCCAACTGGTCCTCCTAATCTCCCCATAAACCTAGTACACATCTTATGTTGTTTCAAGATTAGTACTGCTTTAATTATCCATGGATGACAAACATACACCTCAAGAAAACACTCAATCTAGCCATGTGGAACCACCCTATGACTATGTTCTTAACTATCCTGTTGCACAACTCCTTGTCTCACGCCATATTCTGCATCTCGTGGTGATACGAACCCAAAAGTCTGTGCAACGACTTGCTATACAAACCCTAATGGTGACAATGCAGAGTGTTGCAAGGAAAATTGTCAAATGATCTTAAGTATGTGCGTAATTTGGTTGATCTTGTCGATGTTTTTACCCCACAGTTCTCCTAAGTTAGTTGACTCAGTTTCGGTTTCTCTTTACAATGTCTCTTATTCTATAACTTAAGTGCAAACTCGAATAACAGTATGTCCGCGACAAACCCTAACGTGTTCAATAAAGTTGTTTATGATGGGCTTTGGCTTTAGGTTTCGATTTATTACAGAGATGTCTTTCTGGAATGTTATTTCCACCGTTTCATCAAGGTTGTCGATACCATACTATGTTAAACACAAGTGTCAATGCCTTGTTGGAGTACAATGATAATCCTTTAATTAACAAGTGACATGGCTAAGGATTGGGCAGCAGGATCTGTGGAGTTTGATTTAAAATTAAGGGCTAATTACAAGATGTCTTATCTGTTTTTCTATTTGGAAAATTATCTAAATAATGCAGTCGTCTACTAGAATTTGAAGATCGAATTTTCGTCGAATGAAACACATGGGACACTGTTGCCTGGGTTCAACAAATGTCTCAACGCCTAGAAGGATTTATATCATGAATATATATTGTGAACCCAAAATCTTGATTTTATTAAGTTCCTTGATGATCTTCAACATGGAATACAGATAGAAAGAAATATGAGTCTGTTCCATTGGCTTCTTGTTTTTTTGAATTATGAATTTTTATATTTTGTTCTTATTTAAATGTCCTCACTTTGTTACAATGTTGATTTTTAGGGTCGTTTACTATGTGGATAAAACTGTTTATCTAGATAAAAATTATCATAATAAGTTTATTATTATCCTATTTGGTTCAGCTAGTATAAAAATAGATAAATTTATTTTTAAGAAGTTAATTTTTCATAAAAAATACAATTTTAGCCTTATTCTTAATTAAACAAGAAATAATAAGTAAAAAAATTAAGAGAAAAAATGGGTGGAACAGCAGAGGGAGGTGGCGGTGGTGAGCGGGTGTTGGCTGTAGCTGGAGGGCGGTGGCGATTATCCTAGAGTATGTATTTTTAAAAATAGATTTGTTCTATATTATAAAGGACATATTCATCTTTTAAAAAAATGAGTGAATTATTATTCGAATAAAAAAGATTGTCATCTTCTTTCTGATGGCAAAACTTATCCTCATTTTTTGCATAAATTATTATCCGAATAAAAGTGTATCGAAACATCAATTCCTCCCCAAACAAAATAAGACAAATTTTATCCATATCTGTAATCATTGACTATATACCAAACTCATGCTAGTATGAAAAATAGCCAACATGGTTCTCCTTTGTACAATGTAACACCGTGAAGTTAAGAAACTGAGGAAATAGACATACTCGAAACACGAGGAGGTGGGTCTGGTGGCTTCGTGGGTTGGCAGCCATATATTTCTCCATTTTCATTGGAGGATGAGAGATGATTGATTACGATGAATCTCCAATTTTTTCATGATGCAAATATTTGATTTTGATTCTAATTGATTTTTCTTTCCATAATTAGATTTCCATATATTTAGAGTCTTAAATTTGTGAATTTCTGTTCGTGAGTGCTTAATTTGAAGGATAAAATTTATACGTTTTGGTCTCTAAAATTTAGCACCTTTCAAAATTTTAGAATCATATAATAAATTAAATAATAAATTATAAAATGTAGTAAATGTGAATGAAAATATGTATTATTGAATAAAATAAAGAAAACTGGTGTATTTCAAAATTCTGATGTAAAAAAGGTGGAGATCTATATTTTTACTAATAAATGTGGGTATAGATGTCACCTAAGAATCATTTGAAGAACAAATTTGGAGAAGTCAAATGAACAAGAACACAAAGATCAAACCCTTCTCTTCAAGAAAAAAATAATAAACCCACAACCATGACAATGCTTTTCCCCCCATTTTATTTGTTTATTTCAGGGTGTAGCGTGAGTGTGTGTATTACATACTGTTCCAGAAAGCAAAACCCTTTTGTTTGAATTGGTGACTATAAGCAATTTTATGTCTTTGACATTTTGCAAGTGTACATATTGTTCAAGTAATAAAATAGATTTTGATTCTATGTATCGTTCCCATAAGAATTAAGATAATTCAATGCAAATTATACTAATCTTAACTCGAATCTAATGAAGTTTGGAAAAAATGTGATTAAGAACTAATTAGAATAATAAACTAAGATTAATTAAATAATTATAACTCAACGAAATAACAGGTGGATTTATGAAATTACTTTTATTTTGGAAAAGAAAAGTACTAGGATCCTGAATCCACTTATAGTTGTTAATTCCTCTATCTTAATTCTTGGTCTTGACAAATTATATCAGTTATGAAGATCAATATCCCTAGATTGTTTAACAGTTTTTCTCGAATAAAATTAAACTTATTCATATATATGACTCGATTATATATCTATGACGAACGCGAATACAAACGAATGCATTAAGTCTCTATGGATAATTAAAAATCACCTAAAGCACATCGGTATATTTATATCTTCTATCGGACTTTAAGATAATTAAAATAGCGTCTTAGCATGCTTTCGATCTTTCGATAGTAAAACAAACCACAACAATCATACAATTACTACATATATAATTGTAGATGCAAATAAATCAAAATTAATTATTCAAAACTATATTGAAATAAATCATCAAAAACCAAGTATTTAGATAGAAAAATTTAAACAACAAGTTTCATCGTAATCCTAACACTAATTAAACTAGCATAGCATACTAATAATAAGAAAATAAAAAGGAGAAGAAAATACGGAATTCATCACCTGGAGACTAAGAAAACTAAAGAAGGATGATATCTTATTCTTGATCTTCATTGAATTCATGAAAGAGCACTTCTTGATCTTCGATTTATGTTTTTGCGTAGTGTTTTCTCTCAAAAATTCAACACCCGAGACTATGAGTTTTTATTCCATATATATAGTTTCCTAATTCTAGCCCAAAACTATCTATAAAAGTCCTTATAAATGTGGGTTAAAACGTTTCCTAATTGAATTAGAATTCGAAGAGAAAACTAAATTCCCACAGCAAACAATAACATTGGGCGATCGCCTAGTGTACTGCCAGGCGATCGCCCAGGAAATGCAGATTGTATTCTGCTTTTGATTTGGATTACTGGGCATTCACTCAGCTATAATCTAGGCGATTGCCTAGCTTGGATCTTTCAAATACTATTTTGGTCCTTCAACTTTTCAATAGTTGCAATTTGGTCCTTTAACTTTCTAATAGCTCTAATTTGGTCCTTCAACTTTCAATTAAATGTAATTGAATCCCCATGCTTCCTAGACATCTTCCAATGTATCACTTTTTTAATTCATTTTTCTCCATTTTCTTACAGACGAGCCCAAAACTGAAATATAGGAAATAACAAACTAAATTAAGTAGAAAATTAACAAAATGACGGGATAAATGCATAGTTTAAAAACATGAATAAGTGCACAAAATGCACTTATCAAACACTCCCAAACTAAACATTTGTTTGTCCTCGAACAAAAATAAAAATAAACTATAAATTTAAACTAAGCTAAATGAATTAACAGAATTTTAGTTTATGTTAAATTTCTTACCATATGCCTCAAGTTCGAAAATAAAGCAACACTTTTAGAAAGAGATTAAACAACAACACAAAAATTTTTTACTTATTCGATGCTCGATCTTTAGTGAGTGTGTGATTAGCAAAAAATTGAACTTACATCTGTATTAGATCACGACAAATATTGTGTTGTTGATATTTTTACAGTTCCGAACCCTTTGTAGTCATTTATTCCTTACATCTCTCGTAAATTATCACATTTCTAAAGCTTTTCTCTCCAATCCCGAGGTGTTGTAGAGAATTTGGTTATTATTGATTAACACAATACTTTTTTCAAATAAAATGGTAAAAACCAAAACTTGTATTCTTAGAACTAGGATGGTGAGTGATTTCTAAATTCTCATCTTCAATCTTCGAGGGTCTAACCTAGCAATCCTTACCGAACACTTTAACTCTTTTTATTTTATTTAATCGATATAAACGATCTAACATCCTGTGTAATACTAACCTTTTTATGTAACCTATGTAGCGAGCTTTGGGCCGATGACTCCCAAAGCAGATGACCATAGAGCACCAGATTTTAAAATACCTTAACAAACTTAATTGTTCGAGTCTCACAGGCTAATAGAGAAGTGAAGATATAAAATAATTTTTAAATTTAATTTTATATATATAAGACCCATGTAGCGAGCTTTGGATTGATGACTCCCAAGTCAGATGACCATAGGGTACTAAGTTTTAAGATATCCTAACAGGCTTAATTGCTCGAGTAAGATATTTTATTTTATTTTATCAGCAGTGAGTAGTGCTCGGTTTAGATTCCTTGACTATAACCTATTCAACCAAAGATGAAACCCAGAAAATACAAACTATCAATATTCTCAGAACACAAGAAGTAACCTTCAACACCCCAAATTGTTTGGTTATTAGCTTAAGGATTTGAGAACAAGATTTTCACAATAATCCTAAGTCAATAATATCAACACAAACACTCAAGTCATGTTTCCATATCAGTGATAAGTCAGTAGTGGCTATGTGCTTCATTAATCTAGTCTAACATAGATAAGTATTCAGGTAAAAGCACGAGTTAAAGTGTTGTCGAATATTCTAACTAAAAACATACTCAAATTCAAATAAATATCATCATTGGCACTAAGTTGTTCTACAATAACTAGACAAATAAACATCTCTCTTTTTCTTTTTCTTTTTTTGAAAATTGAAATTTTCAGTTATACAAACTCAATAAGCTAATTCAAAATTTAACCATTAAGTATCTTGATACTTAACCCATCCCAAATGAAAATATTACATTGTCCCAAATGTAAGCAAATTAGAATAAAATTAAAGGAGAAAAAGATTAGGTACTTCCCAAAGGTAAATGTGGTTAAGGAGGTCTTGGTTGATCGGATGGTTCATCAAGAGTGGACCCATGGTGAGGAGCGCTCGGGGGGGCTGAGAGATGATGGTATAAATATCATCCATGCGCCGTGCAAAATGGAGCATTCGGTGGTTGACATCGTTGTATGTGTAGTTTATAGCCAGTTGCTTTCATCTGAACGCAGTGTTTGATGTATTCAAGGAGTCTATTTCAATCCACATATGCCAAACGTCTATACCGCATGGCCAATCGCGTGTCTTGAATGGATCTTAAAATCGACCACCTTTCGAGATAATGGGTGAAAATTTGATGCAAGAGGCGATCAGTCTCGGCAGCTGGTATTGGAGTTGGATTGTCCGCTGCTCGTCTGGCCATAGGATTGCCCAATGTCCGTTTGTTAATAGGTGGTTCGGGAGTCTCAGGCTCCTCATGCAGAAGTAATGGCACTCCATCTGATAGGCAAATTGCACTAATGAGATAAAGAAACATGGAAAATCAACCAGACGCACACTGTGATGCAAGATCAACAATGAAGCGGAAGATGTGAGCCCCCAAGCCAATTTTGTACCTACTTGCAAGATGATATAAGAACTGGGCCCGAGATTCAATGAAGTTTGTGCGGTGGGAGATAGGATCGATGTTGTGACACACAAAAATATGGAAGATACGTAGGTTCTCTTTCAACTGGTTATGTAGGAATTTGGGTCCAACAAAGGCCAAGCGTCTGCTCTTCCATAAAGAAACTGAGTCACTAGTGCCATGTCAAGATCGTCCGGGACATGCTCAATAGCGTTGGTGGTTAGCCTATAATAATTTTCTATCACGGCTAGGCTGAACTTAATCCACTTCCCACGGATTTAAGTTGTGTACCGATGGTTTGCTTCAGGTTCTTCAATGGCGTGATTGAAGTTGGCAAGAAATTCTTTGCCAAGGATGGATAGGCCAAATGAGGTTTACCCTTTATCTTTTGCCAACCACAAGAGTTGATGAGATTTGCCATCTCAAAATAGGAGAAGTCTGTCAGAATGACCTCTTTTTCAGCCAAAAAAATTTTCTTCATTAGCCATTTGTTGTAAATATGCTCTTCTTCGATACCCTGAAATCTTGGGATACTTCTATCATCAATATGTGAGTCCAGTTGTCGGCGTCGGTTAGATGAAGAACCGACCTTCTCTTTCTCCTTTTTTGTCGGTAGGTCTTTTCATTTTGGTGCCATTGGTACCTATAAGGATAAGATAAACATGATTAAGCATCTTAATAATCTCAAGAAGAAACAAACATCACAAAATAAAGGACAAATAGTGAATTTTCGTGTTTTAAACATAGACCATACACTACTTTTCACCACCGAGAAATGTGTAGAAATATTGAAGTTTTCCCGAGCCATCTTTGGACATATGAATCTACATATATTGGTCTTTAACATGTTCAAAATTGAGGTAAAACAGATGTCATATGACTAGGAAGGAGGGGAACGAAAGTGGGGTCGTAATGCAGGTCGATGCCTAGTCATGGCATGCCATGACTGCCTACTTTGGGATGAAGTGGTGTGGACAATTTACTAAAGCAAATCATGAGGATGTATGCACAATTAACAAACATGAATGAGTATGAATAATGTTGTATTTAAGGTAGCTCAGCTTAGCACAATAAAATCCGTTTGTTTATTTCATCAAATAGTTGAGGTAACAATTGTTTTCTAGAGCTTCAATGATTTGGAAATGTGAATCTAGCCCAAAAATCTACACTTCAAATTGTTAGTGATTTTATGTGTTTAATATTCTACAAGTGTACGGATTGGTCAAGTAATAAAGTGGATATTGAGTCCAAATATTGTACCCACAGAGATTTAGATAATTCAATTTCAATTACTTTAACCTTAACCGAATCTAATGAACTTTGAAAAATTGATAATTAAGAACTAATTAAACTATAAAGTAAGAACAATTAACTAATTATAATTTAAATAAAGAAGAGATTAAATTAAAGAAGAATTACTTTAAAATTGGAAAAGAAAAGAAAAGAAAAGCGTACTAGGATCTCGAATCCACTTATATCAATTTCCTTTAACTCGAACCGTTGAATTTGATAACATGATTTAATTATGAAGATCAATATTCCTAATTTTTTAACAATCTCTCTCGAGTAGAATTAAACATATCCCTATATGTGACTCGACTATATCTCTATGACGAATGCGAATATACAATAATGTATTAGAATTTGTGAATACCTAAAGATCACGTAAAACATAGCGGTATATCTTTATCTCCTATCGGACTTTACGATAAGTATAACTTATTTTCCATCTCTCGAAGGTAAAACAAGTCACAAGAATCATACAACTATTGCGCACATAATTATAGATGAGGAAAAATCAATATCAATTATTCAGAATTAAAAACGTGCTTAAATATCAAAAACTAGATTCAAAGAATTAAAGGATCATGATACACGTTTCATCATGATCCTAGCACTAAAAAGTTTAACCTAACATACTACGAAGAAGAAAATAAAAAGAAAAAGAAAATATGAAAGCTATCACCCGAATATGAAAAAAACTTGAAAGAGAAGAAATCTTAAACTTGATTTTCATTTTAATCTTGAAATGATAAATCTTGATCTTTGTTTCTTGATTCGTCTCTTGTTTTTCTCTCTAAATTGGCTCTAATCCGGCTCTAAATTCGGCTCTCTTGTTATGAGTTAATAACTCATATTTATAGTTCCTTAATGGTGCTCAAAAGATCTCCAAAAATCCTTAAAATCGTGTCCCAAAAGTTTCTTAATTGAAGTTGAACTAAAAAAGGAAACAAAAATCCGCGTCTGCCAAAATTACACTGGGTGATCACCCAATGCAAACCCGAGTGATCGCCCAGGCCAACCAAAATGCATTCTACTGATGAAATTACGTGACGGGCGATCGCCTAGCTTTAAACTTTGGCGATCGCCCAGCTCAACTTTTTCTCTGCAGCAGTTGTTTTTCAAATGGCCATAACTTTTGTAAAACTCCAAATTGAGATCCGTAAAAAGTGTTGAACTCGTAATTCAATTATCTTTCCAATGATATATTATTTTCCTTGTGAAGATTTTAATATCAAAAGTTGTTCTTGAATTTTCCCCACATACTTCGGTAAGTAGTTTCTCAATTCAATTCTTTGGCTTCCCGGTGTTTGATCGATTGATTCAACTCTTCATTGTCACTCCAAAACACCTTAAACTTATTGATTTTATCTTCTTCCTCATCCTTCAATGTTTGGCTCTTGATAATCACTTCAAAAACATAACTTACTCGTCGATTTCACCAAATTATTGCTCTTTCCGTCCATTCTTCTCCAATTGCTCTTTCCATCCATTCTTCTCCAAACTGAATAGAAGCAATAATACACTAAATTAAGTAAAATTTAATAAAATGAAAGAACAAAAGCTTAGTTTAAAAGCCCAAATAAGTGCACAAAATGTACTTATCAAACGCCCACAAACTAAACATTTGTTCGTTCTCGAACAAAAATAAAAATAAACTATAAATTTAAACTAAGCTAAAAGAATTAACAGGAAATGAATTAATGTTAAATTTCAAACACCCCCAAACTAAACATTTGTTCGTTCTGGAACAAAAATAAAAATAAACTATAAATTTAAACTAAGCTAAAAGAATTAACATGAAATGAATTAATGTTAAATTTCTTACAATATGCCTCAAGTTTGAAAAATAAAGTAACACGTTTAGAAAGAGATCAAACAACACAAAAAAAAAATTTGCTTATCCAATGTTCGACCTTTAGTTAGTGTGTGATTAGCCAAAAATTGAACTTACACATGTATTAGACCACGGCCAGTATTGTGTTGTTGATATTTTTACAATCCCGAACCCTTTGTAGTCATTTATTCTTTACACCTCTTGTAAATTTATCACACTTCTAATGCTTTTCTCTCCAATCCCGAGGTGTTCTAGTAAATTTGGTTCCTACTGATTAACACAATACTTTTTCAAATACTAGTGAGTACACGTGCGTTGCACATGGTAGAGTCGTAATTGAGTACAGATAAAGCATCTAATATATCACAAATAAAAATTTTCATCATTGTGTATAGATGAGACAGATTAAATCTGAAGTGTTATCAATTCCTACTTGGATTTTCTATATGAACATTGCTAAGAAAGTAAATAAAAAATATACAACAAACAAAACGACCGAACAAAAAAAAAAGTCTGCTAAAAACTCGGCAACATTTGATGAAAAATCTCAGATCCATTGATGGTATATATGTGGTGCCAACAGCACACACAAAAAGTCTTCCCAATTGCTATGAAATCAACTTATTGGCCATGACAATGCCATGGCAATCATTTGCTATACTTGACAGGAATGAAGACTGCACTTGGAAAATAGTTGAAAGTCTGCTGCCATTAGTTTCTTTTGATGAACATGAATTTTCTCCATCAGATTGAAGATCCTTAGAAATCTGGGATCTAGTGGGATGTGAAAGTTGTTTTTCATCGGTCTTGTTCGTGTTGGTGTTATCTTGACTGCCATTCGAGTTCTTTGTGTTGAGGAAGCGGCCACCATTGCCTCTTGAACGATGCATTGTGTAGAGATGGCAGGACATGTGCAGATATTGCTGGGGGATGGTAAAGTAAAAGAAAATATTAGCAACCATTTGATGGATTGATAAACTCAAAGGAAAGAATCAGACTAAGTGTATGTTTGATATGTAGTAGTGGACATGATGGACTTTCTTTATAATACTCGAGAGTGCATCCAATATTCCCTACCAAATATTGTATAAGAGAATCGTATGAAAAAACAAAAAACAAGGATCTGCTAAAAATATAAAGTCCCATATTCTCTTGAAGAGATTGATGCTCTTTATACATTACCATACACAATGGAAACAAACATGTTCATGGATCAGATGGCTACAATTATTTGTTTACCCTTATTTATAAATTAAACAAAATATTCACTCTATCAATCATTCATTAATGGATTCAGTTTCAAAATGACAAACACAAGAAAGAGTGTGGTGATCAGAATCAATGCATATTTACATTCTGTTGCAGATATAGTGCAAAATATAAACCTGACAACTAATTTTAAGGTGAAAGATGTTTAATGACCACCTTATAAAAGCAAAAAGTTGAGAAATAGGTGATAAAAAGTCGAGAAATAGGTGATAATAGAGAGCATGTATATCGTTGGCATAAGAAGTTTTACCTTACAGGGTTTGAGCACCTTATTCTCCATTTCTGCCTTGGCACACATCTGTCTGCGCCTTATGAAATCACGGTACAGATTGGTATTGACGAATATTGGCCCTTCATCAGTATTCGTATGTAATGGTAGTAGCATCACGCGGCCTGAAAATGGTCAACGGAGAAAGACATATTTACTTAATCCTTGAGCATATATGTACATTTCTAATTCAAAATTCGATTACAACCACAGCTTGAAGTCCATAAGTTGAGTATACTCCATGACACTGCTCTGCAAGAAGATATTTTTCACAAATCTTTGGCAAATATTATATGTTCTTTTTTAAGGCATATAACAATAAATTCATATAAAAGTTGTGCTAATTTAAGAAGATTGTAATCAGTTCTTATGAATGATTCTGTTCTAATAACTCAAAAGACAAGAAGACAATATGCTTAATCAATACCATGGGCCCTCAAAGAATCCAAAATAAATACTCATTCTCAAGAATACACATAATATATAGACGATCTTAAAATAAAGACAAAAGATTGATCTTGGATTAATTGGTAAGTATGTAATTTCCAAATCATCGCACCCATAAAATTAAAAAGAAGCTATTACCAATACAAAATTCAAGTATCAAGGAACATGTCATTGAAAGTCTCAAGTTCATCTCATATATAATTTGTTTCCTTTTTTCTGCACATTAATCATTCACAAAAATAAATAAATGCCTACAATAATTCCTTTATTGAAAATTAGGCATCAGACTAAAACTCGCCGAAATTTCTTTTGACTTAAGTGGGAGAGGGGGAATTCAACTCGTAGTTGCGTCTAAATCTCCACACAGTACCCCCACCACCTCTTTCATTGAAGGTCGGCGTACAAGTGACTTTTGCAGCAGAGTAGTGACACAGTTATGCATAGCAGAGCTTGCTGTTTATTTAAATATTGAATATTCTGATCGACTAAATCAAGAGGCTTCCTTGCACAGGCAAGATAACGTGCCAAGATAGAAGAATGGATCGTTGGAAGTCTGACATGGGTGAACCTATCACCTGAAGTAGACTAAGCCCAGCAATAAGAACTAACAACAAAACTCCATAACTATAAACATCACAATTCTCAGATACATCAACCGCACCACCATACTCAGTGCAATATAGCTCACATTTCATCTCATATTGGTGTGCTGCTAATACCACCACTCTTAGGTATCTCCCCACTGAGAGAATCGCAACTATTTCTTCGCATTCTCCAAAGGCTCACCACTAAAACCCAACGTGTTATTGGCATGAATCAATGCTTGGATACAAGATAAACTTGTTGAATAAAAATACACAAAATCCCAAATCAAAATAAATCAACAATTAATCACAATTCCAGAAAAAACCACATCCTACCAAAATTGACAACGCATTTCCATAAGTAAATACCAGCTGATAAAAAGTATATGAAATAAAATCTGCATATGCATAAATTAAAGTACAATACCTGATTTCAGTAAATAGGTTTATGGTAGTAAACAGTGAATAGAAGTATGGCAATACTTCTTAGTAGTAAAATGATAATGCCAATTAAGCATTCATTTTAGGCTCTGGTTGACATAGTGACTCTTTCAAAAATGGTATTAGCACAGCAAATCTGCAACGGAGGAAACAAAACCAAGAAAATTAAAAAATAAACTAAGAAAGATGAAAAGATGGAAACCAAAAAAAAAAAAAAATAGGCCGTGATGGGTGCGGCTGTGATGGCGGTTGACATAGTGACTCTTTCAAAAATGGTATTAGCACAGCGAATCTGCAACGGAGGATACAAAACCAAGAAAATTAAAAAATAAACTAAGAAAGATGAAAAGATGGAAACCAAAAAAAAAAAAAAAAAAAAAACGAATAGGTCGTGGTGGGTGCAGCTGCGATGGCAATTAGATCATAGGATTCTCACTTCTCTCATTGAGGAAACAAGAACTAAGAAAAAAAAAATTAGACTAAGAAAGAGGAGAATATTGAAACAGGAAAAACAAATAGATTTAACCCAACGTACGTAGTGGTTATAGAAATGAAAATTATCTGCAATCACACTTTGTTTCTTATTCTTCCAATTTAAGATTTTCACGATGAGCCCGAGCACCCTTAACTTTTTGAATCCATTCAAAGGGCATTATCTCACTCGAGTTTTATAAAAACTATCAAATATTTATATGCTAAAACTATTATTTAATGATATCATGGAGAGCAGGTTAGATAAAGCCATGTCAAACATTTAAATCAAAAAAATGAAATAGATATCTTCTAAATTCACAACATAAAGATACCCATCGTACGATTTATTCATATTACACATCTTTGCCTTTCTCTAACTGTAAGAGTATGCTTGAAACTATTAAAGACAAAAATAAGTAAAAAATCCCAAAGCATGGCAGAGAAGAAATAGAGCACACATGAAAATGCTTAAAAATACACCAGCATATATAGGAATGCAGCACGCAAACATCAACACAAAAATGAACACATCACATGATGGAAATGTTTGGCTAGCAAGAAATTAAGGCTGTGTTTGTTACACTACTAATTCAATAATTCACAATTAAAAACTGCAGATAATATTTCAAGCATCAAATTTTCTGTTCAAATTTATTATTGAGAACGACCTAAAAACAATATAGTCGGTAGAAATAGTGAATAAATTGTGCAAGTCAATCTTTACACTTAAATATATAAAGATAAAATCATAAAGAAAATTACCTGCCAAAACAACATATTGTGTGGAATAATGTTGCAGGAGACGGATCGGGTGTCGTGATTTGAAAATTGGTTCCAAGACATTTGGCAAATTGTGATTAAATTCACATTAGAATAAAAAAAACACTATAAAAAAAGACAAAGGAGCCCATTCTAACCAAGATACACAAAAAACAGCAAATTAGTACATTCAAATTGAAAGCAAAAAATACATTCAAAGAAAGTAAAACAACCCAGGAAAAATTACATTAATTTATGGAAAAAACCCAAAATTGAAAACCTTAAACCTCAATAATATATAACCCATCCAAAGTAAACAATAGATTCAAAGAAATTAAACAAAACCCAGAAAAATTAAAATAATTTTTGAAAGAGCTAAAAATTGAAAACTCTAAAACCTTGAACATATATAACCTGGTTAAAGTAAATAATAGATTCAAACAAACTACACAAAATTCAAAAAACTAAACTAATTTATGAAAAAATCCAAAATCAAAAACTTATATAATCCATTGGCAACTCTAGACTGAAAAATATTACCTTTGATGGTGCTTCACTCAGCGAACATCCTTATTCCGAATCCATGTATTTTGTATCCATCATACTTTAGAAAAAATTCCTAAAAGAACAAGAGGAAGAAGCGCAACGATTAAGAATGGATGAGCAGAAGAGAAATGAAAGATTTCAGTTGAAGAGAAATGTGGCAATCAACGATGGGCAATGCGATTTTGAATTGAAGGAGGTTGTGTAAGAGAAAAAAAGAGTGGAGTCGGGAGAGAAGAGAGAAAAACTAAATTCCATTATGATACAATGTCGTTTCAGTTTAAAAGAGCACTAAACGGTGTCGTATTTGTTCTAAGAAGACCAAAAATTATGAATAGTAACCTTACACATTGGCTCTTTAATAGCATTAGGACTAACAAATCAAGACAGGACCAAAAAGTTAATAAAAGGACTACCAAACGCAAGTTCTTAAATACAAACCATGAAAGATTCAAGTAGCTAATTCAATACTGTCTTGAATTTTCAATACTTGCATCAAATATTTTTTTAGCTACCATCCCTGTCATGTTTCATCAGAAAATAATTACTTAATTCTCCAAAAAGCTAGAAATCATGAAAAAGGTTTATGCAATCTATTTACCAATTTTTTAAAAAAAAAACTGATCATATCAAAATTTAACATAACTTCAACAGACAATGAAAATATAAAGCATAAAGAAGAAAAATCATGACCCAACTTCATTATTAACAAACCTTAAATAAAAGTCTAAACAAGACTTCAATAATTTAACTTTAATTCAAGAGACCACCCAATGTAATCTCTTCATCGCCAAAACAATACTCTTTCAATTCAAACGCTGTAGTCAAATAAAGAACAAAAATCATCAATCTAAAGAAGAAGAAAAAATGAAACAAAGGGAAAATATTGAAAACAAAACATACCTCGACAGTCAGATTCACTCCATTGGAGATGTATTACCACAAAAATGAACAATGCTATCAGTTCAGCTTCAGACGATTTTAAGATTCTGGTAGAAATGGTAAATATGACATAAGAGCTATGGCGATTATAGGGATTTCGGATGCAAAGAAACAAGAAAATTACAGATACTACTCAAAACAGTAAGTTTGAAGACGGCTATGGCGATTCTAGGTTTGATGGATGCAAATAAACAACAAAATTATTTCCTCCAACACCACATAGAAGTAGAAGAGGAGCAGCCAAGGAGGAAAAGAATCACAATGAACTCAGAAAAACACTTTAGTTCCCATTTGAGCACTAAACATGCCTTATATTAATAGGGCAAAACACCAAATATGTAAAGCAAAATGAACTGCGGCATCTAAAACAAAACTATAACAGAGCGAAATATTAGAGAAATAGCAGAGAGTCACAAATAAGGAAAGAGTGACGTGCAAGCTAATCAAATGAACAGCAGTGATAGTAGGAAGAAGTAGACAGGATTCAGATTATTCTAGATTGCAGCGTAATATAGACAAACACGTATCTTCTCACTTACGGACTACCGTAATGAAGGAAATAGAGAACTCTTTCGGGTCAAGATAAATTCTCGCCATCATTTTCTTTTCAATTTGGGCTATCTCAAGCTATAGCTTATGATATTCAATAACCTCAACCTTAAAATTTAACAAGAAAATATGCATTGCAAGCATAACTAATCGTAATAATGGACCTCTCCGAGAAGCAAAGCACATCTACCCTCCTCTTCCGACTTGGAAACCTTTTTCCCGATGTCGGGTAATGTCTAAAGAAGAAGTTGCACATTATCAACCAAGATCCAAAAATATATGAAAATATATAAGGAATAGTGTTCAGGAAAACCTTCTCATCTTGAAATTGGTGAAAGGAATTTACGATAACATGCTCAAGAAGAAATTGTCCCTCAAAGACGACTCATTAAATTCGGGATCGTAGTAGCTTAGCCCAAAAGTGCGACCAACGGAGGTGGTTTACCCAGACCATGTCCTTAAGGATATTCATTTCCATCGATTTCAAAAAGGGATGTTCGGTTGCTAATGTAAAGTTCGGTTAAATCACATTTCTATGATACTTGAATAGCAAATTTCATGTTCCTGTGGTCACATGATTAGATGTAGGTTTGCAGCATTTGACACATTTGTATAATTCTTGATCTCGCAAGAGCTCACGTGGTGCCTGCTACTTACACTCACCTATTCCAGTTCATAGGGTTAGCTAATTCATAGGGTTACTTCAGTAGCTGCACTTATTCACAGAGTAGTGAGTTTTGGCATTTGTTAACATTTCTAACTGTCTTGTCTCTTGTCTGTTACAGTCCATATTTTATCAAGAGAGTTAAGGAATAGCGGTTATTTAGCAATGTAGTCTTGATGCAATTGATTGTACAGGTTGAGTTAGGCATTAGATTTGTTCCATAACTTCATCAACAACGAGACAATTTTCAAACAAATATTGGCTACTCCCAAATGGTTTCAAGATATGGAAAGTAACTCTCTATCACATACATCTTCCAAGGAAAAATTACACTAAAATTTTATTTTTTCCAAATGGTAAAACTGAGACAAGTGGAGCCAGCAATATAATTACCTTTTCATCAATCATTTTAATACAAATACCCTGCTCATCTTTACCACGACGTCCAGCTCTACCACTCATCTATTGGAAAGAACAAACATGTCAAAAAAATCTTAAACAGAAAGTAGGTCTAATGTGTAGCTCTATATTTAGTAATAATGTTGTAATAAATTCTCACCTGGATATACTCACTAGATCCAATATATCGATGACTATCACTTTCCCATTTATATCGTGAAAACCACAGTTTTTGCAGGCATGTTCAACCCCATGGCAAACTGTTACGAATTAAAACCAACAGTTAATAAATGCAGTAATTTTTTTACTGAAAGTACAATTATACACGTTACATATTCTTACAAAGTATGTATTACAATACCAATTTGTATGAGAATGTTGTAAGACCTTCAGTAAGTGTCACATTATTTTAATGGAAGAGCTAAAAATGTAGTATGTTCCAAATTTAATATCTGAAAAGCATTGCTAGTAAACAATAGTACCGTTTCTGTGGCAAATAGAGCCTTAACCAGCCCTTCTTGAAACAGTAGTTCCACAAGTTCTTTGATAAGAGGAAGCAATCCAGAATGGTGAACAGCAATGCCACTCTAAAGCAATGGCAAGAAGCTAAATAAGAATGCTTAACAAAGGCAATTTACTCTCCCATCATTCATCCTTAATAAAATATTTTTCCCTTTTAGGAGTCTTTTTAATCTTAAACTCGCATTCACTTAATATGCATAAAAAATAGTTGTAACCAACTCACAAGATAACAAATAATATGAATAATATTGTCCTTTTTGAATAGTATATCTTCAAAATTCAGGAATGTGATCAAATTCACTTCTCAAGTTGTAACATATCAGAACATCAGCTTGAGATCATAGAAAAAAACAAAAGGAAAAGGAAAAATAGAAATTATCCATGATCGACCACTTCAATCTTCTAAAGGGAAACACGAGCTACAGGTAGATGATGAAGTTGTAAGTTGTAATATCGAAACTGGCCAATGGCGACTCTGGCCAAAGATTGGACGGGAAAAGATAGCACACCGATTGGAGAAAAGAAGAAGAGGAAAACAGTGGTTGGAACTACAAAAACGGCAATCGGAAGGAAGAGCGGATTGGGAGAAACTGTGCGGATGAAATCAGAAACCAACTGGCCGGAGGAAGATGAAAACAGGACAAAGAGGGAACTCTCTTCGCTGCAGTGCAATACACCCAACCCCTAACCTTACCCCCCACCCCCACCTCCAAAAGAGTACACCTAGGCGGTGGTCGAGATCGATTGGACGGGCAAATATAACACACCGATTGGAGATAAGAAGAAGAGGAAAATGGTGGTTGAAAAAAAAAGGGCAATCGGAAGGAAGAGCAGACTGGGAAAAACTGTGCGGCTGAAAGCAGAACCCACTGGCGGGGTAGTTTTCCCTGCCCACTCGGACCAAACTTTTGTCGAGAAAAAGACAACGCTGCAGTGCAATACACCCCACCCCCAACCCTACCCCGACCTCTACCTCCATCTCCACCTCCAAAAGAGTGCACCTGGACCGCCGGCCGAGATCGGCTGAGCGTGAAAATACGGGGAACAGGCCGGTTGGAGAAAAGAAGATGAGGAAAACGGAGATTAAAGGTGAAGATTAAGAAAGAAGAACAGGAAGAAAGGAGAAAGGAAAGACTGTGGAGAGGAGGAAAGAGAAATATGAAGAGAAAGGCATACGGCTTGTACGGCTTGAGGACGATGGCTCAAACGGCTTATGAATAGTAACCTTCATCCACTCTTATAATATAGTTTAGAAAGTGGTAAGATTTAGAACTTGTATTTCTAGAATTAGGATGGTGAGTGATTTCTAAATTCTCATCTTCGCCTTTGAGATCCTAACCTAGCAATCCTTACCGAGCACTTTTAACTCTTTTATTTATTTTACTCATATAAACAGTCTTACATCCTGTGCAATACTCCTCCTTCACAAGCTTTCAATGTGACCCTTGTAGCGAGCTTTGGGCCGATGACTCCCAAGTCAGATGACCATAAGCGCACCAGATTTTGAAATACCCTAACAGACTTAATTGCTCGAGTCCCACAGGCTATAAGAGAAGTGAAGATGTAAATTTTTTTAACTCATATAATGAGCTTTGGGCAGATGACTCCCAAGTCAGATGACCATAGGGCACCAGGTTTCAAAATAGCCTAATAGGCTTAATTACTTGAGTCATATATAGAGCATTACATAGACCAAAAGGTATCATACGGTAAGCAAAGGTATCATAGGAACACATGAATGTGGTCTTCTCTTGATCCTCAGGTGCTATTAGAATTTGATTATAGCCGGATTATCCATCTAAAAAATAGTAATGAGAATATCCAGCCAGTCTTTCCAACATCTGATCAATAAACGGAAGGAGAAAGTGATCATTCATAGTAGTAGTGTTGAGTTTGTAGTAGTCAATGCAAAATCTCCATCCCGTGATTGTTCTGGTTGGAATTAACTCATTCATTTCGTTCTGAACCACAGTCCTATCCCTCTTCTTTGGCACTACTTGAACTAGACTCACCCAAGCACTGTCTGAGATTGGGTAGATGATCCCGGCATCTATTAGTTTCATGACCTCTGCTTTAACCACTTCTTTCATATTAGGATTTAGCCTCCTCTGTCTGTCAATGCTTGGTTTAAAATCATTCTCCATGAGGATTTTATGCATGCATAGTGTAGGGCTGATGCCCTTGATGTCAGCAATAGACCACCCAATAGCTGTCTTGTGTTCTCGGAGCACTCGGAGTAATTTTTCATCTTCAAGCTCATTAATAGAGTTTGCGATGATCACAAGCAAAGTAGAGGATTCTCCTAAGTAGGCGTAACGGAGATGAGATGGCAATTGCATGAGCTCTATTTTTAGAGGTTGTTGAACAGAAGGCAAATGTTTTGTAGAACCCGTGCCCAATTCCTCAAAGCGTGGTCGGCGTATATATAGGAGATTAGCTTCAAGATACCTAGCGCACATCTCAACCTCAACAGAATCATTGTGAGTGGATTGAGAATGCACAATACAGGCATCGAAAGGATATGATGGATTATTGAGTTGAAAATTTTCATGAACTGCATTATCAACCACATCAACTTTGAAGCAACTATCTGACTCGGTTGGATATTTGATTACCTTGAAGACATCAAATGTGACCTGCTTCTCACTAAGCTTCAGAATCGGTTGGCCTTTTTGTACATCAATTAAAGCTCTACCAGTAGCTAAAAATGGTCGACCAAGAAGAAGTGTTACATCTTTATATTCCTCCATGTCAAGAACAATGAAATAATCTGGGAAGATAAATTTGTCCACCTTTACCAAAAAATCTTCAACAACTCCTCTTGAATGTTTGATAGACCAATCAGCTAGTTGTAGAGTTACCGTAGTTGCTTTAGCTTTCCCCAACCTAATTTCCTGAAAATAGAAAGTGGCATCAAGTTAATTCTAGCTCCTAAATCACACAAAGATTGATCAAAACAAAAATCTCCAATTGTGTAAGGTATTGTAAAACTCCCTGGATCTTTTAGTTTAGGAGATAGTTTATTTTGTAAAATCGTACTACACTCTTCTGTCAACATCACCGTATCATGTTTCTCCATCTTGCGTTTATTTGAAAGAATGTCTTTCAAAAACTTTGCATAACTGGGCATCTGAGCAAGTGCATCTGCAAAGGAGATGTTGATATGTAGTTTCTTGAAGATTTCAAGAAATTCTCTGAATTGCTTGTCTAACTTGTGCTTTTTTAACCTCTAAGGAAATGAGATTGGATGATCATATAGTTTGATAGGAACGGTTGCCTTAACTTGTGGTATGCCTGAACTCTCTTTAATATCTGTTGTTTGCTCAGTTTGTTCCATGTGCTCCTCATCAGTGGAATGTACCTTTTCTTTATTTACAACTGATGTCTTTACATAGATCTCTAGTAACTGAACCCCACTTCTGGTAGTGATAGCTTTAACATGTTCCTTGGGATTCACTTCTGTATTGCTTGGAAAAGTACCTGGTGCTCTGCCTGATAGAGCAACTGCCATCTGTCCCATCTGTGTCTCGAGATTCTTTATTGAAGCACCTTGATTTTGAAAAGAGGTCTCTGTCTTTCTCATGAACTGATTAGTAGTTTCTATGTACTGATCAATTTTCTCGGTGAATTTATTGAGTAAGTCTTCTAAAGATGTACTATTTTCTGGCTGTTGAAACTATGGTCTAGTATTATTCTGATTATCCTTCCAAGAGAAATTTGGATGGTTTCGCCAACCTGGATTATATGTGTTGGAGTATGGGTTATTTTGTTGGCACTAACCACCTAGAATATAATCGATTGGCTCAAGCTGTATTGATAGAATAGGACATTCTGATGTACTATGACTAGCTCCGCATTCTTCACATGTTGATTTCTTTATTTGTACGGCATTGGCTGAAAATGCCATATTTTCTACTTTGTGTACCAATGAATCAATCTTTATAGATAACGCTGTGAAAGTATCTATTTCATGTACTCCTACAGTTCTCTTGTGTACGACTCTGTCTGATAGCCACATGGTAGTGGTGGTAGCTACTATTTCAAACAAATCCAAAGCTTCAACCACTGTTTTGGTAGATAAAGAATCGTTAGATGAAGAATCAATCATGCTTTTAAATGAAGGGAATAGACCAACATAAAAATACTGAATTTGTTGCCCATTAACGACACCATGATGATGACACTTCCTTAGCATATTTTTGAATCTGTTCCATGCTTCATCAAAAGATTCTATTTCTGACTATTGAAATATGGATATATCATGCTTCAACTTCAAAACCTTAGCTGGTGGAAAGAATTTCGTGCAAAACTTTTGAGCTAGATCATTCCAAGTGGTTATGCAATCTATTGGCAATGAGTCCAGCCACTCAAGAGCTTTGTCCCGAAGAGTATGTGGGAACAAACGTAGCTGGATGGCATCATCTGAGATTCTTTGATATTTGAAATGTTGACACATTTCTAATAAGCGTGAAACATGTGTATATGGATTCTTGTCGATCCTGCCAAAGAATTGATTTCCATTTTGAAATAGATGAATGACGTCAGTCTTCAATTGAAAGTTCAGCTGCCCAAAAAGTGGGTAGACAATGCTAGATTGGCTCTGGATTATCTGTGGAGTCAAAAATTCTCCAACTCGCATATTGTCTTCATCAATCTCCTGTCTTGCCCGAGCAACGTCGTTGTTATTCATTTTGTCTTGCTGTTTTTGGTCTTGTTGGTGTGTTTTTCTTGCTTCTCTCTGCCTACGATGAAAAGTGCATTTGATCTCTGGATCAATTGGAATTAGAGTCTCGTGTCTCACACTTCACATGCAATGGTCTGAAGAGAAACAATTCAAACACTGAAATAACTAATGAAAATAATAATAAACAAATAAACAAATAAATAAATAAAGTTCGAATTAGTGCTAATATAACTGAAAAGAACTAAAACTAAATCTCCGGCAACAGCGCCAAAAACTTGTCAGCGATTTTATGCCTTTAATATTCTGCAAGTGTACAGATCGCTCAAGTAATAAAATAGATTTTGAGTCCAAATATTGTTCCCACAAAGATTTAGATAATTCAATGTCAATTATACTAACCTTAATCGAATCTAATGAAGTTTGAAAAAAATGTGATTAAAACTAATTAGAATAATAAACTAAGAACAATTAAATAATTATAACTCAATTAAGTAACAGATGGATTTATGAAAATTACTTTTACTTTAGAAAAGAAAAGTACTAGGATCTCGAATTCACTTATAGTTGTTAATTCCTCTATCTTGATTCTTGGTTTTGGCAAATTACATCAGTTATGAAGATCAATATCCCTAGATCGTTTAACAATTTCTCTCGAATAAAATTAAACCTATTTATATGTATGACTCGACTATATCTCTATGACCAATGTGAATACAAACGAATGCATTAAGTCTCTATAGATAATTAAAGATCTCCTAAAGCATAGCGATATATCCCCTATCAGACTTTAAGATAATTAAAATAGCATCTAACATAGTTTCAATCTTTCGATAGTAAAACAAACTACAACAATCATACAATTACTACATATATAATTGTAGATGCAAATAAATTAAAATTAATTATTCAAAACTATATTGAAATAAATCGTCAAAAATCAAGTCTTTAGATAAAAGAATTTAAATGACAAGCTTCATCGTAATCCTAACACTAATTAAACTAGTCTAGCATACTAATAATAAAAAAATAAAAAGAAGAAGAAAATATGGAATTCATCACCCGTAGACAAAGAAAACAAAAAAAGGATGATATCTTATTCTTGATCTTCATTGAATTCGTGAAAGAGCAATTCTTGATCTCCGATTTTTGTTTTTGCGTAGTGTTTTTCTACCAAAAATTCAACACTCGACTATGAGTTTTTATTCCCTATATATAGTTCCCTAATTCCAGTCCAAAACTATCCCTAAAAGTCCTTAAAAACGTGGGTTAAAACGCTTCCTAATCGAATTAGAATTCGAAGAGGAAACTAAATTCCCACATCAAACAATAACACTGGGCGATCGCCCAAGAAATGTAGATTGTATTCTGTTTTTGATTTGTGTTGCTGGGCGTTCGCTCAGCTATAATCTGGACGATCGCCCAGCTTGGATATTTCAAATCTTCTATTTTGGTCTTTCAACTTTTCAATAGTTCCAATTTGGTCTTTCAACTTTCAATTAAATGTAATTGAATCCCCGTACTTCCGAAACATCTTCCAATTTATCGCTTTTTTCATCCATTCTTCTCAATTTTCTTATAGACAGGTCCAAAACTGAAATATAAGAAATAACAAACTAAATTAAATAGAAAATCAACAAAATGACGGGATAAATACTTAGTTTAAATACCCGAATAAGTGCACAAAATACACTTATCAGAGACATTGGTGACCTAAAGAATTGCTAGATTAGTCCCCAACTTTCATTCTAATTTCACTTGTAGATGACCCATTTAGTTTCTAATGGGTTGGACATCTTTTTGAAATAAAAAAATTGGGCCAAATGGCTCACAAGCCCAACAATCTTCCTCTCCAGTTCATGTGGATGTACACCAAGTCCATCATTTAGAATTTATCCCAGCCCGTTCGACACAAAACTCAAGCTACATATTAACAATATTCTTATCACTGTGGAGCTTTTCCGTTCTTCAATTGCTCCACGGATCCAATAATACCTCACATCAATGTGTTTGGTACAAGAATGGTATGTGGAATTCTTGCACAACTCAAGAACACTCTGACTTTCACAATAAATGGCATACTCACTTTACTTCACATTTAGCTCCTCAAGAGACATTTTCATCCACGCAATCTCTTTTCCCACTTTGGTAACCACTAGAAACGGAAATTAAACAAGTACCAATATATAGATTTTCTGTTGGCAAGGTCTCCGACTATATATGCATATGTATATACATTGTCCAAATCGATTGAGCTCCCCCGAAACCCAATGATCTTTGTCTTGATTAGACAAAAAATTTGCTTACCACACTAACTGCATGTGCAATAATACACATGCAAATTTTCTTCTTCTTTTCTTATTCTGCATACCATCTTTTACAGAGTCCATAGTCAAAATTGCATGATACAGAGTTACTAATAGTTACAACAAAGGTCTCCCAACTATCTAGCAAAGAACTCAAAAGAGTCATATCCATAGTTGCTAATTGAATTATGATATTTTGAAAATTAATCAAATGATATGTCACATTCATGCATTCTTTATATTTTCATGTTCATCAAGTATCTAATTAATAAAGACTTCTTAAATACATTCTTTTTCTCAAACACGGACTTAAACTTTGACCACAATTTATGAGCATTAGTCTCTTGTGACACATGATGAAATACACTGTTATTCATCAATGGTGTGATAGTTCCAATAGCTTTTCTATTCTAAGTATGTTATTGCTTGTCTGACATACCATCTGAATTAGCATCGTCCCCCTCACTAGGTTCATGCAAATTCTTACAATATTGGATATCTTTTATTCTAGGCTTCCAAGTCACTCAATTATAATTGGTAACCTTTATTGTATTCTTGAATCAAAAAAGAGAATTCTTGAATTAAAATTTCAAAAAAGGTTTACATCGTCATCCTAATGTAAAAAGATTTAACCTAGCATCTTTAAATCACAAAAAACACATAAATAATTGAAAATACACCACCGTTCTTTAATTTCTCCTTAATTTTCATTGAAGAGTATCAAGTTACAAAAGAAAAATCAATTTTCTCTCCATCTCCTCTCTACACACACGTCCCTCTCTCCCTCTCTCTCTCTCTCTCTCTCTCTCTCTTGCAAACACTCTTATTTTCTCAAAAGGTTTTAGTGTAATTTCTTGGAGTTCATAACCGGATTTTAGCTTTTCAAAGCAAAGATAAAACATATGTCGTGGTAAAGTTGCCCATTTGATTTGATATTGATTTCTTTTAATTTAACTAATTCATAAGCTGTATAATGAAATATTATATTGTGGCCATAACCGATTTAACATGCAATGGAATTCTTCCGAAGTAATTTTGCTATTAATATATCTATGTTATGATTCGACAGTATGGATTGTGTTGAATTATTAGGAGATTTGATAGTTGATCTATTGGTTGGCACTAATAAGATGTTCCTATTGAGTATTACCGTACTCATTACCTGACTCTACTAGTTATGCAGGTTGTGGGGATGGCAGCATATTGATTTGTACTACAGAGTCAAATGAAGAAGAAGATTTTAAGCAGTCAATTTCCCAAACACCATAAGCACTTATGAAACACTGATATTGCATTTCAATGTGTATGTCAGTACACCCTCTAGAGATATTTATCAAAGATATTTACTATTACAATTTCGTCCTCAAATTTCTATGGAAAATTACCACAATGCCACCCAATTAACCGTTAGCCACCTACTCGATATCAATGTGAACCACTTGCAATCTATAGCTATCTTTGGTTTTCTCCTTTTCCTCAATCACTTTCCCTCAACCAACGTGTTTCCCAGACCCATTCCATTCATCTACTACCAGAGATCTGTGTATTTCATTCAAAGATCAACCGTCGACTTCAGAGAAAAATGTAAGGATCTCCTTTTCTGAATCGCGGCCGGACGATTTTATTCTTTTTTGTTTTGTTTTTTCTATTTTAATTTTTTCTCTTGCTCTGATATTCCATCTTCCTCCTTCGTAGGTTTTATGTTTGGAATAGTGTTTTTGGATTTATTTCGTAGTTAAACGTAATGCACTGGGAGCAAACTTTATTGATGAATTTTTATTTTTTTCCAAATTTATGATCTGCTCTGTCTCCGGATCTCAGTTCGTCAACTATTTTCACACCATGTGCTTACATATTTCTCTATCATTCTACACTATAACAACGTTAATATCTCCCGTTGAACTTAAATCTTGTCTGCAGCTCTTTCAGATATGAACCACCATGATTGTTCATCTTCCAGATCCGGTAGAGGTCAGACATCCCACGGTTGACCTCCGTCCTGAACAAGTGCGCATTGGAATCCTAAGGCCAAGGGAATTTTCATCCACCTATGCGAGGAAGAGATTATTGTCGGGCGTCGTCTAGGGTCACACACTCTAGAAGGATGGAAAAATATTGTAGATAAATTCTACACTCGTACGGGGAAAAATTACACCAAGCCATAATTCAAAAACTAGTGAGACGCTATGAAAGATGAATATGTGACGTTTAATGAATTGATGCACGAGAGACAGAGACACAGAGACACGGAGATCGGGATCGACCCAGTTACAAACACTATTGACGCTTTGACCGAATGGTGGGACATCAAAATTAAGGTAAATAATGATTTGGGTTTACTGTGGTAATTGCTACCTTTATTTGGGTTATTTGGGTAAAATAACTTGTATAAAATTAGTTTGTTGACCGTATGCTAAGTTCACAATGTCAAACAAATGCTTACAATTCGATGAAGTTATAGTCCTCAAATGTGCATTGTTTCGTTATTCCTTTTCATCCTTTTATGAAATTTTGCATTCCCTAATTGACATACATTAATCGTGGTTTGAAGATTGATATTTGATTGCACCAATGCCTCATATTGTTATCTACCAAATAAATGTTTGATTCCATAAAATGATAATTATAGTGCATACCATTGGATCATATTTCTTGTCCGTATATGGTGACTTCCTAATTGAGAAATGAAAGATAGGGGAGCTAGTAGAATCAACAATGTACAAACTCTATGGCTTCCGTCTTGGATATGAAAAAAATTGTCATGTGCTTCTTTACTAATGATCATACCATCTATCCATTATTCAATATGTAGGAGCACGAAAAGTACAAAAAGTTTAGAGGTCGAGATATTTCCATCTTCCAGCATGATTACCATAATCTGTTCAGTGGCATTCTTGCAACCGATTTTACAGCACACTGTCCCACTCAATTCTCACAAGATACTGGCACTGAGATGGGATTTGGACAAGAGGGTCTCAATGACTATAGAGACTTGGAGTCCAACGAGACCAATAGAAGTGACGAGAGTGATGGGTCGACATGTGATGACAATATGCCACGTAGTACAAGCACCGATGGTTTCGGGCAGTCCACATCCAGAGAGAAGTAGAGATCGACGAAAGGTTCAATTGGACCAAGGAAAAGAAAACCAGGGCCAGAGTTGATTTGGTATGCAAAGGGAGTTGGATGTACCAAACATAAACATAAACACACGCATGGAGATCGCGTCTATTTTGGAGTGCATGGATATGGTCAACCGTATTGATGCGATCAAGAAAGTAACACCATTGTACTTCTTCGCAATGGATTACATATCTACATAAACGAATCGTGATGTGTTTGCACACTTTTCAATGCCGTAATTGAAGTTTGAAATGCTACAATATAAGTTCTACGTGTCTCGCAGCTGAAGAAACTTGTGCATGCTAAAACTTTTTATTTATTCGGATTCAAATGTAAGTGTTGTACATTTAGCAAACGATTTAACTTATTTTTTTTTTTTTTTAATATTCAGCTATAACTATGTGAGCATGAATTTTTGAAATTTGTACTAATTTGTTATTCGTAGCTTATTTGTTGTTGAAAACTGGAAACAATTTGCACTACAACAATCCAAATAAATGGCCATTACAAAGAGGATCGGTGAAAACGGGTCTAACGTTTGCATGGTCAATAAAGTGAAAATTTATTTTGGTATAATGCACCAAATATCAGCTCAAAATCATGGAATGTGACATAAAATTTTGGTAATGTTATTTTCCATTCCTTAGTTAGGAATTTCTTGTTTTTATGCTTTTTGATTTTTTTAAGACATAATGAACAATTCAGCAATTGAGTACAAATAATGCCGATTTGAAAAATATTTTTCCACATCTACAATTGCAAGGAATATATTCCCTGCAAAAAAGTGGTAGCAAATGTCACCCATAATGCAATAAATGTGAATCATCAAAGAATAATAGTACAAAATAATAAAATATGTCAACTTGAGTGCTTTGTTGAAAGTTGTTGAAAAATTTCCTATATAAAACTTTATTTAAAGACCGGCAATTATTCATGCCTTCTCCAAAATTGTATATAACAATATTTAAATATCCTTTTCACTTTCAATTTATCAAAGTGGAAAATATATTGAATTTTGGTACTTGCAGTATTAGTTAAAATTTGGAAATGTCACAACAATACTAGTTTCATTGCCACAACACTACAATTCTGTTTTTGCATTGTTATATTCATTAGCGAAATATTTATGCGTACTTGTTGCTAGGCACAAGTACATCGTCATGGCTGGAAATAGTCACTGTGAAAATGAAATTGAACAAGTAGATTAAACTAACGCCCGGTGGATGCTCTTTTGTCGACTTACGTGTGAGATTGTTCGATACTATTCCACACGGTATGTTGAAAGAAGGCCGTCATACATGTACAATTGAAATAGTGAATAATTCGTTTGGGAAGTGTTGCAGGCAAATGATGACAGGCATTATCGTGATTTTCAAATGACACCGGACAACACCATTAGGTTATGCAACTATCTACGAGAAACTTACGCCTTGAAGTCAACTGGTGGTGCCTCGATTTACGAAGTAGTTGGCATTTTTATGTTCATCGTTGGGCACGGGATGGACACCGAGCTGCTGCGAAGATCTTCGGCCATTCAACAAGAATAGTGCACCGCCAATTCCACCGTGTTTTGCATGCCGCATTGCAGTTGTCAGCGGATATGTAACCGAATTACAACCAATGTGTTCAGTTTACAAACCTACGGCTAATAAACACGCGGCAATCCGGTAATGTGTTATGCATTAGAATTATGTAATTTAGATAATGTTAAATTTGTAAAGTATGTTGTGTGGTAATTATGAATGAATTCTTGACAACCGGTATTAACTATACATGATTGCATTGGGGAGATTGATGGGACGCACGTAACGGCAATGCTTCCTATAGGTGAACATGCTCCGTATATCGACAAAAAGGGATATACGACACATAATGTTCTAGCTGTCTGCGACTTCAACATGTACTTTACGTTTGCAATGTCAGATTGGAAAGGCACAACACACGATAGTAGAATATTGCAAGGGGCGTTATCCACTTCTGCTAATAATTTTCCATTACCAACGAATGGGAAGTACTACTTTGTTGACGCGGGTTTCCCACATAAGAGGGGATTCATGGGTCCATACAAAGGAATTGAAACTAGATATAATCTATAGGATTTTAATCGAGCAGAAACAGAGGAAGGACATATACCATGAAACTCTGAAGAAAAGTTCAATCATCGCCACTCATCCTGTCGTAATATTATTGAGCGGACATTTGGTGTTTGGAAAAATAGAATCGACATCTTGGAAAAAAATGCCTCGATACAAAATCGACACCCAAGCGAACATTGTCTTAGCGACCATGGTGATACACAACTACTGAAGAGGACAACTAAGAGCGATGCTGGTTTCACTACAGTACATACCCACAAGGAATTCACGGAGCAGGACACATACACTCCATTTCAGGAATCACATGCTGAACAAAATGCGGCACGCCATGCAACACATGAGTGGAAAAATGTACGACGCGCTATCACAGCTGAGATTTGGAACTCAAACACGTGATAGACAATGAAGGGTCATATTAGGAGACACGACCATTTACATTATTGGATTAAATTAATTACAGTTTTTTAAAATGTAAGCATAATATAATTACTTAGAAAATTAACGGTAGTATTTGTCAGTTAAATATAACAATCTGTAATGATCATTAATCCTATATGTGTCTTGTATCTCGAAGATAGTGTGCACATATGTGATTGCAATCGTGGGTAGAAATTGTTCATTTTTAATTTAATTAACGTGTAAACCGTAAGTAATAGTCTCTTGATTAGGGCATAATGCATGGATAATTTATTTAATCTAACCTTGTTGAAAAGAAAAATAGTTTGGTCACACAATTGATTGGTTGACTTGTCGTGGACAAACTTAAAAATTATTTGTGCACGTTAACTAAAATTCGGAGTGCACGGTCACCAAAGTGAAGTTAAAAAATGACAAAAGTACAATGACATTATTGAAATTTCTGTGCACATGCATGTGTGAATTTGTAGCAAACACCAGGGCACGGTCACCTAGGCATGAAAGTGTATTGGTTGAATGCTGGAAAGTAGATGTGCATGTTGAATTATATGGAGCCCGCTGCTCATAAAAAAATAAGCAGCTTAATTTTGGTTGTGCCCTCAAACATATGCTAAGTCCTTTTGACAGTTGTGAAGGTTCTACGAACTTATGTTAAGTTTAATGGATTCGCCTGATGAAACAAGAAGTTCTAATCCTAGAGTTGAATCAAATAAGTTTCAATGGAGAAGTGAAAATTTTAGGAGACCAAGCTAAGAATGGTTGGAATTGGGTATTGGTTCACGTAACAAAAACAAATTTCAAATCAAGAAGTGGATGCTAGTTAATATCATTTTCTTTGAATCAAAATCACCATGAGGACGTCATTTTTATTGATGCTGAAAATGTACAAGTACAAGTACAACTTAGAGCAATGACTAGAAAACCCTCAAGACACTAGTTAACGATTTTTAGTGCAGTGGCAACGATAGAAATAAGATCACCTGCAGTGTCCACCGAAAAAGCCCTGTCGGCAAATTGCGGCGCAGTACCAGTTGCTCGTACTCAGTCCTTGAAAGCCGAGGCTTCGTAACTCGAGGGGGAGGGGGAGGGGGAGGTCCTGGGGGAGACTAGGATCTCCAACTTTTTGAATTTTTTTTTCTTTTTGAATTTTTTTAAAATATTGTCTAATTCTACTATTTTGGAAGAAAAATAGATTATTCTAAGCAATAGTGGAACCCAATCAATTAATTATAGTCCACAAATGTTGACTTTTGGTTACGTTATTTATTATCAATTTATCAATTTGCCCTTTATTTAATAATTAGATGCACACAAGAAGGGCAAAATTGAAATTACAAATTTATTGAATAGAATGTGGCCCCAGAATTTGTTTGGGAAAAATCGATTTTTTCCAAAATAGCATGAAAAATCGATTTTTTTTCCAAAATAGCAATAGACATGCTTCTAAGATCACTTCTTCTTCTTAATAATCAACCAAAACAAAAAATACTAAAGCTCAAACCCAACAATGAATGAACTAACGAAATTTTTTTATAAATAACCACAATAAATAAAATATTTCTTAAAATACTGTCATATTTTTTTTATTCTAAAAATACTGCTTTTTATTTTATTTTTGTAACACTTGTTACATTTGTTATTTTAGTTATAATAAATGTACTACATTTGTTATTAACAAACATAACAAATGTAACAACAAGTGTTACAAAAATAAAAAATAATATTTTGAGAATAAAAAAAGTTAAATAATATTTTTTAAATTATCTTATATTTTGTAGTATATGGTAAAATTATCACATGAACTAAACAAATAAAGTTCAACCTAGCTCGGATTAAGTTAGAATCATTCAATAACCAAGAAGAAAGTATTGAAGCTAGTCTTTTCAAGTAATCAGAATAAACACGAAGTGAGTATCAAATACGTCTAACTGCATAAATCGATTGTGTTCAATGTCTTCTTGTAAACTTTTTAAAAATTATGACATAAAAAACATTAAACTCTCATAAAAATGGGCTCAGTAATTGTGGTTTGAGAAAAAAAAAAAATCGGGGGCAGCCCCGAGAAGCCTCCTAGCCTACCCCTGTTTGAGGACCTCCCCAACTTTAAATCCGTGGCTCCCACCACTGGCAGGTCTTTGCCGCTACCACCATTAATGGACCTGTTCTGTTAACATATCAAGAATAAAGAGACTTAGTTTAGTACTTAATCATAAAGAAATTTAGACTAGAATTTCAGTTCCAACTCTATAAGCAGATTTTGACTCCAGAATCAAGAGAGAAGCATCTGCTGCATATTCTATTGCTTTGATGATATTTATGTTTTACTAGTACTGTGTGTAAAGTTCTTGATCATAATGTAATGGATTATACTTGTCCGTTTTCGAGATATATTTACTGCATATTGGACAATACTAGACTTGATAATAGACAAAGATCTATTATATTTCTCCTCCTCAATTCTAACTACTAGTATATGGCTTAACGTACCAAACATGTTATCATTATCCTTTGGGAGTAGGCCTGACCTCCCATGGACCGTTGTACAATAAGAAGGGCTTGAAAGCCTAGACGAAAGGAGACTCAAAATTGGGGGCATATACATCTACACCTTAAGAGGCCCAAAAACGATTTGGTCTATAAAAACGCAACAAGGGAAAGGCCTGAAGCCAACAACACCAAGCAACCTACTCAAGACACGAGGCCCAAAGTCCATCAAGATTTCAAAGCAAAGAAAGAATTTATGGAAGCAATAAACTTCACATTACATTTATCTATATCAAACCTTATACAGAATTTTAAACACAAAAGTATTACTCCCGTTACAAATCGAAACATCCCAGACCAGAGACAAAGCTAAATCAAGACCAAAAGAAACACAACCATGGCCAACCTTTCGAATTCTAACCCTGCTCCTAAAGTTTCAAGGCACCCAACAATTACATACCTGCTAATCTGATGTACATAATATTATGCTGGCTATTTCCTACCAATCTATGCCATTCTTCTTAGTATACCTAACAAATCGAGAGGTATAGCTGCAATGGCATGAGCTTTTATATCTATTGGCTTTACCTTCTACTTGCTAAGAGACGACGATGAGTGGAATTAATGGAGTACTGAAATTTGGAAGTGAGCAACATAATTTGCATAAAATATGGAGAGAATTAAAAGAATGAGAAATGTGCATTCATGCTTCAAATTTGTACGTTGTTCTAAGAGGGATTTATAAAGAAGAACCTTTTGTCCAAAATAAGACTATGTATGTTTGGTATGATGGATTGGACTCTACAACTGACAAATTTTGCATGTCCAGTCCAATGTACGAAACAGGCCCTCAATGTTTGTTGCATTATAGCCAAGTCAATTCTTATTTTAGACAAGCGATGTCTCAGTACATTTGCATTTAGATAAATAGCGCTACTAATTAGGCTCAGTTCATATTATGCAACAAACATTGAGAGGGCCTGTTTCGTACATTGGACTGGACAGGCAAAATTTGTGAGTTGTACAATCCAATCCATCATACCAAACATCCATAGTCTTATTTTAGACAAATGATGTCTCAGTATATTTGCATTTACATAAATAGCGCTACTAATCAGGCTCAGTTCATATATGAAGATGTCTGCAAGCATATAAATTAAGAAGAAAAATATAGCAAAACAATTTCAAACAATGAACAAAATACAAGAGATTAATATTTCAGACTACCAATTCCAAGAAAAACTGAACTTCTTTTCTCCAGTGTCTTTGGTAATCTTGAATATAGTTAAGAAAAGAAAACTCCTATACTTTCGGTTAGTAATATTAGAATCTAAGAACAAAATATCAACAAATGCTACTCAAGCCAAATAATAGAGTAGGAATCTTAAATAACTTCTCTCTTTCGAGGAAATTTTTTTGAAATATGGAAGTGCTTACTTTCAGTCCCCAAGCTGGTGTCCCAGCTCCCAAATCATAAAAAAACCCCTCAATCCGAAAGGAAAAGGAAGAAAAGAAAGAAAAACTGAGGAAAAGGCCTACCGATTTAATTACAAATTGCTTAACTCTAATATTTTCTTTCAGAATTGTGAAGAGATAGCTCATGTAATATGGGTGGACAAATATTCATCTAGGATAATGTAAGCAAACTCTTTGGTCTTTTGTCAAACAAGAACGATGTATGAGTTGAACAAAATATCAACAATTAATGACCATTGTTTAGGATAGTCAGTCACCTGTCATTCTCTCCTTCCACTTTTCAAGTAGTCGATTCTAATTCCCCACAACTGCTCCCCCACTGATTTCATGTCTGGACGATCTTCTCGTGTAGGTGCTGCACACTGGATGGCCAAACCGAACATTTTCTCCAGTATTTCGTCGTCTATCGTTTCTTTCATCAAAGGATCTAACATCTCCATATATTTTCCTTCATTATACTTTCTGAAAGCCTGCACAAACATATTTAGCGTATGATGAGTTACGCGAACAAGCAGTTCTTCTAGCGTGGGAAATGGCAAATGGCTCAATGGCAAAATGGCTCCTGTCCAATGAGCTTTCAAATGTAGAAGTCAATTATATTATTATGCATGTATGCTATTCATGCTGCAAGAAACTCAGAGGAAAGCAAAAGGACAAACAACAAATGATTTTGATGGATAAGTACAACTAAATAAACTCTTGTCCTCTCTAAAAGCTTAAGTTTGTAGATAAGGTGGTTCAACATATTACAATAATCCAAAGGTCCTGGATTCAAATCTTACCTCCACCTATTTATGAAATTAAACGGTGTCTAGCCCTTTGATGAAAAAAATTAAATCCATTGTGCACGTGAGGGACGCAAAAGTGAAGAATTATTGTGTAGATTATTTAATAAACATGCAGGGAACCGTTGTACAATGAAATCATAGGGTGGACAAGTTGAACGAGGGGGGAAATACCCCTGACACATTGAGGCTCCGCCACAGCAGGGAAGAAGTTGTAACCACCAAAACAAGTATACAAGTGTAATTCTATATGTCTGACCACTCCAGTTCCAATAGAAAAGAAAAGGAAATCAACACGGTAAATTGCACTTCCAATGACAGGCTGATTTATTTTTAAGAGTAAAGGTTGTCCTAATGAGCTGAACAATATAAGTACTTTTTGAAATTATTTTAGTGAGAACACATACAGAGCGCCTGTTGTGGATTTGGGTCGTCTTAATAACAGCTCAAACAATATTATGATTATAACCTACGGTCTGCGTCAAACCCTGGACCAAGTAAATGTACTGCTCATTAATCAGAATACAGTTGCCAGTCAGACTACCTTGGTGCGTGCTTGCTTATAAATGTAGTTTCGTTCTCTCTCCTTTTTTCCTTCTAGTTACTCTTTTCTGTTCGCTTTTCATCAGTACAAACTTATTTTGTTTCTAGACCAATTTACTCTAAGAAATAATGTCTAGTTCATAAGAAACAAGCATTCTATCCTCTGGACAAGGGCCTTTATGACAACTAGGTCAAAAACTTGACTGAAAGTGATGCAGATGGATAAGCCGTCTTCCTAGCACTACTAAGTCCAGATACAAACTTCTAACTAAATCTGCTTCAGAAAGCGCTATAACTACAAGAAACATTGTTAATGACTTTGTGGGATGTGCTAACCAATTATTGTTGGATGGTGTGGATCATACCATTCACTTGTGTTGGGTATTTCATATTTGTATTAGGTCACGCCCTAATATTCCAACAACATATAAATAATTTTTAGGGGGCTTTTTTCTATGGGACAAAGACTAAGAGGCGTGAGATCGTCATTGTTCATAGTGAAAACCTGCAACAGTGAGTGGACGCAACTTTCACATTAAAGTGAACCACTATAAGTATGTTGCTTGTTTTCATTTATTTTATTGCTCTCGTAAATAGGAAATAGGACACCAATTCATAGCAATTACTCGAAAGATACATCTTATGAAATTAAATAATATTACTAGAAACATAATTAAGTCTTGTTCAATTTAGGATCTCCTTCTCCACACTGGTATACATGACTAAAGCAAATAACCTTGTCAAGTACAAAGACAGAAAAACTTACCCATCTAATCGTCACCCTCTCATCAGGTGATCTCTTCAATTCCACAGGTCTACGACCAGTTAAAATTTCTAATAGCAACACCCCAAATGAGAAAACATCGCTCTTGGGTGTGAGTTGGTATGTCTTCATATACTCAGGATCGAGGTAACCAACGGTGCCTTTTACTTTGGTTGAAACATGTGTCTTGTCAGAGTCCTCTCCTAGCCTCGCAAATCCAAAATCTGCAACTTTGGCTCTCATGCTCTCGGTCAATAATATATTGGAGGACTTCACATCTCTGTGGATAATTTGCTTCTCTGTAATTAAAATGAAAATAGAAAAAGAGCCGTGAACCACCAGGATATAAACAGAGACAAGCACATTAAACATAGGCTAAGTTGCAAGAAGAATTTAACATGAATATACAATGACTAAAACCTGCTGTTGGGGATCATGGCCCTACCAGTAAAGCATCAGGCAGTTTCAGTTTCATGGTTGTAGAAGTTATTTTTCCTGTATTCTCTAAAGAATAAAGACAAAATCATCTCAGAGGAAATTGTTATTACCTGCGTATATATGGAGATAGATCAGGCCGTGAGCAACATCAATGGAGATCTCAAGTCGCTGACAGAAATCCAATATCTTTTCCTTTTGACCTACCAAGAACATCAGCCAAAATACTGCATTTACACTAATGCACATGACTGGAATGCAGGTAACTTCTGAGTTTAAAAGCTTTACCATCTAGATGTTGTCTAAGTGTACCACCGGGCACATACTCAGTAATAATCAGGCGTTCGTTTTCTTTTTCAACATAACCAAGCAGCTTGACAAGATTTCTATGATCAATTTTTGACAGGAGTTCAACTTCTCTCCTAAATTCAGTTTGTAAGGCTTCAAAATATTCCTGCATTTATTTTACCAAATTAGCAAAGATCATAGATAGAAATTAACACACCTGAAGTTCATAGCGAGAAACTAAGTGTCTTTTGTTTGACCACTATTTTCTGGTATGTTTCAAGAAGCTGCTCTATGAAAGGGGCAGCTAAAGGTTGCTTCAAATTTTCAAATATAAATCATCAAAGACTGCCAACTTAAAATATCCAATAATATTTGAAATAATTACAAAATGAATTTACTTGTGAAGCATGTTGGATATTCTACATTGATATTCACTGCCATTCTCAGTTTCAACCATCAATATCAACATCTGACTTTGGTCAAAATGCAGGATATTTTCTTGCTTGGACTCATGCCTTCAAACAGGCAATGTTTTGAGCAATAATTATGACCCCAAAGCTGCTAATGCCAAAGCGGAAACTTCGAGGTCCAGAAAAAGAACAAGAACTATACCTTCCTAGCTCTCTTAATGGCGACTACCTGGCCATCCGGTAACTCAGCCTTGTAGACAGTTCCGAACCCTCCTTCACCAATCAGTAGTGATGACGAGAAATTGCGTGTTGCTCTGGCAACTTGGCCCATACTAAGATGAATAGAACCAATCCTATCAAGTTTCGGTGACATGGAAAATCTTGAAGGACTGGGTGGCATTCTTAGTGGACTGGCCATAATCTTTTCAGAAACGGAATTCATTTCTAAAGACGAAACGGAATCCACTGCAAGAATAGTGCAATACTATGTAAATATGAAGATAAATTTAATTGAGCAGATTGCATGAATATAAATACAAATTCTTTCGTATTGACTATGCATAAGAATAAGCGAATAACTGAACCAAAGTTCTTGTGCCATGGAAAACAATCCATATCATGGAGATAAAATTTACCTTAAATTATTTCTTTCTAACATGGAATTGACTTTTATTGAGAAGTCTATGCATCTATAGCAGCTGAGCCACTCGTGGTTGTGTTCTAGATTTTACTGAACTAGAACACTGAACATTTAAGTATAAAATCGAACGTTTTCATAATTAATATTTTATAAATTGAACTATCAAATAATTAATAATTTTTCAAGAACCAACTCCATTCCACATGCCATAATTAATTGTATTAGTGATAAGAGATATTTCTGATAGATTATAATATGCGCCTGCACGTGCACACCCATCTTAAGGTTAGCATTATAAATTTACAGCTCATTTACAATTCATTTCATGGAAAACATTGCGGCCTAACATAATGAAAACGTAGTTACTACAGTTCAAGCTATTTCTATTTCATCTTTTGGTGTCTCGTTGCAAACATATTTGACAATTTCAACACTAATATATTCTTTTGTTAAGTCCAGGATATTTACTTTTCTGTTTCAAAGTCTTATGATACACATAGGATTGTGTATTTTGGAGAGGGTAAGGATGATTTTGATTAAAAGCATGGTTCTGTTATAAGCTGTAATGACCAAGATTATGAATCAAACTAAATCACGAGTAACTTTTTTGTGCATCAACTACAACATACATTAATTGATTTTGTCCTTTTATACCACGTATGGATGCAAAATGATCTTCAAATTGACAAAACACACTATAGATTTTATGATTAATACCCCTAGCATCAATAGTTTTTCTATCTGCCAATAGTATTAGTTACAAGAGAGTCCATTCTACACAAACATTGATAAACGCTAGAAGAATGAAAATTATTTTACTTACTTGAATTTGGCTCCTTGGGGAGAACAGTATGGCCAGTTCCCTTTTTCCTTGCTTGAAAGCATGGGCAAAATAATGCACAACATAAAACAAAGAAAGCTGGTATTGCCATGGCCAGCTTTTGGGGGGTTAATAGAGAGTTCGTTGCATGTTTATCCTTTCTCTTCTGATATGTTTTATTGTAATCATGCCCCGTAGATCCTTCTCTAACCACTGTTTGTAAAAATTTCCTTCCTGGACCCAATGGCAACTCATCTATGACATAATATAAAGATGCAGTACTTCATAAATTATCGAAACCTTTTCATAGGGGGGTCATCATATAAAAGAAGGTTGATTTATATGGAAAGAAAATATCTAAATAAATTTGGCGTCATGGCGCATACCTAACGAAAAATCCAACCCACAGTATTGAGTTCTGACATTTCCCATAAAGAAGCAATGATTTGCAAGATTCATTCTGATAGCATTACAGAAGAAGTATTTGTCCACTAATTTGCCATCTATATAAAACAATTCCCAACTTGAATCATGCAAGGTGGTTATATGATATGTTACACAGGTCTTTCTATGCTCCAACGACCCAGAAGCAGATATTCTTGGCGATTGCACCAGCAATATAAGACTCAATAAAACTAATGCCATTTTCAGAGAAGCGCCCCCAAAAAGATTCCTTCTTTTAAGGCCAAAAGATAATCGAAACATCCTCAATAATGAAGCTTTGGTCGGATCAAAGAAAGGTAGCCTCAGTTCAAATAACCAAAAAAGAACTTGATTATCTGTTCAAGGTTCACAAATACCCGTATCGAGCAAGATCAATCTCCGGAGTCACCTGCCAAGTTGAAGTCAACAGTCATTAAACTCCAACTTGACTAAACAAATGAACATAATAGGCACTTCAAAATTCCATATTCACTTTGAAAAACCTTGAACTTCCTTGTATTTAAGGCCAACTTTCTGGCAGTTCAAAACAGCCTACTTCAAAGTTACATCAAAAGTTCCAAAAACACAGTACACCAAGTTGAAAAATATATAAAATTTCAATGCCGTTATTTCAAGAGAAATCATTTCAAACCACAGGAACACTTGGAAAATCTCAATCGGGACTGAAATTTTAGTGTACCCATTCAACAAATTCAGTTTCTTAACAACAAAAACCCAATTCTTTTGAATCCAAAAGGCGAAGATTCAGAAAATCCCAATTAATTAATCATGTTACTCTCCCAGTATCCCAATAAGTTTCTTCATACCAACTTCACCAAAACCATACAAATCCAACCCAGACTTCAATTTACTCACTAAAACTGAACAATTCAACTGTCAAATAAGTTCATACTTCATATCAGAGTTTCAAATGCTAATAACAAACCCAAAAACAAAACACAATCCAAATGGAGCAATTAATATTACTCAATCAATCATTTATTGTAGTCAAACAATCAAACCTGAATTAAGGCGGCTACTTTATCGAACAAGAAGTGCAGAAAGACATAAATTTTGATTTATATATCTATACAGTATGCATATATTGATTGTTCCTGATTATATCAAAGAAAGAATCAAAGCAAGATTCAGAGAGACCGGCCAGAAGGTGGTAAGTAGACGTTTTATGGTCGTCTTTTGGTTTTTTATGTAATAGTAATTATATTGATTGAGTGATGGAAATTAATCAATTATTTTGGTTTTTCATTTTTTACTTTTTATATTTAATTTTTATGTTTTAAATTAAAAAGGTATAAATGAACAAAAAAATAAATAAACGGGCGAGCAAAAAATTAGAATACTTTTAATCCATGTCCCACTCAACCCCCTACCCTACTTTTCGAAAATCTCCAACGGATGAAGGATGAGAAGAGTTGTCGTGCTGTATTGTCATTCTTAATTATGTGGTCCTCCATTTGACCATAATACAATTAATTGATCTTTTATATTTTAGTACATAATTGTTTGTTAATTTATGTAAATTGTAATAATTAAAATATACGCTTTCTTGAAAATCTTAATCAATTTTGTATTTTTGTTTAATCAAATGTGCACATTTTAGTGTTTAAAAATAGTTTCTAATAGTTATTAAGAAGATGTTTTAAACTCAATAAATTTATTTTACGTAGAATGATAAAAGTCGTATGTTAGAATTAAATTGTTTAATCTCAAAAAATAATAAAAGATATGTTGTTTAATCAAAAAATGAAATGATAATTCTGACAATTTCGTCAAATTTAACCCAAAATATCAAATTAAAAAAGAAAAACACGTTCTAAGTCGTCTATATAATGCAAGAAGTATCAATTTAATAGGCAGGGTGGAGTGAGCAAGAGACATTTTTTACCGTCTAACCTCTCTAAATTAATACCCCAATAGTTAATAACATTTGACATTCAATAAAATTTCATGAAACCGACTTCGTTTATAGGCATAATTTAATATTGTTGCTATTTAATAATTAATACAAAATTTAAAAAAATATTAAAAATAATAATTAGCAAAATCAACATTCGAAAACCACTTATCTAATCTCTTTCTTCTCGATTGTCATGATCTCAAACTATGTACCTCGGAGTACCTTATGGCTACAACATAGGTGGGATTTAAAAGGTCAGGTAGTTAAATACGTGAGTAAAGGACACCTAAGTTATCTTTGTTAGACAAAGAAGAGACATCATTCATACCATCTTCAACTTTCTCTTCATGATGGTCTTTTGACCATGCAATTGCTATGAGATCTTAATATTTCCTCGTGTACAATTTGTTGCTCATCCGCTGGATTTAAGAGGGCATTAATAGACATTGGGTGATGAATTGGAAATTGATCAATGGCAGTTGCAAGTTCTTGTTTTATTGGTTGTTCCTCTAGTCTCTCTTCAATTTCTTGGTTTTCCGCTTTTCTTCTTCAAGTAGACCCGTGTGCTTAAAGCAATTTGCTATTGTTGTGCAAGAAAAGCTATTCTATGCCGATTTAGCCCATTTCATGGATGTTAATTAATCGACTTTGTAGATATCTACTTTTTGTTCATCTCTATCAATTGTATATTGGAGTTGAAAATGTCTATATCGCTTCTTAAACGCTACTATAATTCCAACATCCATCAATTAAATTTTAGAAGTTGTGTATAGAGGAAGAAGATAAATCTCAAACTTTGTAAGAGACAATTCCCTTGCTACAAGTGAAAGAGCATTGTCCAGCAAAAGTAAAAGTTTACGGTTAACATCTTGCATTTGTTGATCCATCTCTTGAAGTCATTTCCTAAAAAGGAGTCATATTATAAAAACATTTGAATTGATGCGATAATAGAAACCCATCCGCTCTTAAAAGCACGTGGCTTTTTTGCATGACCGATGATAAACGATTTCATTTTGTCAGAGTCATATGCATTTACAGCAAAGGAAAATGTAAGGAAAATGTAAGGCATGTTTTATCCTTCTTAGAACCTTCAACTTGATGTCATGCAATTGTTCAATCAAGTGTCATGCAATAAAAGAGTCAAGTTTCGTCAATATTGTAGATGTCTCGTAGTGAGTAGGTTCGAATTTGTTCCTTTATTGCTGTCATATGTCTTTCAATTATATCTGTATTAGTATATCCACTTTCTCCATGTGGCTTTTGATTTTTGCATACATGGCGAATATTGAACTCTGAGAGCCATCCATTTGAGAATTCTAGTGCATCATCTACAAGTTCAAGTTGTTTATCGAATTGATGACCATTTTCATTGATCAATTCCGCTTACAATGCCACCCCGTGCTTGGCATTGCAAAATCTAGTTTTCTAAAGTCGTATCAAGTTTGGGGTGTGCCATTGTTCTTTGACGCTTAGCTTTGAGATCATTTGAAGCCATGCTTTCATATTATTGGCCGTTAGCAAAAATGTTGCTATTGGTTCTTTGTGTTGAGCTGTGTGATGGAGGGATTCCTTGTTTTGTGCAAACATATTTCAAGTCTTTGAGCATTATTGAGTGAAGAAGAATGTTTTATTTTGGGAAGAAATGACTATGTATAATTGGGGAAGATGAAGTTTAGAACAAGCTTTCACTATTCCAGGTTTTATAAATTTAACTTTTTCTTGATGGTGGTCGTCCCATATTCCATGCATTTAATTTTTAATTAAAGATATGTACCATCCTTACATTTAATTTTGGAAATTTTGTACTTTTCGTCTCCAACTTCTGCAATCTTTTATTAATCTATCATCAACATTTTTTTAGCACCAAATATACATGACCTTTCACTTAATGGCAAATCACGTCCCCATTGACAAATTTCATGATAAATTGTTCTTATCCTACCCACATACACTATTTACTCACCTCTATCACCACGTCTGAGAATGAAATTGGCAAATTAGTCGACCTACAAAAATGATAAAAGAAATGGTACTTGACATCTGGGTTTTTTGTGGCAAGGGTGTCAATGGAGTCGATGCGGCCGGACGCGAAGCAGCGAAAGATCCTTTTGTCTTTTTCCTTTTTCAATGTTGAAGAAGATAAAAGAGGCTGGCTAAAAATTGATTATTTTTTGAGATGATGAGAATTTCATCAATTGGTTTAGACAACTATTAAGGCTTTGTCCTCCCCACGACTACAACAATAATCAGTTCCAATCCAATCTTCCTAGTTTCTTTTCCTCTTTTGCTTAATGATTATCTTGGAAAAAATGAAATGAATAAGCAATTCAGATGATTCTTGAATTAAAACATGATTAATTTAAAATAATTATAAACAAGATTACAACATATTTTATGACATAATAAAACTTACAATTATTATTTTTGTTTGAAAAACAACTGTTGAAAATATTGGAAATACTACTGAACAAATAACTGGACATTACGAATTTTTACAAGAGTATAGAATTTCTCTCACACACTCTGATCTGCCTATTGAACTGATACTTCTTGCATTTTATTAGGCGACCTTGAAAGTATTTTTCTTTTTCAATTTGATGTTTTGAGTTTACATCAACGAGCATGTTAGAGTTATCATTTTCCTTTTGAAATATTTCCTTCATTAATCCCTTGAATAGATGTCTTTGAGGTGAATTATTTCACTGACACTATAGTGTTGCGTTATTGAAAGACTCTACACTGATTTTTTGTAGTGTTTTGTATTGCTGTAGGAATGTTGAAAATTTTGCATCTTGTGTCTGTCAAAAAAAAATCAAAATTAGGATATGTTGATATCCAATCCGATCTTCCACATCAACTAAGCAATTTAAAGTCGGTCAAAGCAATGGTAGGTCTCAATCCAGGTCGGGCCTCATCCCTGACAAACCATGATCCAGTTCGGACCTAAATACATTTTTTGATCCAGGTCAGACCTCATCTCTGACAAACCATGGTCCAGGTTGGACCTCAATACTGAAAGGATCTAATTCAGGTCGAACCTCATTCCATTATAGTTAAGGTTACGTCATCAGTATGACACATCTCCTCACATGTCAGACGTCAGATCAGCCGCCTATCAGTGGTCATTAATGAAAATGTCACTTCACATTTAATACCCAAAAAAAGGAAATGTCTTGTAAGCAATTAATGCTCATCTTGGTATTTATTGCATGTAATCATCACATATTTTCTTATAAATATGAGACATAAATGTCCAACAGTTCGGGCATTCAAGGGCTGATAATAAACAGCATACTTGAAAAGAGCTTACAAACACGTCTTCTGTTACAATTCTAATATTTAGTTCAGTTCAGCCACGTTCAACCTAAATTCTTAACATTAAGTTGGCTTGAGAAATGCATCATCATTTTCCAACGTCAACGTCCCTAAAAAAGCTATCCATATTCCACAAACTCACAAAGAAGATCAACACTTGATCATTATACTTAAACACTTTACCCCTAAAAATATCTTCAATATGAGTTGTAGTCACGACTCAAGGGCTCATAGCCACAGAAGAACGGGGAGCCAGCATGTTGATCTCCCTAGGGCTTCTGCTGAAGACATCCAGGAGCAACTTCAGCTTAAACACATGTTCCCGAAAGGGATGCAGTGCTACAAAAGTTGGAATACCTAACTCACGCCATTAAACGGCTTGAGAAAAATCAAGCTACCACAAGACATATTTCTGACTCAGAAGCAGAGTCACCAGCACGTGACAAACCTGAAGATTGTCGCGTGAAAAGAAAGCTAGAATTCAGCGAGAGAAACCAATGGGAGAGCAATGAAGGTGAGAATAGACGCCCTAGTCCTCTTAAGAAAGTTTCCTCGCAACGATCGGCAAGCATTTTTGACCATATAGGTCGCCCTTCTCAAATCCCACATGTACCACGCGAAGAGAAAGCACGAATGAAGGAATGAGCCCTATCCGCGGCAACATCAGGTGTGCAAAACACTCCGGATGAGCTAGAGCTGATGAAGTGGCATCTAGCTGAACTGGAAGCTAAGTAGAAGAACAACCCGGAGGAATACATAACTGATCCATACTCTCCATTCTCGGAGGACATCCTGGAAAACCACTGCTAGAAAAGCTAAAAATGCCACAACTAACTAGCTATGAGGATGGCAACGACCCCGTTGGACATCTCGATAGGTATACCTCTTGGATGGAACTCCAAGGAGCCAGTGATGCAATCATATGCAGAGCTTTCCCTCTGACCTTCAGAAACAGAGCAATGAGATAGTTCAAAAAACTACCACATCATTCCATATGGAGTTGAAGTGACTTATCAACTTAGTTCGTCTCAACCTTTATGGGGTCAAGAGCTCGGTCTACTCCCAAAGAACGACTTGTCAGCATCAATCAAGGACAAACTGAATCTTTGAGGTCCTACATGGACAAATTTAGCAAAAGAATAGTAGAAGTTGACAAAATATCTGACGACGCTGCTCTGATGGCTATCTTGTTAGGACCACAGACTAAAACTAGGTTCTGGTGGTCTGTTCATGAGGATGGACCAGCGACATACTGAGAATTCTTATCTAAAGCTGAGAAGTACATCAGTGCTAAGGAGTCGACCTCTAACTAGGAGAATGATAAGTTCGACCGAAGAGACAATGTCAAAGGCAAAGAAAAGGATTACAAATTGAAGAAGAAAGAAAGTCCCAAGAAAACACCTAACTTCCAGCACCCAGGTTGGACCAGGCCCATTCCCAAGAGGTTCCAGGGATACCACATTCTAAATACCTCACTCGAGAATGTTTTGATGCAGACCAAAGGCAGGGACATCCTCAAAAAACCTGCTCCTATGAGAGCGAACTCATCTGAGTTAAACCAAATGAAGTACTGCAGGTATCATCGATCCGCTGGACATGACACCGACGATTGTCGAGACTTGAAAAGTGAAATAGAGAGTCTCATCATGCGAGGCCATCTGAAAGAGTTTCTAACACGTCCAGCTAGAGGAGCTGAGCTCCTTCCACCACATGATCGGGCTAAACTACTATCCCACCTCCACCTCAACAGGGTCGAGGTGTACAAAACCGTACCAAAATTTGCATGATAGTGGGAGAAAGTCAATACCTTGAAGGATCAAAGAGACAATGCCACAAATTCTCTTGGAAAGCTCATACCAGCTATCAGATACTGTCAAATAACGTAGCTAACCCAGATGCGAAAAATTTCTTTCTCCAAAGAAGACGCATCTCACGTATTGCAGCCACATTCAGACACACTCGTTATTACTATGCCATTTTCCAGAATCAATATTCATTGAACACTGGTGGATCCGGAGCTCCGTGAATGTTCTATACTTGAGAATATTTAAGCAAATAGAGATCGACGAAACGACATGTGAAGCCATTTTCAAAGCCCCTCCAAGGGTTCACTGGGACTTCGTAGATCCAAAAGGGCAGGTCGCCCTCGTAGTAGAGCTCGGATTACCTCCATGCCAAAGAAGGATAATCGCAGACTTTGTGATTGTAGATCATCCGTCTAATTACAATGCCATCTTGGGATGACCAATACTACATGAACTCAAAGCGGCGGGTCCATCTACCACTAGGCCATGAAATTCCATACTACTCATAGAGTAGGAATAGTTAGAAGAAGTCAGATGGTCAATATCACCTTTCCTCAGGTAGGAATAGACATGTTTCATGAAGAGCCTGGATGTCTAAACCTAAGGTCGGACCAGAATGAACTAAAGGAATAACCAATCGAAGAGCTCGAACGACTTGACCCAAGGTCAAACCACCATGAAGCAGAAGGTCGTGCTTGTGAAGAGCTGGAGTTGATTCAGGTCGACCTCAACCACCCAGAGAAGGTCATGTACATCAGGAAAGAACTCGGTAATCCAATAAAATCTCAACTCATGGCCTTTCTGAAGGATAACCTTGACGTCTTTGCATGGGGACATGCGGATATAGAAGGAATAGACCCCAAGGTCGCTTGTCACAAGTTGAACACAAGTCCGGATGTTAAACTAAGACAACAACGCTAACGTCTCCTTAATCCGGAGAGATACGAAGCTCTTGCCAAAAAAGTTGACAAATTTCTTAAATGTGGTTTCATTAGGGAGTCACTATATCCCCGATGGGTGGCCAACCCCGTCCTAGTAAAAAAGTGCAATGGAGCTTGGAGGGTATGCATTGATTTTACTGACCTGAATAAAGTATGCCCTAAGGACAGCTTATCACTTTTTTCGAATCGATCAAATGGTAGATGTCACGGCTGGTCATGAACTCTTGAGCTTTATGGGTGCATACTCCGATTACAATCAAATTCCAATGCACGAAAGTGATCAAGAGAATACCTCTTTCATTACTAACCGAGGTCTTTACTGCTATCGAAGTTATGCCATTCGGACTAAAAAATGCCGGAGTAACCTATCAACGGTTAGTCAATACCATGTTTTTCGGCCTCATAGAGAAGACCATGGAGGTATACGTTGACGACATGCTTGTGAAAAACACCAAGGCAACGAAACACATTCAACACCTTGTTGAGATGTTCTCCGTACTAAGAAAGTATATGATGAAGCTCAATCTTTTGAAATGTTCCTTCGGCGTTGGATCAGGAAAGTTCTTAGGCTACATGGTCCACCAAAGAGGTATCGAGGACAACCCAGAGAAAATCAGAGCCCTACAAGAAATGAGACCTCCTACGAAAATAAAAAAAGTACAAAGCCTAATTGGAAGAATAGCCACGCTAAGCCGTTTTGTTTCAAAATCAATGATAAATGCAAACCATTTTTTGATGCTCTGCACAGTGGTAAAGAGTACAAGTGGAATAAGATGTGCTAGCTAGCCTTCGAAGGACTGAAAGCACAACTTGCACAACTTCTATTATTGTCCAAACTACTGACCGAGGAAAACCATAACTCTCTACTTGGCGGTCTCGAAGCACTCCATCAGTTTTGTACTAATCGGGTTGGATGAAGGAATCCAACACCGAGTGTATTATGTCAGCCAGGTGTTACACGATGCCGAACTGAGGTATAGCTCAATGGAGAAGCTGGCATATGCTCTGATCATGTCAGCGAGGAAACTTATACCCTATTTCTTGCAACATCCAATAGAAGTTTTGACAAACTACTTCCTGAGGCAAGTCCTCTAAAAGCCAGATACTTTTAGAAGACTTGTGAAATGAACGGTAGAGCTCAACCAGTATGACCTCCACATCAGACCTCGGAGCTCCATCAAAGGTCACTAGCCAATTTTGTTGCTGAGTTCAGTCCGGAACATGAGCCCAACACCAAAGATGAAGAAAGTTGGACTCTTTTCATAGATGGATCTTCAACAGAAACACGCTTAGCTGGAGTAGTCCTTATGTGCCTGGACTTGGAACCACTTTGTCAGTCCCTACGATTTGATTTCCATGCCTCTAACAATATGGCCAAATACGATGCCCTAGTCATTGGTTTGAGGTTTGCAAAGGGAATAGGTGCACTCAGACTATTCGTATACAGCGACTCCCAATTAGTAGTCAATCAAATTAACAAGTCCTACTAAGCGAAGGACGAAAGAATGGCATCTTACTCACAAATAGTAGAGCAAGAACTTAAATTGTTCAGTGTCGTCAAGGTCAAACAAATCCCAATAACATAAAATAAATTACTTGACGCTTTTATACGACTCGCTACCAAAAAAGAATAGAGGAGCTGGAGAAGAATCAACGGAAGAACATCAATCATCAATCAATCAGCCCGAGCACATACTCACCACGGTCGACCTAGACTCTAGCTGGATGGATGAGATCATCCAATTTCTGAAGGATGGTAGGGTGCCCCAGATAGCACGGAAGCTAAGAAATTAAGGACTAGGACAGCCATATACATAATCATAGACAACGTCTTATTCAAGAAAGGTTTTCCCCCCTTTACTCAAGTGTCTAATAGAAAACGAAGCCCAATACGCCATCAATGAAGTTCAAGAAGGAGTATGTGGCAACCATACTAATGGGCAGTCATTAGCACACAAAATCTTAAAACAGGGATATTTCTGGCTATCAATAAAAAAATTCCATTGATTTCGTCCGAAAATACGACAAATGCCAAAGGTTTGACCCAATCACCAGTGTTCCTCCGGAAGGGCTGACCTCAGTTCTCACCCATGGCTCTTATCAAAATGAGGAATTGGCCTAATCGGTTCAATGCCTACAGGAAAAAGTAGAACTAAGTATACCATAATCACTATCGACTACTTCACCAAATGGGCGGAAGCAAAACCACTAGCCAAAATAACAAAACAAAAAACCACCGATTTCATATGGAAATTGATCATATGCAGGTTTGGAGTACCCTACTCGATTATCATAGACAATGGCAAAAAAATTTGACAATTCAAGGCTGAGGTCATTCTGTGAAGAACTAAAGATAAGAAAGAACTTTTCTACACCAAACCATCCTCAAGCTAATGGACAAGTCGAAGCTATCAATAAAATCATCAAGCACACATTGAAGACACGACTAGATGAACAAAAAGAGAGTCTGGGCAGATGAGCTACCGAGTGTACTATGGTCTTACCGCACAACATGCTAGTCTAGCACAGGAAAAACACCTTTCTCACTAGCCTTCGAAACTGAGTCTATCATCCCAGTAGAGCTCGGACTCCTGTCATTCAGAGTCTAGACTTTTGATGAAAATTCCAAGGAGGGTGCCATGAGAACTGAGCTTGACCTACTGGAGGAGAAAAGATTGGGAGCAGAAATGAAAAATGCAATTTACGAACAAAAAAGTGCAAGTGAAATCATACCAAGTGAAAGTGACATCATGGGAGACATTTGGGGTGGGGTGGGGTGGGGTGGGGTGGGGTGGTTACAAAGGAAGATCCATCATATTGAAACATTGGTATACACAAAAAATTCTAGAAATGGATAGTAAAACAGTGTTGATTCAGAAACTTTGAAACAATTCGAAAATACGCGAAAAATAAGATCAGACAATAATTTATACCTAATTAACTACAAAAATAAACCAAAACATGGAATAGATCAAAAGTATCAGAAAAAACATTTTCTAGTTGCAAGAACTCACCTACCAATTCAAGTTTCTAAATTCTTCACTGGGTTTTACAATTCATCAAAAAAACCCAGAAAAAGGCTTCAAGAAAACTCCACAATTAACTACGAACTCTCTGGTTTACGATGATTTTGAGAGAGAGTGAGAGAGAGAGAGAGATTTGGTTCAATTTAGGACTAAGAATATTTCAAATTGCAAGAACTCGGATACCAGATCAAGATTTCTCAATTTCTAACTAGGTTCTACAATTCATTTTTCTCCTATTTAAAGTTATGTTGGACAGTTTTGCCCTTCAAAAAGTGATAACATCTAGCGCACGTGCTGACTTAACAGTTTTTTGATGTTTTCTGTCCAAAAAGGGCTCCAGATGCGTACGTTTGAAAAGTTTGGGACTCTAACTGCTAATAAACAAAGGTTCAGGACCCCTAGTGCTATTTACCCTTTTTTTTTGTCTTTTAATTTTTTAAATAATAGAATATAAAAAGACTATTTTGCCCTTTTGAAAAATTTAGGTACTCCAATTGTTATTTTTTCATTAAGTTTTTTTTTTTTTTTTTGGCTATTTTAATTTAATTAAGCCAAGAACAAAATCGTCAAAAAAATTATTTGGGGACCATTTATGTGAAATAATGAAAAAATATGGACGATATTTATGAATAAAATTGAATGGGGTTGATATTGTTACAAAATTGAAAGAATAGCAATTGTGAGTATAATATCCTAATGTAATAGATTCTAAATACAAGAATTAATAAAATAGTTTGAACAATTAACGATAAATAAAATACAAAATCCACAACCAAAATTTTTAAAAACATTTTTTTTTTATAATCTTAGACCTTTTCTTCCAGATATACAACATGAAGAAAGATCTTGTCTTGTCTTATTCAAGCCCAATATACTGCAGAATTTATAAATAGAATATAGATGATTGCACTTAACATCAATTTTTCAATTTATTATATGAAATGACCATAGCTGCTACCACATTTAAAATTAGAGCTAATAATGATGATCATCAAATAACAAAAGTTTTAGTAGCAGGTTTTATTGGCCAGTTAAAAGTTGGTGGAATAATTATCTAACAAAAGTAGAAAGATCTTGTATCCTAAGTGCAATAAAACAAGAACTATATGGGATGCAAATAGATCCAAGATACATTCAATACTTTAGTTTATACTATTATAAAACACTTTATGGGAGAAACTATAAAATTTCAAAAAAAAATCTTCAAAAGAATTTATCAATTTAACTTGTCAAAAATTATGACTTTCCCTAGTATAGAGCAATGTTCTAAAAACCGTAAAGCGTGGCTAGATGTAGAGGCATAGTTTCAAACTTTTCGAGCCTAGGCGAGAGCAAAATAAGGGTAAGACGAGGGCGATGCGTGATGCATGGCTAGGCGTGGAGGTCGAGTTTCAACCCTAAGCGGAGCTTAGGTGAAACTTAGACGGAACTTTTTGAACATTGGTACAAAGATATGTTCTTAATTAAGTTCTTTACTAACAAATTGTAATAACTTTTTCTGAAAAGAAAAATTTATATCCAGGCTCTTCGTCAAAAGGTAAGGACATCAATAAGAATCCATTACGAGGGAGGGATTCACACCATATCATTTATTATTGTGTGGTGAACTCATTAATTTTATCAATATTAAAAGATTATCCTTATGTACATATATGAAACTAAATGCCAAAATGGAAAATGAACTTCATGAAAGACGAATTAGAATCTTTGTGCTCAATATGGTTATAAAAAATTAAATAAACTATTACAAGAATAAAATAAATTATTATAAGAAGAATAAATCTAGGTAAAATAACTATGGGCAAGACTTTTATAAAAAGAGATAACCTCATAAAAATAAAAAGAACTTTAAACCAAATATAAAAGAAAAGTTCCAAAAATGTTGTCGATTGGAAATGAAGACATGCAAGACATTATGCTTCTAGGTGTTTTATGAAAAGTAGAATTAATGAACTTCAAATTGACATAAAATTAAGGATCAACTAAAGATTCTAATTATGAATAAATATTTGAAATCCAATAAGATTCAAATAGTTCCGACACTCGGGGTCTAGTGATCAAGATTGTAAGGAAATATGTGATTGCAATAAAAATAAAAATAAAAAAACTCTCTTATAATGTTTTATCAAAACAAAAGGAATTAATATTAAATGTAACTGATAAGATAAGTGACCTCGATAACAACAGACAATACTTACTAAAATTAAGAGATATTGTGAAAACTGAAGAAAATCTAGAACCATTGGAACCTTATAGTTTAAAAAAATATTCTCAAGATTCAACATAAAAATTTCTCAAACTACAATTCAAGATTTGCAAATGAAAATAAACAATCTAAAAGCACAAATACAAGATTTAAGAAGAGACAATAATAATATAAAGACAGTTGTTCTTCAATAACAAATGCAACATTCTAAACATTTAAAAGAAAAGGAAAGACAATCTTCTTCAAAAAATCACGAATATATATCATTAATAAAACACAGTTGCAAAAATGGTTTTGTATGATGAAAATAATAATATATGGTCAATTACAATAAATTATAGAGTATTATTTGACTCTGGTATAGATCAAAATTGTATTTGTGAAGAATTTGTTCTTACCAAATATTTTGAAAAAAAGAAAGAAAGACTTTCTAGCGCTAATAAACAAAAGTTAAATATAAGATATAAGTTAACTAAATCCCATATATGTATTGAAAGATTTTGCTTGAAGAATACATTTTTTTTATTAATACTAGTTAAAAACACATGTTGCATGTGGTTTTGCAATAATTTTGTTAATTTTTAAAATTGTTAAAATTTCTATTTTTTAATTATTAATAGTTAAAATGTTGAAGTAGCAATTGCAATAATTGCTATAAAGAACAACACGATTCTTGATAACATGATGTATTGTATTGTTCGATGTTATAATGAATAATGTTGATATTTTATTTACATTCATAGAAGTACAATTGCAATCGAGATGAGTTTTTATATTGTGGTATAATACCAACATTAACTTGAACTCAATTAATATTTTTTGTGATTTGAACTTTGATGATTGACAAACTCTTGATATTAAATTTTATGGAATTGATGATGCCTTCATGACTGTATTTTATGAAGAATAAAATTAATAACTACTAATTTTAGTATGAGAGAATGGTAGACGTAAATGTCATAGTTAACATGTATCTTATACTTTATTTTTAATTTTACCCTTCTTTAGGTAATTTTATTTCTATTAAATCAAGAAAATTTGCAACATATATCTTAAAGGACGAAGAAGAAGTATATTTTTTGATTTGCCTACCCCCTTCCCTTCCTCCATCCATCCGGACTTGTAGTTCACTTCACTATTCTTGAAAAAAATTCAAATGTAAGACATTTATCCAAGTTTCTCTAATCAGTTTTGATCTTAAGTCCTCAACCCATCAACAAAAAAGTCATATTAGTATTCGAAAGTAAATGAGTTATTTTTTTAATATATTAAGAAAAATCATTTAAAATGGGTGGGGCACTATAGACCCCTTATTAAAGAGAAAAATGGAGAAATTAAATAGAAGATTATGTTAAACTTAAATTAAATGAGTGAGCATGTTATTTTTGGCCTACTATAATTCAACTTAAATTGGAAATAAAATTGTTTGGATTAATGGCATTTTAAATATTTTGCTACTTGTAGGCTTGGATTGCCATTGATTTTTAAGTTGAGTTTTGATAAATGTAACAGGACATCCTCTAAATCGTTTCGTGGCCCCGAGCTTGGAAGAGGGCTTCAAGGTATTAGTGTTATTGATTTAAATACATAAATTACTCTGATTTATTCAGTAATATTATGAAACTTTATATATTTATAGTTAGAAAAAAATAGTTATGTGAGGGTATGTCCTTGTTTATTGCAGTTTTAGGTGATATTGCTTTAAACACAAATGGTGAAGACAACATATGACCTTCTTGTAGTCACTGATGTGCATAAGACAATTCATGTAATTGTTCTATCTTGTTACAAAGTGATGCTTATCCAGTTATGTATATGTTCTATTTAAATATATAATTTATAGATTATTTCATAATCTCCAACATACATGTAAAACTTCTATACATGGCAAAGCGTAGAATAATCTATGCATCCCACCGTTTTTCAAAAAATAGGTACTTGATAATTTGATTCACTATTTGTTAAAGTATGATTTTTATTATTGATATTAAATCCCAATAGATAAAAATTGACATAAAAGAGTAAATTTACATTGAATTTCTCCTACGAGCAGCATATTAAAGTAAAGTCAAGAGATACAATGGTGAATAGTTAATGCAAGCTGGTACAAATTATCAAGATATTTATGAATTAATATTGTTCAACTCGTAAAACTTTTGTTTTTTCAAATGCTTTTAATAGTTAAATATGATTTATTGTAGCAATCTAATATGAAAAATTTATTTTATTTTATTTTTTTGAGAATTGACACTATCTAACATGAATTAAATATCAAATCTTAAGAATCTTTTGTATGATAATTACATATATTTTTTATGGTCTTATTCAGTGGTGGATTTGGCATGGGCCATGGCCCCCACACCCATTTGACAATTTTTTTTTTTTTAACTTTTTTTTTATTAAATGGTCCACATTCGACTTTTACACTTTCTTTTTTTTTTCAACTCCATTTCCTTCAAATTTTCAAGCGCTCTCACCGTCGAAAAATAGAAGATTAAAAATAGTGGGAGAAATCACAAATTTATCAAATTGAAGTCTCACAAAACCATCTTAGCAAGTGTGAAAGACTACTCTTTTTTTTAATGAAATAGATATTTCTAATTTATTCGTAACTTTGTGATGTTTTTTAATATAATATATTAATGTTACGCCGTAACTTTGTTATATATTTTTTTTAAATGTAGATGGGTGGTCAATGGATGAATGATTGTTTGGTTGCTTTGTATATTGATATTTATGATGTGAATTTGCAAATTAAATTTAGTTATTATATTTTACTTGTAGATTGATTAGATTGTCAAAAAAAAAAAAAAATTTCCGTCAAAGCCCGCCCCTCCCCTCCCCCCAAATTTTTTTTTTGGCCCCCATGACTTAAGAATCCTAGATGTGCCACTGGTCTTATTGCTATGTAATATGTGAATTATCGGAGTATGAGAAAGTACTATATTTATTTTTATTCCTTTTGAGCATGATTATCTACATTTAGTTGATGGTTAATACTTCTTCGTCGAGTTATTAATTCAAGAAAAATAGAAGAAATTTATAAACTGATAACAAATGTATAATCTTTTTAGTACATGTAAATTTTGAGAACAAAACTTCTATAAAGAGAAATAATGTAATATTGTGATATTTCTTATACGTCTATCAGTAGTAGTGGTGTAGCTGAATAAATATGAAAGATGGCTAATATTCCAAAAGCTCTTTGATTCATAAAGAATACCAATAATTTAGACAAAATATGAAGAAAGAGTCTCATAATATTTTATTATCAATAAAGGGAAAAAAAAAAACCAAGAACTTTTGGTTGCTATTCATATTTTTAAAAATACCTAATTGTCTAACATTATAAATATTTCAACCATAGTCTCAAATCTCTCCTAAAAATAATTATTACATTCTCATTTAGCCAAAACAGACCCATAAAATTAACAATAAAAATGAATAAACCACAATTTTAAATATTTAAAAATTTTAATTGTACATTTAATAAATTGTTAAAAATTTAATGTAGAATCATTGAAGGTTGTTTTGGGAGGGCAAGAGACGTTTTATGAATGAATACAATTTTAATTTAATTAGGTAAACTTAAAATGTAATATAATAAATAAAATATTATAAGATAATTGTACATTATTGAACATTAAGAGTGAAAATAGAATTTTAAATTTTTTGTAAGAATAGAATAGTCAAAAAAATATTTTTCCATTTTATGGCATTTTAGATGTAGTATAAATAAAAATACCGAATTGTCAAACGTTATAAAATTTTCCACCATAGTCCCATATTTCTCCTAAAAATAACTATTACGTTCTCGTTCTCATTTAGTAAAAAAAAAAACCATAAAATTATCAACAAAAAGGAATAAACCATAATTTTAAATGTTTAAAAAATTTAATTGTATATTTAATAAATTGTTAAAAATTTGATGTATGATTAGGTAGTTTTAGGAGGGCAAGAGACGTTCAATGAACGAATACAATATTAATTTAATTAGATAAACTTAAAATATATTATAATAAATAAAATATCATAAGATAATTGTGCATTAATATACAATAAGGGTGAATATGAAGTTTTAAATATTTTGTAAGGATAGAATAGTCTAAAAGCATTTTTCTTTTTTAAGGGCATTTTAGATGTAGCATAGATATAGATAAGACTTAGAACAAGAAATTATTTTAGGAAATCCTTTTATAACTAAATTATATCCTTTTTAAGTAGTAAGACATGTATTTCTACAAAAACTCTAAGTCAATATGTGATTTTTAAATTTTTATATCTACGATCTTCATTAAAAGTTTTAGGGATGTCAATGGACCGAGCCGAGCCAGCTCGGCCCTAGGAAGGTAGTGCTTAAGTCGGCCCTAAGATGAGTCGAGCCCGAGCTGGGCTCGTGTCCAAGAACGTGGGCCTTAGGGACTGAGCTGAGTCACCCACGAGCCCGCCCAACAATTTTTCTTAAAAAAATTGATAAATAAAAAAATTGAAAATTTTTAAAAATAAATAAGGTGCAAGAAATTTGAACTCTTTTTTTTTTTTTTTCTAGGTTTGGGACCTACGACTTTTAACGTAGGCATAGTTAAAATTGTACACAAACAAAATATTACGTGTACAATTTTTTCTAAAAAATAATTGTAAGAAAAATTAAAGAAAATTAACGTAAACAATACTTAGAAATTATTACGTAAGATTTTGAGAATATTCAACTATTAACATGTCCACTTTAGCTTGGATCCTACCCAGTCTTTTAAACGCATTAAACTTTTTAATATATTGGCCTATTCAGGCCACTATTCGTCACATCAGACATTCACTTGCCTTCGACCGTGATATTATTTCTCATATTTATGGCGAGGGCAACCAGGTGGTTGACTTACTTGCTTCATAAGGTTTGGATCGTCATTGCTATTTCAAGTACATCGCTCAGAACTTACCGCGACGTTACCGTAGCTTAGTTCAGATTGATAGACACGGGTTTTCTACAGTTAGGGGTCTATAGAACTTTTTAAGACTATTTATTTAGGAAGTAGTACTTCATTATTTATTATTTTATTATTTATTCATTTATTTGGTTGATTTAGCTTTTATGATTGGAGGTCAGGTTTTATGCCCCCTCCCATGTATTTTTTATGAGTTCTTTATATATAGTTGGGGTATCCGAACCCCCAATTCTTTCTTGGTGGAGGCCTGACAACCACACTGGAGATGTGATAGTGTGTTGAATAAAAAAAAACATTGATCTATAATTAGACAAAATCTTGCTACATGCACTAAAAGCATACTTCAATACTACAAATAGATACCATATGTGTTAGTAGATCACATGCTATCATTGATGGAATTGGATATTGGCGCTCATTTATCCTCCATCACATAAGTATGTCAAAAAAAAAATCGTCTTTATCTAAAATATTAAGCATGTCATGAGCAAAATACATAACTAACTCCAACGGTAATTCACCCGTACCTATATTCGTAGCATTTGCAAGAGAAGAAGAATGACTAGATTATTGACTACCTTTACAAGAACTTAAGTAGCTCTATAAATCATTGTGATCTTGTGAAGACAAACTAGACCTTACTACATGGAGCGTTGAATGTTCTTAACATTATTTTTTTCATCGTACTTTTCTTACATCTCAAATAAAGTTTTCTCTAGATTTCATGCTAACTAGAGATCCATAAGTTAATTTACTAGAAATTACGGATACAATAATTTTTGTACCTTCTAAATTAAACCTAGTATTCATTCACTGAAGCTAAAGGGAACATAGGCAATTCTTTCAATATTTTCTAAATTTAGCCTACATTAGACCTATGGTATATATCAGCAAAATGGGAAATGCTTTATACTTACTGAAATTATTAGCAATATAATAAAAATATATAAGAACGAGGAGAATAGTAGGATAATATACTCTTGCACATGTGTTGGTAGCATCGAAAAAAACTTTCAAAAAATTCGTAACATGAAATGCGGACCAACTATGGTTTTCTAAATCAAATTCAGAACCATGTGAATGTCAACTATGGTAATAAGCAGTAACCTTCTCAATATTGTAGCATAAGATAAGTGGAGTTCCATCTGTCTTTCAGTTAGTTCATTTTCTGCACATAGACTATTAAATACTTGTTTTCAAGTAGGGGCACAAATAAAGTTTATATCATACTTAATTTTCTCCGATCTGTCCTTTTGTGTTATCTAGCACATCTTTCACAATTAAATTAAAAATATGACAAATAGAACATACATGAAATACCACCAAAATCAAGGTTAAGTTGTAAATTAATTTTTCAATGACTACTATTGTGTGGACTGACACATTATTAAAAGTAAAACTACGAATTTTTAGTTTCGCAACCAAAATTCTCTAATAATGTTTATTAAAACATTAAAAACATTTAGTCCATTATGGGAATATTCTATTATTTTAAATGCAATATTTTTTTTATGCATAATCCATGGTTTCTCTATATACATAATCCATTGTTTATATATATATATATATATATAACACTAGTTGTTTCTAGAAAATTGTTCGTACGTCTGAGATATTTTTGTATAAAGTTGATCATGTAAACGTTTTCCTACACTATGCTAAATGAAAACTCACCACTGGCTACAAACATCGTCTTTTTTGCTTGATCCTATCACAGTTTCTTATTTTTCTTCAAGGTTAGCATCCAAATCAATTGATGGATTCGTACTCCTATTACCCAAATCATCGAAAATTGAAATATCATTTAGACCACTGAAATTATGAAATAATAGCATATTACTTTTTGAAGTGTTGGAACTACCAAGGAATTAGTTGAACTCATTAGTTTCCAAGATTCTAATGTAATCCATTTGAAATAATATGATCAAAGAAAGAGGTACAATAAGAATGTTTATAGTAGAATTAGACATGAATAAGTAAATTTAGAAACAAAAAAAAAAAACTTTAGATTGTATAATAAAGGAGCTAATAAGTGTTATAAAACTAAGAGAAAAGAGAAGAGAATAGAAGAGAATTAAGAAAGCAAGTGTGTAAATTTATTATAGCAATGACCTTTATTTATAGAATTTCAATGGGAGTTACAATCTGAGTAAAATACAGTCTTCTAGAGTAAGTAGATAACTACATAGATATCTAGATAAAATAAAATTGTCATTCATCATTATCTATAATTTTATAACACTCTCTCTTGAATGACTTGTTTACACAATAACTGCTTCGTTAAAAACTTTGTTTGGCAAAAAATCAATCGGACAAAAATACCAATTGAAGGAAAAACAATTATCAAAATTTTGGAGTTATCAAATTATGCCTCATTAAAACCTTGCCAGAAAATCCAGTGGAACAAAACTTGAGCGAATGACTACCCACCCTGATTTCAATCAATGAAAAAAGCTTGTATCGAACTATCAATATCTTGTGTGTCAATGTTTTTAATGCTGCTATCTTTTTAAAACTTGTATAAAATAATTCTGATGAAATGTGCTCCATGTTATAATCTCCAAACAATATCATCTTCATACACTATCTCTAGTTGACTATAGTCGGCATGATGGTATGATGTAATTATATTAAAAACAAAACTTCTTGTTGTTCCCTTTAGGAGTTTCAGTATACAATTTATAATAAACGAGAGTATAATCATATGATTATGATGAGGGTAAATCTTTTATAGGCTATAGACATCCATAACTATAAGATTCATAACACTTCCAATTGGATGTCATTTACACAAATAATATACCTTGTTAAAACCTTACTTGAAGAAACCATGTGGAAAAAAAATCTTAGTGAAGGAAAAAGAGTACATAATTCTTTTAATACGCCATGAAAATTGTCTCATTAAAAACTTTGCTAGGAAAATCCAATAGAACAAAACTTCGGTCAAGAAAAAGAGTACAATGTATATTTATTCCTCCTTATTAAAATATCACTTCAGATTTGTACTTTGATCAATTAAGTTCTCGAAAAGTTGAACTATATGCTTCAGGCATATTAAATCCTCTAGAAATTTATATACATAGTATTATTAGTTATGCTAGATGAGTTGGTTATAACAATATCTATTATACACATATCAAGTATCATGTATTGACAGACTAACAAGATATCGATTTGTGATTGTTTTACACAAGTCTTTGAAAATTTCATGATGTTAAAAGTCGTGCATTACATGTTACGACTTTATTTTTCTCATTTTCTTTTCGCATAAGTATATACCTTTAGATGTTCGGACTGCAAGTCTAGAAACTTCAGGTTTCTCTAGTAAGTTCAATTTACTTGGATTGCATCCTTTTATTTGGCCAATTAATTCTTTGGAAGATTTTCTTCAATATCCTCGCTACATTTCATAATATGAAATGCTACATTACGTACAAAAGTGTTGTCATCAATATTTCTTTTTTTATTCCATTTCTTTCCCATAACAACATAATTTATCGAGATCTCTTCATTTTATTATTTCAGCTAGCTGAAAATCTTCTGTGATTTTATAATTAGTTATATTTATATACTCTTCAAGAGTATACGCCTTCTTAATGGGAATATCTTTACTATTTGCTCCATTTTTCTTTTGAAGATTTTTATTTTGGAAACAAATGTCACCACGCTTTAGGTGCACCATGAAATTTACCATATATAATTTTAATAGATTGTCCTTCCAAGACGTCAATATCAATTGAGTATTTACAACTGGGATACGAGACTTGGTTAATCTCTTTAGTCAGTAAATGCACATGTCAATTGTATAACTTACAATGAGTTATCTGTCGAACTTCTGATTCGTATTATCTTGTACAAGAACCTAGAAAATATAATATACTACATTTTCATGTATTCTTTCCAGCTACTTAATTGCTCCTCCTAATATTAAAAAACTGTCTTATCAAAATAACATTCGAAAAACCACGTTTTATAATATCACCCATTAGGATTTCAGGTATTTTATAAGGTTTCAAACTAAATATGTGTTAACATCGGAACATGCAGTATCCACGTGTCAACAGATCTCCAGTCACTCATCTGCCAACCTGTATGTTACCAGCACACTCGAACAATAATTAGGCACCAAGATCTCCAGAGAAAAAGAGTCCGGCGATCATTGGTACTCACGGCGATCAAGTCAACTCACCGGTATTAAAGTAATACACGGGAGGCAAAAGCAATTGGGTGTGAGAGAGACAAGCAAGTAGAGATTTAAGCAGAGTTTAGGGTGGGATTTTAAGTGCAAAAAGAGCGTACATTGGAACTGGAGACGTCGTATTTATAGCGCAAGAGTCTTGATTGATTTAGGTAACAAATCAATCAGATACCTAATCGGATCCTCCTTTCTTATGGGATAGGGATCATTCCTTGTCAAGACAATCTCCAAGATTACCTTCCTTATTTGAGCTTATCACGTTGCATGATTTTAGGAGATTATGATTTGATTTTCTTGTGAGGATCCGTGCGCCAAACCAATGCAATCTGTCTTCAATTATCTATCTAATCATTCCAGAATATTGTGCGGTCTGCTAGTTAAGGTTGATACGAAGCCCTGCGAGGTTCTATGACTCGGCCGTGAGCGTCGAGGCCTTTCCCGGCCTTGCGGCATTCTAGCCGCAGAGGGCTAAGACGTCGGGTTGGCTTCCAAGCCCCTCTCAGAAGTTACGAGGCCCTTACTTGGGCCTATATGGGAATCTCGTTGGGCTTTTGCTAACGTGGAGGCCCTATCAAAATCGAGTGGTAACAATAGTCCCTCAAGTCCAAGTATATTATTCATAATAGGCGTGGGACTTTGAGAGTGATGGAAAAAGTTTTTGACACAGAAAATTTTAAATTTCAGCAGAAAATGCAGAGTGTAGCCCTCGCGTATAGTCCTCGCAAATTGGGTTATGAACTGGACTTCATCCAGTATAGTCTCCTAAGTCCGAGGCCAAACATTTATGATGGGTGAGGGCTTCAAGAGGCCATGCCTTTGGTGACGTGTTTGCGGTTAGTGTAATACTGTCAATCAAGGTTGTCAATCTGTGGCCAGGCAATCATGAGTGAGAGGATGTATGTATTTAATGCAAAGGCGCGTGGTAGATAACGGGGGCACGTGTGAGGCGCTTGCGTTCTTGTTGTACTAAACGCTTGGGGTTCCGCTTTCCCATTTGGTTGCCCAATTTTAAACACGCGTCCACCATCCGACGGCTCAGATGTAACGTGTGGAAGTTGGACGGTGGAGATTGGAATGCCTCAATCTATAAAGCTTGGCGCCCTCCTCATTACAACTTATTCTTGCTTTTGTGCCCATTGTGAATGTTGCACATGCTTTGCGGTGTCGAGAAAATCCAAGTATGGGTGTCGTTCCAACTATATTTCGTGAGGTAAGCGCTACCGAGAGTTGTAGTGATTAATTTCGTTGGTTCTCAGTAGTGTGGGGATTATACCTTGTTGCGCGTTCTGGCGACAATAGGGGCATCAACTTCTGGGGTAGAGAAGGGTTTGAAATGTCGTCCAAAAATGACGACTCATAGAATCAATCGAACGCCCAGAAAAACCCTAGTATTCGGGGTTAGTCATCAATATCTGCCTTATCATCTTCCTCATCCGAAGTCGTAGGAGAAGTCAACCAGGTGCCTTTAGCCGAAGTCCCGCCGGGCCTGGCCCACAAGTGAGAGGGAGGTCCGCCCCTCTGGCCCGTCTAAAGAGACCACCGAAAAAGGGGGGTCAGACGACGAGGTGCTTGAGATGAGGGGGTTACTTGATAAGAGGAATGCCCCGGCAGCCAAGGCGCTTGATGATGAGCTCAAGTGGTCGGCCACCGAAGCGTCCATGGCGCACTCGAGGATCGCAGAGGGAGAATTGGAGGATATACGGCTATCCTGTAATATTCCTGCGTCTATAATACTTAAGGCTGCGGGCCTAGAGGAACGCACCGACAACCCTCCAGAAGGATTTGCCGAGGCGGGAGAGAACCTGACCCCGATAGAGTTTGAGTTAATATACCGGCCCTGTCGATCCGCGAGTTGGTATAATATTTCTCCTCGGCCAGGCCAGAAATGGAGGACGGCCACCGACAGTCCCAAAAAAGTACATAACTAGAAGGAAAGATTCATCTTTGTAGGCGGTGACTGGAAATTTATGCCAGATGACCCTCTTCCCCATGTGTCTATTCCTTGTCAATTTCGAGAACTTGGTATATACCGCCGCATTTTTATGGAATTGTGATCATAGTTCCCGACTTAATGTATTGCTTGCGTTACTGATTGCGGAAGCCACCAAACCCGAAGAGGAGCCAAGGGAAGCCGAGGTCGGCTGTGGAATAAGGTGCGAGCTCTCGGCGAATGACTTGAGAGCCTCAAAGAACTTGTTGAAGGACGATAACTTATCGCCACCGCAGATCGATGGGTGAGTTCCATAAGTTTCGATATATCGGTGTGGTTGTGGAGAGTTGCCTAAACGTGTTGCAAATTGATGTTTGTACTAACAGACTTTCGTGTTCAAAACTATTCCTGCGCTCCATCTCGCCCGCCTGCCCGCCAACGGAGAGGTTCTTCTTCTCGTGCGCCTACGAGGGAGGCGTCGGTCCATCACAAGAGATCCAGGATGCTATGCCATCGTGGTCCGTCCACCCACCGCTTCCTCCGATCTCCTTAATTCCAGCCCAGAACGCTCCTTCTCCGTCCCTACCTTGTCCTCCTACCTCTACCCACCTGCTCCACCCAAGGATAAGAGGGAGATAATTTTCGAGGACACGGGTGATGTTGCCTCGTGAAGAGGAAGGCTCCCTCACCGCGGAGGGTTTATGAGGATGTCTGCAAATCGAGTCGGGCCGATGATGCAAAGAAATCGGCTCCTCACCGGACAGAGAGTCCTGTCCCACATTTTCCAAAGACAAGGAGGACCCAGAAACCTCCGTCACGAAAATACTCCTTGCTCACCCCGCAATGATGGCGGCGAGCGTGCACAAATATTGGACCCAAAAGTGGGAAAAGGCAGCAGAGGAAGCCACCGTCATGAGCTGGTCAGATGGCGAAGATGAACGTAATACGGGGATTGGTTATGACCAAGGAACTATTCAAATCTTGAAAGCTTTGATGGCTAGTATAGCGATGAAGAGGCCAAGTCCAAAAGGTTGGCCGAAGAACTGAAGGCCATGAGCCTCGAGAAGTCGCAGCTGGAATCTGAAAAAATGGGTCTCCAATTCAAGCTGGACTTGGTTGTGACGAAGGAGGCAGACATGAAGGACAAATATGAAATCGAGTTGAAGGCTGCCAAAGAGAGTTTGAAACAAGCTCGAGATCAAAAGAGGTCGCCAAGCTTTTCGTGGTGCACCGAGGAGGCTCGAAACCGTCAAGACCGCACCTTTTCCGCTAAGACTGCGCTAGCCGCTTTAAACAGCAGGATAGAGATCGTCATCGTAGAAAAGGAGAAGTCGCTGACGGAGGAGGCGAGACTAGAGTTAGAGAGAGTCCGAAATGAATGTACAGTCTTGAGGCCGGGGTGGTGGAGGCATACCAAGACACGCTCGTGGATACGCATGAGTATCGTGACCTCGCTCATCGCTTGATGACCATTGGGGGAGAACAGTTGGTGGAGCAGATCGCAGAAATCCATCCAGAGTGGGACCTCTTCTTCCTTCGGCAGGTTCCCACCGGTGAAGCCAATGATCAAGCCCCCTCATCGGTTGTGGGAGAAATTGAACTTTCGTGTCATTTTTCTTTCGCGTATGTTCTAGAATTAATTGCCAAACTTATTTCCCTAATGTATTTCTGTTCCAGCATTTAATTTTATGGATGATTGTGCATGGGGAGCAGCTCCCAAACTCTAGGAATCATTCCCTTGGGCATTAATGGTGTTAACTGTTGGTAGAATCTGAAGAGTCAATGTCTTTAATGTCCTGGAGAGGCAGCACATTTGTGTGGCGTTCCAAATCTCCCTGGAACATTCGTATTAATTGCTTTGTGTCAAGTTCCAATGTCGCCTCTATATATAAGTAAAGAATGTATTGAGAGCCTTCCATCATGCTTCTCGTGCATGCGCAACTCTAGTAAATTGCGTCAATTAGACTCTTGCGTCCTGAAATTTCTCGAATCGTTTGATCGGGCCTTCCGTTTCTAACGCGCTATGGAATTACGAATAGAGAAACAGATTTCAGAATGCCTACCAATCGGAGAATCAACATTCAGAGGACCAAACGCCCATCCAATCAACGTTCAGAGGACCAAACGTACAGGGATGTTGGGCCTAGCAGCCTTAGCCTGACCATACCCCGAACGGAGGGTCCCTGATTTGGGTGATGGGGCTGGGGCTCGCTGCCAAAAGGTGTCAATGGTATTTTTTGAGCAGTGTGGCCTAATTAGTCTCTAAATCAACTCATGTTGGTTCTGGGAGACTCCCAATCATGGTGGAATCAGATCCCCAACTCCTGATGACGTTTGGAGTGACGAAGACCAGGGAATAGGCTTAGTAGTTCTAATATCCCAACATGTGCCGACCCAAAGAGGCGGCGAGGTAGTAGGATAATTATCATGCGTATTTGTTTTTTCTTTGTATTCCGAATTATGTTGAATAAAACATGATTATACCAAAATTCCCATGGTTGTTTCATTTATGTTGATTGCTTGTGGTACCTGGGCTTCAAATTTTGTCGACATTTTGCGGCGCGTTGCGCATCGCCGGGTTTCGACGATTCGCGAAGAATAGTCAATACTTGCACGCCATATTGTAGTTACGGCAATTGCGCCGATAGCGAGCATATGGATCAAAGTCGTCCTCGCTCGCCTCACGGGACTATCACCCTTTACGCTTCTACGCCAAGCGGTGTTGGCGATATTACCATGCATTGACGTTCGGCAATTTGCGAAATGCGTATTTCCACGCGTCCTTTACATCTCTCTAGGATTTATCTGTGTGCATTTGCTCTGACTGTTGGTATTCTGCCGCACCTATATATGTGTCTGCAGGACTTCACTTTATCTTTCTCATCTTTGCTCTTCTAATTCCATATTCAGATCCTGGTTACTACCGGCCATGTCGGGCTTTCATTTTTCTAGTGTCCCAAAGCTTAAGATAAGACGTGGGAGGGGTTGTGGATGACATTATCCCTCCCCTTTCAGTACCTTCCGCAGCTGTCCGGATCCTGTGGTTGCCGTTTTGCAAACGCCAGAGAAAACGGTGGGTGGCCCTTCCTTTGTCCGTCTAGCACCGAAGGCGACATTGGAAGTGCCTCTCGCCTCATTTTCTGTAAGACCCGTGCCTTTGTCGGGAAGTGCCGACGATCGGTAAGAGAAAGACAAAAGCCAATAGTGGAGATGAGGCGCCCAGGCCACCCCTTCTCCTCCTCCTCCGCAAGTACGTATATCAACATCCGTCCCACCGGACAAGCCGACCCAGCCCGGTCTTAGGAAAGCTTCTACCCACAGGCGCCAAGGCAATGACATCTGCTCATAAGTATTGGACTTCCACCTTTGGAAGGTGACCGACAACGCAGAAATTATCGAAATTGTTGAAACCGGGTGAAATGTATACCTCTCGTAGTCATGTGCTTAACTGCGCGTTGTACAAATTGTTGGAGATGAAGTTCGATGAATTGTGCTCACTCACTGGAGGAGATGAAGATGTTGAGGAGTTGCGCGCGGAAAATAAAGATCTTCGAGAGAGACTCGCATTATCCGAAGAGGCGAGGGCTCGCGCAACGTATGACGTCGTTAAGGACAGAACAATCCAGATGGCATGTGTTGATGCTCAGAAAACGGCAGAGTCACAAATGAAATCTTGTCAGGACATGATTTATGCCAAAGATAAAGAATTGAACCGAGCGCTAACCGAGTTGTCGAAGGCCCGGGGTCTATTGGCTAAACTTGAGGCCACGAGTTGTGCGCATCCAGAGGCCCTCTTTGTTCATGTCCGGTGTTGCTTTTGGATTTGTAAATGTAGGACAAAAAATGTATCATCTTTATCGACAATGTGAGCTAATGAGAATGCATCATCTTTATTTGTTTAAGTAAGAATGTACATCGGGCCCCGGAGCGGTCGTATTTATATAGCCTCAAGGTCTTGATTGATTTGTTAACAAATCATTGGAATACCCTGTCGGATCCTCCTTTCCTTATGGGATAGGGATCATTCCTTGTCAAGACAATACTCGAATTGCCTTCCTTATTTGAGCTTATCACGTTTGTGATTTTAGGAGATTATGATTTGATTTCTTGTGAGGATCCGTCATGAGCCGATGCAATCTGTCTTCAATTATCTCTAATCATTCCGAATATGCGATTACGCTAGTTAGGTTGATCACAGAAGCCTGCGAGTTCTGTATTTCATTTTGTGACGTGAAACCTTCACAGGCATGCGGCATTCTGTTTGCAATAGGCGTCGAGTTGGCTTCCGGCCCCTGCCGGAAGTTCGAGGCCCTTCACGGGCTATGTAGAATCTCGTTGGGCTTTTGCTAGCGTGGGCCCATATCAAAAATCGAGTGGTAACAATGGTCCCTCAGAGTCAAGTATATTGATTCATAATAGGCGTGGGACTTTGTAATGGAAAAAGTTTTTGACCACAGAAGAATTTTAAATTTCGGAAAATGCGGGTGTAGCCCTCGCGTATAGTCCTACATAAATTGGATTTATGGTGGACTTCATCGATGTAGTCTCCTAAGTCGAGGCCAAACATTTATGATGGTGAGGGCTGAAGGCCATGCCTTTGGTGACGATGTTTTAGCAGTTAGTGTAATCTTGTCAATCGAGGTTGTCAATACGTGGCCCGAGCGATCATGAGTGAGAGGATGTGTGTATTTAATCTGGTAGCGTGGTAGATATGAGGGGCACGTGTGAGGCTTGCGTTCTTGTTGTACTAAGCGGCAGGGGTTGGTTTCGGCTGGTACTAATTTCGCCGCATCCACCATAAACGCTTTCGAATATAACGTATGGGGTAGGCAGTAGAAATGAAATACTCCATCTACTTTCGCGCCTCCTCAGCCCTTTCTTCTTTTATACCCCATTGTAATATTAAATTCGGTTATGATTTTAGCTAGTAAATGTCTATCGGGTTTCATATATCATGAGAACAATCATCTTTGTAGTGCCTAAACGTGTTGCAAATTGATGTTTATTACTATGACTTTGGGTTGAAAACTATTCCTGGCGGCGCTCATGCGCCGCCACCGGTGAGGAGGTTTCTTCTTCTCCCGGTAGCCTACAGGGAGCGTGCGGTCCATCGCAAAGAATCCGGATGCTATGCGTCGGGGTCCGTCCACCACCGGCCGATCTCATAATTCCAGCGGAGTTCCTTCTCGTCCCTACCTTGATCCTCCTACCTACCCGGCCCTGTTCCACCCGAGGATAAGAGGGAGATAATTTCGAGGACAGGTGATGTTGCCTGATGAAGAGGAAGGCTCCCTCACTGCCGGGAGGTTTATGTATGTCATGAGAACAGTCAGTCGGTGATGCCAAAGAAATCGGCTCCCTCGGTGCAGACCCAGGAGGAGTCCCGTCCAGCGTTTTCCGGCTAAGGAGGACCAGAGAGCCTCGTCGCGAAAATACTCGCCTTTTTCCTTTGCAATGATGGCGGCGTGCTGGAAATCTTTGGACAGTGGGAAAAGGCAGCGAGAGGAGAGCCGTTGGCGGTGTAGATGGCGAATGAGCGTGTCTGAGTTGGTTATGACCAAGGAACCTCGACATCTTGGAAGCTTTGATGGTGGTATGGCGATGAAGAGAAAGGCGAAGTCGAAAGGTTGGCGAGGCGAAGCCATGAGCCTCGGGAAGTCGCTTGATTTCGGAATGCGAAAAAATGGGTCTCAATTCAAAGTGGACTTGGTTTGTGACCACTGGGAATTTTGAGGACATATATGAAATCGAGTTGAGGGCAGAGAGTTTGAAACAAACTAGAGGATCAAAGAAATTTCAAGAAGCTTTTGAAGTGCGTAGGAGGCTTGAAGCTGGCAGGACCTTTTCATGGGCTGCGCTAGCGCTTTAGCCAATGGGATAGAGATCGTCATCGTAGAAAGGGAGAAGTCATTGACCGGATGAGACTAGGTTAGAGAGTCGAGGCTGAATGTGCGGTCGAGGCGGTGGTGGAGGCATGCGAGACACGTTCGTGGATGGCGTCCGTAAGAAGTTGAAAATCTTCCGATTTTCAATAGATATTCTCATTAATAATTGCCAATTAATAATGCATTTCTGATATTGATGCATGGATGGATAGTCATTCCACTTGGGCGGTAATTTCTCGAATCGTTTGATCGGGCCTTCCGTTTCTAACGCGCTATGGAATTCTGAATAGAAAGCAGTTGAATGCTGCCAATCGGAGAATCGACATTGAGGAGGACAGCGTACATCGATCAATTCCGGACCAAGCGTACGGGGATGTTGGGCCTAGCGACATAGCGACCATACCCGACGGAGGGTCCACGGTGATTTGGTGATGGGGTGGGGCTCGCTGCCAAAATGTCGATGGTATTTTTGTGATGTGGCCTGGTGATATAAATCAACTCATGTTGGTTGCAGGAGCTCCAGTCATGGTGAATCGGATCCCCAACTCATTGGCGTTTGGAGTGGCGAACCGAGAACCAGGCTTAGTTCTATCCCAACATGTGCCGACCCAAAAGGCGGCGAGGTAATAGGATAATTATCATGCGTATTTGTTTTTCTTTGTATTCGAATTATTGAATAAAACATAGTTATACGAAAATTCCGTAGTTGTTTCATTTTATGTTGATTGCTTGTGGTACTGGGCTTCAAATTTTAGCCGATGCATTTGGGCGTTAGCATCGCGAGTTCGACGATTAGAAGAATAGTGATACTTGCGCGCCACGTATTGTAGTTACGTGATTGCGCGATGGCGAGGGCATATGGATCGGTCGTCCTGCGCCTCGGGACTATCACCGCTACGTTTCTCGTGGGGCGGTGTTGGCGATATTACCGTATTACATTGGCGTTAGGTACAATTTGCGAAATCGTGTTCCGTCCTTTACATCTCTGAAGTTGCTCTGTGTACATTTTGCTCATTGGTGATACGCACTTTTATATATGTGTCTGCGGGACTTCACTTTATCTTTCTCATCTTTGCTCTTCTAATTCCATATTCGGATCACGGTTACTCTTAAGCCGTAATAAGACTTTTCATTTTCTAGTGTCCCAAAGCTTAAGATAAGGCGTGGGAGGGTTGTAGATATTGTTATCCCTCCTTTGATCCCTTCGCGTCAGGATCCAGGGTTGCGTTTTGCAAGCGCCCGAGGAGAAAGCGGTGGGTGGCCACCTTCCTTTGTGAGTCTAGCACGAGCTTGGTGGAAGTGCCTCTGCCCTCATTGCAGCAGACCCGTGCCTTTGTCGGGAAGTGCCGGGGCAGTCGGTGAAAGCGGTGCCAATAGTGGAATGAGGCGGGTCTAGGCCACCCCTTCTCCTCCTCACAACCGTCTGAGTATATCAACATCTGGTCCAGGGCTCAAGTACAGACCAGCGGTCTTAGGAAGCTTCTACCACTGGTTTGCCCAGTGACATCACATTCATAGGCTTGTTGGACTTCACTTTGGAAAGGTGACCGACAACGAGTGTCGAAATTGTTGGCCCGTGAAATGTATACCTCGTAGTCATATTGTAGCTGCGTTGTACAAATTGTTGGAATGAAGTTCGATGGGTGTGCTTTCGTAGGCCCGGAGGATAAAGATGTTGAGGGAGTTAGCGCGGAAAATAAAGATCCTTGAGAGAGACTCGCATTATCCGAAGGCGGGGGCTCGCGCCAGCGTGTAGCGTCGTTAAGGGCGATAAAAAATTAGGATGGCATGTTGATGCTCGACCCAGCGAGTCTGGTGAAATCTTGTCGGGACGCGGTTGATGCGAGGATAGTCTAGGTGAACCGGCTGCTGGTTGTGAAGGCCGGGGTGTGGTAAACTTGAGGCCCACGGTTATGCGCATCGAGAGGCCTCTTTGTTCATGTCGGTGTTGCTTTTGGATTTGTAAATGTAGGACATTGAAAATGTATCATCTTTATCGACGATGTGAGCTATTGGAATGCATCGTCTTTATTTGTTTAAGTATGCATTGAATGTTTATCTAGCGAGTTGAAGAGTTGGTCTGAAACCACTCCCTCGCCGCCAAATTGCTTTATTTTGCTTTGATTCGCGTTGAATGTTTATCCCAATGAGGTTGAAAGAGTTGTTATGAACTACACTCTCTCATTCGCCGAATAGCTTTTATTTCGTGATTACGGCGTTGAATATTTATCCATCGAGTTGAAGAGTTGGCCGCGAACCCACTTCATTCAACGCCGAATCGTTTTTATTTCGCTGATTACACGTTGAATATTTGACCCCGAGTTAAAGAGTTGACATAAACCGCTCACCTCATTTCTTTGAATGTGATTACTTGGCTTGATTCTGCGTTGAATGTTTATCCAGTGAGTTGAAAAAAGTTGGCCGCGTAACCGCACCCTTCGCCGGCTGTAATCGCATTTACTTGCTTGATTACACGTTAGAATGTTCATCCGATTGAGTTGAAAGAGTTGGTCACTTGAACTACACTCTCTCATTTTGTCGAATCGTATTTACTTGCTGATTCCAGCATTGAATATTTATCCACCGAGTTGAAAGAGTTGTTATTAACCACACTCCTCTACATTGTCGAATGCATCACTTGCTTGATTCGCGCCGAATGTTTATCAGTAGGTTGAAAGAGTTGACGCACATGAGAACCACTCTTCGGTGCCAAATCGCATTTACTTGCTTGATTCACCGCGTTGAATGTTTATCCGGTGAGTTGAAAGAGTTGACGCGAACCCACTCCTCCTTGTTGAATCGCATTTATTTGCTTGATTACAGCATGGAATGTTTATTCAACGAGTTGGAAAGGTTGGCCGTGAACCACACTCCCCGCTATGCTGAATCACTTTACTTACTATGGATTTTGTATGGGCGCTTTTGGATTTTATTTGTGCGATTATAATCCCGCTGAGTGGTCCGGATCATTGACAAGTAATATAGTAATAAATATGAGTATCGAACCCATTTAGGATTTAGATATCAATTTAACCTATTAATTTATAACCTAAATTCTAACAATATGAATAAACACAGATTCAATTTGGTTTTTTGTGATTCTATACTATTTTAATTAAAACTAAATTGTCAAACAATTAACTTTAAAATAGTGAGAACAATTCAAGAATCTACTCACACTAGGATTTTACGAATCACCAACACTTTCTTTAATCAAATATCCGTTTAACCGTTTTTAGCTTATAATTACCATAGATTGAAATTGGCGTTCCTAAAATAATCAAAAGCTCTCTCGATGGTCAGTCAATTCTATATATGTTATGCGAACCTGTTTATCTCTAATTAAGTTTTAGAACATAAACACATGCATTAAAATCTCAAGAACACCTAAATGTATTTCGCAAAGCATAATAGTACTATACTCATTATTGGACCCTATGTTATTCAATACCACATGCTTAATCTATATTGAATCTCTAAACTTTAATATAAATCACAATATATTCTAATGGTGATCGAGCATTAAAATAATAGAAAAACTTAGTAAAGAATAATCAATCAAAAGCAATTAGTTACTAAAATGGAAAAACTTCTAATTAATTAAAAACTGAGGTGTTCATCATTTCATCCCTAGAAAAGTAAATGCATTTGGACGCAGTTTGCGTCAATTATGACAATAATTGACTTCATCATCGATCCGCCGAAAGAAAAGAAGAAAAAAATAAATACAACTTGTGACTCGGTGAATAATCTTCAATCTACTATTTAATTGTACCAATATTTATGTAGTACAAATTAAAAGAAAACAAATAACATAATATTTGTTTCATCATTCTTGTCTTTTTCCTTCAAGGACTCATAATATATGTGTATCTCGCAATATATACGTGACAATTGCCGTCATTTATGAAATCAAGTGATCTAAACAACATGTAAAACATAAAATATCTTGGATTAACGAACTTCAATTTCGCGAAAATATTTAATTCAATGATATTATAATATTACTTTTTCGAGAGCAAGTAATATTCTACTAAAGTAAAATATAAACATAATATACAGTTGTATTTCTTCAGATGCAACAACAAAATATTCTAGAAGAATATTTATATACTTATGGTGTATTTTTTTTTTCCTTTAAAAAACAACAGAAGAATATTCTTCTAAAATATTAATAGAATTGTAAAATTGTGTTCATTTAGAAAATGAACAATCAAAAAAAAAATTGTAATCTACGCTCATCAGGAGCAACAACACAATATTTTTATAAAATATTGATATGTATAAAGTTAATGATTCTTCAAAAACTATAATATGATATTCTTCAGGAATATCAACACAATATTTGTTTAAAAATATGTTCTTCAAGAAAAATACAATATCTCCAAGAGTATTGATATATATAAAAAAATGTTTCTCTCGAAAACATTAATAAGATATATATAAAAAAAAATGTTTCTCTGAAAACATTAATAAAATATTCTTCCAAAATATAGATGTATATAAATTTGTGCCTTTTAATAGAAAACATCACAATGTTAGAACATTAATTTATGTAAAGTTGCACTTCTCAAAAGAAACAAAACAATATTCTATATATTCTTCTAGAATATTGATATGTACAAATTCAATACTTCTTCAAAGCAATCATATAATACTCATTTAGTTAAATTGTGCTTCTCCAAAAGCAACAACACAATATTTTTTTAATATATTCTATACTTTGTATTTCTTCAAGAACAACAATATCATTTTCTTTTAAAATATTGATATTTATAAAGTTATACTTCTTCTTGAGTATTAATAAAATATTTGTATAAGTACTAATATACAAATAATTGTTCTTCTTGATGACGAACTCAATATTTTTCTAAAATATTGACATGTATAAATTTTATACTTCTACGGAACAATAACATAATATTTTTATAAAATGTTAGAACGCTCATCGGGAGTAATAACTTAAAATTAAATCTTACACAATTATGTCCTTCGGGTGCAAGTAATATTCTACTTTGGAATATTAATATAATGTTGTGTCACTTCAGGAGCAACTTTAGATTATATTTAAGAATATTAAATAATATAAAAATTTACTCATCAGGAGCAAAAACAAAATAGATGTTAAATCATATATAATTGTGCTCTTCGGGAGCAAGTAGTATTCAAATAGAATATTGATATTTACAAAGTTGTTTTTCTTTCAAAATATTATACAATATTCTTCTAGAATATTGATTCTTAGTAGTAGAAATTTTTTTTAAGAATGATGATAGTATTTTCTTCAATAATATAAATACAAAGAAAATATGCTTTTTCGGGAGCAATAATTCAATATTCTTCTATGATATTAAATTTGTAATGTCACGCTGCTTATAGACAAATAACTTTCTTGTAGAATATTAATATAATATTGTGCTTCTTCTAATGATCAACATATTTATTAGACTTAGACACTTATAAAGTTAATTTTGAGACTAACATAATATTCTTCTAGAATATTGATTTGTATAAAAAAAAATTGATTTCTTCAAGAATAACAAAATAATATTCTTATTGAATATTTATGTAGTTGAGTTATCTTTCTTCAGAACATCAACACAATTTTCTAGAAGATTATTGAAACATGTAAAGATATGCACTTCGAGAGCAATAACGCAATATTATTTTGAAATACTAATTCATAATAAATCGACGCTTTTATGAGCAATAAGATCTTATAAAATTATTCTCTTCAACTAAATTTGTGCTTCTTCTAGAAGACCAACAAAATATTATTTAGGAATATTGATTTATATAAATTCAGAAATACTAACACAATATTATTTTGAATATTGGTATGTAATGATTAACAATATTCAAGCAATATTTATCTACAATTTATTAATACAGGAAAATGTATATTCAAAGACAACAATAAAGAGAATACTAACATTTGTCCATGAACAAAAAATAAAGATTATTTTGTTAATTCAATTGGCTTCATCTCCATATACACAATTCAAAATTCGTTATTGTTCACTTAGTGATTTCTTAAAAATGAACATAGATCTTGATTTTAATCGTTGGATCTGAACATCAATGATTTTGAACTTTTGTCCAAATTTCAAAATGATCGGACCATGGACCACGAGATATCAACGTTTGATCACAACTACGTAGGTCGCCAAAATTCTTCCAAAGAATTCAAAATATGTTACATCTCACTAATGAATCATTGGATCTTGATCTTAATCGTTGGATTTGAAGAACAATGAGTTTTAAACTTCTGTCCAAATTTCACAACGATCAGATGACGGAGCGTTAAGATATCAATGTTTGATCATAGATCTGTGTAGTCACTACAAGAAAAAGTAACTATAGGGACGACTAGAATTGTCATCGCTAAAGTTCTGCTGAGGACGACATAGTCATCCCTAACGATCGTCCCAATAAGCCCGCCCTAGTAAGTCAATAGAGACGACAATTGTCGTCCCAATATATTCACGGTTTATAGGGACGACCTTTATCGTCCATATAGCCCTTATTTTCGTCTTTTTCTTTCTTCCAAATATTCGTTTCAAAATATTTATTGAGACGATAATTTGTCATCCCAATATATGTTGAATCTATAGAGACAACAAATGTCGTCCCTTTATGTCCCACTTTCAAAGTTAATAGTGGGTGTCGAAAAAATTATTGGGATGACTATTATCATCCCAATAGTTTAACCAATAGTCGTCCCAATAGAAAAATATCTACGAGGACAAACTATTGGGAACTATTGGGACGACTATTATCGTCCCAATATCTATAAAAAATATCCCATGGCCTATTAAACTATTTGTCGTTGTAATAATTAATTTTTTTTTCAAATTTATTGATTATAGTAATTATTACACTTTTAATACTAATTAAAATTATTTATTACCAATGACTTAATAGAAACATTAAATAAAATGTTTAAAAACAACTTAAATAATATTAATTATATTATCATATTTGTGCACAAAAACAAATTTTACCAAAACATCCTAAAAAACCATGCACAAAAACAAAAACTACCAACACAAAATAACCATAATGTACAAAACAAAAGTATGTGCAACTAAAATAGATAGATGAGGAAGACTAAAGATCCGATAAATAATCTTCGCTGCGTTCGAAGAATCTAACTTCTTCTTCATGCATAGGTGATGTGGGGGTGGGGTGGGGGTGGGGGTGGGGGGTGGGGGTGGGGGGGGGGTGGTGGTGGGGGTGGGGTGGGGTGGGGTGGTGGTGGTGGTGGTGGTGGTGGTGGTGGTGGTGTCGGCAGATGAATTCTCGGCATTGACGTATTGCGGAGATTACTAGATTATGATGTGATAAATTCATTCATTTGATGCATGTATGTCTCCATTTGGACTTCAATGCATTGGTTGCCTTAGTAGATTGATTGGTACCGTGTTGGTCCCGCAATGTCGTAGTGGACGAGTGAGAGCAGGAAGTGCCCCTCAAAACCACGTCAATCTGCTTGTTGGTGTCCCTCCTCTCTTCCGAAGACCTTAAGAACAACGTCGTGCTTCGTTGACTGCCACGCCACTGGAGCTAGCTTCTTTGCTTGCTCTTCCTGTTCCTCCACCATTTTTTCCTTAAATAATCAAATTTAAAATATTTGTCAATTAAATTTGAAACTCAAAAATTAACAAGAATAGATCACTTTGTATTAACTTTTATGTACATAATCTTATGTAGCCCTTTCGTCACCCACCGCCATTTCTTTGATGGTTGACTTTGAAAATGACACTCGACCACTCCTCGGTGCAGCGGTCCCTGTTGTATAAGTATGCATTATTAAATGAATAACTCAAACGTATTTCATACTTTGAAAATAAAATTATGGATGAAAAATAATATATGTTACTATATCGAAACAGCGTAAGCAACTATAGTTTTTGATCCTTGCAGGTTAGTATAATTTATTTTTTTCATGTTCACTTTGTTCGTCATTGAAATATCCTATAAAAATTTAATTGAAATGAATACAATGTTAATATTAATATCTAACGAGAAAATCATTTAATTAAATTAATAGAATTGTGCTTACCTTAAATTTTTTACTCGATGGCGCTCTATGTGCATTTTTTTTTACATACGTCATATACGTCGGGGCCACCTGTGAGTAGGTATGGTAGTACCTTTATCTCTTATATATGCATTCACATTGGCCTTGTAATCGACGATATCGTCGTCGGGTCATTGTATCTTCGATGCAATCACACAATGAGCTTGTAATCGACTTGGGTAATGCCTTGGATTGACATCAAGAATTCCTATAGCAAATCAATCTTGTTTAAGTCATTGAAGTTAGACTTTATTAAAAGTACTTAAGGTATAAAATAACATTAATTCACTTACGTATCACAAGAACTCCCGTGCAGGCTTTTTGTTCATCCCGAACATTCGCCCATCTATCGAAGTAGGGGTGCACAAATTGTCTCACATGTGTCCCTACAACCCTCGATAAGTATTTTTGGTTCTCTCTCGTAGGTAAATAGGTCTCTTCTTTTTGTATCAAAATCTATGGGGAGTGGTTTTTCCCGTTAGACTAGAATAGTTTAACAAGATGTAACGATTTGAAGGGGCCCGCTTTTTAGCCCGCAGCGCCACTGAATTCACAAAAAATGGTTTAATATGTAAATCACTTTGAATACACACTATTTACCGCTGAAAAATTATCTTACCGTCTGCGATCCGCTTGTAGCCTATTTGCATTACGATGTGGAGGCTCATCTCCACCATCCCTCCATGGTTTAATACATCGGCCATTGTATTCGTCATTAGCTTAAATTAGTCCCAATTAACAAGCATTAATTAGTACCAATAAGATTAAGATGTATACATAAAAAATCATTTCAAATACACATGCATAAATGGGCAAAACAATTCGAGTATCAAAACCAAAACCCCGAACCCATCCACTATGATTTCCACTCTTTTGTCAGATATTATCACTAGTTTAGGCGTGCATAATTAGTTTTGTAGTTGTAATTGAATTTCTATGACAGGTGCAAAGTAGGATACTTTTGTACAGATATCAAATATATATTTCATCGTTTCTAAATTGGTGAAATTGTGTTTAAATTCAATTGGATGGCCATTAAACATGACATTGCATCGACTGCATCGAGGAGACAAAAGTAAAAAAACCCTACTTGCTTGTTCAAGATATAATTTGATTTTATAAATTTGGCTCATCTCTAAAGTCTTAAACTTTTGGGGTGATTTAACCAGATATCGAGTAGGAAAAAGTCACGAGTTCAAATTTCATGTGCTGCCACTTATTTATGAAAATTGTGAAGACGTGAGACGCGGGTCTACAAGTGAGAAGAGGTGTCATTTTCAAAATATATATATTTGAGGTCTCTCTTCATTGTTTTCCTTCTTCTTGTTCTTACATTCCTAAAAAGAATTAGATCTCAATGAGCAACCATGAAAAGAGGTGGAAGCTATGGTGGTGGCAAAAGTTCCGTAGGCTACCTTGTTTGGTACTGATGATAAGCAAAAAACGAATGCACCATGTGCAGGCATATCACCCACTGTTTGTACACCGCCTTATGGAATAGATATCAATGACGAAAAACCAGCGAAAAGTCCTCCTCCTAAAGAACAAAAGAAGTCTCCAACAACTACCAAATGGTCCGGGGTCGACTGGATATTTCATCATTGTGAGTTAATTATTTACACACACATGAAAGCGTATATATACTGCCTTCTTTAGTAGTTCTTTCTCGTTGAACCCTCCTTGGGTTGACATGATTGGCACACTAATTCTTTGATATAATTGGCACACTAATTCTTTAATTTGCCACATCTAGATGCTTTAAATATAACAACTAGCTAATTTCTTTATTTTATGATAATTTCAACATACGATTATTGCATTTTACCTAATTTAGTGAGACCGTCTTTAACAATATCAAAGGCGCCATGAGACATGTCAATTGAAACAACACATTACCAGAAAATAGTTAAGCCATGATAAACAATCTAAATTGATATTTAAGTATATATTGTTGAATCTAAAAGATGATATTCAACTAGAAACATAAAACATGATCAAGAAAGTAGAACCCACCCTGCAATCAAGAAAGTAGAACCCACCTCTTACAGCTGATATTGCTTCGTTTAGCTTAGTTGCGTGGTGAACCACTTGCTTGATCTTCTATAACCAAGTAAAGAGATATAATAATGTTTTCACATAATTCACAAGCAGTTTTAAAGTTGAATTGAACTACATATACCTTGTCATTTGTATAGATTTGAAATTGAAGCTTTTGATTCTATTCATTGTTTACTCTTTTAGGCGAGTCCCAAAGACGACGATACAAACAAGATGCGCGACCACAACTCCAAAAAGAGCAAAACTAATTTATCCAAACTTAAATTGTTAAACAATAGAGTGTATTAAATAATATAATTTATACAGCGATTGAGTAAATTTCATTGCATCTCATTTTACAAAAACACATCTAAAGATTAGCAATAATAAATCATGCAAAAACTTGAAAATTGCAAACTACAGAATCAACGTTCGCTAAAACTAACAAAAAGGACACAATGCATAGTATATCCTTCTTGTTTCGATTCAAACAAAGATCCTATCTTTGGATAAATTACAAAAATTCAAAAAAAAAATCATAAAAGCCAAAGCCAACATGAATCTATTCCCAGTTCACTCCTCAATTCTGCCCTTGACATTCCCTATTTTCTTGAATTTTAGCTGCTATTTGATGAGTTTAATGTTTCCTTTTTAGGTCTGAAGTAAGATAAAACTCGAAGAAAATATTGGTGTACATGGGTGTATGTTATTCCTCGATTGGAGCCAAGAGAGAGCATGATCTGTAGTGAAACTTACATTTGAAGTCGAAGAAGAGTAGTTCTCGTGTCTTCAAAAAGTTAAGTGTCGATCATCAAGGCGGTGCTGCTAACTGACATCGGTGGACGTGGTTGAGGAGAGAGAGCTTTATCAAATTCGAGGGGTTTGGAGCCAAATCAAAATTCAAAAAAAAAATTGGGTTTTGGAGCCAAATAGGGAAGATATATAATGGAAAATATAGAGAGTGGGGAAGATAAATGATTTACTTTTTGTAAATTTGTGGGTTGATGACTAAAGTCAGTCCATATACATTTAACACACGGAAAAAAATGAATAGTGCTCCCCGAGTGGCCAGACTTAGAATCATCTCGCTTGGGCAAGAACTGCTCACAATGAACGGTGGCGGATTGTTGTGACAGTGCTCACCCCAGCGGACATAATTTATTTATGCTCATCCACCGAGAGCAAGCAATCGCTTCACAATTTTTATTATTATTATTATTATTATTTTTGCATTTTCTCCTAAACTTTATTTGAAGATGTACAACTCTAATGTAATAAAATCGGGATGAGATCAGTGATCTTGGAATAACAACATAAGGTCCATACGTATATTTTGAATTAGAGCCATAAAGCGCGTATATATCAAATCTTGCTCTCTTTTCATCCAATTGACACTTGAATTTGATTATTTTCTAATTTGAACAAAAACAACACACAATTATACCGAAAATAAAATAAGAGTACTCATAATTATCTCTTTTTGTAAGTTCAGATAAGTACAAAATTGTACTTATCGTGATTCATAAACGATGAATTTTATTAGAATGCGCAGTGTCTCGAGGCGCCAGACAAAACGCTGGAAAATTGAAAAGTGGAAAATACAACTACTGATGTTACGGCCGCAAATGGGCGACGTTCCAAGGTTGTCTCGTCTCCCTGCCTTCCGAATCTCCCAATCTGTAAGTTTTGGGACAGATTTCTTCGATGACTTTGTAAGGTCCTTCCTAGGTGGGCCCGAGGGTTCCGGCTCCTACCTCTCTATTAGCTTGGAATACCTTCTTCAGGACAAAGTCGTTGATGTGAAAACTCCTGCCCCTGACCTTGGAGTTGTAGTATCGGGCCATCTTCCACCGGTAAATCTGCGAGGCGAGATGCGAGTCTCGTATCTCTCGTCTTGTAAATCGAGGTTTGCCTGCAGCAAATCCTCGTTGGTCACCTCGTCAAGTGCGGTGCTTGGGATGAGGTATCCCTACCTCGACGAGAATCATTGCCTCTGCTCTGTATGCCATGGAGAAAGGGATTTCACCAGTGGCCGTCCGAGAAGTGGTCCGATAGGACCATAGAGTCTCGGATAGTTCTTCAGCCCATCCTCCTTTCGCAGATTCTAGTTTTCGTTTAAGGGTATGCTTAATGATCTTATTCACGGCTTCTATCTGGCCATTGGATTGGGGGTAGTAGGGGGTGGAAAAGTCCCTTCGGATACCAAGGTTCTCGCAATTCGCATGAAACTTCATTCCTACGAATGCGTGCCATTGTCGGAGACGAGAGAGTGGGTGATGCCGAAGCGGCAGACAATATTTTTCCACACGAATTTCCATGCATTTTCCTCCGTGATCTTGGCCAAAGGTTCGACTTCACACCACTTGGTGAAGTAATCCACCGCTACAATCGTGAATTTGACCCCACCCCTTCCCGTCGGGAGGGGACCAATGAAGTCGATTCTCCACTTGGCGAAGGGCCAAGGACTGGTAACCGGGGTAAGGTTCTGGGCCGGGAGCTTCGGTATAGTGGCGAATGTTTGGCATCTGTCGCACTTCTTTGCGTAATTGTGGAAATCTTTCTTCATGGTTGGCCAATAGTATCCTGCTTTCAAGGCTTTACGCTGTAGGCTATTTCTCCTGAATGGTTACCGCATATCTCCTCGTGTATCCCTTTCATCACGTACACTGCTTCCTCTTGTGTCAAACAGCGTAGAAGATGGTGGACGAAGCCCTCTTATATAAGATCTCGCCTTGTAGCACGAACTTCACGCCTTCTTCGCAGCGAGTTTTGTGCTTCTTGTCTCATCATTGCGATTTGGTTGGTCGATATGCAATGATCTCCTTCATCCAAAGTTCTAAAATGCGCAATGCGTAACGACACGACGAGTTGAAGCATCAAGAATTATAGGCATAAGGCACATATGCGAAGCCTATGCGTCAAAATGCGTTTTCGAATTTTTTTTTAATGCTTAAATTTTAAATTTTAATAACATAACATAGAATATACTGATTTAGATTACAAAATTACAGGCCTAGTTTTCAAAAAACACATAAAAAATACATGAGTTTTCAAAATTAGATGCACGCTGTAACAATGAAGAAAAATTAGATTTATATTAAGGCAAATATCATGGTTGAACATATTACATTCAACGTGGTTCAAAATCAAAATTGTAGGACTAATTTTAATATCATAGTCTACAATTAGATTTCAAAATAAAAGCCCAACATAATAGTTTTCAAAAGTTAGTAAATTTTAACTACCACAAACATAAACACAAATTACTCAATAATTTTCTACAATTTATTACATACCAACATAAACACAACTCTTTATCGAATTCTAAGTCAAGCTCTTCTTCTTTATCTAACTCATCTTCCATGCCATCCGATACAAAATCATTTTCGTCGGGTTTCTCTTATTTTATCTTGAGCATTTATAGTAGTATCTCTTGTAGATTTAAAAAATATTTATTTTGGCACAATCTGAAAATAAATTTAAAAAGAAGCTTGCTTGCTCTAATGCATGTTATGCGTGATTATTCGCGCTTATTCTCACGTAATCAAGTTTATTCTCGCATATTCTCGTCTATTCGTGCCTAGGCGGTCAACAAAAAGAGTTGACTGCATTTTAACACGCATACCCTCAATGCGATGCGTTTTGCAAACGCATTGAGCTTAGGCGCACCTAGGCGAGGTCTAGGCGGGCCTTTTATAACACTACCTTCATCCACTTAGAGGAATCAGATATCGTCATGACCGCTGGGTGCAGGAGATTCGTCAGTGGAGGGCCGGTTGAGCCTCTCAACTGGGATAGCCTTTATCAAGTCAGAGTCTCTGCTACTTGTCAATTTTGAGAGGGCGACTGCATAACCGTTTTTTGCCCGTGGAATCTGTAGGAGCTTGTATACCTCAAATGGGACAACATGTCTCTGGTCTTTGTCAGGTATGCCACCATGGATTGCTCGTGTGTTGTAAAGTCCTATTAATTTGACTGACGACCAGCTGTGAATCACTATGAATCTGGAGCTTCCTCGCCTTCATCTCTTGTGCCAACCTCAAGCCTACTAGGAGTACCTCGTATTCCGCAGCGTTGTTGGAGGCTTTGAACTCTAAGCGGCGCCATAGCTTGAAATTGTGGCCGTCGTGGCTAACCAACAAGATCCTGGCTCCGGCTGGCCTCACCCGAGGATCCGCCAACATATAACTTCCATGTTGGTAAATCCCGAGGTCGGGCTTCGAGTGAACCTTCGTGGATGTAGGTGAATCGGCTATAAAATCCACTAAAGTCTATCCTTTTATAGAAGGTCTTGGCTTGTAGTTGATATCGAATCGGCCGAGTTTGATCGACCATTCATCATCGCCCTTCCTGATGTATCTGGCTTTTGGAGTATCTATCTCAAAGGGAGGTTTGTCAAAACATCTATGCTATGGGACTGGAAGTACGACTGGAGTTTTCGAGAAGCGATGATCAATGATAGGGCGAGCTTTTCCATGTCCCGGTATCTTGTTTCCGCATCCCGTAGGGCTTTGCTTACGTAATAGACAAGAAACTACGATGGGCCCTCTTCTCGGATTAAGACCGAGCTAACTGCCTTTTCAGATACGGCGAGGTAAACGAGCAACGTCTCTCCATTCTTTGGTTTGGACAGCAGTGGGGATTTTCTGACAAGGACTTTGAGGTCTTGGAAGGCTTTCTCACACTCTTCGGTCCACTCAAACCTCTTCCTTCTATTGATGGTCTGAAGGAAAGGACTGCTAACCTTCCGGCTTTGGACTTCCTTAGGGGAAGATGGTGACTGCATCTCAATGAGCGCCTTAATCTTAGCATCTATCTCGCTACCGGTTGACTATGTAGCCGAGAAACTTTTCAGATGCGACTCCGAATGCTCACTTCAAGAGGTTGAGCTTCATGCGATATTTGCGAAGGACTTCGAACATCCCTCTTAAGTGCCCTATGTGGTCCTCAGCATTAACGCTTTTCACAAGCATATCGTCGACGTATACCTCCATGGTGTTTCCGATTTGTCTTGCGAACATGCTGTATACCAACTGTTGATACATGGCTCCCACGTTCTTCAGGCCGAAAGGCATCATCCTATAGCAGTATAATCCTCTGTCCGTGATGAACGAAGTGTGATCCTCGTCTCCCACAAACATCGGGATTTGGTTGTAGCTCGAGTATGCGTCCATAAAGCTAAGTAGTTTGTGGCCGGCAGTCACATTGACCAACCGGTCGATCTTAAAGAACGAGAAGTCTTTTAGGGCATGCTTGGTTCGGATCAGAAGTCTATGTATACCCTCCATTTCTTGGGATTCTTCCTTACCAGCATTGGGTTAGATACCCATTGGGGGTAAACTGCTTTCTAATGAATCATTGGCTAACAACTTGTCGACCTCTTCCTTCAATGCACTATACCTCTCGTCACTTAAGGGTCTTCTTTTACGAATCTTGGGGCGTATCTTTGGATCTACCTTTAGAGTGTGGCATGCGACAGACGGGTCGATCCTGACCATATCGCTATGCTTCCATGTGAAGACGTCGGTTTCTTCCCGAGGAACTGCTTGATTCTTCCTTAGTTTTTTTTTCGAGTTTCTCTCCCACCTGCATCACCGGGTTGGTTCCGAGGAGTTCGTCGAAATACTTCCAGCTCCTCGGCCGAGGAGGCAAAAGAGTCTGAGCCTATGGTCTGAGGGTCCATGCCCTCGTCTAATATCAATTCTTCGTCCATCCTCTCATGGTCAACGCCCATCGGCTCCGAATGTATAGTCATTCATGGCACGGGCGATATCCTCGATTTTGCGACTTTCCACGGTGCGTTCATATAACATGCCCTCACCTCCGTTTGATTACAGTAGATTTTGGCCACCCTCCGAGCGTCGAGAATTTCATTTCCGGATGGTGTATGGGCATGACCGTCAGAATCTTTCAACGCAGCCTTCCGAGGACTCCATGGTAGGCGTGAGCGGGTGTCTACTATCAAAACTCTATGAATTTCCTGAGGTGGTATGGAGTTTCTCTGAAGTCTACCGCAAAGGTAATCCTTCCTCGTGGGATGAGGCTATCTTTCGTGAAACCAAATAGCGGCTCCGAGATGGCCGTTAGTTCGTGATCCACGTCCATTTGATCAAAGGCACTGTCGAACAAGATGTTCACGGCGCTTTCATCATCGACCAACATCCGTCTCAGGCCGTTTCTAGCAACGACGGTGCGGACTACCAGGGCATCGCAGTTCGGATAGTGTATGACCGCCTCGTCTTCCTGAGTGAACAGATTTGCAGTGCTCTTGGTCGGTGTCCGTTGACCTGCCAACTCTCCATGGGTTCTTCTCTTGCCACCTTTGCATAGTTACGCCACGAGTTCATCGTGTGCCCTCCGACATAGGGCCGTCCTATGATCGTGTTTATCTCTTGAACAGGAAGGGCTCCTGGGGGTCCCTCCACTCTCGACGGGTCCCTGTTTCTTTCATTTTTGCCTCCATCATGCCGAGGTCCATCGTTCGTGCCGAGGAGGAGGTCTTCGCCCATGTATAGGCGGTCATCGACGTCCTCACACAGGTCGATTCTCCTTTTTCTGCCCGTGGGTCCCGTGATTGATCAATTCCCTCACGTCTGGACAGAACTTGGACGGTGTTGTGGTTGGCATGAGGGCCACTACGGGCACCCTGGGATGGGGGACTGGGGCTACCTCCGTCTGATTGAACCTCCTATAATGGTTGTTCGACAGACCGGGGGAGCACTTTTTCTGAAAGCAAGAGAAACGAGGCTCGGGAGAGCGTCACCCCTCTCTTCTGTAGCGATTTCATCTCTCCTTCGCAGCCTTCTCTCTGTTCTCGATCGTCTCTTCTGATCGAATTTTGCACTGGACCAAGTCCAACAAATTTCGTAGGTCTTTAGTTGATCGCTCAGCCATCCCTTCGTGAGAAGGAGTACACATGTGCAATCCGACTACCAGTGCATCCAGAGCCTTTTTATCGGTCACAGTCTCGATTTTGTTGATGACGTTACTGAACCTCTTGAAGTAACTCTTGACGGTTTCTCCTTCCTTCCATCGAATGTCGTTGAGTTGAGTAATGTCGCCTATCATCGTTCGATTGCCAATAAAGGTATCGACGAACTTTCTTTTCGATTGAGGCCAGCCCGAATGCTCCTCGGTTTCAGCTTATTGTACCACCTTTTCACGTCGGATGCGAGCGTGGTATGGAAGTTCCGGCACTTCACCGCAGGGGACTGGCCTTGGAGCTTCGTCTTATATGTCTTTATATGATCCATGGAGTCGCCCCTCCCGTTGTATTTGTTCATGAGAGGCATTCGGAAGTTCGCGGGTATCTCCATAGCCTTCATGTAGTGGGTAAACGGGAGGTTCTCGTCATCCTCATCCTCATCCTCGTAACATTCCACCCTTTCTTTCTCTTCCTCGTGCTTTTCGTGACTTTACTTCGGGTCCTTCGTCTTTTCCGTTTGGACCTCGCTATGCTCATTGCACTTGCCGTGTGCGGGTAGTGCTATGGAGGACCCCACCCCAACCCGTCGAGGGTTTCGAGGTAAAGTTACGTGGTTCGACCATTTGAGACGGGGGTTCCTCCAGAACGACGACTTTCCAGTGAACCCGACCGTGAAGGGCTCCTCACGGAGTCTGATCGCGCTTGGATCCATGTTGGAGGATTGATTCTCCAACAGCTCAAGCGCGCCTTCATCTGGGCATTGTCCAGTTTCAGATCCTGGTTCTCCTGCTCAACCGTTCGCTTTTGCCGTTGTCTTCTCCTCTTGCGGCGGGTTACGTTATGTAGGTCCTGAACGCTCTCCTGTCGCAAGTCAGTGTGGTGAGACTTTACGTCTTCCTCCATGGAATGTTCGGTTGCCATGCTCCTCTTGATAGAAAACACGTTTTTACCACAAGTTTCTGGTTGTGTAACGTTTTTCAATTCCCATAGACGGCGCCAATCTGTTGACATCAGAACTTGCAGCGTCCACGTGTCAACAGATATCCAGTCACTCCTCTGCCAACCTGTATGTTACCTACACACTCGAACAATCGTTAGGCACCAAGATCTCTGGAGAAAAAGGGTCCGGCGATCGTTGGTACTCCGACGATCAAGTCAACTGCCGGTATTAAAGCAATACACGGGGGGCAAAAGCAATTGGGTGTGGGAGAGACAAGCGGTGATTTGAGCGAGTTTAGGGTAGGATTTTAAGTACAAAAAGAGCGTACCTTGGAACAATCGGAGACGCGTGTATTTATAAGAAAGAGTCCCGATTGATTTAGGTAATAAATCAATCGAGATATCCAATCGATCCTCCTTCCTTATGGGATAGAGATCATTCTTTGTCAAGGCAATCTCCAAGATTACTTCCTTATTTGAGCTTATCACGCTTGCATGATTTTAGGAGATTTTGATTCGGTTTCCTTGTGAGGATCCGTGCACCAGACCAACGCAATCTGTCTTCAATTATCTCTCTAGTCATTCCAGAATATTGTGTTGTCTGCTAGTTAAGGTTGATACGAAGTCCTGCGAGGCCCTGTAACTTGGTCATGAGCGCCGAGGCCTTCTTTTGGCCTCGCGGTATTCTTGCTGTAGAGGGCTAAGACGTCTGGTGGGCCTCCGAAACCCCTCTCAGAAGTTACGAGGCCCTTACTTCGGGCCTATATGGGAATCTCATTGGGCTTTTGCTAACGTGGAGGCCCTATCAAAATCGAGTGGTAACAACATGTATTCTCAACATTCTTTAACGTCAATCTCGGTACATTATGGTAGATCGATTGTACATATGAAATTTTCAGAAATATATGAAATTCAGTTCTGATTTTAGCTAGTAAATGTCTACTGGTTTATATATCATGAGAACAATCACCACGTGAGAATTTGAAAAATCTTCCGGTTTTCAATAGATATTTTCATTAATAATTCGCATTTTATTGATCTGGGATAGTCTAGCTGGTAATGTCAACCAATAAAAAAATTAGGACATTGAACTTCTGGTTGAACATAATACTTATTTAATTGTACCAATATTTATGTAGTACAAATTAAAAGAAAACAAATAACATGATATTTGTTTCATCATTCTTGTCTTTTTCCTTCAAGGACTCATGAGATATGTGTATGTGCAATATGTACATGATAATTGCCGTCATTTATAAAATCTAATCTAAACAACATATAAAAACATAAAATATCTTGGATTAACGAACTTCGATTTCGCGAAAATATTTAATCAATGATATTATAATATTACTTTTTCGGGAGCAAGTAATATTCTACTAAAGTAAAATATAAACATAATACACAATTGTGTTTCTTCAGGTGCAAGAACAAAATATTCTAGAAGAATATTAATATACTTAGGGTGTATTTTTTTTCCTTTAAAAAACAACATAATATTCTTCTAGAATATTAATAGAATTGTAAAATTGTGTTTATTCAGAAAATGAACAATTAAAAAAAAATTGTAATGTACGCTCATCAGGAACAACAATACAATATTCTTATAAAATATTGATATGTATAAAGTTTATGATTCTTCAAAAACTACAATATAATATTCTTCAGGAGTATCAACACAATATTTGTTTAAAAATATGTTCTTCAAGAACAACACAATATCTCCAAGAATATTGGTATATATAAAAAAGAATGTTTCTTTGGTAACGTTAATAAAATATTCTTCCAAAATATTGATGTATGTAAATTTGTGCCTTTTAATAGAAAACCTCACAATATTAGAACATTAATTTATGTAAAGTTGCACTTCTCAAAAGAAACAAAACAATATTCTAGATATTCTTCTAGAATACTGATATGTACAAATTTAATACTTCTTCAAAAGAAATCATATAATACTCATTTAATTAAATTGTGTTTCTCCAAAAGCAACAACACAATATTTTTTAAAATATTCTATACTTTGTATTTTTTCAAGAACAACAATATCATTTTCTTTCAAAATGTTGATATTTATAAAGTTATACTTCTTCTTGAGTATTAATAAAATATTTGTATAAATACTAATACACAAATAATTGTTCTTTTTAATGACGAACTCAATATTTTTCTAAAATATTGAGATGTATAAATTTTATGCTTCTACGGAATCTAATAACATAATATTTTTATAAAATGTTATAACGCTCATCGAGAATAATAACTTAAAATTAAATCTTACACAATTACGTTCTTGAGTACAAATAATATTCTACCGAAATATTAATATAATGTTATGATACTTGAGAGCAACTTTTGATTATATTTAAGAATATTAAATAATATAAAAATTTACTCATCGAGAGCAAAAACACAATAGATGTTAAATTATATATAATTGTGCTCTTCGAGAGCAAGTAGTATTCAAATAGAATATTGATATTTACAAAATTGTTTTTCTTTCAAAATATTATACAATATTCTTCTAGAATATTGATTTTTAGTAATAGCACATTTTTTAAAGAATGACGATAGCATTTTCTTCAATAATATAAATACAAAGAAAATACGCTTCTTCAGGAGCAATAATTCAATATTCTTCTATGATATTAAATTTATAATGTCACGCTATTTATAAACAAATAACTTTCTTGTAGAATATTAATATAATATTGTGCTTCTTTAGAATGATCAACATATTTATTAGACTTAAACACTTATAAAGTTAATCTTCAAAACTAACATAATATTCTTCTAGAATATTGATTTGTATAAAAAATTGATTTCTTCAAGAATAACAAAATAATATTCTTATTGAATATTTATGTAGTTGAGTTATGTTTCCTCGTGAACATCAACACAATTTTTAGAAGATTATTGAAAGGGTAAATAGCACAAAACGTCCCTACCTATTGAGGGTATTGTGGAAAACGTCCCTATCTTCAAAATTTTGGCATTTTCACCCTTACCTCTTCGGATTTCCAAAACAAAACGTCCTTTAGTCCAAAAATATAGGGGTAAATTAGTCCAACCACTTTTTTCACATATATATTACTTCTTTTAAAATTTGGGGGCTTCCCATGCAATTTTCAAAATTGCACGGCAGCCCCGTCTAAATCTATCCCATTTACGAACTTCAAAAATGCAATTCTCAAGTTACAAGATGTTTACCCGGAGGGAAAACGGTGGGACACAAGTGAAGGTGAATTCTTAGAACTCAAATTCACGGAACTAGACGGGTACAAATTTCACAATGGAATGCTTATAATGATCATTTCCCCAGCTTGAACGGCTAGTGTTGCGAAAATGCCACCATTTGAAGAATATCCTTTCGCTTTGGTGAGATTCCAACACTAGAGATGATTGAGGTACACGGATGCGAGGAATTGTGTCACAGAGTGTGCTATGGAAATTCAAGAACAACAAAGAGACTTGGGAAATGAAGAGCTTAAAGTCATCATCTCTCGTTCCGCAATCTTACGGTAAACACTTTTACTGGTGTACTAAGAGTATCTAAGCTTTCCAGCTTCTTTATTTGTTTAATGTATTTTCAACTATTTTTCTTGTAGGAGATTCAGTGGCAACCTTCAAGCATGATATGGGGTTAAGAAGTTCTCTCTATGGTTTGTTTTTTTTTTTCCTTTTGTTTTTCTTTCCTTGAACGCTCGATGTTCAATTCTTCATTGGAACTTGTTTGTTTGGTTTAATTTGTTAAGATGTATTCCAAGACCTGCTTTGAAGTTCGAGAAGCAGGGGATAGATTTGGGGATTCTCTTGCCAGTGCAATTTTGAAAATTGCATGGGAAGCTCCCAAATTTTAAAAGAAGTAATATATATGTGAAAAAAGTGGTTGGACTAATTTACCCCTATATTTTTGGACTAAAGGACGTTTTGTTTTGGAAATCCAGTAGGTAAGGGTGAAAATGCCAAAATTTTGAAGATAGGGACGTTTTCCACAATACCCTCAATAGGTAGGGACGTTTTGTGCTATTTACCCATTATTGAAACATGTAAAGATATGCACTTCAGAGTAATAACACAATATTATTTTGAAATACTAATTCATAATAAATCGACACTTTTATGAGCAATAAGATCTTATAAAATTATTCTTTTCAACTAAATTTGTGCTTCTTCTAGAAGACCAAAAAATATTCTTTGGAAATATTGATTTATATAAATTCAGAAATACTAACACAATATTATTTTGAATATTGGTATGTAATGATTAACAATATTCAAGCAATATTTATCTACAATTTATTAATACAGGAAAATGTATAATCAAAGACGACAATAAAGAGAATTCTAACCTTTGTCCATTAACAAAAAATAAAGATTATTTGGTTAATTCAATTGGTTTCATCTCCATATACACAATTCAAAATTCGTTATTGTTCACTTAGTGATTTCTTAAATATGAACCTGGATTTTGATTTTAACCATTGCATCTCGATGATCAATGATTTTTGAACTTTTTGTCTAAATTTCAAAACGATCGGACCATGGACTGCTGAAATACCAACGTTTGATCATAGCTACGTAGGATGCCAAAATTCTTCCAACGAATTCAAAATATGTTACAGTTTACACAGAGATTTCTCAATAATGAATCATTAGATCTTAATGTTAACCGTTGGATTTGAAGAACAATGAATTTTAAACTTCGTCTAAATTTTACAACGATAGGATAACGGAGCGTTGAGATATCAACGTTTGATCATAGATGCGCACGCTGCCCAAATTCTGTGAATTTTCTAAACTATTTCTCTTGGATTTTCTCTCTATTTTGGGTAAAATTTTCGTACTAATAACGTGTTATAAAACTAAGAAAACAAGAGAGAGAAAATAGAATAAAATTAAGAGAGCAAGTGTGCAAATTTATTATAACAATGACCCTTATTTATATATTTCTAATAGATACAATTTGATTAGAATACACTCTTGTAGAGTAGGTAGATAACTAAATAAACATCTAGATAAAATCAAATAGTTATCCATCATTATCTATAATTTTACAATAATATGGAGGTTATAACAATTTCATATTGAGAAGCTAGAGATTTGTGGGAAAAAATTATGTGAATTTGGGGTTTATGTAGAGAAAAAAATGATCATTTTTTTTTTAATTTTGAAAAATGAAAAAAAACGACCGTTTTCAAACGATCATAAAGAAAACATTCACATTTTATAAAATGTGACTGTTTGGCTACAACGAGTCTACAACGAGACTCATGGGCCATGTCTACAATCTTGGCGCACAATCCGCTCGTATTTTTCATGAACCGAGTGGACTCGACTCGTGTGTTGAAATTCAAGCCCGACTCGGCTCGTGACTCATTTTAGAAGGGCCCAAGCCGCTCATGGATCGAGCCTGCGATCCCTCGGGCGATTCGACCTATTTGCCACCCCCAAATAAGTTTGTACCATCAAAGAGATATTTATTAATAAGATAATCAATAATATTAATAGTAAAAAAACAACATATAAAATATTTAAAATGAGGAATTAAATATAAAAGAATAGAACAACATTTAAAAGGTGGAGATGTCAAAAGATAAATAAGTCACTATCAAGAAATGACTTTGAAAAAGTATGTTATACTATTCCTAACACTTTCTTTGGGATAGAAAGAAACATATTGTTTCTCTACCTTAAATAAAAAAATTGGTGAACAAGAAATTTCTACTAAATCAAGACTTACAAATGAATAAAGAATTGTTAGAATATTGTAAAAATAAATTAATAATTTACTTTCCGAATAAAACCCAATAAGTCTACTTGGAGTTGTTCAGCTTTTTATGTCAATAATCAAAGTGAAATCGAAATAGATGCTCCAAGACTTGTAATTAATTACAACAATTATTAAATAAAGTTTTTCAATAGAATAGATATCATATTTCCCAAAAGAAATAATTACTCAATAGGCTTTATGATATAACTATAGTTTCAAAATTTGATATGAAGTTAAGATTTTGACAAATTCAAATTATTGAGTCTGATAGGTACAAAACTGATTTTAATGTAACCTTTGAACAATAAGAATGGACTGTAATGTTCCTTGACTTAAAAAACGCTCCATCAGAATTTCAAAAATTTACAAATGTTATATTTAATCCGTATCAAAAGTTTTCTATAATTTATATGGATAATGTCTTAATTGTTCTAATTCAATAGAACAACATTTTAAGCATCTTAATAGTTTCTACAATGTAATCAAACAAAATAATTTAACCGTACCAGCCAAGAAGATAAAGTTATTTGAAATAAAAATCAATTTTTTAAGAAATAAAATTTATCAAGAAACTATTACCCCAATTAATAGGAGTAGTGAGTTTGCTAACAAATTTTCTAATAAAATTAAAGACAAAATATTTTTATAAAGATTCCTATGATATGTCAATTGTGTAGCTGATTTTATTTTTAATATTCATCAAATTTGTGAACCACTTTACAAAAGATTTAAAATAAATCATGTACTCAAGAGTGGAGAGCATACTACAATTCGAATGATTAAAAAATTTGTCAAAAGTGTTCATTGTCTAAATTTAATAAATCCCACTGCATCTTTAATAGTAGAAAATGATGCGTCTGACAAAGATTGTGGAAGTAGTTTAAAACAAAAAAAAATGATAATAAAAAATAATTTGTTAAATACCATTCAAGAATTTGGATCGGTCATCAAAAAAATATCAAGATGATTATTTTACTATCAAAAAAGAAGTTTTATCTATACATTACCAAATGGGTGATTATATTCACACTACAATTTGTTATAAGCGCACTACATTTTAATTATACTTAAGATCCTTAACTTTTGTTCATTGTTGTAATTATTTTCTTAACTTTTTGTCATCAAATTATTATCTTCAACTTTCATTAATTAGCATGTTTCATCATTAATTATGGTTTCTGTCACGAGATATTTTGTTTACGTGCTTTGAAATGAGGAATAATATTTTATCGTACTTTTGCAACTATTGTTTTTTTAAAAATATGACAGATAAATAAGTATTTTTACGAATTCCCAACAAATGTTTCAGACAAAAATCGTTATCAAACACAAGATGTGCTAATTAATGAAAAGTTGAGGATACAAATGTGATAAAAAAAAAGTTGAGGACATGAGTACTATAATTTTCATAGATTATGGATGTCAAATGTTTCAGACAAAAATCGTTATCAAACACAAGATGTGCTAATTAATGAAAAGTTGAGGATAAAAATATGATAAAAAAGTTGAGGACATGAGTACTATAATGTTCATAGATTATGGACGTTAAATATAATTAAAATGTGGTGCAAAAAATAAAAAATTTGTGTGAATATAATTACCCTTACCAAATATCAAGATGATTTAGTTAACAATTTTTTTTAAGTACTACTAATTGTAAAGTCTTCTAAAGAAATTTTACAAAAGGATGTAAAGAATCTTGTTTCAAAATAGATTTTTGCAAGGTGGCAAACTATTTTGTCATGTTTTGATTTTTCAATTGAATATATCAAAGAAAATACTAATGTTCTTCTAGATTTTCTTACTAGATAATTTTTACAAGGAAAAAATAGTCAAACAGACAAGAGTTCAACCACCGTGACAAGTAAACCTTACCGTCAAACGTAGCAAAATTCAAAGCCTTCTCAAATTCTCAAATTACCCTTCATATTTCACAACTTCAAAAGAGCCCATCAAAATCTTTTTCTTCATATACTCAAAAATCAGCACCCCCTAGCACCAAAAAACAGGTCTTTTTGCCTCAACAATATAGTCGTTCTCAAATTCATTACACTATTGGAAGCAGTTCAAAATTATCTTCAAATTATTTAGAAGTAGCAAAATAAAATATGATTCCTCCACGCATATATCTTACCAAGGATTTAGCAAAACCCTTAATTACATTCGAAGAGGAATTCCAAACATGAATAGTTTATTGGAATGACATCTACAAGAAAATATTTCCTGAAAACTTTTAGTATCTTCAAGAAGATTTAAAGAAAACAAGAGATTTTTATAAATTTATCTTGGTTGGCATTAAGTCAGCAGAGATTACTCATAATCCAAATGAAGTAGACCAAACAATAACAACTTTTTCAAAAATCAAAATTCTTCAAGTATTGACAATTTTATATTCAAAAAATACGTTTTTACTCAAAAGAGATTTTATGAACCATACACACCAAAATGATTCAATTACAGAGATGTAGTCTATACAAATGTTCTATTTTTTAGACCTTCAAATCACTCATGGTTTATTCAATTTGATAAAAATTGTCTTAACACTTTTCTAAAATAGTTTCAAGAGGTGGGTAAAATAATATTACCAGAAGATGCTCAAAAAGGATTCCAACTAAATAAACTACAACTTCAAAGTATTTGTCAACAGCAAAACAAATATTTAATTTTTGCAAACAATTCAAATTAGCTTGGATATTTTGCTAAAATTTCTTCCTTGAAGATTCCTCAATTTATTTTGTCTAAGACCATCAATGTGGAGATTCATGGTCAAATAGTTGGATAAAGTAGCATTCACAAATAAAAAGACAGTACAAGAATGGAACAATAAACCAATATATTTGGGTCATGTATCATCACAATCAAGCCTTACCGACAATGCAAAACCTCCTCATTCAAAAATAACAATTAATTTTTGGTTTATCAAATTGAAGTTGCTGAAATGAATTTCAAAACATTATCAATATGATTGCAGTAAGTGTTTCATACCCTGACAAAGAAAGTGACACTCAATCAAACGAAGATGGTTGCTATGGCGTGGATCAATGTGAGCCATAAGCAATAAGGAAACATTACAGACACAAGACAAAGAAAGTGACACTCAATCAAACGAAGATGGTTGCTATGACGTAGATTTATGTGAGCCATAAGCAATAAAAGAGCATTACAGACACTAGATGCAAAATTTTCAAGATTCCAGCAATAAATACTGAGCACTACAAAAAATCAGTGTATAGTCTTTCAATAATGCAGCACCACAGTGTCCGTGAAATAATTAACCTCAAAGACACCAATTTAATGGAATAATGAATGAAAATATTTCAAATGAAATGATAACTCTGACAAGCTCATTGATTTCAACCCAAAACATCAAATTAAAAAAGAAAAATACTTTCCAAATTTTTTGTAAAATGCAAGAACTATCAGTTCAATAGGTAGAACGAAGTGAGCGAGAGAAATTCTATACTCTTGTAAAATTTCATAATGTCGAGTTTATCTGTCAACTAGTATTTTTAGTATTCTTAATAGTTGTTTTTCAAGCAAACAAATAATTTTAAGTTTTATTATGTCATAATGTAATCTTGTTTATAATTATGTTACAATCTTGTTTTAATTTAAAAATCATTTGAATTGTTTATTCATTAATCAAATACGTTCAATTGTGTAAAAATAAGTATTAAATTGAAGAAGAAGAAAATAGACAAATGAACAATTAAACCCATATTAAACAAAGGTTATTTACACACATAACTAATAAAATGAACAAAATTACATTTTCACTGGATGACAAAAAAAAAGGATAGAAATACCTTTTTCAATTTCAACATCAATAATTTTACTGGATAATGAATGCAAATGGTAATTACTCAAATTTACCATTCTCGTTTGGCCATCTCGTCGGTTACAACTGGATATCTCCAAATCCCAAAATTATCTCAAAAATTGAATTTCAAGAGAAATAGTGTCATTCATCATCAACAATTAGAAGTATTAGTATCCAAATACCAAAATCATCCAAAATTTTGAATTTTGAAAAAATCCAGCATTGTCCAACTTCATCACGAAGAAGTATCACAATATAATTTGGTATTTTCTTTTCCCATCTTCTATAGGCGGGTGGGTATGTAATCTATAATAAGCTTTACATACAGATTGAAAGAATTTTTTCCAATTTCGAATGCAATATCCTTATCAATCCTCTGAAACACGGAAGTCAATTAATATTGAATACATTTAAAAGCTCTATGTTGTTACGGTTTTGCATATTTCTGATTTCAGAACTATTTTTGGTGGTGAGGAAGTATTACCTGAATTCTTGTTTTTTGAGGTTGTGTTACTACCAGCAATTCTTTTTTCAACAAGGTCACAAGGGTTTTACAATCAACTGGGATGTCGTTCATATTTAGAATTGTTTATGCTTATGGATATTTTGAATACATTTATGAATAAAACATCGGAAATTCTTTAATGTATGAATCCCCAATATATTTGAAAACTGAGAATTTTGCTGGCGAAATGTAGATTTCTAATTCCATATATATTTCTTGAGATGTGTGATTACCATTGATTCTCTTTTCAACAAGTTTATTAGCACATAATATTTTCGAGCAATTGCAATGAGATTCATATTTATAATTGTTGATTTTTTTTGTCATATCAAGAATTTGTGATGCTTTCCAACCATTTCAATAGCACATACCACATCCTGAATTCTGCGTATAATATCTAGTCCGATTTAACGTATATAGATATATGTCTTTGGTTGAATTGAGGGGTGTGTGTAAGAACATTGGTAATAGCCGCTTTCTTTTTGGAGCTTGATTATATCATGTTTCTTTGTAGTTAACAATTTGTTGATGTTGATTGCAAAATCTGGTGTAGGTTATGGGATCTGTTAGTATTTTGGTATATTAGATTGTCAATAGGATCAATAAAAGAGTTGTTGTTGAAGATGTTATTGATGTCAATTCAATTGAATAATGCCAATGATTAGATATTTTTTTGGAAACATTTAGATTATTTCTTTGAGTAACAGCTATCTGGTGGCTTTGAATTAATATATATATGTTCATGTTTGTTATATATTTATTGATTTCATTGGCTTTTGATGTTTCTCGATTTGATTTTGATGTTTATTGAAAATTCGAGGTGTTGTTAGTTAGTTGTTACCCATGTTATCATTGCTTGTTGCGTGTTGATTTGTGTTGAATATAGCATGCCTTACAAAAAATATTTGTTAAAAATTGTTTAACATGTTGTGCTTTCTGGTTGCTCGTCGATTACTATTGAATAGAGTTATTTACAAAGTTACGAAACAAGTAGCGGCACGTATAAATCCATTTCTTCCCTATTCTTCCATTTGTTTAGATTTGTGTCCCATTACATGATTGTTGGATTCTGTTGTATATTCTTTCTTTTTATCAAATCATCGAACCAAAGAGGTTGGTAGTGTAATGGTTTTCACATCGTTTTTTTGGTAATGTTAATCATGTCCATGCCAATGGTCATTGATACATGTATAAATATGACATGCTTATATCGATAAGTCAAGAACTGATGGAAGAAATAATTTATACATCAATTAGAGAAATGATTACATATTCTAAGGTAACTACATCACTTGACGAATTACAACAAATAGAATCATGAACATCTTGGCATCAATCTATCATATCAGGAGTATAAACTAAATTATCTAAAAGTTGGAGTCATTGCTTGATTAAAAGATCATAAACTGTTTCGTTCGAACAATATGTCTTATTTGATAGAAATTTATCATATCAGGGGAACAACTTGTGCAACATTACTGCACCATAACGTTACCTAATCTTAAGTTTAAGACATAACCCAAATCGAACTCACAAATACATTCCAAAGCATTGAAATAGATAAACTGTTCGGCGATCTAATAGTCTTGGGATGATTCAAAATATTCAAAAAACTTTTCAACCATTGTTTAATCAAATCCGTAATTGACTGTATGACTTCTCCAAGTAGAACTTGGTGAATCAGCCGGTGATTTAACACTATTTCATTGGCATGAAAGTACGTCTCTGAGAATAGCCTATGTTGACTGTTTGACATTCTTGCCATTAAGATGTTGAAAATCTTGGCATTCGATGATGAATTAACTTTTCCGAGACACTAATGGCTGGGGTTGATCAAGTATTCCCACAACTGTAGCATAATAATAGAATTATAGATTGTGTTAATACTGAAATAATGTTCATTCTTAACATTTAAATTGGAAATATATGAAGAAAAAATGAACGATGGGACAAATTTTATGATATATTAACAACCTATTTATTTCTTGCAGAAAATCCAACAAATGAATTGCTATTAATAAAAATGTCATTTAAATCATCGACCTAACATATCAGTGTATATGATCAACTAGGAAAAAAAACAATTTAGTTGATCAACCGTTATCGGTGCTGGTAACGTTGATACGTATTCGTATACAAGAAACATATGGATTTATCAATCGGAACGGATGCATTTATTGGTACATGTTAACTGCAAATACTAATAATCACGACCGTATGAAGTTTTCTATGCTACGGAAGAAAAAAACCACGTCCGTATGTCCCTACATTTTCAATTTCATCTCCTCCAAATTTGGTGTTCAATTATATTTTTCAACGAATTTCCAAAATCTGCTTATCTTCTCAATCCATCCCCCTCAATCAATCATCTTTCTCCACCGATGATCTATAAAATATGTTCACCGTCTCAATCCATTATCATAATAGAGTCTACGGTCGGATTCTCACCGCAAAAATAGCGGTATACTAGTGTATAACGTCGTAACTATTTGTTAACATACGACGTCAACAACGCAGAGACACACCTTAACGATTGATAATAAAGTGGACTTGCAATGTTCAGCCAATTTGTGTAAGACATGCAAGCAGATAGAAAAGGATGGGAGTAACTATGTTCGTATATTATCATTTAGTGGTATCAAAAGCAAGTATCACCTCTAGAGGTAACAACTAAGATTAACATTCATATTATAATAAATGTTACCGACTAAACAATTAAAATCCTGATTTGAGAACATGTAAATACAATGAACATTCAATATGTATTCATTTGTGAGAATACAATTTGAATAACTTCCCAATGAGTACTAAACATTCACATACCCGTAAAACAGTTGCTACCAACGTGGAGATGAAATAAGCCTGCAAGACAAGATGAACGTAATATCAACTTAATGAAAAATAGGTAACATTCAATGGGGTATTCGCCGGTGACACCAAAGTATCCACAATGTACGACACGAATCAAAAATTTCATGTCATTATACATTTTCATAGTGTGAATGTATTAAAAAAAATAGGTTCACGAGACAAATGGACGAGGTAGGGAACGATATAAACTAGTAATTGAGTTAAAAATTAATCACAATACAACTACGAACATAAAAGCACAATCTATTGCAAACAGTTTGAATGGACTTTCCAAACATGTCACCTGGTAATGGTAACAGGACGACATTATAACGTCGGGTATCATACGTTTTGGTAAAAATATTCATAACATTATGATGACAAAAAATGAGACATATTGTTTTGTTTGAATAATTCTGTTATAGATTTAAAATAAATAGAACTACTATTCACTTTAAAAATCTAGAATTTAACATTTGGTTAGAAAATTCTTATAGTGCTCACCAAAATGTCAAAGTCTTTATCATTAACAAGTGTATGCAATGAATGATATGAAATATTTTCTTGTAAATAAATCTTGATCATTTTTCAAATATATAATAAATCTCCGTAAATCCAAAATAGTAACATCACCAACAAACTAGAAATAATCTTGAAGAAAAAATGTAAATTGGACAATAGATTCAAGACACATATGGAAACTCTAATATATATTATGCTTCTAATCTACTCGTGAATTTCAAATTGAACCTCAGTGGTGTTCTTATACTAGCTGAAATAAGTGAAATGGGGAAAAGTAAGTTCCTTTTTCCCTTGCTTCACTGAGAAGTTGAACTTCTTCTTCTTCTGCATCTTTTTACTTGCTTCACTGTGATGACGGTGAACTTTTTTGGAATGAAATATAATGTCTATATATGCTTTTACGCTTCGATTTGCTGGTGCTACGAGACGGTGCCATCTTTACACTTCTGCAAAAAAAAAAAAAGACCCAAAAAATTGATCTTGCTTGTACCCAAAAATTGAATGTTATGATGTTCAATAGTTAAAATCAATGATATAAATGTACTCACATGAGTGAAATACGTGTTATCGTGGGTGTAATATTTTCAGAAATTCTCCGGAGCAAGGCAATTGGGAGTGGTTTGATTGAGTAATGGAGTTCTTGCAAAGAGGGTTATCATGTTATGGAGGCAAGATGACAATGTCGTGGAAGATACTGAAAATTATTAGAGTTTGAGAGTATTTTGGGAAAGAGGCAATAATTACTCATTTAATTTGATTAATGGTGATAAGGATATATGTCTCAAATTTAGCAAATCGTTTATTAATTGTATTTGAATGTAAACTAATTACATTTTTTTTTTTTGTATAGAGTAATTGAAATGAAAAATGGTAAGATTGAAAGAAAATATTTTATCTAGTAAAGATCTAAATTTTTAAGAAAAGTAAGTATGGTTTCTAATTAAGGATAGTTTTACCATACACCAAAAAATATAAAATAATTTAGAAGATACTATCTAACTTTTTTATTCTAAAAATACTGTGTTTACTTTTGTAACACTTGTTGTTACATTTCTTATAAAAAAAAATGTGTATTACTTACATGTGTTATTTTTGTTGCATTTGAAATTTAAAATGTTAATTATGAAATTTTAATATAAAATTAAGTATCACTCCTAATTATCACTATTAAACAATAGACAAAATAATGAATTTGTAACAATCAACTATCAACTTTATTTGTGGTTACCCCAAGACCCATATAAGGACTAGCCCAATACTAGGGCCCAAAAAAAGACACAATTTTGGTGAATTATTGGTCTAACTTGGACCAATTTGATAGAGCGTCTGCCCTATTATTTCCGTTAAATTAATATCGATAGACCACATATCGATCGCCTCACCATCTTCTGGCAATCGAGTAAATTAGTCGATGTCTATTTTACAATTAAAAAATAAAATTAAAAAATACAAAACAAGCAATCTACCGACCATACCTATTTCACCCCCACTTAACAATGAAAATTCGAATCAAATATTTTCTCTTCTCTTTTATGTATATTATATATAACGAGGTTACTCGTAAATCTATTTTTAGAACCATATCCAAAACAAATGAATGGACAGAGACGGTAGAAGTCCCCATCAAAAAGGTAATTTCCTACCAATATGTAAGTCGATGTATATAGTTCACATGCTACATGTCAAATGGATCACAATGTATTGCAGCATATCCTAAAAGCTTATCTAAGAAATATTTGTCTTACTGCACTTCAATGTATGGCTATAGTTTACATGAAGAAGAAGCCAATTTTCTTAATTAAAAATTGCACACAAAATCCAAATTTACTATTGACAGTACTAAATAAAATATTAAAAAAGTAACAAATAAAATATTATCTCTATTTAATGCAATATAGTATTGCATACTATATGCACTTTAAGTATTAAATTTTCGAGCGCGTAATGTCTCTTTTAATAAATAGTCCAACCCAAACGTGAAGAAAACGTCTCCATGTGATTTAGTGCAAGTATTGTTCTTTCTATATCCACGTTCATTTTTTTTTTTTTTGTCAAAAGATTCGAATGTGACTTCACGTACTAAATATTGCAAGAACGATGTGACGAATTATTTAAAACTTAATTGAAAAATCAACCTTTCATTTGTAGAAGCTATAGAGTCTATTCAAGTTTTTGACTTTTATGTGCAAGTGGATGAATTTGGCTTTTTGTCTTTACATCATTGAAGCCAAATCAAGTTAAGTGAGGAATACCATAGCCAAATCAAGTTAAGTTTGGCAAAACCTATTGCTATATTGTTCGTAAAAAGGCTTTTCATTAGGCCACTCCACCAATGAAATGCCACACTACTTTATCTATCTCTTGTCCATTCAAGACTAAACAACATAGTTTTCTTGAAATAATCACAATTTGGAGATGCTATGCATGTCTATATATCACATGCAAATAAGAAGCTCTTACAATCGATATTGAAGACTGAATCATGATGGATGTTAATAGTAACCAAAACCCTCAATTTCATTTTTGTTATTGAGAACAACTATTTTACCAATGAACCCTTCTATTTTTCCTGCGTTGCTTCAAAAAATGATTGGTTAGATTTTTCAAATGATGAATCAAAAGGCGATTGAAGTTCTGTTTCTATCACTTTGCCCAATTGACAAATCCAATCTATTAAGAAAAAAACTAAAATTTTAAATTTGAAGGTATAATGAAACAAAAGTATTCATTAGATTTTTCATATACGATAATTAAAATTCTGGTTGGAGTTCTTTTTATATTACTTTGTGAATGTCAATTTCAATCCATCGAGAAGAAGCAAAAAATTTTTGAACTTTCGAAAATCCAAAAAATTGAAAGACGAGTTGATAAGTTTGATCTTACATCGACAAAAAAAATAATAGGTGTTTTTTAAAAAATCACTTTGCCTAACCTTCAATTTCAATCACTTTGCTTAACCTTCAATTTCAACCTAATTGGGAAGAAAAGGAAATCAACAAATAAATTAACTTGCAATGTCCAAATGAACCAAAGAATATTTTAGAATAATCCAACTAAAAATTCAATTGAAGTTGTTCTAGTATTACTTTGTGTTGTCAAGTGTCAACTTCAATTCACCATCCAAAAAAAAAAAACAAAAATATCGTTAAATTTAAATTTTAAAGCATGTCAAGTGGAAAAATCATCATATGATCTCTCACGGAGAGATTGATAGATTGATTTATCATAATTTCTTTGGTATCAATTTATCTATTTATATATTCACCGAGGGATCAACAAAGCTTGTTTGTTGCATGCAATATGTGAGAGTTGAATCGAACTAGATACTAACTATTTAGGCGTGAATTAAAGTTATCAAACTTAGGTAGTAAAAATAGTAAAGAATATTAGTTTTTTTTCAATTATGTGGTAAAAATAGTAAAATAAATGAAAAGTCAATTTAATTATTATAACCAACGTCAGACCAAATCAGTAAACCCTACCACTAAATAGGCTTTGTTTTCTCTTCTAAGATTGTCAATGTTTGATGGGTTTCTCAATTTTCTATTTTCACTAAATTAGGGTATGGTTCGATTTTATCTTATATGCTCCCCATTTACCAACTCACTCGAGTGAGAAGAAAGATAGTGTGTTCATTTTAGCTACAACGAGGGAAAGTGAAAATAATAAAAAATAAATAAAATCGACTATTATATAGGATAATGAAGATCGGGGACAATATAGTAGAATATAAGTGAATCCATTTGTGTCCTTCATCTTATTTAACAAGCTATTAGGACACGAACAACTAAAAATGATGATGTTATAGGTTACATAATTAGGCGCGGGATCATTTCAGATTTTAGATTTATTCTCGATTAAAAATGAGCAAAAGTGAATTTAATTTTAATAAAGACTAGCTCCCAATCATTTGGCCCGCTCGTCTACTATTATTCCACAGAAATATTATTTTTGAGCCACAAAGACACCTGGCATATTAACGTTGGACATGACCTCAAAAAAAGAACATTAAATTAAATTAAATTAATAATTAATTTAGTGATGACCCTACTTATCATAGACATGACATGTGACGTGTATTATTGATTATTTAACAAAGATATTTCTTACCTTTTTTGCAAATTACAAAAACTTTCCATATATATAAAAACAAATTTACATTTCTCATTTTACTCTTTTGTTTTTAATGTTAAATTTGATATTTCTTTTCCCTTTTTTCTCATTTTTAATTTAGCTAAAAACATTAATTTTATTTAAAGAATTTACTTATTTTTTCTTCTTTCGCACAAATTGATTTCATCTCAATAATATTTTTAGTCAAAAGTAACTTCAGAAATAAACATATATGATTCAAAATTTGACTAGAAAATGAATAACAAGTTATTTAATTATTTATAAATTAATAATTTGTTTTCAATTGTATTTGAAAATTATAAAAGATATATTTTATTTTAATATTATTAAAAATATATATTAAGGCATTTTATTTTAATTGGTAACAACAATTCCATCTAATTAAAAATAGTACTAAAAATCAAAAAGATAAAATTGAAGGTACGTTTTTTTTTTTGACTTATAAAGAGAATCGTTTATAAAAACAAATGTTCAAAAAGATTTCTATAAGTTTTGAAAAGCACAAAATATCTATAATAGGTATGCAACGAGAGATTTTCATAATTTTGTTCAACCTTCTAATATGGCCAATGAATTTTCATTGAAAAGACTTTTTTTTTTTAATATTCTATCGAGAGTCACTTTCATGCTATGGACTTTTCTAGAACATGCCATATGAATCTTGTCTTTGTCTAGTCTTCATTTTCTTTTAAAAAAATGTAATATATTTACGTGAAAAATATATATTATTGCATTTATATAATAGTATTATCACATTAGATGTTTCATAGTATTAGTAGATCAAGATCTGATCATGGGAGGTGACAAAATGTTAAGAGGACATATTTAATTTGGTGTGTTTTTTTTGAGAGAATAAATTAAAATTTAAATATTTTGTATGTTATTTATATTGTTTTAAAGTAATAAGTTGGAGATGGCACAGACTTTTTGATGTGTCAAACGCTTGACTAATTTAAAGATTAGAGTTAGAGATGGTCTAAGGTATTTACAAAAAATTTTATATTATTGCATTTATATAATAGTATTATCACATTAGATGTTTTTAAAATATCAAGATCTATTTGGGAGGTGACAAAATGTTAATATATTTTTGTGTGTTATATTGTATGATTAATATGATACTCGTGTCATTTCTTGATTGTAATGGATATATAAGAAAAAAAAAAAAAAAAATATTGTGTTATATTCTACAATAAGTATTGTAGGTAAAGCATGACATTACAATTAAAGATTTTTATATAGTATAAAAACAAAATGAAAAATAAAATTAAAGGTCGAGATGGAGTTGATGTAAGAATTAAAAAGAATGAAGAAATAACACAGACAAAGGAAATGTGAACAAATATTTATTGTTACTATATACATGCAATGGAAATCTTATGTGATCCGTATATGAAGAAAGTACAAGCAATCGAAAAGAGGTTAATTTATGATCTCAATAAACTCGAGCAACACAAATATTTAACTATGTTTAAAATCAAGTAATTGACCTTATTGTTACAAAAAATTTCATAAGGGAAACCACTGGCGGATTTAGAGTAGAAGTTCAATTTAGGGTGGGCGCTGATTGGTCAACAGTCAAATATTGATCGACCGACCAACCAACGGCCGATACTTGTGAAAAAATAATGTGAAAACTAGAAGAAGCCAAAACTGATGACTCTTTTCTTTAACAAAACGATAATCATTCATTAATATGATAAAATACACGTCATACACGATAGCCAGCATCAGACAAGTTCAATCTTGGAAGAAGTCAAAACTGATGACTCTTTTCTTTATAAAGAAAGTATAGCCATGGAGTCCAGGGATCTCTGTGTAGATTTCAGATTATCAATGGAGGAAATGGTGAAGGGCCTAGAGGCTTATGGATTGAAGAATTGAGAATGTCTTAAAGAACTTTTAACATGCTATTTGAGAGTTAATTCCAAGAAAAATCATGGGTATATTGTTGGAGCTTTTGTTGATTTGTTGGTTCATCTTGAATTTGTGTCTTCAAATTCTTCTTCTTCTTCTTTTTCCACATACCATGAACAGTGTTCTTCTGCGGCAACTCAATATTCTTTCACTTCTCCTCTGTGACCAGCACCATTTTTTCACGAAATTCCGGCAGACGGGAGTGACGCGGAGTTTCTCCATGTTGTAAATCGCCTCAGGGAGACTTGTGTTTTAATTAAAGTGAGAGTTGAGAATCAATTTATTATAGAAAATGTAGATTAAAAAATACTTCCCATTTTTTACTAAAAGTGCATCTCCAATGTACTTCGTCTATTGAAGTCTACACGAGAGATAAAATAAACGGACTTCTAGTTCATGTGGCACTACGTCTATTAAATAGACGATCAAATTAAAAATCCGTCTCCAATAAGTTGTCTAAAACTAATATTACCGCTTATGTGACATTTTTTTTTTAAATTGGAGGGTCTTCAATTTTTATTTCTTTCGTCAGACTTTTTTTTTTTTTAATAAAATGCTGAATTAGATTTAAATTTGTTGAGTTACTCCGTCTATAAGTCCGTCTAAATTTAGACGAACTTGTATATATGGTATATTTTTTGGTGTGCCACATCAGTTAGACGGAGTCCTCGTCAGCATGTATAAGAGAAGTGTTTTTTTATAACTCTGTCTATTTGTACTTATATCACATGTCTAAAAAACCATTAATGAAGTGGATTGGAGATGTTTTGACACGTATATGTTGTCAAGAATGAAATCTCATTAACCATTTATGGTGGTTTGAATTTGCCTTCTAACATCTAATTTTTGGTCATTTCTAGCATTTATTTGATACATTTCACATTCATTTTGTTAATAATATAAATTAAAGTATTTCATTGGGAATTTAGAAGTTAATTAATTCATATATTCCTTTGTCATGTGTTTGGTTTTGCTAAAATTATTTTTAAGTGTTTATAAATTGTTGGTCCTATTAAATGTATAAACAATAAATAGTTAATAAGTTGTAAATTCTACGAAATATGTAGATAAAAAATTTATTTAACCTGTTTGACCAATTTTTTAAGAAAAGTTTATATATATATATATATATTGGGTGTGTTTAAGGATGGGCATAGGTTGGGTTGGTTTGATTTTCGATCCAATCCAAAATCGAACCGAGCAATTCGGTTTGATTTCTTATCAAAATGAACCAACCTGAGTTTGTGACAATAATCTAACCTAAATAGGAACTATCGAATGTCCGGTCCAAGTGTGTATAAGTCATGATCAAGATTCGGATTTACTCCAGGTGGCGAACCGGGGAGAAGGCCGCCACTCCTTAGGATTAGTCGGTGAAGCTTGGAACCCAGAGTCATAAAAAAATAATAATAATAATCTAACCTAAATAGAACCGACCAATATTGGGTCGATTTAGTTTGAGTTATGTGGGCCCCAAATCAAATTGGAACAAATTTTGTATACAAGCACGTACGTTATATTTGAACTTGCTTTCTAAAGCTCAACCCATTCCATCTCTTCACATATTCAACCACAAGCAACACAATCCAGCTCAAATCAAGATTCAATTTTGGAAAAGAAAAATCGCTTAAAAGCAAAAATAACTACTTGATGGATTGGAAAGTGAAATTGTTGCTTGCTACAGTGAGGAGATGGGCTACAAATTGGGAGTCTTCGAAAATAACAACTGTTGGAGAAGAAGCCGGTCGGAGATAGGGATCAGGGTTTTGATTGTCATGTGCCTTGAGAGAGAGAGATAAATCGACTGTTTGGTCCTAGTAGATTGAAAGTTTGATCTACGGTGAGAGAAATTGAGAAATGAGATTCAGATAAATATTTTCCATGGATATGGGCTGCAAATTGGAGAAAATCGAGAAACAAAAATTGTTGGAGAAGAAGCTTGTCGGAGATGGAGGGACTAGGGTTTCGATTTGCATCTTGTGTCGAGAGAGAGAGAGATGATACGAATGTCGATTGTATGTCTAAGAGAGAGAATTTTGATTAATTATATATTTACATCTAGCGTTGGGTTGGGTTTTGGGATGGGTTTTGGGAAACTCAACCCAACCCGAACCGCCATCTCCTCCTCTACAATAACCCTAATCGAACCAATTTGAGGTGAAAAATCGAACCAACCCGACTCAATTCAGGTTGGTTCAGTCGGTTTCGCAGTCTCTATACCCACCACTAGGTGTGTTTTTCTTTTATAGAAAAAGTTCAAGACTAGTCTTTCTATTTTATTCAACCTTTTGTCTTTGATTCAAAATTAAACTCAGAACTCTTGAAATTTTCTCCAAGTTTCTTGTGTGATCCTATTTTGACATTCATAAGAATCAATGAATTAATGGTCTTTTGTTATGTGGTATCGAGCATATTACTCTTATTAAAATTTCATTGAAAAGACAATCGATTGTCAAATTTAAAATTCAGTGCTCTATCTTTGCACGATCTCCCTCTTACAAAAAAAAATTAAATATCAATATATCATATACTTTTTGTATCACTTTGCATATTTATTTGCCAACAACTATTATAAAATTCAAATAATTTATAATAGATGTCAAGTGTTAAAAAGAGTTTTTCTTCGTCCACGAACACAAAGGATCAACAAAAAGCTTTTAACACAAACTATACTACTAGAAATTTCACTTATAATGACGAAAACATATGTCTTAACAATTTTTTCAACGACCAGTTTATGACAAAACAACCTCGACTTTCTACAATCAAAATTTATGTCATTAAAAATAAAATTTTTGTAGTAACATGAGTCTAAATCCAGCCAAGACCAAATATTTAGGCTTCAATAAAAATTATTCAAGCTTAGGATTGATCTTATACAGCTAATTATCCACTAACAATGTTTGTTTTTCAGCTATGTAGTAAAAATAGTAAAGAATATTATTATTTTTTTTTAATGTGGAAAAAAATAGTAAAATAAATCGAACTTGAATGTAATTATTATTTTGAGCCAAATATGTTTGACAAAATCAATTAACCAATATTGTTTTATGGGTTTCTCAATTTTATCTTTCCACTAAATTCCAACATAGTTCGGTCCTATTGGATGTTTATTTTAATTTTAAATAGGGAAAACAAGAAAAAGAAAAAAGAAAATGGTTATTGACACGTACAAAAATGAGATATATATTTTCAAATTTGCTTTATATCGAGAATATATTTAATGTGATTAAACAATAGAGTAGAGTGGAGAAAATTTTAACTTGGTTTTACGAGTTGTTGTGAATGACTAAAAATGAAGATTTTATAATTAGGCATAAGTTTAAATTTATATATATATATATATATATATATATATATATATATATATATATATATATATATATTTATAATAGGATAATCGTTTTCACGCACATTTTTTTTTTTCTTTCCAAATTTGGTAAGTTCCGCCATAAATCTGCATATAAATTTGTTTTCATTAATTGGTTTCATACTTTGATTTGGTAAATTAAAATCATAAATCTGCGTATATGTTTGTTTTCTTTAATTGATTTCACACATTGATTATTATTTTTTTCTTGCAAAAAACGAAGTGTAATATTTAATATTATATACGATAAATACAAAAAAATTTAAATTCTTTAATTGGTTTCACACAAATTTACAGATTCTTATTTAAATATATGTAGACAGTTATTAGTAATAACAAATTTGAATGCTACATTAATTAATCAATATAAGATTTAGAGTATGTAAATATTACTAATTGTCTACAAATAAAAAAATAATAAATTTGCAGAATATCTTTAACGCAATCTCCATCTTTACAATTTAAAAAATCAATTTTCAAATTATAATATAAAAATTAGTGGGTAATTTAATGAGCCGTGCCAAAAATTAAGCCGGAAGCACTTCTTAAAAATCAAAAAAAGATAATCAAGCATTCCTTTAAATTTTGTTTATTTTTTTTTTTCCACGTTAACTAAGAAACAGTTAAAATTAATTGTAATTTACAAAATATATATAAATACAAAATCTGACTGTTATATAGAGATATGAAAACACATTCATTTGATTTAAACAAATGATAAGATTTAAACTGTTAATGTAACTGAAAAATCAATCAATGTAATAATATTTGTGTCGATTATTAAAAAAACTTATCTATGCATACCCAAAAATTATCTTTCAAATTATAATAGAAAATTACTCAATAATTTTAATATTATATTATTTATATTATATATTACATAATATTAAAGTATTTATATTATATTTTATAATAATATTATTATTATTTATATTTACACAAAGTGAGCAAAAAAATATAATTAAATCAAATGACAAAATTGTAATATTTTATAATATTAAAATTTAATTAATTTAATTAATTAATTGCCCAACTTCAGGTAATTAATAAAAAATATTCCAATATAAATAATCAGTATTCCAATATAATTTAATTAAGATGAGCTTTCCAATGTTTTAATTTTGTATGATACTTGGTTAAAATGAATAATATTAAGAATTAAAATTTTCAAAAAAAAAAAATACACATCTTCCATAACAAGATAAATTCACTTGAAAACATAAAACATATGAGGTTATGTGTTTCAAGGTCTTAATTTATACCGGTTGAGAAATTTAAATAAGTTATGTTTTCAAAAATATTTAACATCAATGGACGAGAACTATTGGCGATAATGTAATAGTTTTCCAAAAATTGATATATTTTTTCTACAAATTTTTTATACTTCACATAGTATGTTTAAATAGGTTGCAGTGTAAAAAAAACATCAATACACGAAAAACATATTGTGTTATATTATCAATTGATCTGATTTATTGATTAAAAATAATAAGTCGATTAAATTAATAAACTAAATATGATAATTTCAAAATTAAATTCAAACGATTCAAAGCACGTCTCAGTTCGACCACAAACGTAGTTTTCAAAAAAATGTTTCAAATCTGGATTAGTTATATTGTTTTTTTTTTAATATCAATGAGTAATCAAATGTTATTTATATGATACTATTTTTTATTTGAATGGAATAAATAAACAATATACTCTTAAAATTACTATCATGAAAATTAAGTACCATGCATCGCACGAGTGATATACTAGTTTATAAAATTAAATTAAATTAGTCGAGTTTTCGAATAATTTGCAACCCTACTTTTCTCCTTCAAATGGTTTATTCCATGGGAATATTATTTTTGAGCCGCAAAGACACCTGGCATATTGACACCTGGCATATTAACGTTGGACGTGACATCAACTAAATAAAGAACATAGTCTTATAAATTGACAAAGAGAATCTCTTAAAGAATCAAGTAATAATGAAATTAATTAGTGATGACCCTACTCAATTATAATACATGTCTTGTAACGTGTCAACTTCTAATATGGCCACTCAATTTTCTTTGAAAAGACTCTATTTCTTATATTCTATAGTCACTTTCATATTATCGACTTTTTTGAAAAATGTCATTTACGATTTCTCTCGTCTCCCTTTTCTTTTATTAAAGAAAAATAAATCTATTTAATGTAAAATATACATAAATACGTACGTTTATAAAAATAAATTAAGGGATAGTTAAATATTTCTTTTTCATGTAAAATAACAACTTTGAACATTATACATAGTTAGACAACCTTCACAAATGAAAATTTCTCATACCTATTGAAGAAAATAATGCTATAAAAATTAATTACAAATTTTTAAAGATTTTAGACAATCTATATAATGAATCTCGTGATTTATGAGTCACCTGCAAATGTGCATCCAATACAAAAAAAAAATCACTTTTATCGAAAACTTCCATCTTGAAAAGTCTCTCGACGATCTTTTAGAAAAAAAAATTTACTAAAATTGAAATTTTTAGTAGCTAGTGATAGTTTTGAGCTATGTGAATAATAATAGACATATAGTTGAACATTTTATAAGTATTGAACTCGTCAAGTCGTGCCTCCACTAGACCCAACTTTTGTCTGCGCCACTAGACACGTGTCTCTTTTATTACAAGTTGTTATATCACGATCATACATTATAAAATGTTAAATTTGAGATGTGCAAAATTAATATTTTTTCCCTTAATCGTCGACAATTTAAAAGAATTAAAGAAATCATGCTACATGATCTTCTTGATTCATGCTTTATACTATCTACTATTTTTCACTCAAATAGTTCGCTTACTTTTCATATGTTACACTAATTGCAAATTTTTCATGAGGTGGGGTATTTTTATAATTGTTTTAAAAGATATAAAGAGTGATTAGGTATATAGGCCAATTTTCAAATTTTTCGGATCTAAATAAGAGCGAGGCGTGAAAAAATATTTTTTCTCATTTTAAATATTTTTTTTTTAAAAAGCTAAAAACAACAGTTGACCACTTAATTACACGCCTATGACCTAAGTGAAAGAAGAAGCGCTTCCGGTTCTTTCGGTGCTTGAAACAATTTTGTCCCCTCGAAGCCTCTAGTCTAGAGTAGGTTTATGCGCGTTTTTTAAAACACTGATTTTTACCACTTTGCTCAAAATTGTAGTTTATAACGAAGGTGCACAATCCATCATATATCACTTAGAATCAAGTCGAGAATTGCCCCAAGCCCTCTCCGTTTGGTCCACCATCGTTTCAAGCACGCTCCTACATTATAAACCAAATACTCCAACATTGGCTCGAACACATGACCTCTACCTATGATACCAACTAATATAAGATAGTTTTACCATTTTTTCAAAAGTTATAGTTCATGGTTGAAGTGCAATCTATCATATCATCCATAATCAATTCCGAGAATTCATTCCATTTCAGTTCATCTCGTTTATTGTTAGCAGTTAAAGAAGTCATGACTTGTTATCATCTCGACTAATGCTTTATTGACACGTAAATACTACCTTTTAGTCTATAATTTTTTCAAACTATAATTATAGTTTAATTATATTCCTGTGTTTTATCAATGCACGTACACTACTATATATCTTTGAGCCTTATATATTTACCTGAAATCTAATTTAAAACTTTGTCAAATCAACTCACAAACCTCAAATTATATACAACCAAATAATATAAAATTTCCTATATTTGGCTAGTTAACTGCAATTCATCAAAATTACAGTACACTTTTTACTGTCATAATAAAATATAAAAAGAAAAATACTAAATATTCTAGAAAATAACATATGAATCTTGTCTTGTCTACCTTTTCTTTTATCTAAAATTTCTTTTATTTATGTACCAAATATTATTAAATTCATGTTATAGTATGATCCGAGTAGATGTTTCATAGTACATCAAGATCTTATTATGGGAGGTAATAAAATGTTTTGAGGGCATATTTTAAGGTTGTGTTTTGGTGGGAGAATATATTAAAAATAAATGTTTTTTTAAATTTATATATTTATGATTGATATTTCTACATATATTTGGGAGTTTTAAGATTTTTCATTTACAAATCTAAGATATAAGGGATAATTAATATATTTATTTCTGTCTTGGTTTAAGATGGTCTTTTACATTTTAATATTTTTAAAAAAAAATAAACTAATCGATCTATATGTGTATATAAAACTTTTTTGCTTGGAGAACTATCTTTTTATTTTGGGAAATTTACAATTTTCGTCCCTAATCTTTTAAATCTGTTACTAATCTACACCTAACTAATTTTTTAACACCGGACATCCACAACCTTTCAATTAATTGCAAATCACATCCCCAATCACAGATTCCGTTAGAAACTATCGTTATGTCACAAGCGTGTATCCCACGTGTTTAAATCCCTCAATAAGTGCGTCTGAGAACTTAAGGACAAATTTGTCCATTCACAAAAAACTTCCATCGTAAAATAGTGCATGTGATCTTCTTCACACCGTTTTGCCGAAGTGAAGATAGTGCAAGTTTTCCTCATACACATCACAATTGAAATCACTTTCCTCAAACTCTCTTAGACGTCTTCTTTCCTTCATCCTAACTCCCAAATCATTATATACTTTATGCTTTCCTAATTTCACCTTACTATTTTTATCTTTTGTGTGTTAGTTTGATGACTAATTTCAGGAAAATCATGAAGAGAACGAAGATTCTTTTGATTGAGCAAGGCTAGAATCCACGTCTCAAAGCCACCGCCGCCACCTCTTTAGGCACTGCCATCTATGGAGAAAGTGATTCCACCATAAAAAAAAAACCCACGTTGTAGAGGAAAAAATGGATGCACATATTCCAAGGTCATCATTGGTGGTGTAGGATCCATCTCTACCGTGCCCACTGTCTCTTTGCCGTCTTTTTCTACCACTTGCTCTAAGGTCACACCACCATCAACCGCCACTAAGAACGGAATTGTGGGTCCATCTCCGTCCATCACTAGTTCTAAAAATGTCACCAAGGGCGGTGAATCTCCAACCAAGACGATTTCTATTCCAAATACATCTGTGAGTTGAGTTATAAAATATTGGAGAGTTCATCGGATGAGATCATTCCTAAGAAACAATGATAAGAGCACCACCGTCGCTTGCCTAAACGTTTGGGTTTTGCCCTACGGGTCTTTCCTAATACTATGACTGAAGTGGTTAAATATTCGATTGAGAATGATGGGACAAAATTTTAGAATAGAGCACGCATATGAGAAAGATGGTGCAAGTGAAGATTTTTGTGAATAGACCAATTTGCCCTTAAGTTCTCAGACGCACTGATTGAGGGATTTAAATGCATGGAGTACACACTTGTGACATAAAGGCAGTTTTTAACGGAATCCTTGATTGAGGACGTTATTTGCAATTAATTGAAAAGTTGGGGATGTTTGGTGCTAAAAAAATTAGTTAAAGGTATATTAGTAATATATTTAAAAGGTTGGGGGCAAAAATTGAAATTTTTTCTTTTATTTTCCCAACCCTTATTTTAAAACTTACATTACACATGCTTCACAAGAATGAATTTCTATATAAGTATTGTAGAAATTGTAAATATTGGAGAGAAATATGTATTGAATAATTAGTTAATTTTACGAGGAGGAAATCTATGTGACAATAGTTAATCTATTGTAGGTAAGGTTTTATACTGCAAATCAATTACAATAATATATGCAATCTTATAATTGAGAATATCACATTCCAAAGCTATGCTAATTTTATTCATTTCCCATCAATACTCTCCCCAAGTTAGAGCGTAGATGTCAAATGGATGTCAAAACATTCGACTTGCTAAGGAAGGAACTAAAAATTGATTGGCCAAGTGGTTTACTGAACATGTTAACTAGCTGGCAAGCAGAGGAAACATAAGCAGCGATGTGTAATGCAGCTCGGCTATCACAACATAACTTGGTAGGTAACGGATGCTCTACACATAAATCATGTAATAAGTATTTGAGCCATGTAAGTTGACATGTGATGGAAAGCTAGTGCTCAATATTTTGATTCGACTAAAGATCTTGACACAGTTGTCTATTTCTTGCTTCTCCATAGACAAGAACTCCACCGAGGAAGATACAATAATCGGCCACAAATCGCCTTGTGATGGAGCAGCAAACCCAATCAGCATCACAAAATCTTGTTAACAATAAATTTCCTTTGGCTGGGAAGAATAAGCCTTGTCTAGGGTGTTCCTTCAAGTATTGCAATAGGTGATTAACCGCATCTAAATGATGTTTTCTTGGTTCCTGCATAAATTAGCTCAAACTATAAATGGCAAAAAGTGATTTATGGCCTCGTGATAGTGAGATAAATGAGACGACCAACCAATCTTCTATATGTGGACGGCTATTCAATAATTCTCCCTATGTGGGTAAAATTTTTATGTTTCCTTCCATAGGGACTGGTAATGGCTTAGCTCCAAGTAAACCAGCTTCATCTAAGATATCGAGGATATATTTCAGTAGAGCATGCAACCTCAACACCAAAAAAGTGTTGTAAGTTTCCTAGGTCTTTGATATGAAACCTGGTACAAAGCCTTGTCATCATTCTCGGTAATGATCATGTCATCTACATAGATGAGGACGGCTGTGAATGAGTTTCCATAAACCTTAGTAAATAAAGATAATCAACTTTATACTAACGAAAACTATCTTGCTGAATGGCAATGGAAAATTTTGAAACCAACTGTGAGAGGCTTGCTTAAGCCCATAGAGAGATTTGTTAAGTCGACAAACCATATGTTTATACTCCTGGCGACAAAAATCGAGAAGAAGTAGCATATAAACTTCTTCAAGCAAATTAGTGTGAGGAAATACATTTTGAACATCCAATTGGTAAAGTGACCAGTTACGGAGAGCTGCAATGGCAAGTAAGCATGGTCAATTTTGCAACAAGAGAAAAAGTCTCCTTATAATCTATACCTTCATGTTGAGTGAAACCTTTAGCTACCAAGAAGGCTTTGAAAATCTCAATAGTGCTATCCATTTGTATTTAATTTTGTAGACCTACTACACCTAATAGGACAATGACTAGGAGAAAGAAAAGTTATTGTCCATGTCTTATTGTGTTCATAAGCTACAAGTTCGGTGGCCATGGCCTCGCGTCATTGATGGTCGATAACAACCTGCTCATAAGTCATAGGGTCCACAAGAGGAGAGATGGCATAAATAAAATTTCGATTAGTAGGAAAAAAGATGTGTTTAAGAGAGATACCGTGAGAGTGAGTGACGTGTACTTGAAGAAGAAGATGATTGTCATGTAGTAACCTTGGTCAGGAGCGGATCTAAGGTTGAAGTTCAGCTAGGGCGGACGTTGACTGGTCAACGGTCAAATATTGACCGTTGACCAGTCAACGACCGATGCTTGTTAGAAATATAAGTATCAGCCACACATTTGATTCGCTTCTAACACTAGCATAAGAAAAATTTAAAATAAAGTCAAATTTATGGCAAAAAAAGAGAGAGCAAAAGTTCGATGGGGGAGATAAAGATTTACGTAAAAAATAATTTAAAATAAGACAATAACGATAATTCAAAATGTAGTAAATTTTTTATAGTTGTTCTTTACGATTTTTCATATGTTGAAAAGTTTAAAATAAAACTAAATCTATGGCAAATAAAAAAAAAAGAGCAAAAGAACTCGATAAATACTTTTATATTCTTCAATTTTGACCCACTTTTCAAATTATGCAATTATCATATTAAAGAGAAATAATAAATTCTTACTTGAAGATTTATTCATGCAATTACCTTATTTTTTAATTCCTCAAAAATCGTTGAAAAGTTTAAAATAAAACTAAATCTATGGCAAATAAAAAAAAAAAGAGCAAAAGAACTGATAAATACTTTTTATATTCTTCAATTTTGACCCACTTTTCAAATTATGCAATTATCATATTAAAGAGAAATAATAAATTCTTACTTGAAGATTTATTCATGCAATTACCTTATTTTTTAATTTCTCAAAATTGAGGACCATAAATGTAATTTTAAATTTAAAATACTCCTCTCTCTCTCTCTCTCTCTCTCTCTCTCTCACACACACACACACACACACACACACACACACACACACCCACGTGACCCACATTCCTTCCTTCAATCCAATAAGTTTTATATACATATATACATACACGCAGGCAGCCATTGCCATATCATGAAGAATTTTTTTTTTGATGAAATCCGATTAGGTCCCCTCAAACCAACCCCATTTTTCTCGAAATTCGAAGACGGCGGGACGCGAGGTCTCGCCATGTGGTAGATCCGCCCCTGACCTTGGTCATATGGTAAAGATTGAAATTGCGTAGATGGATATTGGATAGTCTTACACAATCAGATCGATGAATGCATGGGAAAGAAACTGTGGTGTTGGTAGGAAGATCAGATTGATCAATGAATGCATGTATTTTAAGGGTTGGTAGAGGTGTTGATGTCATGGCTGATTGATTCAATAGATCTCAAGTCAAGTGTGTTTTGTGGTAAGGGAATACCAACTACATCATCTTGGAGTTCTTGGAAATGTGTGTGAAATGAGAAAGTATTTTCGTGGAAGACAACATCTTAAGAGGAAAATATTTTTTGTTTGTCAAGATCATAGACCTGATATTCCTTTTGGCCAAGAGGGTAGCCAATAAAAATGCAACAACGAGCTTGTTGATCAAACTTATGTATAGGCATGAGATTGGTGGCATAGTATAGACATCCGAAGGTGGGTATATGTGGGTTGTTTCTTGTGAAGTAAGAAGTATGGTGAGTTGTTGGAAAGTAGAGGTGTTGTAGGTAATTGATCAAATAGTAAATTTGCTTGAAAACGAAGAGCCTTACCCACATTCAGAAGATGATGATGTTTTCGTTCAAATACTCTATTTTGTTGATGAGTATGAATGATGAAAAATAATTTCCTTAGAATTTAGAAAACTTCTCATCGATATGAATCCAACCCCATTGTCGGTTTGAAGTGTTTTAACAAGACAATTAAATTGTGTTTCTACCCATGAAATAAAAGATTGCAATATCCCTTGAGTTTTCGATTTAAAATTCATTAGATGTATCCAAGTATATAGAGTAAAATCTTTAAAATTATCAAGAAATAATGAGCTCCGTAATGAGAATTTATTGGATGTGGTCTCCAAATATCACAATTGATCAAATCAAAAGGTTTGTTCGTATAAATACAACTTATTGGAAAAGATAAGCGAGTTTGCTTGACTAACGGGCAAACTTCACAAATATGGTTGGAATCAAAATAAATTTCGAGTTTAACTTGGTAAGAACTTGAAGGGTGCTATAATATGGATGTCCAAGACTACGGTACTAAAGGTTGGAGTGCTTGTGGATGTTGTAGTCTAAGTATTTTTAGCAAGGTAATAGAGGCCATTATGTTGCTTGTCCGAGCCAATTATCTTCTTTGTAGCAGTGATCCCTCGTAACACAAAATTGGGGACGAGAACAACACTATACATTGCAAGGCAAAAATCGTGTCAATTTACTAATAGAAAGTAAATTGACTCAAAATTGGGAATTAAGAACTCCATCAAGTTTAATATGTGGTGTGAGATGTAAAGAACCAATTGACTCTATATGTGTCTGCCCACCGTTTGGAAATTGAATGGTGGCCGTATTGGATAAATATGTTGGGTCTATCAAATCAATTGTAGAAGTTATGTGATCTGTAGCTTCACTATCAATGATCCAACATAAATTCGAGTGTGAACCAAACTGAGTTGACTAAGATGATGGTTTAATAGTACCTGTGGTATTTTGCAAAGTGTTGTGAGTTACCATCATTATTTTTCTGAAGCATGGCCATCAATTGCTGGTACTCTTATGTTGTGAGTCTCGGACCATCATTTGAAGTAAAGGATTTTGCACGAGCATTAATTCTCTTTTCAGTCTCGATCTTAACAAGTTTGGAATTTGCTCGTCGCTGATTTGGTGGCTTTATATTTTTTCCATGAAACTTTTAGCCTCATCGGAAATCCATGAATGTAAAAGCACATTTCAATGATATGGTAGTCTTGGTCACAATATGAACAATGCTATTTGTTTTTCTGTTTATGAACTTGATTGGCTTGAGTTGTCTGATTATTCTGATCTGCAAGCATTGCATGGTGGTTCATGTTGCCATGATTAAGGAAAATCTCGACATGTTCTCTTGTTGGGGAAGAAGAGCATAAGCTCGACGAGTGTCGGCCAGAGGTTGCATCAAAAGAATCTGTCCACGAATGGCAGCATAACTGTGCTGCCATTCAGCCCCACGAGAAATTGCATTACCTTCTCTTTTCATCTCACTTGTTGAATTGTTCCTATCCACCACAGGAGAAAGTAAGTGCCTAGTTATGAAAGTTCGTCCCAAAAAGATTTAGGCTTTGTATAATAGGTAGAGATCGATTGATGCCATTGTCTATGCTCCATAATTTCTTGTTTAATTTGATAAATCCTTGAATCGTTTCCCTGAGAAAAATGTTCTTGTAGGCACACCTTTGCTGCAGTTTCAGCATAAATCACGTTGCTAGCTATGTCTAGATGGATGGAGTTCAATAGCTATGACAGGGACTATATCATTGCGGCGTTGCCGTGAAGGAAGCGAAGGATCCTCAATCGAACCGATAACGAGCCCAATCTTGTTCTTGCACTCAATCTAATTCACATAGCATGACCCATGTGTCGTAATTATCTTCTTCAAGGAGTTTGGAGCAGTATAAGACCATGATGGTCAAGTGATGTAGAAAGTAAGGATTCGAGACAACCGGTATGCTTTTGATATCTTTGCTTTTATCTCCCATGTCGATCGTAATATCAATTTGAAAATGTTTGCGAGAGCGTTCTAGGGTTCTAGAGTCATCAATTTTGACACTCTAATACAATGTAGAAATTACGAATATTGGAGAAGAATAAGTATTGAATAATTGGTTAATTTTACAATGAGAAAATATGTAAATTTATACTGTTAATCTATTCTAGGTAAGGTTTTATACTACAAGTCAATTACAATAATATATGCAATCCTATAATCGATAATATTACTTTCCATAGCTATCTTTGAATTTATTCCTTTCCCGTCAACGAGTATAATATGGTAAAGATTGAAATTGCGTAGATGGATATTGGATAGTCTTACACAATCGGATCGATGAATGCATGGGAAAGAAACTGTGGTGTTGGTAGGAAGATCGGATCGATCAATGAATGCATGTGTTTTAAGGGTTGGTAGAGGTGTTGATGTCATGGCCGATTGATTCAATAGATCTCAAGTCAAGTGTGTTTTGTGGTAAGGGAATACCAACTACATCATCTTGGAGTTCTTGGAAATGTGTGTGAAATGAGAAAGTATTTTCGTGGAAGACAACATCTTAAGAGGAAAATATTTTTGTTTGTCAAGATCATCATAGACCGATATTCCTTTTGGCCAAGAGGGTAGCCAATAAAAATGCAACAACGAGCTTGTTGATCAAACTTATGTATAGGCATGAGATTGGTGGCATAGCATGGACATCCGGCGCGGTGGGTATATGTGGTTGTTTCTTGTGAAGTAAGAAGTATGGTGAGTTGTTGGAAAGTAGAGGTGTTGTAGGTAATTGATCAAATAGCAAATTTGCTTGAAAACGAAGAGCCTTACCCACATTCAAAAGATGATGATGTTTTCGTTCAAATACTCTATTTTTTTGAGGGGTTGATGAGTATAAATGATGAAAAATAACTTCCTTAGAATTTAGAAAACTTCTCATCGATATGAATCCATCCCCATTGTCGGTTTGAAGTGTTTTAACGAGACAATTAAATTGTGTTTCTACCCATGAAATAAAAGATTGCAATATCCCTTGAGTTTTCGATTTAAAATTCATTAGATGTATCCAAGTATATAGAGTAAAATCTTTAAAAATTATTAAGAAATAATGAACTCCGTAATGAGAATTTATTGGATGTGGTCTCCAAATATCACAATTGATCAAATCAAAAGGTTTGTTCGTATAAATACAACTTATTGGAAAAGATAAACGAGTTTGCTTGACTAACGGGCAAACTTCACAAATATGGTTGGAATCAAAATAAATTTCAAGATTTAACTTGGTAAGAACTTGAAGGGTGCTATAATATGGATGTCCAGGACTCTAGTACTAAAGGTTGGAGTGCTTGTGAATGTTGTAGGCTGAGTATTTTTTAGCAAGGTAATAGAGGCCATTATGTTGCTTATCCAGGCCAATTATCTTCTTTGTAGCAGCGTCCTACAGAACACAAAAGTTGGGAAAGAACAGCACTATACATTGCAAGGCAAAGATCGTGTCAATTTACTAATAGAAAGTAAATTGACTCAAAATTGGGGAACTTTAAGAACTCCATCAAGTTTAATATGTGGTGTGAGATGTAAAGAACCAATTGACTCTATATGTGTTTGCCCACCATTTGGAAATTGAATGGTGGCGTATTGATAAATATGTTGGGTCTATCAAATCAATTGTAGAAGTTATATGATCTCAGTAGCTTCACTATCAATGATCCAACGTAAATTGAAAAGTGAACCAAACTGAGTTGACTGAGATGATGGTTTAATAGTACCTATGGTATTTGCAAAGTGTTGTGAGTTACCATCATTATTTTTCTGAAGCGTTGCCATCAATTGCTGGTACTCTTATGTTGTGAGTCTCGAACCATCATTTGAAGTAAAGGATTTTGCACGAGCATCAATTCTCTTTTTAGTCTCGATCTTAACAAGTTTGGAATTTGCTCGTCGCTAATTTGGTGGCTTTATATTTTTTCCATTAAACTTTTGGCCTACTCGAAATCCATGAATGTAAAAGCACATTTCAATGATATGGTAGTCTTGGTCACAATATGAACAACACTGTTTGTTTTTCTGTTTATGAACTTGATTGGCTTGAGTTGTCTGATTATTATGATCTGCAAGCATTGCATGGTGGTTCATGTTGCCATGATTAAGGGAAATCTCGACATGTTCTCTTGTTAGAGAAGAAGAGCATAAGCTCGACGAGTGTCGGCCAGAGGTTGCATCAAAAGAATCTATCCACGAATGGCAGCATAACTGTCGCCATTCAAATTCCATGAGAAATTGCATTACTTTCTCTTTTCATCTCACTTGTTGAATTGTTCCCATCCACCACGGGAGAGCAAGTGCCTAGTTATGAAAGTTCGTCCCAAAAAGATTTAGGCTTTGTATAATATGTAGAGATCGATTGATGCCATTGTCTATACTCCATAATTTCTCGTTTAATTTGATAAATCCTTGAATCATTTCCCTAGAAAAATGTTCTTGTAGGCACACACCTTTGCTGCGGCTTTCAAGATAAATCACGCTTGCTAGCTATGTCTAGATGGATGGAGTTCAATAGCTATGACAGACTATATCATTGTAGCGTTGCCATGAAGGAAACGAAGGATCCTCAATCGAACCAAGAACGAGCCCAATCTTGTTCTTGGCACTCAATCTAATTCACATAGCATGACTCCATGTGTTGTAATTATCTTCTTCAAGGAGTTTGGAGACGAGTATAAGACCATGATGGTCAAGTGATGTAGAAAGTAAGGATCGGAGACAACTGGTATGCTTTTTGATATGCTGCCATTTTTATCTCCCATGTCGACTGTAATATCAATTTGATAAATGTTTGCGGAAGCGTTCTAGGGTTCTAGAGTCATCAATTTTGACACTCTAATACAATGTAGAAATTCTGAATATTGGAGAAGAATATGTATTGAATAATTGGTTAATTTTACAATGAGAAAATATGTAAATTTATACAGTTAATCTATTCTAGGTAAGGTTTTATATTGCAAGTCAGTTACAATAATATATACAATCTTATAATCGATAATATTACATTCCATAGCTATGCTGAATTTATTCCTTTCCCGTCAATGATTATAAAAAAAAAACTCATAGTAATTTATATACATAGTTCATAACATGCATGGCCGGTTTTGTGTCGAGACGAGTGAGGCAACCGACTCAGACCCAAAATATAAGAACGCCCATTTTCATTAAAAAAAATTATTTGTGATTAGACACAAAAAAAAAAAAATTGTACAAATATGACCTAAAATTGAAGGGGGCTCATCTTTATTACTTTGGTCTATGTTTGCTTTTTTATTTTTTAAAGTTAAGAATTAATTGTTTAAAAGACTTATAGATTTTAATTGTATACTATAATTTAGGGGCTAATTTGTGGAATTCACTTTAAATCTCAAAAATTACATAACCGACTCTCATAACACGTGTGTTGGACTTGATTTTGTAATATTGCACGATAATATTTACATAATGTTACTTTTCATGTATGACTTCTTTTACTTTTCATGCTGATTCCATGTTTCTCCTTTATTGCAATAGGTCGTAACAACAATAAATGTTAAATTTGAGCTTTGCAAAATTTGTATTTTTTACTTACATCATTAGTAATTTAAAAGAATTACAGAAATCATGCCACCTTATCTTTTCGAGTCATGCTTTATATATTCACAAGTATATATATACTACTCTTATTCTATATTTTTTCAAACTCTAATTTAATAGGATTATTATTATTATTCGTACTTGATACTAATACATAAAAATAATCCATGGCTTTGGTTATAATAAAATGCTTAACCTTCAAATAAGCTTGTAAATCAAAGCTTAGGTAACTCAAAATGCAAAAAGATCTTCTAATTTTAGGGCAAACAATCTCTTACTTTTCATGCACAATAATAATTTTAGATGTCCCGTATCTCCTTTATTATATTAAGCGACATTGACACCGTTAAATGCGACCAAATCTTAAATTTTGACATCTTTATATTTTCTTCTTAAACATAATTATTTTTTTAAAAAAATCACACTACATTTTTGTTCACGATTCATCATTCAAACAACAACACCATGTTACTTAAAAGTATTGACACATAAGAATATATATTATATAATTGTGCATTTTCGAGGGCAACAATAATTTTTTTTATAAATATTAACATTTAATGTTGTGCTCTACAGTAGCATCCACACAATAATCTTTTGAAATATTAATATGTAGTAATAAATAATATTTAATCAATATATGTTTAGTACCATTAATCGGTATAGTGACAATTATATAACCATATATGATAATTCTGATTTGTTAATATATAATTTATAGCCAAGAGAATATTAATGTTTGCTAACTCAGTTGCTTAGTTAGAACTTCAAGCATTTCTTTGAACAAAAAGAAAATATACTCAATTAGCTATAATTTTGTGTTGGTAATGTGTTATATAATTGAGAGAATGAGAAAGGAAATTTGAGAGAATCAAACTTGAGTGTCGAACAGAGACTCATATATAGGATATAATTAGGGCTACATGGACGATACATATCCACAAATTATATTTAATTTACAACAAAGTCTTAATTTTGTGATCTACAAATTAAGAGGTTGTTTGGTTGAGTTATTTTTTTTTTTTTTTTAAAAAACGGGTTTGTTGAGCACGAGTGTTTTGACTTTTCAAAAGATTTTAAGGTGAAATGACAAAATTGTCCTTACTATTTTGAAATGGCATTGTGTTGATTAAGAGTATTTTTGTCATTTTACCTTAAAATCTTCTAAAAAGTCAAAAAACTCATACTAAAAAAATTCATTTTTTGTCAAAAAAAACTCTGCCAAACAACCTCTAAATTGGTATTTTCTCCTTAATCATTGGTAAATAATTAATCATGCCATGTTTGGTTCTTGGTTCATGCTTTATTTACATATATAGCCTACTTTGTAGTCTATGTTTTTTCAAACTCTTATTTAGTACAATAACTTTTATCCATGCTTTATTGACTTTCACTCCACAAAGTTAAAACATGCTTCACAAGTATGAAATTGTATACACGTGCACATAAGATCATTGATTTGTGTGTGATGTAACGTGAGCTTTTGAAAAGAGAACTATACATACAATATTTGAAACAAAGAAATATTGAAAAATTGTCCAATCAGTCGTAAAAGTGTTGTTTCAATAACAACAATCCAAGTTAGAAAGAACAACTTAGCTTTATAATGTTACACGTTGAGAGCAATGCGACAATTTAATAAAGTATTTTGGACTGTTTCCGTCATTGAAGACTAACTGTATAAATATAATGAAAAGATAAGGATTGAATTACTATGTTTTAAAAGTTGGTGACCAATAATGATATTTTCTCATAACATTTGTTTTGAAATCGACTACTATATTTATGTGTTCACTTACTTTTCATGCACAACAATACTTACCACGTTTCTCCTTTATTGCAATAAGTCGTAACAATAATAAATGTGATTGAATCTTAAATTCCAGATTTGCGAAATTTGTATTTTCTACTCAACTATTAGTAATTTAAAAGAATTAAAGAAATCTTGTCACTTTTTGACTCACACTTTATACACACACATATAAACTACTCTTAATATAATTCTTATTATTATTTGTGCTTTAATTGATTGATAGTAATTGCAGATATCGTGTGTTTAAACAAAATTATAACATTTGATTTTGATTTTACTATTATCTATTTATTAATAACTGCAACTCATCAAAATTCAAAGTTACAATTTTCAATGTCGTAAAAAAGAAATAAAAATAAAATGTAAAATACACACCCCCTAAACTAAAAATAAGTGAATTAATAGTAATATATACACACAAATAAAACATGAATATGAATAGGAACTATTGTAAAAAACTCATCTTGGTGGCGCATAGACTCCGCCTTCTTGGTTGAGTGGCGCTGCCTTTACGCCCTACCCACATCCTCATACTACGCCTCACCTTATCTCGCCATTGTCTCACTCTCTCAGACTCTCAAAAAACTTAAAATTTGACTTTCACACATAACCACGCTTTTATACTTTTTAAAACAAATATAAAATATGTATCCATCCTACACATGAGACAATCCAGTCTATGCAAATTTTGAATACAATACCTTTATTTGTGTGTTCATTTACTTTTTCATAAATAATAGTATTTTCATATGACATGCTTCTCTTTTATTTCAATAAATGATCTTAAATTTGAGATATGCGAAATTTGTATTTTCTACTCAATTATTAGTAATTTATAAAAATTAAATACATCATGCCACATTATTTTTATTCACACATTACAATTCTTTTGTCTATATTTTTCAAACTCTAATTTTAATATAATAATTATTATTATTTGTGCTTTAATTGACTGAAAGCCCTTGATAACTATGGCTATGATAATTATAAAATGTTTGCCATAATTGCTTAAATTATAATTTTAGTTGGTCAAACTATTTTTTATCTACATATTTGATAGAACTTACAACTTACAACTTACAACTTACAATCTATTTCTTATTTACACATTCACCTACAATTTATAATATAAGTATTTAAAAAATAATTTCAACACTACCAAAAATAAGCTAAACTTCAAATAAGCTTGTGAATCAAAACTTAGTAAATTACGTAAAAAGATCTCCTAATTTTAACACAAAGTCTCTTACTATGCATGCATGTACAATAATAATTGATTTAGTTAAGTTTAAATTATAATTTAAATCGATTAAATTGATGAAAGATATTTTTTATCTACATATTTCGTAAGATCTATAATTTACTACTAATTTATTATTTATACATTTTATAATATCTTATAACTTATAAACACTTAAAAAATAATTTGAACATTATCAAACATGCAATAAATCTTGCCACATTATATTCTAGATTTATTGTTTATTTACACAAACACACACAACCTTTTAGATATTTTTTCGAACATTAGTTTTACAATAATTATTATCAATGCTTTGTTGGTGAACCAAAATGTTTTTAGTTGTATTTTTTTCAAATTTTATGGGGTGAGTCAAATTTGAATGAATTTTAAAAATTTATATAAATTTGAGTGTTTTCAACTCAAATTTTAATAAATTTTATTGAAATTTAGGTGTTCCTAACTTGAATTTAAATAAATTCTTTAGAAATATATATGTGTTTAGTAATTAGTGGATTTTTAAAAATTTATTAATTATGAGATTTTAACATATATTCATAGATTTTGAGCCCATAAATATAAATACCAAATTCTTTAAAATTTTAGTTTCACATCTCAAAATTTCAATCCAATTATTATTTCATGATTTCTCCTCTCACCTTTCTTTTTATTTGTGCCGCATGTTTTTGTATTCAATTCTTGTTCTTGATTTTCAATTTACTTATATATATCAGCATCGAAATTTATTGAATTGTTTGATTTTTTTAATAATAGTTTTTTTTTTTAACATCATCTTTAGAAATTTCATTCTTAATACTCAATGACCATTCATTGAACCAAACAATTGTGTTGAAGGATATAAATAATCTATAGGTAAATCTTAATTAGATATTGGATTGTAAAATCAATATAACACCAATTTTTTTTAATTTTTAACTTGAAAAAATTTATCAGTTAATTGTAACACTTGCAAATAATCTTTTTAAACCATAAAATAATTTTTAATATAAGTGGATTAAACAACTGATTTTTGAAGAGAAATAATATTAAATATTCATCCTCTAGTATTAAATATAAAAAACAAAATTATATAAAAATGACAAGTAAAAAAAAAAGTGAAAATTAACTTTATTTCAATTTTTACTTTTTTCAACATGCCCTCACTCTTTGGTCAACTTTCTTAATTCAAAACCAAGAAGAATTTCTCATTCCTTAGAATTTTTTCTTTTTCTAAAATTCTACTCAAAATATTTGTTTATATAAAAAAATTAATTGAACTATTTAGAATAAAAATTATGTAAAATTACTATTTTTAATAAAAAAAAACCACGAATCCTAAAAATTCATAAGAATAATGAGAATCTATTGAAATTTATAATATAAAATTTTGTTGAAATCTTATAAATTTATAATTCTATTCAAATTCTTAAAATTTATTTAAATTTATAAATATTAAAAAATCTTTTAAAATTTGAATTCACAACATTCCTCCTAATTTTAAAATTCAAATAGACCGACTCACATAAATAAAATTATATAAAATCTTATATGTTGTCCACATTTGCAAGTTCACAATATAAAATTTCTTTATTTGGGTAGTTAACAGTTAATTGCAAATAATCACAATTCAAAATTACAAAATTCAATGTCATAAAAGAAATAGAAAATAGAAAAAATGAAAAATACACAACCCCTAAATATTGGCAGCAATATTAGCATCCCATTCTCTCTGTAGTTACTAATATTCCCAGAATCTCTATAAATATCCTTTTTCAATTACAGTGTTTTTCACCACCTCCCAGAAACATCTTCCCCTCCCTCCCTCTCTCTCTCTCTCTCTACAGATTTACACACTCAACATATATATACAAATTCAACTTTTTATACGTATATATTGTATCTATCACTTTATCTTTCTTTCTTTGTGTATATATAGATAGGATCGGTGGAATGGCGGGAAATGATTGGATAAATAGTTACTTGGAGGCGATACTGGATGTAGGGCCGGGGCTCGATGATGCCAAGACGTCACTGTTGCTCCGGGAGCGGGGCAGGTTTAGTCCAACCCGGTACTTCGTTGAGGAGGTCGTCAGCGGATTCGATGAGACCGATCTCCACCGCTCCTGGGTCCGAGTAAGTATATAAAGATTACAGATATGTGTATATCCTTATCTGTATATGTTTGAATTGAGTGTTGTGTATATGTGTGGAATTGAGTGTTTTTGTGTGTGAATTATAGGCACAAGCGACTCGGAGTCCGCAAGAGAGGAACACGAGGCTGGAGAACTTGTGCTGGCGGATTTGGAATTTGGCTCGCCAGAAAAAGCAGGTTTTTATTTATATATATAATTATTTTTGTTTCTTGTTGGATTTGTTGTTGTAAGTGTATATGATTATGCGATATTCCCGCGTTCCGGAGTGTTGAATTAATTGATGGTTTAGTGATTGATTTTACTATTCAGTTGTATTGGAAGACAAGTGAAAAATGGAAATACTGGTGCAATTGAATGAGATTTTCAATTTCAAAGTTCTCTTGTGACTTGAGAGAAACTTTGAGGGAATTATTTCCTTCTTTTTCTATCGTTGTACAGTTTCTTCTTTCAACTAAATCCAAAAAGTAAGTATTTTAATTATTATTTTATTTAGGCAATTGTTTAAGCTTGCCACAACAGCTATCACTAGCCCAAATTACCATAATTGGATCTTCGTTAAATCGTTTTGTATGCCATTAGAGAGCTTTTGGTAATTTGCGCCTGTGATAGCTGCTGTGGCAAGCTTAAGTTATTTCCTAGCATGTCAACGATGATACTTGTAATGCATTAACTTCATTTCTTTATTTTCTATAATCTTTCCACACCTCTTTGATTTATGGAATCTTGAAATGCTTGTACAAGTTATGCTATTTTATATCTTCTCTATCCATTTATACTCTTCTGCTGCATTGTTATTGTTGCTTTCATTAAAAATTAATAAATGTGTGCAGCTTGAGGAAAAGGAAGCACAGAGGATCGCCAAACGCCGTCTTGAACGTGAAAGAGGCCGCAGAGATGCTGTTGCGGATATGTCCGAAGACTTATCTGAGGGAGAGAAAGGAGATACAGTTGGAGATATTTCATTTCATGGTGAAAGCACTCGGGGTCGGTTGCCTAGAATTAGTTCTGTTGATACTATGGAGGCCTGGGCTAGTCAACAAAAGGGGAAGAAGATGTACATTGTATTGATTAGGTATGAAGTAAAACTCTATGTTTATTGTGATGAAAAGGAGTTTGAGTAATATAAACTTGGTTTCTGGTGCTATTTTCATGCACCAATAAGGTGATACTGTCCAGAGATTCATACTTCTGTTGCAGAATGATTATTATTTTATATTGCACTTCTATAGTCTTTGTGCATATGACTTCTCCAGTTACTGAACGGATCATAGAAGTTTGCGTACATGTTGATGTAGAATTTTCTTAGTTAATGCCACTATGTGAAGATGATGATCCAGAAATAGATAGATTAGAAAACAGAGTTAGATGCCTTGTGCATTATATGTTACTTATTCTTAATGCTAGCTCTTGTGCAGTCTTCATGGACTGATACGTGGTGAAAACATGGAGCTTGGCTGTGATTCTGATACTGGTGGTCAGGTAGGATTTGGTACCAAGGATTTTATATCTCATTTACATCACCAAATTCATTTTTCTTGTCAATTCATAATTGTTTCTTATGTCATCGTAAGTAATGTAATGTAGATCCTAATTAATACTCACTCCCTATATAAGGTTATTTTTGCAGTCAAAATGATATTTTTTTCCTGTATGTTTTCATTCAGGTGAAGTATGTTGTTGAACTGGCAAGGGCTCTAGGTTCAATGCCTGGTGTATACCGTGTTGATTTGCTTACTAGACAAATATCATCACCAGATGTAGACTGGAGCTATGGTGAACCCACAGAGATGCTGCCTCCAAGAAATTCAGAAGGTTTGATGGATGAGATGGGGGAGAGTAGTGGTTCTTATATCATTCGAATTCCTTTTGGACCGAAAGATAAATATATTCCAAAAGAACTCCTCTGGCCATATATCTCTGAATTCGTTGATGGTGCTCTTGGCCACATAATACAGATGTCCAAGGTTCTTGGCGACCAAATCGGTAATGGACATCCAGTCTGGCCTGTTGCTATCCACGGGCATTATGCAGATGCAGGTGACTCCACTGCTCTTTTATCTGGTGCTCTGAATGTGCCTATGCTTTTCACTGGTCATTCACTGGGTCGAGATAAGCTGGAACAACTTTTGAGACAAGGCCGACTGTCGAGGGATGAGATAAACTCAACATACAAAATAATGCGTAGAATAGAGGCGGAAGAGTTATCCCTTGATGCCTCTGAAATAGTCATAACTAGCACAAGGCAAGAGATAGATGAGCAGTGGCGTTTGTATGATGGTTTTGATCCAATACTAGAGCGGAAACTGCGTGCTAGAATCAGGCGTAACGTTAGCTGCTATGGAAGGTCCATGCCTCGCATGGTTGTAAGTACCACATCACAGTTTCATGGCATATGTTTTATCATGTTCAATGTTTGGGAAACCCTCAGTACCAGTTTGTTGGAAATGCCATTTTCTTTATTATCTGTTTTCAGCCTTTGATAATTTTTTTTCCTTTGAAAACATAAAATTATATTGAGCTGGGTGAAAAAACGGTTGGCTGGCCGATCTTGAAGTCAGGTTTCTCGGTCAGGATTTTCCTAAACAATGATTCATGTTTGCAATTTGTTTGTGCTAAGGGTTTTTACTTCCTATATCTTTAAAGTATTATGACCTAGTAAGTATCACATTCAATTTTTGGAAAATGAAGCCTTTTTTTTTTTTTTTTTTCCCAGTTCATTTGTTTGTCCTTTTTGTCTACTCCTGTGTTTCAGCAATTCTGGTTGTCTAGCGTGAAGTTGTTATCTCATTTCATACTATAGTTTCCACGACTTTCTGTTTTGTGTTTAATTCCTGAGACCATTATGCATGTGAATTCCTTGCGACTTAATTGAGAGCATGAGTACCATGTTTTGCAGGTAATTCCACCTGGGATGGAATTTAATGACATTGTTCCCCACGAAGGTGACTTGGATGCTGAAACAGAAGTCAACGAAGATGGAAAGTCACCTGATCCTCCTATTTTTTCAGAGGTTTGATCGATTTACAACACACTCATTTAGCAACACCTCACGGTTTCAACTTCTGTGCAATATATTGTCCCACAATATTTGATCTCTCTCTTCTACCATTGCTAAATTTTAATACGGTATCTAACGTTGATATTACAAGCAGATAATGCGGTTCTTTTCAAATCCAAGGAAGCCTATGATACTTGCACTTGCCAGGCCTGATCCAAAGAAAAACCTAACAACCTTGGTCAAAGCATTTGGTGAATGTCGACCATTAAGAGAGCTCTCTAACCTTGTATGTTTTTTAACAGTATATGTGTACTCGATACTTTCTCTTCATTGAGTGGAGCAGTTAAAACTAGTCTTGCCATTTAACGTACTTCTTGCCTTCATAATTTGCAGACCTTAATAATGGGCAACCGAGACAATATTGATGAGATGTCAAGTACAAGTGCTTCTGTTCTTCTGTCAATCCTTAAGCTGATTGATAAGTATGATCTCTATGGTCAAGTGGCATATCCTAAACATCACAGGCAATCTGATGTTCCTGACATCTACCGCCTAGCAGCAAAGACGAAGGTATTATCATGTTTCTTTTGTAGATCAGGTATTTGGGTTTGTCTGGGTATTCATATGTTTATTGATGTCAATTTTGACTGATTCAAAGGGTCTGAACTGGATAATGGAGTTAGCACGAAAAGGTTCCTTTCTAATAATTGATTGATCATCTCAACACTTTGTATATGGAGTACTCAACTCTCCTAAATGAAGCTGTGTCATTTCTGATGTTCCAAAGTCTTATACGCTTGCTTGATCAAAATCATTGTTTTTTGAACTTGTTAATCCAAATTGTTTGTTAGGAACGACAATCAATTCATTTTTGCCCCAGTTTAAGCCAAGTATTTTATAGAATACAATGGCACTACTTGAGGAGCAGTTTTTGTCTAATCATTAGATGTCTACGTGGAGATGAAATTTCACAGAATCTACAACTTCACAAAATTGTCAACATGTGGTTGGTTATTTTTATCTCGTTTCATTGTCAAGTGTGAGTCTTAATTTGAAGCTTCTTTTGCCTCTTGCTTTGTGCCCCCCATGATCCCTCTCTCCAAAGGAATAGAGAAGTAAATCGTTCCTTTTTGAATGAATCCTTGAGGAAAATAAGGTGGGGTGCGATTCGCCAATCCACTTGTTGGCCACTTGCTTTTTCTTGGTGACATTCAATAATGATGTTTGATATTGCCAATCTTATTAAGTAATCTCTGCTAAGTGTCCCGAATCATCTTATTACCAATATATCTATCCTCTTCTGTGCTGCTTTGACAACATGCATCGGTTCGATTCCGATAGCTGGCTTTGTTAGGATTAGAGCAATAAATAAATGACGAAGAATAAAGAACACAAGAATTTATACAGGTTCGCCTTACTACGTTATCTATTCAGCCGCTGCAGTAATTCACTATAATTAATGATTATTTTTGTTTACAAGAAATGAGTTCTATATATAACAACCCAATGAAGATTCCCTGGTTATATTAAAATTCCAAGGCAACTCAATGAAAGTTCCTATTTATAATGAAATTCTAAGACAACTTAATTTTAAAAGAAAAATTTCGAAAATACCCTTACTTAAGCAAATAAGAATAATGTGGACCTTTTGAGGGCGCTATCCCCGAGCCCTTTGCCGCCCAGCCGCCCCCTCTTTCCAACCCCCACGGCAACCCGTGCTCAGCTCCGCGTAGCTCAACAAATTAGGCTCCAAAGCTTAACAGACTTTTCCTAAAATAGTGATCTCATTATTGCCTATTCTAGCAAAACCACTCATCCACTTTTCGCAAAAAAGAAACTAAGATAGATCATAGAAATAAGAAAGAAGCTATCTTTATTCCATATGATAAAGCCAAATCCATAGATTAACCTTTTGGTAGAAAAACTTCTATGCACCATGATGACAAATTTGAAGGACCTCCTTTCTTTCATTTAAGGGCTGCCATCTTTGCTTGCATAATGAAGGTAGATACTGCTTGCATATGAGTTGTGTGGACTAATATAAGCATATTGAAGCTGCATCAACCTTTGGTTGCATAATGAAGGAAGATACTGCTTTCATATGAGTTGTGTGGACTATTATAAGCATATTGAAGCAGCATCAATTTTTGGTTAAAACCAATGTTTTTAAACCCGGCCCGGGCATTGACCCGGAAAGGCAAAAGGGTCAAGGGTCAAAAGGTTCCACCGGTGTAAAACATGAAGTCAGTTTGTGTATACCTAAAACTTTATTAAAATAAAATTAATTTTTGATCAATATGAAATAGAAATTGTATCAATAAACGAACATTTAGGTTATATGATGTCAAGGATATTTATAAGAATATATAATAATCTGTGCAGGTTGAATTGTTTCTTAACAATAAACTTCTTCTTTTTTATTAAAAATACCTCCGGAAAAAAGATCAACAACTTGAAGCGGCTGGTTTGCCGGGTTTCATTCCGGTCATCCAGTTTTAGGCTATAATGGGACCAGTTTTTGAGCCAGTTCCCGGTTTTCTGATTGAATCAGCTTGTCGGTCTGGTTTCCCAATGCTGGTTAAAACTATTGGTACAACTATTCTGAGCACTACCAGACGCTCCATCAATGAGAGCACTATTCAGTTTGAATTTTAAGTTGGAGAATGTGATTCAATTCTCTGGTGGCTTATGGCATTGTTGCTCATTTATGATGTTTGCTTGTGTAATGTAATCCTTTGATGCAAAACGTAGAAATCGTTGATCTGTGAATCAAAGCTGAAAATTGGAGTTTGGTCGATATTGTGAGTTAGATTTTGTTAGGAGTTTAAAATGTTGGGTTGCTTGTGTAATTTTGTTAGGCTGGAAAAATCTTAGCCGTTTGATGAATTTTGTGGATGACATAGCTTAGAGCATGTTTGGGTGAGATTTTCATTCTTATTCTTATAAGATGATCAAACATCAATTTTATCTACACATTTCGTAGGACCCAACTTATAATCTACAAAAGTTTTACCAAACAAGCACTTATTAATCTCATTAAGATTTTAGGTCTTGACATACTTTAATGTACCATATTCTTTAGTCCTTATGAAAAAGGTATCTTCCCAACATTCCATCCAAATGCCCTCTGTCTGCCAATATAGTCCTAACATATCAACTCACCAATTCAGAACACTAAATCATCTTTGCAAATCACTTTTGAAAACATGAAATGCAGATATGAAAAACACCGTAAAAAATCTCTGAAATGAGCCCTAGCCATTCATTGAACTTAAAGTTAGAATGTAACTTAAATATTCTATAGGAACAAATGCACACCACTGGATCTCGGCTCCAAATTGGTCATTTGGATGGTCCTCTGCTGACTTAGTTGTAGAAAATTTGGGATTTTTGTTTGATTAAAAAGCATGAGAAGTCCCATCTAACATGTGTGTCAAGATGAAAGTCCATTAAGATGAGTTGGTACTCAAATTGATGCAATAACAGTCTGGGTTTAAAATCTTATGGCAAACCCTACCCAGAAAAATGTGAGCACCAACTTTTGTTTAATTTTCTTTGGCACTTGGAGCATAATAGTTCATTTTAACTTCAACTGCCATTGAATTGCATTATTATTATTCATGTCCATAAATGTGGGTTGATATTGCACGTGTGAACAGTCGCGCCATCTTCCACATGCCCATGCTTTGAGGAATTTGTTTTGTAATATTATTTCTGGTGAAACTTATCTGGGCATACATTGATCTTGTTTCGACAGGGTGTTTTCGTCAATCCAGCTTTCATCGAGCCTTTTGGTCTTACTCTAATTGAGGTACACCTTTTGTTTATATGCATGTTAAGCTTTGGCAGTACCATTTTGTTCAGATAACCAGTGTAGTTTCTTTTCCATTAAACAGGCTGCAGCATATGGTTTACCTATGGTTGCCACGAAAAATGGTGGCCCAGTCGACATACACAGGGTATTTCTTCTCTGTTTTCTAATATTGAGTAATAAGGATTTTATTGGTTACTATTTGTCTTCTGAAGATTACATCTGACACTGATTTTTATTTTGTTGCAGGTTCTTGACAATGGTCTCCTTGTTGATCCCCACGATGAGAAGTCCATTTCTGATGCTCTTTTGAAGCTGGTTGCAGACAAGCATCTCTGGGCAAAGTGCAGAGCTAATGGACTGAAAAATATTCACCTTTTCTCTTGGCCAGAACACTGTAAAACATACCTATCTAAAATAGCAGGTTGTAAACCAAGGCAACCACGTTGGTTGAGAAACGAGGATGATGAAAATTCAGAATCAGATTCACCAAGTGATTCCTTGAGAGACATCTCCTTGAACTTAAAGTTCTCACTTGATGGAGATAAAAATGAGAGCCAAGAAAATGTTGATGAGTCTTTAGACCCTGAAGATCGTAAAAGTAAGCTAGAAAATGCTGTTTTGACTTGGTCTAGGGGTGTTCTGAAGAGTTCACAGAAATCTGGATCCGCTGATAAAGGAGACCAGAATTCTGCTATTGGTAAGTTCCCAGCATTGAGGAGGAGGAAACATATATTCGTGATTGCTGTGGATTCTGATACTAGTACAGATCTTTCTGAAAGTGTTCGGAAGATTTTTGCGGCTACAGAGAAAGAAAGGACTGAAGGCTCAATTGGATTTATATTAGCTACATCCTTTAACATTACAGAATTACGTACTTTTCTGAGTTCAGAGGACTTGAACCCTACCGATTTTGACGCATTTATTTGCAATAGTGGTGGCGATCTTTATTATTCATCTCTTCATTCAGAAGATAACCCTTTTGTAGTGGACTTATATTATCATTCACAAATTGAGTACCGCTGGGGTGGTGAAGGTTTGAGGAAGACTTTGGTGAGATGGGCATCTTCTATAACAGATAAGAAGGGAGAAAAAGAAGAACACCTTGTTGTCGAAGATGAAGAGACTTCAGCTGACTACTGCTATTCTTTCAAAGTTCGGAAGCCTGGAGTGGTAAACTTATTTCTTTCATACCCTTCTTTTTCTAATCTTTTTGGGTTTGGAGATTTTCTTGGTGCCAACTTGAGGCTGTAATGCAGTTCTTAGTGTCTCGTTTAGTTGTACTGGCGCTGGATGATTATTGTTTTCTGTAATGGTCGTCTTCCATTTGCTGGTCTACTAGGAGTATGATAGCTAATGCTATTTCACCTGATAATGCATTCTTTTGCAGGTTCCCCCTGTTAGGGAGATAAGAAAGATAATGAGAATTCAGGCGCTTACGCTGTCATGTTATTTATTGTCAAAATGGAAGTAAGATTAATGTAATTCCAGTACTGGCATCTCGTTCCCAAGCACTCAGGTAAAATTTCTACTGGTAGTTTGGGTATTTGTTTTATAAAATCTGTTGTAGTAGTTTAGTTATCTGTTCTTTTCATGTCAATTTTATTTTTAATAACTTACATGACTCCTGAAGTGTTTGGCACCAATCATCATTAGGCTCTATTTTGAGATCATATCAGTTCTTGAAGAATATAATCTCTGTTTTTTCTTTCCTCTCACCCTTCTACCCCATCCTGCGGCTGTATAGGTTGTCCATTGACTGCTAAAAGATAGTATTGTATTTGTAACAATTTAGCTGTTCATGCATACGCAGCCTCCCCGTCCTCTACTAGAAGATAATAATAGATGGATGACAACCAAGGACCATCAATTTTTTATGCATTATAACCATAGGCTATCAACTTTTTCAGGTGTATATTGAAGTTGTGTCATTTGATGATCTGAAGTCTAAGAAGCTTTTGTGTGATATTGGAGTCTCTTTAGAAATTGACTAATATATCACGTGTCTTTTGTGATACATCACTGTTGATATAATGGTATAGAGAGAGTTCTGTGTCAGAGGTTGCATACTTCATAAACTACTAAAAAAGTTCTCATTGTATTTGTTACAAATGGATTCTTTGTGCTTTGAGCCAAATCATCATCTTTCCCCATGGGACGCTAGGCTTAATTTTAACGATACCACTTTGCATATCTTGCGCATCTTATGTTAGCAGGAATTATCATGTGTAAACCTTGGTCTGTAGGTATTTATATCTTCGTTGGGGTATGGACTTATCAAAGGTGGTGGTTTTTGTTGGAGAAAGTGGAGACACCGACTATGAAGGATTGCTTGGTGGTATACACAAGTCTATGGTACTGAAAGGAGTTTGCAGCAGTGCAAACAACCAACTCCATGCTAACAGAAGCTATCCCCTTACAGATGTCATATCACTTGACGGTCCAAACGTTGTTCGGACTACTGAAGACTGCAGCAGTGCTGATCTACGGGCCTCCTTGGACGAGCTCGGGGTCCTCAAGGGCTGAAAATATTGACTTAACTGCACTATGTAAGAGTTCTGCCTAAAATAAAATCTTGAATATTATGGTCTGTTCCTAGTGTTACATTGTGAAAGCTTTATATAATTTCAAGATTTGAAATCTTTGAGAATGACATTCTATTCTTTTATTGCTCTTTTTGTTGGAAAAGAAAATTGAGAGGTGTAGACATATTTAATGCTGTAAATTAAGCTATAACACCCTCTCGTGGATTCATTCACTCACAAAATCCGAGGACAAATTCACTCATTTCACCCCTCTTTGCTCCTTTCTCTAACAGTATGATGGCCTCGGAAATGGTTCTCCAACAAACTCTCCGACTTTGACAACCCATCTTCGTTCCTCAACCCGCGACCATCCTTCTCCATCAACTCCGCCTTGATTGTTGTGGTTAAGTCCTTTGTCACTTCTGTTAAGTGTAAGTAGGCACCATTGAACGAAGAACAGAGTATTTTTCACTCATTTTATCTGTTCTTCCAAGATCTTTAAGTATACTTCGTTTATTCCACTTTTTTTTTTTTTACCGAGCGGTTGAGCCCTTTTCAGTTTTCATTGATACAAAACCCTTGCAAATGTGTAAAATTTATAAGATATTTTGGGTTTTGGCGAGCCAAGATTCCGAGAATGAAGCCAAAAGACTAATTACTAATCCATAAATGGGCCTCTTCTAATTCCATTGTTGTTGGGCTTTCTGCTGTGGGGTTATTTTTATTTTTGGGAAAATTGTTTAAAAGTCATCTACAAGTGACTTGTTTCAAATTAGGTCAAAACAAATTTTAAAATTATTAATAAGTCATATTCTTCATCAAATTCATATTAATTCCAAAATTATCCATATGATCCATATTTTCCACACATCTGGCACACTCACCACTATTGCCCATGCATGCCGCCGTCCAATCAGTCAAGAGAACATTCTAAAATCTTATTCAAATCTGAATCCATCATATCAGAATTTGGCTCGGCACCAAAACTTTCTTTCTTGGTAATGGAGTGAATTTGGAAGCTGCAGAAATCGTTTTAGATCTTTTTCATTGAACCTATACCTACATGCCGGATTTCATGGAACCTATAGCCATCTCCCAGATTTTTTCTGCTTTTATGTTGTGATCTTTTTTATTGTTCTCTTTTTATTCACAATCTCTTGAAGCAACGATGCTTTTTTTCTCCATTAAGCGTCTTCTTGCAAAATCTGAAAATTCATAAGTATAAATCTTTATAGCTCTTGTTTTCTGCCAAAGTATACTGAAGGAAGAGTTGCATTCCTGTTAGAATACGCGGTAGATTCTATAGATAATATTCAAAATTTCAGCAACTGTTATATCGTGTTTGTTGAGATCTAGATCCACTGATTTGTTCCTTTTAATAACCTTAAAATTGGTTTTGCCCTTCAAAATTTCTATTGGAGACTGTTGCTCACTTAAATTCTGAACTGTCCTGGATGGAAAAATTCATTATTGGTCTAATCTTAGTTTTCTATTCGTACATATGTTGGTTTTCCTTATTTTTCTTTGTTTTTTCTTGGGGGAAGGTGCTAGAGGTTGATTAAACCTTTTATTTTTCATTTGTGGTTCCTGCTTCCACATAGGAAAGCTTCATTAGTTTATGCTGTCTGCAGCTAGCATGCATTTTCACTTCTTTGTTGAATGTTTGGTTTGTAATGGGTAGTTTTGTAATCAAGAATGAAAAACATTATCATAAATAAATTTGTATCATAATACTGTATTATAGAAAATATTAAGGAAGATTTGTTTGATGAATTTCTGTAGAGTTGCCATGATTTGTTATTGTAAATAACAGCTTGAATTTCTATAGGAATGAAAAAGTTCAATGTGTGATAATGCTTGAATAACTTATTTTTGTCTATGAATCTTAATTCATGATTTTGTTTTGTTTAAGTAATGTGCATTAGTATATTTTGATATTGTTTTAATCCATGATACTGTTTTAATCATATGATACTGTTTGAATGTCTTAGTTTTAATTCATGATATTATTTTGTTTTAGGTAATGTGCATTAGTATATTTTGATATTGTTTTAATCCATGATACTATTTTAATTCTATGATACTGCTTTGAATGTCTTACTTTTAATCCATCATATTGTTTTATTTAGGTAATGTGCATTAGTATATTTTGATCTTGCTTTTAATCCATCCACGCTTTTAATCCATGATACTGTTTGAATCTATGTGAAATGAGTTTTATTTATGATACCGTGTTTTTATCTTTGATACTGTTTAATTATGGCAAGGTTTGAACACGTGATACTATTTGAATGTCTTAATTTTGTCTATAATATTGTTTTAATCCATGATACTTTTTTGTTTAGGTAATGTGTATTAGTATAATTTGATATTGTTTTAATCCTATGATACTGTTTGAATGTCTTAATTTTGTCTATGATACTGTTATAATCTATGATACTGTTTTGTTTAGGTAATGTGCATTAGTATATTTGATATCATTTTAATCTATGATATTGTTTTAATCTTATGATACTGTTTGAATGTCTTAGTTTTAATCCATGATACTGTTTTATTTAGGTAATGTGCATTAGTATATTTTGATATTGTTTTAATCCATGATACTGTTTTAATCTTATGATATGTTTGAATGTTTTAATTTTAATCCATGATACTGTTTTATTTAGGTAATGTGCATTAATATATTTTGATACTGTTTTAATCTATGATGCTGTTTTATTCTATGATATTGTTTTAATCTATTATGCTGTTTTATTCCATGATATTGTTTGAATCTATGTGCAATGAGTTTTATTTATGATACTGAGCTTTTATCTTTGATACTGTTTAATTATGACAAAGTTTGAACATGTGATACTATTTGAATGTCTTAGTTTTGTCTATGATACTGTTTTAATTCATGATATTGTTTTATTTAGGTAATGTCATTAGTAATTTTGACACTGTTTTAATCTATGTTTTAATATATGATATTGTTTTGCATAATACAGTATCAAATAAAACACATGACTAATTAAACAGTATCAAAGATAAAAGTATGATATCATAGTCATGTGTGTTGTTTGATACTGTATTATGCAAAACAGTATCACAAAAAACAGTATCACAATAGAAATGAACATAGAATTCGCACACGTTTTCAGAATTTTTATTATAATATGTTTTTGGAATAGTCTCGACAAGGCGGTCAAGACTAGTCGCTTTGTCACTGCGTATGATGAATTTTACCCGTTTGAAGTCGTCTCTTTAGCTTAAAATGGCAATCTTTAATTTTTTTTTTATCAAAACAGTATATCAAATCTTCTAAAACAGTATCACGGATAAATGTATATCATTTTGCTGCAAATTAAAGCTCTTTCAAAGTATTTGGGTCCCTTAAAAGTAAACACATACTTCAAAGCAATGCCAAGATGAAGAAAGAAGAACTGTCGATCATTCTCAAGTTAATGGGAAGTCATACAAAAGGTTCTTATCTAAAGACAAGAGTAGCAGTTCAAGATCTGACTTAGATAAACTATGAACAATGTTTCTAATGAAAACTTTGAATTAGAACATGTTTGAGATTCAATTAGGACATAGATTTTCATTTGATAGATAAATATAAATATATAAGGTGTTTAATGGTAGGTAGATGAATTAATTAGTAGAGAATAATATTGTTCTTAAAATATTTCATTAGTAGTACAAAATTATAGATTTAACAGTATCACAACAAAATAATATCACAAAAATAGTATCACGATAAAATAGTATCACCACAAAACAGTATTATAAAAAAAAGTATCACAACAAAATAGTATCATCACAAAACAATATCACAATTAGCCTTTTTTTAAATTAAGGGTATGTTAGTCTTTTAACTTTAAAATGTAACTTTAATTAAATTAAGTTTTGAGCATATGACTTTAGAGTCCATAAGTGCCCAAACAGTGACCGACCCTGAATTTACTCATTATTTTTTTTTGGTTTACAAAATTTCTTTTATTTTGGGCCAATACATTTTGCTTCAAATAGGCTCCATTTGATAAATGGAAAAATATATAGGTAAAATTGTTGACTTATTTTAAATTAGGTTAAAACAAATTTTAAAATTGTCAATAAGTCATACACTTCATCAAATTTTCATATTTATCTCAAAATTATCTATGTGATCCATATTTTCCACACCGCTGCAGTCTCCACCACCACCACCACCACCACCACCACCACCACCCTTTATCGCCGTCGCCGCCGTCGCCGAGTTAATAGAATATTCTGAGATCTTATTCAGATTTGAATGATCTAAATCTATCATATCAGAATTTGGCTTGTTAGCCGATAAATACAATTCGGGAGGCATAGACCATTAACAAGTGTGGCATGCCACAGAAAGTATTTTGCTGATAGGAAGAGATAATTGTTTGCAATAACGAGGAGCTATATCATAAAAGTTCACTGGAGGCAATTCTAATTGAATTTTGTAGGCAATATCAACTGCCATTGATTCCAATTTTTGTGGTAAAACAACATAGATGGGTTGAACATACGACTGACACTGATAGGACATGCCTTGGAATGAGATCCAAGCTGTTTCTTAATTTCAACAGAAGCGACAAAATATGGAAGTTTTCCTCCAATAGCCCACTTCAAAATATATGTGGGCAAAATTGCCTCTCTGGTCACGTGACAAACAAGAAAAGAGTGGTTAAAGAATAAGATAATGGAATTGTATTGCTGAGAGATCTATACCATATCATTCTTTGCACCGCCCATGAGATTAACTATTTATGCACCAAGCTTAGAACCAAGCTCAAATTCATCGTCTTGGTGTTGAATGATCTGAATCCATCATATCTTGGTGATGGTATGAATCTATCATTTATTGTCAAGTGCAATAATCTATAGATCAAATGTTGAATTGGAGTTGTCTCAGTGCTGGAGTGTCTATATGGATGATTTGTTTGATGAATTTCTATAAGGGATGATATTGTATTATAGTAAACAGTATCATAATAAAACAGTATTATAGAATATAGTATGATTATATTAGTTGTGGCCATGATTTGCAGTTTGATATTATATGGAAAAGTTTGATACTGTATTATAGAATAGCAGTTTGATATTGTATTAAGTTAGCCATTAGATTATTTCTTTGTGTTGTTAATTAGTCATGTGTGTTGTTTGATACTGTATTATACAAAACAGTATCACAATAGAAATGTGCATAGAATTCGCATATGTGTTCAGAATTTTTATTATAATATATTTTCGGAATGGTCTCGACGAGACGGTCAAGACCAGTAGCTTTGCCATTACGTACGATAGATTTTACCCATTTGAAGTCGTCTCTTTAGTTTAAAATGACAATCTTTAATTTTTCTTGTCAAAACAATATCACACATCCTCTAAAACAGTATCACAGATAATAGGCGGAGTTAGTGCATCATAATCGTTGCTCGAACAAATGAATTGAATTTGATATGAATTAACACATTCTTGATGGTTAAATCAGATCAAATACACAAAAATAAGTTGCTTTTAAGCTTAACCAAACATACTCATAAATGAATTGAAATGAAACAAAATGCATAAATTATAAATGTCACTTACAGCACACTGAAGTGCAAAAATTTACAAAGACCCAATAAAAATTTCATGAATCCAGCTAGATATAAAGTTTGATATATTAGTATCATAGTTGAAATATTATCTTAATAAAACAGTATCAAAGATAAAAATATGGTATAAGTGCACCAATGTACATTATCTAAATAAAAACAGTATCATGGATTAAATAGTATCAAAGTATACTAATGTACATTACCTAAATAAAACAGTATCATAGATAAAACTAAGAGATTGAAACATTGTCATAATTAAACAGTATCAAAAATAAAACTAATAGATTAAAACAGTATCATAGGTTGAAATATTGTTATAATATTTTATTATCATTATAAACAAGAAAAAATTTGGCAAATAGAAACAATATAATAGATCAAAAGAGTATCAAGCATTTTGTATTATATTCTTAGACAACTTTGTCATAATTAAACAGTATCAAAGATAAAAACTAAGAGATTAAAACAGTATCATAGATTGAAACTTTGTCATAATATTTTGGTATCATTAGAAACAAAGAAAAAATTCGACAAATAGAAACAATATCATAGATTGAAAGAGTATCAAACATTTTGCAATCATAGGTTGAAACATTATCATAATAAATCAATATCAAAGATAAAAGTATGGTGTAAGTGTACCATATCACATTATCTATATAAAACAGTATCATAAACAAAATAGTATTACGACAAAACAGTATTACGATAAAACAATATCATGACAAAACAATATCATAATTAACATTTTTTTACAATTAAGAGTATGTTGGTCTTTTAGCTCTAAAATGTGACTTTAATTAAATTAAGTTTTGATCATATGACTTTAGAGCCCATAAATGCCAAAACAGTGATCGAAATTTACCCAAATATATAAATGGAAAAATAGGCCCCCTTTGATTTTGGACGGTTGCGTCACCTGCATCGGTCCAAAACTGGGCCTGCCTAACATGATCTCGTAGCTGGGTATCTAGGGTATCTTAGTTTGAAGACAAGGAAGTTATTTTCTAGTGTAGGACATGTTTGGCACCCTTTCTTTGATAATTCATTTAGAATATTATATATAAGTCAATTTAATGATCCAAATTGATTATTATCATCATTTAAGTTTAGCTTTGTTGTTATTGCACAAAGTATAGACGATCGGGTCTGGTGTTAATAGTGATGGAAACGACCTGATCCGTATCCGCCTCGCAATAATTATAAGAGATTCAAATCCGCGGATTGATCCTCAATTTCTAGGGGCGAATTGGACCAGATCAGTGATCCGCATTGTGATTCGTTTCATTTTTTTTTTGGAATAAATTTTTTTAGCTAAGTTCAGCTATCTCTAAATTATAATTTAAGCCCTAAATTTTTTATTTATTTATTATTTAATCATATTTATTTTTCAAATGGGGTAGATCGGATCGGAGCACACATGATCCGATCTGTCTTGCGATCTACCCCGATCTGCCTCGATGTGTCTCAATCTTCTTCACTGATCTGTGGATTGAAAAATTTTTACTCCATTCGGATCGGGTATCCATTGGGTTCAGAGCGGATCAGATATTTTTGACATCCCTAAATGTTAAGTACTTATAAGTTGACCAAACATTTTTTTCTCTCTTCTTTCGAGCGGTGGCAGAGCTAGACATTTTAAGTTGGGGAGTCCTCAAATAAGGTCGAAGCTAGAATATGACAAATGAGTGGGTTGGGGAACTTCTCTCACAGGAGTTTGGGGGCCCCGAATTTGTTTTTCTCAAACCACAACTATTGAGCCCATTTTTATAAGAATATAATATTTTTTATAAGTCACAATCTTTAAAAAGCTTACAAGATATCGAATAACGAAGTTAGACGTATTCGATACCCAATTCATGTTTGTTCTTAATGTTTGAAAAAACTAGTCTTAATACTTTCTTATTGGTCATTGAATGATTTAAACTTAATCCGAGTTAGGTTGTGTGTACTACTAAATTTTTCAATATATTTTCTGAGACTATATTTCTTCTTTCAATTTGAGAATCCACCGACAACAAAAACGACTTGAACTCGAGCTAAAATTTGTTTCGTGGAATTAATGTTCTACTATAACAAGAAGAAAAAAATCTATAGCTTAAGGAAAAAAGGTTGAAGATGAAATCGCAATCAATATTTTTGTGTCAAAGGCTGATGACGTGAATGTGAACTGTGAATTGATCTTAGATGAATCAATTTTGTTGGACTTTTGTTGAGCTTTATTTGTTTAGTTTATTCATTGTTGGATTTAGACTTTAGTATTTTTTGTTTTAGTTGGTTATTAAGAAAAATTAAGATTTTTTTTTTTCAAATAGGAGACCAGGACCCCTCTTCCTCCACCCCTACTTTCGAGTAATTTTTTTTTTTTTTTTTTTTGCGTAAAAGTGAATGTTGTACGTGGATTCTTTTATAGATGTACTACGGTAATCCAAAACCCTTCAAACTCATTATGAAAGTATTCTTGAATCAGGAAAATAATTTTTCATGTGCAAATTGTGTCGCTTAATTCCAGTCGAATAATTTGAATTAATATAAGAAAATTTAGTTGTTTCTATATTGTGTCTCAAATCTAAATAAATTTTAGGGTCCGTTTGAGATTGATTTTAGAGTCCAACTTCTGATTGTTTGACAATCATAGAAGTTTTTTTAAGCGTTTTGTAAATTTTTTAAAATGGTGTTAAAAGAATCTATATCATCTGGCAGCAGATTTTGAGAAGCTGCAAAATGATAATTTTTCAAATTATGGTTTTAGCTTTTCTATCTATCTATTATTAAAATACTATTTTGACCTAATTAATTAAAGTAAATCCTTTTATGTCACATATTTATTAATATTCTAATTATAATGCATCTCTACAAATAATTTAAATTTAAATTTAATTGATTTTTGTACAATATTACTATGCTCTTATTTTTCATTGTTTTAAAATTTAATAGATATATATTATTTTTATTTTAAATTAATTATTGTAAATGCATTGTCTTCAAAAAATATTTGATAATATTACATATTGTTATAGAAGTAAAACAATACTACTTGTTATAATAATAATAATACAAAATAATATTATTATAATCAATGTCTATTTTAGTAATTTTATACAATTACATCAATAAATCACTTTTGTTACCAAACGTTTAAACACTGATTTTGAAACATACAGGAATTATGAAATAAGAGAGGACTAAAGAGGACAAAATCAAAAGTTTAAGGACCTTGGATGCAAATAAGAGCACTAAAGAGGACAAATTATCAACAAACATAAACTGGGGATCAAATAAAATACACATCAAAATTTGGAGGACTAAGTATGCAATTTGGAGATTGGAACCAATTTTGGTAGATTTTCACCGTTTGCCACGGTCAAACCGCAGTTTGACGGCGGCAGATGCATTTGGACTGTTTTTGGCTTGTTTTTAACTCTAGTCAAGCTCTTTTTTTGTCTTTTCACGTATATGGATTGTAAAATTAGTAAAACACTATATAAAAACCTAACCTATGTCAAAATATGGGAGTTGAATCTTGGAGAACGGAAGAGAAAATGGAGGAAAGAATGACGAATAACGTGAAGAACGCCCAAGATCTTGAAGATTGGAACGTGGAGATAAAGAATTCTTGGTGCAAGATATCCAACATTTTCTCCTCTTTTATTCAAGATCTGGTTATGTATTCAAAACTCTTCATCTTGTCTTTCTCTCGAATCATGAATAGCTAGATTTAAAATTTGGATGAACGATGTAGCCTAGTTTAATTCTTTATTTTCAACTCTCAAGTTTTGCTTATCAATTAATTATGTTTTGATTTTACTTCCTTTCTTAATGCTTGAAATAGTTGGCCATTATTTGTCATTGATCTTGTGGATTTTAATGAGCTTATAAGTAAATTATTAATCTAGACCACGTAGTAAAATTCAACAATTGGATAAAAGGTAGAGATACGCTTTTATTATTGTCACAGTCTTGACTTGAATTCTTAGGCGATTTAATGCATCTAATTAATGATCATTTTGACTTTATAAGTTGACTTATTTAAATATGTCTAATTTAAACTCGAGAGAGGTAAATTATGTTAAGTTCATGAATTCGACCGAATACAACATTATGAATAAATCTTGAGAAGAGAAATTAGAGATGACCACTATAGTGAACTCGTGAATCCAAATTATTCAACCATTTTTCTTGAATAATTCTTGATATTTGCTTTCACATACGTTATTATATTATTTCCTTAAATTCGTAGTTCTAGTTTAAATCTTTCAATTCAACTCAATTCAAATTGTTTTAAATAAATTAGCATTAAGATTAATTTAACTAGTATATAAATAAGATAGTCTTCGTAGGAACGATAATCCGGATTCAATAGGTACACTTTATTACTTGTTTGTGATATTGTACATTTGCAATCACATTATTTTCACAACAACATCTCACAATAATTGTCACTATTTAGTAAGTCATGTGCAACATCTGCTTCACAAAAAGATAGCATAGAAATACCATTCACTATTTTTAAACATTCATAAGATGTTGGTCCTCTAATATGAGTAAGTAAAATTCGTAAATAATATCTTTCAACCCCAACTATATTAGATGAAACTAATCTCCCAATTACATTTCCACGTTTTCTTTTGGTCCATGCCTTGCGTTGTCCATTCCAAACAAAATATTGGAAAAATTCTATATACAATAATATTTTTGCTAATTCATTACATGTATTCATTTTGAAAAATTATGTTAGCATTGTTAGTTTTCTATAATCTGTATCAACAATATTTGACAAATTTTCATAATGTTTATACGTCACTAAATGATTATTTTCAAGATGTAATTGTAATGACATAACTGATGGAGAAATTTCTGATAAAATAAATCTATATATTCTCCACATTGCTTCAGGTGGAGAAATCATCCTAGCAGATTGATATCTTTCATTTTCATCAATAATATCATTTGTATCATTATTTACACAGAAACTTACCCTACCATGTCCTTTATATACATATTTATATAAATATTTTACTGCTTTTACAGTTGAACATATTTCTACATTGATATGACAATCATATTTGACAGATAAATATGGATTATAAAGAACGACCCATCTATTATCTAATAAACTCTCTCTAACCGTTATTGTTTGATAATAATTGCGACGTCTATAATTCGGGTAAGAATTTTCTCCAAGAAAAGTTTTTATAAAAAATTCATTTAGATATTTATTTCTACACTTTCTATTTTCATTCATACAAACATTGTTTGGATTTAATATACCATAAGGACCATGCATCATATGTTTAACTATGTTACAATGTAAATGAGAGTTTTATATTTTGTTAGGTATTTCCCAAGAAACAATTTGATCAATTAGGCATTTTTAACTCGCCATTTCCGGCTATTTTGCCGTCGTACACGGGCGCTTTGATTCTCTTGCCGGCCATATCGGGCTTCCATTTTCAAAGTCCCTAAATTTAAGATTAGATGCGGGGAATAGTGGAGGATGTCTCTCATTCCCATTTGGCGTCATCTGCGGTGTCTCACGTTCCTAGGCCCGCAGTGTTGCGAAGGGCCGGGAGGCGGATGGGTTACCTGCCTTTATTTCTCCCGCTACGGAGGTGAGGCGGGCGTTAGTTCCGGCGAATCACCGCTGAGGCGTGGGTCCTCTTCCCAGGAGCGTTAGGTCGTCGGTGGGAAAGAAACCAAAAGGTCGAGAAGTGGAGAGCAGGCATCCGGACTGCTTTCTTCCCCTCCCCTACGGGCGTGAGTACATTAACATTGGGGCCCGCAAAGACGAGGTGGATCAAATCGTTATCGAGAAGCTACAACCGAGCCGGTTGCCCTTGCCGGCTACTTCATCCATAAATATTGGACATCTCCCTTTGGGAAGGCGATAGATCTTTGAGGTAGCGGAGTTGATGAAGGCTGGCCGAAATGTACACCTACTCAGGATCATGTTTTGAATTGGCGCCGGTTGTATAAAATGTTTGGAGATGAGGGTTGCGGAAATCTGATGCCGCCCCTGGAGAAGATGAAAATGCCCGAAGCGATGAGGGCCGAAATCAAACGCCTTGAACGCGACTAGCATTTTTCGGAAGACGCGGTCGTCGCCAGCGTCGCACGACATTACGAAGGCCCGCGACGATCCGTAAGGCGGTCGTATCGTTGCCCGAAGAAGGCAGAGTCGATTGAAGTCTTGCGAGAATATGATCACGGGGCCAAAGATAGAGAAGCGTAGAGGTTTCGAGCAGGCTAGCGAAGGCTAAAGGCCTCCTAGCAAAACTAAGAGTCCCAGGTTATCACAAAGCGTGTAGGATTACGTGTATAGGTCATACTTCTTTAGCCATCTTTGTTGCATGGATATTTTATGTAATCGAGTAATGAGATTTTAGTGAAAGTTTTTACGTTTGTTCCAAATGTTTGCGTACTTGATACCTTACCAAGCGAGCTTAGTAAAGTTGGTCGCCGGACCATGCTCGCCAGCGACCCAATGAACTACAATCTGGCATGCAGCAGCGTTGGATGTTTATCTAGTGACTTGAAAAGAGTTGGCGCGTTAATCACACTCACTGCTGCGGGAGCTTTGTAATTACCTTTACAGCGTAAAATGTTTACTCAACGGGTTGATAGAGTTGGCCATGAACCACACTCCCCTCACTGCCGAGTCGATTACACTTGCTTTCTTCACGCGTAAAATATTTACCCGGCCGAGTTGGTAGAGTTGGCCGCGAACCACACTCCCTCGTTTGTCGGGTTAATTGTACTTGCTTTCTTCGCCCTAAAATGTTTACCCATGCTAGTTAATAGAGTTGGTAGCGCCGAACACTCCCTCATTGCCGTGTTCTTTTATTTCTGCTTTCTTTCACAGCGTAAAATGTTTACCCAAATGAGTTAATTAGAGTTGGCCACGAACCACACTCCCTCGCTGCCGTGTTCTTTTGTACTTGCTTTCTTCTGCGTAAAATGTTTACCCAATGAGTTAATAGAGTTGGCCATGAACCACACTCTCTGTTCTCATAGGGTTAATTGTTGCTTTCTTACGCGTAAAATGTTTACCAGCGAGTTAATTAGAGTTGGCCGCGAACCACACCTCCTATTTGCGTGTTCTTTAATACTTGCTTTCTTCTGGCGTAAAATGTTTACCAAATGAGTTAATAGAGTTGACGCCGAACCACACCCCTCACTTGCCGTGTTCTTTATGCTGCTTTCTTCTTGCGTAAAATGTTTACCCAAATGAGTTAATAGAGTTGTTGAACCACACCTCCCTCATTGTGGCCGATTTGATTGTTACTCTTAGCATGTGGGAGCACTTTGGATTCATAAGACGAATATTATAAACGCCACGCGTTTCTTGGCGTACGCCTACCACTGTAAAAAGACAAAATAATGCTAAAAGCGATATCGCGGTGATATGGCCTCGGATAGGGCGATGTTCCAAAGTGTCTTGCCTCGTCCCTCGGGATCTTCGATCTATAAGTTCGGGGCAAATTTCTTCGACACTTTCTATTTTCATCCATTCACAAATACAAACATTGTTTTACCATAAGGACCATGCATCATATGTTTAACTATGATACAATGTAAATGAGAGTTTTTATTTTTGTTAGGTATTTCACAAGAAACAATTTGATCAATTAAATCAATATTATTAATTTCAAAACTTGGTTTTAAAATTAACAAAAAATGTGAATGTGGAAGGCCTCTTTTTTGGAACTTTATTACATAAAGATAACTTTTCGTAGATTGGCCTCTATACCGATTGACCATGTAGCCGAACTTTCCCGGATGCGACCCCAACAGCGCACTTGAGGGTTAAGCTTCGTAATGCGCAACCTCTCCAAAAATTTGTCTCTGTAGTAAATCAATTTTTAATTCTTCTAATTTAGCTCTAAATATACGAGCAATCAAATCAGGTCTATTTTGACTAATATTATTATGTTTCAACTCATGTTTTATTTCATCCCAATTAGGATTACAAGTTATCGTTAAAAATATATCTGATTTACCAAATCTTTGAACTAAAGCCATTGCATCCATATATCTTTTTTTTATATTTCTAGGTCCACCAACAAAAGAAGAAGGCAAAATAATTTTTCGACCTATTTTATAACCTCTATTTTCACCATTTTCTACACTATCAACAATTGTTTATAAAGTTCAGCATGTATTTCATTTTGGTTTTTCCTAAAATAATCTAATATACTTGTTTCAATCTTAACATACATATCAACCACATATTGTTGAAAAAGTCTTTCAGCATGAAGCAAATTGAATTTATTAGTATCTCTTACCTGTAACTTGTAACAGTAGTATTCACGACAAGAAACTTGTGATCTCTTTCTGGTCCTCTTCATAACTACAAACAAAAAAAAAAAAAAAAAGACTTCAATCAATTTTGAATATGGAACAATAAAATTATAAAATATAATAGTTTATGTTTGGAATAATAACCTGTATTCTCGTTTTCAATTAATTCGTTTGTAGAATTTATCATATTTATATCTAACAAATTTTCTATAACATTATATAAGTATCAACACTATTTAGTTTGTACTTTTGGATACCTTCGTATATCCAGATTCACCAAAAGGAAATAACAATGGATATTGAAGTGGATTATAACAACCAAAAGAGTAATGTATTTTATGTAAAGTATTAGAATGACAATGTATCGATATATCTCGTGATCAAGTGGTAACATATGGATCTTCATCAACCCATATAACAACAACTTGTGATGCTGAAGGTGTATTGTACACTCTTTGATCAAGTCCTGGGTCACATTCAATTAATTTGTATTTTACATAATTCTAAAGAATTCATATTACTTAATGAGTGAATTTTTTTTTTAATATAGATTAATCTTTAATATATTTATTAATTTATGCAACATATATTCACGAAATTTATCAAATTTTTGTAACTTATGTTGTATTTCATTTTCAGTATCATAAAAGTATAATAATAAATATGAAGGACTGTTATCAACAGGTATAATTGGATTTATATAGTGATAAACTTGTAATTGAACTCTAAATGTATAAATACCTTTATATGTTTTTTCCAAATTTCTATCATATTTTACACCAAATGATGTAAATGCAAAGTGGTTATTATAATTGTGTATATTACTTTTAAAATGTAAAGCTTCAGTGGAATTGGTAGTATATATAGCTCGTACAATTCATCAGGTACAAAATTTATTTGTAATTTAACTTTACAATCGCAACAAAAAATATTAACTTTCTTTCTCAAATTTTCTAGCGTGACAATGCTTACAAATTGTTGGTATTTGTAATATATGAGTTTTTGTAGAAATATTTGTTATGTAAAAATCTTTACCATATTGATTGATATAGGAATTTTCATAAGAATTGTAAATGTTTTGGTAAGAATTGGTATTTACTAAATCATTATCAACTATATTACATTTATCAACTATTCTCTGTTCATCAACTACAAAAATAAAAACTAACTCTTTTATAATTTATATACAATAAATTACTGATATAATATATAGAATAGAATTACCTAATACTTGCATGTTGTACTTGAACTACCCTACAATTTATGTACTCTCTTCCTTGGTTCAAACTTTTTACATTCTGCATACAATTCTCTCATGTGTTTATTGTGCAATTTTTTTTGTGCTTGTACGTCCATCTATCTACGCAATACCTGCATAAAATAAATAACAAAAATTTTAAAAATAAAATTTATAGTTTATCGAGTTACTCAACAATCCAGTTACTCGAAAATCCAGTTACTCGACAAACTGAGTAACAGTTAAATGTAAACAGAAAAAGAAAAAAGAAAAAAAAAACTCTCCATAAACTAACTTGTCGACTAACCTTTGTAATCAAACATTAAAAAGTTTTAAAAAATTAAAGTGAACAATAAAAAATAAATAAATAATCTGTCGAGTAACCAAAGAATTTAAATTGTAGAGAAAAAAAAATTTGTCGAGTGACTCGACAAAGAGTCCAATAATTAAACAGTGGAAAAACAAATTATCTGTCGAGTAATTCTACAAAATATGTGTCCCCACAAAGATTTTGTATCTTTTGTATCTTTGTGGAGTTACAAAAAATAATGTTAAAAAATAAAATTAAATAAAAAAAATTAAATCTATATCGGGTAAAGTTTGAGGAGCAAACCATCTGTCTAGTAAAACAAAAAAAATTAAAAAAATAAAGTAAACAATAGAAAAAAAAATATTCAAAAAAAAAAAAATGTTCGTTAAACAGTGAAAAAGTCTAAAAAAAAATAAAATAAACAACAAAAGGTAAAAAAAAAAAAAATCTAAATGGTTGACAAGCATATATATATAATAATTTTAAAAAAATAATTGAAATCATGTAGTTACTCGACAGAGACAGAGACTTTGTCAAGTTACTCGACAGAGTTTGTTGTCGAGTTAACTCGACAACCAATCTGAATTACTCGACAATGATTTTTTCGAGTTACTCGTCCGACCCTAATTAAATAACATTGATCTAATGAAATTTTAATTTGGATGGTAATCGTGGATTACCTAATGTTATCTACATTTTTTTTATATAACAAACTCAAATATTGCTGAAAATTTTAACTTCATTTATTTTTAATGATTTGATAACTTCTTACAAATAATGAATGAGAGGTTTATGTAAAATAATCTATAAATAATTAATGAAAAAAAAGGAAAAAAAAAAAGTTAAATAATTGTCGAGTAAAATATATATATAAAAGAAAAAATAATAATTCATGTCTAGTAACTCGAGAAAGACTTTGTTGACTTACTCGTCCAAGATAAGTTCGATCCTATAATTAGCATTGATCCTAATTAATGATCTTAATTAAATTTCAATTTGTCAAATTGTGGATTATCCAATTTTGTCTACATATTTTTTTATAACAAAGTTTCAACTACCATGCTCAAACATTGCTGAAACATATGAGAATTTTAAACTTAATTAAAAATGAAGCAAACAAATAAGAACTTACAGATAATAAGAAATTTATGTAAAATAATCTATAAATAAACATATGTAAAAATGAAAAGATTTAAAATATGAACTTAAAAATAAGAACTAGACACTCCAATAAGAACTTATAGACAAATAAGAACTTACAGATAATGAAAGATTTATGTAAAATAATCTATAAATAATCTATAAATTTACAGATAACTTACTTTAGACTAGAATTCCCGAGTCCTCACTCTGAAATCCAAAGTCCAATAAGAACTTATAGACAAATAAGAACTTACACATAATGAGAGATTTATGTAAAATAATCTATAAATAATCTATAAACTTACAGATAGCTTGCGTTAGACTGGAATTCGAGAGTCCTCACTCTAAATTCTTAGCTCACAATTTTCCAATTTAAGAATTATGGAAGATATTGAATATTTTGAGAGGAATTTTGGTGTCAGAAAGTAGGTAGTATAAAGATAAGGAAGTAAGTAATATAAAAGAAAAATAATTAAACGATATCTGAAACAATACAATGAAACGACAGCGTATTGGACAAAAAAATTACAGTGAAAAATTTAAGACTTTTACATTATTGTAGGAGAGAAGATATTTGTTCCCCGAATCGGATAACAAATCTTCCTCATCAATTACTGCGTGGCGTGGCAATCATCCACGTAGCAGATTTTTAAAAGTATTATCCATGTGTCTTTGAAATATACTTGGAGCTTGCTTTAACCCGAAGGGTACAATTGTCCATTGAAAATGTCCTTGAGGACAACTGAAGGTTGTAAGAGGTTTGGATTTTTTATTTGATTTTTTGGACATAAAGAGTATCTTCATTGGTCGATTGCTACTTGTAATCTTTCTTTAGTTTTTTCTAAAGTGGTGCTCTCATTTTGGCCAAATTCGGGATGAATGATTCGGCATAATTTAAATAATCTAAAAATCTATAAATTGTTTTTGGTCTGTAATTTCATTTGAAAATTTTAGATATGGGTCAGAATGTGATGCTTAAGTTGCTTGGAACCATAAGCTATCTCAATTCCTAAATGACCAATTTTTTTTTTTTTTGAATAATTCTGCCTTCTATTTAGATAAAACTATTACTTCTGTCTTAATTATTTCAGGCACGTGTAAGACATGAGATTCGTGACGTGGCAAATATCCACACAACAATCACCAAATAAACCCCCTCCCTCCCTCCTCCCTCCCTCCCCTCTTTTAAACCCCCCTATTTATGTAACCCCATGCCATATAACCCCACCCTGAATCTATTTATTTTCTTCTGAAATTTGTCACCCCCTCCCTCCTCGTCCCCCCCATTTGTTTAAACCCTCACCCCAAACAAATATAACCCACCCCTATGAACCCACCAAATTTATCACATCCCCAATAAATTTGGATGATTTTCTATTAATATAATTAAATTTATTAAATTAAAAATATATAATTTCTTATTATTATATTTATTGTATATATTTTTAAGAAATATTATATAATAATATTTATTGAGTTAAATATTATTTATATTATATAATAAATAATAAAATTAACATTATTTTTTTTATTAAGGTGATAGTTTTTCATCGCAAATTTATGTATTCAGACCTTTCGGTGAATTATTGTCGACACCAAACGTTGATATAACTGAGTTGTTTGGTAACAATTGAATAATATTTCATGTTTATATTTTTTTTTGTTTTATCGAATAATTGATAATGTACAATTATTGTGGTCCATGCTTTCTGCATTTTCTTTTGTTAAAATTTTTGTTCAGATATAATCGGTGAGGTCGTTGCCAATGATATTGCTTGGTCTAAAGACATGTTCGGAAGAACTATCAAACTGATTGACTTTGTGCTCGAAGAATTTGCATATTAATTATAATATTTATTGTGTATAGAATTAAAATATAATTTATTAGTGTATATTTAATAAGATGTGACAGTTCAATTTTTTTATGGGATAATTAGCTCATATACCCTTTTTTTTTATAAAAAGTTGATATATACCCTCTTTTTTAAATTTTTTATTCTTACCCACATCTAAATAATATTTATGAAAAATACATTCTTCTCTATTATATAATTTCTTTTAAAAATATTTATTTATTGCATAGTAGTGTACATACTTTATATAATATTCACTTTAGTCCTTCTATTTTTAATTATATTTCAATTAAGTCCTTCAAAAATTGCATCATAAGTCCTTAATCTTTTATATCTTTACACTTTGGTCCCCAACTTTTCAATTATCTTTCAATTAAGTCCTCCAAAAATTGCATCTTAGGTCCTTCAACTTTTTAAATATTTACACTTTAGTCCTCAAATTTTCAATTATCTTTCAGTTAAGTCCTCCAAAAATTGCATCTTAGGTCCTTCAATTTTTTAATCCTTACACTTTGATCCCCAAAATTTTCAATTATTTTCAATTTTTATTCTTACCCACGTCTAAATAATATTTATGAAAAATACATTTCTTCTCTATTATATAAACTCTTTTAAAATATTTATTTATTGCATAGTAGTGTATGTACTTTATATAATATTTATTTTAGTCCTTATATTTTCAATTATATTAAAATTAAGTTCTTCAAAATTACATCTTAGGTCCTTCATCTTTTACATCTTTACACTTTGGTCCCTAAATTTTAATTATCTTTCGATTCAGTCCTCCAAAAAATGCATCTTAGGTCCTTCAACTTTTACATCTTTACACTTTGATCCCCAAATTTTCAAATATCTCTCGCTTAAGTCCTCCAAAATTGCATCTTAGGTCCTTCAATTTTTACATCCTTACACTTTGATCCCCAAATTTTCAATTATTTTCAATTTTTATTCTTACCCACGTCTAAATAATATTTATGAAAAATACATTTCTTCTCTATTATATAAACTCTTTTAAAATATTTATTTATTGCATAGTAGTCTATGTACTTTATATAATATTCACTTTAGTCCTTATATTTTTAATTATATTTCAATTAAGTCCTTCAAAAATTGTATATTAGGTCCTTAATCTTTTACATCTTTACAATTTGGTCCTCAAATTTTTAATTATCTTTCGCTTAAGTCCTCCAAAAATTGCATCTTAGGTCTTTCAACTTTTACATCCTTACACTTTGATCCCCAAATTTTCAATTATCTTTCGCTTAAATCCTCCAAAAATGCATCTTAGATTTGGTAACATATGTGTTACCCGTGTTAAATTGATTTTAATGAAATTGAGGAAGTAACATATAATAACAAATACGGTAACATATATATTACCCACAGTAAAAATATTGTTTTTAAAAATAAAATTAGAAATATTTGATTTTACCAAACTAATGTATTTTTTAAAAATATTTACAAGGAGATAAATCATAAAATAGCATATGTATTGAAAATGAGGAAGTAACATAAGGTAACACATGTTATAACACATGTGTTACTCATGTCAAATTAATTTTAATGAAATTGAGGAAGTAACATAGAATATAATTTGATTTTAGACCAAACTAATGTATTTTTTTAAAAACATTTACAATGAGATAAATCATAAAATAGTAATTGTATTGAAAATGAGGAAGTAACATAGGGTAACATATGTGTTACCCATGTCAAATTGTTGATATTAAAAATGAAAAAATTAAATATATTATTTTTATTTAACATAATACGTAATTCAAAAAATTATAGAAGGATATAATTTGCTAAAAATTGATTTTAATGAAATTGAGTAAGTAACATAAGTTAACAAATATGGTAACATATATGTTACCCGCGTAAAAGTATTGTTTTCAAAAATAAAAATTAGAAATATTTGATTGTAGACCTAAATTAATGTATTTTTAAATACATTTACAAGAATCTAAATTATACAATAGTAATTTTATAGAAAATGAAGAAGTAACATAGGGTAACATATGTGTTACCCACGTCAAATTGTTGATATTAAAAGTAAATAAATTAAATATATTATTTTTATTTATAATAATTCATATTTCAGAAAATTATAGAATGATATAATTTGCTAAAAATTGATTTTTATGAAATTGAGGAAATAACATAAGTTAACAAATATGGTAACATATATGTTACCCGCGTAAAAATATTGTTTTCAAAAATAAAAATTAGAAATATTTGATTTTAGATGAAACTAATGTATTTTTTAAAAACATTTACAAGAATATAAATGATAAAATAGTAATTGTATAGAAATTGAGGAAGTAACATAGGGTAATGTGTTGTCCGTGTCAAATTGATTTTAATGAAATTGAGGGAGTAACATAGGTTAACAAATATGGTAACATATATGTTACCCACATAAAAGTATTGTTTTAAAAAATAAAAATTGGAAATATTTGATTTTGGACCTAAACTAATGTATTTTTAAAAATATTTACAAAGAGATAAATCATAAAATAGCAATTGTATTGAAAATGAGGATGTAACATAGGGTAACAAATGTGGTAACATATGTGTTACCCGTGTTAAATTGATTTTAATGAAATTGAGGGAGTAACATAGGTTAACAAATACGGTAACATATATGTTACCCACGTAAAAATATTGTTTTTAAAAATAAAAATTGGAAATATTTGATTTTGGACGAAACTAATGTATTTTTTAAAAACATTTACAAGGAAATAAATCATAAAATAGCAATTGTAGTGAAAATGAGGAAGTAACATTGGGTAACAACTGTGGTAACATATATGTTACCCGTGTCAAATTGATTTTAATGAAATTGAGAAAGTAACATAGGTTAACAAATATTGTAACATATATGTTACCCACGTAAAAGTATTGTTTTCAAAGTTAAAATTTGAAAATATTTGATTTTAGACTAAGCTAATGTAGTTTTAAAAATATTTACGAGATAAATCATAAAATAACACTTGTATTGAAAATGAGGAAGTGACATAGGATAACACATGTGGTAACATATGTGTTATCCATGTCAAATTAATTTTGATGAAATTGAGGAAGTAATATAGGTTATCAAATACGGTAACATATATGTTACACGCATAAAAAATCTTGTTCTATAAAATAAAATTTGAAAATATTTTATTTTTGACAAATTAATGTATTTTTAAAGATATTTACAAGGAGATAAATCATAAAATTACAATTGTATTGAAAATAAGGAAGTAACATAGGGTAACACATGTGATAACACATGTGTTACCCGTGTCAAATTGATTTTAATGAAATTGAGGAAGTAACATATGTTAACAAATACAAGAATATGTATGTTACTCACGTAAAAGTATGGTTTTCAATAATAAAAATTTAGAAATATTTGATTTTAAACCAAATAAATGTAGTTTTTAAAAATATTTATAAGGAGATAAATCATAAAATAGCAATTGTATTGAAACGAGGAAGTAACCTATGCGGGTAACACATGTGTTACCCTTGTCAAATTGATTTTAATGAAATTGAGGAAGTAGCATAGGTTAAGAAATACGGTAACATATATGTTACCACGTAAAAGTTTTGTTTTCAAAATTAAAATTAAGAAATATTTGATTTTAGACCAAACTAATGTAGTTTTTAAAAAACATTTACAAGGAGATAAATCTTAAAATAGCAATTGTATTGAAAATGAAGAAGTAACATAGGGTAACACATGTGGTAACATATGTGTTACCCGTGTCAAATTGATTTTAATGAAATTGAGGAAGTAACATATGTTAACAAATACGGTAACATATATTTACCTACGTAAAATTATTGTTTTAAAAATAAAAATTGGAAATATTTGATTTTAGACCAAAATAATGTATTTTTTAAAAACATTTATAAAGAGATAAATTATAAAATAACAATTGTAGTGAAAATGAAGATGTAATATAGGGTAACACATGTGGTAACATATGTGTTACCCGTGTCAAATTGATTTTAATGAAATTGAGGAAGTAACATAGGGTAACAAATTCAAGAATATATATGTTACCCGCGTAAAAGAATTACTTTTTGAAAATAAAATTTTGAAATATTTGATTTTAGACCAAACTAATGTAGTTTTTGAAAAATATTTAAAAGGAGATAAATTATAAGATAGCAATTATAAAGTGTCTTTAAAATAAATACAAAGTATTGATTTTATTGCAAATGAAAGAACTAACACATAGTGACATAACAATTTGATCTTCTCCACTATATAGGAGATTTATTTAAATTTCCATCAATATTTGGAGGCACAAAAAATGTTTTGATATTAAAATCAAACACTAGTGTCCAGGTGACAAAATAATTTTTTTTCACTAGGTGGAGAAGAACATAATAAAGTAACATATATGTTACTAATATAAAATATTGTTTTTAAATAAAAATTGAAATATTGATTTTAAATGTAAAGAATGTATTTTTAAAAATTTATAAAAATAGAGAAATGATAAAATATTGATTTTAATGAAAAATAAAGAAGTAACATATAGTAACATATATATGTTACCCGTGTAAAAATTTGTTTTAAAACAAAAAAATTGAAATATTAATTTTAAAGAAGAATAATGTATTTTTAAATAATTATAAACTATTGATTTTATTGCAAATGAGCAAGTAACACATAGTAATATATATGTTACTAGTATAAAAATATTTTTTAAAATAAAATTTGAAATATTGATTTTAAATAAAAATAATGTATTTTTAAAAATTTATAAAAATAGAGAAATGGTAAAATATTGATTTTAATGAAAAATGAGGAAGTAACATATATGTTACCCGTGTAAAAATGTTGTTTTGAAAAAAAATTGAAATTTTAATTTTAAAGAAATATGACGAATTTTTTAAATAATTATAAAATATTGATTTTATTACAAATGAGCAAGTAACACATAGTAACATATATGTTACTAGTATAAAAATATTTTGTTAAAAAAATTGAAAATTTGATTTTAAATGAAAATAATATATTTTTAAAATATTAATAAAATTAGAGAAATGGTAAAATATTGATTCTAATGAAATATGAAGAAGTAATATATATAGTAACATAAATGTTACCTATGTAAAAAATATTGTTTTTCAATTAAAAATTAAAATATTAATTTTAAATGAAAACAACATATTTTTTTAAAAAATAATAAAATGAGTAAATTATAAAGTATTAATTCAATGAAAATAATGAAATAACACATATATTACTTCGTGTAAAAATATTGTTTTTCAAATTAAAAAATAAAAATATTGATTTTATGAAAATCACAGTATTTTAAACAATTATCAAAGAAAATAATTGTAAAATATGATTATAGTTATTATTATATTTAAAATAGTATACAAATATGATACAAATATGATAGTAGGTGGTGGTAACATCGTGTTAATTTGATTTAAATTAAAGTAACATATGTGTACCATAATTTAAAATAGTATATAAATATTTATTTTGTTCGTTTAGATGAAAATTCAGTGTAAAGTCAAAGATTTAATTGAAAGTCTGACTTTATTTTGACCACTAAAATTACACTTATTTTGGCCCTAAAATCAAGGATTTGGAGGACCAAACTTTGAACATGTATAAAGTTGAAGGATCTAAGATGCAAATTTTAGAGGACTTAATCGAAAGATAATTGAAAATTTGGGGACCAAAGTGTAAAGATATAAAAAGTTGAAGGACCTAAGGTGCAATTTTAGAGGACTTAACTGAAAGATAATTAAAAATTTGGGGACTAAAGTGTAAAGATGTAAAAGATTAAGGACCTAAGATGTAATTTTTGATGACTTAATTAAAATATAATTAAAAATATAAGGACTAAAGTGAATATTATATAAAGTACATAGACTACTATACAATAAATAAATGCCACATCATCATTCCACATTATAATATATTGTTTTTAATTAAATGAGGTATTTTTTAAATCAAACCAAGAAAATAAGGTATTTTTTGAATAATAAAAAAAAAAGGTATTTTTCAACTTTTTTACAAAAAGTAGGGCTCTTGTCAACTTTGCCCTCTTTTATATGCATAATTTAAACAGGAAAAATTGATTGTCTTGCACTTTGTGGGGGTGATTATACTATGAAGTTAATAATATTTTGGAATCTGATAATTCGGAACCAGTAATTATGTTACTTTAGATTTGTTGTGCAAAAAAATTCAGATGTTGGTTCGAGGTGTTATTTGTTTTGTGTAATAGTTGATTATTTTGACGTAGTTGATTAATACATAGTTTCATGAATTGCAAATGATGTCAAAATATGTAATATATACTATGTTTTGAAAGTTATAGTCAATGCTCAAATCGATGAAGTTAAAGAATTTCGTGACAAGTACAACTAATAATATTTTTTTAATATCTATATTTATTTTTCTTATTTTTTTCACCATTTTTATTAATAATTTTCATATATTTTTCTAATGACTTCTTATAAATCCATTGTAAGGCTATTCACTGAAAAGAATGTATCTCTCAAAGGATAAGTCAGATATTTTCCACTTCTATTTACTCTATTTCTTACGACCTTGCAAGTGGGGCCAGCAAGGTGAAGACTATTAAGCAATTATTTGACTCATTAGAGGTAAATATATTATACGCAAGAAAATCATGTTATTGTGTAATTGATTTAGTTAGTTAAAAACTTTGTCATATTTTTTTTTAGATGGACAATTGTTGGGTTTTTGTTACTATTATAGCTATCGAAAGTGATCGAGATTGGTGGTATCTATCTTGTAAGAAGTGTTCGAAAAAAATCAATACTGAAGGTACAAGAATTTTTTGTGAAAAGTGCGACCGTTTTGACATCGCTGGAAATCCTAGGTAAAACAATCTTTCATCATTTAACTAGACCCTTTATTATTATTCATCGCTGGACATAAAGTGTTCATTTCAAGAATGACTTTAACTCTATCAGATCCAAGATTTCCTTTTAAATTTTAAAGAAGGCAATATCTTTTGATTATCTCATATGTTATAACTATTAACAAGAGTCAAAGTCAATCGCTATTGCATGTAGAACTTTATGTGAAAAGACCAGTTTTTAGAACAACTTTATGTTGCAGTCTCCAGAGTTACAAACCGTGCATAATTGAAGATACTAATTTATGATAGAGATGGAGCATCATCCAATTCAACCACAAATGTTGTCTTCAAATAAGTTTTCCATAATTTGAATTAGCTATGTTGAATTTTAAACTTTCATTGAAATAACATTATGTAATATTTTGTTATTTAAATGATGCTTTTGCATTTGATCTGATTATAATCAATTCACTTTTATATTTTTTTATCGACATGATTATCATACAACACAAATTCATGCATCGCACGGGTGAAAAATTAGTATACATATATACATACTAGTTGTTGATACAAGCGTTGCACGTAGGCTGCACATATGCATTGCTTAAATATATATGTATAAAAAAATAAATGTATAATACGTAAATAATAAATATGAAAAACATATTTTTGAACATACTATTTAATACAATTAATTAAGTAAAATGTTGAAATTCTATTAATAACAGAAGAACCAAATAAACACATGTTCGTATAAAAAAAAATTAAATAACTCATACAAAAAAAAAATTTAAATAACTAAGGTTTCTAAACGACCTTTGGATGTTGGTAAAGCGGTGTGGTAAAATGACCATTTTTATATATTTATTCAATCGCACCACTTCGAGAATTTAAACATTCTTCAAACTCGGCTTCAAGTTTTTCAACTTTTTTACTAATGACCCAAAAGCCAAATATTAAAGAATTGTGTACAATTTGCTTATAATATCAAATAAAAATAAAAATAAAAAAGATTGGTGAAAAATTGAATGAAAATCTAGACGAATATGTGAATAGTAAAAAAAATAAGAAAAAAAATTAAGGAAAAATATAATAGCATTTTTTTTATAATAATCTGTAATATTGTAAAATAATATTAAAAAAAATTAGTAAAAATTTGAATGAAAAGATGTAAAAGAAAAATACATAAAGAAAAAAAATTTGTGATTAGCACACAACTCAATAATTTGGTCGTCTATCAAAGTAATGTAATTTTGCCGAAAATGAAAAAAAAAAAATGAAAAGGGGTGGAGCGGGTGAATTTTTGAAGAAAATGAAGTTATTTTATACTTTTTAAAAGTTGTAAGACTTCATTTACAATTTTATTTTTTATTTTTTTAAATATGAGGGTAAAACCGTTAAAATATGTCAAAATGATGTGATTTGCAACAAAATTCAAAGGTTGGAGATGGCCAATACTAAAAAAAGTTATGGGTAAATTTGTTATAAATTAAAAAGATTGAGGACCAAAAGTACAAATTACCAATAAATAAATAAATAAATGGGACACACAACACATTTATAAAAAAAATAAAAATAAAAATAAAAATTGGTTTGCTTGTCGTCAAGCATTTATAAAAAAATAAAAATTAAATTTACCAAAAAAAACAAAAAAGGTGATGGGCTAAAGCCTACATAACCTCAATTTAATTTAAAAAAAAAAAAAATTTAGACAAGAACAACAACAACCAAAAAAAAAAAAAAAAATTGGTCTTGTCGAGTAACTCGACAAGAACAGCAACACCAAAAAAAAAAGTTGGTTTTGTTGAGTTACTCGACAAGAACAACAACCACAAAAAAAAAAAAAAATCAACCAAAAAAAAAGTTGGTCTTGTCGAGTTACTCGACAAGAAGAACAACATCTACAAAAAAAAATTGGTCTTGTCGAGTTACTCAACAAGAACAACAACAAAATAAATAAATAAATAAAATTTGTTCTTATTCAACAAGAACAGCAACAATAAAAAAATGTTAAAAAAGAATTGTTCTTATCGAGTACCACCCACAGAAATAAAATTTGTTCTTACTCAACAAGAACAAAAAAAAAAAAAAAAAATATGACTCAAATTTTTTTGTGATCTTTAATTTTTCTTAGCATTTTCATTATGCAGAGTTATACAACAAAGAACAGAAAGACAGTTTCTCAAAAATTTCCATGTTAAAACAGATTTATCACCTTCAGAAATGAGTAAGTAATTCTAGCTAAGGCTCCAATATTATGTCCAATCCAAACGATGATGAAAGATTATAGTGATAGTAAAGCGTTAATGAACAAAATGAACAACTTTTTTCTATAGACTAATTTCAGAATAACAGCAAGTTGGAAGCATAAACATTTTCAACATATTCACAGTGATTGTATTTACACTAAGCAATCGGTTTTATATGTAAAGTCTCCTAGAGCAGTGGTCAACACACGCCTAACACATAACATGAAGAACAAACTTCATGCTATGTTCTGCTGAATTATTACACAACTTCATCCCATTGTCACATAACATGAAGAACAAACTTCATGCTATGTTCTGCTGAATTATTAGAGAACTTCATCCCATTGTCATGAAATCAAAGCTTTCACCTAACAGTCTCCTCGTACTTTATGCAATACTTGGAAGTTCTACTTCTTAGAAGTAGAGCGTATGATTCAACAATAACAATGTAGCAGTAATCATGTTCGGAGACACTGCAGCTTCACATATTTTGGAGAGAGGAAAGCCACTATCCCACGTACTTCTTGCCTTCTACAACAAAAACAAATTGCAAGCGAAACTCAGTTCCTTCCTATAGACGTCACTTTCGGTTCAAACAATACTGAAACATGAGATATTTACTCAGTTGAGAGAAAAGAAATAAGTTATATAACCACTCCTGGTCTACCGAATTTAATCTACAAAGAATATGTAACACCCAGTTTAATTTTCAATCTAAGTAGTTTAAGACCTCAAAACTTGAACCAATAAAATGGCATATGGCTTAAAAAATACAAATAAAAGGTTAAATACATAAAGATTGTGGCCCCTTCCTCTGGTTCCATCTACCAGTTGATTGGAAATGGAACATGTAAGCCTCAAATAAAACCAACGTGCAAGAGAGAAGAGAAAACTCAAACTTCAATTATATAAACCGTCAAAAAACTTTTCCTGCTATTAATCTAGCAACGCCATTTATCCAATAATAGACATGACATGGGCAAAGTGCACATGAATCAGCATACCACTATCTTATGGACCCATCCAACAATGAGTAACGACAAATCTAAGAAACCTTCTAATAGAGAACAAGATTCCACACCCACCAAGGAATATACAACAAAGCTGTGGTCCCTGTGAGAGAAAAGAGTTAAACTTAAAATGTGTACTAATTTAAGAAAGTGATAACCAGAGCCCATGTGCTCCCACATCCAAAACTGGTAAGGTTTTTAAAACAGAACATTACAAATCTTTAAACTGTCAATGTAAAAACTCAGCTCCTCTAATATTCTCAACTATAGAAGTTGAGAAAATGGGGAAAATTACTTACTTTATGTGTTCCTATTAAATTCTTCTTATCTTAATTTCAAACTTAGGTGAAGATTAAGTTCATCTCTAATTTTGGACATATTAAGAATTATTTGAAAACATGTAGTTTTACAGGGATAATAAGAAAAATATTAAGAATAATTGATTGCTTTTACATTTGTGCCTAAAGTTTAAGATGAAAACTACCTATTACCAAAATAGAAAAAAAGAAGAAGATAAGAATTGTGTAAATAAGGAGTTAAGGAGAACTGCATACCAAATGCTTGATGGAGCACCTCTAAGGCTAGTGAGACCCATAATTCCTAGCAAACATCACAGACAACTTAAATTAGATGCCTAATTAGTCAATCAACCCCATTTGATCAAAGAATGGTAAGATGCAAATAAACAGCATTGGTCATATAGGTGCCATACGAAAACATAAGAATTGACAAATATCTACTATAAATAAGAACATTAACAATTGCCTCCTTTAGGTAATTGACGAATGGTTGTATCTTGCCTCCGAGAATTGGAACCTTCTTCTTAATCAATAATCACAAATAAAAAATAAATCAAGCTTGATTCAAAACATAACAATCATTGTACAACTCAATATCTCACCTGTGACTTTATAGCACATTTCAAACGCCATTGCTTCTCATTTTTCGCTTCAAATCTCTACATAGAAAGTGGTAGAAACAATTAAAAACTTCATAAATAATTTGTAGCTCAAAAAATGATTAAAACATAATATAAAAAATTAACAGAAATTAATTTTTAAACCCAATTTCATTGGAATTGAAGATAAACTTTGATTAAAAAATACAAATGAACCGTGCAAAGATACAAAGACAACTATTTGCCTCATAATACAACTCAATCAGAAAACTCCAAATCAAAAACTCTAAAAACCATACACATAGAACCCGACCAGAAGAAACACCAAATCTACGAAGCCAACAAATATAGGGATATTTTTTCGAAAACACAACAAATGGAAACTACAATAGGGTAGAATATGTATACCCCATTAGCCAAAAGTCGAGGTCCACACTAAAACACATTATCTTCTCTAGTGGCTCTCGTGACTCTCGTCTCTGTGTTCTATCTGGCAACAGCGGCCGCCTTATGCAACGACATGGAAGCAATTTTGGCCACGGCCACCAGTTGTTGGCCAAATCCTTAGTAATGACATTGCCTTTTTGAATAATACTGCCATTTAAATTGAAAAAGGTGAAATTGGGAATTGAACACTGGAGGCAGTGAAAGCTAGTAGAGGAGGGAGTAGACGCAGGAGAGGTGGGCAATTGAGGGATAGTGGAGGACCAACGGCAGAAACGAAGGTTGAGTTGTGGTAAGGACTTTTTTGATGAGCGAGAGTTTTTTGGGTGAAATGTTGGCTCTCTTCGTTCTCATAACGATGGCGTATTGGACGAAAAAACTAAAGTAAAAAATTTAAGGCTTTTATATTATTGTAAGGATATCCTTGTTGGTACTTATACTTCATCATTGCTCTTAATTCGAAATATATATTTATATATCCTTGTTGGCACTTGTACTTCATCATTGCAAGCAAGTAGATGCTAAACAAATATTCTCAAATTAGTGTAGTACAATAATCATAGTCATTTGATGAGTTTGGATTAATAACTAACGTACGTATCTTGAATTTCATGGTTTAATTTATTGAATTTTAGAGCACCTCCAACAAACTCATTAATTTAAAGAGTCAACACTTAAAAATCTATTCTAATAGACTCTTTAATTTAATATTTTAATTTAGAGAGTGAGTTTGGTTCTCTAAATTTGGAGAGCCAAACCCACTTTTTATTATTAAATGTATTGAAATAATTTCAATTTCTAATACTTGATTTATTGACTTTAATTAAATAATACATACAAATTGGGAGAGAAACATATAAAAAGAAAAGAAAGAAAGTGCAGAGAGAAAGATATTAAATGCTTCATGGAAGAGGTGAAATGAAGAGCATGTGTAAATTGATTTTTATTAGTATTTTTATGTTAAATAAAAATGTAATAAGATTAGTTCAAGTTGTGTAATAATTTTTATTTAATAAAAATGTAATAAAATTTTATTTTTATTTGACATGTCATGTATAATTTTTATTTGATAAGTCGTGTGATTGTGGGTATATAATTTTCTCAATAGAGTGTGTACATACTATTGAATATTTTTTTTGAATGCTCACGTTCCAAATTATTTTATTTACCAGATTTAGTAGTTTGGCAGCGGCATGACAGCAAGTGGTAGTGACTGATAAAAATTATTATTTTTATTTACCAAATTTTATTTTATTAGTATTTAACATAAAAATACTAATAAAAATTAATTTACATATTATGTATTTTATTTTTGAACGAAAATAAAACGATAAATTAAAATATGAAGAATATAGTTGGATATCTAATATATGTAATTAATAAACATATAGTTAATAATATATGTAGTTAATAAACATATAGCTCAAATAAATAAAAGTATTTGAACATCAAGTTTGTGACAAAATTATTTTTTTATACAACAATAAAATAAAAGTTTAAATTTAAAATAATATAATTACTTAATAATAAAAATAATAATTTTATTTGACATGTTTATTATTAAAGTGTTAGTTCTAAAAAAAACTCATTAGTTTTCTTTAATTTTTTATAAAAATATAAAAGTATTGGACCTATTTGTACATTTTGTAATGATTAAGAATCTACGTAGAATTTCTTCTAGTTAAAACTAATGACATATTTGTCTTTTTCATCTCATAAGGATTAATTTCGCACCAAAATACTGATTAGGGACTTGTATATCAAAAAATAAACGTTAGGGACCAATTCCACACTAAGGGCAAATGTACCATTTGCGCCAAAATCCCTTATTCATTTATAGTCTTGGGGATTATTGGATTATATGCTGCGTTCAAGTTTTATGACAGTAGAAACATAACCAACTTGTATAGCTTCCAAGTTGTAGTCATTCTTCTCCAAGGACTGCCACGACAAGGTGAACAATGAGTATTATCGTGAAATTTGGACAACAAGTTAACAATGCATTTAAGATCAAATCCAACGGTTAAGACTAAGATCAAACAGTTATTTTAGGAAGAATTATTATTTGAACAATGATGATTTGGTAGAATACTTTCTTTGTTGTTTTTTAGTAGTATTGTTGAGAGAGTTATGCTTGGGGTATATTTGTAGTATTGCTTTTGAGGACTTCCTTCTTTGATAGACGAAGATTATTTGTATGCCACGAATAGTTTAGTTCTTGATGATTTTGGTGTGCCTTTAATGGTATCTAGGGAACAACATGGTACCTATTATTGTTGATTATAGTGGAAAATTAATTGATTTTAGTTGTGGACGTAGGCACGTTGTCGAACCACGTTAAATATTGTATTATTTATTTCGCGCATTATTTAGTTTGGTTATTATTCTATTTCATTAATTCTGATTGGGTTTACACAAGAAAGGGAAAATCTTTTTTCCGTTGCTTTGTTTCTAATATATCATGTTCGATATATTGGTTATTGGTTGTATTTCTCCAACAAGTGGTATTAGAGTTTCGGTTGTTGTTGTTTTGGGATTCTTTTGTTGAACGATGGAGGTTAATACAAGTAGAATGATTATTATGAATGGTTCAAATTATCATATTTAGAAAGGAAAAATGGAAGATCTTCTTTATGTGAAGAACTATTATCAACCAGTATTTTTTTAGTAAGAACTTGATAATAAGACCATTGATGAGTGGAACTTACTTTATCGGCAAGTATATGGTTACATTAGGCAATTGGTGAATGATAATGTGTTGAACCATATCAGTGAAGAAACTCATACACGTAGTTTGTGGAGTATGCTTGAGCAATTATATGCTCGAAATACCAGAAATAATAAACTGTTGTTGATAAAACAGATTATGACTTTGAAGTATGGGAATGGAACTCCTTTGACAGACCATCTCAATGCATTCTAGGGTATTGTGGCTTCTTGGTGCTTTGTCGGCTTCTTGGAAAACATTTAGAACTTCATTGTTTAACTCAGCCTCAGATGGTGTGATCTCAATAGATTTAGTCGAAAGTAGTCTCTTGAATGAAGAGATGGGGAAAAATATGCATGGGTACTTTTCACAATCAGGTGCTTTGGTTGTTGAGAATAGGAGAGAAGTCAAGGTTGAGATCTGAAGAATAGAGATATGAACAGAGACAAGTCTAACAAGCATGTCGATGTTGAGTGTTATCATTGTGGTAAAAATGGGCACATCAAGAAGTTTTGCCAACAGTTAAAGAAAGACAACAAAAATGAGAAAGGTAAAGAAAAGATGAAAGATGAGGATGCCGATGTTGATCGAACTTCTACCGTTGTAGATGATTTCTATATCGTCTACGATGATGATGTTACCAATTTAGCTTGTCATAAGACTTCTTGGATAGTTGGCATTGGTGCTTTCTTTCATATTACATCTTAGAAAAAATTCTTCATATATTATACATTTGGTGAATACACAACTGTAAAAATGAGAAATGGTTGCTTGGTAAAAGTTTTGGGTATTGGAGATGTAAGGTTGGAAACCAACAATGGTATAAGATTGATTCTCAAAGATGTAAAGCATGTTCCTAACATGCAATTGAGTTTGATTTCTATCGGTAGACTTGATGATGATGGGTATTACAACTATTTCGATAATGGTAAGTGGAAACTTACAAAAGATGCCATGGTTGTGGCCAGTGGTAGATAATATTCATCATTGTACTTGTTGAAGGCAAAGCTCTCCAAAGACATTATCAATGTAGTGGAGAATGAGAAAGCAGTTGACTTTAGTCACAATATGCCAACCTACAAGGGTGTGAAGGGAAGTAAACTACTAGTCAAAAAGAAACTTGGATCCGGAATGAAGAGTGTATAGTTGCAAAAATATTCTTGTTGCTTGATTATGAAAGAAAAGAAAGTTACCTTCAAGTGTCCCACTGTAGATGTACACTGTGGGAAAGAAAATGATAGACACAAGCAACTACCGTTCTTAAAAGTTTCAACAACTATTCATGTAAAGCGGTCAACGTAGACGATTCTACGTGTTACTCTCCTGAAAACTATGGATTAATTATTGATAAGGGAGAGTCAAAGATTTCTAGAGAAGTTGCAGAAGATGAACACAAAGAGGAATTGGTTATTGTCTTGTCAATGGGGGAGAACTTTGATGTTTGGCGACCCATCACAGGGATGATGAGTCCTTCCACGACATGAGGTGGTTGGGAGAGATTGTTGGGTATTCATCCTATGTCCTAGGGTAGATCAAAGGCCCAGGCCTAACAAATTAGTCCAAATTAAAGAGGCCTAATAATAATCAATTTGGTGTAGCAAAGACTTTTATTCTAATTGTGATTAGAATAAGATTTACTTGCATCGATGAAAATTGAAGAAGGAAAGTCCCAATAGGACATTATTTTATGCCTTAATTAACATTATAAATTAAGGTATTAGGAATTATAATCTGTGTCTCCAGGTGTCTCCATGTGTGATTGTATGAAGGAGATAACCCAACTCACCCAAAATAGAAAGAAAATTCGAGAGCAACACTATAGCAAATTCGCAGAATCTGGACTGCCTACGTAGCAGTAATGAAACGTTGATATCTCAGCGTTCCATGGTCCGATCATCGTGAACATTGGACAGAAAGTTAACAACGCATTTAAGATCAAATATAACGGTTAAGATCAAGATCAAACGATTATTTCGAGAAGAATTATTATCCAAAAAATGACGATTTGGTGATATACTTTCTTTGTTATTTTTTAGTAGTGTTATTGAGAGAGTTTTGCTTGGGTATATTTTTAATATTGCTTTTAAAGAATTCCATCTTTGATAGACGAATATTATTTGTATGCCAATAATGGTTTGATGATTTTGAATGCCTCTAGTGGTATTTAAGGAACAACATTGTACTCATTATTGTTGATTAAAGTGGAAAATTAACTGTTGTTAGGTTGTTGACGTAGGCACGTTGCCAAACTATGTTAAATATTGTGTCATTTATTTTGCGCATTATTTAGTTTGGTTATTATTCTATTTCACTAATTTCAATTAGGTTTACACAAGAAATGAAAAATCTTTATTTCACTGCTTTGTTTCTAATATATCATGTTTGATATAATAGTTATTGGTTAAATTTTCCCAACAAATCATTGTAGTCATGACCATTGTCATCATGATGACGGATCCCACCTCCGATTCCAAAATTGCAAGGGGACATTTTTGAAGTGACAAACGACTGAATGGAGTTGGTGGAGATAGCACTAGCAATGACGATTGAATATCGAAGAGTGTGAGGTTGGTAGAGACCAAAGGTTCTCAGAGTTGGAGAGTTGAACTTGCTTTCAACGTTATTTGGACATTTTGATGAACAATGTAAACTTTGTTGCACTCGAGACTTTTCGTTTGAAACATTTTTTACATGTTCTTTCACGGGTAATGATAATATTCTTTTTGTTGTTTTACTTTTCCCAATGTATATCATGTCCTAATTGAAAATTTTGAAATGTACCCAAAGTAAAGGGTGTATTGAAAATATGATAATTTTTTATAATATTTGTAAATATGTTATTTTTTAGATGTAAAATTTTAAATATATTATTTTGTAAAAATAAATACTTTTTGTATGATTAAGATTTAATGTCAATAATTTATAAGAGAAGCTATCAATCCAAATATTTTGATATAAAAAATACATCGACAAAAAATTTGTCGACATCGATAATATTTGGTCGATATAAACCAAATAATGTCAATGTCGACAATTTTTTTGTCGATGATGTCGACAAAATAGGCATAGACATAGTAGATACTAAATTAGTATCTTTTTTATACCGCCCATTTTGTCAATGTTAAAATGAGAACTAATTTGATTCTTATTTTGTCGATGTCGATAAAATGAGCCACATAGGACAAAATTTGGTTCCCATTTTGTCGATGTCAACAAAATGATAATTTATTTTGTCAACGAAGAGACGAGTTTTGTACTCTCTTTTTTGCATGTTTTCGACAAAATATAACCAATTTTATTCTTCAACAACAAAATATACCAACAAATTATATCGAAAAAATTTGTAATTTAAAATCAATATTTAATACAATCCACTAATATACAAATATCGATAAAAATTATCCAACAACATAAAATATATCAACAATAAAAAAAATAAAGATATAATATATTAAATTTAAGTTTCATGTAATCTACATAAAAAAAAATATACTAATTTTTTCAAATTTTAATAACTTATAATTGATTTCAAAATTTTCAAATCATTCGACTTCTTAAATAGCTCAAAAATCAGTGACAGATGTGACAATATATTTGAATGTGGGATAAGAATGAGAGAATACAACCACAAAAATAACAAAGTGGGGTGGGAAATGAAGTTTATGGCAGCGGAATGGTGAAAAAAGTGAAGAGAGAGAGTGAGAGAGAGAGAGAGAGAGAGAGAGAGTGTGTGTGTGTGTGTGTGTGTGTGTGTGTGTGTGTTTAAGTTAGAGAGAGAGATAGTAAGATTGAGAATATAAGAAAATGAATATAATAGATATTGAACTAGTAATCTAATGGTAATTTTGTTTAAACTCTTTAAATTTAGTTAATTCATCAAATGTTATAATAAAATAGATATATTTCAAAATACACTTAGGGCTTGCTTGGGAGTTTTTTTTTTCATCGGTTTTAATCAGTTTTAGATGGTACCGTTTATGAAGTGTTAAAAAAACTGGTGCTTGTTAGTTTTTTAGAGCACTATTTTTGGACGATTTAAAACGGTGTAGTGTAATTTTGAGTGTATATCTTAAGCCCCAAAATTGGTGGTTTTTTACCGTTCTTCAAAATTTCTTCCAATTTTATCATTTCTCAAACAATTATTTTCAAACTTCTCTAAATTTAATGTTTGTAAAAATAAAACATATGCATACCAAAAAAAAAAAAAAAAAAAATGCAAGATCATTAATCTAATTTTATATTTTCAATGATAGGTCGATATATAAAATTTTTAAAATTAATTTTTTTTAATATATAGACATGTATATAATTTGATTCTTTTAAAAAAAATTAGAACCACTGAATAAAAAACTCTCAAGCATAGATTGGATCGTTTCAAAAATCGCTGCTAAAAACCATCCAAAACCATTCCACTAATAAACACTCAAAATCGATTTTTTAAAAAACCATCATAAGTGGTGACTTAAAACCGAGTCTCGATCGATGCTGCTCGGGTGGGCAAGAATTCCGTCTTACATTGTCTTGAGTTGTCAAGCGTGTGGGCGCTGATGATAAAAGTTGCAGATCAACAGCCCACATGCTGACAACTCAGCATGTGGGCAAGGATTTCCTGCCCACTGGGGCAGGAGATCTTTTCCCCTCTAAAACTACTTACAAGCAACTCTTAGATATTTTGTCCAATTCCCAGTAGACGTCATGGAAAGTCCACATTGACAGCAGCCATAGTAGAAAGTCGATGTACGACTCTTATAACTAGTCTATATGGCTATTTTCGTTGTGGAAATTTTGTATTAAAGTTATTAACAAAAAGTCTTGTACAACATTTATTGTTGCTAGATAGTGACGCATTTCAACTCCATCGTTTTTGGTCTTCTCCTTTGGAATTGGAGTATTCTAAAAGAAGACTATGAGACATTATTATTCAGAAAACCTCTCTCCAAAACGAAGTATCAAACCTGAATTTTAGCCATGGAATCACCCTTAATCTTGTTTTTTAAGGTACTCTTTGTTACAGTAACGCTAGAGCTTCAGGCCTATGGAAGTTTAGGTTGCTTTGAAGAAGAACGGATTGGACTATTGAAAATCAAAGATGCCTTCAACCATCCAAATGGTTCTGCTCTCTCTTCATGGGGTGGAGAGGGAATGGACTGTTGCATGTGGGAGAATGTCAAATGCGATGGAACCACAAAGAGGATCGTGCAAATTTTCCTCAACGGTACAAAGCCGATTGAGCTCGTTAAAAATGAAGGAGATTGGTACCTTGATTCTTCCTTGTTTCTTCCTTTTCAACAACTGCAGAACTTAAGCTTGAAAGGAAATTTCTTGAAAGGTCTCTGTTCATCCCTTCTTTAGTTTCTCTTTCCCTTTTTTGATTCGTAACAACATTAATGAGGTAAGAAAAAAGAACATAATTATTGTTTTTATTCACCACAGGTTTCCAAGGAGAATTGAGATCAAGGAAGTTAGAATATCTGGATTTAAGTTCGAACTGGCTAACTGAAATTCCATCCTTGAGTGCTGTGAAGTCCCTCAAGTTTCTAAATCTTAAAATGAATAGATTTACAAATTTATCTGATCACTTTCGAGGTACATCTCAAATTCAAGAAACTATTTCAACTTTATTTTTATTTAGCTTTAGAAGCTTGATTCTCTCTTGCTTTTGTGTTTTTTCATGACAGAATTAACAACTTTAAATAATTTAGAGATGTTAAGTTTGGCTTATAATGACATAAGCGGCAATATTCCCATGTCCATCGGCGCATTAACCACTCTCAAGTTCTTGTCTTTTGGAAACAATGAACTCAGTGGCACTTTACAAGAGGAAGGTAATTGCAAAACTACTATAATGTTTCCATTCATAGCATTATATGTTTATGTAATTCCCTTTTTACGAGCTATATGAGCACTGGTACTTGTTAGGATACATTAGGAAATGTTATGGAAGTTACAACTTCATAATGTTTTTAACTCATCCTGAATACTGTTACTTGACAAACATGATCTTCTAAATTGCATAGTGTTTGCTCCTACAGGCTTGTGCAAATTGAGAAACCTTCAAGAACTGGATCTGAGCAGGAATAGTTTTGAAGGGTTTATTCCTTCATGTCTCAGCAAATTTACATCCCTACGACTCCTAGAGCTTTCTGAGAATAGCTTTGTTGGAACCATTCCGTCCACTCTTTTTGTGAATCTCAAATCTTTAGAGTATGTATCACTTTCTTACAATCGTTTTGAGGGTTCATTTTCTTTCAGTTCATTCAGTGGGAACTCCAAACTTGAAGTCTTCGAACTTGATAGCCATAACAATAAATTGAAGGTAGACACAGAAAATCCACCTTGGACTCCTCTCTTTCAGTTAAAAGTACTCCGATTAACAAATTGTAAACTCAACGAGCCAAGAGGTACCATACCCAGCTTTCTTCTAAATCAATTTGACTTAAGAGTGGTCAACCTCAGTCACAATAACATGGTAGGAGAAGTCCCAAACTGGCTACTCACAAATAACAAAAATCTTGAGTTCCTCGGCCTGAGAAATAATATCTTGACAGGTGAGCTCTTGTTGCACCCTAATTCAAGAAATCTTGATATGTTTTGGCTTGACGTATCAATGAATCAAATTCATGGAATACTTCCACCCTACATCGGTTCTGTCTTTCCTATGTTGCTCTTTCTTAACATTTCTATGAATGCATTTCAAGGACCGATTCCTCCCTCTGTGGGTGATATGAGAAACCTCGACCTGCTAGACCTGTCGAGTAACAACTTCTCTGAAGAAGTACCAGAACAATTGTTCATGGGTTGTGTATCATTGACATTTTTGAAGCTTTCAAATAATAATTTGCAAGGACAATTACTCCCAGCAAAGTCGAACCTCACAAGTCTATTTTCCTTGTATTTGGATAGTAACCACTTCTCAGGAGAGATTTCACCAGGACTTTTTAATAGCACTTACTTGGGGTTGTTAGATTTAAGCAACAACTCAATCTCTGGTAAATTTCCTGATTGGATTGGAGATTTTTCGAATTTGGGTTCACTTGTCTTATCTAAGAATGCTATTGAGGGTCGTATACCAGAAAGCTTCTGCAGACTTCAACAGTTGAACTTTTTAGACCTTTCTTGGAATAATCTTCTCGGCGTCCTCCCTTCTTGTTCAAATCTATCCTCATTGAAATATTTACATTTGCAAGGGAATGAATTTGCTGGGCCTCTACCACATATTTTATCGAGATCATCTTCCCTTGTGACCCTTGATATTAGAGAAAATAAATTTTCTGGGGAAGTTCCTAATTGGATAGGCTCATTCTCGGGACTTCGAATTCTTCTTTTGAAAGGAAATAGTTTTGAAGGTTCCATTCCTCCTCAAATCTGCCAACTGAAAAACATTACCATAATGGACCTTTCTTCCAATAAATTTTCTGGGTCGATACCTACATGCTTATCTAGCATAGCATTGGGCATCACTAGAGCATTTGATGACACTTTTGTTACCAATGCATATGGGTGGACGTCTTATAGATCTTTTCGTACATATTCATATGAAAGTGAACTCAAAGTAAATCAATATGTTATGGGGATTTTTCACAACCGATGTGGAAGAAGAAATCGAATTTATATCAAAGAGTAGGTTTGAGTCCTACAAAGGGAACATTTTGTATTATATGTCTGGGGTTGATCTTTCGTGTAATAATCTTACCGGTTCCATTCCTATTGAGCTTGGGTACTTGAGTCATATTCATACTCTAAACTTGTCACACAACCATTTAACTGGAGTAATCCCAAAAACGTTTTCCAACATGAAGCAAATACAGAGTTTGGACCTCTCCTATAATAGCTTGAGTGGTCAAATCCCCCAGGAGTTGATACAGTTGAACTTCCTATCTGTCTTCTCAGTGGCTCATAACAACTTATCAGGGAGGATACCAGATAGGAAAGGTCAATTTGCAACCTTTGATGAAAGCAGCTACGAAGGTAATCCTCTCCTTAGTCGACCTCCACCTGAGAGAGGTGGCACGCGGAGCACAGAATTGAGTCAATTGACACCAGATTCGGAAGAAAGTGACTCATTCAGAGTGAGATTTTTGTGGAGTTTTATGGGTTCTTATGTTGTAGCATTCATAGGCATCATTGTCTTCCTCTACTTAAATTTTTACTTCAATAGGGAGGTAAACATCTTGTACCTATTGAAGCAGAAACTGGAGTTTAAAACATCTAGAACAACTGTGTAACTTACGTTCAAATTGTTCAATCTAAAATATATATTTGTATTACCGTAATCACTTAATTATCTCAATATTTAACTCTCTTAGGTCCAGATTAACAAGATGGGACCATTCAATCGCAGAAATTAAGTGCAAAAAGCAAAGAACACAAAGATATTTGACCCGTAGGCCCAAATGTCAATCAAAAGGCTTACTCATCCGTTAACATCCCCAATGAAATAAAGCTCCAAAAACACTAGCGAAAGGTTGTTCACAATGTGAATACAGAAGCATATCACTAAGAACTACACCACAAGATTCAGGGGCGGAGCCACATGATTGGGCCGTGGTTTAAAATAGATTGGGCCATAACAGAATTTTTTTTTTTTTTAATTAGCTACATTTTCAAGAAAATTTTTAGGACAGGCCCAACCCTGTCTGCACCCCTGAGAAGATCTCCAAACCCAAAGTTTCCCCAAGTTTCACCTTCACCGAAGGTAAGAACAATTAAACTTGTTAGGAAAAAAACTAGATAGTGTACAAATATAACAATATATTTTTCTCCTTTTTCAATTAAAATGAATGTTATCAACTCAACTCAATTATTTCTTATGCAAGCAATATAAAAACCAGAATAATAAATAAAGCTAAACAACACCAATGATTATTCTTTAACGTCGTAAAATCCTTTAAGAGAAAATCGATGGGGCAAACCGACAATAATTCACTATCAACCAAATGAGTATTACAATGTTTCTTTTCTAGATTTATGCCATAAATCAAGAGGTAATCCAACACACCAAATCAACAACACCTTATTGGCTCACTACAATAACCATCATCTAACACAATAGATGGAACTCCAAAAAATATAAAGCCAATAAAAAAAGAGAAATACCTCACCAAATAATCAATTGTGGAATACAAGAGATGAAAAGAAAGACCAAAATTTGTGCCCAAATTTTTCTTTGTCAAATAATTCTTTTTCTTCTCCTTTTTAATCTCTTTGTGCGCCTTTTGTTTCTCACTGCTGCTGGTATATTTTCTGATCTCTGCCTCTACATATATGTTCTCTGTATGTGTGTGTGTGTGTGTGTGTGTGTGTATATATATATATATTCAGAGTCCCAGGAAGAACTTTTGGTCCAATAGAAAACCAATTTCAATCTATTAAGAATTCCTTGGACCAAAATTGCAAGCTTAGTAAGAATTTGACTTAGATTCAAAACTATTTAATTCTCATGGCTGGATCTATTTAATTAATAAAAAAAAATTTGGGTCGAATAATTAAAACCCAACAATCCCCCATCCAGTCCATAAGAGAGGTACACTATAAAAACTCCAGTCAATCACTTGGAGTTCATTCCCGTCTGCTCGGTACAAAACATAAGCTTCTGCTTGGTAACAACATTGGTCAACGTATCGACAATATTTTCACCAGTGTAAATCTTTTTCAACTGTAAATATTTTTCTTCAAGTGCTCTACAGATCCAATGATACCTCACATCAATGTGTTTGGTACGAGAATGATATGTGGAATTCTTGCTCAACTCAAGAGTGCTCCAACTATCACAATAAATGATGTACTCACTTTGCTTTACATTGAAATCCTCAAGAAATCTTTTCATCCATATCATCTATTTTCCTGCTTCAGTTACTGCTATGTACTCAGCCTCGGTAGTGGATAAAGTTACACATTTTTGTAGTTTTGACTGCCAACAAACAGCTCCCCTGCAAAAGTAAACATGCATCCAGATGTAGATTTTCTGCTATCAAGATCTCCACCATATCTGCATCTGTATATCCTATCAAAACTGGCTGAGCTCCCTCGAAACCCAAACACAAAGTAGAAGTCCCTCTAAGATACCGCATGATCCATTTTACTACTTCTCAATGATCTTTGTTAGGATTAGACAAAAATTTGCTTACCACAACAACTGCATGTGCAATATTTGGTCGAGTACATACCATGGCATACATTAAACTACCAACTGCTGAAGAGTATGAAACTACTTTCATTTTCTTCTTTTCTTCACTAGTCGAAAAGAGTATGATCTTTTTGTGAGTTTGAGATGACCACCAAGATGTGAGCTAACTAACTTAGCTCATTTCATACTGAACCTTTCAAGTACCCGCTCAATATATTTCCTGTGATAGCTACAACCACTTAGACTTTTTGTCCCGAACTATCTCCATGCCCAAGATTTGTTTAGCCACCCCAAATCTTTCATATCAAATGACTTATGCAAGGCTTCTTTCAATTTCTCAATCAATCATGCATCCTTGCCAACTATAAGCATGTCATCAACATAAAACAATAAAACAATGAACTTGTCACCTGGAAAAGATCTGATGTAAACACAAGAATCTGAAGTTGTCCTCGTGTACTCTTGACTCGCCATAAAAGCATCAAACTTTTTGTACCACTGTCTTAGTGCTTGTTTGAGCCCGTACAAACTCTTCTTCAATTTGTACACAATGTGTTCTTTTCCCTTTTGTTCAAAACTTTCCGGTTGCAACATATATATCTCTTCATCTAAGTTACCATGTAGGAAGGTAGCCTTCACATCAAGTTGTTCTATTTTCAAATCTTGACTAGCTTCTAAACCCAAAACAACTCTGATAGATGTCATTTTCACAACAAGAGAAAAGATCTCATCAAAATCAACACCATATTTCTGTCCAAAGCCTTTAACAACCAATCGAGCCTTGTACTTCATTATATCACAATTGCCGTCTCGTTTGATTTTGTATACCCATTTGTTCCTCAATGCTTTTCTACCATTAAGAAGATTCACTAACTCATATGTATCATTCTTTTTCAAAGAATTCATCTCTTCTGTTATTACTTTCATCCAATGAACTTTATCAATGTGAATCTGTACCTCTGAAAGACTCTCCGACTCTCCATCAGTGGTAAGAAAAATGTAGTCAGAAGTAGGATACCTAGAAGATAGTATGTGCTCTCTAGTAGACCTTCTAACATGTGATTCTTCATCTAGAATCTGCTCCTCCTGATTAGCAATCTCATCAACAGGCATATCACCATGAGCAATGTCATCAACATCATCATCAGTAGGAACTATATTATCTCCAATAATAGGTTGTGGTGTTGGAGACATGAGATCAGGAACAACTGCAATCACTCTCTTAGGTTGCTCAACTTTATTAAAGTCATCAATCGTCTAGTCTTCATGAAAAATCACATCTCTACTTTTCACAGTCTTCTTTTTCTCTGGATCCCAACATTTGTTACCAAATTATTCATCACCACATCCAAGAAAAATACAAGGAGTACCTCTATCATCAAGCTTTGACCTATGTTTCTTAGGCACGTGCACAAATGCCTTGCACCCAAACACCTTCAAATGAAAGTATGATATATCTTTACCACTCCACACTCTTTTGGAATATCAAAATCTAAAAGAACAGAATGAGATCTATTAATCAAGTAACAAGCCGTCTGAATTGCTTTACCCCAAAAAAAAATTAGGTAGTTTGGCTGTCTTCAACATGCATCTGACTCTATCAAGAATAGTACGATTAATTCTTTCTGCCACACCATTATGTTGAGGAGTACTAGATTCTGCGAACTCATGTCGAATCCCAAATTTTAAGCAATACTCTCTGAACTCATGTGGAGTATATTATCCACCATTAACCGTTCTGAGGCCTTTCAAATACTTCCTTGTTTCTCTTTCTACTATGGTATGAAACTACTGAAAACACTGAAATATTTGGTCCTCAGATTTCAGAAGATATATACATAGTTTCCTAGAAGCATCGTCAACAAATGTAATAAAATATTTGTTTCCACCCAAAGAAGCCACATCACCAGGAGAGCACAAATCAGAATGTACTAGTTCTAAAATATCTTCTTTTTTTCTAAAAGAGCCACTAAAAAAAACTCTATGTTGCTTACCATATAAACAATAATCACATCGGTTTAGAGATATACAATTGGCTAAGGGAATGACTGTCTTCTAGCCAGAACCTGCAACCCATTTTCACTCATATGGCCAAGTCCTCTTATGCCAAAGCTCGGGAGAAGAATCTTCAATTGCATTCAACCCATTTTTACAAGCTTTCACATAAGTCTTGTATAGCGTGCAACAAGCTTTCTCTCTAGCAATAACCAAAGAGCCTTTTGACAATTTCTATTGCAAACCATCGAAACTGTTGTGATAACCCTGCCGATCAAGATCATTAACTGAAATTAGATTAAGGTGTATATCAAGAATGTGCCTCACATCTTTTAACATCAAGGTGTAGCCGACATCAGTTTGCAAGTGAATGTTGCCAATCCTACAATCTTAGATTGACTAGTATTTTTCATCTTCATGATACCAAAATCACCCACTGTGTAATTAGCAAACAAATTTATATTTGAAGAAACATGGTAAGAAGCACCGCTATCAATAATCCATTCAATACTAAGATCACATATGTGTAGGCACTCATGCTCTCCACAAGAAAGTATATCATCATCATTATATACAACAGCTGTAGTGTTCTTGTCATCTTCTTTTTTCTGATTGCTACCTTCATTTGGCTCTCTCAACCAAACTCGACAATTTCTTTTAATATGACCCTCTTTGCCACAACGGTAACAAACAACCTTTTTGTCTTTTGATTTTGATCTACCTCTTGACTTGCTGTAACCTCTTTCCCATCTATTTTTATTCCTTCCTCTCATCATCCAGAACAAGAGTCATGTATGATCCGAACCCGTCACGATACCTCTGATTTTCTTCTTGTTTTCTCATTCTGCATAATGTCTTTTATAGAGTCCATAGTCAAAACAAAGCAACAGAGTTACTAACAATCACAACAAATGTCTCCCAATTATCTGACAAAGAACTCAAAATCAACAAAGCGTGTAATTCTTCTACAAGAATCATATTCATAGTATCTAACAAATTTATGATTTTTTGAAAATTGTTCAAATGCTCTGTCACACTCATGCCTTCTTTATATTTCATATTAACAAAGTCTCTAATTAAAAAAGACTTCTTAGATGCAGTTTTCTTCTCAAACATAGACTCTAATTTTGACCGCAATTTATGAGCATTAGTCTCTTGTGCCACATGATGAAATACATTATTATCTACCCACTGTCTTATAGTCCCAATAGCTTTTCTATTTTGAGTATACCATTGCTTTTCTATCATGTCAACTGATTTAGCCTTATCACCCTCAATAGGTTCATGCAAATTCTTACAATAAATGATATCCTCCATTCTAGGCTTCCAAGTTACCTAATTATAATTGGTCAATCTAATCATAGCACTACCAACCGGTTCCTCTATTTTAATCCACACAACCTAACCCGGGCTCTGATACGACTGTTAGGGAAAAAGACTAGATGATGTACAAATGTAACAATGTATTTTTTCCTTTTTCCATGCAATTAAAATAAATGTTATAAACTCAATCTGATTATTTCTTATGCAAGCAATATAAAAACCAGAATAATAAATAAAGCTAAACAACACCAATGATTATTCTTTAACGTCATAAAACTCTTTAAGATAAAGAGAAAATCGACGGGGACAAACTGACAATAATTCACTATCAACCAAATGAATATTACAATGTTTCTTCCCTAGATTTTTGCCCTAAATCAAGAGGTAATCCAACACACCAAATCAACAATACCTTATTGGCTCACTACAATAATTATCATCTAACACAATAGATGGAACTCCAAAAAATATAAAGCCAATAAAAAATGAGAAATACCTCACCAAACAATCAATGGTGGAGTACAAGAGATGAAGAAGAAAGACCAAAATTTGTGCCCAATTTTTTCTTGCCAAACAATCCTTTTTCTTCTCCTTTTTAATCTCTTCGTGCGCCTTTTGTTTCTCACTATTGGTGGTATATTTTCTAATCTCTGCCTCCGCATATATGTTCTTCGTGAGTAAGTATGTATATATATATATATATATACTAGTTATATGTATGTGCTATGCACGTAAGTTGTCTGTGATAATCTACTAATTAAAAGCGATTGTGTTAATAAAATTTTGATAGAATTTAAATATTTTTTTGTACTTGTCAAATAATGAACTCATTAATTTTTGTAAAGTTATGTTGTTCCAATTGTGGGATTTTATTTCTAATTGTCTCATACCTTTGCTAAGTTAAAAATTCTAACTATTTGTTTAATAATCTAATAAGCAATAATCGCTTATCTAGAAGCGCAATGACAAAAAAATAATACAACTCTTAGCATTTTCATGAATCATCCGAGATATGCACGCATGAACTCTCAAAGTCGCACAAAATCCTCTCTTTTCCTTGTGAATAATTTTAAATATTAAAAGTGAAAAATATATAGAGAAAGAGGGTTATAATATAATTAATTTTTGTTTACACCTACTCTAATCAAATTTTAATTTATAACATTATTAGTAAGAATGTTATAATTAATAGTTATAAAAAAAAAAATATGTTGTTGATTTTTTTTCATTGAAAAAAAAAATTAGAAATGTAAAAGCTCACCATAAAAAAAATAATAATTCATGAACAGTAACTTTTTCGAGTTACTATTCACCTCAAAAAAAGTTTGTCGAGTTGAATAGTAACTCGACAAACTTTTTCGATTTTTTTAAAAAAAATAAATTCATGAACAATAACTTTTTCGGTTACTATTCACCTCGAAAAAGTTTGTCGAGTTGAATAGTAACTCGACAAACTTTTTCAATTTAAAAAAAAAAAAAAATTGTTTTTTTTAAAAAATTTGTCGAGTTACTCGATAAAAAAAATAAAAAAAAATTTTTTTTTTTTTTTTTTTTTAAAATTCGAGTAACTCGACAAAAGTTAAAAAAAAAAATTTTTTTTTTTTTTTTAAATTCGAGTAACTCGACAAAAGTTGAAATTTTTTATTTTTATTTTTTTAAATTGAGGAACTCGACAAAAGTTAAAAAAATATATATATATTTTTTTTTTAAATTTGAGTAACTCGACAAAAGTTAAATATATATATATATATATATATATATATATATATATATATATATATATATATATATATATATTTTTTTTTAAATGCAAGTAACTCGATAAAATTTTAAAAAAAAAAATTTTTTTTTTTTTTTTTTAAATTGATAACTCGACAAAATATATATATTTTTTTTTTAAATTCGAGTAACTTTCGACAATATTTTTAAAAAAAAAATTTTTAAAAAAAATTGGAGTAACTCGATAAAATTTTTTAAAATTTTTTTTTAAAAATTCCAATAACACGACAAAATTTTAAAAAAAAAAAAATTGTTTTTTTAAATTCGAGTAACTTGACAAGATTTAAAAATTTTTTTTTTTTTAAATTCGAGTAACTCTACAAAATTTAAAAAAAAATGTTTTTATTTTTTTTTTTTTAGCTAGTAACTCGACAAATTTAAAAAAAAAAAAAATTTTAACATCGAGTAACTCGACAAAATTTAAAAATAAAATATTTATTTTTATTTTATTTTTTGTTTAGTAACTCAACAAATTTAAAATATATATATATATATATATATATATATATATATATATATATATAATTTTAAATTCTTTTTTTAAATTGTTGAGTAACTTCATATATAATTTTTTTTTTTAAATTAGGAACTCGACAAAATGTAAAAAAAAAAAAAATTATTTTTTTTGTCGAATAACTCGAGAAATTTTAAAAAAAAAAAAATTTTAAAAAATGTCAAAATAAAATTGGGCTACTTTTTAAAAGTTGTAAGACTTCATATACATTTTATTTTATTTTGTTGTTATTTGTTTTTTTTTTTATTATTTAAAGAGGTGAACAAAATAAAATTTGTAACGAAATTTAAAAAGTCGGGAATGGCCAAAGCAAAAAAAAGAAGGTTATGGGTAAATTTGTTATAAAATGAAAAGAATGTGGACTAAAAGTGTAAATTACAAAAAAAAAAAAAATTTAATGTTTCCCACTTTGTCGAGTTACTCGGCAAAGTGGGAAAAGTCCACCTACAAAAAAAAAAAAAAAAAAAAAAAAATTCTTAAACAGTCACTTTTCCATTGCACGTACGTGGGAAAAAAAAACTTCAAAACTTCATTTAGTCATGGATTAACAAAAATTCATTTCACATAGAAAACGATCACCAAAAATATGAAATTTTCGAACATAGAATACTCATGTAGCTACCACATATCAAAATTTGACAACCGACGGTATATTTTTCGCTTACTAAAATGCTAACCGAAACATCCTAGTTAGTTTTTCGATTCATGCTTTCACAGTTTACAAAATTGTCCATAAATTGAGTTATATAACATGAAATTATGTAAAACCAATACCAATGGTTAGGTAACCCATAGGGCTATCGTCTCCAACTGAAATTATGTAAAAATACTTAATATATAAGGTGCGATAAATGTTTGAGTTGGACAACGAAATCAGATATTAGAAAAACATGAAGTTTAGTAAAACCTTTCAAGTTCACATCATTAACGTGTAACCAAAACATGGGAATTCACTAAAACTACCACAAAACCAAGGTCCAAAAAATTTTAAGAAGATATTTACACTACTTAAAGTTTTTGATTGGTTTATAATAGCGAATCCAAGACGCCGACGACGGCATAAATCCGAAAAAATGACCTTGAGGTTTCACGGTAAGTATTTTAGTATGCCTAAACATGCCGTCGGGACTACTAATTTTTGGTATGTGGTAGCTACACGAGTATTCTATGTCCCTTGAAAATTTCGTATTGTTCGGTGATAATTTTCTATGTCAAAATTTTTGTTACTCCATGACCGGTGTGAATAAAAATTTCAAAATAAGAAGACTTTATTACAAAAAAATTTTACCCGGTCATGGAGTAACAAAACTTTGTTTGACATAGAAAACGATAACCGAAAAATATGAAATTTTCAGGGAACATAGAATACTCATTTAGCTACCACATATCAAAATTTGATAGTCCGACGGCATGTTTCGACTTACTAAAATGCTCACCAAAACACCTAGCAGTTTCTCAATTTATCGCGGTCGCAGATTTACAAAATTGTCTATAACTTGAGTTATATACCATGAAATTATGTAAAATCAAAGCCAATGGTTAGGTAACCCATAGAGCTATCATCTCCAACTGGTATATGTAAAAATACTTAATATATAAGGTGCAGCATATTTTTGAGTTGGTCAACGAGAAAGTGCGGTTTCGAGAAACAATTCATCCAATCATGGAGCAAAAATATTTATTTGACATAGAAAACGATTACCGAACAATATAAAATTTTCACAGAACGTAGAATATCCATGTAGCTAACACATATAAAAATTTGATAATCCGACGGCATGTTTTGACACACTAAAATGCTCACCAAAACATCACGGTAATTTCTCGGATTCATGCTATCGCAATTTACAAAATTGTCCATAACTTGAGTTATATAACATGAAATCATGTGAAACCAAAGCCAGTGGTTAGGTAACTCATAGAGCTATCGTCTCCAACTGGAATTATGTAAAAATACTTAATATATAAGGTGCAACATATTTTTGAGTTGGTGAACAGAAAGACAATTTAGAGAAACAATTCACCCGGTCATGGAGTAAAAAAAATTTATTTGACATAGAAAACGATAACAATATGAAATTTTCAAGGAACGTAGAATACTCATGTAGCTACCACATATAAAATTTTATAGTCGACGGCATGTTTCGACATACTAAAATGATCACCAAAACATCTAAGTCGGGTTATCGGATTCATACACGCATGCGCTTACAAAAATATCCATACCTTGAGTTATACAACATGAAATTATGTGAAACCAAATCCAATGGTTAGGTAACCCATAGGGATATCGTCTCCAACTAGAATTATGTAAAAATACTTAATGTATAAAGTGCAGCAAATATTTATGTTGGACAAAAAAAAAAAGCAGCTTTTTAGAAAATGAAATTTAGCAAAACCTTTAAGAATCGATTGTATTTAAATCATTTGTTCTCCATAGTAATCGGGATAAAAAGCACCAAATTTGATGACTTATTAAGGAAAAAATGAATATATATTGACTATAATATATAAGAAGTCAATAATTATGGCTAAAAGACACTAATATATGTATATTAAAACAAATAAAAGAAAAGAAAAGATGAAGAAGTCAAAAATGCGCCAAAGATATTAATTTAATATACAAAAAGTGTCAAAAGATTAGGACAAAATGGTGAGATTTGGACAAAATTAAGACTAATACAACATCAAAACGACGTCGCGTTGGTTGAAGGATGAATAGTAAACATGCTGTGAACACTTATATTATAGTATAGATATATATATATATTTAGAGTCCCAGGAAAAACTTTTAGTCCAATAGAAAACTAATTTCAATCAATTAAGAATTCCTTGGACCAAAATTGCAGGCTTAGTCCTTAAATTTTAATTAGAATTTGACTTAGATCTAAAACTATTTAATTTCTAGATCCAAAACTATTTAATTTCATGGGTTGGACCCATTTAATTAATAAAAAAATAATTGGGTCGAATAATTAAAATCCAACAAAACCTTCTTAAGAGAGAGCCTGCGAGAGAGAAAAGGTCTAGATCATGAAACTTGACAGTTGTTGCAGACAGATCGTTAACAAATAATATAATGATAAGTAGAGTGTCGAATCCACGATGACTAAATTTTCTACGTCTTATAGTTTAATTAATACTAACTCTAATTCAAGAAAAACACAACCAGCTATTTAAATTCAATTCTAACTAAATCTAATTATCTAAATAAGTAATTAGAACTATACACAATTTGGAATTAGGTTGTGTGTGATTCTATTATTTTGAAGGAAAAATATATTAACATTTTTTTTTAATTTTAAACCTAAGTAACAAACAACCTAGAAGGGAGGTTGAATATGTTGTTACTGATATTAATTAAAAACTGTAAATATTTTTTTTAAAAAAATACGAAGTTTACTTTAATGTTTAGACGTTGATGAAAGTTTGTTGAACGACAGAACATTACACTGAACGTTTTGCAGTCTGATACAGTTAACATATAAGATGATTAAAGTATTGATTAACACCGGATATAGTGTGGTAAACTCCTAAGAAAAATATCAACGGGCCCCCATGCCACAGGTAAATAAATCCACTATATTACAACAAGTTACACACGTCTCAATTTATTTGAAATTACAATTTTAGACCTAAACTAAAACTTTATCGACAATTTACAAAAAGTAAAACTCAGTTAACAAGAACAATAAAATCTTCTTTAATAGTCAAGGAATGCAGTCAAGTACTTCGGTCTTGATCTTGGTTCATTCCACGAGTGTATCCAGATTGACTCTACAAATCAAAATAAGGACCCAGTCTTTATCTTGCCACCGAAATGCCGTTCTCTCTCACAATGGATTTCAAAATGCTCAATTTCTCAGAACCGTTCACAAAAATAGAATTTTTGATCGGATTATGACTTCTGAATATTTCGTTGGAACTCACAAGTCACAAATGATTTTCTCTTAAATGCTTGAGTATCTTTGCTTTTAGAGTCCATAGAATTCTTGGAATACCACCTGTCTTATTTATAGCACAAGAAGTTTATCTAAACTTAATGACTTAGTATTTATCTTATACAGAGATAAGACAAAATAAGTCTTTAAGTTTAAATAAAATTTATAAAAGATAAGGTAAGATATATCACAAGAATATAAAAATAAATCTAGATATATATATTTTCATTTAAGTAGATAAATAGAAAGATAATATTTCAATATGTTATATACTTAGAAACCTAGTTCAATTGGAATGCTCAAATGCAATTAACTCAATCACTTATATATCTGATAAGGAACAGGAGTTTTAGAATAGCTAAAACTGATAAATAGATTGGGATAAGTATATCATTAAGATTTTCAATCAACTACTAGATAATGATTGATTCCTAATTAGCTCACATCAATAAATAAAATATAATTAAGTATGCAAACAAAAATCGGATTCTCCAACAATAACTTTTCATATATTATATATAGACCTTTATAATTGCAAATTAATCACTTCACTTTAAACTACATGTCCATATACTTTTGTACAAATCATTTGTCTAGAAATAATTTTTGCATTAAGTCCAAATCTAGTTTTCATTCAAAGAAAGTACAAAATGCTACCCGGATTGTTGTTCTCGTAACTTGGAGTACTACTATTACGAGAAGTGGTTGTTATATCTCGGGAGACGTATGAAAAACTATAAGCACAAGTGCAAGGCAATTTTGTCTTTAAAAAAAAGATTCTAACTCTTGCGTCGACCAAATTTAATACTTCATTTATCTAAATTTTTGTAAGTCGTTATTTTACTCGTTTTTGCATGCACGTGTTTAAGTTATTAGAACCAATTTTACCAACAAGTCTAATAGTAATATTATGTTCAACTTTGTCTCTCTTCAAATCCTCTCTCCCCCAAAGAAAACAAAATAAAAAGAACTGGTAGAAAGTATTGAAGCTGAATTTCATGCATGGCCTCAAATTTATTGATGATCAGACTAAGAAGGGACTTAATTAAGTAGTGAAATTTTATGTAGTTAACTTCAAATTTATTAAGAAAAAGACCCAGTTTGACGTTGTTAAATGCATCTAGAGAATTAAACTTTTGTGTTTTTTAATTATATGAATTAATTTTATATATGCTATTTATTTCAATTTTATCAAATTTTTAGTTTATTGCTTTTGTTAGAATTTTAAAATTTGTGTCAGTACATAGTTTTTATAAAATAAGATTAATTTTCTAATTGGATTTTTTTTTTTAAATTACATCATAACTTTCGACAAACAATGAAATCCATCTGTAATTACTAACGGCTATGTCCGCCAACAATTTGTTTGTATTTTCGTTAAAATTGGTGGTTTTCTACGAAAATTTCGTCGATAAAATCTTTTTTTTTTCTATGTGATACTGTGATACTGTGATGTTGGCAATAATGGCCATTGGAGGACAAACGTAGATCTCATCCATATTTGTTGCTCAAGTTGCTGCAGAATATTGGACCATGTTTATTAATTTTATTTGTGTAAAAATATAAATTATTTTCTTATTGATGAAGCAATTGTATATTACAACAAATATACATTCTTTTAGAAGGGTCGTAATTCTTCAGGAAATACCATTATATTCTTAATTGGATAGTTTTTTCAAGAACAACAGCACCACATTCTTCGAAAATTTAGAATAATTATATGTATGGAGTTAAGCTTCTTCTGGAGCATTGATTTGTATAAAAGGTGTGAATATTTAAAAATAATAAAACAATATTCTTCGAGAATATTAATATAAAGAGATTTATGCTTATTCAGGAGCAATAATATAACATTGTTTTAAATATAATATAATATAATATTTTTATTAAAAATATATATAAAATATATGCTTCTTCGGGAGTAATAATATAATATTCTTATGAATATGAATATAAATATATAAAGTTGTGCTCTTTAGGAGCAATAATACAATATTCTTTTAGAATATTGATATGTATAGGTTATATTTCTTCAATAACATTAAAATTGTTAAATCTAAAATTATAAAATTTAACATATTCGAATTTTTTTAACAAATCATAATTATACTGATCGTAAAAAATGTGACATATAATACAATTAAAAGAGATTATTGAAAAATGAATTTACTTGGTTTTCATATTCCATAGATTTAGAAAACTTCAAATAATTCACAAATCGTGAATTAATATTCAGATTTAGCAAATATTGAAAATTTCGAGTAGTCACAAATCTTTAATGTATAATATCCTAATCTTTAGACAATATCACAAAATAATATGAACAATCGTGCTGATAATGTGTAATAAATAAAGAGAAATAATAAGAGAATATAGATCAAATATGTGTTTTATCTATCATTATAATGCCTGGCCATATATATTCTAATAAAAATTACAAACTGATCAAGATATAGACTTTTAGAGTTAATAGGACAATTTTTGAGATATCCCGATAATACTAAATAGTCATCAACAATTATCTATTATTTTACAATATTTCAATAATATTTAGGGATTTTAGGAGCTAGCTTTTATAGCAAAAGTACAATCAAAATGGAGTGACTCGGGATTATTTTTCGTACTGTACATTACTTAGATATGCAAAATATAATAAAGTACGGTACTATCTGTCGACCTATTGCCTTTTGTATGGTGTTCGAGTTTTCCATTTGAAATCACTAGCCATCAAAATATTTTTTTTTCACTAAATTTATGTTGAAAAATGAAAATTGCTTAGATTTTGTCAAGAAAAATGGAAAAAAATTTGTTGGTTCAGAAATTTTCCCATTTCTTTGGATTTTTTGCATTCCTTTTAGTGCTTGTTAGGCTGCCATTTTCTCCAAAAAAAATTCATTTTTTTGCCTACAATTTTTGACTTTTTAACATTTTTTACACTACCAAAAAATTTGAAAAGTCAAAAAGAAACAAAAAAACCTATTTTTCCTCAAAAAAAAAACTCTACCGAACAAGTCCTATATTTCTCTTTTGAGATATTTTTAAATTTTCAAATACTATTAGACAGTGGCGACTACTTTTATGTTAATCGTTAATTAAACACGTGTCAACGTAAGTCATTTGTTTGACGGAGTGATATAGACAAAATTAAGACCAATACTTCCGTGTAAATATTAAAAGAGATGTGATAACTAAATAATTAAACTGATATTTTTTCTCTCAAAATTTACACTGTTTGATATGATAAGTTACAATTTTGGGGTATTTACTTTGCAAAATTCTGCTTTACCCAATCAAAATATGTACTATCATAAATATAAGAATAATGTTATTTACAGTCGTTCACTATCGGTAGTCATCATACGTGGTATTATTCAATTAGATGAATTATTTACTTCAATTAAGTAATGTATTTATAGTTATTAATTATAAATAATCTATCCAGTTGAATAATGTCACGTAAAATGACTACCGACAGTGAAGACTATGAATAGCATTACTCTAAATATAAATATATAAAATCAATTTATCCAATCAAAGTTCTGCTTTACCCACTGTTGGTACTTTTTGTTGTATATGAAGAAGAATGATGATATAGCATCTAAAGTGGATATTAATTATAGTTTTCACTGTCTACGTGGCATCACCACATTGGTCACCTTTTAAAAAGTTTAAAAAAATTATCAATAATTTTTTAAAAAGTGACCAATGTGGTGATGCTGCTAAAAAGCTAATCTGTAATTAATCTTTCTTGTTGGTCTTATATCATTACTCCTATGAAAAAAAGTGTAAACAAAAAAAAAAAAGGTAAATGTTTGGTGGATATAGCTAAATTAATTAAATTTTTATAAGATAAGAGTAATTTTTTTTTCCCATTTATCTCTAGTTTTTTATATAGTAACTTTTGGAGTAGCTGAAGTCGAGCCATTATTTTGTGACTAAAGGCATATTAATTCACCTACAAGTAAATGTCAACTCATACTGCTCAAAATAATGTTGGGTTGTGATGTGGTACATGATAGGATGATTATAGAATTCAAAGTTAAGAATTAGTTCCGTAAAATAATTATAGATTTTGAATGCATAATATAATTTAAAGAGCATTCGGAACCTAATTTATGAAGTCCCCTCGGGTCCTGAAAATCAAAAGATCGGCCTTGAGTAAATTTTACAAAATATGTGTAGATAAAAATTAAAATATTTACAAAATATATAAATAAAAATAATATTTGATCAATTTATAAATATTTGTAATTTCTCTTAAATATCTCTTGTTATATTGCAGACGGAAATGCACACGTGAAACCTCGCGAGCTGTTATGTACGATTTTGGTCTAATGTCTTCGATAGACATTGTTATAATGTCCACCGAGTCACTTGATTTTCACTTATTGGATGAGTGTGTCCACCGAAAGCATTAAATCAAATCCCCTGTAACGTAACGTTGGTTTGACTAGTTACATTTCCCAATTTTCAATTGAAGACGAAAGTCAAAAGATACATGTTGAGTTAAAATGAACCCACCAATCAGAATGGGTCCTTACACGTTTGATCCATCTAGTCACTGTCAAATCTTACGGCCCACATATTCACAAGTCAATTATTTAAATTCCGATTGATTCCTTTAGAACGACGTCCGCATTCTGACACAACCTTCCAGAAACATATTTAAATTTCAATAATTTTACTTTTTTATAAAGTTTTACTTTTTCAATATATAATTATATATAGTTTTTCTTATATTTTTCAGTTCTATTTGAAAAATAATCATAACTTTTAATTTCAATTAATTTAACGATCTAGATATATTAATACTTGTATTGGTATATGTTTGGATTTAGGTATAAAATTTTAAATTTATTAATATATCTAGACAGCTTAGATTAATTTAAATTAAATGTCGTAATTATTTTTCAAATTCATTAGTAGAAAGAATAATCTCTTATATATAGGCATATCGGAAGAAAACTAGTACTTTTGACAAAGAAAAACAATGTGGTGCTATTTTTATTTTCGCGCACATGGTTTGATTAAAAAAAAAATACTATTACTATTTTGAGAGACGAAGAAAAATTTCAATAGGATGGTTTTATATGTTTACGTGGTATACCTACTCGTTTAAATTACGACATGTAGTCATTTATGTCATATTTAATTTTGACTATATTTATTTTTTTTACTTTTTTATAAGCCACCCACTCAAATAATGACACGTGTTTTTTGTATTAGATTTCAATTTTAAGTTCCTATTTGGTCTCAATTTTCTAAAACTCATTTTTAACTATACATTCTATATGACTTATAACTTTTATCAATTTTTCAACTTCATATTTCATCGATTATTACCAAAATCTCTCTTAAAATTACACCAAAAAGAGACTAAATACGTGTCTCTATTTTACTTTTTAGTTGATATAATTCGAAATATAATCTTTTTTCGAATTATATGAAGATTTTTCTAACTTTGACTTGCATAATAAGGAGTCAAATGTTCCTTAACATGATCTAATTACAACAACAATAACTACAGTAAAACTTCAATAAAATACGCTATAAATTAATAATTGCGCTTAAATATAAAATCTTTTGGTCTCGAATTGCGCCAATGTATTAAATTAATACTATCGCTAAATGCATAAAATAATAATTAAAAAAAAGAACTTTTGTAGGTTTCATTGAATATATAAATTAATAATTGATTAAAATAACATATAAAAATATATAAGACATTAGAAATTCATTTTATTCTCCTATTTTCAACTTCACAACTTATTCTTAAAAAAAAAAAAAGAATTGACAACTTATTTTTTTAATTCTTCTCTTTCCCAAAATATGCATCAATAGTCGTTAATTTTTCATGTTTTCCTAAACCGAGCCCAATCTCTCCCAATCTCTCGTCTTTGATCTTTTAGAATGCATACACCACATTTGATATATATTTTTCACTTTGTAGCAAAAAGTGGTCTATGGTCACTACTGCTCGAATAATCTTTATCATCAAATTTTTCTATTAATGCATCATTTTCACTTATATAATTAAAAAAAACTCCACATGAGTATGAAAATTAATATAATTTTGAGTATAAGGCTAAAGCTAACAACTATTGTATTTATACAAGCGACATTCAACACATATGTATGTATCATCTCGAGATATGTGATCTTATATAGAATTAAATTTTGAAACACTTGATGTTTTAAGAAATTGTTCATTGTTTTGTTTATTTCTTGATTTAATGTACGTACTTAACTTTTGATGTACTATGTATGTATATACTAATTTTGATGTATATCAAACATAAAGTTCTTTCTTAATTAATACATTATTATTTTTAATAATTTAATAAATTATCAATTAAATAATAATCTCCTTAAATTAATAATTTCTTATGGTTTCAACATTAAAAGTAGTGGTTTTATACTAATAGAATAATTACTAATTATATTGACCTTTTATTGGCTCAATGCCCCTTGAAATTATATCACAAGATAAAATACAAAAACTGGTAAATCAAGAAAAGTGTAAATTAAGGAGAGGAGAGAGAGAATATAGAAACTATAGATGCATATATTCTGTATACATACACTGCTGTATTTTGAAAAGTATAATAATGTATAATAATGACGCCAACGGCCAACCAAAAATGATTCAAAGTTTGGACTTTGGAGACTTTTCTTCTCTTCAGGCCACCAATAGAGACGGAGACTTGTGCCCTCCCACAAATATTCTCTCTGTGTCTCTCTAGCCTCATTTTCCAGCTTCAGGTCAGAGTTTTCTCTGTTGTTGTGATTCCTCTTTATCTTATCTCACTGCTTAGTTGAATATTTCTAGTTTTTTGTATTATAGATTTGGGCATTTAGCTACAGCATACAGAAGGTAAGTTTATGGCAATAACAGTCTGAAAGATTAGATCTTTTTGGTTAAATGAGCTTTTAGTATTTATGGTCATTATCTGATTAAATTTTTTTGTGGGTTTATGTTAATATGTTGATTTATATATTTTGACTTGGTTTTTCTGTTTTGATATTGTTCTTGGTTTCTTCTGTACTTCGACATGAGAATTTTTTGGTTGCATTCTTGATTCTGATGGAAATTTGTCTAATGTTGTGTACTGTATAGTTAGATTTGTTGGACTCTGATAGGATACTGAAATGCAGTAAAAATCTTATTCGCCGTATATTGCTATAAGAGCATTGAAAAGTTATTTATCTCAATTATTAATTAAGTGAAGTTGTATCTTCATAATTTTCGAGGTTTTTTTAGTTGCTTGAATTTAGCTGAGGTTTGCACTAGCTTATGAACTCCCTTGTGCTTTTTATTTTTTATTTTTTTTTTTATCATTTGTCTGGTAATTTGTATCTTTATGGTAAACTGAGATACGATGAGTTAAGTGTGATTTATTACTCGAATTGCAGAATGCGGTAATCTCTATCATGAATTAGTATATCTCAAGTGGTTTTGACTAAACGTCTTACCAGATCTTTAGTTTCTAGTTATGGAAATTGAGATTTATTTAATGAGGGCATTGTTAATTACTGATCTATTGGATACTTTTTTGTAGAATTTGTAACTAAGAGAGAAGATGTCGGGTGGGGGAACACAGAGTAGTTTACGAAAAACACTTGGAGCTCTTAAAGATACCACCACTGTCAATTTGGCAAAAATAAATAGTGACTACAAGGTATCACTAAATCTTTGTTCTTATCAATAATTAAATTTTATTTCATTTACTGGTTGTTTCTGATTTTAATTGGATTTTTCTTTTCACAGGAATTAGACATTGCCATTGTTAAGGCGACAAATCATGTTGAGCGCCCTGCAAAAGAGAGACACGTAAGAGGTAGGCACATGTTGATTGACATGGCATATTGAAAAGTCATGTGGGGCATTCTACCCAAATAGCCATCTTTTCGTCTTATTTTCTAAAAATTGAACTTGACACCAAAATGGGAGCCTGATTTGCTTTTCTGCAATATTATTTTCAGCCATCTTTGCTGCTATATCGGCTACAAGGCCTCGAGCTGATGTAGCATACTGCATACATGCCCTTGCGAGACGATTGTCAAAGACTCATAATTGGGCGGTATGTGCTTGAGACTGTAATGACAATTTATGAAATAATGATGTTATCATATATAATTCTTGTGACTCACAATTAAGAAATGGGAAGGAAAAATATGTTTGTACGTCCTATGTGATAATAGATGTGATTTGTCAATGGATTTTGTGTCTGTATCCAATATACAGAGAATGTGTTTCAATGATTTTGTAAGTGCCGATATATATCAGTAAGTGCCAAGGCCTAGAAGCTGTCCTAGTTTTCAGGTTTGAGCCTCACACTTCTCCTTCGGTTTAAGGTCAAAGAGAATTCCTGTATGAAAAATGTAGTTTCCCCTCCTCCCTAATCACAGTTAATATGTTGTCTTTGATCAATCAATTCACCAACTCCTTATTCGGTGGATGATAAGCTTGAGTTTCATTCTTCCCCTATTCATTGGTCTGTGGTGGTATAAGAGATCCTTGATTAACCTTCCAATTCCATCAATGAAGCTTTAGCTGTTGAATCACACACGAGTTAGATTGTGAACAATAATTGTGTCTTCCAATAGTTTAATAGGTGCTTGTGACCTTTTACTGTCTGTTTCTATCCATGATTTTATGTGAGGAAAACAAGTGAAAATATTGAGTAAAATGATTTCAAATGTTGGTTGATAGAATAAAATGGAAAAAGAATTAATGAAACAGTGAGGAAAAGTTGTATAGTTTCTGAAAAACACATTTTCCTACAACAGCATGTGATTCTGTCTCTCTCTCCCACACCCGCACACAATATTCACAAGTACATATGTTTTTCCTCAGGAACCAAATTCATTTGGGATTTCAATTTTCTTTGATATAAGTTTCCTTTTTCCTGGTGTTTTCTTCTCCTTAATAATCTTAAGATTCAATTGGAACTTTATTGTGGTTGTCTGTTGGTGAAGGAAAGTGGCCATGGATGTTTTATTTATTGATAGAATGCTCTAAGAATTTGTCCCTGTTCCTCACAATAAGATTCTGCATATGCCATGGCTTATGAAATATGTATATATGAGTTATATACATATATGTAGGCATTTATCGCTACATGCATGTATAGTCAGCTTCAATTATTGAGAGAGAATAATTGTTAATAATAGATGATATTTACTCATTGTCATTTCAAACCTAATATCTATCTTAGTTCTGGGACATTAGTTTCAAGGTCATGATGACATGGTTATACTGAATGTTGCTTTACCTGTGTGATCTTTAGTATGCCTAATTGTCTAGTCATGGTAGTTGATGCTGAGCTGGTTCTGATCTTTTTCTGTAACTTCGTCCCTACATTTTAGGTTGCCTTGAAAACTTTGATTGTTATACATCGTGCCTTGAGAGAGGTGGACCCCACGTTTCACGAAGAAATTATCAATTATGGAAGGAGCCGCGGTCATCTCCTTAACATGGCTCATTTCAAGGATGACTCTAGTCCAAATGGTATAGTTTTTATTTCATTTCATTAGTTCATTGGAATTACAGTAAGCAAATTATTCAGTTACTAAATGGATCTCTTGGCCAGCATGGGATTATTCTGCCTGGGTACGATCCTATGCATTATTTTTGGAGGAGAGACTGGAATGTTTCCGGGTGCTGAAATTTGATGTGGAGACGGATCGTCCGGTGAGAAAATTATTTTATTTTTGTTTAGTATTGAGTAACCGACATTAATGCTATCTATTTGAGTTGCTTAAAAGTTTCAAATTTGTTTCTACAACATCTGAAAGAGGTTGGCACTAAGTTCTTTCCCTTGTTCTCTTTTCCCCAACTTTTCTCCAGTTGGGATTTTTCTTTTCTTTGAGCTTTGACATTGATTTCAAAATTTCAAAATTTATCTTGTTTTGCACGAAGTTGAAGATCTTGATCAATGTCTAATGAAACTTCTGTTAAAATCCTCATGTGGATCGCATAAGAAAATTCTCTTTTGGATATTGTTGGAAGAAGTTGATTACCTGGAAAGTCATAGTGCAGTTTATACTTTTGTCTGTCTTGATAAATAATAACCTCTAAATGAAATACTGATGCAGGGAACGAAGGATTTGGACACTCCGGAGTTGCTTGAGCAGTTACCATCTCTGCAACAACTTCTGTTCCGTGTCATTGGCTGTCAGGTAATTTCATGTTTTATGAGTTCAAAAATGGCAGATCAGTTGTCATAATGCTGTCTTAATATGTTAAATTTTGTCATGTCAGGTAACCTTGTTCTATACATGGAATATACTCTGTATCATTTATATTTATTCCATTGATTCGAGCTATATTTATGATTATGCAGCCACAAGGGGCTGCAGTTCACAATGTTGTCATTCAGTGGGCCCTTTCCATGGTATGAAAAGTTTGAATTTTTATGCTTTGCCTTTAGAAGAAGCTATATGCAAATGGCATTGCCTTGTGGTTTTTGTTTGATTCTCTCTTGTATTCCTGTAGGTTGCCTCAGAAAGTGTTAAAATTTACAATGCAATAAGTGACGGTACAGTTAATTTGGTTGACAAGGTATTTTTGACTTCTAGTAACTGAAAAAATCTCGTATGTCAAACATTCAACTTATGAGTCTTCATTCCCAACAGTTTTTTGAGATGCAACGGCATGACGCACTTAAGGCTTTGGATATATACCGGAGAGCTGGAAAGCAGGTACAACCATCAGAAAACTTGTAGTACCTCTGTTTGATAAAGATACGGATTCTTTCCATTTTTGAAGTGTACCATAATAAGGACCCTTCGGAACATTTTGTAACCGTTCTTCCAAATATACCCCTCAGCTAGTGGTGGATACTGCTGGCAGATACCGTGACTGAATGACTTTAAAAAATTTAATTTTGATTTGATGGAGAGAGTGGAAAATGTTAACAAGTCACTGCTTGTCTTAAACATGGTACAATTCAAATGATCCCATTCCTTGGAGAGTGTATTATTCTCATTCAACTACTTCAAGAAATTGTTGAGAAAATATTTTTCCTTATTGTAACATCTTATGATTTACCATTTCTCTAGGCCGAGAGTATGTCAGAGTTTTATGAAGTATGTAAACACCTTAATGTTGGACGTGGAGAAAGATTTATCAAGATTGAACAGGTTCAAATTCATAAATTCCTTTTGACAAGGGTTCTAATATTGTCTGAATATCTTTAAACCCTCGAAACTTATTATTGTTTGCTCTGTTGACTCATGATGAAGCCTCCTGCATCATTTTTACAAGCTATGGAGGACTATGTGAGAGAAGCACCACGAGCTTCCACAGTTCGCAAGGATTTGGTACGCGACTCTCTTATGTACTGAGGACATATGCTAATTGAAACTCCCTCCTATTTTATGCTTAGTTTGAGGGTGCATTTAAACTCCCGTGTACACAGACTAGTACGGTAAACCTTGAAATTTATTCAATCCAAATCCCCTCATGCAAATGAACCCTTAACTGAAAAAGGAGCAATGAACAAATTTGAATAATGCTTTCTTACTTTTTGCTGTAATTTTATGATTACATGATCTGTACTCAATCAAACAGGCTGATGACAAGGCCAAGGTGATCTTACCCATAGAGTATAAGAAGAATTCAGAGATGAAAGAAGAACATTCACTGTCACCACCCCCACCCGAGCCCAAACTGGAAGCCGAACCAGTTAAAGTGGAAGCTCCCATCTCTGAACCACCTGATTTGTTGGTAATTAACTAGAAAAAAAAAATGTGAAATTTTTTGTTTGTTTTAAGAGAACAATTTTGTGAATTTTTTTTTTTTGCTGATTGCTTTCTTTGCTGTAAAGGGCCTGGAGGATCCTGTTCCGGCTGCCTCGGAGTTCGATGAGAAGAATGCTATGGCTTTAGCCATTGTGCCAGTAGGTAAGTTATATAGTAAATTTAACTGTACAAGTACATTAGTTATTAAAGAACATTGGAATGCATAATGATGCACGGAAGAACTCATGAGCTAAATGGCTTGTAGGGGAAACTCTGTGGTCATTAGAGTAAGCTTTAAAATACTTAAATGTTTTTATTGGTCAAAACCGGAAATAAGTAAGAGCTACTTTCAAATGAGTTACTTTTTTTATTACAAAAGTAACATATCCAAACATGTTTGGAAACAAAAGTAACTTTTACCATTTTAAGCTTAGCCAAACATACTGCACCTTTGAATAATTTTATAAAGACTTTATTTCCCCCTTAAAGTTTTAAATGAGTGAAACAAGCGAATCTTGTTTCCAATATAGGTGTTGCCAACCAATCAGGTTCCACTGGACCTAATCTGGAAAATGGAACTACGGGCTGGGAATTAGCACTTGTTACGGCTCCAAGCTCGAACGAGGGTGTCACAGTTGCTAGCAAATTGGTACTTCTTGCTATCTTGGATTTTATTCAGTTAATCAGTTGTTTTAGTGTCGAATTATTAATTACTGAAATCACCCACCCAATCGGCTCTCATTTCTTCTTTCTGTATGTGAACGCCACATATATATACATTTTTGTTATGCATTTTCATGCATTTATGACATGCTTGGTATGCCAGATTGCACAGTTCTAGTTAGGAAAAAAGAAGAAAAATGAGTTAAATATTGTCCAATACCACATACTCTAATCATAGTCCATGATGAAATGTGCTTTACACCGATGCTTTTTATGTTGACAAAGGCGGGAGGGCTAGACAAACTTACACTAGACAGCCTATACGATGATGCAATCAGAAGAAGTAACCAGAATGTAAGCTACAATCCATGGGAACAAGCTCCAATGTCCAATCCCATGATGTCACAGACAGCACACGACCCGTTCTATGCCTCCAACACGGTGGCTGCACCACTTTCTGTGCAGATGGCAGCCATGGCCCACCAAAACCCCGCATTCATGTTCCAGCAAACAGCAGATCATGATGATGGGCCCACAACAACCCAATTTTGGAAACCCATACGGAGCCACTGGCCATCCCCATGGCTCAGGTATGCCTTCTCAAGCCTATAATCCTTATACCGGCTTTTTATGAGGCATGCCTGGAAATATTCTTTTGCTGGAAATATGAGGAGGAGAAAAAGAGCTCCGGTTACTTTTGGATTCAACATTGAAGATAGATGATTTGTATCATATGTTGTGATGTGACATAGGCAGGGATATAATTAGTTGTTCATCAAGTAGAAAAATATTTTTTGATTGTTGATTATTCACATCAGACTGTTGGAAATAATGCTTTTTGGGTGTGCTTAAAAATTTTCAACCTGCTTTTGCTCAAGCAGGGATGTATAACTTTTGGCGTCATTTTTTTCCCCTCGTTTTTCTTTCGTTTTGTTCTGTAAATCCTTGTATTTTGTTTCTGATTCATGTATTAGTATATAACAAATATTTTGTTTACTGATTCTTATTTTGCTGATACTTTACTGAGATCTTTTTGCTGTCAATTGGTTTCTTCTTCTTTTTATCTGTTACTTATTGATGGCAGATGCCAGATGGCTTATTTGTAGACTATAACTCTTTGGTATCAAGCATCTCCTCTACGAGCAACTTACGGCCGATCCTTTTTCCTCTCCTGTAGCATCCTCGGCCACCTCCTGTCCTTCCATCACCAATCTTCTTGATTGCAGCACTTCTCTAATTTTCGTTAACCGTCTCCTTTTAAGCTCCTTTCAAACTAACCACACACGAGAAATTCAATTCCATTCATCGGCAACAATGCCACGGGCTTTGCTCATGAAACACATCCCCATCCATCTCCAGGAATCATTGGAAATGATAATGTCATTTCAAATCCAGCCTCTCTCTACAGATTCGTGAAGACCAACTTGTTTCAGTGCAGTAATAGTTGGTTCTCTATTCCGCGCAATTAACCCTTCATTGCCTCTTCTAAAACATCTCGAAAGGCCTGAACAACTATTGTTACAACCTACGCCAAGCCACCCTGTGGTTCTAATATAGGCAAGATTTCAAAAGATGCAAGGCATGGTAAAACCGCAAGATCGAATATCAAATCTAGACTGTTTAGTCCTTATTTTTAACTCAAGACTATTAATAATTATTTAAATTATTTAAAGACTATTATAATTATTATTTAATTTAATTTATTTATTTAACCATAAAAATTTTAAAAAATTGAAAAAAAAAAATAAAAAGACGTGCACCCTTTTGTCCACTAGGTTTGAATCATTTGTGCCTTTTGATGTTTAGGCCTCATTAAGTGGTAAAAAAGAGTTGATTTTTTTTTTCACGTCTCTCAATATGTGGAGTCTTACTCACGCCTAAGTTCGCTTAAGTCTATCTTCTCACTTTTCAAAATACTGATTATCTTAGAATATATACAACTACAAAGTTCTTTTAAACTCTTTCAATTTATTTTACAAATGCTACAATATCTTAAAAAGATAACAAATAATACAATCTTTTCAAGAAATTTACAAATTGTCTTGGTTAATATACGTTTTGAAATTCATCTATTCAATCATATTAATAATTTCATTGTCTCATACTTACGTAGATATTAGAGAAGCTACGTAAATATACCATTCTAAATCTTTTATTATAGATTTTGTCATGACATGAATATAAAGAAAATAATAAATTTTTTACATGTTATATTTTTTAATTTTATATATTTTAAGAGTACGTCTTACTTAATTAAAGAAAAAATTAGAGAAAATTACAAAATAATATTAATCAATGTGGGATTTAAAAATAATTTTTAAGAGATAGTGATAAAAAATTATAATATGTAGTTAAATAAATCTCCTAAAATATGAAAAAAGAGTTTGTTTTGAACTCTAATTGTTGTTGTTGTTGTGTATGTATATAATTATATATATGTATGTATGTCGATATTTGCGTGCAACAGAGAGAAAGGAAAAGCTACACAGTAGAGAGAGAAAGATGTCATCTTGGCTTCCGTCAATTTTCAATTCCGATAACAATCCTTCACCACCTGTATCCTCTTCCCCCAGAAGTCCCTCCGCCGGCGTTAAAGAAGACCTTTCCACCCTATTCCGCGGCGTCGCCGCCTTTCTTTCACCGCCGCCGCCCAACTCCTCCTCCAATGAAACGACATCGTCGTCAGGGCCTTCTGCGGACATGATTGCAGGAATAAAGAATGACTTGGCGGAAATTCAGGGTACCTTTAAATCGGGTCTCTCTTCATTCTCCTCGAAATTCACTTCCAATTTGTTACAGTTTCCCAGAGAAATGAACAATACCGATGATGATGAAGAAGATTTGGATGAGGAGGAGGATGGTGTAGTGGGAATCACTGAGGAAGTATTGGATTTTGTTAGCAAAATTACATCAAGGCCAGAGCTCTGGACCGATTTTCCTATCTCTCTGCCTGATGGTAATTAATCAAACTTCAATCTTTTGCTTTTTTTTTCTCTGTTAATGTTTTGGTTTAGTAAAATTTATTAATTCTCTTGGCTGATATTCATTTTTCTATACTTCAATTATGAGATCATTTGTAAATATTTTTAGTTATTTGATTGAGTGATGATTTAAGTATAATTGTACTTTTGATTATCCTAATTACTTGCAATGCAAACACTGATAGATTCAGAATTATTATCGTGATAAAGAGAATGCTATTGTGATGGGCGTGTATAGATGTGTAATGTGTGCATGAAGTTGTTTCTTGATCTGTATCAGATCAAATTCTATTTGTATATTATTTTGCACAAGTATGTGGCAAAATACTCTCCTACAACAGACAGCAGAACTATCTAGTTAAGGCTGGATTCACTGCATTTTGTCATTTAAGTAGGGAAACATATTAGATTAGAAGGCTCTGATATTGGCAGATTTTGGGTCGAGAGAATGTTGTGGGAAGGTATTAAGGGGCTGTTGAGGGTCTAATGCATAGTAGCTGAGAACTATAGTTCTTGGGAAATCGGGCTGATAGGATGATTTTGTTGTTGCGAAGGGATGAGCTATATAAATTGCCTAAACATGATAACATTTCAACATCCAAATGGTTGTCCACAATAAACATTACATATGCTGTACGGCATCAAAAGAAACTGACAATGTTTTTAGTCACAAAAGAGATTGAACCCAAAGCCATCTACGCCACAAAAGAGTAGAACCCGAAACCATCTATGGATTCGATTGAGATCTGGAAGAACACCATAAATTGCACCCCTTTCTCCCAATCAATCGAATGTCTGTAAATGGAGGAGGGAGGGTTATTGTGTTTTGTTAAGAAAATTGTGTTTTTAACAAACACGATTTTAATAGTTTTTTTTTTAATATTATTTTTATTTGATACTTTTGCTTAAATGGCACAATGATTAGATTAGAGAATACACAACTACATTCTGTTACCTATTGAGGTCAGGATTCCAACCATAGGTTTACTAAGTGTAACAGGCGGAGTGATGAATTATGCAATTAATTTGAAATTGAGTCAACGGGATTGCAACAAATTGAAGTTAAGTAACCTAATTGAGAATTCGATAAAAGTTGAGTGACCAAAAGTGAAATATGCCCAATTAAAAATAGGCAAAATATAGGAAAATGGAAAGTTCTATTATTGAGTCTCATAAGATCTATTTACTTTGTGGTTCTCGTTTAATTAATGGCGATCTCACATAAGGTTCCACAAGCCAAACAGTACAGAACAAGCTACATATGAAATCACAGATATTTCATGGGTAAAACTGGAATTGTAGTCAATGGGAAAATGAAAAAGTTACACAAGGGAGTAATTGTAGTGGAAGCAGATGACAGCCATCTTGAAACTCCCCCTTTTATTGTGCCAGTATAAATAAACTTGAATGCACTTGCAATGATAGGGGCCTGAATCCCTTTGTGCATGTAACTGCACTTTCTACAAGGCAGAATATCTACAAAATCTAAATGTCATTTTCTGTGATGTTGTAGCTTATGTGTTAAACAAGAATGGCTCCTTGCAGATAATTCAGCAGTAGCAGTATGAACTATTGTTTTCCTGTAATACTTAGTAATCTATTTATCATCAGGATAAATAGATACTAATCATAGATTATTGTTTCTGCTTGAGTTGGTGCTGAGCTTTAAAATATGTTGCAGATGTTGATATGTCTGACTACCAGAGAGAGCATGCTTCAGAAATTGAGCGTTTGGTACCAAGTATCGTGTATTTAAGGCAGAAAATTAGCAGTCAAATAAGCCACGGGAAATTTTGGATCATCTATTTTATTTTGTTGTTTCCCAGGTTGAATGAAGATGATTTAAAGCTTCTGTCAACTCCGGAGGCAAGATTCTGTCCCACATACTAACATTATTTTTATTTGCCTTTTCTTGCATGTTGAAACTTTTAGAACCTGCAATGGAAGCAAAGATGTGCATATTTGCTGGTTTAATTATAATAATTGTTCTGAATAAAAGTTCCCACCTTTTTATCACCAATCACGTTTCTCACTAGAAACAAACTATATGATAAACACTATGTAGATACTTCTATGTTTGCTTGAAGAATTTTGTCAACTGGTGGTAATTTCTCTTACAATGCTTTGTTTGAAATACTTTTCTCTTTCTAAATTGTCCCGTACTCGCCATTTTTAGTTTTACACCTCCACTGCTATAAGTAAAAAAAAACTTCATTAAAAGTGCACCTAGAAAGGGAGGTGAAGGCCTTGTACAGAGATTGAGGACTAATGATTAGGAAGAATATTTGACTTCAAACTACTCAACAATATATAACTTAAATGGATAAAAAATTTGGACTACTCAATATATGAACCCTTCTAAGTTTGTCTCAAGTGAAGGTAGCATCCTTTTTTTTTTTCCCCAGTTTCAGTAGTTCCACATCTTCCTACTTTCTCCTAACATAGTTTATTGAAATTTCCAACTTTATATGATCACATTCCTGCTTCTGTCTAGCCCCTTTCTTCTTTACATGTTCTCCTCGTCACTGTCCTTGATTTGTCTACTCTAGATATTTAACAGCAAATTCTTAGCATTTCCTTTTCTTGGCCAAAAGACTCCCTGAGTTCCTCACTATACCTTTTCATTTCCTTCAAATCACAACAAATACTACTATTCTCTCACTCTGTTGTCAATTCAGAGCTGATCAATTTAATATTGCTCAATGAGCCCACTATAAGGAATCACTGCAATGGCAGAGGATTCGAGATCTTCCCATAACACCCACATTCTCTGTTGGTCTCCTCTGTACCGTCCCAAATGGTAACTGGACCTGAAGTTTTGCCTGAATAGTTCTATTTAATCTCTGTTGTTCATCATGTGATGATCAATTATCCCATGTCAAAGAGGGAAATAATTTATTTAATAATTAGATACTTAAATTAAATTGAGAAATTAATTCCATCTGATTTCTGAGAATATTTTTCTGAATACACGAGGTAGCTTCTTTTAATCAAGTCAGCTGTTTATTTGAGTTGAGTGACCAGTTGAAACTGTAATAGGTCTAACTTCCATTAGATGTACTCTTTTCTCTGTGCTGATCTATGGGGAAATGAATGGAGCTACTTCCATTTCCGCTTTCATAAGTATAAAATCAGCCAATATCCCTCCCTTGCCTTGGGTTTGCTCCTCTCCCACTGTACCGAAAGAGTGCCAAAAAGAGCTCTGAGCTGCGATTTAGTGGCTGCTTAAAAGTTAAATGCCCTTTTCTTTTTCTTTCATTCATCTCTGTATTATGTTAGTTTTTGGTGCTAGGGGAAGTGGGTTTGTCTCTGTGGAAGGTACGGGAAGTTTGAGTTAATTAAGAGTACTTTTATCTCTTGGATATCATTCTTCAATCTAAATTATACTTGGGGAAGGAAGCCTTTCCTTCGAAAGTTCATAATGAAAAATGCTTTGACCATTACAAAAATATTGCGCAAATGGTGAAAATATATTGTTGGAAGGCTAGGGACAACATTTATCATTGCTTGCACAAACCAACATTGAGTTTTTTTGAGCAAAATTGAGTTGAGACTGCCTGTGGTGTTTCTTGATATCTTAACATGCCACCATGCACATTCTTCGTCACCTATGTTATACGAACTGATAACTGATTGTTGTTTTCTTGGTTTATGTTGTTTTCCCTTCCACTAGGCAGTTAACAGATATTCTATTTCTTCTAGATTGACCAAACAAGAAGTGTGTAGCGTTGTGCGCAACTTGCTAAATCATTTAGTTTAGGTCAAGGGAATAAACTGAATGCTTCTAAATCTTTCTATTTTGCATTTTTGCATTTACATTCGTCTGCCTAAATTTCTATCCCCCTGGACAAGAAAGATTGTGTATGAATAATAGGATATATTTGTCCATTGACCAAGTCGGGTTTTTGTAGATCATTAGGATTCAAATTCAAGTAACTTTCTTTTTTATCCACAAACATAATGGCTGCCTTTCCATTGTCTGAGCTTCAGAAAGATTCCTTCAGTGTCAGTAGGAGTAAATCAATAAAATAGTTGGGAAATGAGACGCTTGTCTTTTATTCAATAGTGGGTTTTGTTTTTGCAGGTTGTTGAAATGAGGGAGACACTTTTGCAAAAGTTGCAAAATAAGAGCAATGCACCTCAGGAAAGATTTGAGAATTCGGAGACTGTTGATTCTTCTAAAGAGGATGGTGGCAAAGTAGTAGAGGAAACCATGGTCGAGCACAATGTGTCCGACGAGACTGTAAATGGGACAAGAGGGACGAAAGTTGTTAACGATGTGGATTCTGATCATAGGTCGGAAGTTGCTGATCCAAACTCATCCCAAGATGCTCCAAAGGAATCTGAAAACGAGGATGATATTTCGTTTAGTGATTTGGAGGATGATGACAATGATCTATCAGATAAGCTGTCAGGATTTAAACTGTCGCAAAGCAGGAAAGTTTCATCACCAAGTGAAGCCAAAGAATGGGTTGAATTGAATGAAAATTCCGGAGGTCAAGATGATCAGCGGAAGACAGGCATATCGTCTATCAGAGATAAAGGGTCGGAATCTGAAGAATCAAATGATTGGCTCACTGTCGACGATACAGATATAGACAATTCGACAGCAGTTTGAAACTTTGATATCTGTAAATTCTTTTCTTCTTTTATTTCTTCTTCTGATTTCCATGCGAGTATATTCTGATCTGATTGTTTCTGTTTGGTTTTACTATTATATATATGAACCGTAATATTCTCAAGAAACTTAATTCTGTGGGGGTGAAATTACTCTATCATATTAATCACAATATGCAAACTCAATATCTGAGCACAAAACCAAAAATCAGGCATGTATCAGAACCCAAAATTGGTACCAATAACCTGTTGGGGTATAATTTGTAGTTCCATGGTGGATGAGTTTTAAGTTTGATAGTGTCCATGTCTGGAACAATTGATAATTGTGATTGATTTTTAAGCTATGGAACTATAGATGATTGTATCGTATTGAGTTTTCCTTTTGGCATGTGCTCTTTTCGAAACTTTTTGATGGAGAACCAATGAACTATGCTAGTATGTTTGGTAACGTGGGTAAACTATCTTCGAAGAATCATAGAAGAATAATTAGTTAAAATACGCAGTCTAAAATATTACATTTTTATTTGATAAATTGGTTAATTTATGCAAGTGAAAATATACTTGTTTATTATTAATTTATAGAGTGACATTAATAAATTATTTTCGTACCAAACGACGAAAGTACATTAATTGACATTGAGAGACGAAAACTTGGGGAGCAAATGGGATTCAAATGACAAAGTTCTCATAACCTCAAAGTGATAGACTAGTATCACAAGTGTTTGCTCATAGGTCCACGAATTTGATCATACCGCGAGGAAAGGGTAAAAAGCACACACATTGCGACTCTTTGAATAAACAATATAGCTAAAAAGAAAGGATAAAATTGAAGAGACTGTCTATTCCTCATTAACTTTGGAAACTTCCCATAGACAAGTTTCCTGCGATCATAAAAAAGTCTTTCTTGATTCTTGAATCAATTTCTTCCAAAACCATCCATAAGATTTTGTAACTCTAATATGCATGAGCAACATCCAGAGTAAACAGAATTACAATGCGTCTGATGATATCAACTTTGAAGCAATTTCCTTTGTCTAGTCCGCGTCTCCTTTACATTTTTAACATACTTGAAAGACGATGCAAGGAAAAAACTTATGAAATAAAAAGCACGAACCTATGTAACAACTTCCTAAATAGCATGTACACCTTGCTATTACAGCAGACAGACTTCTTGAGAGATTTCCTCACGAATAGCATTTAGATAGATCCACAAGTTGTATTGGACTTGAATCCTGTCAACTTAACAGCATAGTCTGATTTAAGAAGGCCTCCAACCTCGATAGTTACTAGGAACAGATGGATGTTTGGCAGGAATTGAACCTGATACTGGCTGCGAAGCTGGAATAAAAGTAAACCCTGTCGAAGGTCTTTGACCATTTTGGAAAGGAATTGGTGGTGGCACTCTCAAATTTGGAGGTTGGCGATGAAATGGCGGAAATCCCTGGGATGGATAATCTGGACGAGCAGGCACTGAGCATGGAGGAGGCAGAGGGCCAGAAGGGTGCTGAGGGGGAGGCACGGAACCTGAAGGGCGCCGAGGTGGATCTCGGGAAGTTGAGTTAAATGATGCAGTGTGCAGCATGGCTGATGGCTTGTTTGCTTCTGCTGAGGATTGAATCTGAGGCTTGGGTGGAAGCCATTCAGGCATGTCATCATCATCAGAGAAAAGTTTCTTCTTGTTTATTTCGTCCAAAGAACTTTTGTGTGTGGCAAGCGAAACAGAGTTTTTAATTGACAAGTTTTGCACCACTAATCCATCTGAAATCCGGATTCCTCTGGGTCGAAGGTTCCTCCTGACTGAAGCTAGAGGAATTTCACAGGCAGTTCCGAAGTCAAATTCAGGAAGATCATCATCATCTCCAACATGCATGTTTGGTTTGATTGCTGTACAAGGGAAAGAAATAACAGCTTTCTGGAGTTCTGAACTCGTTTTAGATTGCTCCATTTTGGAATTTTGTACCCAATAAGTTTTTGTTTCCTGTAATTGCTGCTCAAAGCCTTTTGATGTGATGGAAAATCCAGATTTTTGTTCCCTGGCTGTTGTAGATACCGTTGTTTGAACTGAAGCAGTTGGCAAGAAAGATTTTTGTTCCCTGGCTGAAATAGATACCATTGTTTGAACTGAAGCAGTTGGCAAGAAATCAATGGAAGAGGACATTTTACTAACTTCAATTTTTTTGCTCTCATCAACATTTACAATTCCAAGAGCCGAGGAACAATTGACCAATGTATCTGACATAGAAGATGAACCTCTCTCTACTACCGATTGACTGGAGCCATCTGATGGGGTCTTCAGAATCTGCTCTGAAAAGGAGTCATCGTTCCCAGATTTTTTCTCAACAGCACCTGAAGTCTCAGATTTTTTCTCAACAACCCCAGACGCCTCAGATTTGTTCTCCCCAGCACCTGGAGTCATTTGATTTTTCCGCCAGACTACACAACCGAGCAATACTTCTGATTTGTCTTCACCAGCAGCCAAGCCCTTGAAAAAACCATATTTTGCAAGAATTGTGATAATTTTATCACTCGGTGGACACAGGTAAATATCAACATTAGGTGTGAGTTTTGCAAATCCAACCCTCTCGCCTTTCCTGTATCCTTTTGCAACCTGAAAATATTGAAATACACAAGCAATCAGACCAGTTACTTCAAAAGCAATTCAAACGATTTACTTTTTCCCCCTCATAGTGAAGGTATGAAGGTATAAAGTTGCAAATCTAATGCAATACTATTTCGTGCTCACCTCCTTCATTCCCTTAAGTCCTTTTTCAGCCGATCCCTTCTTCCAACACAAGGAAGTCACCTAAATATAAATGCATAATCAACTTCAAATCTTAGAACTTCTTCATATATGTTAACCACAAAATAGTTTATTCAAAAATAAAAAGATATTGCCTATATAGGGTCAAAATGGGCTTAGAGTAACAGTGACAACGCCAGTAAACATAATTGAATATAGAATATTCCAATTCTCATTAAAACTAAGGTTCAATTAGAAAATGCTTCTATCACACAAAACTTCCAATGACAATTCCTTCTAACTCCCAAGTGCTTCACAAACAACGCATTAACAAGTATTTCCAGGAATTTCAAGTTTGCAACAGAAATTAGCAGCCAAGAATTTCAAGTTTGCAGCACAAATTATTGGCCAAGAATTTAAAGTATGCAACAGAATAATTAGCCAAGTTTAAGAAGAGAACACATTCAGAAGCAGCTTTAGATGATGGTAAGCTTGCAGAACAAATAATCTAATGCAATCATCAACCTTGTGCATAAACTAAAAGTACTAAAGGTTGAATTCAGTTATAGGCAATCACAAGATCAACATCCTACGCCCAAAGTTAGCCAGACCTCAGAAATAGTAGAAATTCCCATATTCTCATCTCATCTACTAAAGTTGGCAGCATAACTTTCAACCAATGGAGATGAGAATCAAACAAGATCAAGGAAATGACTAAAAGTTAAATTTAAAACACACAAGCCCAAAATCAAATCAACAGGATCACTACCAACAAACTTGACCACTTGCAAATTTTACACGTGGAAAAGCTTTTTGTATTTGTTAACACAACAAACAAATTTGACTGTGCTTTCAATTAGAAGTAGAATGTTTGTTCTGTACATAAAGTTAATCTTATGACCAATTTTTCGGTAGTCAATAACGTTGGAGTAATTCTCCTTTCAAAATTCCAAACCTGCTCAATTTAGCAGTTAGGGAGTGCCATTTGTAAAGGCTTATGCCTCGAGCCTAAGCCTCAACTCTCAAGGTATTAGCTGAGGTGTGAGCTCGTTTGTCTTGCATTTTCTGAGCTTTTTATTAAAGGCCTAGCTTTTTGGCTAATTTTTATAACCTAGAACGTTTTATGAATTTTTTATTTTCTTTTTCCTTCCTTTACACTGAGGGAAAGAACCATTGCAAGTGGAGGATGATGAAAAAGAATGATTAAGAAGTCAAATATGCCAATGAATCTCTTATGATCCTATTAGTCGTAATGATACAAGAGACTTCTAGTAATGGATCACAATTTTGTTACACAATTATTAATTTGAGAACTTAGTATTTGCTACTTTTTTTATCTACTTTAATTTTTGTTTGCAAGTTAAACTTTTATTTTTGTTAATTTGTTTAACAGGTATTCAAGATGATTTATGGTTTACTATGAGCATCTAAAGTATTTTTATATTCTTTTAAATTATTAATTTGAGCCTTACGCCTCACCTCACAGAGGGAAATGCCTGAGTACCCAACCAAGGCTTTGTAATCAATGACCAACTATTCACAATTTTTCTTCATTTAAAGAGATCACTAGAACTAGTACATGCTAGCCCAACCATTCACTTAAGTGGTTTATGGTACTTCATTTTGGCATGTCTTAATTATGTTTAGAAATTGTTAAGTCAAAGTAAAAAAATGTCTCCACTTTTCATAGTAAAAATTGATATGGAATTGCTCAATGTCTTGCAAATTTAAGTGTCATTTTCTGAAGTTTAGAAAGTCATTATTTAGTTTAGTAGAGTTAGTGTAACTTGGAAAGAAGGCAAAAGAACCATCTATAAGACATCTTATCGAAATCTTTTGCTTCCAGTATATTTTTCTTTATAGAAACCTTAACTCCGACTGTGATTGCATTATCAGTTTTTGCCTACATCAGTATCACAGTATGTTGTGTGGATTTAGCAATGTAAACTTCTGCTTCCTTCATGTTCTGCAAGATCATGTTTTTTCATTACAGGGAAAAGAATCTGTAAATTGACAGATTTCCACATCCCAAATTGTGTGCCTTTAAGCTAACATAATAGTTACATAATCTGAACACAAGAAATTTAATAAAATATCTAGTTACTATATTATGGTAGTCTATTGATATTTATTTCCTTTTCAGTTGCACAAGAAAGTTCGAATAGGCTAAATTGTCATGGTGGTTAAATTTCACAACCTTCCAGGGATTGAGAGTAATCCACCTTTCTTTTCTAATCTTTGTAGGGTGTGGCAAAGAGATTGAAATGCCAAAAGTGTAAATCCTGCATGGGGCATGGAATGTTTTGATCCTTTTGTTCCGGGAGGAAAAACTCTTTGGATTTTTATTCTTCCATCCAGGATTACATCCTATATCATTAGATAGGAGTTGAAAGATGAAAAGAGAAACAAAAAATATAGATGAGATGTTGTATAATAAGGTGGGGACCTTGATATTTGGAAGAATAGATGGCAGCATTTTACAACTGCACAGACCTGTGATGGTGCTTTCTGTCCATTTATTGAAACATAATGTAAGCTCCGGATTGATCAGTTGATAAGGAGCTATACTGTAGGTTACTTGTGTATTTGAAGAATCATTAGTTATTCTTGGTAGGAAAGTTATATTCTCTTGGAAAATGTTCAAATTATGTTATCACCGTGTAATCCATCCAGGTATTTTGAGGACACATCGTCCGACTTTACAAATAACCCGAGGATTGGCATTCCATTGTTGACATTTTATGGTTACAGTTAACTGCACTACAATTGTGCCAACAATGTAGCACCTAGCTGACTGATTGCTAGCGTGTGTCACCTTACGAGAATAGAGTATGTATGGATCAACCAGAAGAGGTATTGATAAAAATCCTTTAATTCCACCTGTTTTCTGGGTTTGGAGAAGTGTGGATTTTCAATGCTTTCGAAATATTTCCTTTAATAGATGTTCTCAATTAATTGGAAAATACAAAATAATCAAGACCTGCATATTCCGAGAGAAGACTAGATAGATCTTCTGACACATTCTCGAGCTGTTCATGTATTTTATTTTATTTTTAATTAGAAATTCTTGTTAACCTTAGGAATTTGCATCATGAAAAATGTCAATAGATCTTTGAGTAAATGGTCCATCCCCTAAGCACTTACGAGCCACCACAGTAAGCCTTCATTTCATTAAAATTCAATAATTTGTAATTAATGGTAAGAAAAACTGGGACATTGATCCACTATGATGAGCTCTCTTGCATTTGATTCGGGATTAAAATCTTGTTAGTTCATTTATTGACTGTTGGACTTCAAATAACTTCATGCGCAATGCTGATGGCTTGTTTCATAGAGTGAAATGTATAGCACTCGACGATATTAAAGAAGAAAAATAAGTTCATATATTGTTTATTATAGTGTTCAATCTTTCCAATACTGCATACGAAACATGTCACAAAGAATTAACAAATGCATTGGAAAATTATTACTTTATCTTCTGTCCCATTCTAGTTGTTAGGTGCTTGACTGTAGAGGTATGCTCGCCTTCAAATATTGCCTTGTCAAAGTAGCCGAAAATGTTTCAAAATGATGAATTAATCCTGATACAGCAGATGTAACTAGTTCATCATATTATTTCAAATGTGATGGATTCATTGTGCAAATATATTTGACAAATTTCTGTAACTAATAGATTTCGAAAGTCATTGATTTCGTGAAATCCTACTTATCATTATAGTAACTTTTGCTTTTCTAAACTTATTTTACCCATGTGATTGGAAAGTTGGTATGATGACAGAATTGGGCATCTATAGAACCCTAACACATTCACTTTGACAAAACAACGGTCACCAAATAATGTCAAAGGGGGAGTCGAGGGATAACTGCCTAGCCGCTTCACTTTGCACACAAAAAGCACGGGGTTTTGCAACCCACTTCTCTGGCAACTGTGATCTCATATTGGTGAAGTGAAATAGTGAATTGTTTGCAAATGTCCATATAGGTGCTCTAGTTAGCTTGGCCTGGTCATTTTATAGGGTTTGTGCATTTAGGGCTAACTGCCTATCAAGTGAAACTGATTACCTGCCAATTATTAGATCCTACATCAGTGGTAGAAGATGGCTTATAAGTTCCCCTGCGGATGCACTAGTTTGCCTATCCTATTCATTGTGTATTGACAGAAAAGAAGCATGACCTATGTAGTTATCGGTATCATATGTGCATGTTTAGTATGCAGCATTGGATTCAACTTTACAATATAATATACAAGATTTTAAATTCTTTTTCTTCTTTAATACTCAACCAGTCCACCTTATTAAACAAGGCATCAACGTACGCACTAATAGGGTATGTACGTGGGGAAACCTAGATTCCACCAAGGGTGATTGCAGTATCTTGCATTTTCAGTGCCGACATGGGTTCATTTATTTACTTAGGCTAGTCACAACAAACCGAAGTAATTAGCAACTTAATTTGATGGATCAGTTTAAGTTTTGCCTCTCTCCTAACAAGCCCTGAAATTTGTTTACTTGAGTAAAGAATGGGGTTGTAAGATAATCTTGGTAATAGTAACTATTGAAAAACTGTATTCCAGAATCTTATTTAAGTAGAACTTTTAGAAGTAAGAACCAGATATTAAAAGAACACCTGACAGAGATTAGGCTTCATTCTACTTGTAACATATTAAGGACCACTACATTATTTTTGAAATGACAACTATATCAATTTTTTCATTAAGTATTCCTAGATTTGTGTCTTATAATTTTTTCAATTACCTAAAACTTCACTTGATTACAGAATCACAAATATAAATTTTATTGATCAAGCTTATAAAAAAACAATATACAAAGATTAAACTAAGTAATCGAAAAAGAAAAAACTTAGTGGGGAATCAGATATAATGGTTGAGATCTAAAAATTATTGTTAAAAAGAACATAAAGGAAGACCTTGTAATATGATAGTAACTAATAGTTGTGACATAATGTCTATTCTGACTCCACAACTGTCACTCCCCCACAAGCCCTTCCAACTTGTTTGTTATTGACTTATTTCTAATATTAAAAACCATGGTACAGAGACATCTACTCTAATGTGTTTTCTTCATGAACTGTAAATTAAATTAGTTTATTTTAGGTAAAAGAGAGATAGAATCTTTTATATTGGCAAATTAATTTCAGCTTTGTCTAATTATTAGTATTCATATGTAAGAATTTAAATGCACGCAAGTCAGGTGGGAAATGGTTAGTGGGTTATACTATATATTACCACATGTAACACTATCTTTTGACATAAACTAAATATACAAATATATCTCATGTGTTTAAAAAATTTGGAATACTTCAATTTCATGGAAAAAATAATTTTCTCAAAGATGGCCAATGACAATCTTGGTTGTGTCAAAAGAAATGAACCAGTAGACCAAAAAAAGTAGGATCTTGTAACTTTTATGAAATGCCATTATCTAAAATGCGAAAGAAATATTATTTTTCAAAATAAATAGTTGTTTAATCTTTCATGTTATGCCAATGTACAAGAAATGGAATAAAAACGTAAATAAAACTTTTCTTGGGCTAGCAAACTTTTATTATCAATATGGGTAAGTAAAAACAACACTATATTGATTATTTACAGAGTGAATTAGGAAAACCCAGAACAAAGTAAAGGAATAAATGTAATAATACACGTTCCAAAGCAAGTCAGAAAGTTTTAATACGATAATATGTACTCAAAGTGTAAAATGTAGGAGAAAAGTTCAGCCTGGACAATTATACACATAATAGAACAGAATTTACTACCCATGTTCTCAATTTTCTTGCATCAAATGAGAAAGAAAGTGAAGTTGAATTCAAATAGTTGGGTGTGAAGGTTTACAAACTGTGGCTCTCAAACATGGTACATCTTTTAATCTATAATCAATTTAATTAACTGGGGTAACTCCAAGAATCTAAATCTATTAGTCTAATGATAATAAATTTACACAATTTATTCTGGACACTTCTCTCTTTTTTCTTTTCATTCTTCTCTAAAGTTGCCATAGGTTAAATTTTGCATTCACCATATGTGCAAAGTTGCAGGGCAGTGTTTTCTCCAAATTTGATTTGTTTCTATTATTTTAATTATTATTAAAACCACTCAAACATTTATGCAGAAGCAAATTTCAAAAATCACACTTTTGTAGTGTATTCAAAGTTATATGCATGCATACCACGTGCCTAGGTTGCTAGTGCAAACAATAAAGAGGCCTGTCCACAGCAAAAACACAGAAGTCCCCAAAATGCTAGGAGTGTTATAGTACTAATGTCTGTAAACAATTATTTCTATGCAACACCGAGCAATTGCTTAGAATAACAATCAGTATTGCTAGCATCTTTTAGGTGACTTGAACAAAGGATTAATTTAATTCTTTCTTCAACTAGACAAATACAACTGTCCACAAGGCAATTTTGCTTCTTCGTTATTTTCTTCATCATCCACCGTTCCCAGGACTACTCTAGGGAGTTAATTTTTGGGTATTATATAAACAATAAAAGGGTAAGATATAGTTTTCATGTTGATAAGTAATGCAATTGCAAACTATCAAATTTTAAATATCCTACCATCATAAAATATGAAGAAGAATTCCGGCTTACCATCAATCCCCGAGTGCGTGACCGAGGAAGATCTTGGATATATTTTTCAAAGGCCTCTAATCTTACTTTTCCTTTAACTTCTACACATTCAGACCAGTTGACATCAAGCAATCTCTCAGCACTACATAAAGTTTTTAATTGACAAGGTTAAAAACAGGTTCTAAAATGAGCTTCAAAAAATTATAAGGTTCTACTTTGAGTGAATGCTTTGTCATCCTTGAAAAAAGCAGAACAAGATAGCCGTAATGTTCCAAATTATGCATTTTATAAGACTTCACAAATTCAGGTTACAGGTTCCAGTGCATAAAAGCTGTCAACTCTCAAAACAGGAAAAGAAAATTATAGAAAAATGTTTACCAAACCACAAATAAGAAATGCCCAAAACTTGGTGAATTGGTATTTTAGCATAAAACAAAGAAATGGATTTCTGTAAATGTAAAGACAGACAAATCTAAAACTAGACAAAAACAGACATTGAAAATCATCCCTATACCTGGCCTAGAAAAGATCAAGACAGGATATACAGAAATCAAGATAGAAGTTCCGAGTACATTGTTTAAAAACTATTTGAGACTTGCGCCTCAATTCCCGCCTCACGTGAGGCTTTCATAAAACACCTCAACTCCTGCATCTTAAGTTCCATTTGTGAGGCTTCCATCTCAACTTCGTGAGGCTTACGCCTCAAGGCGACTAAGGTGTTTGCCTATACGTCTTGCGTTTTCCAAACATTTTCTTACTGGCCTAAGCTTTTTGGGTTGTTTCTTTACAAACTAGAATGTTTTATGGGTTCTTTTATTTTATTTTAATTTTCTTCTTACACGGAAAAGAAAGAGAAAGGAAAATACACCATTATAAATGGAGGATGATGACAGAATGGGAACAAACTGATAGTCATTTAGAGGATGATGTTGGTGATTTCTTTAAAGATGCTATTAGTAGTGATGATATAAGATTAATCTATGCGTGCAAGTTAGACTCTCAAAACACCTCAAGGTTTACGCCTTGCCTCACAGACGTAAAACACCTCGGTACCTGATTAAGCCTTTTTAAGCATTGCCAGTATATATTAAGCTATGCTGATTATATTATAGACACATTCCCATTAATTAATATATGAAATCCCTGAGTGCAATTTTCCTGCCCAATATAAACTATAAAGCTGCATGGCAGCTTTGAGCAAAAAACAACACTAAGACTAAGCAAACTCGACTTCAAGGCCCTAAAAGTTTCCCCATGATAGAAGGACAGATTAAAAAACATGAACTACTTTATTGCATGATGTACTTGGAGGTCACTTGTTTGATTGGTTAACAGGAATTTCCATTTATCATCCACGTCTGTTTTAGATTAACAAACTCAGATATTATAAAAGTGTGTCATTACACTTTGCCATGATAAAACTAGTCCAATTAATAAGGGTAATGAAATCATCAAACTCTCCAACTAATTTAATCTATCTATCACCCAAATGTAATCAATGAATTTCACAGTTGCCCTCTTAAAGAAGAGGATACACAATGTTACATGGAGTGATGGACCCTTACAATGGGGCATGGCATGTTGATCCTTCATTGTTAGCATGAACTCTAGATTATTCATGAAACTAGCACTTGGACACATACCCAGTCTGACGCCCATATCCAGATACATGTAACATAGAAAACGATACCTTCTGGTTTCCTTGTTCCAGTTTTTCTTCTATGTAACTATAAACTCCTCTAAAAAACCAGATCAATAATATTAAAAACTTTTGTATTTGGTGGATTGAGATAATAACACGCACAAAATAAATAACCTTGCTTGTGAATGGTAGTGAGCCGGAGAGTTGTGCAGCCAAGCACTGAAATAATATATCTTCTGATGCAGACCATGGGAAAAGGAGTAAACCTTTTAAACCACTATGGCATAGACCACGGCCAACCCTGATAAATTAAATATTTATTCGTTGTTCTTCGGGGAGATGCTAGTGATAGATTGGCTGATGCACTCTTTTATGTTATTATGGGTGAGGTAAGTTTACCGGATTAAGCAAAACCTATTGATTGTCTGGACCATAACTTTGAAATCAAGAAGTTGAGATGTCATGCATCAACAACAAGGAGTTTTTGGTAGTAAAGAAAGTACCCGAGGTTAATTATTATGCCTTCTTAATTAAACCGCAAAGAGATTAAAAGGCCGGAGAAAGTCAGATCTATTAGCCTCACTCTTTTCTTTTAAGAGTCAAACGCACTTTGTTGTTTTCAACAGTTGTTGGACATAAGTAATATCCACATACCATGGGTCATACTTTGATGTAAATTTTTTCGTTTACTTGATTAGGAAAAATTCTGTTGGTCATAGATAATCTTTAGTAGTCTAAGATCCCAAACATTTAGGTGGTGTTCTCTTTGCATTTCAGTTTTGTGTTTTGAGTTTTGAATTCATTTTGAGTTATATTTTGAATGTCTGTTTTGAGATTTATGAAAATACGTTTTTTAAAATTTTCAAAAATTGTTTCTCAAAACAGAAAATTCAAAAACGTGTTTACTTGAAATTTTTGAGAATGTTTTTATAATATTTTAATCAACTCTAATATACGAATAATTGTCAAAACAAGCCAAAAGATGCACACAAAAAAAAAAAAAAAGTCACCGGAATTTCAAAAAAAAAATTGATGAAATTATTGTCTGGGCGTTTTCCTAGTACAATATTTCCTTAACTGTTGCCAATAGTTGATGCTGCGGCGAACGCCTAGACTTCAAAAAAAAAAAAAAAAAAGGTCGTGGATGTGATTCGAAACGCAGATCTCATTTCCAAAACGCTGTTTTGGCTATTTTGGAATTTAACCGCGTTTTGTGAACAAAATGTGGAAAATGATAAAATCATCATTTTCCATTTCCTTTGTAATTTTCTTGGGTGTTTTAGAAAATGCATTTTCGAAAATAAATAAGTAAACAAGTGAAAAAACAGAAAACTAAAAACGGGTTGAAAATGGCAAAGAGAACACACCCTTAGTTTCCTATTTAGAGTCATATTCCTCGTTTTAGGAAGAATGTTCTAGGTCTATAAATACTTATGTAACCTCTTTATTTGAATAGAGTTCATTATTACGTGAATTTGATTATAACATTGTGATTTTTTTTGTACCCTTTTGAGGATTTGTAATCTCTTCTAGTTACTCTTCCAAAATTCTTCTTTCTCTCAGTTTTGGAATTGCACAGTTTTCATATAGTTGTGAACTTAATATGCTAAAGCACACCCATTCCAAGGGACATAATCTACCATGCATTCCTGTTTTCCCAGATTATTATTCATGGTAATAGTTCATCAGCCCCAAATCTGCCTCTGAACATCCTCTTTTATCTCCTTAACCCAAAAAACTTTCCTCCTTACTTCCCCATACTTCTTTAGAGCAACAATTTTCCTTATTTTAAGCTACATATATTCTAGGCAGTCCTAATTTTATTTATCAGCTGCTTGTTAAGGGGAAGTAATTTAATTCATACATGTCCTACATCACCACATGAGAGTATTCATGCTTCCGTCCATCCTAAAAATAATAAACTTAAAACTCCAAATTGGTCTTGCATGGTTATTAACAATGCCAATTGATGTCCTTACAGGCAATAAAATAAGCCTGTAAAGTGCTTCAAAAAGGAGTTTCAATGACAGAATTTATTAGCTGGAAAATTTTGGGGTGCCTCATTTTTAAATCAAATTCAGGAATTAAGAAAAATGCTTTCTTTGCTTCATGACTGCCTCATATGTAAAAACTAAGAATCCATTTGTTGGGAGGCTGATCTGATGGAAGTCCATCCTGAATGCTTCATACATATATCCAAGGACTCAATTTGTTGAGAGGCTGACCTAGTGGAAAGTATATAAAGAAATCCTATTGTCGAGTGTGGCGAAGTGCACAATGAGTTTTAGTAGAGATATGCGTTTCTGGCCATCATTTGGGAAGTCAAGTAGGATAAATTTAATGGTTGTATTTGGGTAATTCAAAGACACCCCCCAAAGAATTACCAATTCAATATTTTACCCAGTTACACATTCATTCATATTTGAGTTAACAAGACATTTGAACATAGAATCTCTCCAATTCATGTCTAAAGACACAAATGATTAAAATTACCCTTTAAAATAGTGAGATTAATCCACAAATAATAGATGAACATAAGATGAGATTTTTTTTAATTGAAATTATTAAAATTGAAAATGGGTGATTGCCAATTCTCATACATGCAGAAGAATATAAGCTAATAATTGAGCTATCAAAGGCTAAAAGCAACTGCAACGACCTTTTATAGAAGGCAACAGCAGATGCAGTCACGGAAGAATTAAGCTGAAGAGAACCCTCCCAGAGCTTTTCATGAACCAAAGAAGCTGCCTTTGCAGGAGATGACCTTTTCTTCTCCAACAATTTGGAATAACCAGTGGTCAGCTTACTTGAATGTGCATGCCCAATACTTGTCATCGACATACCTCCATCTTTTACTGATTCCTCTCTAAATGAATGTTTGATATCCTCCTCCTTAGTTGTCTCTGTTTGCTTCATCAAGTCATTGTTACCCTCATAGTGACCTTGTTCTTCAGTGCCCGAATTCTCCTCTGCACAACCTGAAGATGCACTACCACTTCTCAAAACATTTTGTGATGACTTCTGCTTTTCCCTTTCTAGAGCTGATACTCTTGAATTATCAGCTAGTTCAGGAGGGAGATAACTAATTCCAGCATTCATTGAGTCCTGGCGACTTATCCTTAATTCGCACGCACTTTCCACGTTACTTTCTTCCTCTGAACAAGTTCTTTTATTAAAGTCGTCAGGAAAGCCGATAGCCACTGTTTCTACAGATCTCAAATATTCAGGTGATACTTTACCAATTCCAGATGATACTTTGAGTTTGGGTGTTCCATGCTTCTTGACCCCATACTTTGCTAAATCGTCCATCTCAACATGAGCATTCTCTATGGGTGCATTGCATGATCTTGGAATCGAAGGAAGTGTAGAAGTTCCAGATCTGCTAAACATACTATAACCATCTGGTGCACAATTTAATAGTTCAGGTGTCTTCCTGGCTGGCATCTGAGATAGCGGAGAACAACCTTCACGCTTTGAAGATTGTGATGACAGGGTAGAAGGAGAATTGCTGATTACACCATGATATAAATACCCGTTGCTAGTGGACCCTGGTTCTAGTGAATAATTCTGACAATGAAGTTGGTCCACCTGAAACTGATTCCTTATACTATTTGATTCCAAGGAATGATTTGGATACAACCATGATTGATGAGTATTTCTTTGTCCACCTGTCCATGAAAATAGACCTCGTTGCTGGTTTAACTCGTAAGGAAATTGATTTCCCATTTTAGATTCTACATCAGTAGCAATTAATTTCCGTTTCCTGGATAATGGGTCAAAAATGTATGTACCATCATTTCCTGAAGGAGGAGATATATTGTTTTCCATAGGAGCTCCTAAGTCTTTAAGGAGAATGAGTTGTCTTCCTAGTAAAATAATAAGCTCTAGCTTCTCGTTCTGAATTTCAAGAACGAATTTCCAGAAAGCCCCAGCCTTTCCAAGGGACCACGTTGATCTAGGTAGTATGCTAAATAAGAACTGCAAAAAGAGCAAAAATAACAAGTTAATCGAGTAAAATTATAAACAAGAATTCATCATAGGCCATACCAAAATAATTAGAAGTAGGAAGGAACACACCAACATAAAAGGATACCTATAAAGAGAGAGGAGAAATTTATAGACATCTTCTGCAGCTATTTGAGAGAATAGATATCATGGAAACTAATGGGTAATAGTAAACATGCATTAGACATCCTTTAAAATTTCACAAAAATATCAGTGTCCAAGAAGGCTTTTTTAACGAGATACTGACAGAATGGCACCGTTATATAATTGTGCTAATGTAATTACCATCCTAGACTTTCTGCAACTATAAAAATAAAACTTATACTTTAATCAGACACTCTTCCATCAATGCTTCTTGCATGAGTCAAAAACTTAAAACCCAAACAAACTTCGACATCGTTGTACATTGATCTCCAATATTAAAAGAAGCCATCAGATATATTCAATGTAGCTGAATTTAGAAACAAAATGTAATACATCAATAACTCTAATACAATAACACAAAGATTCGAATAACATAACATACGGAGCTTAACTCAAGAAGTTAATTACACTTTTACATAACATCATAGTAACATAAAGCAAACATTGTTATTCATGAGACATATATCAATTCTTTGATTCTTGGCAGTTGTTTGGATGAATAGAATTTGCACGTAAAGAATTTCTTACATATCTTAGACACGTAAATTTCCATGAACCCAAAAGATATACGGACGCTGAAACAGTTTACACTATATAGGCCGAGATCCGCAAAAATAAAGTCCCAGCAGACCCAAATTTCTCCACAATAACGAGTCAATGATCAAGAAACAATCAATAATAAAAAACAAATACGGAAAATTACAGACTAAGTGATAGGAAAATCAGTTGAATTTCATACTCGCAAATAAATCCGGTAATCAATCAAATAAATTAAAGAAACCATTGAATCATTGTAAACCCAAAAGGTGTATGTGTGTAAGAATATTTAGGCGTATACACATGCATGAATTGATATTTAAATTGATATACAACAAATTAAATAAAACAATTGAGAATGAAGCGAACCTAATTCCTGCTAATGTGCGAATTTAGGGTTTCGCATATTTGTACAATTGATATCTTTTGAATTGAGTCCCTGTGTTCTCTTTACTACAGTGTACAGATTTCATTACAGTATTATAGAGTAATGAAGATGGGCCGCGTTGGCTAAAAGGCCTTTTCAAACAAGCCGGGAAAGCGCCTTTATATCGTTTAAGTTGAAAAAAACTTTTTACGTAAAAAAAAATAATAATAATAATAATAATTTTCTCATTTAATAAGATATGTTAATAGACTATCTGTTGACAACAGTGTTTTAAAAATATAAAGCGTGGTTAGACGTGAAGGTCGAGCTTCAAATTTTTTGGACCAAAGCAAAACAAGGGAAATGCGAGTGCGAGGCGTGAGACGTGGATAGGCGTCGAGACCGAGCTTCAAATTTAGACGAAGTCTAGGCGCCACCTATGTGGACTTTTTAGAACAATGGTTAACAGACTATCTATTAACAGATGGTATGTTAATAAATCATCTATTAACGGACTATCTATTAATGCACTGAAACCGATTCTGAGAACACAAATTTGTTAAGGCCAAAATTAACGGATCGAGGTCATTAACGAGACCACAAGCTGTTAACACACACTTCATTAAGCTCATTAACATACCATGAGTCTGTTAAAAGCGAATTTACTGATTTTTAATTAATTTTTTAATTAATTCATTTCAAATGAACTTAAATTTACAAAAATTTAAAGCAAAAATCACAATTCATGTATACTTATTTTTATGATTTATACCATAAAATCCATGAATTAAAAAAAGAAGATAGAAACAGATGAATTTCTACCTTGAATTGAAATTTCTTATATAGATGAAATGGGTTGGATTCTAACTTGAATTAGTTAGAATCTAACTTCGAATCTTTTTCTTTTTCAGCCGACAACAATGGATGAATTTGAAATCATTTGAAATGTAATAAGATAGGAAAAGAAAACAGGGTTATATGTGATAATTTACTTAAAAAATGAGTCAACGGCTATTTAGAAAAATTTGTTAGGTCACTCGACCATTTAACAATATTCCCACAATGAGGATCCAATACCTACATATATTCATCCACTTACTTTTTTACTATATTTGAAAAAAAAAACACAATAAAGTAATACTAATTGAAAAATTAAACTAATATAAATACTGGATATTAACATCAACAATCAAAAATAATCTTTTTCATTTCAGTGTTTTTTGTTACTTCCGAATATATGGAAGATTATCATTCCTGATTTGTCTCCTAATTTCGAAATTAAAAAATCAAATTATCTATCTTCTTCCACATGATGTAACTACATGGTGTAACTATAGTAGCAAGTATCTTCTTTATCCGATAGCAATTCAGCAGTTTAATCATAATTTCTATTTCTCCATTATCATATTTCTTAAATTTCTTCAAATCCCAGGTATTTAAAAAACCTTCTGTTGAAATGATAACCATGTTTCAAACTTGATGTTGAAGTGAATATTGTTATTGTATATCAACACTGATTTTATTTCATATCTGGCATTTTTCATATAGTTGTTGGAGCAATAACAATCACACTCGATGGTAGTTTATTGGTTGTGATTATAGGACATTGAACAGCAATAATAAATCGAAACCCAGGTAATTTGATTAAATGTTGATTGTATTTACTTATTTTTCATTTGGGTTCACATATTATTGGTTGTGGTTACTGATAATGTTATCAATTTAGTATGTAATAAGGATGATAATTACATCAAATTGAAAAAAAAAATTGAGGATGATAATGATACTACATTCAAAACTATTAAATGAAATTGAACAATGAAAAGGTATTCGTTGAACAATGTGTTTGAACACCATTATTGGGCAATATATATGAACAATGTTACTTTATATGGTGTTACTCAAGAAGGCATCTTAACGATGTTACCGAATAACGGGCACGATTAGATTGAACAAGGTATTTCGGTACTATTAGTGAACATTATGTATGAACAATGTTACTATGATAGATGATACCGATCAATGCAACAAATAACATTTTCATTTTGCAGTTATGGAGTCTGTTAGTGTTTTGGTATACTACGATGGTGAATGGAATCATTCAAGGAGTTACGATGCTTATGCAATTGTTGGAATAATAGTACCTTTGGAATGTAGTTATGTAAAGTTAGTGGATATAATAATGAAGGAATTAAAAAGAGATCAGTCACAACATGCAATTAAGATACAGTATCAAGTTATGGATAATGGTCCACTCATTGAGATTTGTAGCGACAGTTTAGTGTATTTCTATATACAGGTTAAAAAGATCGAATCGAACTTGACAAAGTTCCCATTGTGTGTAGATGTTGAGAAGGTGGTTTGTATTGAAGACAATCAAATATGCTTGGGTAACGCAATGACAGGTGAAGATAATAGTGGACATTCGCAAGAGGTTAGAATGCACAATTCTTCATATGATTGTTTTGGTAATTCATCGATTCCGATTTTTCCAACTATCGAAGAGATAGGATCTGCAATATGTGAATTTATTGCGTGTCCTGAACAAAATATTGATAAGAATGAGTGTGACGTAATATATCGTCCTACTGTTGAAGATGCCAAACGGAATGCAGATTTTATGAATAAAGATTTATTGGTAACAAGTCTAGCATTGTATGCAATTCATTATCGATTTCAATTCAAGGTTTACAGATAAGAATGAGTATATCTTGAAGTACTTGGATGACAATTGCAAATGGAGACTTATAGCTTCAATAATAGTAAGGACGGCAAATTTCAAAATAAAAAACATTATGAAAAGTCACACTTGCTCATTGGATGCAGCATTGGGAGATCATAGACAAGCAACATGTTAATTGATTGCTAGCTGCATAAAATATAGGTATGTCTCTGCAAGGATAGTATATACGCCAGTCAATATCATACGAGATATGATAAAAACCTACGGGGTATCCATTAGTTACTAGAAAGCTTGGAGAGCTCGTGAACATGCACTAGAAATAATAAAAGGTGGTCAAGAAGTATCATTTGGAAGACTGCCTACTTATCTTCACATTCTGAAACAAAAAAAATCCCGGATCATTTATGAAAATAGAGACAGACGATGCTAATAGATTTTTGTTTGGCTTCATTGCATTGGGGGCATCAATACAAGGATTGAAATATTGCAAACCTATTATTATAATTGATGGAACATTTTTTACTGGTAGTTACGATGGGACTCTATTTACAGCATGTACACAAGACGCTAATAACAACATTTTCATATTAGCTTTCAGTGTTGGTGATTCAGAAAATCATTATTCGTGGGAATGGTTTCTTTTGTGTTTGAAAGAAGCATACAGTCAACGTGACAGGCTGGTTATTGTTTCTAATCGACGTGATAGTATAGAAAATGCAATTGAGAGAGTTTATCCAAGTGCAATGCACGGAGTATGTTGTTATCATCTATATCAGAATTTAAAAAGCGGTTTGGTAAAAAAGCAAAATTCATAAGACAACCTTTCAACTCAGTAGCGAGAGCTTATACAATATCAGAATTCGAAACTCAAATGAGGATGCTAGAATTTATCCACATTGATATTCGGGGATATCTGGTTAGTTTATAAATTTTTTTATTTAGTAAAAATTTCTACAAGACTTGCGCCTAACATGATATATATTTATTAATGTAGGAGGGCGTCGGTATCATAAGTTGTCCAGAGCCTACATGACATCCAGCCGGTTTTCTACAATGACATCAAACATTGTAGAGTCGGTGAATTCATTTACTAAATCATCTAAGAACTTCCCAATTCGAGTCCTTGCGTTGTTTAGTATAAAAGTGGTTTTACAATCATTCAAATGATGCAAAAAGAACATTCACAAGACTTGGATCAAGATTTGAGTAAAAGATCGATGAAGTCTCTAGGGATGGAGATATTTTAACAATTTTATTTAATGATCAATTGACTAACTTTTACTGTATTATGATAGAAAATAATAATTGTAGCATTGATTAAAATATGTTTTTAATTTTTCTATTAAAAAATCAAACAGGTGTTACCATCAAGCGATAGTGCATACCAAGTTAATAATGAAACAATGTCGTACTTGGTAAAGATTGATGACTAGATTTGCTCATGCAACCATTTTCAGACTGATGAAATGCCATGTCCACATGCGATATCAGTACTCGATAGGAACAAAATATCAATATACGGTTACTGCCCACCTTACTATAGTAAAGAATCCTGTATTGGAGCATATAATGGTTCAATATATCCGTTTGGTAACAAATCCGATTGAAATGTACCGAAAGAGATAGAAGATATGTTAGTTATTGCTTCTATTTCGAAGAGAAGTTTTGGAATACCACATGAAAAGAGGCATCTAATGTTTATGAGGTTAAGATGAGAATGGGGTGTAGTCGTTGCTCGGAATATTGTCATAACATAATAAAATGCAAAATTCGATACCATTGAGTATGAACCCAATACGGAATAGGAAATCAAAATCTGTTAATTTTAGGGTGGAGGTAAGTATATCAACTAATTGTTTATTGATCATAAGCTTGAGTTTAATTTTCTTTGTTCTAATGTACATATAATTGCAGGGGAACGATTCAAAAAGAGTTGCTCGAGAATAGATATTTTGAAGACATTGTCAATTGATATTAGATCTAAATTATTATATATGTTTGGTTACATATCTCGTTAGCCTATTAGAGTTATGAATCTCTATCTAATAAATTTGAATTGTACATTTTCAACTAAGTAATTTATTGAATTTGAGATTTGATTAAATATTACACCCCTGTTAATGTGAATTGTTTATGAAGTGATGAAGTGAACAACAAATTCTGTATATGAATTGCTTTGCTTGAGTACTGTTGATGGACTTGTTAATTTTGTTTTAATGTAGTTTATCTGGAAGGTAGGTGTAGATATTCATTGTGCAATGGATGTCTCCGTTATGATATGTCTTTAAGGCTAGTAGCATTTCTGATTTTGGTCTTCTTGGATGTTTAATATTTTTATATTTGTAAAATGTCTAACTTGTTGGATAACTGTGAATTATCATCCAAGGACTAACCTCATACCAAAAGCACTAAGCTGGATATTCAGAATCCATTTTGATGCGTTGTTGCACTGGACAGCCAACTAGAATTCAAATTTTAGAATTTAGACGTACAATTGAGCGTATGGTGTTATCGAATATGAGTTTGTTTGTGGTCTAATTATTACGTATCGATTGACATCCAGTAGCATAGTCCACATATTCCTAGACACGTTGATGTTTCTTAAGCGTTCAACATCCAGTTCATTAGACAAATGCGTTTGCAAGAGTATCTACCATATAACTGAATTAATAATGATTTGACGGCAAAATAAATGTGATGTATAGAATGTTAACAAAACAAGAATTTTGTTATCAAAATGATTAAGTCAACAATTGAATTCGTCGAGTTAAAACATGTAAATTATTCGGACAATGCCGTTTAGATGAAGATAGTAATAACTCAAATGAAGCCTACGAAATGCAAACCGCAAAAAAGGATAAACAACTAAGACAATTTATATTTCACCAAGTCTTCTAAAACAGTTAAAGTGTTCATATTCAACATTGAAATTAACATCCCATAGGCATGACCAAAAAAATCCAAGAGAATTCATACAAAAAAACATCATATGAGAATGTGTGTTTGTATGCGTCTGTATGTGCATTATAACTACTGCCAAAATACTCTAGGTCCTTAAAGCTCATACACCAATCTACTTAGACATCCCTGTCAATGTTAAATCGGGTTTCTCGATGGCGTACTTGTACAATTGAACCGCCATGTTGTATCGAGCCATATGAGTATCAAACTTCTTCAGCATCTCCATTATCTTCTTTTGGAATATGTACTCCGCGTACTTGATAACAAAAAGTCCACAATCGCCACTGTTAAAAGTATCAAAATAGGTAACGTATGAGTTAAATGTGGACTCACGAAATCATAATGACAAAATGAAGGATCAGAATGATATATAGAATCAGTAGAAGTTGGGAACCAAACCCATTTGTTTGCTGAGGGATGTCCTTACATAATCTGCATGTCAATGGGCTATCCGAGGTTGTGAAATTCAGCACATTTGATAGCCGAAAGAGATGCGGTATAATGTGACGCAGTAGGTCCACAGCAGCAAGAACAACAACATCTCTTACCGTTTTGAAAAATGGGTTATACACATCCAAGTGCCATTTCGATATATCAAAATTTGCTAATATCCAATGAGCTCGTTTGTCCATGAAAATGGAAATAAATACGTGGTCAACTTCTCTCCAATTACTCCCGAACCATAACTTTTTTCCAGTTGGATATAATGCAAGTGAATTATGTTTGTCAATGGCATTAACGCCCTTCATAAATTTATCAAATATGGACCGGATCTTGAAATCGAATAAACAATCAATAGACGTGGCCCTAATCATTCAGACTGCTAAACTTCACCTTCATCCTCATGAAGTAAAACATGGCATCGATATGCTATTTTTTTTTTTTTTTTTGCAAAAAACATCTAACTTATAAGCCTTTGAAAAATGTAATGAATCATTAATTCACGTAGAGTTAAGAAATATAGTACCCCGTCATTCAATTGTACTCCGATCTGCTTCAACTCATACCACCACATTTTTGAAATGATGTGCACCGGTCCAAGATCAATTGAAGGTGAAAGTCTTAGTTCATCTTTGTAAAATTTTCGTAGCTTGGACCGTTAAAAATATTTTAACATTAGTAAAATGATATCGTATTCGTATGTGTACCGTAAAATTTGCAATGATGTACTCACTTGTTACCGAGATGCAATCCTTGCCATACCAATTCTCAAAGATAGCATAGTCTGAAATATCGAGAGAATCTAAGAAGAACTTGTATTAGAAGGTAACAGTCTGATCGCTTGGAGTAACGTTTCCCTACGAAGGATAACTTCTTAGGTACGAAGATTGAATGCAAGTAGCAAGTCTACTAATCTTCTTCATGGGGAGTTCAAATGTTGAACCGTCCTCAACCATGAAGGGTATCGGTGTAATCATCTATGATATAACATGAGGAAGAAAAATGTTGTCATAAAACAAATGAAGTAAAAAAATTCCAGAATGCATACATTTAATTAAAAAAGTAATATGTTAATGTTCTTATCAAATCTTAGTACAAACCTTGGATTTCTCTTTAATGATGGAAGTACCAATTTTTTGACAGATTCATCTATGCTCCTCAAGTCTTCTTCACTGATCACAAGTCCATTGTCCAATAGGTTGTTGGGTAATTCGAAACCCATCTCACTTACGACAACTTTAGTGCATTGTTGGCTTTCATTTCTAGCCCTACATTTATTCTTGGTTAGGGACCCAATTTCAACATCAACGTGACATCATTCAGTGTCTTGTTGGGTACTAATTCCTATATCAAAGCTAGGAATGTCAGGTTCACAAATTGTCTTGCAGCCATGAGGTCTCATTAATTCTCGTAACAGATTTGATCGTCGACTTCGCATATTTTTGTTCCTCTCCTGTACCTTTTTATATGCATCAATTTACGTATTTTCCAATTGGTTATATCTCCATGTGATCCACATTCACCCTATCCTTTACGACTTTCATAACATCATCTATAGACTTCCCAAACACATCAATGAGATGCTGAAACTAGATTTTCAAAATAAAATGATCAGCCACTAGCTTCTCGTGCGTGCTCATTACAACATCAAATCGGCCTTTTATAGCCTGTTAAGATAAACAACAATGTTTATTACTCATGTTAACATGTCGTGTGAAAATGTGGTAACAAAAAAAAATAGTAAAAGGAAATGATCATAAAATACCTCAGCTTTAGTTGTTTCAGCGTGAACATGTTGCTTTGATAGAGATTTCGCATACCGGGTTGTCTGATTCGGGTGCTTTGTAGTTTTCATCATCTGAGAGGTAACTCCATCGACCTTAACAACTCCAATATCATGTTGTTATGTGCCAACTATTTGATTAGGTTCATTGATAGTATGGACATGTATAACATGATGGTTGACATCAATTTATGGGGCCAAGTTCTATACAAGATTAATATAAGTTAGTAACTTGACAACGCAATGAAAAACGTGATTTTAAAGATCATTGAAGTCTTAACAATGTACAACACATGTTTGTATACCTGTATTGGTGTTGTGTCAAACTTACACATTCGACTGTCCCCTTATAAGCAGCATTTTGGGATAATTGTAAACTGATGGAATTGTCAATAGGTTGTGCCACTTGTTGCATGGATTAGAAAAAATATATCATGATGTTGTCACATTAAATTGATTTTCGATCATATAAAGTACCTCTTGAAAATCAGTAAAAAAATGTGGACAAACCTCTTTAATAGTTTCAACAACTGGTGCAATGTTGCTATTCGAGGCAACACTCTTTTAATAAAATTGAAGTCATGGAGAACGCCAAACAAGTGGAACTACAAAGTCCTCGTTGCTATCTTCGACACGCATTGGATGTTCTTCATTAAATATACCTTATGTGTAAGCTTGTTGTCTCTCGATGATTGTTGGCTTTAGTACAGATATGTGCAACTAAGAACAATTATGAAGATATGTTTAAAATCATTAATGGACTGACCTACAATTATTAAATATAAGCAATAATTACATGTACATTGATTAGATTAAAAACAGACTTAAATTCGGATGACTAAATATATCTTTTGCAATATCGAGTTTAGCAAAAGAGTACTCCTACACCCTAGATGTCTAATTCAATATTCGTGGGCATTTATCTCCGACCTTTGTACAGATCTCGCCTTCTAGAATCGGGAGGGTTTCATTTATCCATATTTAAAAGGCGATTAGAAAACCACTAATTCTGTAGGCAATGTACGGTCTTCCATCGCCTTCTATGGTTAGGGACTTGTTCTTGAGACTAGCTTTTTAGGGATGAAAGAGTAAACTTGAACAGCTCCTTACCCCATGGATACGTGTTCATCTCCTCCGATTCGACTAGAACCATCAATGATTCATCAACATCCCTCTTATAGAACGTGGTAAACATGAGAGACGTAAGGATAAAAGGCATCCCAGACTTACTACGTCTCGGTCATTTAGTTAATAGCTTTTTTGGAATACATCAGACATGTCCTTTTGCGATATGTTGGGTATGTGATTGAATATATCATTCTTAATCCTGCAAAATTTCTCTTCAAACTTTGTATGTTTGACATCGCCCAAACAAAGTAAACCAATAATGAGACAAAAATCCTTACGCGTGAAGCTTACGAGATTGCCCCCGATATTGAACCATATCTCTTCGAGATTTGACTGTTTGACTTTCTTCAAAAGGACTTGGTGAATGAGCTAGTGATTAGGAGATATATCGTTTGCTTGAAGAAAGTGACCAAAGCATGATTCTGAGAACTTATTCATCTGCGATTCTGACATGCTTCCGCATAAAATGCTGAAAACATTGGCAATTGAGAATGCATTCACTTTACCGAGGCACCATAGGTCGAGTTGGATAAGGTATTTCCATTCTTGTTATATAAAAATAGAAAATCATAATGTCATGTATATCTTATGGTGATTATCGTATAATCGATAGTGATTATTTGAGATGAGGTATTAAAAACCGTGAAATGAATAAGTCGCAACAATAATAACAAGTGTTAAATGTAGGGGACATCGAATCTTATAGAAATGATACTTAATCGAAAGGGGTAACAACAACGGATATCTGATTTGTGTAATGTAACGTGACCGTGATGTTATTGGTAGTTAACGATAGTCTGTAGTGAAAAATAAGTAAATCGACATCAACTCAATCAAATGCATTCATCAATTAATATTACGAAAACATCACGTTTTTCATGTTTGCAACAGTGTTTGAAAAGAATTAGAGTAGTAACTATATGTAGTAACATGTCAGCATATCGATGTCGAGTGTGGTAACTCGAAACAATAATAAATAAATATCCATAAAAAATAAAAATAAAAGTTTTTACAATATTTGGGGAACAAATAGAAAATGATATCACTTCAAAATATGTTTAAAAAAGTTAGGATTTGAATGAAGATGACCAAGATATAAATACTTATACAAAATTAACACAACATATATATTGTTTATTTTTTAAGATGTTGAAGCAACATGAATGTTAACGGTGCCGTGCGTGATCACGTGGTAACATCGATTCATCCATAAATTAAATTGATGAAACAACACAAATACATCATGCTATTTAGTATAATCAGTAACAATTTAGAGTATATAAAAAAACAGAAACAAAAACAAAAGAAGTTCATAGATTCTTTTCAAAACATATAGAGACTCATATCTATTCAAGATATTAATAACAATATTACAAATTGCATGTAGTTGATCATTTTTTTAATTATATTTTGGCAATAAAATATAGATATAATATAAATACTCTTATGTAGACCATGTATTTGAGAAAATTCATAAAATTCAATATTGTTGTGAAAAAAAATGGTATTCTATAATACCCATTCAAAATTATATTTCTAATCAGTGCACAACTGTTTACAACAACTAGAAAGGGGATGACTCACAAAATACCAAAAAATGAGTCAAACTCAAATAATTACAAAAGAAGACATTTTTGTGATCACATTCAAAAAATGAATAACATTGAACCCAATCATTAACAATCCCGTACATATAATTAATCAAACATGCAAAGTAAACAAATTGAAAATAACTGAAATCTTTGACATTTGTTCTATACCCATTCAAACTATCCATTTTGTTGGAATAAAATTCGCACATGCAATTGAAGAAATATATGGTACTAAGAAAAAATTTCACTTTTTTACCTTCCTTCATTGTTACTGTGAACTTTTTCTTCTGTGGCTTGTTTCTTGCTTTGCTGTTTTGGCGACTCTTTTTTTGAGCTGCACTACTACGCCTGAAGGTACTTTTTCTTCTTGATTTGTTATTGCTACGGGATGGTGACATATTTATATTTCTATACAAAAATTGTAAGAAATGTTACATGAAAAATTGGAAGACTATGTTGTCAAAATAAAAGAGAAGAAATGGAATACAATCACCTTAACAAAGATGGTGAGAATTGATAAGTGCATTTTGTGCACTTATTAGAACCTTTAAACTAAGCTTTTATTCCGTCATTTTATTGAATTATTACTTAATTTTGAGTTTTAATCTTCATATTTCAGCTTTGGACCTGTTTAATAGCAATTGGAGAAGAATGAACGGAAAGAGCAACAACTTGGTGAAATCGACAAGTAAATGGAGTTTTTGAAGTGAATATTAAGAGGCAAACATTGGAGCATAAGGAAGAAGATAAAATCAATAAGTTTAAGGTGTTTTGGAGTGACAATGAAGAGTTGAATCAATGGATCAAACATCAGAAAGCTAAAGAACCGAATTGAGAAACTACCCAATGACAAGTGGGGAAATTCAAGTACAACTTTTGATATAGATATCTCCAAAAGTCAAATGATATACCATTGGAAAGATAATTAAATTACGAGTCCAACACTTTTACGGATCTCAATTTGGAGTTTCCTACAAGAAGTTATGACTATTTGAAAACAAATTACCGCAGGAAAAGAAATAAGAAGGGAGATCGCCCAGCTTAAATTTAGGCGATCGCCCAACCCTATATTTCAACAGCGAATAGTTTTCCTTGGCACAGGCGATCGCCCGGGTTTGCACTCGGCGATCTCCTAGTGTATTTTCGGCAGAATCGAATTTTCTTACCTTTTGAGTTCTAATTCAATTAGGAAACCTTTGGGCCCACGATTTTTAGGTCTTTTGACATCTTTTGGGGCACAATTAGGTAAGTATATATATGAGTTATTAACTCATATCAAGGGTTTTGTTTTGTGGAGTGTTGGGGAAGAGAACATTACAAGAAACACAACACGGAAGATCAAGATTCATCTATCCAAGAACGAAGATCAAGATCAAGATTTTTCTCGCTCAAGATTTCTTCGTTCCCAAGTTATGAATTCCATAGTTTCTTCTTCTCCTTCTTCTCTTATTATTAGTATGTTAGGCTAGTTTATTTTGTGCTAGGATTACGATGAAGTTTGTAATCTAAATTCTTCCATCTTGAGATTTGATTTTGACAATTTATTTCATTATAGTTTTGAATAATTAATTTTGAATTATATGAATCTACAATTATATGCGCAATAATTGTATGAGTGTTGTGGTTTGTTTTACTATCGAAAGATCGAAAGCGGCTAGACAATATTTTAATTATCTTAAAGTCCGATAGGGATAGAAATATACCGCTATGCTTTAGGTGATCTTTAATTATCCATAGAAATTTAATGCTTTCATTTGTATTCGCATTCGTCATAGAAATATAGTCGAGTCATGCATATGAATAGGTTTAACTTTATTCGAAAGAGATTATTAAATTAAATTAGGAATATTGATCTTCATAAGTAAATCATGTTATCAAATTTAATGGTGCGGGTTAAAGGTAATTGATATAAGTGGAATCAAGATCCTAGTACGCTTTTCTTTTCTTTTCTAATTTTAAAGTAATTTTCATTAATCTAATTTTTAGTTATTTGAATTATAATTAGTTAATTGTTCTAAGTTTATAGTTTAATTAGTTTTAATCACCAATTTTAAAGTAATTCTCATTTAGTTTAATTTCTTATTTGTTTGATTTATAATTAGTTAATTAATTTTAGTTCATGTTTTAATTAGTTTAAGAAACAAACATTCAAGAGTTCATTAGATTCGGTTAAGGTTAGTATAATTGAACTGAACTATCTAAATCTTCGTGGGAACGATACTTGGACTCAATATCCACTTTATTACTTGAGCGATCCGTGCACTTGCGGAATTATTAAAAACATAAAATCGCTGACAAGTTTTTGGCGCCGTTGCCGGGGATTTAGTTTTAGTTCTTTTCAGTTATATTAGCACTAATTCGAACTTTATTTATTTAAATTTTTATTATTATTATTTTTTAGTTTATTTCAGTGTTCAATTTTTCTTTTCAGATCACAACACAAGATAGAATATCAAGAGATTGATGAAGACAACATGCTAGTTGGAGATTTTTTGACTCCATAGATCTTTCAAAGACAATCTAGCATTGATGAGGACAACATGCTTGTTGGAGATTTTTTCGCAATGCACAAGGCTAATGTCATGAGATATGACGCAATTTCTAAGATTGATGAAGACAACATGCTCGTTGGAGATTTTATCGCAATGCAGCAGGCTAAAGAGATTAATGAGGAAGTAGACATTATCACGGTGCTATCTGCACAAATAAATTCTTTGGCACACAAAGTGGAGAACATGTTACAATCAGTCCATGTGATGCAAACGAAGAAATCAACTTGTGAAGAGTGTAGGGCAAATCACAAACACATCGAATGCCCTATTCTATTACACCAACCCGTGCAAGCAAGCCGAATATGTTCAAGGTGGCCATTATCAGCAAAATTATGCTTTCCCTAATACGTATAATCCATGTTGGCAAGATCATCCAAATTTCTCTTGGAATGATAATCAGAATAAAATCATACCACAATTTCAAAGAAATTAAAAAGAGAAATTCACTAGAAGACGTATTTAATAAATTCATGGAGACAAATTGACGATTGCTTAGGATCTAATAATCAATACATGCACAAGATGATACTAATATTCAAAATCAAGGCGTTAATATTCAAAATCAAAGGCGCTGCAATCAAGAATCTTGAGACATAAATGGGTCGAGATGGCAATTGCTTTATCGAGCAGAGCACCGGTACTTTGCCAATTAATGCAGAGGTGAATCCCAATGAAAGTGTTACAATTGTTACTACCAAAAGTGAAGTTCAATTACTAGAAATCCATGTAAAGATGCCAGGTTGCAAATAAAGAAAAGATACCGTCCATCGATGAGGAGCATGTGAAACAAGTGAGCGTACATCGATATTAAAGAGAGTTCGAGACATACCACGATTACGCTCTACTGCTCCTATCAAACCATATGAGCCTCCGATCCCACTTCCTCGAGAGATTACAAAAGCACGAGTTAGACAAGCAATTCTCCAACTCGTCTATCTCTTCTAAAATTGATTTTGTGATCAAGGTCGATGAAGAAGTTGAAATTTTCGTGGTTGTGTTCGAGCAATGTGCTACACTAAAATCTTATTTTTATGGGGATCACAAATTCAAAATTTTGAGGATAAATGAAAAATGGCGCAAAGTCAATAGATGCAAGCAAAGCAAGTCCTCAAAAGCACTATTTAGAGTCTTGCCGTGAGCAATCGAGACAATAAGTCAAGCTAATGACTATAAATAAGCGCTTAATGGGAGGCAACCCATTTTCTAACCCTTTTATTTACTTGCTTTATGTTATAGTAGTTTTAATCAGGTTTAATTAATTTATTAGTTTTTTTATTTATTATTTAATGCCCTTAAAAGCTTCACTATGTCAATCGCAGGATGTCCCACTTTGCAAGAGTCCCACTCCATATCGATTCCACTTCAACCGGGACCTTCACCAAACCAGGATCCATCTTCTTCATATCTATCTCGGGAGTAACCGACCTTTTCCTCCTCTATTTGCTTTATTTTGTTATTACATTGGAGACAATGTAATGTTTTAGTTAGGGTGGGTTAAGTATCGAATACTTCATTATTTTGAATTTGTTTATTATTCATGTCTATATAATTGCCAAATTTTTTAAATTTCGTTTTTAAAAAAAAAAAATTTTTTTCGCTTTCAAAAAAAAAAATTAGCTATTGTTGAATATCTTACCGCCGCCAATGATAATACTTGTTTGAATTTAAGTACGTTTTAGTTAGAATATTAGACAACACTTTAACTCGTACTTTTACTTGAATACTTATCCATGTTAGACTAAATTTGAAGCACGTAGCCACTTTGTTGACTTATCACTTATTGAAAACATGACTTGAGTGTATGTGTTGATATTATTGACATAGATCATTATAAAAAATTCTCGTTCCTAAATCTTTAGACTAGTAACCAAACTGTTTGAGAACAGTTTGGAGGTGTTAAAGTTAGTACATGTTTTCGTGGAATTTTGATGGTTTGGGTTTTCTGGATCTCATCTTTGGTTGAATAGGTTGTAGTCAAGGAATCTGAATCAAGCACTACTCACTGTTGAAAAAATAAAATAAAATAAAAAAATAAAATAAAATATCTGACTCGAGCAATTAAGCCTGTTAGGGTATTTTAAAACCTAATGCCCTAAAGTCATCTGACTTGGGAGTCATCGGCCCAAAGCTCGTTACATGAGTCAAAAAAAAAAAAAGAAAAATTACATCTTCACTTCTCTTATAGCCTGTGGGACTCGAGCAATTAAGCCTGTTAGGGTATTTCAAAATCTGGTGCCCTATGATCATCTGACTTGGGAGTCATCGGCCCAAAGCTCGCTACAAGGGTCACATAGAAAGCTAGTGAGAGAGAAGTATTGCACAAGATGTAAGATCATATATATTGGTTGAATAAAATAAAAGAAGTTAAAGTGCTCGGTAAGGATTGCTAGATTAGAACCTAAGAGACCAAGATGAGAATTTAGAAATCACTCACCATCCTAGTTCTAAGAATACAAGTTTTAATTTTTATCACTTTATTTGAAAAGAAAAAGCATTGTGTTGATCAATAGGAACCAAATTTGCTAGAATACCTCGTGATTTGAGAGAGAGCATAAGAAGTGTGTAATTTACGAGAGGTGTAAGGAATAAGGTTGTAAAAATATCAACAACACAATATTGGTCGTGGTCTAGTACATGTGTAAGTTCAACTTTTGGCTAATCACACACTCACTAAAGGTCGAGCATTGGATAAGTGAAAATATTTTGTGTTGTTTGATCTCTTTCTAAACGTGTTACTTTATTTTTCAAACTTGAGGCATTTAGTAAGAAACTTAACATTAACTACATTCCTGCTTCATTCTTTTAGCTTAGTTTAAAGTTCTAGTTTATTTTTATTTTTGTTCGAGGACGAACAAAGGTTTAGTTTGGGGTGTTTGATAAGTGCATTTTGTGCACTTATTAGAACCTTTAAACTAAGCTTTTATTCCGTCATTTTATTGAATTATTACTGAATTTTGTGTTTTAATCTTCATATTTCACTTTGGACCGTTTTAATAGCAATTGGAGAGGAATGGACTGGAAGAGCAACAACTTGGTGAAATCGACAAGTAAATGGAGTTTTAGAAGTGAATATTAAGAGGCAAACATTGGAGCATAAGGAAGAAGATAAAATCAATAAGTTTAAGGTGTTTTGAAGTGACAATGAAGAGTTGAATCAATGGATCAAACACCAGAAAGCTAAAGAACCGAATTGAGAAACTACCTACAGCAGCAAGTTCAAGTACAACTTTTGATATAGATATCTCCAAAAGTCAAATGATATACCATTGGAAAGATAATTGAATTACGAGTCCAACACTTTTACGGATCTCAATTTGGAGTTTCCTACAAGAAGTTATGACTATTTGAAAACAGCCGCAGAGAGAAATAGTGTAGTCAAGGGCGATCGCCCGAGCTTAAATTTCTATATTTCAACAGCAGAATAGTTTTCCTTGGCACAGGCGATCTCCGGGTTTGCACTTTGGCGATCGCCTAGTGTATTTTCGGCAGAATCGAATTTTTCTTACCTTTTTGAGTTCTAATTCAATTAGGAAACCTTTGGGCCACTATTTTTAGGTCTTTTGACATCTTTTGGGGCACAATTAGGTAAAGTATATATATGAGTTATTAACTCATATCAAGGGTTTTTTTTGTGGAGTTTTGGGGAAGAGAACATTACAAGAAACACAACACGGAAGATCAAGATTCATCTATCCAAGAACGAAGATCAAGATCAAGATTTTTCTCTCAAGATTTCTTCGTTCGGGTTATGAATTCCATAGTTTCTTCTTCTCCTTCTTCTCTTATTATTAGTATGTTAGGCTAGTTTATTTTGTGCTAGGATTACGATGAAGTTTGTAATCTAAATTCTTCCATCTTGAGACTTGATTTTGACAATTTATTTCATTATAGTTTTGAATAATTAATTTTGAATTATATGAATCTACAATTATATGCGCAATAATTGTATGAGTGTTGTGGTTTGTTTTACTATCGAAAGATCGAAAGCGGGCTAGACAATATTTTAATTATCTTAAAGTCCGATAGGGATAGAAATATACCGCTATGCTTTAGGTGATCTTTAATTATCCATAGAAATTTAATGCTTTCATTTGTATTCGCATTAAATCATAGAAATATAGTCGAGTCATGCATATGAATATGTTTAACTTTATTCGAAAGAAACTGCTGAACAATCTAGGGATATTGATCTTCATAACGATTTAATTTGTCAGACCAAGAATCAAGATAGAGGAATTAACGATTATAAACGTATTCGGGATCCTAGTACTCTTCTTTCTCAATTTTAAAGTAATTTTCATTGATCTAATTTTTAGTTATTTGATTTATAATTAGTTTATTGTTTTTAGTTCAAATTCTTATTAGTTCTTAAACACCAAATTTCAAAAGTTCATTAGATTCGGTTAAGGTTAATATAATTGAACCGAATTATCTAAATCTTCGTGAGAACGATACTTGGACTCATAATCCACTTTATTACTTGAGCGATCCGTGCACTTGCGGAATTATTAAAGACATAAAATCGCTATCAAGAATACTAATCCCTCTGAGAATAAAAAATTCCTTAGATTGGAATGAATATTGACTGCGTGACGAATGAGGGTTCAGGAAATGTGAATTGCTTATTCTGACAAAGAAGAAGAAACCAAGAATTTGAGGACACTTTAAGTTATTTTGGGTAATTCACTAATTAATCTCACTAATTAAGTTTGATAAGATTTGGTCCCTCAAAAATAGCACATTAGTTATTATTTGAATTTGAATTTTAAAATTATTTATTGCTCGTTTATTTATTACATACAGCAAATAAATATTATATTTAGTAAAATTTAAAAATTTAAAACAATCTAATATAATTGAAAATCAATAAAAAAAAAAGTAGGTATCATTCCTAATTTTCTCAAAAGGAAAAAGGCCTGTTTCAAATAATCCGTGGGCGACTTAGTAGGCCTACATAGTGGAACGAGTATACAGAGATAATTAGGAATCCTACCTACATTTTTTAACAAATTGTAATTATACCTGATTTTGATCAATTTATTAATTTTACTAATTAACATTCAATTCTACTGTATTTATTAATTAATTAATTTTTTAAATTTTTTAAATTCAAATTCAAATTAAATTAGTAACAGAATATCTATTTTTAAGGTTCATATCTTATCATCTTGAATTAAAGACAATAATATTGTAATTGACTGAAATAGCCTTTACGTTACTTCATTTCACACGTAACAAAATAAACATTTAGTCTTCTCTGTCAAAAAGGAAGAAGAACTCTCCAGAACACACTCCAAAACTCTACCATCAACACAAACACTGAAGATTTCGCTCTGTCAAATCAAATAATTTACAAATTTATTCCAACCGTGAGTACATTCTCCCTTTATTCACATCTGTTTATGTTAATGGAGTATTGTATTTGTTGATAGAAAGGAAAGTAGTTTCTGAATCGTATATTGAGAATAATCTTAATTTTTTGTTCGTTATACTATCATTTCAGAATAGCAAAGTCTCGTAGTGTGAAGAAATCGAGACGAAAGCACACTTCCAGGCGGAATGGTTCAGCCACAAAAAGAAAAAGCCGGGAATACAATAAAGAAAAGTATATGCAGAAGAAGAAGGTTTTTGTGCCGGTCGTACAAATGGAAAAGGTAATGATAATTTTATGATCTGGACTTTTTGTTAAATGCATGTGTGAAATTAGGAATAACCAATAATATATTTTCTTTTTCACGGATTGTTATTAGCAAATCCCATAATTTCTGGGTTTGTATATCTGTATTTGATGTTCTTATGAATATTTTTGATTATTCATATTTTTTGTGATATGGGTCTTTATGTATCGTTCAGAATTGTTCAAATTTATCAAAATTTTATATTTAGTTTTCAGATTCTATGTTATATTTTTTGAAGGCGTGCGCATGAGTATGATTGCTCCCCAAATTTGATATTGGAATATATGTTCTTCATAACAATTATTAGTATATCTATATTGTTGTAATACATTTTAAATTCTTCAATTTTGATATTGATTTTGTTGTTTATTGAGTAGGATGTGTTTTGTTATAAATTTTTTGAATAATTCAGGACATCATATATTATTTTCAGAACTAGTTGTTACTTTTGAATTGTGTTATATGTCATCTGAACAATAATAATTGTGTGATACTATCAGAACTAGTTGTGATTCCAACATTATATTTCACATATAAAGTAACATGTTTGTATGCTACACTTCAATGTTAATTTGATACGTTGTAATGTTGAATATGTTACGTTATAATTATTGTTTGTTTTATGAACTCTTGGTAATGTAATTATGTTACTTTGTTTCAGGTTCATGTTATTTTGCTTGATCTAGGTTGTTATTGGTTAATGTCATAGTTATGGTCTAAACAAGTAGTAGTAACAATATGTAACTGTGTTGCATGGAAATCGTTCATATATGCTGTTGTTACATGTGTATGTTATATAGCAAATAAAAGGTCGTGGAATCGTGTTTGCCATGATTCACATGTGGGCAATAATGAAATCATTATTTACGTACGAATGTTAAACCTCAATAAAAAGAACATGTATGTATGCTAAACTTCAATGTTAATTCGTTACCTATGTATGCTAAATTATGTTACGTTTTAATTATTATTTGTTTTCTGATATGTTGGTAATGAAATCATGTATTTATATTACGGGTTCATGTTTTTTTGCTTGATCTAGGTTGTTACTAGATTATGTTGTAGTTATGGTAATAATTATATATATCTGTGTTACGTGCTTAAATCACTTTCGTCACGATTAACATGAAACTTATTGAACGTTGCTCAATACACTCTAATGAGATGTATTTTTTATTTGTCATTGCTTTATAGGGTGGGAATACATCATACATCCCGACCAATGGTGCCTTGGTAAAGTGAATGCATTTTCGAATGCTAATGTGTTTACAATATGCCGGATGCTCGTATGTTTTCTTTGGACACTAGATTATGTTGAGTTATGGTAATAATTATATATATACGAACGTGCTTAAATCACCTACGTCACACGATTAACATGAAACTTATTGAACGTTGCTCAATACACTCTAATGAGATGTATTTTTTGTTTGTCATTGCTTTATAGGAGTGGGAATACATCATACATCCTGACCAATGGTGCCTTGGTAAAGTGAATGCCTTTTCGAATGCTAATGTGTTTAGCATATTAGTTTATGCCGATGCTCGTAAGGCTATGTTTTCGAGACACATGTTTTGGACATGTTTTGGACACTTCCTCAGTGCGAATGAAATTTCATTGAATCACTAGCTAATTCACCAAGTCCTTCTTAGGGAAGTTAAGCAGTCAAATACAAAAGAGATGTGGTTCAATATTGGAGGCAGTCTCGTTAGCTTCACTCTACAGGACTTCTGCCTCATTACTGGATTGAGATGTTCGGGTGATGTCAAACGATCCAAATTTGATGCTCAATTTTGTAGGATTAAGAATGATCTATTCGGTCACATAGCAAACATAATGCCATTAGATGTACATGATTTGTTATGCGAATCTTCTCAACTAAGTGATAGGGATGTTGTCAGTTTGGCATCCCTCTTTGTCCTGACGTCACTTATGTTTACAACTTCATATAAAAGGAGCGTGGAATAATCTTTGATGGTGATAGTTGAATCAAAAGAGATGAACACCTATGCATGGGGTAAGGAACTATTTGGGTTCACCATTTTATGACTTAGATCTGGTTTGAAGAACAAGTCACTTATCATAGAGGGCGACAGTAAACCATACATTGCTCATAGATTAAGTGGATTTTTAGTCGCATTCCAAATATGGATATATAAAACTATTACTATACTAGAAGGAAAGATATGTACCAAGGTCGGAGATCTTTGCCCAAGGATCCTAAATTGGACGTCCAAGGTTCAGGGGAATGTATCCGCCAAGCTCAATATTGCAAAGGATATATTTGGTCGCCCAGATGTAAGTATCATTATTCTGTAGCTTATGCCTTTTTAACAGTTGTTATGTTTTGCATCTTTGAAAAGTATATTAACGAAACTGACTGCATTTCAATACATGTATGTAGTTGCAAGTTAAAGCTTTGATACCTACCATCATCGAGAGACGAAAGACATACTCAATTGGTATATTTGATGATGTTGCTGAAGTGCGTGTTGAAGACAGTGATGATGATTTTGTTGCTCCTGTTGTCAGACGATCACCAAGAATAAATAGTTATGAAAAAGGTCTTGCCTCTAGTAGATATAACGTAACTGGTGTTGAAAGAGTTAAAAATGTGGGTACTAGTCTCTTACAAAACATCTTTAGATATATTATTTAAAAGTGGTGGACCTTATTATGGAGATGATAAGTTTATATGTTAATATGACTCTTTCAGATTGTAGCTCGAATAGTTGTCCAAAACAATATTATTATACACAAGCCCAATATCGTTGTCCATGATTTTCGAGCAGTTCAACAGCATGGTGGTAATCGAATGGAAGAGGTTGACCAACAACACATATATGTTCAAACAGATATTATTGTTCATTTTGTTGGATTCTAATTTTTTCATTTGTTTTCTATTTTTTGGTGTTAATATTTTGCAATATTACATTAAATCTTTGTAGAATCTGGCACATGCAAATGATGGAAACCATCAATTATTACGTAGTAGTGGGGTCAACACTACAGAGCCCATAGTTGATGTAGATCAAGAAGATACTCGAGCATTAAAGGTTGGTGGAGTTAAGCGCAAGCTAATGAAAAAATTACAAATTCCAAAAAGTCCAGAGCTGTGGAAGCAATTTGTCTCAGATCAACATGTCCTCAATGAAGCATCTAAAGTGCAGGTATTCAATCATGTACGTCTCATTATTAATCATTTCTTTTATTGTATGATAATACTATAATACATCGTCTAAACTTAAATTCGCAGCACCGAAAAGCTAAGAAAGATTCCATTAACAACCGGTTCGATGCGATTTTGAGCACATTTGAGAAAATAGCGACTGATCATTTTATTGTCAAAATGCAATTTGTAAACTTTTTGATGAGTTAAACAAGACAATCGAGGATGGACTGAAAGGAGTGCGTGACCGGGCAGACACAGAACAAAAAAGAACAATCTGTACATAACCAAGTAGGAGCTAACCCAAGCATTCTATCTTCAAAGGTTTGACACGTATAATTATGTTATGTTATTTCAAATATTAATTGAGATCTATTTCATTCTGAAAAAAGTACTACATGTCTTTTAATTGAATGCAAGGTTTGTGTGAAGAATAAAAATTTGCGTCCTCGCCAAGTGAATCTGAAGCGTGATGTTACCAGCATTCATGGTGATAACAAAATTGGTGGGGGAGACATTCCTAGCTTTGATCTAGGAATAGATACCCAAACTAATTCTCATTCTCTTCTACTAGATGACGGACTTGTTTTGACTGAGGATGACATCAACATGATCGATAACAGTGTTGAATTGAAGGTTAGCACGTTATCTTATTTTTCGTTACCTTCCAGAATTACATTTTCATTTCTAACTATTTTTATAACCAAAACAAGCTTATTGAAATGGGCTCGAAAGAGGAAGTTATTTAGTCCCAGTCTCATTCTGAACAACGGACCAGAAATACACGACGTCTATCAAATCAAAGTCATTCCTGCAGCGACGTTGTTGTAAGTGCGATGTGTATTCAACCATCTGGTAACCTTTTGGATGACGGATTGGAGTTCAGTGAAGAAGAGTTTAGGAGTATCGACGAATCGGTTCAAAAGAATGGGAGCTCATCCTGTAAAGGTAAATTGAAGGTATGAATTGTCGATTATAAATTGTGGAAGGTATATGACTGGAAGCTCATCCAGATAGTGCAAGAAGTTGAACAAAGTGTTTATTCCTCCATCCAGTTTGTCAAAATTTATGATGTTGTGACCCAACTTGCTATTTTACAGGCAATTACACCGATACCGTTCATGGTGGATGATGATCAAAAGTTGAACATCCCCCAAAGAGGATTATCAGACCAGCTGCGTGTTTCCAATCACCATACGTTAGAAGTTATCGTTTACAAGGAGAAGTACTTCAAATAGATCCAACTCTTTCTTTTCCATACAATTTTTGCCTAGATTCTCCATCTATACTGGATTATTCTATCTTCGAGAAGTGGTATAGCAAAGGACTCCATCTCAATAATAAGTACGTGATTGACATTAAAGCATTACACACGTTTGCACTTAATTCGTTGTAATCTAACGACATTTCTATACTTACAAATGTGTAGGCTTCAAAAATTTCATAAAGATGATCTGAAAATATCTCCTGCGATGGATGTTGGACCAGTTCGCGTACAGTCTAAAATGTGGTGGTATAATTTGAAGGAGGTTGGGGTACCACTGAACGACGGGGTAAAATTTTCTTATGTTTTGACATTTATTACATATTGTATAATGAAAATAGTTGATAATACTCATGAAATAATATTGCAGCATATCGATGCTATGTTTCATTACTTGAGAATGAGGATAAAGTTCAATGGTGTGAATGAAACTAGGGCAGCATGTATAGATTGTTTATTTGATTTCAGGGTCAGAATCATATTTGATCAGTTCAAGAAAGACTGCAAAGTCTTAGAAAAATAGAATTTCATTAAGTCCTATGTAACTGGTAACAAGATATTGTTTGGGAATAATTGGGGAGACATTGACCATGTCTTCATACCTGTTTTTTAGTCCTTCATTTTGTCGAATGAGACTCGGTTGTAGCTGTCTTTCAGAAACTGAACCCGCATGGCTCCTAGTTTTGTTTTAGCATTAGAATTATCTATGTATAAATCGGTTTAAAATGTTTTAAAGTATAGTGAAGTGTGAATTGTCTGGAGCATCATAGTGATAGATGCCGTAACACTTTTTAAACCGTCAGCTTTTGCAATGCTAATTTTCTTAGTTTTTTTATTTTTGTTCATATCTGTTAATTATGTGTAGTAATTTTTTGGTAACATTGGCACATGATGATAGTTCAATTGTCTTGGAATGAATCAAATTGTGTTATTGTAATTAAATTTTAGTACAGCCATATTGGAAATGTTATTGACCAGCTATGCAAATTCTTTGTTGCGGATGTGATCATTTGATTTATTAATCAAATTCATATCCAGATTTGTAGTATTGTTTTGTAGTATTGTTTATGATTTATACTCACCTTTTCTGGATTTTTACGACAATACAAAATGATGTATCACGAAAATCTCTGTCTCTGGTACGTGCGAATGCATGTAGTTTAGTAAATCATATTACTCTTTTGGGTGCTAAATCATATTCTAATATATTTTTCATCATCAATCATAACCATAATCGGATTCTAATCTTATTCATTCATACCATATCCTAATCATACTCAACCTAAACCAGTACACAACATTAAGATCTTTAAATTTAATTGATTATCAATTATAAATGCACAATGATACCTTGCATGGAAATTGATAACAATCGTGAACAAAAGCAAAACAAACAATTAAATTCCACCATAAGACAAATAACAAATGATTCAATGAAATTTATTATAGATTGAATATATCAATACATCCCTCAATCTCTTACAGAAAAGAAAGCAAATGTTGCAAACAAACCATTAATTTGGTGATTGTCATCTATCTAATGACAATAGTAAACAAATTGACAAAATCTAAATTTATTTTCCAATGAACAACTTCTCCTAAACTGCTACTCCACAGCTAACATTTTGGAACCATTAACCTGCAATCATATTCACAAAATTATTAATAACAATCAATTTATAACAATAGGCAATCTATTAGGAACTTAAATTTGTTACCTCCAAATCGCTACTAGACTTATCTTTTCTTTTTCGGTCTCGATTTGCGCTTAATGGCACGGGATTTTTGATCTTGTTCGGTTGTGACCGTATTTCATACAACGACTACATCTAATTGTCCTTTTCACCTCGGTGGCACTACGTAGACGACTCTCGTGTGGCCTTCCAGAGCTTCTCTTTGAAACAGGTGCTACAACCACCGTATTTTTTGTGCGGTCGGTACATTCCAATCGACCGATTACCAAGTGGATAAATTTTACCGCTATACGCCGCGAGATACAACTCTTTGGTATAATAAGGTGAGCAGTAGTCGTAGATTGACATGTTAATTTTACTGATAAATGCTACTACATGTTGACAAGGCATTTCATCTATGTGGAAACATTTACACGAACAAAATTTGTCATCAAGTCTTACCAAGTAAGACGTTCCCTCGTCGTTCACTTGAAATGCACTATCGCTTGATGGTAACACCAATAAAATATTCGATTAAATATTGAAAATTATCAACATCACTATGAAAAATACATATTTTTAAGGAAAATTTTATATTTAAATATCAGTGCATAAATGTTATCATACCTCTAGACCCAATGATTTCATCGATATATCCCGCATCATGCTATCAAATCTAGATCCAAGTCTGGTGAATGTGTTTTTGGCATCATTTGCATTCTTGTAGAACCACCTTTGTACTACACACCGCAATGACTCGAACAAAGCTTCTATCGGAAAGTTCTTGGCAATCTAGTTACAGAATTTACTTATTCTACAATGTTTGACGTCATGGTGAAGAAACAGTTCGATGTCATATAAGCTCTCAACCACTTATGGTACCTTACATCCTCCTGCATTCATATTGTTAAAGTACGTTAGTGTGTTATTTGAACTACAATAGATTAGAAATAAATAAAAATCCAAACTAACCAGATATCCCCGAATAGACTTGTCAATCAAGTCCAACATTTTCATTTGGATTTCAATTTCTGAAACTGTGTATGCTCTCGCAGCAGCATTGAATGGTTTTCTTATGAATTTTGCATTTTTACCAAATTGCATTTTTAAATTTTGATAGAGATGATAACAACACACTCCATGCATCGCATTCAGATAAACCTTCTTGGCTACATTTTCTATGCTACCGTGTCGATCAGAAATGATAACAAGTCCATTACATTGTGCGTATGTTTCTTTTAATCGTATCAAGAACCACTCCCACGAATTATTGTTTTCTGAATCACCAACACCGAAAGCCAGTATAAAGATATTGTTATTAGCATCTTGGGTACAAGCAGTGAATAGGGTTCCATTGTAAGTTCCCGTTAAAAAAGTTCCATCAATTACTATAATAGGTTTGCAATGTTTCCACCCTTCTATAGATGCCCCCAATGCCACATAGCTGAACAAAAACTTGTTATCGCTATCTGTCTCTATTCTTGTGTATGACCCTGGATTTATTTGTTTAAGCATATGCATATACGTCGGTAGTCTCCCGTAAGATAGTTCTGGATCACCCCTTATTATTTCCAATGCACGTTCACGAGCTCTTCAAGCTTTCTCGTAACTAATTGATACTCCTTAGTTTCTTATCATATCCCTAACAATATCAACTGGGGTGTAAATCGTCTTTGCAGATACATACTTGTATTTGATACGGCCCGCAATCAATGAACATGTGGCTTGTTTGTGGTCCCCTAGTGCTACGTCCAAAGAGCATGTATGACTGTTCTTTATATTTCTTATTTTAAACAACGTTGTCCTCACGATTAGCAAAGCTCTTAGTCTCCATTTGCAAGTGTCATCCAAACACTTTAATACGTACTCATTCTTGTCTGATTTATAAACTTTAAATTGAAAACGATAATGAATTGCATATAGTGATATGCTTGTTACCAATAAATCCTTATTTCGATAAACGGCGTTCACCTTTACTCCTTCAATACTAGGACGAAAGATTATGTCACACTCAATATCATCAGAGGAATGATCAGGATATTTCACGTATTCAACTATTGCAAATTCCATCTCTTCAATTGTTGGCATAACAGGATTTGGTAACGTTTCCATACAACCATTGCTAAAATCATTTGTCATACCGTGGAGATAAGCAGTATCATCATATATTGGCAATTCATTACCCAAGCACATCATATAATCGTTTCTTGGAGCCACATTGTCAATTTCTACACACAATAGAAACTTTGTCATGTCTCGATCATTCTTTTTAATCTCTATAAAGAAATGTAAAGAACTGTCACTGCAAACTGATACGGGTGGACCATTTTCTGTTATTTGATACTGAATTGTAATAGCACATTCTAGCTGATCCCTTTTTAATTCCCTTAATATAATCTCTACTAACTTTGAATAACTACAATCCATGGGAATGATAACTCCGACAATCGAGTAACCATTGTACATCTTGAAGAATTCCACTCACCACCGAAGTAAACCAACACATTTATCGATCCCATATCTGTAACATAAATTATTAATTTGATTTATTAATCACTACCATATATAATACATGCTGAAGCATTTGTTTTCCGAATTTAGTAACATATTGCATAATCCATATTTTGATCACACACAGCAACAATGAAACTATTTGAAACCAGTTAGTTTCCAATTATGTACTTTAAATACATAAAAAACCCAACACTAATCATTATATATTCATCAAAATACAGTGAATGAGTATTAACATACTAGAGTTTCTTCACGTCACCGAATATACGATCTTATGTATCAGTATATAAATAACGTATGTGATCCGTCAGAACCCAGAAAAGCTTCTAACTACAACATGACAACGATCAAGAGATTCAGTAAGAATTTTATTTTCATGTGAAGAAATTTTTTTTGGGATCAATTCATTCGTAAATTCAAGGAAATTACCCGGATATAAGAACTGATTCGAAGATATTCGATTTCCTTAACATTGATATGGAGGCATTATTCGAGAGATGATGATTGGAATCTCGAGGCGTTTGGCCGTGATGGTACTTGGGTAAATGATAATGTCAAATGTTACTCAACTCTACCGGCCAATTTAAGAAATAGAAACATTGCACTGTAACCATGGATGAATATGAATTGTGTATTTTGAAATTCAAATATGTGATATAATTATGGGATTATACTAATCTTTTGCCAAAAGTAACGGGTTTGTATTAATGGAAGGTAGACCAATTGCAGCATTTATTAATTGCCCAGTAAATTTATTTATTTATTATTATTTTTTTAGTAAATCTTCAATTATTATCTATAATCTAATAATTATGATAATGGGTACTAAATCTGGGTTATATATGTTAATAACCCTGTACAAAAATGATCCTCGGGCAAATTAATGGGCCTACAAGTCTTCAAATATGGGAATCCAGTTCAATTTTTTGGGCCATATGATCCAAAAACAGGAAATCATGCCTTACACTGGAAAAGCGTGTGAAATTTTGTCAAATTAATTGCTGAATCGTGTGGTTGTACTTTGCACTTGGAAACGTACAATTGGACAAAGTCAGAGGGAGATACAAGGGCTCTCTTGTGCTGGAGTGCTCATTGGTCCAAAGATTTTTATTTTTATTTTTCAGTATACGAGAAAAACAATTTATTTTGAAAAAATAAATATTTTATATGTGAATTTTATTTTTTTTCTATATTTGTTCTGTCTAATTTTTTTTAGTTCCCGTCTAAATCTGCCCCTAAATAAAGCAACGCCAGCTAATGTAGCAATTATCAAGGTAGATAGAAGGGGAATAGTGGTAAATGGTCGGAAATTTATCTATTTTAATTTTATAAAACTACTTAAAAATAAATATAAAAATAAAATTACTGAATATAACAAGTTCAAACAAGTGTATCCCATCTCAATTTTGAATATTTTGTGGTTATTTCTTCTTCTTTAAATTTATAGCAAAAATTATAAATTTTATAGTATAAATCAAGATAGTATGTATATATTTGAGTATAAATACGTGATATTTGTTTTAAATTTCTGTAAATTTGAGTTCATTTGTGAAATATTGAGTTGAGTTAATTGAAAAATAAGTTTAACATGCATAAACAGACCAGGTCAATTATGAATTGATCTTAACAAACAATAGTTTGTTAGAATTTGGTCTTTTAAGGATTTGATTTGTTAATAGATAATCAGTTAACAAATGTTTTTGCAATTTAAATTTTATAAGTTAAATTCTTTATCAATTTATATGTTTGACTCGACTTTTTAGCCAAAGCGGCCTTAGATAGATTTCATGGTGAGGTTTAGGGAAAATTGGAACCATTCATTAGAGATTTTTTTGGGCAGAGAATCTAAAACAGTTTGGAACATAGTTCAAAAGCTGTACAGACAACGTGAACTTCAACAAGGAATTAAGAGAAACTTTTTTTGTGGTTAAGGTTCTTTTTCTTTTGGATAAGTTGCAGATAGTTCCAAAACTATACCCAGTTTTGCACTTTTAACTTTGCACAAATGGTCCATAACTATGGAGGCTGTTCAAAATTTTCGTTAAATTGACATATGACTAAGGAAACCCACTCTTCCTTTCCATCCAATTTCATAAATGGTTTTCAAGTGGAAAGTCAATGATTGGTATAAAAAATTGGACGCTTGTTAAGATGGAGAAATTAGTATATTTGGAGGTCAGTTTGGACTTTATCTTCTTGTCTTATACTTGCCACCACTCTGAAACGCCTCTTTCATGATCCTTTATGTAGGTAAAAGTAATATGAGCCATCTAAAGACTAAACTCGATATCTATTTATTTTTGAGTAAATTGCACTATTCATCTCTAATCTTTCACAAAAGTTGCGGACTTGCTTCTACCTTTGTTTTTTTGGCGCAATGCATCTCCATTCTTTTAAATATTAGCAGATTACTTCTTCAATGACATACTTTGTCTTTTTTTCTTTTTTTTTTGCTCTTAAATGATTCATGTCACACACGAATTCTTGAGTTGTTTGAGACATTCTTTAACGTAGTACTTTTGAAATCCGACTTGTGAATATTTGAAATATTCATTCAAAAGATGGAATATATTAGTCTTTAACGAGAGGCGAACATCTCTCTAGTCAATTTTTTGTATTTAGATCTAAGCGTTTAATAATTTAATAAAGAGTTTACTAAATTAAATTATGTTTATGACGGGATCACAAAATAATAATTCCATTATGGAAAAATGCAACTAGGACAAAGATGTAAGTGTTAATTAATTTCTTGTTCATAGCTGATTAGATTTTAACCGGTCAAAAAATCTATTAACCAATATTTTAGGCTTTGTTTGATTTTGTTTAAAAATTTATTAAAAAGTTAAAATCAAATTTAACAATTAATTTTATCGCACATTTTATGATACTCACAACTTTTATCAACTTTTTAATTACACATTTCATCAACTTATATCAAAATTTACAAAAAATCTAATTTTAGTAAAATCAAACGACCACTTATTTTGATACATAGTAGAATCCACGCATTGATATTTGAACTCCTCGAACACCGATCCCTTGATTAACATAAAAACAAACATCATAAAATGCAATTTGAGGAGCAAATTAAAACAATAAGATTTTAAAATGTGAAAAACAAAACAAAAAGCAAAAAGTCTGTTACATCAGTTGGCCTAATCTCACGACAGTACAGAAGAATTATGGGGACAGTCGAGTACCAGAAGTGGAACAACATTATTTTTGGGAACTTTTATCAGTTTGTACTTTGTCGAGAGGATGAGAAATAAATTAGATTGAAGAAAGAGGGACCTATATGTAATGATTTCATAAAATCACGGATTCACAAGATTACAAAACAATCCAGCCTCATCCCAACATGCACCACCCCACACCAAAGTTGACAGCAGACTAAACACTACTATGAGTTGTGACTGACCACCCCCACCCCACACAAAATTGGGTCATGCACGTGATGCTTTTGCGTGAAATGTCTCCCATCCCATCTTCCACGGTCTCCCTTTGTATAGTTTTTGGACATGTTTGGAAGATTTGGAATATCGATTATGAAGACTTTTAAAGTATTGATTTTGGACATTTATGAGTCGAGTGATTTTGAGCAATTTTTAGTAGCAATTTTTTAAACGATCTAACTCATGCTCGAGAGTTTATTATCTAGCGGTTCTAAAATTTTTTTAAGATAATCAAATTACATATCTGCCCATGTAAAAAAAATTGAATTAAATTTTAAAAATTTTATATATCCACAAATCATTGAAAATATAAAATTATATTTATGTTCTTGCATGTGTTTTTTTCTTTTGTCTATATTATTTTATTTTTACAAATATTAAGTTAAGGGTAGTTTTGAAAATAATTGTTTGAAGGGGATAAAATAAGAAGAAATTTTGAAGAACGACAAACCACCGATTTGAGAAGTTGGGAGATACGCTTCTTATTACACTATACTGGTTTTGGGCAGTTTAAAAACCGCTCAAAACCATTGTTCCAAAAAACTAACAAATACCAATTTTTTCAACCTTTCATAAACCATCCATCCAAAATCGATCAAAAAAAAAAAAAAAAAACTACCAAGCAGGCCCTTAAGCATTATTAATATATTTTAATTGATAATGATTTAAGCAATATCAAACGTATGATCAAAGCAGAGGCACCTTCTTGTTGTCCAAGCACTAGAGAATATGCCGATAACGCTCTTGGATATATTCATGAAGATAATTAAAAGACTACGTACTACGTACAAATTTTTCAAACTTAGAGTAAAGCAATAAGTTTATGAAATCTTCTTCAACTAGCAAGTCTAAAAGTGACACGAAGACAAAGAGATTCTGCACTTGGCGTATGATATCAAGAAGTATAACTTGAGTGAATGAATTGGTGTAAATTTTCCATCTTATATTGTGTACTAACTGTTTTCGGTATTAAGATTTGGGTTTTCATCTTAAAAAATTAATATTATTAAGAAAAGTAATCCAAACCCTTATATATTGGTTAATATTTTGGTATTTAACTCATGTAGGATTTATTCCTTAACATGTCTTCACAAGATGGTAGCTCGTTTGAGAATACAAATCTTGAAATCCGTGTGCTTGTTTAGAGTCTGAGTCGGATTGAATCGCTCGTTTAAGTTTAATGGACTATAATACCATATTAAGACTTGATGTTCCATCTTAAAAAGTCAACATTATTAAGAAGAGTAATATCCAAACCTTTATATATTGGTTAATATTTCTGTATTTAACTAATGTGGGATTTATCCCATAACATCCGGATGGGTAAATTTTTCGTTACTTGCACTTTTAGTTGGAGGTCAAGTCCTCCTAAGCTTGTATTATGTTGTACTTTCGTTATTAATAAAACATGCCATCTATATTGGTTTAGAAAATAAAAATAAAGTTGGAAAAATTACAAAAAAAAAAAAAAAAAAAAAAAAGCAAGAAAGACAGAAGAAGTGTTATAAATATATTTAAGATCAAATACATGTAATGGAGCGCGTCAAAATGTATGTATAAGAATTCATGTCATAAGATGTAACAAAATTTTCTCTTTTCACTCTCTATCCCATTTTAGTGGTGATTAAACAAGATTAGAATTGTAAATTAAGCTGGTACAACTCGATTTTGAGTAGATTCTTGCCGCAGGGCACATCACAACCCATTTTTTACGCTCCACACTTTGGCAAACCTAACAACTTTCATTTTTATTTTTATTTTTTTTAATGCAAATTCCTAAGCTTGCATATTTCTTTTCCTAAAAAAGTTAAGAGGTCCTTTTACACCAAACGACGTGGCGTGGTCGAGCCGGACCTAAGCTGTGCTTTTCTCGTACAGTTCGACCCAATTTTAGACCCCTAAACAGGAAATATGGTCACTTGTTGATGTACTAGTTCTTGAAATATTGAAAAATCTATGTGAATTTTGGTGTACGTTGAGCTGTTGCTCTACAATTGACCACTGAGGTGTCCATTTTGGTCCCAATGTTACACATGAGAGATTGGGATAAAACCCAAGTAGCTAAAGAAAAGTTGTATAGACTGGACACTTGATGTATATGGCATAAAGAAAATAAACCAAATTTCTTATGACAATATTAAAGCAATTTATAAATACACTTTAAGTAAGATTTCACTTATATCACTGAAGTTTAGCAAGATTTCACACGGGATATTGAACTTCGTCTTGTAAAACATTATTTCATATTGATTACATATTTTTAGTACAGCTAGACATTTAAAATAAGAAATTAACAATCTTTTAACTCCGTTTTAATTTTTTTTGTTAGTGCACTTGATAGAGTGACGTAACTAAAAAAAAAAAACTAGGTGGCCAATTTGAAATAAAAAACAATTTGATGGTCCAAGTAAAACTTTGCTCAAAAACATATACAAAAGATTGCTAGCTAGTCAAATAATAGGAAAGGAAGAAAAAAAACTCTGTTCAAAATGATTGAGAATAATGAACGCCAATTAGATATACGAATGTTATAAAGATTATCTATGTTGAGTTACAAGACTCCTAGAATGTTATAATGGCAATCCGTGTCAAGTTAACAAGACTATTGGATTGTCTGAAACAAAAATCAGAAAAAAATAAATAAATAAAATTTGTTAAATTCAAACAACTTCAACACCAACTCGACCATTTTCACACAATCAACAGCCTTTTGAAAAGCTTCAAAGTAGTTCTAACTCTATATGTTTTGGTTCATAACCTTTTTTTTTTCCCATTCATCCCACGTACCTTTGACACATAGAAAATAGTGTAATTTGCAGCAGTCATCCTCAACCTTTAAACTTTTGACACTTTTATCCATATTCTTTATTTTTTGGCACCCAAATCCTCAACTTTTCTTAATTTAGTGGTTGAAGTCTCCAACCTTTGAACTTTTGACACTTTTATCCTCATTCTTCATTTTTTTGCACTCATATCCTCAACCTTTCTTAATTTAGTGGCTGAAGTCTCTAACCTTTGGACTTTTGTATCATATTTTTTAATTTTTTAATTAAAACTTATGAATAGTCTATTTAAAGCCAAGTTTTGTCAGTAATTTTGTCTATAAATGTTGATTTATTTAAAAAAAAACTATTTTTAAAAATTTTATGAGATTTTCTTCATTTTTTTGCACCCATATCTTTATTCTTCATTTTTTTGCACTCATATCATCAAATGGAGCATTAATTAAAATATAGTTTTCTAAATAAAACTATTTATCTGAATAATACAATATTCAAAAAAGCAGATTGGCCATCGACCAAAAAGATAACGGAGTCAAAAGGGTCAAAAGATCGAACCAAGGTCGACCCGGTTTCAATTAAAATTTAATTTTTTGCAGATATCCTCATTCTTCATTTTTTTGCAACCATATCCCCATTAAAAATTAAAATTAATCTAAAATCTCAAGATCGAAAATTTTTCGAAAATAAGTTTTTTTAAAATCTAAAAAACCAACATTTATAGAAATAAAAACATTTATAGATAAAATTACTCACAAAACTTGGCTTTAAATAAACTTTTATAAGTTTCAATTAAAAATTAAAAATATGATACAAAAGTCCAAAGGTTGAGGACTTCAGCTACCAAATTAAGAAAGGTTGAGGATATGGGTGCAAAAAAATAAAGAATGAGGATAAAAGTGCCAAACGTTCAAAGGTTGGGGACTTCAGCCACCAAATTAAAAAAGGTTGAGGATATGGGTGCCAAAATATAAAGAATAAGGATAAAAGTGTCAAAAGTTCAAAGGTTGGGGACGACGGCTGTAAATTACCCTAGAGAATATGACAAGCAAATTTTGGCATCAACTTCAAGATTAATGACATGTTTGATAAAGTTTTTAATAAAAAATTTAACAATTTTAGATAAAAATTGATAAAATGTGTGATTTAAAAGTTGATAACATATGTGAATTCCATGTATTGTGTAGTTAAAATTAAATGTTGACTTTGATTTCAACTTTAACTTTTTAAACTAAATCAAATAGATGCTAAGTTGAATGCATTTTCGATGTCTTTTATCATATTTAATCACCATTCGAGGTTGATGCCTACGTTAATCCCAACAAAAATGCAATCGTCAATTAATATCGAGCTCTAGTGATATTTTTTTTTCATTTCTTTTTGACGTTAGCGTATGCAATGTCACCAAAGTCGAAAGTGACGGAAGTGATAATATTTTAATAAGTTTGGTGGTAACTAGAAAAATTTATAAAGTTCAATAGGAAAAAAAAAAAAAAGACATTTGAGAAAATTCAATAGCAACACAAAAAAAATTAAAATTCAACGACAACTAGGATATTTAACATCTTCCATGTATTAAAAGCGACACTAATACTAAAGCCACTTGTGATTCTTTTGATAAAAATGCTATATGCTTATCAATTAACTACGATTAGCACACTTTATATCATACTATCATATGTGCACTATGTTATCACCAGATTTCGATAAAGTCTCCATGTCAGCAAAGGCCCCATATAGGCCCAAGTCAGGCCTCGCTAAGGCCTCATAAGCCAAGTGAGGTCCTTCCAGACTCGTAAATGCCTCAGATACCAAGAGAGGGCCTCGTGAATATGTTTAAGGCCCGACAACACATTGGCACTCCTGAATCAAGTATGGCGAAACTCGTAAAGAGCTTCGACATTCAGGGCCGACCCCGAGCACTTCGTCAACAATCGAGTCCGTCACAGGGCCGCGGGCATTGTGGTATTTTGGAATAACCAGAGACGTATTCAATGAAAGGTTGTGTTTGATTGGTACATGGATTCTCAAAAGAAAACCAAATATCAATCTCCTAAAGATTAGACAACGTAATAAAGAGAATCAACTTAAATAAGGGATAGAATTTGAGAGATTGCATTGACAACCAATCACCCTTATCTCATAAGGAAGGAGGATCCAATCAAATATCTAATTAATTATTTTCCTAAATCAGTTAGGACTCTGCAGTTATAAATACTACATCTCCGGTTGTTCTAAGATACGCATTATTCTCACCCTTAAACTCTGCTCAAATCTTTGCTTGCTTGTCCCTCCCACACCCAATTTTTTTTATTCTCCGTATATTATCCTATATACCGGAAATTCACTTGATCGTCGGAGTACCAACGATCGCCAAACTCTTTTTTTCGAAGATCTTGGTGTCTAACGGTCATCCTAGTGTGCAGATAACATACAAGTTGGCAGAGAATTGACTAAAGATCTGTTGACACGTGGATAGTGAAGATTTCGACATCAAAATATTGGCACCGTATGTGGGAATTGAAAAACGTTACACAACCTAAAACTTGTGGTAAAAATGTGTTTTCTACCCGAAAGAGCATGGCAACAGAAAATTCCCTAGAAAAAGAAGTAGAGTCCCATAATACTGATTTTCGATAGAAATAGTTCAAGACCTTTAGAATGTAACCCGCCGCAAGAGGAGAAGACAACGATAGAAGCAGACGATCGAGCAGGAGAACCTACACTTGAAACTAGACAATGCCCGGATGAAGGCAGAGCTGAAACTGTTGGAGAATCAATCTCTCCATCATGGACCCAAGTGTATCTCTGGCCGGTGAAGCCCTTCGAGGTCCGGTTCGATAGAAAGCCGTCGATCTCAGGATGACCTATCATTTTAAAACTGTAGTAACCCTCGGAATATGAATCCGAGGCCCTCGCAAGACAACCAAAGTGGAAGACGCGCGTAGAAACCAGTCGGCTCCTGCTACCAACGTGTTTGATAGGTTATGGATGGGATCTTCTATAGCACCACTTCTACCAAACAGACAAAGCAGTACGATGAGCGCGCACAGGCCCGTATATAAGGAAGAAATGACCAAGCTTGTTCCCGCGAGGATCATGGATGTAAAGGAAGAGTTAGAATGCGATGAGGATGACAATGATGAGAACCTCCCATTCACCAATATATTGAAGGCCAGGGAGCTCCATGGTAATTTCAGAATGCCCCCGATGGACGAGTATAACGAAAGAGGTGATCCCACGGATCACATCAATGAATATAAGACGAAGCTCTAAGGTAACTCTCCATTAGTGAAGTGCAAAATTTCTGTACCACTCTTACAACAAACTGAAACCCGGGAGTATCAAGAGCTGACCCCAACTCAAACAAGAATTTATCAATGCTTTCATTGAAAACCGAACAATGATAGCTGACATCGCTCAACTCCACGACATTAGTCAGAAGGAAGGAGATTCAGTGAAGAGCTATTTCAAGAGATTCAGCGCTGTCATCAACAAAATTGAGAACGTCACTAATGAAAAAGCTCTAAACGTGCTGGTGATTGGACTTCACATGCGCACCTCCTTCTGGAAGGATGTCCAAAATAATCAACCTAAGACCTATAGTCAGCTGGTAGACTTGATCCAGTGAGAAATCCAATCGAAGGAGACGATCGAGAACAGAGAAAGAGCAGAAAGAGACAGAGAGGATTGCTATCGGAGGGAGGAGTAGCGTTCTCCAGAGCCCCGCTTCAATCACTTTCGAGAAAAACGTTCTCCCGAGCTGCATAACAGCTGCTATAGGAGATTCAATCAGATAGAAACGATCTCGGCCCCTTGTGCCAGACTACCCATAGTGGTTCCACAATCAGTTGTTCTTCCATCCAAGTTTTATCGCATAAACAAGACCCGAGTGCATAACACTAAAGATTGCCCCGACATAAGAAAAGTGATCAACCGCGGGAATCAGGGACAATGAGAGGAAAATCGATCGGCCCGAGGGCGTCGAGGACCATTAATCAAGGGCGAAGACCTCCACTCTGATGCCAGGACGATGGACCTCACTGCAATGACAGAGAAAATGATAGAAATATAGACCCGCCAAGGATAGAATGGCCCGCCAAAGCTCGTTCCCCGATCCGAAAAATTAACACAATCATAGGAGGGCCTATGTTGATAGACATACGATAAATTCACGGTGAAACTATGCAAAGGCAGTAAAAAAGAACCGATGGAAAGTTGGCAGGTTCATGGGCACCAGCCCAAGGCCCCAAAAATCACGTTCACCGAAGAAGACGAGGCCGGTATACATTACCCGCATTGCGAAGCGTCTTGGTAGTTCACGCTGTAGTAGCCAGAAACGGGCTAGGACGAATGTTGGTCGATGATAAAAGTGTTGTAAACATCTTGTTTGGCAGTGCCTTTGACCAAATTGATGTGGATCATGAATTGACGACCATTTCAGAACCACTGTTCGATTTCACAAGAGATAGCATCGTCCCACGAGGGAAGATCACCGTCGCAATGGACTTTGGAAAGCCCCCGTGTCATCTGAGAAAATTCATAGAGTTCTTAGTGGTCGATACTCGCTCACCTATCACAGAGTCGTAGGTAGACCCGCGCTCAAGGATCTGCAGGCGGTTACCTCCATCTATTACTTGGCAATGAAGTTTCCAACGCCAGTAGGGGTTGCCAAGGTTCGCGGTAACCTAACAGAGGCAACGGCCTGCTATATGAATGCGTTTAGAAAGGTAGCAAAGCTCGAAGACATTCTCTCCACGGTGATGACTATACGACGGTCGATGGACATCAACCTTGAAAAGACGGACAAGAAATGATGATATCGACGCAGTGCGGACCTCGAGTTGTATCTCGAATTCTCTAGCCTCTCATGTAAAAGAGCTGGAAGCATTCTCTGTAAACTCCTCAAACCCAACCCAGATATTGCAAGTGGGACATAAACTTGAGAAAATGATTAAGGAAGAACTGAAGCAGTTCTTGCTAGAGAACACCGACGTCTTCTCATGGAAACATAGTGACATGGTGGGGATTGATCCATCTGTGGCTTGCCACGCCTGAAAGTGGATCCTAAATTTTACCCCAAGATCTAAAAGAAAAGGCCTATGAGTACCGAAAGATATGGTGCTTTGAAAGAGAAAGTTGACAAGCTATTAGCAAACATGTTCATCAAAGAGGCAGTCTATCCCTAATGGGTATCCAACCTGTGTTGGTAAGGAAAAACAACAAGAAGTGGATGGTGTGTATAGAATTCTCTGATTTGAATCGGGCATGCCCCAAAGATAGCTTCCCGCTACCACATATTAACCAATTGGTTGATGCAACTGCCGGCTACAAGCTGCTTTGTTTTGTGGATGCCTACTCTAGCTACAACCATATCTCGATGTTCGCGGACGATGAATACACCTCGTTCATTACAGACCGAGGATTGTACTGCTATAAGATGATGCTATTCGACATGAAAAATACAAGAGCCACATATTAGCGGTTAGTAAACCTCGTGTTCTCAGAACAGATTGGAAACACAATGAAGGTCTACGTTTGATGACATGCTCGTGAAAAGTATAAATGTCGATGACCACATTGGACACTTGAGAGAAATGTTTAGAATTCTCCGCAAGTATCGCATGAAGCTCAACCTCCTGAAATGTGCCTTCGGGGTCACATCCGAAAAATTCTTAGGTTACATGGTGAATCAACACGGGATAGAGGCTAATCCCGAGAAGATCAAAGCGTTCGTCGACATGTAATCGCCATCATCTCCCAATGAGGTTCAAAGCCTTATAGGAAGATTGGCAGCCCTGAAGGGATTCATATCGAAGGCAACGGACTGTTGCCTGCTCTTCTTCCAGACCATCAAAAGAGGGTAGCAATTTTAGTGGACTGAGAAATGCGAGAATGCCTTCCAGAAACTTAAGACCCTCATTGAGAAGGTCCCGTTGTTGTCCAAACCAAATAATGGAGAAACATTGCTCATTTATCTCGTAGTGTCCAAGAAAGCGGTGAGCTCAGTATTAATCTGAGAGGAATGCCCGACACAGCTCCCAGCCTATTATGTGAGCAAGGCCCTACAGGAAAACTTCAACCACATTTCCAGTCACACATAATAGATGTCCTGACGAATTTTCCTCTGAGACAGATTCTCCAAAAATCGAATACTTAAGGAAGACTAATAAAGTGGTCGATCGAAATCAGCCAATTCGACATTTTCTACAAGCCAAGGCCCTCCATAAAGGGATAGGATTTGGCAGATTTCATGGCTGAATTTGCCCGTCTCCCAGAAAGCTTGCTCGAATCCAAGCCACATGAGGTACCAACATGGAAATTGCATGTTGATGGATCCTCGGTCGAGGCTAGAGCTAGAGTCGGGATTTTGTTGATTAGCCTCGATGGTCATAATCTCAACTATGCACTTCGCCTGGAGTTCAAAGCCTCAAACAACGCTGCCGAATATGAGGCACTCCTAGCAAGCTTGAGGCTGGCACAAAAGATGAAAGCAAAGAAAATCCAGATCTACAATGACTCATAGCTAGTGATTAGCCAAGTCAAAGAACTTTCACAGCTCGCAAACAATCTATAGTGGCATATCTGAAGAAGGCCAAAGATCTTTTGTCCCATTTCAAAATATTTGAACTATTCCAGATTCTCCAGATTGATAATGGATATGCCGATGCACTTTCCAAGTTGGCGAGTAGTAAAGATGCCGACTTGATGAGAGCCTTCCCAGTTGAAAAGCTTAGCTGACTGTCCACTGACTAGACTCCGCCGTAGAATACCATGATGATCATCAAGTCCTTCCAAATGAATGAAAGAGATCGTCGCATACTTAAGCGACCAAGTTTTTTTAGACAACATGGAGGAAGCCTGGAAGCTCCGCATGAGGGTAACAAAATTCGTCTTACAAGATGCGATCTTATATAAGAGAGGTTTTGGCCACCCTCTCATGTGCTGTATTATTCAGGATGAGGCATATTACGTGATGAATGAGATAAATGAAGGAATTTGCAGTAATCGCTTGGGAGGGATGGGCCTAGCACAAAATGCTCTAAAACAAGGATATTTCTAGTTGACTATGAAGAATGATTCGCATGCTTACGCGAAGAAATGTGACAAGTGCCAGAAATTCACCATTGTACCGAAGATCTCAGCTCAGAACCTCACCCCAATTACCAGTCCTTGGCCTTTTACCAAATAGGAGATCGATTTCATAGGTCTCCTCCCAACTGGAATGGGTGGGGTCAAGTTTACTGATCGTGGCGATGGACTATTTCACCAAGTGGTGCGAGTGAACCTCTCCGCTAAAATTACAGAGGATAACACGTGGAAGTTCGATCTGGAAGAACATTTTACATCGTTTTGGGATATCCTACTCCCTTGTTTCGACGACAACGAGTGCGCAGTTTGTTGGAAAGAAATTTAACTTGAACTGTGAAGAGCTCGACATTCGGAGGATTTCTCCACTCTCTACTATCTCCAAATCCAATGGCGGTGGAGGTCGTCAATAATTTCATCAAGCACACCACGAAAAGAATGTTGGAATCGCGCAAAGGAGGATGGGCCAAAAGAACTAGCCGAGACTCTATGGTCATATCGGACCACATCTCGGACAAATGATCGGTGAAACTCCTTTCGCCATGGCATATAGAACAAAAGTAATGATTTACGTTGAAGTTGGAATACCTTCTCCAAGGCACTTACATTTCGACGAAGTGATCAATGAGGATCTACGTAGGGCAAACCATGACTTGCGGGAAGAAAGGCATGCCAACTCACACCTTTGTTTGGCGCAGTTTATCAAAAGAAGATGGCTAGGTACTATAACTTGAAAGTTAAGAACAGGACTTTCCACGTCAACGAATTCATCCTCAAAAAAGTTTTCCTGGCTAATAGAGAGGTTGGGGCTGGGACCCTCGGACCCACTTGGGAAGGACCTTATAAGATTGTCGAGGAGGTTCGACCGAGAAACTACAAATTGGAGAACTCAGAGGGAAGGGAGACGAGGTATTCCTAGAACATCATGCATCTGCGCCCATACTACCAGTAGTTTTTCATTCTGTTTTGTTCTTTTTTGTCAAGTGCTAAGCTGAATATTAGCGTTTCTTTCGACTTTGTTCAGACGCTACATTATTTCAATAAAGACTTTCCAAGTTATAATACTCTACGCTTGATCGTGCGGAAAGAAAGCACGACGGCGAGAGAGTGTGGTTCGCGGCCAACTCTTTTCAACTCATTTGGATAAACATTCAATGCGTAATCAAGTAAATAGAGAAAGTTCGACAGCGAGGAAATGTGGTTCGCGACCAACTCTTTCAACTTAATGGATAAACATCCAACGCGTAATCAAATAAGTAGAGAAAGCTCAGCAACGAGAGAGTGTGGTTCACGGCCAACTCTTTCAACTCGTTGGATAAACATTCAACTCGTAATCAAACAAGTAGAGAAAGTTCACCAGCGAGGGAGTGTGATTTACGACCAACTCTTTTAACTCTATGGATAAACATTCCACGCGTATACATTCATACAATGAAAGCAACACATCTGATAACTACAAATGATGTGTAACATGGATATTTTTCATCAATGAATTTGATGAAAACAACATAAACAAATATTACAGAAACTCATGATTGCTAAGTCTCTGTCGAACCTTTGGGATCAGCATAACCAGAGACCCCTAGTTTGGCCAACAACTCTTTGGCCTTTGAGAGCTCCGCCAAAGCCTTTGTTAACTCTTTATGTTTACCATGAGCCATATCTTCATACACATTGAGTTTCAACTCAGCTTGCTTCCAAGCCTTGATGGACAATATCTGAATCATTTCGGCCGCGTTTATCTTGTACTCGGCCTTCACCCTGGCATCCTCTGAAACTACAAGCCTCAAACAAAAGATCTTGTTTTTCGAACACTACTTCTCAATATCCTCTACACCCACTACTGTTGAGTGCAGTTCGTCGATTTTCATCGCCAGCACCTTGTATAATTTACAGTTGAGTATATGGCTATGAGAGGTATACATCTCTGCTAATTTTAACATCTCTGACATTTCTGCGTTGTCCACCGCCTTTGCCCAAGAAGAAGTCTAATACTTATGAACTGAAGCCGCTGCTATGGCAGATGGAGCTGGTAATTTTTCAAACATGGCTGGGTCCAATTCATCCTGACGAGACCTGATATTGATATGTCCGGTCTAGCCGTGGAGAGGAAGAATGGAGGTCCGAGTCGCACCTTGAAGAGACGAAGTGGTTTCTCTGATTTCTCGAAGAGAAGTCTCCCGACCTCACTTGGCCCTTTGGGAACCCCGTGCTATCTTCATCTTCCATGGCTCTTTTTAGCATAGACTTCTTTCCTTCACCAGTGACAACCTTTTTTCCTTTATTTGGTCGTTTGACATTTTCAAACAGAGGTAAAGATTCTTCAAGATGTTGGGTGGACGGAATGTCCATAGATACTTCTAACGCCAATGGAACAGTAGTCACTGGAATAGGCGTCGTACAGGGTATCAAGGTTGCAAAGGAATAGCCTCTCACCCACAACTCTCCCACCCCTTATTTTGAACACTAGTATTTTAGAAAAATAAAAATCAGCCATGAATAATAATGAGAAGCTACACAGACATATATATAGGTGGCACATCTGATCCCAACCGTTAAATGCAGATCCCAAAATGCAAACCGTCAAATAACAAACACGTATATGAGAGATGCATTCCAAAAACCCTAAGAAAGCGTAAATGCTGCATGACTTAAATGCGCTTGTTGATTTGCACCTTCCTTATACAAGGATGAAGCCATCATACTACATCACGCACGAAAACGATTGCAATTGTACCTAGATCGAAGAGCTTCGTACATCTGGCAAAAGCATCCTAATCAAGGAGCCTCCCATCTATGGTGAAGGCATCCTAATCAAAGAGCTTCGCACGTATTGCGAAGGCATCTTAATCAATGAGCATCACACTGTTCTAATTGGGTCAAGTCAGATAGCCTCGCATAGTTCACAAAGGTTACCTAGTCAAAAGACTTCGCGTAGTCCGTGCAGGTATCTCTTAAGCCTCGACGAATGAACATATTTGATTACATTACAGAGTAACTCATTCCAACCTCAATAACACAACAGACAAGGATAATCAAATTGTTTTCTCATTCATTTATCGAAATCCAAACTACAAGATAAAAAGAAATAAACTTGACTATCATCTTACTACCCTGCCGCTTTTTAAGGTCGGTACAAGAAGGGGTCTATGATCTACCTAGTTAACCTTTGGTCTTTGGAACTACGTAGGCTTCATCAGGCTTCGCCGATGGTACAAATTTGACTTCACCATGATAGGAAGTCTCCCAAATTAGTATGAGTTGATTTGGTGACTAATTATGCAATAATGCTAAAAAAATACCGTTGACACCTTTGGCAGATGGCTTTTAGCCTTGTCATCCGAATCAGGATCATCGAAGTATTTATCATCGATGTCTATTGTAGAGATACCATTTCAGAACTTCTCGCTAAGGCTACTAGGCCCTACTTCTTCTATGGTACTCAACACGCCACATTGATCTAGAGTACAATCGGGACACTTGTACAGACATACTTGGTCCTTCTGAACCTTGATTTTCAGTCACTTCTCTTATGAGACACTTAAACTGAATACTGGAACCAATTGGACAAGTGGCAGATGAGCCTCCTTTGCATCTTTCTCTGGGAGATGTCACAGCCATTGTGATTAATTATCTGGATTCACAAGAATTATGGACGCGTGAGAGATGAAATGAAAGACCCTTGGTGTTTTTATAGGGTTGCATGGGAAACTCAAAACTTGGCTGCATGGAAAATGCAGGACATTAAATGAGACTATTAACAAATGGTCATTTAATGGGCATTTGGAGTGCCACATGCCATGCACGTCCTTCCATTTACCCCGACATAAGATTTAACAAAAAACCTGCGACATTAATGCCTAGAAGAATGGTTCCTCAATTTCAAGTTCAACTTTTCGTGTCCAACAAAAAGAATGACTACATGAGTTATTCTTTTAACAAAAGATATCATCTTCGGCAGCAAGGCCTCATCCCAAGTAAGGAACTCTACTGATTATAAATAAATTCATGCAAAGAGACTTTATGTAAGGAAAGCGACAGAAAATATATTTGATTGATAATGCTCGAACGTACACAAAATAAGGAATAAAAATTCACAAGTCCTACAGTTATGCCACCTCTTCAGGGTCGGCACACTGCAGGCATTCTCCTATAATGGGGATAGTGGTTTGGGCTTCGCCTCCATCTTGGTCCTCGGCATGCGAGGAAATTTTGACTACTGCAGGGACCTCGAGGTAGAGACATCGTCCGAGCATGCTGAAGAAATGAGATATCCTACTCTAGGTGAGTCTTTGCAATCCTCTCAACCAGCTACTCTCCATCTGCCGTCATAAAGTGATCGACGAGGTCCTTGTACTCATGAGTGTCTTCAAACCTGTCCTAGTAAGCTATAACTACCCTGGCCTCGGCATCCACACGCTCCGCCTTGACCTTCTCCACCTCTTCTCTGGCTTCGGCCAGAAGCTTATCCTTCTCTGCAACTACAACCTCCAAGTTGTTGTTAGGAGTAGCTACGGTAGTTTCAGCTGCGAAAGCCCGATCCTCAACAAATTTCTTAGCTTCCTCAGCACGCTTCTAGGAGGCCTCAACAACCTTTTTTGGTCTAGGACCTGCTTCAAACTCTCCTTTGCGGCCTTCAGCTCAATCTCGTGCTTAGACTTTATGTTGGTCTCTTTGGACACTACCAAATCCAACTTGAATTAAAGGGTCCTCTTATCCGATAATGGTTGGGCCTTTTAAAGGTTCATCGCCTTCAGATATTCGGATAACTTTTTCAACTTGGCATCTTCCTTGCTGAACTTGCCATCGAAGCCCTCGAGGGTGCTATATACCTCTTTGGTCAAAACCATCACTCGGATCAAGTCCATCTCTGCTAATCGGAGAAGTTTGCCTATTGAAGCTTCATCGAAACTTTCTCCTACGTCTGGGTCCAATATTTGTAGACACTTGCCGCCATTATTGCATGAGAGGCAGGGAGCAACTCCATCACGGTAGGGTCCAACTCATTGCTGCGATAGGTGATGTGCACGCGACCTTCCTGGTCCGGTCGATGAGGTAGAATTTCCAGCATTCCCAACCCCTCCAGTAGGATTCGGTGAGGATTGAAGATGCTCATCAGCTCGCCTAGTCTTGCAAGCATCCTTCATAATTCTCTCCGCGTCCACAAAAGCTTTCCTCTTTTGGCGAGCGGCCTTGTCCGTGCCCTCGGCAATCTCCTTCTCTTTGTCCTTTAGGAGGATAGATCCTGGAGGAGGTGGTGGAGATGGAGGTAGAAGTGGATGATGAGTAGTCTGATCTAGAACTTGAGTAGCGGAGGTCGAATGGTAAATCGTCTTCAGTGGCGTCGCATCCTGTACCTCTTGCGACAACGATTACACCTCTTGCGAGAGTGGCTGAGTCGAGGAACTCGCCCTGCTCGCAGGCCGGACAAGGCAAAATGAATGGACACTCTTGAATCTGAATGTTGCTGACACAATAGCCAAGGTACAAAGTGTTAAGAATGACTATTAAAACAAATCCTATACAATTCAAGTCACAAGGCTCACCCATTAGTCCGAAGCGAATCAGTAAGTCGTCGTCCTTGAGCATATTGCTAAGGCTCCAAAAGTCTCCATCGAGCGTGCAAACTTTATCCTACTTCAGTCTCAAGTCACCTTGATCCCTCTTTGGAATAGGCAGCTTCACACAATCTGCAAGGATAAACGAAGCATTAAGTCAGGGACAATGATTAAAAAATCGCACAAGACAGTAAGATATACCAAGTTCTCCAAATTGGCGGGAAATGGACACATTTGGGAGGGGATCCTCCGACATAAACTCTCAGTCCCCTCAAGCGAAGATGAATATCTCCTTCCAATTATGCACTTTGATGGGGCTATCGGTCGCCGTCCTCCATCTTTGACCCGGTCGAGGAGAACCTGCGAACCAGCAGCGTTGGTAGATTACTTCGAATTCTCTGGGGGTTAAGTCTCCACCAACCTCGACAACCCTCCACAACATGAATGCTGCCACCATCTAGCCCCAACCGTTCGGTGTTATCTGATACGGGGCCAAATTTCAATCTTTTAGAACCTCGCGAAAGAAATGATACATAGGTAAGCGAAGACCTTGTTGCATCGTCGGTTCATAAATTGTGATGAACCCCTCAGGTGGGTCGTCGGCATGTTCTTTGGGACCAAGGACCCTGAGCTCCACAGAAGTAGGAATATCATAAGACAGTCTGATGTCTTCCAACTCAGCCTCCTTGATCCTCGAGCGAGCCATAGAGGCCTTGGTGGCCGAACGCTTTAACTCCTCGTCAAGTCGCCGAGCAGCAGGGGCATCTCTTTTGTCTAGTGACCATCTCATTTCAGGTACCCAAACGCCACGCTGCCCCTTCTCTACCTTTACCTTTTGGCAATGCAACTGGGTTTTATTCCTTCTCGCTCGTGGATGCTGGGGGCAGACAAGCAATGGTGGGCCCCTGATCAACTTCCTCTTGCCCTTCGGCAAAAGATGAAGATGAAGACGAAGACGAAGCTTTACCCATAATGTCAGGATTTGTCCTGGCGGTGACTAATTCTGAGAATCATCATGTTCAGACGACATCGCTACTTCTCTCGATTCAAAAAGAAAATATCCCCACAATTGCCGGAAAGTACGGCAAAAGATAGTGTCCAGACCAAGAAATCGAAAAACAACAAATGCGGTACAACAAATAAAGTATAGCAACCTCTATAGTATTTATCTTAAGAATACAGTTGAACCCTATAGTCACCAAAAATGCCTTGAACTTTCTTGACTATCGCCGGAATACTCAACAAAATATGAGATACACGTAGAAGTGAGAAGAAGACAAGTGAGAAGAAGCAATGGCTTATATAGATTAAGTCCCCTTAATCCCCACCGTCTAATTCAAAACGGGACATCTAAACCGTCCATCCAATGAACGCGGGTCCAAAGAAGGGCAAAAGGCGGTAAACGGAACCCTAGGCATTTAATGAGCAAAAAGACGAGCGCCACGTATGCCCCCCAATTGTCCACCACGCGCCAACAACATTTATGGCGCAGACTCCCTCACTCATCATTGCCTGACCGCTATGACATCTTTGATTGACAGCATGGACAGAATCACACCAACCATGGACACGTCACCCGAGGTCAAATCAATCAAAGCACTCACCCGTCATAAATAAACAGGTTTCGGTCTTGGAGACTGTGCTGAGTAAATAATTCAAACATGCATCTGCGAGGAACTTCATCAAACAATCTTAGATTTCGAAAGGGCCCACTATGAAATCTAACGCCTTCGTAAAAAAAAAAAAAAAAACTCTCTCTCTCTACTTCAAAGTCTCACACCTACCATAACTATTAGGCTTAGACTTGGGGGACTGTTGTTACCATCAGATTTCGATAAGGCCTCCACATCAGAAAAGGCCCAGTAAATGTCCCATATAGGCCCAAGTCAGGCCTCGCTAAGGCCTCATAAGTCCAGTGAGGGCCTTCCAAACTCGTAAAGGCCTTAGATACCTAGAGAGGCCTCGTGAATATGTTTATGGCCCGACAACACATTGGCACTCTCGAATCAAGTATGGCGAAGCCCGTGAAGAGCCTCAACATTCAGGACCAACCCCGAGCACTTCGTCAACAATCGAGTCCGTCACACAAGGCCGCATGCATTGTGGTATTTTAGAATAACCAGAGACGTATTCAATGAAAGGTTGTGTTTGATTGGCATACGGATTCTTACAAGGAAACCAAATATCAATCTCCTAAAGATTAGACAACGTGATAAGGGGAATCAACTTAAATAAGAGATAGAATTTGGGAGATTGCATTGACAACCAATTACTCTTATCTCATAAGGAATGATGATCTAATCAGATATATAATTGATTGTTTTCTTAAATCAATTAGGACTCTGAGGTTATAAATATTACATCTCTAGTTGTTCTAAAGTACACATTATTCTCACCCTTAAATTCTGTTCAAATCTCTGCATGTGTGTCCTTCCCACACCCAATTGTTTTTATTCACCGTATATTATCATATATACTGGCAGTTGATTTGATCGTTGAAGTATCAATGATCGCCATATCTTTTTTTTTTAAGAGATCTTGGTATCTAACGGTCGTCATAGTGTGTAGATAACATACATGTTGGTAGATGATTGACTGAAGATCTGCTGACACGTGGATAGTACAGATTCCAACGTCAACACACTATAATTTACAATGTATGACCCAAAAAGTGAAAAAGGTCTAAATTTTCTCATCAACGGTTTTTGGGCGATATATATATTATTTAATTCATAATATATAATCTAAAATTTTCAATGATTAGCTAATAAAGTTAGGTGCATTATTTTGTTAGATTGTGCTATTTTCTGCTTCTAAGCAAGATTTTAAATGGCGCGATGCATAACAAGATGGTAAAGTCAAACTTCAAACTTTATAAGTCTTAAAGTAATAATAAATTTTTTTTAATATCATTTTAATTATTCTAAAACCATTAATAATTAACTTCATAAAATAAAGAAATGGACATAAAATAAAAAAGATGCGCACCCATCTTTCGCCTCCTAGGTCCACATTAATTGAGCAGTTAAAAATAGAGTTGAACACCTTTCACATGCATTCACCATTATGCGAAGCTTTTTTTTTTTTTTTTTTTTTTTTTTTTTAATATCTCAAGCTTAGGCTCCGCCTTTTCCTATTTTTTAAAACACTATTTCTAGGTAGAAGCCCTAATTTGCGTTTAAAATGCATTAGATATGATGGCGCAAAATTTAATTCCAGGTACATCCTAAATTGATTAAAATGGGTAATTATGTTCATACCATCATTTTATTTGTTATACCATATTTTAATTACATTTATAATTTTCAATCTTTGCTCATTATAACACTCATATTCTTAACTTTTGATCGTATTTTTATTTTTAAATTTCATTAATTAGTACATCTTGTGTCTAATAATAATTTTTATATAAAAAAAATCTATTCGGAATGTGTAAAAACGACTTATTTTTCATCATATTTTAAATAATAAAAAATTAAAGCATGGAAATTTTTTTTTTCTCATTTTAAAGTATGCAAATAAAATATTTTGACAGAAATCATCATTAAAGATTAAATATTTTAATTAATAGAAGTTGAATATAAGAATTCGATGAAAGTACTACAATGAATAAAGATTGAATACTTTAAGTACAATTATAATATATGGTATATTTATAAAAAAATTATAGTGTAAATATATCCACCCAATTAAATTTCACTACATCAACAAAATTGGACCATCTCAATTATGATTGGGCAACAAACTTGTGTTTTGAATGTTGAGAACTTACATTTACAAGATAAATCAATCATAAATTATACTATGGGTTCCAAACTTTTTTATTTTGTCACAATTTCGTCTCTATTAAATTTTAATAGTACATATCATCCACAATTTTTTAGTAATTCATGCAAAGTTTTCAAAGTGTCAAAACCCAACTAAACTTCGTCACATTTTTTTAAATGTCGTTCTCAAATTTTGACACTTCCGAATTATAGTAATTTATCAAAAATTTATTGGAATAATAGTGAATGGGATAGCAAAATTCGATAAACAATTAATAACATCTTTGATGATGTTGAATTTTTTTTTAAGTACTTATAAGTCGTAGATTCTATGAAATGTGTTAATAAAAAATAGATAGTAAGTTGTGAATTTTACGAAATATATTGATAAAAATATGTTTGATCAGTTTGACCAGCTTAAATTATAATTTAAGCGATAAAGCAAACAGGTACTTAGTGCTTGTTTGGTAATTGGTAAAGATTTTTGTAAATTATAATTTATAAGTAATAGACGAGTCTTATGAAACTATATGAATAAAAATAATATTTGATCAAATTATACAATTTTATATATTCCCAAACAATTATTAAGGGTAATTTGCACTTTGGTTCTCAACCTTTTCAATTTGTAACAAATCTACCATCTAACTTTTTTTTAGCACCAGACATCCCTAACCTTTCAATTTTTTGCAAATCACGTCCCCGATAACATATCTTGACGATTTTGCCTTCCACTTTAAATAAACAAAATAAAAAAAATAAAAAAAAATACAAATAAAGTCTCATAACTTTTAAAAAGCACAAAATAACTTTATCTTTCTCAAAAACTCACCCCTCCTTCCATGTGAGACTGTGCAATCAAATACAAGAAAAGTCAAACACCATCTTGCTATTCAACATGGACGGGGAGATCCAGAGCTTCACCAAGGTATGAATTCTATCGCTACTTCATTGCCACCGCCTCACCGGAGGTGCCACCGTGTTACACTCCTTCTCCCTATCTTCTATTTCTTAACCATCCTCCCTATCTCCCTCTCCTCCCTCCACATCGGCCTCATTCTGCTTTTCTACCTTGTTTGGCTTGACAACTTCAAGCTCCTCCTCTTTTCCTTCGATCAAGGACCTCTATCCTCCACGCCACCTTTATCCCTCCTCCATTTCATCTCCATAGCCCTACTCCCCGATCCAAACCAAACAAACCATAACTCTCCAATCGGTTTCAAATTCCAAAGTCAATAAACCAAATTGTTTTTTGCTCTTAAGGTTTTCCTTTTGGCTATAATTGTTAGTCTATAAGCGTATAGGGAATATATACATCCGTATATAATCTTAGCTTTGTAGTGTTGCCATGTTTATCTTGGAGTTGAGCTGATTATAGCCATTACTAAAGTCCTAGTGAAGGGCCATTCTTGGGTACATCCGGAGCCACGTTCAACAAACCATATTTAGCCACTTCACTTTAAGACTTTTGGGATAGTAGATGGAATCTTATGGCCACCAAGATTCTACGCCCATCGTATACCAACCCGTCATCGCGTGGTTGTACGCGCTTTTTAAGCGGCGGTGGGCCTGACCCTCAAGCAACCTTGGCCACATTCTTGGTGTCAGTGCAGGGGTGGGGGGGCGGTGGAGTGGGTGAGATGAAGTTATTTTGTACTTTTTAAAAGTTATGAGACTTTATTTATAATTTTTTTTTTTTTTTTTTGTTGTTTTTAGCTTTTTTTTTTTTTTGTTTATTTAAAGTGGATGGGAAAATCGTCAAAATATATTATTGGGGACGTGATTTGCAAAATAATTGAAAGGTTGTGGATGGTGGTGGTAAAAAAAAAAAAAGTTAGGGATAGATTTGTTATAAATTGAAAAAGCTGGGGACCAAAAACGATGACACTCAAAATGACTTATTTGCACAAATGGTCCATGACTTTTGTACTTACTACGAGTTGATGACCTATCTTTTTTTTTGACGCTTTAGCCCCTATTTCAAATGTTTTTGGCGTCAATGGTCCTTTTCATGAATTTCATCCAAATCACCGTGAAATTTGATGGTAGAAATTTTTTATTTAAAAGGGCTTATTTGCACAAATGGTCATTGACTTTTGTAAAGGAAAATTTGCAGCAAAAAGTCCATAATCTTTCAAAAAATATTAAAAAGTCCCATAACCTTTTAACCCTACACATATATGACCCAATTTTTTTTTTTAACAATTTTACCTCTAACTTAAATAAATTAAAAATAACTCATAAACCTTTTCAAAAGTACAAATAAGTCCTATATCTTTTTATTTTTTTACATATTTACACTTAAAATAATAAAAAATTTGTCATCAAGTCCCAAAATTTTTAATTTTGTTCACCAAAATGACATTTAAAATGTGTTTGATTAAAACTAGATTTTTTTAGTAAAAATTGTTGAAATGTGTGGTTGAAAAATTATGAGACCATAAAATGTGTTGTTAAAATTAATTGTTGACTTTGAGTTTAGCTTTTCAGCAAAATTAAAATTGAAAACAAACGAACTCTTAGAGTCTCTACAGATTTTGTCCAGTGGTCCATTAATGAACAAAAAAATTATACCCATGATCAAAATTTGACCAATTTAAAATTTTAATTTATTTTTCATATCAATTACTAGAGGTGGCAAAATGGGTCAGTTTAGTGGGCTAGCCCAGATAGCTCGGTCTCTGGGTTGGGCTGGTCCAAAAAAATTGATCAAATAAAAATTAGGTCAATTTAGCTCGGTACAACTAGCCAACCGGACTGGCTTGATAAATTTTTTTTTTTGCCCAAGTCCCTACCCTACACTACACTTCAAACACTTCAAAAATTGATCAAATAAAAACTAGGCGAGCTTTTATTTTTTTTTTTACAAAATTATAAGTAATTATTTTGAAAAAATAAGTTAAAAATATAAGTTAAATCGACTCATTGGCCATGTGGTCCAAAATCGGGGGTGGATTGGCCCAAAGAAATACTGAAATTTATATAAAATTGGGTCGAATTAGCTTAGTCCAATCTTTTATGTGGCCCGTCTAATTTCAGGTTGGGCCAGTCCATCTATCCCATTTACTAGCTCTACCAATTACTAAATAATAGTTTAAAAAAATTCTTCACAATCTTCAGCCCACCACCACCTTTTTTTAAAATTGGTATGAAAATTAAATTAAAATTTTAAATTGGTCAAATTTTGATCATGGGTATAATTTTTTTGTTAATTAATGGACCACCTGGACAAAATCAGTAGAGACTACAGAGCCTCGTTTGTTTTTAATTTTGATTTTGTTAAAAAGCTAAAATCAAGTCAATAATTAATTTTAACTACACATTTTATAGTCCCACAATTTTTCAACCACACATTTCAACAACTTTTACTAAAAAAATCTGATTTTAATCAAACACATTTTAAATGTCATTTTGATGAACAAAATTAAAAGTTTTAGGACTTGATGACAAACTTTTACTATTTTAAGTGTAAATATGTAAAAAAAAAAATAAAAGATATAGGACTTATTTGTATTTTGAAAAGGTTTATGAGTTATTTTTAATTTATTTAAGTTAGAGGTAAAATTGTCAAAAAAAAAATTGGGGTCATATGTGTTAGGATTAAAATGTTATGGGATTTTTCAACACTTTTGAAAGATTAGGGACTTTTATCAGAAATTTTTCTTTACAAAAGTCAGGGACCATTTGTGCAAATAAGCCTTTTTAAATAAAAAATTTCTACCATCATCAAATTTCACGGTGATTTGGATGGAAATTTATGAAAAGATCATCGACGCCAAAAATATTTGAAATAAGGGTTAAACTATCAAAAATAAAAAAATAGGTTCTCAACCCACAATAAGTGCAAAAGTTAGGAACCATTTGTGCAAATAAACCCACTCAAAATTGAATATTCAAAGCTCCGAATTATCACCCACAATTCAACTGTCCAATCAACATTAATTTAATTCTTTTCCTTTGCTCAATTCAAGTTCTATTGAGAACTTTAATGTTTTATTACGTAGGTTAGGTCTGGTCGAGTAGGTCCATCATGGGATTCTTCAAGAATTGGATTTTTTGACAACTAACGTCACATAATATTATTTACCGTTTATAACTTGAATTCTTAAAAACGATTTTACTAATTGACTGGATATATTATTAATTATTAATATTTTAAAATTTAAGAAATATTAATAATAAATATGACGCGTTTATTCCTTTTCTATTATATTACTTATAATACATAGAGTATTAATTTTTAAGGACGGCAAAAATATTTCCCACCCCACACCTATCCCACTCCACTTGTTCGAGTAATATAACTAAATAAGAATCAAATCTGAATTATAGTTATAAATTATTAATTTTAATCACTACACTACAATCTTAATTTTATATTTTTTTTAATTATTATTTTTTGCTACAAATACTTAAAAAATTCATATTTCTTTTTTTTAATTATTATTTTTAGTTTACCAAAAAAAATATTATTGTAGTGGTTGCTGAGTCAAGTACTGCCCCCCACTCAACCCCACGAATTTGCGGGTCATCTCTATAATAGCGTCTTTTATAGTATTGTTAATTTATGTAACGCAGGTAATACTCGAGTTGCTTGATATTATTGTCTATTACACGTATATGACCTGTCAGCTTCATTGGAAGTTTGGATCAAAGCCAAAGCCCTACTGTACCAGCCTCTCCAGCAGGTAATTTAGCTCTAGTCTGCAACCAAGACAAATATCATTTAAGGTTTTTGTCTTCTTTTTTTCCCTTAGTTGTACTTGTACAAATTGGAGGAAAGATTTTGTTGCAATTTGTGTTTTGACTGTGTGGTGTGTTGACAATTATTGTATTTGGTGGGTAATATTATACTTTTTTACTCTTTATTAATGAAATATTTATTTTTAATTTTAAAATAATGAAATCACAGAATTATTATGTTGAATGGATTTGTAATTTTCATAATAGGATAGAGACAAGTATGTAAAAATCATTTTGTCATGTGCATGCACGAATACTTCTTAATCCAACTAAATATTGAGAATTGATTGAAATTAGAATTTTTATTATTCTAAATGAATATCTTGATTTGATAACTAATTTATTTATTTCGAAAAATAACGAAATTGGATCGAAGAATTGAAAATATCTCTAATTTTATTCAAAAGCAACTAGCTAAAACCCTAGAAAACCCAGTTAGCAATTTTGAAGAAATTAAAAATAAAGTCCTAAAATATTATATATTGAATAATAAAAAACTTTTATTTTTAATAAAAATAATCTATTGTCAATAATGTGATGTAAATTTTGCATGTAAACTAATTACTTTTGTTTGACAGTATTTTGCAGTTCAAAAGTAAGATTTTGTATTGGAAAATCCCCATAACAAAATAAAAAATTAACTTTTGAAAACACTTCAAGCATATTTGACAAAAAATATTTACTTAAAAACAACTTTTAATTAAGCTTAGTCATAGGTGCTCTATATACACGAATGAAGCAAATTAGCAAACTGCACAAACTTTCTCACTAAAAAGCATTGTTCTAAAAAGTCACATTTAAGTTTACTCGCTCGCCTTCTAGATTTGAAACTCTGCTCCAATTCTAGTTACGCTCACGCCTCCTTTTTCTTTTTGTATTGCTCTTGTCTAGGCTTCGCCTAAACTCGAAAAACTTGAAGCTCATCCTCCACATTTAATCATGTTTTACGCTTTTTATAACATTGCTAAAAAGTATACATTGAATTATTTAGCTCAAGTTAGAGCATCTCCGACCCAAATTTCACGCCAAAATGGAGTATGAAAATGCTCCAACCTAGCTTTATTTTGCTACGCTATTTTAGAGTTAGGAAAAGTGATGCGCCATATATGCATGATGCACCACGCATCACTGTTTAATTGGACATGAAAAATGTGGAAATTTTTATTTCGATTTTGTTCTCATATATTTGTATTTTGGATATCTATATCTATTATGATTTTTTTTTTTTGTGATGTTAAATGTTTTTTTTAACTGTGATATTGAGTATTGTACCTTTTTTTTTTTTTAATAAATGTAATAATTTAGGTAAATAAATGTAATTTAAAATTTATACATTTAATAAATATACTATATAATTAAATAATTTTTGAAATAAATTAATTGTTGAGATTTATAAATGTAAGGAAATTAGAATGTACACTGTTGATTTGGTACAAAATTTGAATTAATGAGTTGGAGATGACATATGTATTTGATATAAAAATTGCATCAATTTGAAGATATTGGTTGGAAATGGCATCTATCCGCTATTTATTTGAAAATATAGATAGTATTGAATAGGCCTGTAACTATGTATTGGATTTTTTTACTAAACAATACAATACATAAATTTTAGATTGTTTTCATTTTTTACTATTCTCTCCGTCCTATAAAGATATGATTACTTCTATTTTCACACAGATTAAAAAAAAATAGTTATTATAGTTGGAATAATAAATTTTACTTAACTTTTTTTTAATATACCCCTATAATTAATATAATAGTAGTTCATATTTGTTGATAAGAGGACAAATTAAATAAGGGGCATATTAGAAAAATAAGAAATTAAATATACTATCAACAAGAAAAATAGCATATAATTAGAGATGAAAGTAAACATATCTTTATGGGACGGATGGAGTATTATTTACTGTTATACATTTTACCTTTTCAAACATGTCATGTATATTTGAGAGAAATTTTAAAAAGGGCCCAAAAGTAAATGGTGGATTGAAAATAAACCAACTTTTGATAACATTTATAAATATGCCATTTTTAGATGCAAAATGTCAAATTTACATTTTTTGCAAAAATGACCATTTTTTGTGTAGTCAAGATTTCACGGTAGTTGAAATTCATACAATAGTTTATAAGAGAAACTATCAAAGTGCATCTTGCAATTACACACTATATTATGTCATTACATACATGATAATTCAAAATAAATCGACAATTACTTTTGATGGTCGACAATCCGATCAAAAAATCATCATTTTTTTTTTTAAATCGACATATTAGTCCAAAAATCGATATTTGAAAAAGAGGTAAATCGACATTCGACGGTTGAAAAATGAGAAAATAAATTGACATATATCATCAACAATATCAAATATCAAACTAAATGGATCATAACAAATCGAAGAAATCTAATATTCAATTGAGTGTACATATAGAACAAACAATAAATACACTCAAATATATTTAGAGTAAAGACCACTGATCTCTTGCCCCCACCTGCTAAGGTGTCAACAAGTGGACAATCCAAGATAAAACAATCTTGGATCTTGAATTGCCCATCTATTAACACCTCAGCAAGTCAACAAGATATCTTACCCCATTGGGGGGCAGAAGATCAGTCCTCGTAAAGTAAAACCAAAATTTATTTGGTCAAAAGTTCAACGAAATGATGGTAAAAAACAGTCGATTGAGTGTTTGGATGAGGAGGTAATACAGTGGTAGCGGCGCTGGCAGGATTGCGAATGATAGATCTTGCAATATATTTGATTTCTGTGATAATAATGGTAGAAACTAGAATCCGACAAAGAAGGAGAGAAAATATGTGGATATAATTATGTGGACGAGTGGTGTGAAATGGTAAAGTTGGATGGAGAAGATAGTAAAAATTGAAATTTTGATTGTTTGTTAAGTGTATTTTCGTCCAATTTTTTAAAATTTGAATAGTTGACTAAAGGCTAAATATATTCACACCATATATTTCTATAAGTGCACCACATTTAAATTGTATATAAGGTCTATAAACTTTATTTATTATTACATTTATGTCCCTAATATTTTTCCTATCACATTCTTACCATCAACCTTAATTTAATTAGCATATATTGTCTTTGATAACGGTTCCCATTCAAAAATTTCATTAAGAAACAACAAAAAAGCTCATTTTCCCTCGTATTTTTAAATAAGCAAAAATAAATAAATAAATACATAATTTAAATTAAATATTTGTCCCTCATTTTAAAGCACACTAATAGAATTTTTAGAAAAAATTGTTTGTAGGAACATGATGTGTTAATTAATAGAATATTAAATATAAGAATATGATGGGAAAAAAGTTAAAGACATAAATATGATAATAAATAAAAGTTAAAAATTTTTATGTAATTAAAATGTGGTGAATTTATAATTAAATGCGATGTGAATATAACCACCTTGACTAAAACTTTTCAAATTTTGACATTTTTCAAAAAAGACAGTTTTATCCAATTTCCTCAAATTTGTTATGACTGAACTACACTAGAGTATAAGAAATTAAAGAAGAGTGCAATGTGATATAAAAAAATTATGTTTTTCTATCCAACAAGGTCCAATTTAACATACCAAAATGTCATATAATTAGTTTGTGTATATTTTATTTGTTAGTAGATAAATTATTTGTCTTCTTTCATACTATGTTGCTAAACATAATTATGTAATCGAATACATCTTGTCTAATTACTTCTAATGATTCGCTATTGACATATTTGATTGTGGGGCTATTTTGACTGATTTTCTCCTTGTGCTCTTCATAATTAATGATGATTTTTATTTGATAAATCTAACAAGTGCATCGACCATCTTGTTAGTCGGCAATTACCTATAGAAAGCGTTTCAGTTGGTGACTTCAATTATAGCTTCCGAATATATATGTCGGAAAAAATTTTTAGTATCAGCAACAGAATCTATCATATTATTTTGTCACATTAATTGTGTAGGTCAATGTCGGATAAACTATTTACTTTTCTAGTTTTCCGTGATGAAATGATAATTGAGATTTAGAGAGAGTAAAAGAAGAGTAATTAGAACACATTATTCCTCAAGATTCATGCATTTGCATGAATATATATGGTAGTTGAGTAGACAACTAGCAAATTTTGGCATTTGCCTTTGGTTCACGTGCATTGGTTTCTAGGGTTTTTTGTTTTCTTTCACAACTCACTCATTTATTCATTCTGTATAAATCTCACTCAATCCTCTCTGCAATTCTTGCCAATCAAATTAACTCCACCATTGTTAACCAATATGGAGTCTTCCAAGATTACAGCCCTTCTTCTCATTTCCATGTTCTTCATTTCCTCAGCCTCTGATGTCATCACTCCTGACTGTGGATACTGTTCCAAGCCCAAGCCTAAGCCCACCACCCCAAACCCACCGGTGACTCTGCCGCCCATTGTCAAGCCACCAGTAACCTTACCGCCCATTGTCAAGCCACCGGTAACCTTACCGCCCATTGTCAAGCCACCGGTCACCTTGCCTCCAATCGTGAAACCACCGGTCACTCTCCCTCCAGTGACTCTTCCACCAGTTAAGCCACCAGTCACCTTGCCTCCAATTGTGAAACCACCAGTCACTCTCCCTCCAGTGACTCTTCCACCAGTTAAGCCACCAGTGACCCTCCCGCCAGTCACTCTACCGCCGGTTAAACCACCAGTCACCCTACCGCCAATCGTCAAGCCACCAGTCACCCTACCCCCGGTGACATTGCCACCAATTGTGAAGCCACCAGTCACCCTACCGCCAATCGTCAAGCCACCAGTCACCCTACCCCCGGTGACATTGCCACCAATTGTGAAGCCACCAGTCACCCTACCCCCGGTGACATTGCCACCAATTGTGAAGCCACCAGTCACCCTACCCCCAGTGACACTTCCACCAGTCACCCTACCCCCAGTGCTGAACCCACCAGCAAAGGGAACCCCCTGCCCACCACCGGAGGGTGGACAAGGCGCAACTTGCCCCATTGACACCCTCAAACTTGGTGCTTGTGTGGATCTTCTTGGTGGGCTGGTGCACATTGGTCTTGGAGACCCTGCTGTTAATGAGTGCTGCCCAATTCTTTCTGGGCTTGTGGAACTTGAAGCTGCAGTTTGCTTATGCACAACTCTTAAACTGAAGCTTCTTAACCTTAAAATTTTTGTCCCAATTGCTCTTCAGCTTCTTGTCACCTGTGGAAAACACCACCACCTGGCTACACTTGCTCTGTCTAGATATATTCAAGTTGAGTACTCTATTTCCATTCCTTAAATTCCCAGAATCTTTTGTTTCTTTTAAGGTTGTGCTTGTGTTTTAATTGTTTTTGGTCACGTCCTGTTTTGTCTGAGTCCAGTATACTAATCACAACATTAGTAAAAAATCATATACATCCATTAACCTTTTTTTTTTTAATTTAAAACTAATTAATGGTAGTTAAGCTTTTAACTAGGAGTTGCTAAACCTATTAGTGGCAAATCTTACATTCGTTTGGTTGCTTTTCGAAACCTATTTTTAACATGAAAAGTCAACAATTTCAACTCAAATAAACCACTTTTGATTTGCATAATCTTATCAAACGCACTCTTAATTTATCTTGAATGTGAGACGTACCAATACAAAAACAAAAACAAAAAAGCATGTATTACTCAATGAAATACGACTCTTCTCCCTTCGTTCTATTTGGTACTGTCGCATCGAATTTAGTACAGGAAACATGCCCTAAAATTTTATGTTTTGATTTGCAGGTTTGTTCGTAGCTAGATTGTACGATGAATTGAAATCGACATGAAAGGATGTCGAGTTTCCAATTGATGTCATGTCGTTGTGTTTTTTATCCTTCAATCCCCTTCTTGATTGGAATAGTTACTGTTTGCATTTGTTAAACACCAATTAATTATGTGAAATTGTTGAATTCTTGTGTATCTTGAAATTTATTGTAAACAAGGAAGCAATTAATGAGAGTTGTTTTATTCCCCTCAATTTTAATTATTCTTGGATTCTATCTAGATTGCTGGTTTGTATGTTTGGCCGTACGAATGTATTTTGGCATTGGTATATATTAAAATACGTAACTTATTTATTTTTAACTTTCACTAATAAAAATTATTTCTTTTAAAATGTACTTATTTACTTAATTATAATGGATGGATACAATTGGCGAACCCCCAGAAAATATGTGCACGTATCAATTTTTTATGAAAATAAGTTCGACCCTAGACGCGAAGGTGTGTGTTGATAATACAAAATTCAAGATAACATGGACTCATGGCAATTTCATGTATTTCGATCGAGCATGTTCGATATATTGTATTGAATAATATAATGATAAATATGTGAACTTTTTATTTTATTTTATAATAATACACATATTATATAAATATGACATAAACAATTTCCGCGACACATATTATATAAATATGACATAAACAATTTCCGCGACGTAAATGAAAAATGAAAACCAATGAAGATATGTTGTGACCACCACCACCAAAAGGAAAAACAATGTTCATGTGTTGTAGGACCAAACAAGAAATGACTAGCAATATTCAACTTGACATAATGTTCACGAGGCATGTCATTTTATGAAAGACATTATTTGACAACACTACATAAATAATGCATTAGGTATGTAAATATGTCTGCTAATTGTAATGGAGTTTTAAAATTTACAAAATTTACATTTAACATAATATATTTTACTAGGAGGTAAAAAAGTAAAAAAGTAAAAAACACGCCATTTGCTAAAAAATTGAAAATTTACAAATATACTATCGTAAATAGTTAAAAAGACAAAAATACTCTTAATTGTAAATAACAAATCACACCATATAATTTACATATTATTATTTTATCATTTTCAAAATTTAATTACTAAAAGCCATGATGTTTTGTTAAATGTTTTTTTTTCATATAAAAGTTATATATTCATTTTATTTAATTTCTTATTCATTTTAAGTTGAGTTATTAGCCTTACATCATTCTTCAACTTGAAAATCTTTTAGAAACGTACGTATAATTTTCTTGATTTTTTTTTCTCTTTTCTGCGAGGAATCTTAATAGAAGAAAAGACAACTATAAATATTATTAATAAAGATATATAATTTTATTTAAAATTTGTGAATGAAATAATATATGTTAATAATGTAATCAAGAGACTCTATAAAAATAAATTTGTGGAAAACTACATAAAAGAGAAAAAAATTTAGATGAAAAAAAAATAGTAAATAAAATTTTCAAAATAATAAAAAGTTAAAAATGTAAAGTACTGTTAGGGAATTTAATATATGGTAGCACATGTAACAAAATGTGTCTTTCATTATCATTTAATAAGGAATAGTAATTAGTAAGTAAAATGTAAATTTTAAAAAATAATAATATAAAATAAATTTGAAAAATAAATAGAATGTATATGCAGAATACGAAATAAAAGAAAAGAGAGAACAAAATAATTAATAAATATCTGTGTTGTGATTGATTTGAAATGAGTTGATGTAGTAGAATCTATTTATAGATTCAATTGCAATTTGCACCCTCTTCAGTTTTCATTGAAGTCACAACTCTCTTTGTTACTATTGATATGAATTTCATTTCAATTTGAATAAGGATGGAGCTCAAGAATTGGAACTGCTCGTTGAAAGAAATATGGGCGGATTCTGGTCAGAATTAAAATAATTTTTGGTCGAGTTAATATATATATATATAATTCATTTAATTTTTTTTCCTATACTCAAAAGGAGAAGTTTCGGGCCAATAAGAGCTACAGCACAGTAGAGCTCTCTTAGTGGACATTTGGCATTCATTGAAATTATTTTATAAGTGTTTATAAGTTGTGAATCATATGAAATGTGTGGATAAAAAATGGATATTAAATTGTAAATCTTACAAAATATGTTGATAAAAAATATGTTTAACTAATTTGACTAATTTTTAATTTAAGTTCAACCAAATAAGTTGATTTAATCCACCCCTAGAAAGGATCATGTTATAAGTTGCAAAGATCTATTTATAGTTCTCCCCCGACCTCAATCACGCGTGAAACATAAGATTCAATAGCGACTTTGCTCTCCCCAATAGCCATTTTATTAAATCTAAATTCTTTTTCATCTAATCTCTTTTACAACGAATTTGTGCAAGTATGTCAAAATTAAATTATAATTTTAATTGATTAAATTAATCAAATATACTTTTTATCCTCATATTTTATAAAATCTCACAATTTATAATTAATTAAAAAATAATTTTATCACCACTAAAATGTGCATCTCTAGAATCCTTTTAAATTTTACAACAAGTGTTATCTTGAAAATTTCTTCAAAAAAATTACCCACCCATACACAACTTGCAATTTATTTCGATATTGCCCTTAAAGCTCTATAACCAACCAATCAATCACTCATCAATCAAAAAATATTGATGTTTTTCAAAGAAAATAAAATCTAGATGGAGTTGTCCTTTTCAAAGAAAATGAGAAGAAAAATCAACTCCATAATTTAAATTGCATTTCTATTATTAATCAACTTATATTCTTAAACCAATTATCTTATTTATCAAATTTATCAACAAATAGAATTAGTTCACGTATGATATGTTGGGATATTTTTTTAAAATTTGTCAAAATCAAAAGATGCACCAATTGTTAAAAAAGAAGATGTCTAAGTCGACTAAAATTACAAATTTTATAATCTTGGACACTTTGGTAGTCGAAACTTAGAAGACATCTAGGTCGACTAGAATTTAGGTCATACGTTAACTATAAATTGACGTAGTTTATTCTCTTTTGTAGATGTGACTTGAGGGTTTTCTGAGAGAAAAATTATAAATCTAGCATCCTAGTTATTTTTCTTGTTCTTTTTGTAGGTTGTACAAATAGTAGAAATTGGTGGGTGTGGTAAAGTTTAGAATATTATTTTTTTCAAGATACTTGAAGAATTTGGGAGGGTGAAATTTATATGATTGTATCAATTTTTTATATAGTGAAAGCTTTGACAGTCCGTAAATCTTTCTCTATTTTTTTATATTTTTCTGTTTCGTTATTTTCTCTGAACAAGGATCTTGTGGGTAACAAAGAAATTGGTCTCAATTTCCACAGTGGTATCAGAACGTCAGGTCGTTCAGAATGTTGGCGCACAGAGAAGATATGTCTATCAAATATGACGTGGAAAAATTTGACGGAAAAATCAATTTTAGCTTGTCGTAAGTACAAGTCAAGGATGTTTTGATTCAATCCGGACTGCACAAGACTTTGAAAGGAAAATCAACTCCTGTTTTTGACAAAGATACTGAAAAATTCAGTATGAGTGATGAGGTTTAGGAAGATTTGGATTTGAAAACTGCAAGTACGATACAACTATGTTTAGCCAAAAATGTTCTTGCAAATATTCATGGAATACCTGCTGCAAAGGAACTTTGGGAAAAACTTGAACAGTTGTATCAAACAAAGAGTCTTTCAAATCGGTTGTACTTGAAAGAACAGTTTCATTCTCTGCGAATGAATACATATACAAAAATTTCAGACCACTTGAGTGTTCTCAATGGAATCGTTTCTGAACTGGAGGCTATTGGAGTTAAACTTGATGATGGGGATAAAGCGTTAAGACTCATCTGGTCTCTTCCATCTTCCTATGAACACATCAAACCAATTTTGATGTATGAGAAAGAAACTGTAAGTTTTGAAGAAGTTACAAGTAAATTAATTTCTGAAGAAAGAATGTTGAGTGGTGAAAGTAATATTTTATCTGAAAACTCGTTACTTGTTACTAAAAAATAAAAGAAGAACAACTCCATGAAAAGGAAAGTATTTTGTTGGAATTGTGGACAACTTGGTCACGTGAGGAAAAATTGTCCAAAAGGTTTACTGCTTGACATCAGATACGGACAATATGTCTCTCTTCATGGGAGACGATGATATCGCTTGAGTAAATATTTACATCCTTGTGGCATGCGCTAATTGCCATGATAGAGGATATGTTACTACTAGCGGGTCCACATTTGCATATGGGCATTGGCTTAATATTAATGTAATGTGTGTGGTGGGATTGATGTCGATGGCTGATGAACTTCCAAGTAACTCAAGTAAGGGAGTTACACAATAATATTTTAACAAATTTATTTGACATGAGCCGATGAAATTCTTAGAATTTGTTAATTCTAAGTGATTATATTTATATGGTGGAGTATGTGAATTATCTGTTTTGAGAATTGATATTGTCAAAGTTTACCGATTTTTTTTAAGTATCGAGATGAAAAGCTGTAGAAGAGATAATTAAGTTTTGACTCGTTTTTTGTCAAGGTGGAGATTGTTGGGATATTTTTTCAAAACTTGCCAAAATCAAAAGACGCACCAATTGTTGAAAGGAAAGACATCTAAGTCGACTAAAATTACAAAATTTCTAATCTTGAACATTTTGGTAGTCAAAACTTGGAAGACATCTAGGTCAACTAGAATTTAAGTCATACGTTAACTATAAAATAACGTAGTTTATTCTCTTTTCATCAAAGTGGAGATTGTATTTTCTCAGAACTTGCCAAAATCAAAAGATGAACCAATTGTTGAAAGGGAAGATATCTAAGTCGACTAAAATTACAAGTTTCCTAATATTGGACACTTTGGTTGTCGAAACTTGGAAGACGTCTAGGTCGATTAGAAATTAAGTCATACGTTAACTATAAATTGACGTAGTTTATTCTCTTCTGTAGATGTAACTTAAGAGTTTTCTGAGAGAAAAATCGTAAGCCTAGCATTCTAGTTATTTTTCTTGTTCTCTTTGTGGGTTGTACAAAGACTAGATATTGGTGGGTATGGTAAAACTTAGGATATTATTTTCTCAAGATACTTGAGAAATTTGGGTGAGTGAAATCTATATGATTATAACAATTTTTTCATAAAGTGAAAGTTTTGACAATCCGTAAATATTTCTCTATCTTTTTATATTTTTCTATTTTGTTATTTTCTCTGAACAAGGATTTTGTGGGCAATAAAAAAATTGGTCTCAATTTTCAACATGATAATGCTAAAATTATTTTTTAAATACTTATATTTTTAAATCAATTATCTTGTTTATCAAATTTGTCAACCCTTCCCAATTCACACCCCGTCTTGATCTTGCCTTAAGGGTTTACATGCTTGTTTGTGCAATTGAATCATTTGTTTGGATACTTACAAGTTTTATATTAAAGGGTTGGGTTGACAGGCGAGATGTGGGCAGATCTCACCGCCCACACACAGATTCTCATTCTTGTTTGAATCCTTACAAGTTCCATATTGTTTTCACATTGCGTTGAGCGAAAGAGTTGGGTTGGATTGGAAAAATGATATTTTTTTTTTTTTTAAATTATTTTAAATAATAGAATGTAATAAACTATTTTGTCATTGTTAAATTAGTTAAATTTAAATCACGATTATAATTTTTTCGTCAATTAACAAATCACTAGCACGAAATCTATAAAACTTCAAATGTTCTTTCGGTTAACATAATTAGAAGATTTGGGGATTAATGGCACATTTTTTATTATTTTAAGTGAAAATTAGTAAAAACAAATAAAAAGGTTTACGATTTATTTGTACTTTTAAAAAATTAGGGTCTCAATTGTAATTTTTGCATGTATTTTCTTTTTTCTATTATTTTAATTTATTTAAGTCGAGCAAAATTGTCCAAAAAATTATTTAGCAACCATCTATTTGAGTAAAATGAAAGGATGATGACGATATGAACAAATAAAATTAAATATGGATGATATTGTTACAAAACTAAAAGAATGAAAACTGTGAGTGTAATTAACCTTTAATTTTAACCATACAACATGTGAGACATACAATTTTTATCAACTTCGACAACTTATTTGATCGACTTTTATTAAAATCTGTTAAAATTTTATTAAACATATCTTAAAAACCTTCATTTATATTGTTTCAACATTGTAAAAGGAAGAATAAAAATTCTTACTTGTCATATTCTAACTAAAAATTATGTTCATTGTATAAAAGTACAAAAATCATGTCAAATAATTTTTTATATTAGTTCTTATTTTGGCGATGAAAATTTATTTCTTATTCATTTTAGGTTTAGTTATTAACCTTGCATCATTCTCCAACCTAAAAACTTTTAGAAATGTATGTGTAATTTTTTTGATTTTTTTTTCTCTTTTCTACGTCGAATTTTAATAAAAGAGAAGACAAATAAAATATTATTAATAAAGATATATAATTTATTTTAAAACTTCGGAATGAAATAAGGGAAATTAGCTCAAATGGTCCCTAACATATGCCAATAGTAAGTAAATAGTCCATAACCTTTCATTTTTGGTGGAGTGGTCCCTAACCTATCTATTTAGGTGCGCAATTGGTCCTTATTTGATAAAAAGACAAAAATACCATTAATTTTAGTTAAAAAAATTGTAATTGGATTTCTAACTTTTACAAAATATACAAATAAGTATGATACATTTATTAAATAATATTTAATTTAGCATATTATATATATATATATATATATATATATATATATATATATCACTATAATACACAATTAAATTTTTCATAAGAAAAAATATAAAATTATTACGCTTTTAGATATATGTAATTGTTATGTGATGTGAAAAATTTAAGTAAAATTAAGTTAAATAAATAACAAAATGGCGTATATAATTTTATGATATTGAACCAATCTTATTATATTTTTTAACATAAAAATACTAATAAAAATTAATTTACACATTGTGTTCTTTATTTTTGAATGATATTAAAACGATAAATTAAAATATGAATAATACAATTTGAGCTCTAATATTTGTAATTAATAAACGAATAGATCAATGAAATAATAATATTTCAGTATCAAGTTTGTGACAAAGTTATTTTTCTTTTTATGTTGCAATGATAAAATTAAAGTTTATGATTACTTAATAATAAAAAAATAATTTTAATCAACACATTTGTTAATAATTATGAGCTTAAAATTTAGTTATTTCATAATAGTTTGTAAAATATATAAAATAATTTAGTATATTATCAATTTGTTAGTTTCTTTTAAGTTTTTAATAAAAAATAAAAGTATCAGACATATTTGTACTTTTTGTAAAGGTTAGGAATCTAATTAAAAAATTTTATAAATAAAAATAAGGGTATATTTATCTTTTTTTATCAAATAATGACTAATTGTGCACTAAAATACATAGGTTAGAACTTCATCTAAAAATAAAAATTAGAGATCATTTGTATAATAAGAGCAAAGATTAGGGACCATTTGTGCCAATTTCCCATGAAATAATCAAGATATTCTACAAAAGTATAGTTGTGGAAAGAGACATAAAAGAGAGAGAGAACAAGATAATTAATATATATCTGGTTGTGATTGATTCGAAATGAGTTGATGTAGTAGAATCTATTTATTGATTCACTTGCACCCTTTTCAATTTCCAGATTTCAGTTTTCACACACGTCTAGCATTGTTTAAATTGTTCAAACAAATTTTTTAGTAGATATTACACTCACTATTTAACGATCTTAAAATAATTCTAAATCTAACACCTTAACTAATTTATTTTATAAATACTACGTACTTAAAATTAAATTAATTAATTTAATATTGAATTAATAATGTATTAAAATCATTTTTAAACCCTTAATCCCCACGTGAATTGTGATGAACTTTTAACCCAAATTTGTTGTTTGAGTTCTAGATTATTTTTACGATAAGTCCTTCATCTTTATAATATCTCCACTTTAGTCACTGTATTTCTTCTTTTATTTGCAACTCAAGTCCTTCAACTTTTAAATTTTTACAATTTGATCATCATATTTATACTTTTATGTCCTTTTTAGTCCTTTATAGTATCAATATTTGATACAGATGTTACAAATGATATTCTATATCAATATTTGATACAAATGTTACAAATGATATTTTGTATCACTGAATATATTACTAAATATGTTATGTTATTTTACACATCACGTGTTACATAAATTAGTATCCTGTATCAATAATGTTATATATGTTACAAATGATGAAATCGTGAGTTTTATTTATTAAATTTGGCAATGTGTTACATATCTATATCATACTAATTTTACATAGTATCAATAGGTTTTTAGAGTCCAATGAGTATAATAATACGAAGTTATAAAGTTTAGAGTTGATTTTGCAGTTATAACAATTTCTTTTTAGTATCGCGATCTGATACAGATGTTACAAATGATATTGTGTATCACTGTCTGATACATATGTTACAAATGATAGTTTATATCACTGAATATGTTACAGATTATATTATGTTATTTTACACAGAACGTGTTACATGAATTGATATTCTGTATCACTGATGTTTTACATCTCAATTTGTAACATAGATTGTTACAAATGTTGTAATTGAAAAGAATATGAGTTTTGTTTGTATTTGTTACAGATATTTCTGATACAAATGATATATTTTTGACAGTTATAACAATAAAAGATATATATATATATATATATATATATATATATATATTCATTTTCCTCACGAGCCCGCTCTCCTTTCGTGAAACTTGACCTTCACGCCTGTCTTTTCTTGCTCAAGACTCATCTAGGTCTCGTTTGAGCTCGAAAAGCTTCGAAGCTTGAACTTTTTGATGACGCTTAGCCATGCTTTACGCTTTTTAGAACATTGATATATTCCAATCAATTCTGGTTTTTAAGAATTAGGTTATTATAATTAATAATAAAATATTCTATAATATATGAATTTCTATCAAATCCGGAAATTAATTATTTAATTACTACATATAAAATATAATATAATAAATTAAAATAATAATTTTTTAAAAAACAGTACTTTTAGAATAAATGAAACAAAAATAGCTTTTTGAAATTATTTTGGAAATTTATGAAAAAATCTCTATTTTTTATCTACATATTTCATATGAACTACAACTTACAATTCACTCATTCACCACCAACTTATAATTTTAGCACTTAAAAAATAATTTCAGCATATCAAACATGCGCAGTGAAAAAGAGAAGTTTTGAATTGAATTAATATATAAAAAAAATAAAAAAATTATATATATATATATATTCGTATACTGAAAAGGAGAAGTTTTGGAGCCAATGAGAGCTCCTACACATAAGAGATTTCTTAGTGGATGTTTGACAGTGTTAAAATTATTTTATAAGTGTATAGATGCTGTAGATTTTATAGAATGTGTAGATAATAAGTTAATAGTAAATTTTAAATTCTATAAAATGTGTAGAATTGTAAGTTGCAAAGATCTATTTACAATCAAGCACAAAACATAAGATTTGTTGGCTCTCTATAGCCAATTTATTAAATCTAAATTCTTTTTTTTGAATAATCTTATCATAATCGTTCACTCATCTGCAGTGAGTATTCCTACGTGACATTACTTAATTAGATGAATTATTTACTTCAATTGAGTAATGTATTTATAACCATTAATTATGAATTATTCATCCAATTGAGTAATGTCACGTATAATGATTACCAATAGTGAGCTGATTATAAATAATATTATTCTTCTTTTTCATCCAATCTCTTTTAGAACTTCATCTCTCAAAACTTTTCAAATTTTACAACAAACGTTATCTTGAAAATTTCTTCGAAAAAATTACCCACCACAATCCACACACATATACAACTTGCAATTTCGATACAACCAACCAATCAATCACTCATCAATCCAAAAATGATGTTTTTTTCAAAGAAAAGAAAAACTCGATGGTGTTGTCATTTTCAAATAAAATAAGAATAAAAATTAACTCCATAATTTAAATTGCATCTCTATTAACTAATTTATATTCTTAAACCAATTATCTTATTTATCAAATTTGTCGACAAATAGAACTAGTGCATGTTTTTCGGTGTTGAAATTATTTTTTAAATATTTATAATTTGTTGGTCATATGGAATGCGTAAATAATAAGCGGATAGTAAATTGTGAATCTTTCGAAATACGTGGATAAAAATTATGATTAATTAACTTAAATTATAATTTAAGCATAATCAAACAAAGACTTAGTTACTACAGCACGCCGCTTAAATAAATTCGTAGTCTTTTAATGTATAAGCTCATCGAAATAATTGTACGTATTAGTCGGTTGAAATGACGAGACGTAGTAACTTTATATAAAAAATGATTTGAATTTTAATCAATAAATCCAATATATAAACTTGACGGATATTATTGATTCATATTTTGATATTATATGCTATTGGGACCATTTGCATGTTAATAGGGATTTAGGGGCACATGAATGTTGTTTGTCTTTGTCCATGATAACATGTGGTGTCCCAATGTTAAGGACTATAGAGTTACTGAATTTTTATTATTTTATTATTTTTTCTTTTTTTCATTTACTTTGGTTTGTTTTACGATAAACTTTTGCCCATGAGGGATCCAATGTACTCTTTCAATATATATCTCTCAATGAGAATCTTCTATCTTCAAATTACCAAAAAAAAAAAAAAAAAAAAAAAAAATAATAATAATAATAATAATAATAATAAATAGATTGGGGGATGGGATGGGGGTGGGGTGGGGTGGGGTGGGGGATATATGGGAATATTTTGGCTTACAGTTGTAACTTTTGGTAGCTATTATGACATTTTTATCAATTTGTTTTGGAAGCATCAATTAATACAAGAAATCATTATAAGGTGTTGGGTATGTCATGAAAGACAATAATACCCAAAGCCAAAATTAAGAAAGAGATGTATAAAAAAAATTTGTTTGTTCTCTATTAAATTCGAATATTACTATGACTTTATAAATCAAAAGATTGCAAGAAGACAATATTCTAGACTTGAACTCTTGCGATTTTTAGAAGTCGACATATTTTTTTTTTCTATCGTACTGCAAATTTTGAATGACGATTCAGCCCTATTTTTGTTTCAATGAGTGGTGATCGTTTTGAGTACTTTTTGATTTGTCAATTTAAGCTCCTTTAACTAGCTTGCTAAGAATATTTCCATTATACACTGTCTATTGCTCTTTAGATGTGACACATAAGTAGAGATAGATGGAGTTATAAAAAATCATCTCTAATACATGTTGATGAAGACTCCGTCTAAATTTAGATGGACTTCTAGACTGAGTGACTCAACAAATTTAAATAAAAAAATATTTTATTAAAAAAAATTCAGACAAGTGAAATAAAAATTGAAGACCCATAAATTTTTAAAAAAAAATTAATGTCACATAAGCGGTAATATTAGTTTTAGACGAAACTCATTGGAGGTAGATTTTTAATTTGACCGTCTATTTAATAGACATAAACTGGAAGTTCGTCTATTTTACTTGTCACGTAAACTATAATAGACAAATTGCATGGGAGATGCTCTAATAATATCATTCCATTGGTATATCTATCGGTAAATTGTTGATTGAATATGTCTAATATTTAATTTTTATTTTTTATAATCGGATTATTTCGTTTGTATTCAATGTGTATTTTACTTTTATCTCAAGTTTGACTATCTGCAATATTAAACCCCACAAGATTTGTCTCTTTCTTTTGTAACTTGTACCAAATGAAGGTAAAGGAAGATTGAACCAACGGTTAGGATTGGTGACATAAAAAGCATGATTTAAATTAATGGCATTTATATATTTATTAACAAAATATTGAGAGGTACTTAAGTTATATGAAACTACGAACTATACACATAATTGATTTATGTGTAGAAGACGTAATTTATAATTTATAATTTATAATTTAGAGCATGTTTCTATAGTTTTTTGTAATTTTTTTTTAAAATTTATTTTCAACTACATATTTTATGAAATTCACAATTTTTATCAAAAAATTTTCACCATTTTTTAAAAAAAATCTCCTAAAAAATTAATTTTTAAACTCACCAAATGAACACTTAACATTATTCTACAATTAGTAAATAAACTTGTGCCATTCTTAAAGATTATATTTTTATCGATTATAAGAGATGGATTTTTGCATAAATGATCGTTAACGTATGTCTTTAGTATGTTTTTGGTTTTTAACTTTTTATTTTTTGCTAGAAAATTCATAACACATGCCATTAGGTACGAAATTGGTCATATTGAGAGTTGACGGATTCCGTCTAAAATTTTAGTTAGTTGTGCACGTGTGGTATACACTCTCTTACAATAACATGAGCACATTTATCAATTCTAAAATTTACATTAGTTGTGCGTGTAGAATACACCCTCAGCTTTCTCCAGGAAGGGTCATAGAGTGCTCGCGACTGCCTGAGGATCGACTGCATATGAACTCAAACCAAGCTTTGCTGCAACGGAGTATATAATGAAGTACAATTACGTGCAACTAAATATTTGACAATGGCATAGGCGTGACGGTGATAGCAGTGTATGTTGATAGGTTGTGTGGTGGTGGGATGGAGGGTTGGGTTGGTAAGAAGATTATCTTTTTTTATTTTTATTATTTATTTTGAATTGACAAGTTTGTCCTTGCAATTACAAGAGAATGTATACTACGAGCACAACTAACGAAGATTTTGGGCAGAATCCGTCTACATGGACTCATTTCTCACATAATGGAATAAGTTAAGGGCTTTCTAGCAAAAATTGAACAGTTATGAATCAAAAACACACTAGATAATAGTTATTTGGATAACAAATTTATCATTATCTTGTTTGATTCAAATTAGATATAAAAATAGAAAGCGTAATTGTTGAAAATTCAATTTTTCGTCAAAACGATAATTCTATCCTTATTCATAATTAAATGAGAAAAAATTAAATTAAAAAATAAAAAAAAAATGGGTGGAGCGAAGAGGGGTAGTGGTAGAGGCGGAGTGTGGTGGCGAGGAGCTGGGGACGGACGAGGACGGACGGCGGGTAGTGGCGGACGGTGACGATTATTCTAGGATATATATGTCAAAAAATAAATTTATCATATGTTATAAATGGTACGTTCGTCTTTTAAAAAAATTAAAGGAACTTTTATCCGAATAAAAAATTGTCTTCCTTTCAAGGATAAAATTTATCCTTATTCTTGGTTAAATTGTTATCCAAATAAAAATTTATCTGAAATTCAATTTTGTCCAAAGAAGATGAGACAAATTTTATTCGTTATCATTACCAATTGACTATATACCAAACAGGTCGTAGGAACATACTTTTAAGATCCATTTGTGCCAAAATACCTAAAAATGGAGACTTATAATCAAAGGATAATTTTATTTGTGATCACTAAACTTCTAGAGATATTTTAGTCACCAAACTTTAACTAGACTCAGTTGAATCGCTCTATTTCAATGTAGCTTCAAGTAAGTCACTCAACTTCAATTTAATTTTAAATTTTACTATTATGTTTCTTACCATATCTCAGTTTGATGAAATTGCTTAATTAATATTCATACCGCAACTAATCCTCTAAATAATTACTACATGACATGCCATGTCACTATGTCACATTTTAAAATATTAAAAAAATGCTTCTTATTTTTTTAGTATAAAAATATTATCAAAACCTTCATTTTGTCATTTTCGCTTCTAGGTATCTAGTGACAATTACGTAGAAGATCAGTTATAACACGACTGCTAAGTAAGTAATTTTCGCAATCTTGGAGGACAATAGGTGACAAAACATTATGACAATTTGAAACTAAATCAAAGTGTAGTAACTGAATTAAAACAACTAAAATTTATTGACCTAATTGAGACTTTACTGAAAGTTCAGTAGTCGCAGATGAAATTTACTGGACATAACGATGTAAAACTTAATTTAACATAAACACCATCAAACGATTAAATTAAATTTCCTAAGTGAATATATAACCTACAAAAAAGTAGCTTAATCGAATCAATCTAGTAAGTTCTTCGACCCACACTATTGATTTGGAATCTTTTTATGGTCAACACAAAGTCAAGAGATTAATTTTTATTTTTCACTTTTCAGTTGACCAACCCAACTAAGATTTTGTTAGGATACAGTCCTCAAAGAAATGACTACAGTGAGCACTCCCAAAAAATTATCAAGATCGACTATATAAATCTTTTTCAGTATACAAAATTCAAAAGCATATATTAGAAAAGGACCAAGACATTACAAATTGCACAAATCTCTTCCCTACCTTCAACCTTAATTACCGAGGCGAATAGTATAAAGGGGGAAAAACATTGAAGGAAAAGTCTAAAATGAAAATGACTCAACAATTAACTCTACAAGAAAATTTGACATGTTTTCGTTTTCTCAAGAGCTCGCGCCCTCTCTATAATGTTGAATCCGAACTAATCAGGCTCTAAAACCACATCACCCCAAATCTCGAATTTTATGGGTGGAGATCTACATTAACCAAAATTATGCTGCACGACGAATCACTAAAACCTACAACTAAATTTAAAGAACCAAGAAACTGAAACATGAAAGCTTATTCTCTGAATTGAACTATATATATGTTACAAAATCCTCTTTCAAAGGATTATGAACCTACCTCCTAACTCAGAGTGTGCTGTGGGCTGGAACGACCAATCAACCTTCACGAACAGCCTTGCAATGTCGTACTGGAAGAGAGATACCTGACACCGGTATACTGTTTCAACTTGGCAACAGCTTCTTGTGCCTTCCCGAGCTTAAGATCCAGAAAAATTGCAGTCAGAATAGCCTGTTTACAATTAGGTATTTCGGATAATGCTTTTACCACAAATTGGTGGGCCCTTTCCATGTCTCCAAGCAATGCATAGTTGGCAGCATAGTTCGCATAAAGAATTCCCTGAGCCTCTACAGGCGTGGAGAAAAATGGTACTTGCGATTCATCCAGTGACGAGGCACCATTTGACTCTTCACTATCTATCACTTTTTCTACTCTCCACTTTGCACAATCCTCTTGGCTGTATGGAAGTTCCACAAAGTTGTCACTGGACAAATATGTGAGCAAATGCTCAGCGGCTTCCTTAGGCTGGTTAAGTAGGCATAAAGCCTCGGCTGCATACATTCTTCCTAGAAACATATATATTCTTGAGCACTGAGGCAGTTTTAATAGAGATCTCACTATCGCTAAGGCCCTTAGGGGATTTCCCAGCGCAAGCTCTACATATGCCAAATCAGCAAGTACAGCTTGCTTTATCATATGGTTCTCCTTTGCACAAATATTTTCATAGTCAGATACAAAGTTCTGTAATATTGAATTCTGACTGCTTCCACCTTTTTGCTCTTTTATTTCCCCATTTGCATCAATATGACTTGAGCCAACAGATGCTATATCAGATGTCTTTGGATCACCACCAGCTACATTCTTGTGGTTTGTGCTAGGAGAAAATGGTGTTTCTCTCAATTCAGTCTCCTCAAAACCTGAAGCCAAACTAGGCCTAGAAAAATTTGCCTCGGAACAATCCAGTAAATGCAAGGCATTGACAAGACACTGCCGGGCAAGAGACATCGAGAGATCGGGTTGTTTGCCGTCACCAGAAAACAAATCTTCCTTTCGAACAAATTCCTGCTCATCATTGGTCGATATTCCATTTTTCACTGCAAGTTGCCTCCATTTTCCCTTTCCAATAACATTAACCCTGATATCAGATCTGACAGACTCAGAGGGATTGGATTGGATTAGTCCCTTTTCTAGTGCCATTATACAACACTCAGCAATTCGTAGCCATAAAACAGGTCTGTTGTTAAAAATTAGACTGGCCTGCTTGAAGCAACGAGCAGCATGGAAAGGTTTACCACAAGTCAACTGATGCACACCACAATTATATGTTATAAAAAGGGATTTATCCTGTGAAAAAGTCATGAGCTTCAGAGGTTTTTCCTTCCGCATGAGTGAGCTGCTATTTAGGGCTTTGGAAAAGAATACACCTGAAGTGTGATGCTTCCCAAGTCGGTAATATATGCAACCGATATTGTTGTAGTACATGCTAGAAATTCCTGTTTCTGTGCGGCTACTAGATGCCATCAGAAGCTTGATTGCTTTGCTATGGTTCCCTCGAGCATATTCGAGCTGTGACTTCAAATAGAGAGCCATGGTATAATCTTTGCCACGAGCTATGTTCATAGCCATCTTAGCTTCAAGGCTTGGCTGCCTTAAGGTTCCTGATGAGCAGCAAAAACCGAACCTTGTAAAAGTGCAGCTTAAGCCTTAGATCAATGGCTGATAGGGGCTCCTCAGCTTGTGTCCTGAGAAGATCATTAGAAAATGGGAGGCCAGGCCTTCGAAGATTCTGTCCACTGATATCGAGAGATGATAATAACTGCAAAGATTCTTCTTCAAGCGCTTCGTCCGATACAGTTCTAGATAAAGAATTTTCTAAGATATTTGCAGCAGCAACAGAGTCAGAAGTACAAGAATCAGGAATTGTCGAATTGCTGGGAAGTGAAGTCGATTTTGACACTAGCGTAGGTAGCTGCTGTGCTGGGTTTCCATTATCCGCTTGATTGATCAAGTTATTGACGCCAAAAGCCTTCTCCATGTAGCTTATCACATCCTAGACATTATAAACTTCAATTTACTAGCGTCTAAGCAACACGAGTAATAACAATACAAAATTATCATAAATAAAAAATGCAAACTCAACAACTGGATATAATGTAATATCATAACACACAACACTTGTGTAACTTAACAGCAGGAAAAAAAAACAACAAAACAAGAATTAGAAACGCTGCAGATTAGCTAAGGTTAATAACAAGTCTTCTTAATTCATATCCAACTTAGCTACAATAAAACAGATATCTCCATCAGAGACAACAGCTGAGAACTCATATGCCAGTTGAAAAATATACAGGAAAGCACATAAGAATTTGAACTTTAAATAAACTAACACGGAGAGAGTCTATTAAACAAACAACATTTTTTATATTTTCCATGTGCCAAAAATGTAGGTCATCTTATTGGCAGAACCAAAAAAAATAGCTACCCTATCTTGCCATGTAAAAGCCTTAGCCTAGGAGCACAAATAAGCAGCTCAATAACTCAGCAACAGAATGGCATTACCCAAAAGTATTGGTAAATGAATAATGTCTCCAGTTCAACAGATCTTGTCAAACAAAACTCTGCAAGTAGCAAAAACCTTCAACTCTATAGTCCACTGAAAATACAAGCACGTGCATCATTCCAAAGAAAATATCCTCCAACCCCAGAAAATAGACAAAAACGAGGAAGGAGGGGCCTAGGGGAGCAGATTTCCATGCAACAAGAAGAAGACTGTTGTCAATTTACCCCCCCAAGTCGCCATTAGTAATTTTGGACACCATATGCTACTGACCGTGTTTGTGCCAGTAGGGTCAGTGGACAACAGACTTTAAAAAATAACTGTTTAATTAATATAATTGGACCATCTGAATTTTGACCTTAATCAAGTGTTTGAAGGAATGTCTCAGTCAGCTGCAAATATAGAATATTATTTGGAATTTTTCTGGATGATCTAACAGAGAATAATTAGTACAGGTCATGGCACACAAGTTTTTGGGCAACTATTTGGCACTGTTTCAAACGAGAGTGAAGAAGTCGTGAAAAATAAAACCAATCCAAAGAAAAACATTCAGTGTCTTTTCAAGTCATATAAGGTCATTCAGTCCCGTAACAAATAACTGAGGTTGCTGATCTTGAACAATCAATCGTTTTTCTACAGTAATAGATATCAAGTGACAGTTATTTGAGAAAGGTCATTCCTTGTACTCTTCAAGTCCTATAAACTGAATAAGCGAAATGATTTCTAAAGTATTAGGCAAGAAAGAAAGGTACCCACAAATTTCAAACAACCCATAATTGTTAAAAGTACATTGAGCCGCAGAAAAAAGTGCAGTGAAATAGTCCACAGGGACTAGTTTAGAGTCAAGACACAGAAATTGGTTAAGTGAAAGAAAAGCATGTAGAGGCACAAAGCACCAAAAAGTAAATGCACACCCGCATTTTATTAAATGTTCGCCTTTTGAGATCTTTTTCATCTAAATATTTAAATTTGGAATGTAGCATTGAACTATAATTATTTTGGGCTGGAAAAATGAATTATTGCTGTGAATATGCAAAATCATTTTTTCTGAAATCACTTCAAGTGATATTTTGCTCGAATTAGTGATGAATTTAACTGATGTTCAAAGAAATATATTGGAAACTATTGCAGTTGCTGAGTTTGATGAATCCATTAGGCAATATGGAAGTTTTATCAATTCCATGAAGGGTGTGGCAAGTTTTGTGCTTCACACAGAAGCCCAGCCCCCTATTGATCTCTGTGCATTCAGTATCTATGAGAAAACCAATATCATGGCTCCTTGCCAATAACACAGTGCACGACAAGTTTTCATGAATTTCACTGAGTTGCATGCACATCAGACAAATAACAAAGGAAATAAAGTATATTAGGCATTCACATGCAAAAAAAATAAAATAAAACCATTTTATACATACAATTCATGGATACTATATATTTAGCATTTTACAAGTAATGGACCATGAGAAAATCCTGCATATTGGAGCAATTAGCTATGCTTCCAACTACTTGTTTATCACTTTTGGAACAGCACTATATCTTTATCTTTCTTGCTTGATTTGAGAATCTTACCAGATGTAGAAATTTCAATCTATGCTTAAAAACTAATCTATCCATCCCATTGTATTTGCAAATTTGGTTCAATGACAAGAGCTATTACATACATTCTGCTTAAGTTTATTATATAACATTTTAAGAATATTTAATGACATAATAAATACTATCATTTGAAAGTTTTATAATATCAAAATAATAAAAAGACAGATAATAAAAGAATTCTGCGTTGAAAGTACTGTAGCAACTAGCAATGCTGCAAAATATGTGGGATAATATAAAATACCATGAAAAGTGCTAAAAGCAATGTCACAACTACATGTCAGACAGCACAATGATTAGATTGCAGGAAACCAATGGTCAAACTTTTCCTCAATGATGTAAGAGAAAGAGTACATAGATACATTGGTAAGCCTACATACAATGCAGATGCTACAAACCTAATCTGAGGTCACACCCATATTTATTCTTTTTGCATATTGCCACCATATAACAGTCTCCAGACTGTTACACCACCCATTTCAAACCATCCAGCCTCCACCTTTAATCTGTGTAATTTTCCATTATAAAATTCAGTGATCATTAGGACTTGAGTCAACTATTCTAAACAGCATACGAAAATGCAACCACACCTGTCAAACCTCCCATGGGGCTGCTTAACCCCAGTTCTTCAGACCCATTAAACCATAAAAATACTGAAGATTTAGGCACATATCACATCACATTGGCCTTTCTACCATCCAAATACAACGTGGTGTGTCATTCTTTTTTATATATTTTTTCAATTTCCAACACTTGAAGGATCCTTTAGGGACACTCTTCGGGCACATATCCAACATGCCATGTGGCGTGTCCTTTATTGTCCCTATTCTCTCCAGTTCTAACACGCAAGAAACATGTTCTCAATGCATCTAGGACAAGGGAAGTCCCATTTTGTAAATTTGAATTACAGAAACTATTGATTATTAGAAAATTTGTCTAATAAAGTTAAAATAATGTGAGAAAAGTTCCACGAATTTCATGTTGCTTTTTTTACATCTACTATATACATTTTCCTTTCCCTGGCAGTAATAACATATAGTTTACCTCAAATTTATTTTCATTTAAGAAACAGCTATTCATCTGATTTAAAAGATTTGACCAACAAATATCAAAACTAGGATATTATTGATTTTATTAAAAAATAAAAAGTATAAATATAAAGATATATATGCTAACGGTACAATTTAAAAATAAAAATTAAAATAACATGTTTGTGTCCTACTTTTTTGAATAATAACGTGTTGGCATGTCCATGTCCGTGCTTCTTAGGACATTGAATTTTCTAACTACCACCAACTTCACGAGCATCTTAGTTCAAAGACACAGATTTGCCTCAAGAGCCTAGAAATCCTAATGGCAAGAAGCACAGCAATATGGAAACCACAACTCTAATAAAACCCATCCTAACCCATTCTATACAATAAAAAATTATAAAGCCACTGGTACAAGAATTTTTACTATTTGATGTAGCATCATTTTTTGAATGATAGAAACAACTTGCTTCCAAAACTTATACAAGTTTTTAATTGCTTTTCAGAAAATTATTTAAATTTTCTATTGAAGCACCGACACGTTCATGATGCTAGCGTGTCGGTATCCAACACGCAACACGACACCGACACGCCATGGATACTGCTCGGAGTTGCAATGTGCCGTATCTTCATATTCCTAGACCATTTCAGCATAGGACACTAGGAGACATGCCTTCCGACAAGCCAGACTTAGAGAAGGGGAAAAAAATTACTAAAACAAAAAAATTAAACTTTTTTTCAATGTTTGATTGCAAATTAATATGGGCTCTCTTGATTCAACTTGTATTTCATCACACTTGTCTTCAATTGAACGATTTCCGGCAGCCATCGTTTTCCGTCAAAGAGAAGCTACGAACCAGAAATAGTTTACCCTAATTTTGGGGTTGTATCTCGTCACGTTTTCATTTAATGGGCCAAACATGCTTTTGTAATATTTTCTTTTAATGGCCTACACGCTTTTTAAAATGGAATGGAAACTAAAACGTTTTTGTTAATATATATAAATTGGTCAAATAATTTTAAAAAGTCAACCAACTACTTATCTTCTCCAAGAAGAAAGTTTATATAAACCAGCCAAGTGATAAAAGCAAAACCCATTTCATTTCATTTCATCATATTTTGGAAAACATCCGACTGAGCAAAACCTATTCCAAATCAATTCATTTTTCTTCAAAATGACATCCTCTCATAAATATCGGGTAATATCACTCTTTATTTGAACTTTTTAGATTCTTTTATCTTTTGAAATTATGAGTAATACTTCTACCATAAATGATTTATTCAAACCTCTTTGAAAATTTGTAACAAAATTTGATAAATTGAATGAAGGGGTTGGTAATGTACTTTGGCAATGTAATTTTTGTAATACAACTAAGAATAGTTCATATACTCGAGTTAGGTCACATTTGTTAAAAATGCCGGATTATGGTATTAGGGTTTGTTCTAGTGTGACACAGAGAGATATGAATGAAATGCAAAAATTAGAACATGAGGCTACGTTGAGAATGAAACAAAAAAATCGAAAAAAGTACCATTGCCATCGGAGGGTTATATGACTTTTAACGAATTGTTATATATTGGGAGAAAAGAAAAAAAAAAGTAGTGCAATTGAAAAAGCCTTTAACACGACATCCCGTGATCAATTAGATTCTGAAATTGCAAGAATGTATTATTCAAGTGGCTTGGCCTTTACTCTTACAAAAATCTCTATTATATTAGTTCTTATACTTTAGCCTCGAATAGTCGATTGTTGGGATATTAGCCTCTCCAGGTTACAATAAGTTGAGAACTACCTTTCTTCAAAAAGAGAAAAGAAATGTTGAGAAATTACAACCTATTAAGAGCACATGGACGGAGAAATGAGTGACTATTGTGAATGATGGTTGGAGCGACTCACAAAGAAGGCCACTAATTAATTTCATGATGGTGACCAAAAGTGGACTTATGTTTTTATAGGGTGGTTGATTGCTCGGGTGAGATCAAAGATAAATATTTTATTGCTAACTTGATAAAGAAGCTTATAGAGGAAGTTGGTCGGGCCAAAATTGTTCAAGTTATTACCAATAATGCTGTAAATTGTAAGGATGTAGGAGAAATAATTGAATCGAACTATCCTCATATTTTTTTGGACACCATGTGTTGTACTCACTCTTAACCTTGTTTTGAAAAATATTTGTGCAGCAAAAAATGTTGAGGATAACTTCATTACTTATAAGAATATAGTTGGATCACTATCTTTATGAAGAAGTAATGGCTATTAAATTTTTTATCATGAACCATTCTATGAGAAGGACAATGTTTAATGAATTTGTACCCTTGAAGTTGTTATCCGTGGTCGATACGCTTGATTTGCTTCTATTATTGATATGATGAAAAGATTTAAACTTATCAAGCGTGGGCTTCAAAATATGGTTATTGATGAAAAATGGTCAATTTATCGAAAAGATGATGTGTAAAGGGCAAGTTTTGTGATGTTGAAACTACTTGATGATCTTTGGTAGGACTCTATAGATTATGTTCTTTCCTTCACTTCGCCTATATATGACATGATTAGATTTTGTGATACGGATAAACCTTGTCTTTACTTGATCTATGACATGTGGGATACAATGATAGAGAAAATGAAAGGAATAATTTATAGGCATGAAGAAAAGCGTCAAGAAGATGTATCATCATTTTATAATATCATCCAGGAAAGCGTCAAGAAGATGTATCATCATTTTATAATGTCATCCACAAAATACTTGTTGATCGTTGGAACAAGAATAACACTCCCCTTCATTGCTTGTCTCATTCTCTAAATCCAAGGTAATTCTAATTTATATGTTTATCATCTATTTATATTTTTCTATTCATTATATTTCTAGGAAGTTACTAATTATTATGTGTTTTTTTTAAGATACTACAGTGTAGAATGGCTTAATGAAGATCCTACTCGTGTTCTTCCACATAGAGATTCCGAAATTTCTCGAAAATGAATAAAATGTTTTAAAAGATACTTGTTGTCAAATGAGGAAAGCACTAGAGTGAATATGAGTATTCAAAATTCTCGACAATGGAAGAAGACTTTGGTGATATTGATTCTATACATGATCATTACAACTTGAATCCAAAGACTTGGTGGGACATTCATGGTACGCTTGAGCACCCAATCTTCAAGCTTTTGCCTTGAAGTTGTTGGCGCAACCATCTTCTTCATCTTGTTGTGAACGAAAGAGTACTTATTCTTTTTTGTACTCTCTTAAACGAAATAAGTTAACTCCAAAACGTATCAAAGATTTAGCGTTCGTTCATAGCAATCTTCGCCTCTTATCAAGGAAGAACCCACAATATTTACAAGAAGAAACTAAAATGTGGGATATCGGTGGTGATGCATTTGATTCATTTAAAGATGTTGGTGCACTTGAAGTCGCCAATTTATCTCTTGATGAACCTGAGTTAGAAGCTATGGTGATTACCGATAATGGAGATGAAGATGTTGAAGATGAATGATTAAATTTATTTTATCTTTTTTTGTTGAACTTCATGCTATGAGAAAATATGTATAAAGTTAATTATGTCAACTTTGATTTATATATATATGGCTATTAGTTTTTTATGCAACAATTATACAAAATTTCATTTAGTTACACAAAAAAAATTTAAATAATTAATGATCGTGTCATGTCGCAATTTTTTTTCAAAATCACGTGTCGGACACTCGTGTCCATGTCGGTGCTTCATAGCCATTTTCTACAAAACTCATCAAGAAGTTAAACTTTTAACCATGCTAGGTACAAACAATCAAGTATCTAAGGTTCATTATTCCAATTGTAGTACCAATTTCTCTTAAATTCAAGTTTTTGCTACCAAGAAAAGAAGAGGATGCACGGACCAACTAAAATCTGTAAGCATCCAAAAGTTCAAGATAATAATTTAGGAAGCACTTCAAAACAAGAAAAACAAAAGCGAAGGAAAAGGACAAATATTTCATACGGATATAGAGCAATTACATTACAACAAAGAAACTGCAGAAGATGTACAGTTGTTAAGCTTTATTAGAGCAATAATGCTCGAATCTCCATGTTGATTGTGATTTTTGAGAGAGAGAGAGTATATTTCAATTCAAAGAAGCAATTATGCCTACAGCACAAGAGATTCTCAGATAAGAGGTAACAACAGCACAACATGCAAATCAACAAATTTGTGGACTCAATTTTTATTCCTCCTTTTTCACTAGAGTACTTCTTATGGAAAATTAAAAACGTACTTTGAGAAAAAAACAAATTAAATTTTATTTTGATTTTTTTATTAGATTTGTTTTGATGTGATTAGATTAGATAGGTTTCAATTATTGTGCTTAGATGTATCAAAATTTAAAAGTTCCATTCGATTTAAATTCACAACTAAAAAACGGAACACGAGTTTCAGTATGCAAACAACTCTAAAAATTAATCAAAATCAAACTTGGATAGAATTTTACCCCCTCCCAAACTTTTCTCGTATTCTCTCTTATTTTATTCCCTCTCTCTCCCTACTTTCTCGAATAGTCTTGCCTAGCCCTCCAAGAAAAGGTTGACAACCTCACCACCCTTGTGAAAGACCTTTGAGCTAATTCAGTTGATGTTGAAGACACTTTAGCTACCATTAGCAAATGGCTGCATAGACTTTTCAGAGATCCTCGCAAGTGTTGCAAGGAATAAACTGCCGAGTTTACCTTAAGACAACATGTTAGGCATTCACCATCTTAGAGGTCTTAGAGGTCCTGAGTTGGTCTATTACTCACACCCCCATTGCCTACTGATCGAGTCACCTACACAGGCAGCATTAAGGCAGACGACCTCTCTGATGATGATGCCTTTGGAGCACCAATGCCCATGCCTCGAGAAAATAGGTCGCAGTTTGTCAATGAAAACCCTAGGAATGCCTCTCGACATCAATAACTACATGGTTGATACCAAGATTGACCACGTCAACCTTTACCATATCCACACCCATAGAAACACACTAGCCACAACATAAAGGACGCCAGTGATGTCACCAGGAAAATCAAGCTAGAAGTACCATAATCTGATGGTCAACTTGATCCCAAGGGGTTTCTTGATTGGCTTGATGTACTTGAAGAAAAAATTGAGTTCTATGGCATGAACAAAACACGTTCTGTCCAATGTTATTAACAATTTGTAGTATGTCACATTGAGCATTTAGATCAGGACTCTATCCCTTGTGGCGCCGACATAAATTAATGTTGAAAGAGAACTATGCATCCACCTATCGTAGAGATCATTTGTTAGAACTCAGATCAATTCTTCAACAATAGACAGGGTTCTCCTACTATTAGTGAGTACATGACTCATTTTAAGGAATTAATGTTTAGTTGATGTCACCATCACCATCTCTAGTAACAGGTTTCCTTCTTTCCCATGAGACAAGCATCAACACCCCCTCGAGGATAGCCATTTACTAAAAGAATTTAGTAATGTCATATTCGTAAAGTTACATGGTGCGTTGCCACACTTGAGATATATTAAGCATGCCATTAATTCCAGGATAACGGGTGCATAACCTTCACCATTATAGAACGACCCAGATGGGGAGAGCTAAGTTGAAAGATAATAGCTCTGTTCATCATAGTCTCAGCTTTTGTCTTGTGCGTATTGTCCTCACTTCTAAGTAGGATGGATCTAGAAGATGTGCATAGATAGTCAAGCCATCAACAAAATCAATGTTCTTCAACTTTATTTGATTTTTATATTAATTTTTTTTTATGTAATTAGATAGACTGGTTTTGATGAGTATTTAGATTTATTAGAAGTACCATCCGAGTTAAATTCTTTAAAGCAATAAAATGGGAACAGTGCTTCAGTGAGGCAGTACGCTCGTAACAAGAACTAGAATTAAAGAAGAAAGAATAGATAAGAGATAAGGGAGAAAGGAGAAAGGAGAAAGGAGAAAGGAGAAAGGGGAGAAGAATCAGAGAACGAGGGAGAGAGAGGGTACAGACTACAGAGGGAAAAGAGAGAGAGAAATAGAGAGGGGAAGAGGCAGCTGAGAGAGAGGAGAATTGGGGAGAAATTAGAGACAAAAATTGTTTATTCAATTCATAAAAAGTCTGTCTAATACAAAAACATAACCCTCTTTATATAGGGTTTAACTTGACCTAATTTAAGTTGGAAGCCTAATAAGGAAATAAAAACTAATTTGACTCAAAAATTAAATTACAATTAAGGAAATAAATGTAACTCTCAAACTTGGTTAGTCTTCAATAAAATATCTTTAGAATCTCCATCATTCAGTTTGTACCAACTTTAAGAATTAATCAGAATTACATATAAACTGATTTTGTCACCTCGAATTTCTCTCATTTTCTCTCTTTCTCGCTCCTACTTCCCTTCCCCTTTTGCATCAGATTCCCACGTGAGATAAAATAATTTAAGGTCATTTGAAAATTGATATAAAGAATTGAATAGAGCAGGCTAAACAAAACCTATCGTCATGATTTTTTCTTCAGAAATTTAAAAACAGGAAAAATCATTAATATGCCGTAGTCTGAACTTACCGCAGATCTTGATGCCTTGCCAGAAAGCAATGCAACATCTAGCAACAGAAGGCAAATACGAAGAGCCGTCCCCTGCATGTCACCATATAGAAGATTACCAGCAAAGACAACTTCATGAACCATAATAACTACTCTTGAAATTAATTACCTCATCAATAGGTTCAATGTTCTGATACAAAGCATCCAAATATGAAAACGATTTTGCATAGTCGTGAAGATGAAACCAGGTAACTGCCTGCAATCAGATTCAAGCATGCTTGAATAAAATAAATATAACAATATTCTAAATCTAACTAAAGCACTACACAAACATCAAGCGAACATACTATGTTGAACATTGCCACCGAAGTGTCAAACTCATCATTGTAAACAATTGATGAACTAGAAAATCCTTGTGCCATACTATTACTTCCTTTTGTTCCGACTGTGTTTTTGCTTCCAGTGCTGCTAACACCCTCCATGGGTTCTCCAGATGCAACAGCAAGCTCCTCGCTTCGTTTCTAAAATGAGGAAAAGAAATCAATGAAGCATAAACATGAAGAATCAATTTACAAATAGCATGCAATAGTTATTAATAACATCATATCAGGACCAACAAGTAGGAGAAGGTTTCGTCCACCCCTCCTCCTCCTACACCCTCTTTCTCTCTCTCACCCTACAGACACGCCTATTTTGGCTAAAGTGGACATTGATGGTAGTTGGTTGAGTCCGCAGACATCTAGAAGATATTACACATTATGCATACGTTGCTACATAGATTTATATATTTTGCATAATACAAAAATTATGAAAGGAAAACATCGGAGATGCCGAACTCAGAAAGAGAGAGAATTGGATATTGGACAATGGACACTTAGTTAAACAGATAAGAGAAGTGAAAAAAAAGGGATTAAAAAAATGAGCATGTGCATGGTTATCATATTCTCCAAGTTAAGCAAATTTTAACAGAAAACATAAAACATTTGGCCATTTATCTGGTAGTTCTATGAATAAAGTCATAAACTACACACATTTAAAGTGCAACTTTTCACCAAGTTCTTTTGTAACTTTATCTTATATATAGAACACAACTTATAAGAAATGAACAGTAGGATATTAACTGCTCATAGAGAGCAAATATTTTTCTCTGTTGTTGTTGTTGGATAACCGCGATAATTCATAGACACAAGGAAGCACCATGTCTAGCCAAAACTTTCATGAATTAATATGCTACATAATTCCTTATATATTCTAAAGAGGGACCAGATGAAAAGTTATGTAGCAAAGATAATGAGTAACAAAAGGAATCTTTCGGAGAAGACAGGCATCTTAAAGTCTAGGCATAGGCATTCAAATCCAAAGATCCCCCATCTTTTACAGAATCCACATAATGCATCCTGAACCGTGTCCCATTTCCTCGTTTAGTAACACGATGTCGTATCCAGTTGAACAAGAGTGTCTCTACTAACTAGACTTATCCTAACACCAATAATTATAAAAATATCCCTTAAGCACGAGTACAACAAATTGTGAAGTCCAAGGGTGTCACATGCAATTTTGTAGCATTACCATCTTTTTTCTGGTTGTTTCTAACTCTTTGGGACATAGTCACCTATAACAGCCAGTCCTATGAGATTCGCAAAAATAAACTTGAATTTAAAAATTTGAAAATTACCATCTTTTTTCTGCTTGTCACCTAGGGATGGAATAACAGCCAGTCCTATGAGATTCGCAAAATAAACTTGAATTTAAAAACTCGCTATTTTTTAGGGATGGAATGGGCTTTTTTTTTTTTTTTCAAGGGCTGACTTGACCCTTGAAAATTATAGATCGGCCCGTATAACAGCTAGTGGGCCAACCCAGTTTTTTAAAAAAGCTGGGGTCCTTAAATGGCACAAAGTGACCATTAGGGTTCCCTGTTCTAATCCTTAAAAGAAATTTTTTTTCAATAAGGGCTATATTGTTTTTGTATAATACCCCTCTCCACTACAATATTCATCACAAATTCACAACTTTCAATTTACTCAATATGAAAATATTATATTGTCAATATTAGTTCTTTTATTGTGCAATTTATATTTAAATTTACTTATTTTAGTGATTTCTTATATTCAAATTCTACATTTCTACAATTCTACATTCTACATTTATATTTTCTAGATGAATCATTACACACGAAAAAAGCATCGGCCACCAAATAAATGATGATAGTAGTAGACTAAATAATATTCCAATTCCTAATTTTGGTGATGATTATAAGAGCACGGATCCCATTGATTTGAAAGATATTGATGAAGAGTTAGAAACGGCCCACACTCATACAACAACTGGGTCAATTACTAAACGACGAATGTAGAAACAAATACTAGAGACATACCTTTAGAGTTAGTAATATATTTAGGTCATGATATGCTTACTATGTTAGATTAAGAGATAAATAATTTTGATATATTTAGATGGTGGAGACAAAACGAAAGTCAATACCCAATTATTTCTATTATATCACGCGATCTACTAACACTTCTGGTATCAACTGTACTTTATACTTTTAGTACAAGTGGCGGAGTTTTGAATGATTTGAGGTCAAGACAAATCAAGACTTACATCAAACATATTTAAGAATTTAATATGTCTAAAGAATTGAGAGTGTAACGACTACGGACTTTCCCTACGATCCTCTCACTTGAGGGCTATTCCATACGCAATTAATTTACGTATTGTCCACTGAAAATTGGACTTCAAACTATATTTCTATCACGTCCCCAACAATTCGAACCCTTGACCTCCCATTAAGAGAAACTTATAGTGAAGAGAACACTAAAGCCCTTCTCGATGGAGTTTCATTTAATTTAGCCCCGATTGCCACGTGAAAGCTCTAAGTTAAGAAGTGAAGCCAATCAGAAAGTCCGAAAGTAAGAAGGTACGGTTTCATTATCTTAAGCTACCTCACCGCACTCAATCCAGGGACACTTAGCCCAAGGATAAAGACAGGACTAATGCTTCAGGCGTTGAAAATCCAGATCGGCTCAGAGAATCAAAGGCGCCTTTCGTTTCACCAACAAAGAAGTCATTCTCCTCTTCAGAGAGAGGTCAATGGTTCAAATTGCTGGGAATGCAACAGAAATACAGTTTGGAGTCCAACTTCCAGTGGATAATACGTAAGTTAATGACGCACGGAATAAGCGAGATGGTCGTAAAGAATAGTCCGTGATAGTTACAAAAAATGCATTTTTTTTACGACTGGGATCCCTCTAGTTGAAATCTTAACCACAACTACACTCATCCATAATATCCGCTTTGGGAGGGCCTGGGCCCTCTTACCCCCTCTCGAATTTGTTTCACGTCTCCAGTGATTTGAACTCAAGACCTCTCCTTATGAGACACTTAATTCACCATAAGTTCTTTTTAAGAGAGAGGTCAATAGTTCAAACTGCTGAGATGTGACAAAAATACAGTTAAAGCCCAACCTCCAATGGACAATACATAAGTTAATGGCGCAAGGAATAATCCCTAGACGAGAGAGTCGTAGAAAAAATCCGTGGTCGTTACAGAGAAGAATGTAGTACTTCAGATTCAAAATAAAGTAAACATCATATTAATCGAAAAACTTCAAAAGCTGACTACATAATCTGTAAGTATTGTTTGTACAAATTATTTTTTTCTTACTTTTAAGTTTTACCAAAAATTGTACACGAAACACATAACTTGTTCGTGTATAATTTTAATCCCGCCTACGCTACAAGTAGTCGGTCTCAAGCCCAAAGAAAAAGAAGGTTTTAAATGTCAATTTATCATACCTTATTTCATTTTAATTTTTTAAAGTCCAAAAAAATCTACATTTTTTAAAAAAAATATTAATACGGGCCAAGCTCGTGGGCGGTGAGCACGGGCCAAGCTCGTTTTTGGGGACGAGCGAGCCAGTGCTCGGCTCGGCTCGATATATTCAGTCCCCCTACTATCACCCAAAATAATTACAAAATCCCAAACAAGGCTTCATTGTTCTATCTGCAAATATATTCTACTGCATTTTAAGGATATGCTAAAATTGAACAACTACGACATAGCATGTGTCAAGCAGTGTGCGTAAACCAGGTGCTCTACTAACTAAGTTGCATGGCTAAAAATAAACCAACCTCCTTAAACTACTATAGAAAACACCATTTATTTACAAGATAGCGTGATCTAATTCAAAATTTTCACTCAAATGAGCGCGCCCATCATAGTTTTTTGCACACAACAACCTACCTTCTTCTCTTACTCCTATTTGCAAACAGAAGTGTCAAAAGGAAGAATGCAGAACACTCAACAATTTGCACCTCCTCGAAACATATTGACTCCATCTCCACCAATATAAAAAAGAAAAATAAAGCAGTAGCTTTTGCAAAATAAATCTCATTGAAGGCAGATATTCAACATGCAAATAGGTACACATGTTGAACAAACAAAGATAAGATATGCAAATATCATGTAACCACAAACCTTAACATCTTCAAGAGCTTCAATAAGCCTTTTAGGATCTGAAAAGCCATTTTGAAAGTTCTCCGCAATTGCTATGTTATGAAGAACCTAAAATGAAAACATGATTTCAAATTATCAATAAAAGAAACATGAGAACCCTCAAATTGCAAATGATGAATAATGGAAATTATACAAAATGAGGAATTGGATTTATAGTATCATGAGCTAAAAAATTATGAGATTAACCATAAATGGACTTTGATGCATGTGATATGTTAGAACAAAATGTAAGCAATGGGACTACAACACTATTTAAAGAAAACTATTTGAGGCTAACGCTTCACTTTAAGCTTTCATAAAATGCCTCGAATCCCACCCTTTAAGTGCTATTGGGTGAGCCTCAAGACGACCATAATGTTTGCTCATTTGTTTTGTATTTTCAGAATATTTTATTATTAGTCTTAGCTTTTTGAGCTATTATTACTTTCTTTTATTGATTTATTTTTATGTTTATTTACAAGCTAAACTTTTAATATTGCTAATTTGTTTTATTATGAGTTTTTTAAATGGTGTACGATTTATTATGAGCATGTTTTTGTACTTTTATATTCTTTTGAATTATTTATTAGTCTAGAGACTTACGCCTCAAAGCTTACGCTTTGCTTCGAAGAGAAAAAATGTATCGCTACCCGATTAAGCCTTTTTAAACAATAGACTAAAGCTGTCTATTCAATTTTTTTACAAAATAAAAATAATGGCCATTCAAACTGATGAAGTGACCCACCATCATGGAGACCTATATTTCTCCTTAGTTGTATTTTATTGCAACAGCATTGATTAATATGCATGTATTACCAACATTGACATAGCCTTTGAAGAAGTTCATAAAAAATGGGAAAGTGGGAAAGCAAAAAAATCAACAATTAAAAGAAATAATTCAAGCAAAATAATGTTTTAATATGTCAGATATTGACAATGTAAAGTATACCAATGTAACCAGACTTTTTAACAAAGTGTTGCGAAATATTTTTCTATATCAAACGTAATCATTTACCAACAGAAATTGAAGTTTATTAAAATATACATTATCTAACAGGATGGCATTAAGTTTTTCATTATGGAGAAGTATGTTGTAATTGATACTCTCAAAACAAAGCAATCTATAACAATAATTCAATGAAAAGATGATGAATGTGCTTGTATAGAAATCCAAATATATATCCCTACCCACTGGAAACAATACTATAGTAGTGCAGTACAATACAATGTGATCAACAAGGATGACTTTAAAACTCAAAGAAAGAAAAATGGATGCAAACATAGGCAGAACAAATTATCATATTAAGATGTAATGATATTTCTACAAAAACCAGACATTGATGAATTTCGCAAAGCATGTATTTTTACAAAACTTATCAGACCTACTATGATTACGGTACTTAAGTGTTGGGTTGTCACATGACAAGATGTCTAGGATATGAACATAGTGGAAACAAGCATGTTAAATGATAACATACAAATCTTCAATAGGCAGCGGGGCAACAATTAAGAATAAATTAAGGGGAAGACGATTTAAACAGTTGGGGCGCATGTCTTGCATAAGACCTAAACACGGCCTGACAAATTATATGCAATTGACATGTGGTACAAAGGTAAAATTGGCCACTTGGATAATACATGTCTTTGAGACAAAATCCAATAACATATTTTATTTCAAGAAAACCAGATAATTTCCTGCATTAAGCTCTCAAGGTCTTCTGTCTTGTAGCAGACGAAGTAAAACAACAACCCACATTGAAGACAGCGGAGACTCTGACACAAGAATTCCATATAGTGACTGGCAACGTCAATCTATGGTAGATTCAACCTCATTTTCGACGCAACCCAATCTCAAACCCACAATGTAAACAAGTGGGTCAGCATCGGACATGCTTTTGATCAGCCCACTTCAACCAGCCTGAACTCAAAATTAACCCGCCTATTCCCCACCCCTGTTTGGCATTAGCTAACAAATCAATGGCTTGTCTAATGAGACATCTTGTGATATAAAATGAATATTCAAAAAATTGAACCAAGTCGATAGTCCAATCAGGAAATATAGCCCACAAATAATCTGGTAGTCTAAATGTACCGGCTGAAATTAGTTTGCAAGTGACTCATGTCTGTCAGCAATTGACCAATATGCTCTTAGTCACACCCAACTCAATAATCAGCTATTTCTACTTTAGTTTGTCCAAATGAAACAAAACAAGAGCTCCGTCATGTATTATGTCAGTTGCCTCCAGCTCTATTGACACCCTAAACCAACTCCCAACCCAAACCTTATTTTGTACGGCCCAGAGAACTTGAGATCTACATGAAGTGAAACTTAAAAATATAAATTGTCGTGTGTCCTACTTCTTTGCTAACCCAAACAAAACCTTTTATTACTTGGAATGCCGTACAAGAAATTCTGTAGAAAAAGAGTATAAACAAGAGGAAGGTTTTTCCTTAATCAAATTTCAAAAAGTTATATGACCCTAGTTCTCAACCAAAGCAGGAAACATCAGTTGCACACTCACCAAATAAATTTCCATGGTGAAAGAATTCATAGCTCTGACACCTGTGTAGGATGTAACAATTATTCATCGTCAACTACCCCCAAATCTCATTAGAGGAAAGTTCTTAAGGTAGCAGCCTTTTTTTTTTACTTTTCTATGAGAAGCCTTCCTTATTTAGTCAATCTTCCATGATTTTAAATTACCCCTCTGCTTACAGATGATAAATTTATCATGTGTACTAGAAACTCGGACAATTTGACTAATGAGTTTTATGTTACATGAAGATAAAGAAGAAGGAGAAGAGGGAGAGAAGCAGAACAAAACATATATACACACAGTTTTCATCAACTCGACCTGGTCCAGTTGAGGATCAATTTGATCGAGTAGGGGCTTGAGTTGGTTGTGTTGAGGGTCGAATTGGTTAAGTAGGGGGTTAAGTTTAAGGTCAAGTTGATCAATTAGGGAATGCTTAGCTTGGATGGCTATTGAAGAATAAAATGGACATTTTGTGAATTCTTAAGTACTAATTTTCCTTCTTGGCCTTCGAAAAAAGGTCTTTTGAAGAAAATTCCCATTTCATCATGCACTAAAATTCCACCACATTTTCAATATTTTTTAAAACCATCAATAATACCGTGTTGCCACACACCGCAAAACAACAGGCGTAAACTGAATTACAACCATTGCCTCAGGGCACTTGCTATAGCCCTGGGCACCCTTTGGCCAAAAAATAAAAATAAAAAATTCTGCAAGTTTTTAAATCATTGACCCAAAAAAATAACTTAGCCCACCTATTTTACATGCCAGACCAGCCCACTAACCCACCTAAAACACATCTCTGTTAAAAAGAACATGCATAAAATGAATCACACAATCAGGCAATCTCATAGATAGAGGATGGTGAAGCCACGAAGAACAACTGGAAAAGAAGCCAAGTAGAAAATTTTGAAATCTTCTACTCATTTCAAACCCTTGATCTTTTGTTAAATATTGTGGAAGTGATTCAGGTTGATGATATGTTCTAGTTAAATATTGTTAAAAGATGCCCAAACTTAATAGCCGGAATGTGATGGTGAGTTTGATTGTGATAATGGTCAATGGGATTGGGGAAAAAGGGAACATATTTAAGTTTAATTTTAAGCCATTTGTATCCTATTCTTAGAATCTTGATCAAAGAGGAATTTTCCTCAAATTCTTTGTCTTTGCTTTTGTGGATTGGTTTATTTTTGTAGTTCTTGTCAGTATTTATTTATTCGGAATTTAGAGATAGCTTTAGTTCATAGGTAATTTCAAAGAAGCCAGGCACAATGGTGGTGCCAACTGCCATATAAGATTATTTCTTCTACCAAGTACCCAAAAATAAAAATGCAAACTATGAACTATCCTGCATAAGAGCTAAAACATAATATGCTGCACCTCAAAAATAACTATAAAATTATGAATTCGGCAATTAGAACAGAAATACTATTTGTTTATGTCTCATTCATTAAGCCCATTTCAGTTAAACCCAGCATGTGCACTTTTCCCAACACGCAATAGCAAAAAATCAGCTCCAACCCCGACTGGAACATAAAGAAATATAAAACTCGGAGTTAAATGTAATTCAACACCAAGCAAAACAAATGAGATTATTCATAATCCAGAATTTCAGATACTAAACCACCTTTGGATCGTTCTCCTTTAACTGCAATAGCTGATTCAAGACTTTCAGACAGTCCGCGAACTTCCCCGCTTGGAAGCGCAACGTAGCCTCCTTAGCAAGCCCAGCAGTAACAGACAGAGCAGCATCGTCTACAGACACCGTTCCCGCGGCAGCCTCGGCATCTCTACTCACAATTGGCATTGAAGAAGATGTTGTTGAATCCATTCGCGCACAGATCGAATTAATTACACCCTAAAACTGCAACAAAATGCACTGTAGTTGAAGAAAAATCCTAGCTCCCTCACTTAAACAACCCACTCCGTTACACAATAGATTCACATTCGAATCTGAATTCAAATTAGAGGGAGATAAATTAAACCCTAGATGTGCAAAATCAAACAGAGAATATGCAAAAGAGAATTGATATATACTCAAATGTTTGTGGGTGGATTGCGATGAGTCGATTAAGAGAGAGAAAGAGAGTTTTCCCAAATGGGGGAGAAACTGCGTATATAGAGAGAGAAAATCTTGAAGAGAGAGAGACGGGGAGTGGAAGAGAGAGAGAGGGCGAGGCTTTTATAGGGGCTTTACTTCACATGGCGAGACGGATTAGAGAGACTAAGAGAGATTTTTTTTTTTTTTTTTTAAGTCTAATTTTTAAGCTATTTTTGACAAAATGATATTACTACTAATAGAAGTTGGAAATATACTTTTATTGAAAAAGATTTTCATATCATGTTATTCGACAATTTGATGCATTTGGTGATATTTGAATTGTCAGCGCGATTGGTGCAAATATCATGGAGGGCTAGTGCTAAATGAATAAGATGCGAATATTAGATATATGAATATCAATTTTAAATTTTAAAGTAAAGAATTGTAAATAAAAATTCACGTAATTTCACTAAAAATGAGTTTAAAGTGAAAAGGTCGAATAAAAGTTTTTTTTGTTAAATAATTGCTCATGATATTTACGGACGATAAAGATGAAACATACTTTTTGACGGTTTAGAAGTATTTGTGCAATATATACATTTTTTGAATATTCGACGTTGGAATCATAGAATATTTTCCTAACACATCTTGCAAAATTATTAGAAGAGCATCAACGATTGCGTTCTAGTATCATTGGAGACGTAACTTGTGAGTTTTGCATGGACAAAAATTATCAAAGGGCGTGAAAGGCTACAAAGCATACACTTAAGCTTGTTAGGGTTCACCTCATGGAAGTTTTGAGAAATTGGTCTATATGGTAGGAAAAAATAATCTTCATATAACTATGTGCTTGTTTAGTAATTTTTTTTGTAAATTATAAGTAGTAAATCTTACGGAATGTGTAGATAAAAATAATTTTTGATCAATTTATAAGTACTTATAAATATTTTCAAATATGCTCTACTTGTGTTGTACAATTTTATCCTCTCTCATCGAGCATGTGTCCCTATTATACAAATGTACGAGATAAATATCCTCATAATTACTCTGTTATAGAGTGTGATTTCATACATGAATTCTCTATTTTGTGGCAATTACATTTTTTTTGTCACTTTGTGAATTTTTCGATTACTATCTAGGGTCTATTATAACAAAGGAATTTCTACTGATTTGTGGCTTCATAATTTTTAAATGAATGATGTGATACAATATAACATGTTACGTAGAGAAGCTGAGAAGGAAGTGCCACTCGCCACCACTCGCCATTTATATCGCCATGCTCACAGTGTCATTTTTGTTGTTTGGTTAGTGGATGGACCTACCGTCAGATAAGCTTCAAATAAGTCAAATAAAAGGCCCACCTAAACACGCTGAATGGGCTTTTTATCTTGTGGCTGACCATTTTTCATAAATGTCCAGCGTCTTTTATCATGAAAGGCCAAATCATGGGCTTATTTACCAAACAAGCCCTAGCCCATGTTCTAATCCAATTGCACATAGTGTTCGGCTACACTTGAGAAAATTAGGAATCTTATCTACTTTTTTTAATGATTTTCAAATACACTAGATTGTCTAAATTTTTTAATATTACTAATTATAACATATTTTACTCATTTAACTAATTAATCAGCAATATATATTTTCAAAATTCAAATTAAATTAATAACAATGTGCTATTTTTCATGCACTAAATCTTATCAAACTTAATTAGTAGGATTAATTCATGAAATACCCAAAATATCTTGAAGTATCAATTCTTAACTTTTCCTAAAGTTATTGGTTTCTTCTTATCCGTCGAATAGCTAATTAACTTCTCCATACACCTCTTTTATCACGCAGTCAATCTTCAACCAAATCAAAGGACTCCACATCGGCAAAAACAAAATGTTATTTGATACATCAATTAGTAATACATAACACACTAACAGTGTGCATATATATTGTTTAGTAATAGCGTGCAACAACATGGCTCATTCAAATTGTGTACATTGTTTAGTAACAGCATGAATATATATTGTTCAGTTGCACCCTATAATCTATATTGTTCAGTAAAGGATGATATATTCTTAAGTGCAGTGAAGGATGTTCTAATTAATTTAGCCAAGTAAAGGAACTTTTATAATCTTTTATTATACATTAATTCATATATTTATAATTGTATTTTCGACAAAGGAAACTAATTATAACTGATGATACTAAAACCAGATCACATATTTCTATTATGGATTAATTACACTAATGGTCTCTATTCTTTCAAGTTTGTAACGATTTCATTCACATTCTTTTTTTTAGCAGATATCATCCCCATTTTCTCATTTATTCTCACATATGGTCCCCAAATCACTATTTTTCACTATTCTGACAATTTTATGACAATTTTACCCATTGACTTAAATAAATTAAAATGATAGAAAAAAAAATACAATGAAAGCATTGCAATTGGGCATTTAACCTTTTTAAAAGTACAAATAAATCCTAAACAATTTTATTTTATTCAAATAAGTGTTCTTCCCCAACTCAAAAAGAATCATCTTTTCCCCCGCACCCGCACCCGCGCTGTTCATGAAAGCATTACCATTGGTGTTGCCAAATTGAAGATCGAAACAGTTACAAAGAAAAGTAGTAGGCCTCTTTCCACCTTTTGCGCTCAGCAATCAAAATCAAGGCCCAATAATTCAAGTGGGGTTCTCAGCCCTCTATTCGTGCTCCTACGCTAATAACAATATGTCAGCCCCTTCAAAAGAATTACGAACCAAGAAGCTCGAGAGCGTAGAGAAAAGGGTTTATGCTATTACTGTAATGAAAAATTTCTTCCCAGACAACGATGTCAATGACCCCAGCTATACGTGATTGAAGATATAGTGGACACTAATGAGGGACCACACAACGCCGAGCACCACCCATTAGCTCCAAGAGATCTGCTGTCTGAAATTTCTTTCCACGCCATCACCAAAACTGAATATACCTAGACCATATGACTTCAAGGCAGATCAAAGGGTAGAGAGATCACGTTCTTGGTCAACGGGAGAAGTACACATAACCTTGTGGATCGATCATTGGTAACAAAATATGAAAAAAGGCCTACTATTTTTCTTTGTAAGCTGAGAAAAAAGAAAATTCTGTGTTAATTTTTTGTAAGCTGAGAAAGAGGCCTACTACTCTTCTTAATTTTTTAAGTTATGATATGTGTGTGTGTGTGTGTGTGAGAGAGAGAGAGAGAGAGAGAGATGTGAAATAGATAATTCTTTTGGGGAATAACACTTGTTTGAATAAAATAAAATTATTTAGAATTTATTTATATTTTTAAAATGTTAAGGGCCCAATTGCAATGCTTTCATTGTATTTTTTTTCCTATTATTTTAATTTATTTAAGTCAAGGGGTAAAATCGTCATAGAATTGTCAGAATAGTGAAAAATAGTGATTTGAGGACTCTCTTTGAGAATAAATAGAAGAATGTAAATGATATCTGCTAAAAAAAAAGAATAGAGATGAAATAGTTACAAACCTAAAAGAATGGGGATCATTAATGTAATTTACCCTTCTATTATTTATCATCCTTATTCGAGTTCAATGTGTAGTATAAGTATCATCCTAAAAATTTCAATTTGATATAATAATTAACTATATTACATTAAAAAAATCACATAATTAGTAATCACAACCGATAATTAGTAAACCCAATTAAAAAAATAACTACAATAAAAAATTAATTAATTTACCTACATATCGATTTATTCTTGATGTTCAACCACAATCAACAAACTATCGTCAAGCGTGAATGCTACAGATCCAATAACTATATGAAAATTTTCACATTTTACAATAACAGTGTTAATAGTCATTACCAGTGTTCATTTCAACATTACGTTTGAAACCGATTATCACTACAGAAATTAATATAAATACCTGAAAATTGAACAAATGTTAGAAATAAAATCTTGAGATGAATAAAATTTCGGATTAAATCATATGAATTACTCTCGGATAAAACAGATACTCGATCGTTTAACTTGCCTGTGTTGAAGACAACTGATAATACGATGTTTGAATTTCCAAATTAGGAGATGATTAAGGGAAGATAATCGTCCATATAAAACAGAAGTAATTGATACCACCAAAATAAAACGGATGAGGATTGATTGCTACAATTAATATCCAGTATTTCTATTATTTTAATTTACGAATAAGTATTATTTTATTTATTTTTTCAAATCCAGTAAATTTGTAAGTTATTGAATAAAGATATGTATTTTTATGTTAATAACCCGCCAAACTTAGGCTTGGTTTAGATTGCTTTTAGAATCTCAACTCCTACTTGTCAAACAAGTACGGTGATTTTAAGGTGATAATTTTGCAACATACTTAATTTTTTATTAAAATTTTACAATTATTTTTTAAAATTTTAAAATTTAAAAATAACAAATGTAATAAATCTAACACACATTTTTTTTTATAAGAAATGTTACTAATGTAACAATAAGCGTTACAAAAATAAAAACAGTATTTTTAGAATAAAAAAAGATATATAATATTTTATAAATTATTTTATATTTTGTGGTGTATGGTGAAACTATTTATTTTAAGTATTTGGTAAATTTTAAAAAACTGATTATAACATCTGACAACAAATTTTAAAAAATAGCAAAATTATAGATTTTCAAATTCTGCTTTTAATATTTTCAATTATCATAATTGGAATGTTATTTTTCTGTCATAAGTTTGTTGTTATTCTACATTTACGGCCATTCTACAATAAATATAAGAAAAAAAAAAAAAAGCTACATCATCATTCATGTTAAAAACGTTCTTTTGTTTTTATTTTTTCTTGATTATTAATTCTAAAAATTTGGGATTTGATAAATAAAAAAAAATCTTTCAAAATAACTATATAACAAATATTTAACAATATTACACATTGTTATAAAAGTAAAAATAAAACTTAAAACAATAATGATACATATGGAGATTATTATAATAAATGTCTATTTTAATAATTCAATGCGAACACAATGTTCAAAAGCTAATTTTGAAACATAAAACAATTATGAGACAAAAATTTATCAAACACTTAACTGATTTTTTCGTAACTAATTTTTTTTAGCATAGTTAAAGTTAATTATCTTAAAATCACAGCAATACTAAATCAAGTTTTAGAAAAAATTTAAGTAACTTTTACCTTTAAATATGTTAAATATTTTTTTTTTGTAAGTTTAAAAAAAACTTGTAAAAGACCTCTAACATATTTCGCAAGAAGTAACTTTTTTATCTGAGCAAAACATGCTCGTGAGAGAATGTGCAAAAACATGCTTATGCACCATGTCGAGCAATGAATTCACATCTTTAAAGTCAACGGAACTATTATGTTTTGGGTTGGGCTTTTCGAATGGTCAACAATGGCAAATAGCAGATGGGGTAATTGATGACCATGTTATAACAGATCCAAACACTTGCTTTGGATCGACTTCCAGATCCTAATTACTCTTTCTTCTCGTAATTTATTGTCACGCCATTATTTATTAATCTAGTCGTAAAAAAATGTGTTAATTAATTATTATATTCATCGATAAAATTAATTAAGGAGATTAAAATTAAAGGCAGATATGTAATAAAAATACATTTGTAGAAATTAGTACATTGCTAAAAGTTTACTTAAAATAATTTCTGATACTTGGTAGTATTATATAAAAAAAGTTAAGAAAAAATTTGCACTTTTCTTCTCTAATATTTGCAATATATTACTAATCTACCCTTTAACTTTTCACTTAATTAAAAATACGTCATCATTAAAAGATTATGTGATAAATTGTCGTTATCCCACTCATGTACACTACCACACATTTATTCACCTCTCTTATTACGTTTGAGAACGAAATGGGCAAATTGGTATGTCCATAAAAAGTTTCCTTTTAAGTTTGAAACTCCAACTTTACGTGTGCATATTACCTAGACACCAGACCCTTTATTTTGTTCTAGAAACAAAGAAGAAGAAGAAAACGCTCCCTACTCAAACAAACTCTACATTGGAGAGTTTACTGTTGTTCAAAATAGCACACATATCGTATATTTGGAGAAGTTCAGACTAAGGGTTGCAAATATTTTTAACCATCCTTCAAATATGAAATGAAATTGGTATGTATATGCATGATTTTGCAAAATATGTCCCCAATCTTTATATAACTAAGAGTGTTATTTTGTAAACTTTTTTATAATACACGTCAAAAGTTTGCTGAGAAGAAGGTGTTGAAAGATGACATTAGACAATACTTTGTGAATCATGCCAGAGAGGTGAGGTATGTAAAGGATGGCAAGACTCGATAACAAGACTCGACAACGAGTTGTATGCAAAGATAAGAAATGCAAATAGGTGTTGTATACTCAATTCCTCAAATAAAGTAAGTCATATAGGATTAACACTTTTGTCGTAGGAGCATACTTGTGAAATGACCTATGAAATTAGGCATGCTAGTATATTTTACTTGTTTGCAAGATACAAGGATTAGATTTAGGAATGACCCTGGATGAAAAGTGAGAAGTTTTGTAGAGATCGTGAAGAATGAATCAAATGTATCGATGTAGAATTCTATGGTACCAAGACCAAATGATGAGAAGACTCCAAATCTTAGCTGATTAGTGTGAGTAGCTGAAGAAGAGCAATGTAAGCAGCACCGTTGTGCTAAAATGACTGGTGAGGTAGGCGAGTTTAGGAGAATGTATATATGCTTGGCTTCTGTGAGAGAGAGATTCATAGTTGGGTGTAGAAAATTGGTAGCATCAGCACGTATTGATGGTGATAACTAGGGTGAGCATTTTAACTGGAACCGAATCTTTCGAACTAAAACCGAATTGGAACCAGAGGTTCCCGGTCCAATTCTCCAAAAAAAAAAATCAAAACCTGGAACCGAGAATTGAAAACCAAATAGGTCCGGGTCAGTTATTGGTTCTTGAACCAAAACCGTGACTACTCGAATTTGGAACCGAATTTGTAATATTTTATAAATTTTTTAATTTTTACAATTTATTCACCTTGACCCAATGACCCAGTCAAACACTACGGTACCAAAGACAAGAATCTAACTGTCCAAAACCTAAACCAAAAGACCAAAACCCACCACGTCTAAACTCAAACTTAATTGATCCAATTTCAAATACTCAAATCACAAATTCTCAATCGTTATTCACTCACTTTCGTACTCTCGCTTATCTCTCTGTCCCTCATCTCTTTATCGCTCAATACACAGTGCGACGGCGAAGGTGAAGTTCCTATGTTACCGTGATGAGTCCTCAATTTTGAGAGGTAATTTCTCTTTTTCTAACATTAGCTTATGAGTTTGCAATTTTGGTATATATTGTTCTAGTTAATGTTTCAAAAATTATTATTATATATATTTTATTTAATGTTAATGGGTTTTTATTTTTTATTTTTTTCCAAACAATGTTGTTAGCTCACGATTTTCTTAAAAAAATATTATTGGTAGAACTGAACTCGAATTCAAATCGATAGTTCGGGTTCGGGTTTGGTTATAGTAATTACGTGGACCTAAATAGTTCTATTTACAAAATACCTGAAGTGTAATGGATGATTCTGAGTATTGAAATACCCAAACCGATCAACCAGATGCCTAAGCCTAGTGAAAACGCAATGTACCCTATTGCGTACGATACAATGAAGGCTAAGAACAAAAGTGGTTCTATTTATGAAATACCCGAAGTGTAATAGGTGGTTCTAAGTATTGAAATATCCAGACCGATATACCCGATGCCCAAGCCTAGTGAGAACGCAATGTACCCTATTGCGTACGATTCAGTGGATGCTGAGAACAAAAGTAGTTGGATTTGGTTTTCTGAACTGATGATTGTTTGACATTAGTGTTGGAAACTTATATGGCTGGACTTTGATTAGTGATAAACAAAAAAGTTTAATAGATGTGCCGGATAAGTGGGTTGGTGATGCAAAGCATTCCTTCTATGTTATGCATAGACACACTAACTTCAAAGGCCAATTCAGGAGTTTACAATTGAATATTTTATTGTGGGCTGCTATTAAGGCAACAACTGAAGATGAATTTGAGAAGTGTATGGAAAAAATGAAAGGTACAAGTGAAGGAGAATTTGGGTGGTTGGAGAAAAAGTCAGCATCTTAATGGAGTATGTCACATTTCAAAGACACGACCAAATATGACATTTTACTCAACAATCTGTGTAAGAGTTTTGATGTCGCAATCATGCAAGCTAAAGACAAACATGTTATATGCTTGCTAGAGAAGACAATATTATCTCATGACATAGATGGCAACCAAAAGATAATTTGTAAACAAGTGGCAGTGTGGTTTTGCCCTAAAAATCTGGAAAATGTGAGAAAAATATAGTGGATGCTAGATGCAAACCTACATGGGCAGGCGGACAAGAGTTTGAGGTAGATGATAATAATGACTAAACATATGATGTTGACTTTGGTCAGAAGACATGCTCTTTTAGAATGTTTCAACACATTGCAATTCCATGTTGTCATGCCATGTATTGCATTCAGACGAGGCATCTGCAGCTTGAGGATTATGTTTATGAGTCTTATAGCAATGAGATGTTCCTTAAGACTTACAATCTAGTTATTCATCTCATGGTAGGCCCTGAATTTTGGGCATGAAATGGTAATAATCTTATTACTCCACCCCCTTATCAAAAACAACCTGGTAGACCAAATAAATTAAAAAAAGAAAGAACCACACGAGGCTCCAAAGTCAGTTACCAAGTGAGGGAGACGTGTGATGGATATGACTTGCATTTTTGTGTGGAGACAATGGTCACAACAAGTGATCTTGCAAGGCCAAATCATATAGCACCAGCTGACAAGCTGGGAGTAAGAGGAATGAAGCTCCATAAAAAAAAAAAGAATATAAAACAAATGTTCATCCAGTTGTTGTTCAAGTCTTATATCAACATTGTTTGTGTTTTATCGTAAATGTTTTGTTGAGAATCATATGAGATGTTGATTTGATACTTTGTCATGAATAGGCGATGTTCTCATTTTGCCAATGCTCTTGAGTTCTATTTTAAGTGATATTTTATCTACACACGTTTGAAATTGCTCATGTTGAAAATGTGGATGTTTGGAATTGTTTATTAATGTTGATGCTACTTTGACAAAGGAAAGGTACAGAGAAGAGGGATAGATTCACAAAATTTGTCATCCAGACGATTGGAAATACATGTCCCCAATCTTTGTATGTTGTTGTATAATACATCATCCATCTTTATATATTGTTACAAAATATGTCTCCAACTTTTTTTGTGTACTTCTGTTTACATCTAACAATATTACTAGATGTAGCAAAACACGTCCTCAACCTTTTCACATATCTCATACATTTTTTGATCAGACGTTTAAGAAATACTAGTTGTAGGACGTGCGATGTACGTAAGGTGGTTCGTAGGATACTTACGTAATTATATTTTAATTTGTAATCTATACAGATATAAAATAGTTCGAGTATAATTTGCAGCAAATGGTTTAAGAAAATTAGCACTCAACAAATATAAGATGGATAATCAAAAAACACACTTCTTAGATATAAATATAACAAGCAAACAATTATTTGAACAAACCACAATTTACAACCTAGAAGAACATGTGGTTGATTGCATAATTATTTTCAAATTGTTTACTAAGTAAAATAGTAGAAGTTGAGAAATACTAAGCATATGTTTGCTAGTGTTGAATTTATTTTTTAAGTGCTTATATTATAAGTTGTGAGTGAATGTGTGGATAAAATTGATTTGTAAATTGTAGGTCCTAATTTTTTGAACAGAAATCATCATCAAAGACAAAGATAGGTTGATGATAAAAAATGTGATAACAAATAGTTAGGGTCATAAATGTGAAAATTAGATATTGTTGATGACTTTAATGTGCATTAAAATGAGGGACAAATATTTTGTTAAACTTTTGTATTTGTTATTTATTTTGTTTATTTAAAAATATGATAGACAAAAAAAACATTTTTATGCCCCCTTAATTAATTTTTTGAACAGAAATCATTATCAAAGTCAAAGACAAGATGTACTAATTAATAAGTTGATGTTAAAAAATGTGATAACAAATAGTTAGGAACATAAATGTGAAAATTAGATATTGTTGAGGACTTTAATGTGCATTAAAATGAAGGACAAATATTTTGTCAAACTTTTGTATTTGTTATTTATTTTGTTTATTTAAAAATATGATAGATAAAAAAAATTTTTACGCCCCTTTAATTAATTTTTTGAACAGAAATCATCATCAAAGACAAAGATAAGATGTACTAATTAATAGGTTGATTATAAAAAATGTGATAACAAATAGTTAGGAACATAAATGTGAAAATTAGATATTGTTGAGGACTTTTATTACAATGATAAAATGTGGTGTGGTTAAAAAAAGTGTGGTTTAAATATAATTTCCCAAACAAAAAAGGAAAAAAATGGTAAAAAAATAGAAGACAACCACTTCTCAAGTTGACACGCGGCAATATAAATAGTAAAAATTTTAAAAAACATGAAAGACAAAAAAAAAAAAATTTTTACGCCCTCTTAATTAATTTTTTGAAGAGAAGTGATCATCAAATATAAGATGTACTAATTAATAGGTTGATGATAAAAAATGTGATAACAAATAATTAGGGACATAAATGTGAAAATTAGATATTGTTGAGGACTTTTATTACAATGATAAAATGTGGCCTCTTAATTAATTTTTTGAACAAAAATCATCATCAAAGACAAAGATAAGATATACTAATTAATGTGTTGATGATAAAAAAAATGTGATAAAAAACAGTTAGGGACGTAAATGTAAAAATTAGATATTGTTGATATTAACCTAAGACCAGGAAATCTAAGCTAGAATAAAATTGGTTAAACTAACCAAATCAAAATGTTATCTTTGCATTTAAGTTTTCATTTTTGTGTTTTGAATTCATTTTCAGTTTTCTATTTTGAAAGTCTGTTATAAGATTATTGGAAACACGATTGGTTTATCACTCTAAAAACTATATCTCAAAATAGAAAACTTAAAAATAAGTTTTGTTTGAAAATTTGAGAAATTGTTTTATAACATTTTATTCAATGAAATTGATTATTCAGTAAAATACAACAATTTTATGCTAATATGTTATCAACTTATATATACATTTTAAAGTTAGTGGATCCTACAATATTTTTTTTGTTACAAAAATAAAATATAGACAAATAATAAATTGACAAAATAGAAACTAAAAAAATAAAAATTAATGAAGTGGACTGAGAATTTTAATTTATTTTCATTTAAATAAATTTTATTTAAATAACCAAAAGAGCTTGAATTATTTTTTTAGCATTTTGGAATTTCATTTTTATAGATTTTTTTAGAATTTTAATTTTTTTTAGAATTATTTATTTTTTTTTTTTTGAATTTTTATTTAAATAAATTTTTATTTAAATAATTGTTTTTCCTTGTTTTGAACATTTTTACTAAAAACACTTGAAATGTCAAAATTGTGTTTTGAGTTTTGTATTATAAATTTAAGATTGTTTTCGAAAATGTATCTTAAAAAACAACGTAGTAAACAAGTTTTGAATGTTTTACAAAACTGAAAACTAAAAACTAAAAACAACTTGAAAACAGTAAAGAGAGGGAACCCTAAATCCTTTTGAGTTTTCTAATTTCAATAAACATTTTGTTTGTTACTGCTTTCAAACACTTGATCTGTGTTTGTGGCTTGTTGATATCTGTTTCGAGGCCCATAACATTTATTTCTAATTGATTTATCTTTGTTTCATCTCTTCACTCAGAATTCAACAACTCAGGAATCACTTGCGATCATAAATAAGAGGATTATATAACGCAAAGCAACCACAATAATTTTTCTTAAAAATTATTAGGATTTCAAGCACTTAAAGTCTTAAACTGAGTCAAATTATCATGGCACGCAGCACGAAATTCACCTTACAAACAAATAATCTTCTAGCTAGGTTCACATCCGTTCACAATGTCTTCAGATTCATGCAATTTCCACACTTCCATGCCCTACATTCTATATTTGGGCTGTCAGAAAATAGATAGGGTGATAAAAACCAACATATGAGCAAAGTGATAAAGAGGAATTGATACAACATAAACCAGGAAATATTTATATTGTATGAAGAATAACGAAACACGAAGATATAAGGAAGAGAAAATGAGGATAAATTTTTGTAGATAGACCAAATTTTCTCATTTCTATCTCAGGCGTGGTAAGAGAGGTGAATAAATGCATGGGGGCGTACGTGGGTGGGATAACGACAGTTTATCACAAAATCTGTCACTGGTGACATGATTAGCAATTAAGTAAAAGGTTAGAGATGTCTAGTACTAAAAAAAAGGTTGAGAACGAAATTAGATAGAGCTTGAAGTGCATTGACCATATTGAGATAGTTATAAACTGACGATTCTGATTTTTTTTAATTAATCGATATTAAAATCATTTCATCTTCTCAATGCTGCTAACACCGATCTTAGATATGGACCGAACTGTCTCACAATGTTATGAATCCAACTTATGTACCATTTTAATGGGCGAACAACCAACCTTTGGAACACACTACAATTTCAGGTGGAGAAGAGCTGACATCGAGGTATCAAATTTTCTATCAGTGTAAACTCTTGAAAAAGATTCCAAAAGTAACTTTTATCTGTGAAGCAATGCCCATTCAGTCAATATTGTCATATCACTTCATTCCAATGAATAAACATAGTTCAATTACCTTGGATCTCAGTTCGAAACATTTAGTATGTTATTTTCATTAGTACTACCTTCAATAGAAGAGGTATTTTTGTAATGGTGGCATGATTTGAATGAAAAAATATAAAAATCAAATTAGGTATTTTCTAGAATTTTCATTTAATAACAGACAATATTAACAAAGTTCATTGCGTGTGATAAAATATGCTAAGATTTAAAATTATTAGTGACACGTATCACTCTAAGAAGTGTATGCATAAAGAGTTAATAAATCAATATAAAAATTAATTATATCTAATTTTGTATTTTCTTCAGGTTTTGTTAATGAATAAAAATTGATTAAGACGATAAAAGAAGTCCGAGTAAAGATTACGAGAAAACTACATGCTTGAACCTTGTTGTCAGTTGACTTGCTTAAAAATCAATGATATATTAAGACACGATTTTTCTAAACATGTAGCCTATGTGAACTATACTTGATTTTTTTAAAAAATAAACAAACGTAATTAAGAAATAGCAAGGTCTTGACGACCTGACCTTCAAGTCGTTTCAAAATACAAGCACTATTATATCTCTATATAGTGATCAAAAGTTAAAAGGTCAAAAATGAAAGTGTAAAGGTCTAAAACAACCACTACAATTTAATCTTATTTTTCGGTCATTAAAACTTTTTCATTTTATTTTCACTGTGGAGTGGGTTGGGGAAGTAGGTGGGGGGGGGGGGTTGGAGTAGAGGGTAGGGGTGTGGATTGGGGCCAATGGCATGAGCATTTGGGACGAAAACGTGGAGCATTTGTTTATGAGTAGGTGCTCAAAGTAACACTGAAAGTGTGCCGGCGAGGCTGCCGTCGCACGTGACAGAAACTCCAGAAAGTGCGGCTGTGAGCAGTGAGCCTGTGATAAAAGCGACCCTTCAAAACACTGACGTCACGTGACAGTTTATTTTTTCAGGTTCATTAATCTATTATAATTAAAAAAAAAAAAAAAAAAATTTCAGTTACAAAATACTTTAATTTGGAGACCCTTATTTTGGTCAAAATATTAATATTTAATTTGTTTAGATTTTAACAATTAATCAATTGAATTTTCATGGATTTTCGTATTATTATTAACACTTTGAGTTTTATTTTAAAATATCAGCTTTATTAAGTGGAACTAATTCAAACTCTTATATACTGATTAATATTTCGGTATATAACGAATATGAAATTAATTATTTAACTCACTATGTTCTGTTAGATGGTAACTCGTGAGCACATCAATCTTGAAATTCGAATACTCATTTGAGTTTTTTTTGGACGGATTAAATTGCTTGTTTGAACTTAATAAACTCTTATATCATATTAAGATTTGAAATCTTAAAATGTCAACATTATTAAGAGGAGTAGTCAAAGTCCTTATATACAAGTTAATAATTCGGTATATAAATGATGTGAAATTTATCCATTAACATTATCAGTTTAACTAGGATAAATTAATTTTTGGGTTAAAAGCCACCAAACTGATAGAATTGTTTCACTTTTGAGATTGAACTTTGTTTTCTTATCAAATTAGCCACCGAAATTTTATTTATGTTCCAATTTAGACAAAATGATGATGTGAATTAGAGTCTTTAATGCTTTACGAAGCACAATATTTTTAACAAACAAGCATTAGATGATGTTGAATTTATTGATATACTAATTGGTATGAATTCAAAGTTCTAATTATAATTGAGACACAACCCAAAACCCTCTTAAAACCGTCTAGTTAAGTAGAAACAAAATCGAATGAAACATTAACAAAGAATTTTTTACCATTCAATTTCATTCACATTTTTTTTTGTTATATCTTTGTATCGTTTTCAATCTTTATATTGAAATAATTTCGGAACTTAAATTATATTTCTACTCGTATATTGCTCGGAAGAAACGAAGTCATAGACGAGTAGGATTAGGTTCAGAGTAAGTTCAAGGCCATACTATTTTTTTCTAAGTTTTGGTTAAAATTCAAAGTGGCATACCTAAATTACCCTCACTTATACCAAAATTAATATCCCAAGTCCCACCAAATCTGATTAAATTATGTCCAGAATGATCACAAATTCATGTCTACTCATTGACAGTAATTATTTTAGCAAAGATAATATATATTAGTGTGGATGATGCAGAAAAAACATAAAAATTGGGGACCATAAATAAACACTCCCCATAACCTTATTTCCCCAATTAAATTAATGGGATATCATATGTCCACATGGTGGCATATGTAATGGGGGATGGGTCCCCTTATCATTTCCCTTTTATTTTATTTTAATTTTCACCATTATATTTAAATTAAATATCAAACTTTTTGGAGTTTAATATCAAAATATTGCTATATATATATATATATATATATATATATATATATATATATATATATATTCTATTATCTTTTATTTACTATAAAATATCTTAAAAACTCGTATCTTGATCTAGACAATAATAAAGAAAAGAAAGAAAAATTTATTCACGTCACATGCACCACGAGAAATGTCTATATTTGCCTCCTCTCCATGTACACCGATAGCTTATGGAGTAGGACGAGTCATACACATGGTAGATAAAACAGACGTGATATCTAACTCGACTTGAAAGGTGAATTTGCTTTCTACATTTATTATGCAATCTCCAAGTCCAAATGTTTCTTGTATTAACTAATGTACAGATGAATATATATATATATATATATATATATATATATATATATATATATTTTATATATATAATAAATAATTATATAATAATAAATTATATATAAAAGGGGGTGGTGTTTATATATTTGTGAAATTATTAGGTATCCAACCCCACTGAGCACTTGCAAAAAAAGCAGGATACATGTGGTCAAGAACCCTACTTTCTTCATCCCCTTCTCTATAAAGCTGGTTTTACACATAGTAGATGTTAGAGTGGTCCTTCAAACTGTATGGCCATGCTCTTCTTCCATTCCTTCTTACATCATATATGTCTATATCTATATCTATATATATATAGAGAGAGAGTAACAATTTTCATTTCTTTGAAGAAATCAAGAAATACCTGAGAGAGATCTGAGTTGAAAAGTTGATGAATTTTGCAAGTTCTTCCATGCTTTTCCACAGCTTTCTTGAACTTTTTCGACCCGAATTTCGATCCCTCTATCGAAATATATATATGGATCATTATGAAGAAGATGGAAGTTCAAGAAAGCTGTGGGACAACATGGCAATTCAGGACTTCATTTAATTATCTTTGGTGCATCAGTACTCCAATATTGCTGCTGATTATCAGAAGATTTTTTTACTAACTGGTAATTATTCCTTGATTTTCTCAAGAAATCCCTATCTTAATTCTTTAAATTCTTGACTGCAGCATGAAAATTCTCCATAATGCTTAAAATTCTTGACTGACAGCAATAAATTTTCCATAATTCTTGGAAAAAAACCCATGATATCAAGATATTACACATACAATAGTAAAATTCACTTGATAAATTTGATGAATTATTTTTACAATTTAACTGCTAAATTGCTTAATTACGTAAGAAGGGTGTGAAAATTCATCCTTTTTCAGCACACTTTTTTTGACTTTTTTTAATTGTTTTACAGTACTTTATGCTAAATATTACTGATGAAAAACTAATCATTTTATGTTGCAGAGTAGATTCCCCCTATCTTTCCACCTTATCATCAATAAATGATAATTGTCTTTCTTTTTTGCCTTTTGTTTTTACCTCTGTACTGTGATCTCATTCATTATTTCCATGAAAAAGGCTAAATTTTGTCATTTTCTGCAATTCAACTTTATTTTTTTTACCCTCCTCCTATTCTCACGCTGCCAAACACACGCACGCATGCAGAGATACAGACAAATATATACATACATGTTTTGATATGTACACACACTGACACACACAGTTCACATAGTACATTTGCACATTGGGACTTGCAGAATTAAGAGTATTGGTGTTTGGAACTTCAAGTTTCATCCATGTAAATATGAAAAATTGTGTTAATTGGCTAATGGTGTACTTACCCATTTGTGAGTTTATCCCCAAGTTTGGTAAAGTGTACTCGATACTACTCGACGGTAATATTTTAGTCTATTGCTTATCAAACGTGTCTACGAATTCTATTGACATTTATGGTATAGTGGATGAGACACTATTTGAGAAAATTATCAGTAAAAATCCATTACATTTGAATAATCTTGTTTTTTTCAATTGCAATTTTTGACTTTTCAATTAATTTCAGTATATACTAAACAAAAATAGTTTGTTTTAAGAAATAATACTAGTTTTAACTACTCTTTTTGGGGTGAATTCATCAGTTCTCATGGAGCTCAGAAACCAAATTTTGGGTGCACTTATCAATTTTCATTTTATTTTGGTCTTGTTTGTTTATAATTTAGATCAAAATTCCGACTTTTAGAATTAAAGACAAATAAAATGTTGAGTGAAAAACAAATTTATTCATTTAAATTACGTTTCAATAAATTCCTTCACGTGAAGGTCATCGACATGATACAACTACAAATATATTGATAGTGACAAAACTTGAACTTAAGATCCATCTGAGTTCAATTTTATGCTTTTAAAAGAGAGGGCCAAAAAAAAAAATTAATCATTAATGCTTTGACAAGAATATAAAATTTGTGTACCTAAAACTGCAAGATTTGGAAAAGCAGCAGTTGTGATTGGTGGGTGGTGTGTAGGTCCTTCAAAAATAGTTTTGAATTGGACAGACACTAAGGCATGGCTATTCTGTTAACTCTAAAAATATATAATTTTTATACTATTAATTAATTATACTTAATATATACAGTTGCCTTTTGCTTTGACTCAGAGACAAATTCAAATGCATGCCTGTTAATTTCTGGATATATTTCACACAACAAATGGAAAGAATGACTGCACAGACTTTAAGTTTAAACAATGCTGGTTTGAATCAATAGTTTTTAATTGATAAGTTCGACTGCATACGATTATGTAAAATTTAGAGCCCGTTTGATGTGAATTATAAACTAGTTTATTTGATCAAAATAGTTAATTTGATCAAAAATGACTTATTTTATCAAAAAATTTACCTTATTTTTTACTATTCTTAGTCAAATATACTAGTTTATAATCCACACCAAACGGGCTCTTATGTTGATTGTCGTGTCCAATCTTACATACCAAACGTTGTCTAAAAGTTCAAATTGTGAAGCGAGTAACAATAGATTATTTACAAATTCATAGGACCATATATGTGAATATTCTTCACAGGTGATAGTCGAGTAACTAGTTGGATCACCATTTCGTTTGCGGGAATTTACTAAAATTGCGTGTTTGATATATATATAATATAAAGAAGCTTTATAGCTTCTTCTATTTTTTTTCCTCTTAATATTGTTCAATGTAGTAGAATTCACATTATCAACTCCATTGATGACCTCCATATGCCCAAAATACATTGCGAGTTGAGGCATCTATTATATTTATTACATTATTCGTGACTTCACCGAGCAACTTAATAACTACATAAAACAGTGGTACACATGAACATGTGCTAGCAAGGTATGTAGGGCATGTTTCCCCACGAAGTACTAGACAAGATTATAACTTTTTTTCTTCTTCTTCTTTAATATTGTCGGTTCACCTTAATCAGCAAAGTACCTGGCTAGGTAGTTGCCAGCAGGTAAAGACCGTGCAATCAAGAGGAATTTCAGACCAAACATGTCCATGTGCTAACCACCTTAATAAAGACATACATAAATACAGTTTTACATGGCTGCCAACTATGATGTGTATATATATATATATTCCTGCATAAAACATATGAATTGAGGAAAAAACCTAGTTAACAGCATATGTAGAAAGTGAAAAATGCCAAATGGAGTGGCAATAATACTGTCCCAATGTGTTGGAGTCATGTCACTGTTGGCATCTACTCGTCCCCTCAACTTGTAATCAAGAAATTATTGCAAGAAATTTTAACTATGAGCCTACCATACACTTGATGTGAAAACTGGCCCATCGGCAGGAGCAGGAGTACGTAGAATTCAATTTGTCCGATACAAAACAGACATGGAGAAATTAAATCAAGATCCATTTTTTCACTACCGGATAAAACGGCTTTAGTGACAGAATTTGTGGACTTCAACGGAAAATTTCCATCGCTAATGCCCCTTTTTTTCCGTCAGTGTTTAACATCGAATGAAGAGTAAAAAAGTAAACAAAACATCGAGTATTTACTGTCCCAATGCTATGGATTAGGCAAGTTATCAATTTTCTTTGAAATTCAGAAGAAAGCATAAACTTATGTTGTATGCAATTTCAATGCAGATTGAAGCAGTAATTTATATTAAGTTCAATTGTGCATTATCTTATAATGATTGATTTTGAATAATACAAAGACAGCCATATCAAGAAGAAGATTTTGCTTGTTCCATCAAACTTATTTTGTTTCCTAATCTTTTTAATTATTTCTACTTTTTACTTATTTTCTCCACCATGAATGGACAAAGCACAAAGTTATATTTTATCTTTTCACTCTATCTTTATAGCCAAAAGCAGAAATCTATAACTCATATCAGGGAAATAAATGCCAATCTTTTTGACTTGAATAAATAATCAACTAAAGTTCAAGATCTTGACCCGCCAATCAATAACAAATACTCACGACCATATAGAATTTTCTCTGCTACGGGAAGAAAAAAGCACACTGTAATGTTGTCACTACGTCTTCAATTTCATCTCCTCCAAAATTTGTTTTTTAATTATCTTTTTCAATAGACCATCTCTAAAATCTACTCATCTTCTCAATCAATCCCCTTCAATCGATCATCTCCCTCCGCCGATCATATCAAAATCTACTCACCACGTCAATCCATTATCATAATAGAGCATACGGTCGAATTCCACCGCAAAAGAAGCGGTATACTAGTAATTTAAACTTTGTTCTCAATAAATTCAGGTCGACTACACAAATGTTCCGACTCATTGGATGTCACAAGGGAACACAAGAAGTTGCAGAAAATTATATAAAAGAATCTCAATGCAAGAACAAGTGAACTTTCTTCAAATTGTATTAAAGAACCTTAACTCAAAAAGAATAAAACTCAGGCACATTGTAAAATTCCCACAGATCATGAAGATTAGTAGGTGTCTTAATTTATAATTCCTGTTCTTTTTGATTAATTATTCATAATGTAGTCTGGCTCTGAATTTGGGCCAAGGAACTTCTCCATTAGTTTATATACAATATCAAGTGTTGCACTCTGCTATCATCACGATGACAAAGTGGTTGAGAACAGACCTTATATTATTGTGTCGATTGGATTTCAGTTTCCTGAGGGGGTCGATACACTTACTGGTGGTGCTGGTCCATGTTCGGAAATGTTCTGATAATTGAAGAAGTAAGAGTAAGAACGCGCAATCTTAAGAACCATAGCTCCATTTGAGATACAATAAACATTAAAAATCCGATGAAGCACGACTAAACAAGACTACTCTTTTCAAGACATACTTTACCTAAATTATATAAATGGCTTTGATTTTGTATAATTTATAGATTTAAGCATGAAAAATTATTTAGAATTATTGTATATATATGGAAACCCTTTTTCTTCTTCTTTTTTTTTTTGGAATTAAAACATGAAAAATAAAGAAAATACAAATCAATGGTTTGGAAAATATTGTGAGATCCTAATAAGAAACAGAATATAAAAATATACAGATACATGATGTACATAAAAAAAATATGATTTGAAGGGTGCTAAAAACATAATATGAAGACATCAGAAATCCATCTTTCTTAAATAAAAACGAGGGGAAAACTAGTGGCTGCCTGAAAATACGATAATTGGGCGGCTTTCGAGAAATTGTGAAAATTTGTTACATCCCACAAATCATGGCTATTAGATGAATCCTTAATTTATTCATATATTTATTGGATGTAGAGATCTGAATGCAAAATAGCATAAAATCAAAGAACAATTCTTAATTAAGGATGATGAAAATTAAAGGACAAAAAGTCTTAAAAGATGGGGCATAAAAACCTAAACAGATTTATTAAATCTACAAAACAACATGTACAAAGGTGCATCTGCACACGGCCAAAACACAAAAGTCAAAACTGAATGTCTCTTGGGTTTCACCATATGAAACACAGTAATTTCTAAAAGGATGTCAGTAGATCTAGTCTAGTCCTGCCTGTAAACAATTACACAATCATGCATGTGATAATTCAAGGTAAATCTGCATGAATTTAACATAGATATGGAATTAAAGTGAAGCTAGATTCAATAGCAGAAAACTATGTTGTCTGAAAATACCATTCTGTAGAAATTCTGAGCCTCAAATGGATTCCCATCTGACCCTCTCCATATCTTCCCACAGCTTTATTGAACTGCAAATGGGTTTTGGCCATACAATTATATGCAGTTCAAGAAAGCTGTGGAAAAGTATGACAAGAGCCTCTACATTTGCTGCAACCCTAAATAGGGTTTCTTGAAAAAAGAAGAGAGAAGATGAAGAGAGACTCTCTCTCTCTCTCTCTCTCTCTCTCTCTCTCTCTATATTATATCTATCTATATTTGCAGGTGGGGGTGGGCGTAGGTTTAGGGGAGAGGAAAGAGTGGTATTTATAGTAGAATGGAAGTCTTTTCCACCAATCCCGAGAAGAATATTGGCCTATTAAAAAGCTGTGGACATTTGATCCAATTAATATCATATGATTATATGTCCGGTCAGGATGCAGCCTACAGAATCCAACGGTTGAGGCAGGACATAAGAGGGTCCCCACACAGATCTGTCCGTTTGAGGAGGGTACGTGCTTGCGCTCGTGTGCAACTGTGCATGGTAAAGAATATGCATATATGGGTGAGTGCATATATGGGTGAGTACATACACGTAGTTATCAATTACCATAAAGTACTAAGTGCTCGTTTGGTAGAGATTATAAACTAGTTTATTTGACCAAAATAGTTTATTTGACCAAGAATGATAAAAAAATGACGGCTACCAATGCAAATTTTTTTGTCAAATAAACCATTTTTGGTCTAATAAACCATTTTAGTCAAATAAACTGATTTATAAACTCTACCAAACGGGCTCTAAATCATCAAGTTATTAGTTCAACTGACGAGTGGCGCTCTACATTTCATTTCTCGAGCACCAAAGTAAACCTCCTCTCCTTTGAGCTCAATATCTTTTTGGACTCTTGACCGATATAATTTTGGATAGTCCAATTATATTGTTCGAACGGTCCAAGTTCAATTCATTGCTTTTCTAGTTGTAGTGATTGGTCGACTCATCGATTTTCTAGTTGGACTCAACCGTCCACTTTAAGTATTGGGATAATTAGCCTCAATATCTTTTTATTGCAAAAAGTTGAGATATACTCTCAATTTCTATTTTTAAAATTTTACCCTTCTTTAATAAATTTGCTAATAAATTTGCCTATAATTCACAAGGACTAATGTGTAAAAACCCACCCCCACACCCGCACCCGAAATCAACATACACCCACACCCACACCCACGCCCACGCCCACGCCCACACCCACTCACCTACGCTCACAAACTCACAAACTCACACACACCCCCACACACAAGATAAAGTAAAAAGTGCCTTCTGAAAACTCCATAGGTAACATTAAATTTGATAATTTTGGTTGTAATTTGGGTTACACAGTTTTGACTGTTTGGTGTTGAATTTGGCATCACCCTTTTTGTTTTTGTTTTTTGTTTTTGTTTTTGATGTTTTGATGTTTTGATTGAGTTCTTTTTGTTATTAGGTAGTTTTAGGGTGTTTTTTTATTAGGTTGGTTAGTTTTTTTATAAATTTTAAAAAATTAATTTTGATGGTATTTTTCAACATTTTTTATAAATTGTAGGTTCTTGTCAATTTTGCCCTTAAATATTTCACTTCAACAATAACAAATTAAGCATGCAAAGTAATGTGCAAATTATTATATATGCTCATTATTAAGAATTAGTTCGTTTTTTTTTTCCCTTTTTAAGAAAATTTTCTTAAATTGTGGATAGATTATGAAAATCTCAAGATTATCGATATCTTTAATGATTCTAATAGATTATAGATATTGTTAGATGTTTGGTGCTAAGCATAGATCTTGATTTCGAAATCTCTTCATTTATAAGTGATTAACCTTTTTAAAAAAAATTAAGCCTCCGTTTGGTATAGATTATAAACTGGTTTATTTGACTATTTTTGATCAAAAATGTCATGCTACAAGGCAAAAATTTTGGTCAAATAAATTGTTTTTGGTCAAATAAACCAGTTTATAATTTATATCAAACGGAGGCTAAAACTACTTATCATTATTTACATGCATTAATTCCATGTTAAATTGAGTAATAAGTATTTAAAATGTTGTAATACCTTGTCCACGCGGCATTATTCTCTCAAGCTTTCGTTTATTAACGTCTCCCGTTCTTGCATACGAAAAACATTTTATTTGGAATCCTACTTTCTTAGAACAAGTTGAGTTCTCTACATTATTCGTTAGAATCTAAATAAAATACTAAGGCTCTGTTTGTTTTTAATTAAAATTTTGCTAAAAAGCTGAGGTTAAAGTCAACAATTAATTTTAACTACACATTTTATGGACCCACAACTTTTTAACCACACATTTCATCAACTTTTATCAACTTTTCTAAAAATATCTAATTTTAATCAAAATCAAACACACCAAAATCTCAAATACTACTGAATGCTCCTATCTCTTAGCAAAGATTGTGCGAGTATATATTTATGATGATATAGATGCTTCGCCAAAGAATAGATCAACTCAATTCTCCTTCTTCTTTAGTGCACTCGTTCTATATCTCTGACACATAAGGTATCTAACGTTGATGATACAATACTAGACGATATCAAGAAGAACGAAATATTGTTCAGTTTTTATATAGTACAATGTACCAAAGTTAAAAAAAAATACAAAGTGGTTCAAAGAACGAAATACAAAATGAAAAGAAAGCAAAATTGAAGGACTAAAATGAAAGAAAAACATTGGATTCACATGGGTGGCATGTGAGGGTGACCCACAGTGTAAAAATGACATGCACACCCCGTATTTCCCGGACTGAGGTCTCTCTCTGTGTCTGTCGGGGTATGTTTTATGGCGGACACCTTGTATACGTACGATGCCACTTTCCTAAATTCCAAAAAACCCTTCTCTTTTTCTACATCTGTATTCACTATTTAACTATTTATTATATACACATCTTTTTCTTTAATAATTTTATTTCTTAGAACCCCTCGAACCGAATCGTTAAATTTTAATTAGTACTGGATCTTAAAATTGAAAATAATACGATATCATTGAAATTTGTCACAATCTCTCGTTAAAACAATAACCAATAAAAGAAATTGTCAGAATCCGATTTTGATAAGAATCGAATCGTGTCATAACGATTCAACGAAGTCTCAAAATTATGAATATAACACGCTGTATTCTTGATATATAGAAAATATGTCATATTTATAATAAATGAATAGTCTCCGTTAAATAATTAAATATTTATTTAATTAATTATTTACAAGTTTACATGAAACATATTTAAATACCAAATAATCTTTTATTGTTTCCCTTTAAGTGGGCAATTTATTCCTTTTAATTAATTTACAATGTACTTGACAGATAGGAAAGATTCAAACATTCATGGAATGGATGCAGGAAATTGTTTTAAGTTAGCTGGCAAACAATAATTTAAGACATCTTTAATTTAGTCTTTAACTTTTTATGATGTTTGATTAGATATCACTAATATTAAACTATCTTTGTATAATTATTATTACTTTGATTAATTAAATATTTTCTATTCTTATTTTCTTTGTACACAATAAAATGATCTTATTTCGAGTTGGATTGCTTGTCCGATGTGACAACTTGTGGGTTGGTTACTTTCTTTTTTTTTTTTTAAAATCCAATTCTTAACTTAGAATTTCAACTAATTGTAGATGTGTTAAAATTGATCCGTCTTTAGTGAAGCTTCGACAGACCTACCTTACATGTCTAGATTTGTTTGATAGAAAATGGCAAGATTCACTAACCATTAGGGTATCTCTAATGCATTCAATTGATTGGAAAAAAAATGTGTCACGTCATCAAATAGATAATGTCGATTAATTAAAACACTTCTCCAATATACTAGGTGATGCATTATATTAGGCTGATATGGCACTAGAAAAAATAAAAGATGTGAGGTACTTTTTCTACATCTAGATGTCCTGTGAAATTGGATGAGTCAGTATTTTTTTTTTTACTTTTGTTAAGTGGAATAGTTTTATTATTTTTTAATTTTAAAAAATAAATGCCACATAATCAACATTATTGAATTGTAGAAGAAACCAATTAGAAAGAATTTTTTGACTTCACCGTCTATTCATTCCACATAATCTATAAGTCCTTCTATTTAATTGCGGGAAAATTACACATATAACCTACTTTGAAATAGAAAATTGAAATTTACTGGTTACTATTAATTTTTTCATATATACTATTAAATGATAACATAAATTGAATATTGATGGGATGTAAAGAGTCATGCTATTCTACATTGTTATCTTAATTAATAACAGAATTATATCATTATCGAATAAAGATTTTATCCCATAAATTTCTCTTTTCTAAATTTCAAATATAGAGTTCATCAATGATGATTCTCTGTCTATCGTTTCATCAAGAAGTCATAGTCCTATGTAATATTTATCGGTGGCACGTTTGAAGGCTTTTCCGCCCCATATTTGATGATGAAGATGCCATAATCACTGTTGCAAAATAATGGATATCATTTGAATTAGAGATTTTACAATGGAGTTCAATAGACCGCAACAAAAATAATTGAGTACACAAGTTTGCGTGAATGTATGTGTTAATATCAAATAATCTCAAATGAGCACAATTATATCAGATTTAATATCATAACATGGTAACCAACATGAATTGATAATGTAACAAAACTTGTTAACAAACGCTAAAAAGTTATCATACATTGAAAAATATACATTAACATTGGATTGTAATAAGTATGTATATGTTAACGGCATGACGTAACTGAAAGTAGTATATGTAACAATTATTGTTTGCATACGTCGAAACTAATGTAATAATTTCAGTTAATAGACGATGGTTTTGCAATCTGTCTTAACATCAATTAATGAAAGATATTTTCACAATAACAAAATTTGCTCTAGTGAATAATGAAAATTTAGAAATATGATATAACAAAAACAAAATAATGTCTAAGAATAAAAAAGGTAAATGGCAAACAAAAACTTACCTTGGTTTGTTCAAAAACGGAATACTGTATTTCTTCTTCATCAACTCTATTCTGGCTTTCTTACCAGACCGTTTCTTTATATTCCTTGAAAATGTTTTTTATATTACATTCAAAGTTGCAAGCTCTAGGAACGTAGATGAAAATGACCTTGATTTTTTTATAGAATGGTGATTAAAGAATGCTAGGGTTCCAAATTGATGGATAATTGGGGAGAAATGCGTGATTTTCTCTATGAAGATTTCCATATGCAAACAAATCCATTGATAATAGAAAATTTTAGTTATAATAGATGTAATTAAGAAAATTAATTATTATTTAAAATATTGCAATAAAATGTATTTATATAAATTTAAGTGTAAATATGAAAAAATTTAATATCTACAGGTATATTTCAAATTTTGAAATGGTAAGAGGTAGATGACCTAATATTCTCTTTAATTGCCACATCAACCACAATCCATTGAGTGCATTGGAGATGCTCTTAGGCCTAGGTTATGCACGATATTTTAATGTTTCACGTTTTTAAGGGATTTTAGTTTATATTTTTTTTATTAAAAATGAGAAATTGAAAAAAAAAAAAAAATTATGGACTTGAGCGGCCTGCGGTGATCCCAATCTAGATTTTTCATGGGCAGTCCAGTGCGGGTTGGGCCGTCTTGCCGTATTGACAACATTAACCAATTGGGAAAATTCTAGATAGGGTCGCTAACTTTTGAATTTTTTGTTGATGGAGTTCCAAATCTTTTATTTTTGACATCTCGAGTCCTTAACATATGAAAACCGTGCGAGCAGATCCTTACCTGACCAATGCCATTAGTTTGACCATTAATAGAGTCCAAACTTTCTAAAAGTTTAATGCAACTAAATTGAAGGATTATTTGCAAATTTGGGATATTAAAACTGGGAAAAACTTAGATTAGCCTTTGCCGATTTTGATGAAGATTTTGATAAAGTTCAATGCCCCAATCTTGTCGAGGTTGCCAACTCGCTCTTTAAATCCTATGTCTGATTTTTTTAGCCAGATGCTCCTTCGGTCTTTGTTGACACATATGAAATTGAGTGCACTAGTTCTCCCTTCCCTTTACTAGATTATCTTGCTCTAGTTTCTTCTCCCTTCCATTTTCTAGATTATCTTGCCCTAGTTTCTTCTAACTCTAGTGGCAAAGAAAGGGCAATGGTTGAACAAGTGATCGCATGTACTTGGATGAGAATTAGGGTAGTGTTTCGTGCAGAAAATGTGTCATTCGCTAACAATTAAAAGATTTAGACAATGTGTAAGGGACGCCAAACCTCTTGAGACAACGTCCCAACAAGGGGTGTTTGATTTACAAAGATTACAATAGTGACAAAGGATGAAAGAGCAAAACAAAAGGCCTCTAAGGGGCACAAGCACACTAGAATTCACGGTAAACAAATATTTAAGACTAAAATGGAATGAAATTACATTTCTCTGTTTTTTGAGAGTTGTCTTCTGTTTTTCTTTTCATTCAATCTTCTTTCTTTTATACTTTACCAAACGGTTTTACCACACGTTTTCCTTCAATCTTGCGTAAAAACTTCTCGTCACCCAAAGAGCTACCTCATCGCCCAATAACTACTTTGTCGCCAATAACTACCCATTTCCTCCATAATGATTCAACTGTTTGTAACTCTCCCATCATGATGATTCAAGTTTTGTAACTCCTCCATGATGATTCAACTGCTTGTAACTCCTCCATGATGATTCATCTGTTTGTAACTCCCGAAACGTGAAAGAAATGATAAGAGAAGAAGGAAAAAGCTGCTTTAGAACAGTTACTCTTGCGAGTGATTGACCGTTCTAATCGCCCAACGCCTGGCGTCTCGGTCCGGGTGATATCCATTTTGGGCCCTATCTCGCTGGATAATTTCCATTGGGCCTATATACAAATTTACACAGGCATCCATTGGGTCCGGACGACATATATTTCTAGCCTATATGCTTGGGTACTTTTTATGGGCCTATATGTACAATTTTTCTTAAGTCTCTTTTTAGGCCCTTGTTATTTCGTATGTCAACAGGTAGTTCATCTCTCGTGGAGGAAGTAAATTTCCATAGTTTTGCTGATTCTAAAGATTTGTTTGAACAAGAATTGATGTATAACTAGCCATTGTTCCTTTGGACAAGACTTCATTGTGGATATTAATTCTCTTCAACCCTATAATAAAATTGATTTCAAACTTGTTCTCACAAGTAAGCCCAAGTATCAAATGATAACTAAAAGTAAATTTAGAAGGCGATAATTTTTTGTTGAGGGCTCGAAGTCATTTCTTTTTGTGTTGTGTTTGTACCTAATTGATTTAGAATATTTATATGAAATTGAATATCTCATAAATATTTTTGTCTTTTTACAAGTTGATAATATTTGTCTTTTTCTACAATTTAAATGATCTTTAATAAAAAAAAAGTTCAGACATTGAGAGATACTACTTGATTTGTTAAGAAGAGTCACCTCTATTTCTATCTAATGCGGATAATAAACACATATTAATAAATCAATAAAAATTTTCAATTGAATAATTAACAGATGTAAAATTTCTAATGGCATAAATATGAAAGTTTAAAATAATAATGATGTAATGGCTTTAATTCGAGTACTTTACCGTTCAATAAATTAATTTCTTCTCTTTTTTATCTTTTCTCTCTTAGCTTTTATTTTGACATTTCTAAAAGACTTAAAAGTGTAGCTAAAAATAAAATTTTATCATGTTTAAAGAGGTTTTGAACAAATTTCTAATCTCGGGAGATAACATTAACATTTCTTACCTCAGAAGATTACTCCTTCATTTTAGCCATGAAATCCAGAATAAAGAGGCTAAGTTTGAAATTTTAATTTGACAGAATTTTTTTTTGAAAACATAAATAATTTTTGAAGGAATTAATTGCTTTCTTTCTTCTTTTAGGCATTTTCGAAAGTAAAGTAAATTAAATTAAAAGATAAATTAAAGAATAAGATGAGATGAAGAACTTATTTTTATTGAAGAAATTTCTAAGAAAATCTTACATATTGGAATGATACAAGAAAGATAGTGTGTATCTGTATATGTTTTAATTTTTCTACGTGTTTCTTCTACTCTATAAGCTTTGATATTTATAGATAAAGAATGGAATATGATGTTTGTACAACTTTACTGGCGTATGGTTAAATGAAAAATAATTATGACTTTTCATGTGCACTTTTTGACTTTGCCTTCACCTTCACGCATATTCTTTCAATTATTTCTTTTTCGTATACATTTTTTGACTTTGCCTTAAATAATTGTCTTTGTGCTATCACATCTTTTCTTTGTATTGTATTATCTGCCAATCATTTCAATATAGGCATCTTCGAGATCAATATCCATATCATCATTTCCTCCTTCTAAAAATGAAAAATTCATCTGTTTCTGAATTCTTCACAATAATTTTCTTGGAAACCATCAGATATAGCTCTTTTTTATGGATATTTGGAACATATGATTTTTTTTGTCTTGATCTTTTGAGCCAAATAGTCTTCACAAAAGATTATTCCATTATTCCAAATCTATAATTGGTTCTTTGTACTTCTATTAGAGCTGCTGTTTCTAAAATTCTTCCTTTAGAGTCAATCTGTCTAATTTTAATCTTTATATCAATCTTTAAATAAAGCCTGAATTTTCTAGAACCTTCAAAAAATTTAATAAAATAGTATGCTAGGATAATAATGCCACTATTCACAAGGGGTGGTCTAGAAATAAATTGAATTATTAAAGAGTGTTGTTTAAGCTGATTAAGAATTTTTTTAAGAGTAGGTGGAAAAAAATTAAAGAGTCTGTTTAGAATGTAGACGGTGTCAATCATATCGTATGGTAATGTTGAATAAAAAAGATCATATTTTTCCTCAGAAATTGAATAGTCGAATAAAATTATAGGGTTATTGTGTTTGAGAAAATAAGAGTTTTGGATAGCTATTTTGTATAGAGTCACGTTGAAGGAAATATTGATTCTCATTGTGATAATAATGTAAGGTTTGAGAGAAATCAATAATTTCTTGAACAAGTGATCTTTTAGTAGACTTTCGAACAATATTGGCACAATCTTCAATATTTTGTTTTAATTCATAAAGAGATTTTTCTTGCTCTGCAGCTGCAGCTGTAGCTGTAGAATATATTATTTCAACAAGTCTTTCTATTTTAGAAGAATATATTCTATTAGAAAAAGTAATAATATCTTTTCAACAAGTTTCTTCAGGAGTATCTACAAAATTAAATCTTTCTAAAGTTTCATGTAATTTAATAATTTCATCTTGATAGTTAGTTATCTCTTGATGATGTGATGATGCTCAGTCTTCTGAAACTATTAATTTTTCTTCTAAATTACGCCTTTTACAGTTAAGATTTATATCTACTCTAGTCATGGTTTCACAACTGTTATAAAGTTGTAAAAATGAGGATATGTTTGAGAAGATGAAGAAGATGATGGTAGAAAAATAGATGTACGTATCGTCTGTCTAATTCCTTCAGATATGTAAAAATTAAATCCAATCGTCTATCTACGATAATTTAAAGCTTCTTCAAGAGTGTAAAACCTTTGAAGAGAGGTTCTACCTTTGAAGAGAGGTTCTAGAATTCTTTTTATTTTTGAATTACTTCTGGCAGTAGTCAAATATTCCTAGTTGTCTTTCTTTAATTACTACAAATAAATTGAAATTTTTTGCTTTCTACTTGGTTATAAATTTGTCTAATATAATTGGCCAAATCATTAATGCTGTCTAATTTTTGTTTAAAGTCTCGTGTCATCCAGAGGTTATCTAGTAGGCATCTTTCTTTTTCAGGAAGTCTTTCTAAATTGTTTCATCTGAGCCTAAGAATAGATCTTTGAAGGACCACTCTTAAAGTGATGTTCTCAAAGTTCATCATCCTTTGATCAATCTACAATATGAACAAAATTGGTCAGAAAATCAATAATTTGCCTACTTAAATTGTCGACTAAAATATTATTTTTTCTATCTATATGTTCAATACTTACTTTATAACTATTTAAAATTTCATAAAGTTTTAACCACCTTTTGTGTTTAATTTTATCAAAATTGGTCTTTTTAATAAACTTTACTATTGCTTTAGTCTGTTCTAATAGTGAATTCAATATTTAAAAATAATTTAAAACTTTCTACACTATGTATTATAGCTATTATTTCACTGGTTAAGTATTTTTCTTTTATTTTATATTTTCCACTAGCATATTTACAAATTTTTTCTTCCTTTTTTATCACTATATTTATTTGGTTTGAAATATAGAATTCCTCCTCATTCTAATTCACATCCGTCTGTTTCTATTACCTTATAGGCTTATATTCACTATATATCTATGGGTAATTCTAAAACGGTAATTGCTTGACTTCATTTTATATTTGTCTTACTAATTCTATGTCTGTTTGGTTAAAATATTTTTGCCATTTGCTTGATAATTTGTTATATAAAGGTCCAATCTTTTTTTCGTAAATCTTTAATAAAACTTCTAGCGTAATTTAATAATCTTAAAAAAACTTGCAATTTTTTTAGTTTCTTCAATTCTATCTAAAATTGTAGGATAGTCTTTACTATAAGGTTGAAGATGAATTTTTCACTTTCCTATAATTATTTCTAAAAATTCTATTTTTTGTTTTTTTATCTCAATTTTCTTTTGACTAATAATTAACCTATTTTATGTGAATTTATTTAAAACAATATCTAAATGCTATATATGTTCTTTATGATTTTTGCTATGTGCTAAAATATCATCAATATATACACAAACAAATGGTAAAAAATTAAAAATAGAATCCACCTTTCTTTAAAAAATAGATGAAGCATTCTTTAAACCAAAAGGAATGACTATTCATTCAAAATGTCCTTGTGGTGTTGTAAAAGCTGTCGATTGAATAGAATATCTATGCATTTTAATTTGCCAAAAATCTGATTTATAGTCAAATTTTGAAAATATCTTGCTATTTTGTATTTTATTTAAAATCATGCTTAATATGGTATTTTATATCCGTATTCTACTGTATTATCATTTAGTCTTTTGTAATTTATAACCATTCTAGCATTTTCTCGTTTAATTTCATTATAATTTCTAACTATAAAACTGCTCATTTATGTTGACTAGTAGAAGGTCTTATGACTTTTAAATCTAACAATTATTTAATCTGAATTTTAAAGTCTTCTATATCTTGATTAGTATGTTTTTATTTTTGATGTTCTAATCTCTGTATTTTCATTTATAATTTCTATTTTAGCTTCTATTTTATTTCTATCCCAATATCTTAGAGGGTCTTCTCCTATTATTTGGGTTCGTTTAGCTAATTGTAAAATCTTATCTACACTATCTATATGATATATCTTTTTATTACAAATTATTAAGTCTTTTGTTAATGGTATAAAATCTGTTTTAAGAGTTTGTAAAGATAAATAATCTAAAAATTCTAGACTTTTTAAATCTTCGTAATCTGGTTCTATTTTTGATGGTAAAGATCTACAACGCTTCGCTCGTAAAATGTTTCTATAGTCTGTATAATAGATGTATCTTTTTTTCAAGAATTATTGCATCATTTGTAATTGTTAAGCTTCCATTTCTAGTTAATAATTTTTTATTCCTATAACAAATTCATCTTTAGTTAATTGACTTGCTAAAGTAGTTGTTAAATTATATTGTCTTCCTTGAAATCTGATTTTACAATCGTCAAAAAGTCTTTCTTCAAATTCCATCTTACTTCTATCCATTTGACTTCCTCTTATTTCATATTCCAATTTCTGTCCACAATCTTCTAGGGGACCAAGTCTTTTCTAATTATATTAAATTTGCATCATGTATCGACTAAGCTTAATTTAATCATTTTGTTGATTACTTGTATAAGTATTCTAGTACTTTTGGTTGGCTTTATTCTAGATATTTGACATATTATCTCTTTTTGATTTTCTATTTGTAAATAATTATTATCAATATAGTTTTCTATGGGCTGTTTTCCTTTTTCTAAATTTCTAAGTCTATATTGTATTTTTTCGTATTTTATCAATTCTATTAATATCATTAGTTACTCTATCTTCTAATTTTGCTATGGTTTCACTATAATCTTTGGGTTTATTGTAAGGCCCATCTTGGATTCTTAAACAATTATTACACTGAATTTCTAAATAATTTTTACACTGATTTCTATTTCTATGTCCTAGATATATTCTACATATTGTGCATTTGTCTATCATAGATCATTGTCCTCTAATCCATTCATAAATACATTATTGCTCTATGTTCATCATTTTTATATTAAGAATTGAGAAATCTAATCTTCTATACTACTATTATTTTCATATGAGCTTTCTACTATTTCTAAATTGTCTAACTCTTTATCTATGTATATATTATATAGTGAACTACAAGATTCATTTTCTAATAATTCTGTAATATGACACTGTATTTATTTAATTATTATAGATTTATTCAAGTTTTCTCTATATTTTATTTATTAGCAAAATGTCTAGGATCTCCACAAATATAGCATTTACAGTATTTTCTATTTTTTGGCCTTTTAACACATCTATTATAATTAGGCTTCCTATTTTTATAGTATATTCTACTTGGTCTAATATTATATCTTTTTCGATTTTGGTATTATTTTTAATTTTTATATCTTTTATCCTTTTTATACATTCTTTTCTTTCTATTTTTATAAATATAAGTTTGAGGTGTGTATAAATCTGAACAAAAAGAATAATTTAGTTTCTTTAATTGCTTTCCAGCTACTTCTTCTGTACAATATACTTTCCATTTGTAAATCTTATGGTAGCGCTTGATGAAAACATTTTTCTCTTCTTTCGAGCGCGGTAGCAACAATGGTGGAGACTGCAAAATAGTGGCGGGGCTTCTATCTCTGTGCCCACTCCGATGTGATAATCAGTAGACGATCAAATTATGTATGCAGAATAGCAATATAGAAAATAAAGAAGTTTCTTTTACCAAGGGATCAACTTCTATTTATAGGAGTGATTGGAGGGAGTCTCTTTAATGATGGGTGCCATTACATCTCTCCCATTACTCAGAGTTAATGAGAGATGCTACAACTTTCCAAATGCCTGTGGTATCTGTCACTCCATGAGTCATGGGTATGACTGGTTCAACGACAGTCGGTTTATTATTGTCCATCTGTCAGATGCAAGCTATGAAACCATCGAGATGGGCAAGTCATTGAGGCGGGCGTGCCAGGACGTGTCATTATTGGCAGACAATCATATAACAACTGCCATCGTTTCTATCATCAGCGTTAATAGTTATTCCTTTTGCTTCTGAGTTTTCTACATCATTTTTAATTTTATCATTCAATGGTGGTGGAATCTTTCTGTATAGTCTATCTAATATGGGTACATCTAAAGCTAATCCTGCTGCACTAACTAATCTTTCAAAGTCTAATAAAAATGGTTGTATGTATTTCATGTTACTTATACTTAATTTTTTTAATTCTTCTAAGACATTATTTTATTCATAAGAATTATCTCTACTTGGGTTTGTTCCTATAATTATTTCTTGAATAAAACTAGTAAAATTTCTAGGATTTTCTCCTCCAGCCATTTTTAAAGTTCGTGTTTTTCATTCCATTAAAGAATAGTACAATCAATTTTTTTATTTTGATTGACAAGGTTTGTATAGTGCAATACCGATTTTGGAAGGAGTGTTGTATCTTATGAGACACATGTCCATATATCATGTTGGCACATTTTTGCAAGGGATGAAATTTGTCTTAAGGAGATTTGTTTTAGCATACTTCATACCATCTTTGCTTCTACTTCATTTCGTATTGGGTTAGTCGAATTTTTTAACAACAATCTTAAAACATATTTTTCTTCTTCTACTTTTCTTTTTGGTACGTAATTTACTTACGTTATTTTGATATTTATCTTATTTTTTATGTTGTGATTTTACAAGAAAATGAATAGTACAACAGAGCATTAGTGGAGGGATTAGACAAAATTTTGAGTCCAATCAAATTGTCATGTTGCCAGCCTCGCAACATTCAATTGCACGAACTTCAAACGATGGTAACATTAAATGTTATGCTTATGAGTTCTGGGTTACCGCGAAACTAGTGGAGGAAGCAATTCTAACTGTTAACTTGATAAATTGTACTAGACCAGATATAGCTTACTCGGTAAGTAAGTTAAGTCGATATATAAGTAGCCCGAGTAATGAACATTGTAATGCATTAATTAGAGTTTTGGAATACTTGAACGGATCAGAGAGTATTCATTACATTATGATATTATATCCTCTAGTAATTGAAGGATACATCGACGCCAACTAGATTTCAAATACGGATGAGTCAAAGTCAACCAGTGGCTATGTATTTACTTTTGGTGGTGGCTCTACATCATGAAAATCTTCTAAGCAAACGTGTATAGCTCGATCTAATATGAAATATGAGCTTATTGCTTTAGATAAAGCAGGGGAAGAAGCAGAATAGTTAAGACATTTTGTAGAAGATATTCCTATATGGCCAAAGTCTGTGCCGGCTATATGTATTCGCTGCGACAGCTAGGGCTAGAGAGCGTATCGTAGACATATGGACAATTGCTCTCGAATAGAACAATATCAATTGGTTTCGTTAAGTCGAAAGAAAACCCGACGGATCCATTTACTAAAGGGTTATCTAGAGGGCGTATGTAATATGTATCGAGAAAAAAGGGATTAAAGCCTAAATCTAATGAGTAATCTTAATGGAAACCTAACATGGCGACTGGAGATCCCACAGACTAAGTTCAGTAGAAAATTAGTTATGAGTGACTCAATGAAAAGTACTAAGGCGTTTAATTCCTCTTTATTTCTGTGATGCAAACAAGTATTGCTTATAAAATTGTTAAGCATAAGCTCCACTTTTAATGATGACTATATCTTGTAATAGTACAAGTGGAGTATTGTAATGTACTCTTTTTAAGTGTGAACGTCACCGATTCTTTGAGAATTTTACTTAGGTGGACTCTCTAAATTACTCGCAGAACCCAAGAAGTTCATGGTCGAAATAATAAACATAATTGATAGCCAAGTTTTATATGAGAGATAATATGTTTAGTATATTGTTAGAGCTTGCAATAAATGGTTGACAGTTCAAAATGTTCTGTTCACTGATTAGCCAAGTAAGTTCAATAGATTTTTACTAAATAAGATTCAAAGCGAAAGCTATATATCTTGATGCATTATCTTCCAGATAGTACGCTTCTTTGTCTTCCTTGATTTGAGTCGACTTCTTCCATTCATGTAGGTGATTGTTGGAATTAATTGAATTTTATCGAGTTGAATCATTAAATATATTTAATAATGTGGGCCATTATAATTAATTTTGGATGAATTAGGAAAGTCTCCAATAAAAAGCACGTAATTGTTGAATGGATAGGATGAATGGACACATTCATTCATAATTGGTAAATAGATATGATGAATGGACATATTCATTAAATATTTAATCTGAACAATCAGATCACATAAAATATAAAATGATGTGATATAAGGGTTTAGATTAATTAGATCAAATAGTGCACCTATTCATAAAGATGTACACACTCATTCAAAAGACACTTCAAATTCTATAAATAGGGACCCTTAAATTCAATATTTTCACACTAAATCAATTATGGATTATTGATTTATAAATTCTTGTATCTCTCCAAAATTCCGTCTACATAATTTTCAAGCAAATTTATGTTAAAATTAGTTTCGTGCAATTTTTTAAAGTTTGTATTCATTCAATTAAAGAATAGTACAATCAATTATTTGGTTTGTCCGACAAGGTTGGTATAGTGCAATACTGATTTGGGAAGAAGCGTTGTATATTAGGAGATAAACGTCTATATATCCCATTGGCACATTTTTGTAGGGGACAAAATCTGTCTTAAGGAGATTTGCTTCAGCATATATCGCTCCATCTCTTTTTCTACTTCATTTTGTATTGGACTAGTCGAATTTTTCGACAGCAAGTAAAAATCTAGGGAACATAAATATTTATCTCTTGGAAGTACATATAATAGGAAATAGTTTGAATGAAGAAAATGTCCTTTTTTTATTCTTTGTTCTTTGGATGAGGAAGAAGTGAAGAAAATCCTTAGAAAAATGAAGAAAAAAAAGGTTAGTCTTCTTTAATATTGTCTAATTCAATTTAGTCTTTGAGTAACTTGAATATGCGCAAATCACTTGGGATCTTTTCAGGAATAACAAAAAATAAATTAATAGAGCAAACACTATTGAAAAATATTTCTTAGTCACTATCGACGATATTACCGTTGGTGATTTTGAGAAATCAATATATGTCGATGATCGTCAACACACATCCATCAGAGATTACCGACGACAATATTGTCGGTGACATTGTAACTAATCATAGACCGTGTTTCGATTGCTAATTTTCAATAGAAATTTATAACCAACGAAAGATTATTAATGTTATAGTATTTTTCATAAATTATCGAGAGATAAGTTAGAACTATGTTTTATTTTTTTATTTATAATAATATATCATATAACTATTAAGCTAACAAAAATTAATAATAATGGTGAATGTCTAAACACATATAATTATAAAGTAAGTTGAAGCGCACAACTCCACGAAGTGGCTACTTGGACTAATGACTTCATCCACGTCCCCAACTATACGGTGGGCCTAACCTCATTGAATCAAAACCCTAGACCTTACAAATGTGGCAATCGTACATGAAATCAATGAGCCTAAAATAACACCTCAAGAAATTTCCAGAAAAGGCTGTAATAATTTATGGTACTATGTCGTCTCAAACAACATGTTAACTATTGACTTTTAGAGCAAGTCACGTGGTTCAACGCATGATATCAGCGTTCAGCGCATGATATCAGCATAGTCAGTTTTGAAATGAGGCAAGTGAGGCCCGCGTCTCAGGTCCAAAATCAAAGGAGACCCATTTTTGGTTAGCTCCCTTTTTAAAACAAAATAAAAAATAAAATTTAGACTTATTTCTCACTTCTATCACAATAAAAAAAAATGGTAAGATCCAATTCAATCCAAATCCGATCCAATACATATAACCTTCTATTCTCCAATCCTATAAAATCGATATGTATTCTTTTCGCTTCTCTACTTCTCCAAATCAAATTTCACCTCTTGATCAACTTCTTCTTCCACTTCCACATTCGGCAAAAAAATCAGGTATGCTCTCGCTATTTTTTGTTTGAGTTTTTTTCCCTTTTGCCGCCTTTGTTATGTTGATTTAATTCAAAAGATTAAACCTTTGGGCTTTGAGTTTTGGTGAAAACTTGTGGATTCTGATGGTGAAAACATGGAGTAACTTATTGGATGATTGAGAAATTAGAACTATTTTTAATTGCTACTGCTTTCTTGCCGGTGAATATGGATTTACTTATTTGATGATTCAGTATGTTGTTTTTATTCTTGAAAAGTGGAATTTAATATTTATCTCTATATTTCTAGAATAGTTAATTGGGAGTGGTGGTTTTGAACAAAGGAAAAATGGAATGGAGTGAATGAACAATGGTTGGCCACTCATTGTGACAATTTGTGAGGATTAATTCGGGAATTTAAAACTCTCATTTCCATTCTTTCTTTAAACCTTACATTTTGGCCATTTATAATTTTCTTCCCTTTTTCCTCTATGAGTCTCTCTCTTCCTCTCAAGAATCAATAGATTTCAATTATTCTTTTGAGTAATGATTCTTTATTTTTATTTTTATTAATGTTATGATATAATTATTGATTTGATATTATGATTTCAAATTATATATCTTTTTCAAATCCATTTTGCATTCATTGTCTTTTTTCAAACCTATTGGAGCTAATTTATGAAGTTTGCTCTAGGTCCTGAAAATTACAGGACCGATGTGCCTCAAGATGTGGATCTAGGAAGGGAGTAAATTTGGTGAGTTGACGATGTAGTTAAATAATGTGTCTACTAACTTGTTACTAGGATAGTACATAGTTTTTAATTGGTCTAAAATATCATATGAAAATGGTCTAAACATATTTTAATTATTAATATAAATAAACATAAATATTTTAATAAATTTAATTCATCGATACAAATTTTTTTAATAAATAAAGTAAAAAAGTAAAAATTAAATTTAGTAAATTTTTTTAATAAAATTGCTTATACTTTCACCGACGATATTGATGTCAGTAATCTCTGACGGATGTGTGCCGACAATCACTAACATATTTTGATTTATCAAAATCACCTATGGTAATACCATTGGCGACCACTGATGAAATGTTTTTTTTTCTCCATTTTAATTTAATTTTATTAATGTTCTCGAAAAAATTCCTCAACGCTTTTGCTATGAGCATATGAGTATCCTAAAGTTGCTCGAGTCTTCTCTATACTTAATATTAAATTGAATTAGACAATATTAAAAAAACAATTTTTTTCTTCATTCATTTCTTTATTGACTTCTTCTATTTTCAGTCCAAAGAATGAAGAAAAAATAAGGACAATTTCTCCGTTCAAACTACTTCCTAATGTGTTACACTTTGACTAGATAAATATCTATGGTTCTTTGATTTTCACTCTCACCTCTGGGTCATAGCGTTCATATGAAAAACACATTTCTTAAAATTCTTCATAATGTTTGAAAATTCAAGTTTTAATCTTGCTCGATACTTCATACTTGAATTAACTTGGAGAATTTATTCAACTTAACTATAAATCTAGATTTACACGTGTGAAAAACGAATATACATGTAAATATAAGTTGTTAATAAAGTCAATCAACAATCATTATGACAAGTTTTTATACTATAACTAGCATTTTAACATTTCTTAACTAGCATTTTAACATTTCTTAATTCTAGGTTAACAATATAATAATGTTATTCATAGTCACACTACAAGAAATATCGATTTCAACAACCACATTTATCGTCGTTGATACTATGTATTCCGTTGTAGATACTATGCAACGACAAAACAAATCAGTATATCAACTTTTTCGAGATGATAGCATATTTTTATATTCTACTAGTTTCTATAAGTAAATAAAAAGTGAAGATATTACACATTACATAAATTAACAAATAGGATATTCATGCAAAATTATAAAGTTATAATAAAATCCTCTTGTTCAAATTTTTTCCCAACCTGCCTTTGACCTTGCACACTGATTTAGAGTCTATGACCTTTGACCTTGGCATGTGGCAATGCAACACCCATGCCATTGCCCCATGCCTTAGCTATTGCAATTGCAAATAATGACACTTGAGAAAAAAGGAATTCTTCGGGAATCAATTGGCACAAGCATTCAAAATGGATTAAACATATGAGTTTTTATTATATTTTTTGGCTAATCTGTAATTGCACCTATACTTTAATTGTAACATGTATTCAAGTTTTCCACTCCGGTAGTCCATTCTTTTCCTCTTCTAAAAATTCTTTTATAATTACCTCTATAGGATTCCCAGTGATCAACATTAATACATTTGTAACTGTGCAGTTAAACTATTAATTACAAGATTATTTCCTCAGGAAAGGTGCAATACCAAGTGAAAAATGTATACCTTTGAGAAGGTAGACCAACATTAGTGCATTTGTAACCGTGAAAACTAAACTATACATTACTAGATTCTTTCATTCCTTTTATTATAGTACTCAAATACCTGATTACCTAGGATTTATCTGGAGAGAAGTTTAAAGTTTTTCGAATACATTTATATTTATGACATGCATTAACTTATCCTCTTCTCTGGTGCATTCATAATAATTTTTAAAAGCATATTTACTTGAGTATTTCAATTTTAAAGCTGTCTGGTCTTTATCATGAAAATTCCTTGGGTTTGTCCATTTCCACGGGTAGCAAAGTAAAACACATCAATTCATTATCTTTCTAGCAATGTAAAATGCGGTGACTCAATTTCCCATAATGTTCATAGTGTCTAGCTCCATGCTTTGTATAGTAAATATTGCTATTGTTTTCTTTTTATCAAAGCCACTGTTCCGCCGGCTTTACGTTATCTTATTAACGTGCTATTATTAAAACTGTCAGCCTAATATTTATAAGGTAATTGTTGAAGTTTTGCGTCGTAGGACTTAATATAATAGAGAGGAAATAACAACATTGTGACTCCCATTCTTTAGAATCTTGTACTTCTCCTGCATCCTTGTAGCCTTACAGTTTCTTACTTCTACTTCATTTCTACTTAATTAAAATTAGGCCTATTGTTTGCCCTCAGAAAATGTTATGTTTAATCCTGTTATTTTTTTTTTATTCTTTCAAATTGTCACATTAACATAAACTGGGAGATTTAGTTTTGAGAGCCAAAAGAGATTCAATCAATACTTTATTTTAGCAGACACTTTAAACCTTCGGGTATAGAACATTAATATGCATAAAATTAATATTTTGGATTGAATATAAATGTAATATTTCAAAAAAAAAAATTGGAATCAACATCACAATATGGGAATTACATATCACCAGACTTTAGAACACATTGGATTTCAGCAAATTAGTAGGAAGGAATTGCCCCAAAACACAAAAGAGAGCAGAAACAATGGAACACATTCAAGAAAATTGGAATGAACATCACAATACAATGAGAATTACATAAACCAAACTTTGAAACACATTGGATTTCAACAATTAAAAGGCATTGCCCCAAAATTCAAAAGGGAGAACAAAATAATGGCCCACGCATCACAAAAGGGTTTCAAATAAAAATCATAATCAAACCCTTTGATTTTATCAGTGTAGAAAGTTTTTAATACATGGTGAGAAGAAGTTTCAACAATAGATGATATAGTTGTGGCAAAGAGAAGAGACGAGAATGGAAGAATTGGCAGGGAATGGGTAATGGATTTTACAAGGGTTTTAACGTTAATTGGGTTAATAAGGGGTTTAATTTTATTGTTTTAAATTAAATGAGTTAATTAAAGATTTTAATTTTAGTAGGTTAACTTTTAAGAATTTCTTTCCCTAATTAATTCCAAATACCCGGTAAGCCAAAATTGTGGCTCCAATTTTTTTAACTTTTTTAATAACAAGACATTTGTTGGCGCCAAATTTTCAATATTTTCAACGACAAAGAAATTATTGTCGGTACAAAATTCTTTCGCAATCCAACCTTTAAATATATGTTTAACAATGATACATATTTTGTCGTTGAATATATTTTTTTACCAATGGATATTCTTTTCGTAGAAGGTATATATTTATTGGTAATTTTCTTTAACGTGAACACAAATAAGTGGTGCCAATTTTTGTAGTACATTCAACGACAAAAAGAATTTTTCGTTGATTATGTCTATTGACAACGAAAACAATAGTCGTAGAAAATATCTAATTCATGGAACAACAATTTTGGCGAGACTATAAACGTTGGTACCAATTTAATAATATTTTCAACGACGACAACCGAATTAATTGTTGAATATATTTATTTACCAACAACTATTTTGTCGTTAAAACGTATTTACAACTAAATCAATAATTGGTTTTCAGCAACAAAATTTTAACAAGGAAACTTGTCAATTAAGTATATTAAAAAGTATTTGTTTTGTTTAATTCTCCATTTTTTTTTTTTTTTTGTAGTGTCAACGACTATCTTAGTTAGTTTATGTAGTAATTATATGGTATTAATTGATATGTCATTTTGAAAATAACCCAAAACTCTACACACTTAATAAAAATCTAATTTTTATTTTTATTTTTTCCCATTTACTCAACCTATTTTTTACTTTTTGAAAGTTTTCTCAACCTATTTAAATTTGCTTAATAATACTCAAATTTTAAAATATTGATACTTTGCATATCTTAACTCTCATGTTATTATTATTATCATAAACTTTGATTATATGTCATGGAAAATTTAAAAATTAAGTGAATTAGTATTAGAGAAAAAAGCAAGTTGTTCAATCTCAATCAGTTAACGTAATTCACGCGCTCCTCTCTGGCATTCAGAGTAGGTTCAAACCATCTTCTTACATATTTTGGTTCCTTTGATACGTTGTGGGTGTGTGAATGAGACGACAATAACGACACGGTTGGTGTTATCACGACACTAGTACTGTTATGTTCATTTTAGATTTGGCCTTTTAATGTTCCACAATTACTTATATTGGTTTAAGGATTAGATGTGTTGGAAAAGTTGAAACTATACAAAACAAGTGTATGTTTAGTAAAACTTTTTATAGACTATAAATTGTAGAGCCTACGAAATGTGTGGATAAAAATAATATTTTTACTAATTTATAAGCTTAAAATGCAGAACCAAACACGCACTGCGTGAACTAGTATTGGAGAAAACAATGAGTTGTTCAATCTCAATCAATCAACATGGTTAATGTGCTTCTCCCTCACTGATAAAGTAGGTTTAAACCATTTTATCACATACTTTAATTTCTTTGATATGTTGTAGGTGTGTGGATGGGACTTGGTGATTTTAGCAGTGTTTTGACCTATGAGGACATGAATGGCGTTACCATGACACTAGTACCATTATGTTCATTTTATATAGACTCGGGCCTTTTAACATTCCACAACTACTTAGGCTAAATTACATTCCTAATGTATAAACTTTGATTAAATTTTATGGAAAATTAGAAACTATACAATTTAAGTGAATTAATGTTGGAGAAAACAACAAGTACTTTAATCTCAATCAATGAACATAGTTAATGTGCTTCTCTCTCACTGGCAAAGTGGGTTGAGACCATTTTCTCAAATATTTTGGTTCATTTGATATGTTATAGGTGTGTGGTTTTAACAATATTTTACGCATAGCGACATGATTGACGTTATCATTGCACATGCAGTGTTATGTTCATTTTATACGGATTGGGTCTTTAAACGTTTCACAACTACTTAATGGTTTAAGTTAGATTTCTAATACATAAACTTTAATTAGATGTCATGAAAAAGCTAAAACTTTGCAAATTAAGTGAATTAATAGAAGAGAAAACAAAAAGAGTTCAATATTGTAGTTAATGTACTTCTCTCTCACCAACAAAGTATATTCAACAATTTTCTCACATATTTTGGTTAATTTGATATGTTATAGGTGTGTGGATGAGATGTGGGTTATTTTAGTAGTATTTTAACCTATAACGACATGATTAATGTTATAACAAGACTAGTACCATTATTATTAAAAATATTATTATTACAAGTGAACAATATTTACATCACACTACAAAATAACAACTCAACGGTGTTAACGCTGAATAAAAATCTACACATCAACACTACAACAAAAGAAAAAAATAAATCGAACAAATTGATAAAAACTAACAAAGTATACAACAAATAAAAATTCCAATTGAATTGACCAAAACGTACGGTGTTATATCTGAAAATAAATGTCTTACGTGGATGCCACATAAGGCCAATGGTATAACTGATATGAAACTAAGAGCCTACTAGGCGAATCAGCCAAATGCCCGTGTGTCAAAAACCGAGACTTTACTTATATCATTTGAAGGCTAGGTGGTCAAATCACAATTTATATCCTTGCCTGGGAAGGGAAAGGCAAAGCAGCAAGGCGAATAACATGATCCAATGAATAGAACATAGGCAACCTCGGCTTAGCCTCGGAGCTGGTCGAAGTTTCATAAAGTTGACAATCCTATTTTGGTTCTGGTGCGCCGCATCTTTGTGTGCATGAAACGACATGCATTCCTGCTTATATGCCAAATACATTCTCTAGAATTCATTAAAAGTGGTGAAATTAAGAGACACTGGAAAGAGAATATATGGTAATATTTATGGATCAAATGAATGAATGATGGAAACGTCCAGAAATTACCTAAATACCCCTGACAACCTACTTTGAATGCTCCAATTCTCATTCATTTAAAGTTAATCTTGGATACACATGCAAATTACTGGCATGTCTTGAACTATCTTTTTGTCCACCATATTGTATTCTTGAGCCTGACTTGATTGTCAAAGTGTCAATGGCCGCTGCACCACTTTGTGGGTTCAACTGCAAGTACGCTAATGTGTGTTATAGTGTGCAGGTTAGCACTGCGTGTGACAGTGACAAGATTCGTTTTGTTGGCGTTGAAATCAATCCAGATTTTGAGATCAACATACATTTTCATAATTAAACTTAAAAAATCCATGTATTTTCATAAATTTCTTACTATCTACTAATCAAAATGCCATTCAATTAACTCAGCAGCTAACTTTTTCTTTCGCCACGACACTAGTATTGACAAACAAGATTAATATCCAATTGGGCTTGTAAAAATTCTATGTACTTCATTGTAAAAAGCCCACAATCGAATTTGTAAAAGAAACACCAACAAAATTTTGATAAACAACTACCAATAGTCAGCAATATTTATTTACACAAGTAATCTGGCTTGGGAAACAATAATAAAAGTATAATACACATTTTCAGTCATAAAGAAATGATCGCAACATATCATTCGCCTGAATTGGGCAACATATCATGTGCCTGACTGCCACGTGTCAGCAATCAAGCAAATATGTAGGGGGAGGGGAGAAGGGCCGAACAAAAAAGGGGGGGGTGTTTTCATAATTACACTTAAAGAATTCGTGTATTTTCAATAATTTCTTACTATCTACTAATCAATTCAATTAACTTAGCAGATAACTTTTTCCTTCGCCAAGGCACTAGTTTAGGTGAACAAGATTAATATCCAATTGGGCTTGTAAAAATTCTATGTACTTCATCGTAAAAAGTCCGCAATCGAATTTGTAAAAGAAACACCAACAAAATCTTGATAAATAACTACCAATAGTCATCAATATTTATTTATATAAGTAATATGGCTTGGGAAACAATAATAGTAGCACAATACACATTTTCAGTTATAAAAAAATGATATGTTGCCTGAATAGGGCAACATATCATGTGCCCGACTGCCACGTGTCGATAGTCAGGCAAATATGCAGTGGGGAGGGGGAAGGGCCAAACAAAAAATGGAGTGTGTGTTTTCATAATTACACTTATAAGAATACATGTATTTTCATAAATTTCTTATTATCTACTAATCAAAATGCCAATCAATTAACTCAATAGCTAACTCTTTCCTTCGCCAAGGCACTAGTCTTGGTGAACAAGATTAATATTCAATTTGGGCTTGTAAAAATTCTATGTACTTCATCGTAAAAAGCCTGCAATCGAATTTGAAACAGAAACACCAAAAAAATCTTGATAAACAACTACCAATAGTCTACAATATTTATTTACACAAGTAATCTGGCCTGAAAAACAATAATAGAAGCACAATACACATTTTCAGTCATAAAGAAATGATATGTCGAGCAACATATCATGTGCCCGACTGCCACGTGTCGGCAGTTAGGCAAATATGCAGGGGGAAGGGAGGGAGGACCGAACAAAAAAAAGGAGGTGTGTGTTTTCATAATTACACTTAAAGAGTCCATGTATTTTCATAAATTTCTTACTATCTACTAATCAAATGCCATTCAATTAACTCAGCAGTTAACTTTTTTCTTTGCCAAGGCACTAGTCTTGACGAACAAGATTAATATCCAATTGGCATTGTAAAAATTCTATGTACTTCATCGTAAAAAGCCAATAATCAAATTTTTAAAAGAAACACCAACAAAATCTTGATAAACAACTACCAATAGTCAACAATATTTATTTACACAAGTAATTTGGCTTGGGAAACAATATAGAAGCACAATACACATTTTTAGTCATAAAGAAATGATATGTGTCCAACTGCCATATGTCGACATTTGGACAAATACACCCCCCCTTTTCCCCTCCCTCCCTCCCTCCCCCTCCTCCCTCCTTTTGCATATTTGCCTAAATGCCTACACGTGGTAGTCGGGCAACATATCGTTTTTCTTCAGTCATATTGGTACAAATCAACAATAACGAGAATTATAGAGTTTTGGCCTAGTTGTGTAAAAAATAGTTCAACAGTCTATAACGGAACAAAAATCAACTATAATGGCAATCATGCTGTTTTGTCCTACTTTTGCAAATGAACAAATGCTTGATTTTTGAGTAATATATCTTACTCCAAAACAGCACTATTAAATAGAAATGTTCAAAATATAGAAATAGAATTATTTAAGAGGTACAAAAGAACCTGGAAAATGGAACTCAAAAGGCTAATGACAATTTGTTGTTGAATTTTAAAAACTACCGACCTAAAGCTTACAATTACATGCTCCAAATTTTATTTATTTATTTATTTTACTATTATTTCGTAAAAAAGCTTACTTCATTGGCCAAGAATGGAGCTACAAACACGAATTAGTAATTTTTAAGCCTTTTGAATATATTTTTGATGAAGATGGAAGAACTCGTAGACACAAAAAGAATAACAATTGTGCTTGGTTTTTTAAAACCGTAAAAGCTTACTTAGCGACGAAGACTTGACGACGACAAATTTGAAACGTGATGAAGATGGAAGACCAAAAGCGAGAAGAGGACCATTTATTAAAAAAAAATTTATGAAAAAAAAAAAAATAGCATAAACAAATATATCCATAGCAACCCAGTCCCAACAACAATTTAATTTGAAGCACATATTAGTATTAGACTATTAGTTACAGACTTTCCCTCACTCCCTGGCTACCTCTTCGTTCATTTGTCTCTATAAAGTCTGTTCTTGGAACATCTCCAATGGGCTCTTTAAACATAAGATTCTCTTTATTTTAAAGAACCAAACTTTAAAATTATGTTTCAACGGACTCTCTAAATTAACTTTTTAAAATAGAGAGTGAGTTTGGCTCTCCAAATTTGAAGAGCCAAACCCACTCTCTGTAATTAAATGCATTCAAACAATTTCAGTTTTCAATACTCCATATAATGATTGAATTAAATAGTGTATACAAAATAAAATAGAAAAAATAGAATAAAAGCATATAATAATTAGGAGATGGGCATGTTAAGAGAAAATAAATGAAAAAATAATAAATAATTATTGGAAGAAGTAAAATAAAGTGTTAAAAATAAAGAGATTGTTGGAACACTTCAAAAATTTTACTCTCTAAATTTATAGATGATCTCTAAAATGTCAAATATGCTCTTTATAAATAGAGAGTCTATTGGAGATGCTCTTACTTCTCACACAACACACCGAGAAAAAAAGAAGCACAGCTTGCCGAATGCAACGCATGAACCGTCTCTCTCTCTCTCTATCTCAAATCTTAGCTCGCCAGAACCAGAAGAATATTATCTCCCTCCGTCTCCGTCTCTTCCTCCCCATCTCAGCTCGATCGGGTACCGTATTTTTATTTTTATTTTAGTTTTTCTTAATCTTTGTAAATGGGTATTGGGTAATGAGTTAATGTTCATTGAAATTTGAAATTCTGAATATTTTGAGTTATTGGGTCAATTTCTGCGTTGAGTCAATTATAATTGTAATTGATTTATTGGGTCAATTTATAAATTGTGAATATGATTGTTTATTTGTGTTGTGAATATTCTGAATATGATTGAATTTGATTTCATCTCAAATTGTGAATTTGATTGTTTATTTTAGGTTTAAAACCTCCAAGAAAAACGAATAAGTTGGTTTTTCACTTTTTGTCATTTCAAAAGCACCACTCAACTATCACTCTTAATCACTCTCAAGTAAGCAATAGCTATCCCTCGCTTATTTATTGACTTATTACATATAGTTGAATCTTTCCCGGCTTATATGTGAATATGTGATTGTGGCCTTGTAAAGTGGTTGAAGAATTAGATTACTCAAATTTAATTAATATTTTTTATACTTTAGAACATTTTTGGCCTTGTTATTTGATTATAATAAAAAATTTTGTATAATATATTTTGTTTCATTTTTTTTTCGAGTTTTAAGTTTGCAATTAGTTTTGTAACAGTCTTGTAGATTTTAAATGCATAATGAAATTTGGGAGTCCATTAGGGGGCTAATTTTCGGATTTCGGCTCCGAAAATGTCAGAACGACCTTGACGATTTTGAAACATGGCGAAGATTTGTTGAGAAAACAAAGATAAAAAGGAATGGAGAAGAGTGATGAGATACCAAGGGTTTAATAGTTTAATTGCATAGAAGTGAAATTTGGATGGTCCGTTGTTCATAATATAAAGGGTATGAAATATATTTCCCTTTTTATTAGGTTTCTAATTTTTATTTTATTTTTCACTTTGTGGTCAAAGATTATTTACCCAATTATTTCGTTATATTGAGCGCAAAAAGAAACACAAAAGTGAAAAAGAATTATAAATATATATATATATATAGAAAAGCTAAATCCCAGACCACCCTATAAGCATACCCCAACCATCAACCCGCCGCCGCCGCCGCCACAATCCCACTGGCCGCCGCTCAAAAATCACCACTGTCGTTGAGTTTTTTTTGAATAGCATACTAAAATATCCTTCAATATCCTTTCAAATTGAAAAGTATAATACATGTATGTTTGTTTGTAATCTGCAGGTGGTGGGGGTGGGTTTTCGGCAGCGGGGAAAGGGTGGGACGGTAGTGGGAGTGGTTTGTATTTAATCACCACATAATACTTTTGGCAGCCTGATCAAGAAATTTAAGCTCTTTTAGCAGATAAAAGAATCTTCAAACAGTAATGGACCTCAAGCCTTTCAAGCTAGACATAGACGAGCTTATAAATGATTTTGATAAGGTACTACTCGTAAACTAGATTCCTTCTTTAATTTTTTGGGTTTAGTAATTTATATTTACGTAACTGTGTTGTTGTGTTGGTTTATAGGGTGGATCAACTACTTTTGCAGAATTCAAGAGAATATGGCTTTCGAAAAAATTCTCGTTTATATTTGAGGCTAGCCCGTCCACCAACCAGGCTTGCTTTATGCAGTCATTATATGCACATTCCATTGGTATGCCATTTAAGTGCTTCATTGTTATATCGTAGTTCTGAAGTATAACATGCTTATGGCTGTCAATCGAGTCAAATTATAGTGTCACTGTGGAGCTTTTGGTGTTTAGATTATATTGAAATTTGATCTTTTCTGACTTTTATATGATTGTGAATGATCCTTGATGTTGTTGTATTTAGCTTAGATAATTGGTGGTATTTTGCTGAAATGCAGGCTATATGGTGTCAACTGGTTCTCTTTCAGATGGAGTGGGTGGGCTGTATTGCTTGTACTGCCTTTATGAGACTCAGCCGTTCAAGCCACCTTTCAAAATTTACTTATCTCTTGGTAAGGTTCAACCTCTTTTCGTTGAATTATGATAAGATTTGGATTTTTGCTCATAACCTGTTATTCTTATATGCTAGTTCTTAAATTTAATTACAAATTCTGCTAGATATAGTGGTACACAATTCTCCAGACCAGCTGCTAATTACCACACTCTACTTCCTCGGGGAGCATTTCACTTCCTACTTTGGCAATTATTTTTGCTAAACTTTGAGTGAATTGCAACACAAATAATTCTATTTGCTGATGGATACAGACTTTTTGTGGTTTTCACTATCTTATTTCAATCTTTTTCCTATCATCATCATTGTGAATTTTTCCTTTTATTTGAATATCGTAATAATGCCTGCTCAGAGATTGTTGGTCTGTGTGGACAGTGATGTTATTGTCTGATAAAATCTATTGATGATATAGCCTGATATTTTTTATTCAAGAGAATTTGTATTGATCAATATTTACTTGAAAATAGAAATAAAGAAAATACAAGTATAGTTTGTTGGCATTTCTCAATAATTGTGTTATCCTGATATAAATTCCAACCAGATATTATTAGTGAGTTTGCCTGGTGCCATGGATACCTTTGTGCTTGCTATTATTCTTAAACTATGTGAGAGGACTGCTAGGGACGTTTCCTTGACAAACTTTGCCCTGATAAAATGGCACACGATCTCCACTGGAAGAACTAGGACTCAGAAGTTCTGTCATGGTCAAATATACTTGTTCTTGATTGAAGAGTTGCTATTAATAAGTATATATTTAAGATCAAATTAGTTTCTTTCGCATAGCTATATACATGGATGAATATATGGGGAATGGTACTCACGATACACCTACACAAATATCTAATCGTGGTCTCCTGAAAACATATATACTACATAAGATAACTATAAGAATGATCTCAGAACGGCTATACATGATGTCAATACATTATGACTTTTTAAAAATGAAAAATATTTTGTATTGTCCAAGATGCTCATGCCCTGTACAACTTGATCTTCCCGAAATTGACCATCCATTTAAGTATTTCGAATGTCTTGGTTCTGAAAGTCTCCCAGTATGATGCATATTGGTCAGTAAGAGACAGCACATGCTATTTATACCATGGTAACTTCTAGCAGTGCATGTCTGTGACTGAGAATATGAGACAGGAGAGAGAACCTGCATGCAAAATATCCATTCAGGGAGATAATAATTCTGAAGGTTCAGGGAAAAGGAAATCAAATTAACATAATGATATTTTTATATTCACTCTTGATCCTTCCCACAATGGTGTGGCCATTACGATGAAAAGATTCTTAAATCATTTCCACGTGCATGATATCTTTTCACTTTCCTATGTTCTTCTTAAGTTGACATCTTACTTTTATACATGCTTCCTAGTGCTTCAAGGCTATCATAGCCATTTATTAAAACTAAGGGTTAGATGTGACTCTGCACAGTAAACCCAAGGTTGCTACACATTTGGTAAAGGTCATTTCTGCTCCACGATTTGAAATATCATACTACTAATTTTTTTTTCTTGAGTTCATAGAAAGCATTTTGGTCCTTGTTGATTCTATAATCGGAAAAATGTTCTCGTAGTTTGATATTCAATGCTCAAAATCTTCGTTTTCTCCTATTTTCCCTGGCTTAAGAGCTTCATGAAATTGTCTAAGCTGAAAATGTTTGTTCAACATTGAGGTATGACTACCAGTAGTATTGACACATGTAGAAATACTCACAAGTCTCTTAGCATCCATGATTACAAGTGGTAGCATATTGGTTGGCCAATGAAGTTTTCTGTGAACGGATTGTATTTTACCGCACCAATTTTTGGAAGTGTCTCCTTACACCTTTTGTCATTTGTCCCAAATAACTGAGCTTCTTATTGTTGGAGTAGATTCCTAAAGAATTTTTTAAGAGTAATCATTGATTTTCTTGTCATAGTCCAATATTCGAACACACTTCATATTTTTCTAGAGAGAAACAAAATGAATGAAGAAGTAATAGAATTACATGTTTCCCTTTCATAATTTTTTGACTTTCAAGTAGGTCTGATTATAATGGCTGGGGTCAGAGTTGGTTATAATGCGATAACATTCAAATATCTTGCTTCTATTTTCCTGGTTCACCGCCTTCTGCTTTCAAATCATATCCCGATATGCCTTCTGCAGGAGACTTGAAAAGGCTTAAGAATCTTGTTGTATACACAAAGACAAGAGACATAAAAGTTGTTTCTACTTTGGTCAAGAGAATGCTAGAGAGGAATGTGTTTCTTTTTGGTTCTGTGGATGCAAATGAAGGCTCTGCAACAGAGAGAATAAATGAACTCACAGAAATACAGAACGCTCGTGTCCAAGCAGCGTATAAGATGTAAGTTCCAAGTTCTTTTGACTTTTTCCAGTTTCATAGAATTGCTGGCCTTCCCCCTTTTTCTGGTATCACTTGTCTGTATCTCACATGCCAGTTTTTTACTGAATAGGTTATTTGCAAAAACAAGGCTGGAGCAATTCATCCACATGGACTTGGTGAGGTTCATAATACCTTGTTGATAGTTTTAGAGATTCATATCTGCTGTGTGCTTTGATAGAGGAGATATCATGCAGTGATAACTGTAAACCTGTGTGATGCTAGTAGAAGCAGTAATTGATTCAGGCTATCAAGTATTGCTGGCTGGACGATATTCTTGAATACCTTTTCTCAAACTGTTGGAGTTGTCCAGAATTGGGAGGTAACAATAAGATATCAACGAGAAATACAAAGTATTAGAATATTAAATAAACAATCATAATAGAGTTTGTCCAATTTATTTGTAATCTAATTTGATTCTCTAAATTTGTGTAACCTTACATTGGCCGCTGGTAGCTTGGTGATTGAGTACTAAGCTACTCATCATCTAGGTTATGGATCCTGTTAGGAGAGAGAGCCTCAGGATATTTACCTGAAAATCATGTAGTAATTTGTTAGAGCCCAATTTTGACCTAAAACCTTAATGGGGGATTAATAGAATAAACGTGGGCCCTGTTATGTAAAAATTAAAGGGGTAATTAGCACAAAACGTCCCTACCTATTGAAGTAATTGTGTAAAACGTCCTTACCTTCTAAATTTTGGCAATTTTACCCTTACCTACTGGATTTCTTGCGCAAAAGGTCCTTCAGTCCAAAAATCAGCCATCAACATAGGGGTAAATTAGTCTAACCACTTTTTTCACATATATATTACTTCTTTTAAAATTTGGGGCTTCCCATGCAATTTCCAAAATTGCACGGCAGGCTCCCGTCCCCAAATCCAGAAAACTTGGGGAGATGCAATCATCCAATCAAAACCTAAAGTTTTAGAATCAAACATCTTATTTTCAAAATTTACCATATCACCGATGGATACTTAAAAGAAATCTGATCGCTTTCTCTTTCAGAAAATTAGATGTGTGAAGAACTTTCATTTGCAATGTCAAAAGCTAGGTGCAAGGCCTTGCATTTTTTTCTAATTTTTCTTCTAAATGTTTGAAATCTCTTGGATGTAACGTTTTCCTCATCTTCCTCTCTTGCTCCCAAACATACATGTCCCTAATCTAAATATCCACAATGATGAATTTTTCTTTTCCATTTCCTTTTTCATTTTTTCTTTGGAAAGGAGGGAAAGAAAGAAGTTAATTACTTATTATTTTACTTTAAAATATAAACTTACCAAAAGGCGCGATGAAATATCTTTGCACTCTTTGGTTACAGAATGCAATTCGCTAATGGCTTCAACAAGAAACTCTTGAACTCCGTAATGCAATTTTGCCAAAAGACCTCCGGTATTACCGTTTTTCAGCCTTCTTTACAAGAACAGCCTAAAATGTTTGCAAAGAAGTCATTCAATCATCAAAAAGAAGGAAATAGAACTCATTAGAAATTTCAAAGCGCTTAGCATGGTTGTCAATATTAAAACAGGTGGCGGGGAAGTTAAGAGGTGGTATAAACAAACCCGGGCATCTCGCTAAGCAAATAAGGCTCATAATGAAGATACGACGAGATGTAGCCAAAGTGGCGGTCCTGGGGCAATGCGTTCTGTGAAGGAGGAAGAACTTCATGAGCTAAATAATGGTACACACGAGAATCTTTTCTCGAAGAGGGTGGCAGATTGCACCAAAATTGCACGGTAGGCCCCCGTCCCCAAAATTTTGGAAATTGCATGGGAAGCCCCCCAAATTTAAAAGAAGTAATATATATGTGAAAAAAGTGGTTGGACTAATTTACTCCTATGTTAATGGCTGATTTTGGACTGAAGGATCTTTTGCGCAAGAAATCTAGTAGGTAAGGGTAAAATTGTCAAAATTTAGAAGGTAGGGACGTTTTACACAATTACTTCAATAGGTAGGGACGTTTTGTACTAATTACCCAAATTAAAGTCAATGACAATTTGGGCATGTATACATATTATTGAACTCTTAGTTATTTTGTTGATTTGGCAAAGTACGTTTTCCGCTTTTCACTTGGGATACCTAACTCTATAAAATGGTGTAATACAACCCATTCTACCTATGCTAAGCATCAACTTTTTCTTTTTCATTTTTTAAATAAAGGTTTATTAACTGAGTGAAAATACTTTATATACTTCAGAGGACGACTGATCTATTTTGACTCGGTGCCAGAAATATTTGGTTGAAATGTTTTATAAGCTTGTCTTGATATTTGCACACAACTCAATTAATCTTGTAATGGAAAGATGCTAATTTCATTATTTCATCTTTACCAAAAGGGAAGGGAACTTGATGTTGACTTGATCAAGAAAAAAACAGCAGAATATGCAGTTGCCAAGGAGCTATCCATCAGAGGTACCATACAATCTTTTTCATATTCTTGTGCATTAAATGTGTGAGCAATCTGTTTTTCTGCCAAGTTGCTCCCTTATTGATATGGATTAGAATCCCACTATAGGGGAAGCTACAGTTATATTTCATCTCTGCACTATGAAATTGATCAACTATTATCCCTTTCTGTTAAAGAGGCCAGCAAGGAGATAGATGTTCAAAATGTAAAGCACATAGCAGAAAACAAGAGATCAATTGGAGACACAGTGGAGAAGATTGCTGTAGATTGGAATTTTCAGAAAGAATCGTTTTATCAACAAACAGGATTTGGTTATCGACCAGCTGCAGAACCTCCACAGAATTACGAGACTGAATTCTTTGAACAGCAGCATTCCAGCAAGAAAATCAATCAAAATGAAGTCTTTGAAAGTATTGAGAGTCATGAAGGCAACACGAAGTTTGAAGGGCGGGAACGCAATGATGACTTCGGTAAAGAACTAGAAGTCCTGCTATCTCAACCTTTTGAAAGTGATAATGAAGAAACTGAGGATAATGAGCACTGGGAGGAAGATGAAAAGTTAGAAGAATAGCGAAAAATGAAGAGAACTTTTATCAGAGGGAACAAAGATGACGACAGAGCTTCAGTGAAGAATCAAGAGGACGTTATTCTCTGCTATATTGGAAAGGTTTGAACAGAAATCCCTTTGGTCAGGGCATTGAATTTTGTCTGACTGCTTAACCTGTGTTTTGGCCTCTGGACTTGTTACGAGGGCCAGGTGAAAGTTTGAATGAATGACCGCCCTCTTACTTTCTGGTGTTTAAACACCAGTTAGAAATGGGTTTTTACTTGTACATCACTGACATGAGCTGGATCTGATCCTAGGTAGGTCGATGAGGGAAGGGGCTAGGAAAATTGAACCATTGGATTGGACAAAGCTTCTTCAGAAAATCAAAGTTGTGTTTACCAGTACAGAGACTCAAACCTTTTATTCAGTAAATGTTATTTCCTTCCCTCTTTCTACTTCTTTTTCCCTAGATTCTTTCTTGCTGTCTCCTTTTCCGAACATTTCTAATAGTGTAAAATTGTATCTATTTCCTTCCAATAAACATGAAGTAACAATGAAGGGTTTTTATCATAACGATTATCATCTTAATATGTGTTAATATTGGGTTAATTTCACTTGCGGTCATTGAAGTTTTAGTAAAATTACAGAACGATTACAAAGCTTCAACGTCGGTGACTGAAGTATACTAACGCGTTCATCGACGGTCACTTTGTTAAATTTCTAGCGTAATTTGATAATGTGTCACCGTTAAGTGTCCATGTGAGTTGTGACTCACTATCGGTTGACATGTGACAAAAATTGACGTCGCGTTAAACTAAATGTACTAATAAAAATAAATTCAGACAAAAAAAGATGCACTTAAAATATGAGGACCTAGTTGCAATTTTTGAACATAAATTTAGGATCTTCAATTCCCCATCCCTTCAAACTCGATTCTCACCCCCAATTTGGTTGGATTAATCGGCTATTTAACCAATTGGGGGAAAAGTTGGGGTTTGGGATCGCTTTTGGATAAAAATCAAGTTGTGCAAATGATTTAGGGATTTGATTTAGATATTGTCAAGAAATTATAGTTAGGTCATCATGTTTTAGGTGCATTCTTTGTTATTTAAATTTATTGTTATTAGTAAATTAAGTCGACGTATCGTCAATTTTTGTCAAACGTCGATCGATTGTGTCATGCGGACATTTAGCGGTGACACGTCATCAATTTATGCTGAAAATTTAATAGATTGACTGTCGTTGAATGTGTTAGTATACTTTAGTGACCGGTGTTGAAATTTTGTAATTTCAAAGACCATTTTGTAATCATCTTATTAATTTGTACTTCTATAGGTATTCTATTTATTCTAGATATTTGACATATTATTTCTTCTTGATTTTCTGTTTCTAAATAATTATTCTCAATATAGCTTTCTACGGATTGCTTTCCTTTTTCTAGATTTATAAGTCTATAATGTATTTCTCCTAAAGCTTCATGTATTTTATCAATTCTATTATTAGTGTTGGTTACTCTATCTTCTAATTTTTCTATGGTTTCACTATAGTCTTTGGGTTTATTATGAGGCTCATCTTGGATTCCTAAGCAATTATTACATTGAATTTCTAAACAATTTTTACACTGATTTCTATTTTTATATCCTGGATATACTCTACATATTGTGCATTTGTCTATCATAGATCATTGTCCTCTAATCCATTCGTGAATGCATTCTTGCTCTATGTTCATCATTTTTTATATCAAGAATTGAGAAATCTAAATCTTCTGTACTACTATTGCTTTCATCGAACTTTCTACAATTTCTAAATTCTCTAACTCGTCATCTGTGTATATACTATATACTGAACTACAAGATTCATTGTCTGATAACTCTGTGAAATGACACTATTTCTTCTATTATTATAGATTTATTTAACGTTTTTCTATTTTTATTTTTATTTGGGCATTTATTAGCAAAATGTCTAGGATCTCCACAAATATAGCATTTACAATCCTTTCTATTTTTTGGTCTTTTAACATATCTATTATAATTAGACTTCCTATTTTTATAGTATGTTCTACTTGGTCTAATATTGTATCTTTTTGTATTTTGATATTGTCTTTTATATTTATATCTTTTATATTTTCTATACACTTTTTTCTTTTTCTTTCTATAATCATAATTTTGAGGTGTGTATAAATCTGAACAAAAAGAGTAATTTAATTTCTTTAATTGCTTTCTAACTACTTCTTCTATACAATATTCTTTTAATTTATCTCATTATAAATTTTATGGTAGCGCTAATAGTTGTTCCTCTTCCATTCCGGTTTTTCTATCTCATTTTAATTTTATCATTCCATGGTGGTGGAATCTTTCTATATAGTCTATCTAATACATTTACATCCAAAGCTAATCCTGCTTTGTACTAACTAGTCTTTCAAAGTCTAATAAAAGCGGTTGTATGTACTTCATATTACTTAAACTTAGTTTTTCTAGTTCTTCTAAGGCTTTATTTTGTTCATAAACATTGTCTCTACTTGGGTCGGCCCTATAATTATTTCTAATAAAACTAGTGAAGTTTCTATGATTTTCTCCTCCCGCCATTCTTAATCTTATTTCATCCGGTTTTAGTCTTTTGGTACTGTAACATAAATATCTCTAAAGTCGTCTTTCTTAAATATATCTCTAAATAAGCCCACATTTCTTCTCATCATCATTTGTATAGGTAAACTATTACATGCTCTAATTACTGAATTTTCCCATTTAGTTAAAGTGCCCTATCATGTCTTGGGGTTTGTAATTATTTAATTCTAATATTAATCCTCTATCACTTGCTCTTGGTAGACTACATCCTTCTTCTGCATTTGTCTTTTTCCTATGCTTCTATATTTTTGTCTTCCCAATCATACAAACGAGCGCGGGGGAAATGATATTTTCCTCCATATCGTATTCTTTGTTCATGGGGTCTTTTCTTTTCCAAACTCTTGATGCATTTACGCTTTTAGGCTTTTTACTACTACTTTCTTCCATTTTAATTTCTATGTTTGGTTGATCTTTTTCTTCTAATAGAGTCTTAATTTACTTTCTCTGGTTTCCCTAAGATTTTGTAATATTCCATGTCTATATACTCAAATTCTTTATCATCGTCTTCACTTTTATCTTCACTTTCTTCATCTAAAGCATTAATTTCTTCTTCACTTTTATAGTCTTCTATTTCGATATATCTACAACTTTCTTCTTCATTTTCGTCTTGCTTTGTTTCTTCTGCTTGATAATTGTAATTTCCAAATATAATACTTAAAGTTCCATTGCTATTTTTATACATAATATTATCTTCTGGTACTAAAATTGGCTTTTCTAAAAAGTTTGCTAAATTTTAGTCTAATCCTGCATTTGTTTATGAAGAAAATTTCTTTCTTTGGGATTGCTTTTATACCTTTTGTCCTAATAAAGTGATGATTTGATCATTTTCTAATTTATATTTAGTGGTGCTATTTTCGCTAAGTCTTCCTACAAATCTCGTGCATATTAATAGATTTTCTTCATTTCTTTTCATTTGGTATCCCTAGTCTTTATTCATATTTTAATATCATTATAAAAATTCTTTGTTCGACTAAATAATCGGTGTGAAATAAACTATACCTCCTTTATTATTCATGTCTAATTCTATGCTTCCTAATAATCCCTATTCTATGTCTCTAAATCTATTATCATATAAACATATTAATGTCTTGGCTCCTAAATTTTCTCTGTGTAATCCTTTTACTCCTACCATTATTAGTCCTAGATGTGTCTGTTGAAGGTTTTTATTTGTTATTTCTTTATAAGAATCTTTTCTAATAAATCTCAAGATATGAACCGATCGTCGTGTGTGTATAAGAAATATATCTTTCTCCATAATGTTGGTATATCAAAGATTTACTAAAAAGATTTTCTTTTTTATATATGTCTAAAGCTTTTATTAATTTTAATTTATTCTGTCTAAACATTTCTATTTGTTCTTCTATATCTATTAAGGATTCTAATCTGGTTTCTGATTCCATTCTTCTAGTTGAAGATCCCATTAAAGGATTTCCTAAAATTCTACTACTACTAGCTACGACTTGTTAAGCACATCATTCGTATAAAAAAAATTAAACAACTCTTAAAAAAAATTAAATAACTAAGATTCCTAAACGACTTTGGTAAAGTGATGTGGTAAAGTGACAATTTTTATATTTTTATTGAATTGTATCACTTCGAGAATTTGAATTGGACCAAACTCTCATTGGCTACAATTTTTAGCTTTTTACTAATGACTCAAAAGCCAAATATTAAAGAATTGTGTACAATTTTTTTATATCATCAAACATAAAAAAATTGGTGAAAAATTGAATGAAAATTTGGAATAGTAAAAGGAAAAAAATAAGGAAAAAATAATAGCATCTAACGGAGAAAACTGACAGAAAGTTTGAAAAGAGACAGACGATACTTATTTCTTCATACGTTGGGGATGTATGATGCTATTTTTTTTATTAGGGTATACTCTTAACGATTTTTAAATGATAGGGACCTTTCATGCAATTATTCCTAAAATAAAATAAAAAATGAAAATAGGCCAATGCCCAACATGTGTAAAAAAAAAAAAAAAAAAAAAATTCAAATCCAATGTTGTCGAGTTACTCAACAACACTAAAAAAAAAACAATTCAAATTCAATATTATCGAGTTACTCCACAACATTATAAAAAAAAAAAAATTCAATTTGTTTATAAGATAAAATAAAAAAAATTAATGAAAAAATTGAATGAGAATGTAAAATAAAAACAAATAAGGAAAAAAAACTAAAGAAAAAAAATTTGTGAAAAAAATTAGAAAAACACAAAGGAAATGGCTTTAAAAAAAAAAAAAATCTCGTGAACAGTAATTTACTGTTCATTGCCGAGTTGCCGAGTTACTTGACAATGAACTTCATTGCCGAATAACTCGACAATAAACAGTACTTACTGTTCACGAGAATTTTTTTTTATATATATATAAATAGGGTATTTTTCTAAATTTTTTTTCACTTAACAAGATTTTTTTCTTGTCGAAACTTCAGAAAAAATGTTAGTTCCAAGCATTTTTGGCCGGCCAAGTAGTTCTTATCCGATTTGATTGAATTTTTTCACGAGAATCACAGACCCATTAACCATGAAATTAGATGGTAGCTAGAGTATGTTAGATTTCAGTTAGTGATCTTCCCTCTAGTTCAATTTGCAACGTCTATCGAACTCCATCCAACATCCTTTTTTAATCCTCTCCTTTTCATCAATTCTCTCAATTACCCAATCTCATCCCACATACAGTTCCTAGCATACATATTTGATAGTAGAACGTATATTCCAACATTCTGAGGCTCCAAGTCAAGTGCCCGTTGAGCAGCCAACTTACCCAAATCAACATTTCCATACTCATTGCACGCGTTAAGTAACGTTCCCCACATGGAAACTGTGCAGCTTCCATGCTCACTATGTGGCATTTTAGCAACCAACTTCCATGCCCTCTCCAACTCTCCAGCACGGCAAAGCATGTCAACCAGACAGCTATAGTGCTCCGAGCTTGGAACCAATCCATATAGCGACATGGACTCGAAGTACTCCATTCCGACATCCACTTGGCCAGTGTGACTACAAGATGACAGTCAAAAATGCCACTCCATCAGGTCTGATCCCTTCCTTCAACATTGTGCCAAATAGCCTAATCACTTCCACATAATTTCCATTTCTACCATAAACTCCAAGCATCGAAGTCCACAAAACAATATCTTTTTTTCTCTCACCATTTCTTTGAAATCCTAACATATCAAAAACTTGCCTAGCGCTAAATGGGTATTTTTGTTGTGATCTTCTTTTGAATTCTTTAATGTGCTATGTTATATTTGTATGGGGTTGCTTAATATTTGAACAAGATTGTAGAGCCATCGCAACCAAACTAGCAACTCAACCGTGATGATTGCCGAGTAACTCGGCAACCAACGGTTGTCGAGCTACTCGGTAACCACGCTGGTTGCCGACCAACTCGACAATCAGTTTGGTTGTCGAGCCAGCTCGTATAACTATAGATATTTTCCATTGTCAATAAAGAAACCTACAACTGAAGCATCTTCCAAGTTTTTATTTTTTGATATTCGAGTCACAAGTCAAAATTCGCCTTTCGCCATTCTTCATCTGATCTAGATATATATATATATATATTCCTCCACCCTTTTTCCACATTCTCCAATTCCTACATACATATGCAAAATTCATATATGCAAGCATTTTTGGCCGGACAAGTAGTTCTTATCCGATTTGATTGAATTGTTTCACGAGAATCATAGACCCAATTCAACTGCATTGTTAAAAGGTGAAACTATTTTCTTGTTTACATATTATTTTGTTTAATTGCACATTATATTTTGAGGTTCTTCTGAATTTTTATTTCTAAAATAAGAAATGGATATTTTTGCTGTGATCTTCTTTTGCTTTGATTTAATTTAAGATTTTGTCTTGATATAGACATTCAATACTCTTTATTTTCACAAATTTAATCTTAAATTTGCATCAAAATTCTTAGCTACATGAATTTAATATAAGTTCCAATGGAAAGTATGGAAAGACGATGACGACGCTTAAAGTCTAAGCTACAAATGGAAACAATGGCTTCAGAAAAGGTAAAGTAAAAAGGTAGAAAGTGGTGACTGAAGTAAGTAATAAAACAAATGGTAGATGTAAAATGACGACGTGTTAGACGAAAAAAATGAATAAAGAATAAAATTTAAAACTCTTATATTATTGTAAGGATATATTCGAATATCCCGTAAAATGCGCTCAACTGTTCAAAATTGCCAAAAGATAACTCAAATGAAAGCATCAACAAGACAATAACTTTTTATTACATAGTGTGGAACATGTCATGATTTTATTAATGTAATGATTAATGATCACAATGTTCCCACTTGATACAATGGTATTACATGAAGTAGGGTTCTCATCTCTCGGGTAGAGACTGGATGAAAATTCATTTTGAGTTTGAACTTTTTCTCCCGTCATTACAATGTCACTCATGAACCCTAAGATTATGTGAAGAATAAAGGAGATGCGGCACCTCCGCTATATGAATCTCAAAGGGAAATCCATAGTCAGCCTAAAAATAATGATCTCATAATTCGATCTCAATAATGTGAACTTTCTGATCCTCCCGAGGCATATCATCTAACTTCAATGTGACCAAGCCGGAGGCCAAGTCGTACTCAAAGTCAACAACAGACGATCCCAATGTGCATTTTCTGGGCTTAGCAGATGAGTAAGCACCGAAACGTCCGCAGCCCTTCACCTCCATAGAAACTATAGCCACAACCTCGTTGCTCAAGTTGTTGACTCTCTGTCCTTCAAATCTATTCTCGACTTCGTATAATTTTGCACCTGACTTGACCTCGTATTTAAGCCCTTCGATAGCTCCACCGGCATTGAACATGTCGATGAGTCCCAATGGTGCAAAACTGAAGCCGGGTGCCAATACTTTGATTGGTGTGACGGTGTAAATTTCATGCTCGAGGACCTTGAGGGAAATTGGCATAGAAACATTATATGGAAGGGTGATAACTTCACCACTCTGGTGAGAGTACATTGCCACGTCACCAGTCCATTCGGAGTCTGAGGCGGCTTCCGAAATCATGTGGACATCACGGCCTCGGACGTAGCCTGTTATTGCATCGGATTTCGTTTGGTGGAATGTGTTCTTCCTTTCAACAATGTTCCATGCTGCACCTTGGCAATTGTACACTCCAAGTACTCCAGTATACTTGTTCATGTTCCATATCTTCAATAGGCTGGAAATGGAACCAAATCATAAGTCAGAAAACATTATACAATCAAAATTAAGTTAATTCAATTTGACAAAGTTTGACTCTAGAATATTATTGTTGTTACTTGTTTCAACATCATGGTAAAGTAGCACGTCGAAATGGAATGGGATTTCCTTGGAAATTAACTATAAACATGCCATTGAACAGGCTTACCTAACACCATCACGAGCAGGATCTGAAAACAAAGAATCCTTGGTCGGACGACCTGGCAAGAGGGCTCGGAGAATCGTGCCGTCAGGCAGAACAAGCTTCTTCAGAATATCAAAGTTGTGCTTCCCAGGTGCATCACTGTTACAAAAGGACACAATATTAGTTTCACTCTCAATTCAAGCTCTGCAGGCATTGATTCTTGTGCCTATCCTAATCGATAAGTACTAATGGAGGACAAACCAAGCTAGAACCTTGTAAACATGAACAAGGGGTCTACGATTCTTTACCTAACATAGACAGGTCCTCCGCTGATCGCCCTAGCCGATCCGTGGTACTCGGCTGCTGGATGCAGAGAATGGAACATATCCCAGTCGGGGAGCATGATTTCTCCAAGGAAGACACTATTATATGCCACCGAAGCAATGTGGATGGTATGTGATACGGGATCACGGGGGTAGAAATCATCTGATGCCCTTACAATAGCTGTTTGTTTTGAGCTGTTTCATGGATCATCAGAACAAAAACACATCAGAATATTTCTAAATCAAAATTACAAAATGTTTTCATATGTTTGATCTCAATATTCCATAAACATATCTTCCTCGGACCACCAAATCTTTGACTAGAAATTGAGATGATAAATGTAACTCCATTCCATTTTAGGGAAATATCTTACATAACATTCTTGACATACTCAGTTCAATTTAAGGCTACATTTAGGAAACATAAACAGATCTAAGTGAAAATCTTAGGTCTGATAGAAATGTTCCAGACAAATTAAGCTGGTTTTTAGTGTTCTGAAAAGTTTAGGATGCCCTATTTTTATCTATCGAACAACTATAACCGATTGATCAAAATACACGAATCGAACACAAAGTATACAAACTTATCTGAAAAAAAGTAAATCTTTTTAAGAAGAAGGATCAGAAACATACCAATAAAGAGATTCAAGGTTATGGCTCATGCAGGCAATGCATCCATTATCAGGAAAGTTTCTAGCCACAGATGCATCAAGAGCCTGATGATACTGGCGGGTCAACTCAACCCGACCCCCAAGGCCTGCTCCGAGGGTCTCCAAGATGCACTGCACATCCACCTTCACACCATCTATTCCAGCAGCAGCCAAGTAGCTATGCAATTCGTTGTAAAACTTGTACACATTTTTCGGGTTCACTAAACCCAAACCCTGCAGTGCAATTGCATCAGTTTTCCACCCTGGCTCGTTTGCTAAGACCCCGTTGGACAACATCGGATACTTCATAGCAGATCCATATTCATCCATTCCATTCACTCCGGGTTTAACCCCACCCCAGTAACCGGTGATCGCGTGCCACACATAAACGTATTTCAATCCGTGCTGTTCTTTTGCAATGTTGACTATGTTCTTGATCCCTACAGTGGGATCGTCCTTCTTTTGAAATTTCTCATTTTCTTTAATTCCGGTCAACCTCAGCAGGGACTGCTGCTCTTGTTCTTTCTTTTCCTTCTCCTCATCTGTACCGACTGATTGCCATCCATCATCGATGATCACGAACTTCGGAGGAGTCCCACTGGCCTCGAGGCTCTCAAGCCCGGCCGCGACTCCCTCCTGAGTCACCTCTTGGTAGAATGCATCCCAAGTGCACCATCCAAAGTAATCCACGATTCCAGGCATTTTCTTCTCATGCCTCAGCTTGAATGTCCCTAGATGGGATTTGACGGCCCGGATTGCCTCGTATACGGTCCCAAATGGATCAGTTCCGGCACTGATGTACACGGAATGCGTAAACGACGATCCAACGGTCTCGCAATCCCCACTCTCCAAACACAATTCAAGTTCATCCTGATCGTTCCCCTGCAGACAAGCCTTAAAAGGCCCTTCAATCAAAGGCAAAAACACAGTATAAACAATCTTATTTTCTTCATCTCCATTAATATCTGATTCCAAGTGAGATCCATCCTTAGTTTCCACGAGCAAAAATTGTGTCTCCAATGGAATATCACGACCCTTGTCCCCCATTTTCTGGGCCATCCACCATAACTTGAACCTAAAACACGACAAGAAACGCACATCACGCAGTGTCCCAAGCGACACCACTTGCCGGCTGTTTTCTTTGTTGAAAACTGCCCCCAAAAACAACCCCTCCACCGGCGCCGCTGCCGCGCCGGAAGTGGCTATAACATTGTCTGGCACATTCGTCAATAAAGTCCTTTCCTTCACCACTAGTTTCCGATCTGCAATCCGCACAGCTGGCTTGATCGTCATGGCTTCTTTAACTTTATCAAATTCTACTTCACTACCCTGCAAAAGTTTCGCACAAATATTTCTATCAATCAACTTATTTCACAAAAACAAAAGAAACCCACCCCAAATCAGACCAAAAACATGAAGAAGAAAAAAAATTTCCATCAAAAAAATAAAGAAACATTACCTTGTAAGAGACAATAAAATTACGTGAACAAAACGGGAAACGAGAAATAAAGAACCCGGGTTTGGTTTTTTTGTGAATATAGAAAGTGGAAGGATGATTGAATGATGAGTAATGCTTGAGAAATGGTGAATTTATAGTGGTGAGAGATTTGGTACAGTGAATAGAAATTGATAAAGGCACCATGGTTGGTTGTTGATACAGGTACCCCCAACCTATCAAGTCCCACCCCCAACCCTCGGTTTCTTCTATAGGTTGTTTTACGCGTAATCCAACGGTGTAAAAGAGGGTGTTTCCTTGATTTCCCAACCGTCAGGCAGATTAACACGTCGGATCCACGACAGCCTAATCCATTATGTTTTAATCATTTTGGATTTTCTTTCTCTCACTTTTCAATATAAGTTAAGTTTAACCTTTACGTTAAGTTATTAATACTAACATTTGAATCTTAATAATACTCTTAATTCGTATTAAATTGTATTTAAAAATAAATAAAATCTTAATTATTTAATTATTTAATATTATATAGTACTCAAGAAAACTATTCCATAAAAATTAATGTTTCAAATCGAGAGCACCTAATATAAATAACAGCCACTTTTCATGACATTGATGAATGATTATAAAGTGAATTTTGAATTAGAAATAGTTGTGACAAATACTCGAAAAATATATTATTAATTTTATTTAAGTGAAATAACATTAACTCATAAATTAAAGAATAATATTATTATAGTAGCTAATATCGGTGGGGTTATTTTACGTGGTATTATTCAATTGGATAAATTATTCACTCCAATTGAGTAATATATTTAAAACATCTCTAATGTAAAAATGTTCAACTAATGTGGCGATGAGGTGGAATTGACAAAATTGATGTGGCAGTATTTATTGTAGAAGGCCGTCCAACATGCCATCTAATTTTAGACATCTTGTTAGACACATTCCACCTATTTTTTTATTAAATTGTGTTTATCCCTCTCATTTATGTTTTTCTCTTTTCTTTTCTCTTCTCTCTCTCTTATTTTCTCTCATTTTTTTTAAAAGGTGTGGCATTAAAGCATCTCTCTTCATCGTCATATAGATTTTTTTTCAAAAGTACATTTACATAATTGGAAATTCATGCTCTTATAATTAAATTATTAATTATAAATAATTTCTGCAGGCAATCACTGAGTTAATCTACGTAGGATAATTATCGATTTTATAGTCATTAATAATGAATAATTTATTTAATTGAATTAATATCATTAATAATACAATTAAATTAAATTAAATTATTAAAATTAGAAGCTTAATGAATGATCCAAACAAAACTAAAATGACTTTTAAATATCGTGAATAATTAGACCTACTTAGGACACGTGGCCAATAATTATTGGGAAAAAATAGTAGGTTTCTATTAGCAATTTGTCTTGTATTAATGGGCTGACGTGGATCCATGTCAAGATTTGGACGGGTAAACGGGTTGAATTGAAAACTTGAGGCGTCGGTTTGGATTGTTACAAGTGGATCCAGCGGAGTGTGACGTCATCGATGACTAATAGTTTTTGTTGAAATAATTGAAGTGGAAATTAATTTTTAATTACATCAATCAATAAATCATGAATCATGCTGATTTTTAATAATGTAATCCGAGGTGGCATGTGAGTTTCGTGGCAGCTAGGAAATGGGTATGTTACGTAAATATCATGTGTACAAGGAACCCAAAAATCATTGATACTAGAAATTATTGAAAAAAAGTTGAAATTTACTAAAATAAATCTTAATTGATGTTGAAACTAATCAAACGTGTTTTCTTTGATACTAAGTTACCAATGTTTGTCACATAAAACACGTGAAATTTGAAAAAATGAAGGTCAAATAGATAGTTCGATTATTGGACAACTATGTGACGTAATTGTTAATTCTATGTTTGAAAGTTGAGTTGGAGTGTTTTGAAAGTATATTTGACAAAATTTTAGTAATTATGTGTGTGCATTAATATACTGAGGTACTTTTATAAAAAAAAAAAATTGTCGATAATTGATTTATGATATAATTATTTATCTAGTTAGACTATTTATTTTCTCGATTATGAATTTATGATGATTGTACACCAACTTAGAGAATCTCTTAGATGGTTATTGGAGCCGTCTTGATTGACACCTCAAGATTAATAGTGAACGTTGTATTTACTTAAAAATGTTATTAAAGTTTGTTGTACTATTTTTGCTTGTTTGACGTTCCATGTTGAGTCGTCGACGTGAAAATTAACCAACTTCGATTCATGATTGGGCATCGTACTGATTCGAAAATTTTATTAGTTTTTCTTTAATGGATAACGGTGTCTGCATATTTAACAAAATTTTAAATTGTTGATGGACGTCGACTTTACTTGTCAAACATGCTTTCGTCAAATTAAGTGCATAAGTTGATCAATAATGAGACTAGAGTCATGGTCTCATACTTGGCGTTTTTCTTAAGTCTCTAATCAATTTGAGAATTGACCAACTCTTATAATTAACTTGTTGATTATGACTAACCTTATTCATGATAATTTAATTAGCCACGTCATATAACGAAGCTGTCATGTCAATTACACCACGAATGTGCAACATGGACAAATGTATTGAGTCTAGACAAAGTATAGAGGTGTTAGGTGCACAATACATGGTGCCCTTTAGTGGATATGTTGAGTTGTCCATCTATAAAACCATTTTACCAAATAAAGAGAGAGATTCAAAAAGCTGTTGATTCTTGACCAAGTAAAATTAACTTAGTTATTCACTTTATTTTAAAATTTTCAAAAATATTTTTTATATTATGATAACTGATCTAAAAAGTCCACATAAATTTCACATTGCAATTTCAGTTTAGGCTTGATTCATTCTCAGCCTCCACGCCTACACGCCTGTACTTCTCGTCTCGCTTTTCTTTGTCTTGCTTTCTCTCAAAAACTTGCATAAAGCTCAAAAATTTAAAGTTCGACCCCCACGCCTCACATTTTGTTCTCGCTTTTCTCTTGTCTTTCTCTCGCCTAAACCTCGCATAAGCTCAAAAAGTTTGAAGTTCGGTGCCCACGCCTCGCCACCATAGACGCTTTTTAGAACATTGATTAAGATAAAGTAATAAACACAAAAAAAAAAATTATGGGTCTGGATTTTTTCTTAAAGCATGTTCGGTGCAATTTTCTCCACAAAAATGTATTTTTTTTTTACTATTCAAATTTTATAATTGGTTAAATAAAAAAATTGTTCTTTCATTATAAAATGATATTTTGTTGATTAAGAGTAATTTTGTTATTTAACTAATTACAAAGATTGAATAGTTAAAAGAATAGGCAATAAAATAAATTTTTTTTAGAGAAAATATGCACCAAACAAGTTTTGAGAGAAAAATTAAAAGGGCATGGTTGAATTTGGACCACACCAAATTTTGCCACTTTTGTTGAAAAATGATCAATAATTTTAGTGCTTTAAAGAGGTTTTCTATGCAAGTGCAGACATGATGCTGAAAGGTTTGAAAGTCACCAGCTAATGATGTACAAATGCCAGCTATTCAGGAAAGTTTGTTCAAAACTGCATCATTTTTCCTAAATTATGACTTCTACTTGTAAGCATACAACTCAAATCAATTTGGTTTCTTTTTGCGTAACGACATGTTTAACACGTTGAATTGTATAAATATGTCGTAACTGTAGATCGAATCTGATGTGATATCCTATAAAAAAAAAGGGTCACGTATTCAAATTTCAAATTAAGAAAGACTATAAAAACGTCTTTTTCTGAATATAAATAATTTGTATATAAAGACATCGCTTAATTAATATACAGACTTTGAGTGCGACTAAGTTACTTCTTGAATTTTAGTTCTAATCGAAAAATGATACATAAAATTAAATGGTAGATGAAAATTTTGAGATAACCTTCAAATTTTTTTAATTAAATTGGATAGATAAAGGTTGAATTACTTGAATAGATTTATTGTATAATTTAATGTCAATTAATTCATCATGTGACATTGATTAAGGTTAGTCCCTCACTCCCAAGATTCTTGGGCAGACAAAAGACTAATAAATTAAAAATCCTATCAATCTTGGTTTCCCCCCATATGAATCTATTGACCTAATTATTATTTTGGCTTTATCTAGATCTTCTTGATTGATTATCTTAAATGAATATTCCCCAATTTAAATTTATTGATTTATTATTTTAATTGAATATATTTATATATTTTTAATTGAATAATCTTTTTATTTTTAGTTAGAAGAACTTGTATAATAAGTTGTTAACACTAATTAACCTTTTAAAGTAACATTTTTATTATAAGAAATGTCCCACTAAATACTATTATTTCAAATTTTATAAAGTCAAATGACAAAAATATACATGAAATTTGGTTTACAATTTTTATTACGAAAAATTGCGTACTTAAAAGTCCAAAAATATAAATAAATAAATAAAGTACAATCTTATCATGATTGTAATTTTAGATAAACAACCACACATTTACATGTGCTTCTGTCTTTGCTGTTCCTATCTCTCAAAATAGGGAGTCCACTTCTCAGTTCGAACCATTCCTCTACATTGGATCAGATGCTGCAGACATTTCAGATTCAAATCCAATGTCAGTTGAATGCGTACTTTAGATGTATAGATTCATAGTATCGACAAAATTAATTATCAAATAAATTTATTACTATATCGTTCTTTAAACATAACGTGACTTTAAATCTTCTCCATACTACTCATTTCCAATGAAAACAAATCCCAACTCATTTTTTTAAGACAAAACGACATTTGATCACGTGAAAACTTGATCTCAACCGATTACACAAGCATGGATTGAGATTGAGGAATTTGGAAATTATCATATACAAAATAGTACTATAAATATGCATTATTCGGCGATTCAATTGACAAGGGAGGAATCTTGGGCCGTATCTACGGCACACGTTTACTTTATTTACTGGCAGATCTGTGCACATGATATTTTTGTCTGATTATTACAACATGTGTCCCCCCGTGCTTCAGAAAGTAGTACATTTTGAATATTTTTGACTTTTGTGTCAGATGTCACGTCTTTTGAGCCTCACGATTATCGAGTGTTTAAAAATATTGAAATTATTTTTAAGTAATTATAAATTATAAATCTTGAATAGTGATATAGTATTTGTAGTGGTATTAATTATGGTGTCAGGTGCCTATAATGTCGTCATCGCGTTATCGCGTCTGGCGTGAGCGATAGGTCTAATTAATTAGTGTCTATTGTATGTGTTATATCACTATTTTATAAATCTTATATTTTATGTGGATAATAAGTGAGTATTAAATTGTAGATCATATAAAATATATAAAGATCAATTTAAATTATAATTTAAATTGTGCCAAACAAACTGTAAGATGGCTTGTGTAAATTTATGATAAATGTGTCCTTTGATATGATGAGGAGCTTGATAAGAAGTTGGTCTTTTAGATGCCTCGAGGGGGTGCCATAATATTTTGGCACTTTTTAAATTAAAATTTGTTTTTCTTTTGATGATATAAATAATGACAGTTGATGTATGTTGTTTATCTATGGTGACACGCCCGCCTCAACGACTCGCTTGTCCCACCAGCTTGCCCACCTCGTTGGTATCATGAGCACACTTCTGACAGATAGACCGCACAACCTAACTATCATCAGATTAGTTAGGCGGGCAACCTATGGAATGATAGTTACCACCAGTTATTGGGAAGATGAAACATCCCTCATTAACTCCTAATAATGAGGGAGATGAAGGGACACCCGTTATCAAACGAGGAAGATGAAAGGATACCCTTACCAAATGAGAGAGATGAAGGGACACCCATCATCAATAACTGCAGGCCATCCCTATAAATAGAGGCCAACCCCCAGGTAAAATGGAAGAGACAATTCTTATACACTTTATATTATTATTCTGCATATCTGATTTTAATCATATACTTATTATCACATCGGATTGGCCATGGATGAAGAAGCTCGCCACCTTTTGCAGGTCTCCACCACTGTCGCCGCCGTGCTCGGAAGAGGAGAAAATCATATATCATCAATTGGCGCCGTGCGTGGGAACGAAACAAGAAGTTATGGCTCGAACCGGAAGAGCTAGGAATGTAACCGATCCACCACCACAGCCGGGGATGTAGGCACCGAGTCCAATCCGCCACTAATCACCCACCACAAGAATTTTCCTCTGCCACTCAACTCAAAGACTGCAAGTTCGGTGGCGGCCTTATGACTCTACTCCAAAATCGAGCAGCATGCGGTTTCTTAGCTACCGCAGTCCCCAACCTCTCTAGGTGGGATCTTCATTACCGGGGCTCGCCTCCAGTCCTAACCATCCACCGATAGGGCCCTCACCACTGCTAGGGGCTCTTCCCGATTTCTAACTTTCCAACAATGGAAACACCACCAGCAACGGCGGCTCCACCGCCGGCCAGTTCTTTAGCTCCACCTTCCGCACCCCATTTCTATTCATTGACTTACGCCCCAATCCATACGAGCAACCATTATGGATGCCCATGCCTCGCTAGTTGAGACACCGATGTTAAGCTGGAACGAGATTAGAAGAAATGATGGGTCGCCAAATAAGTGAGGCTATGTCCAATAAAAGTAGTAAGCAACAATCCATGGTGCTTTGAAGAAGACCCTTTTCCCAAGTGATGGCAGTCCCCTTGCCACGAGACTTCAAGCAGCCAAAGATGGAGAAGTATGACGGATCCTCTGATCCTGTCGATCACCTCAGGACTTTTGTTGACTTGATGAGGTTGCAAGCTACCCCAGATGCGATTATGTGCAGGGCTTTTCCTCCAACGCTTAGGCGCGAGGCCAAGGACTGGGTAGCCACTCTTCCCCCAAAATCGATCCGTACATTTGACGATTTTTCTAAGAGTTTTGCTACCCATTTTGCCAGCAGCAAACGTGTTAAGAAAACTGCCATCAGTCTTATGCAATTGACACAGGACAAAGACGAACTGCTAAAAGATTTTATTGCCCGGTTCAATAAAGCAACTCTGGGAATCAAAGATCTGCAGATGTCTGCTGTAGTCACTGCCATGATGAGTGGAACTAGAAGTCATCCTTTCAAGATGTCACTCTCCAAAAATCCGTCGAATACGATGCATGAGTTACTCAATAGAGAAGATAAGTATGTAGAGCGCAAGAAGCATATCTCATTACCAATAGTACAAAAGATCGAAATAAACATGAGTCTAACAAAGGAAAATTCGGACGAGTCCGAACCTCAAAATAATAGAGGCCACCACACAATCGAGGCAACATCGCCCGGCCGAGGCAAGTCAACCAGAGCAAGCTCACCCAGGAGCCGAGCTATAAAAAAATTAGGCGAGCTCACTAGGCGGGCGGGTGACCTCTCATTACCAATAGTACAAAAGATCGAAATAAACATGAGTCTAACAAAAGGAAAATTCAGGACGAGTCCGAACCTCAAAATAATAGAGGCCAGCTCACACAATACGAGGCAACATCGCCCATGCCGAGGCAAGTCAACCAGGCAAGCTCACCCAGAGAGCCGAGCTATAAAAAAAAAAAAAAAATTAGGCGAGCTCACTAGGCGGGCGGGCGACCTCGCCTAAGCGGGCGGGTGACCTCCAAGCGGGCGACCTCGGCCGAGAGAAAAAAAAAAAAATTTAGGCGAGCTCACTAGGCGGGCGGTGACCTCGGCCGGGAAAAAAAAATTTAGGCGAGCTCACTAAGCGGGCAACCTAGCCCAGGCGGGCGGGTGACCTCGGCCAAAAAAAAAATTGATGAGCAAGTGCAGTAGATTATTTCTACTTTTCATTTACAACAGTATGTGAAAAGTAGTCTATGAAAAGTAGAGAGGCTTATAAGGTGGCCTGCCGAAGAAATAAAAACATAGTTCTTGTAACGAGAAATAAGGCCAATGAGCCTCTATCCAAAATTCAAGGCGATGAGCCTATATTTAAAAATCAAGGCAGTAGCCACTATTTAAAAATCAAGGTAGTAGCCACTATTTAAAAATAAGGCGATGAGCCTATGTTTAAAAATTAAGGCAATAGCCACCATTGAAAATTAAGGCGATGAGCCTTTCTTTAAAAATCAAGGCGATGAGCCTATATTTAAAAATCAAGGCAGTAGCCACTATTTAAAAATCAAGGCAGTAGCCACTATTTAAAAATAAGGCGATTAGCCTACGTTAAAAATTAAGGCAATAGCCACCATTGAAAATTAAGGCGATGAGCCTTTCTTTAAAAATCAAGGCGATGAGCCTCTATCTGAAAATCAAGGCGATGAGCCTATGTTTAAAAATTAAGGCGATGAGCCTTTCTTTAAAAATCAAGGCGATGAGCCTCTATCTGAAAATCAAGGCGATGAGCCTCTGATTAAAAATCAAGGCGATGAGCCTCTATCCGATAAACAAGGCGATGAACTTCTGTCAGAAAAATAAGGCGATGAACCTATATTTAAAAATCAAGGCAGTAGCCACTATTTAAAAATCAAGGTGATAGCCACCATTGAAAAACAAGGCGATGAACTTCTGTTTGAAGAAGTTAGAGAATAGCATGTGCAGTAGATTATTTCTACTTTCCATTGACAACAGTATGTGAAAAGTAGTCTATGGGAAGTAGAGGGGTTTATGATGATATAAATAATGACAGTTGATGTATGTTATTTATCTATGGTGACACGCCCGCTTCAACGACTACTTTGCCTCACCAAATTTGCCCACCTCGTTGGTATCATGAGCACACTTCTGATAGATAGACTGCACAACCCAACTATCATCAGATTAGCTAGGCGGGCAACCTATGGAATGACAGTTACCACCAGTTATTGGGAAGATGAAACATCCTCATTAACTCCTAATAATGAGGGAGATGAAGAGACACCCGTTATCAAACGAGGAAGATGAAAGGATACCCTTACCAAATGAGGGAGATGAAGGGACACCCATTATCAATAACTGCAGGCCATCCCTATAAATAGAGGCCAACCCTCCAGGTAAAATAGTAGAGACAATTCTTATACACTTTATATGATTATTCTGCATATCTGGTTTTAATCATATCACGATTATCACACCGGAGTGGCCACGGGAAGAAGCCTCGCCACCTTTTGCGGTCTTCACCACCGTCGTCGCCAGTACTCGGATGAGGAGAAAATCATATATCATCATCTTTATTTATTTAACTGAGCCAAGCTAGAAGGATGAATATACTTCAATTAGAAGTAAAGGTGAAAATTATCCCCAATACCCTATTTATTAGAAAAAGTTGAAATATATCCTTAATTTTAAAATACTAATATTTACCCTCTTTTAATAAAACTTTAATAAATTTGACCTTACTAATTGACAAATCTCATTTACCCCAAAACAGCCCACGTGTCAATAGCCTAATAAACTGCAAATTCTCTCTACATTTTCCAACTTTTCCAAAAACCTCAATTTTCTTAATCGGTTTCTTCGCCTCCAATTTCGTTAAGAGGCTACTTCAGTCAAGCAATGGTTAGACCATCTACTAAATCGGTAAGTATCAAGCTTGAAATAGATATTCATCATGCAAGGGTGAAGAGAAAGGCTTGTGAGTTTGCAAATCGAAGCAAAAGGAAGAAAAAAATATATCTAGAAAATCGATTGGTGAAACTATATAAGAAGATCTATATGTACAAAATGTATGTCTTTTTTTATTGAATGTTTTATTTATTTATTTATTTTGTAATTTTTAGTTTAGGATTTTATGACTTCTTGATGTTGGAAATTGAGACCAATTCTTTTATTGCTCACAAGATCCTTGTTTAGAGAAAATAACGAAACAGAAAAATGTAAAAAGATAGAGAAAGATTTACGGACTGTCAAAGCTTTCACTATATGAAAAATTGTTACAATCATATAGATTTCACCCACCCAAATTCTCAAATATCTCAAGCAAAATAATATCCTAAATTTTACTGCACCCACCAGTTTCTACTCTTTGTACAACCCACAAAGAAAACAAGAAAAACAAGACTTACAATTTTTCTCTCAAAACCCTCAAGTCACACTTACAAAAGAGAATAAACAACATTAATTTATAGTTAACGAATGACCCAATTTTCTTACAAGTTTAAACTGTCAAGAGTCCAAGATTTGAAAACTTGTTCTATTTTAGTCGACCTAGATGTCTTCCAAGTTTCGACTATTAAAATGTCCAAGATTAAAAAACTTGTAATTTTAATCGACTTAAATATCTTCCAAATTTTAACTACCAAATTTTGAGAAAATATCTCAACACTTGATTCATTGTTCAAATCTCTATGCCTCAATCTTTTAGCACTGATAATGTAATCTTGCACTTTTTGTACTTTACTGTGAGGAAATTGTGTTTAAATTCATTTTTTGATTGCATTGGTGTCTTCTTGTGTATTGATATGCCTAAGTTGGTGCTATTGTGTGACTTGTCGTGCTTAAGTTGATTTCTTCTTTTGTCTAAGTTGCTGCCACGTCGGTTCTTTTGTGTTAGCCATTTTATTCTTTGTTTTATATATTTGTAGTGTTTTATGAATTTCAAGATGGATTAGAATAAGAATTCTTTGGACATATTTAAAATATTGCTTAAAAATTAGTAAGTCAAGTCTTTGGGGTTAACTCAATGTTTTAATAACATTCCATGTTACCTTAGTGTTTCAGTAACATACCAAGTGTTTGAGTCGATATCTTCATGTGCCTTTGTTGTTTGTGTTGGCGTCTTTGTGTGCATTGTTGTGCTTAAGTTTGTGGATTCGTGTCTAAGTTGATGCCACGTTGGTCTTTCGTGTGCTTAAGTTGTTCTTTTTTGATATATTTTCAATCTTTTAGGAATTCGAAGATGAATTAGAATAAGAATTTTTTGAACATATTTGAAAAATTGTTTAAAAATTAAAAAGTCGGTGTTTGGGATTAACTTCGTGTTTCAAGAACATATCATATTGCCTTAGTGTTTTAGTAACATACCAAGTGCTTGCGTTGGTGTCTTCGTGTCTCTGCGTTGTCTACGTTGGTGTCTTTGTGTGCGTTGATGTTCCTAGGTTGGTGCATTCGTGTGTCTGAGTTGCTTCCACCTTGGCCCTTTCATGCACTTGCATTGGTGCCTTCGTGTGCCTACATTTGTTGTGATTACTGTGATATAATGTGTTACCCTTATATAAAATGTTATATATTGCTATTTTACAATTTTTTTGTTTGTTATTGTTGTTTGCTCAATATAGTAAGTATATTACTCTTAAGTGAACATTAATTTATAGCTTTATTTTATGTGTGTTGGGTGGAGTTTAAAAGTAGTTTTTTAGGAGATTTTAAAAAATGTTGGTGAGATGTGTGGTTAAAATGTTGATAAAAGTTGTGGATTCCAAGAAATATATAGTTAAAATTGAGTTTAGAAAAAAGAAAATTTTAAAAAAACTATTCCAAACTTGCTTGAAGTTTTGTTTGTCATTTTACATGGTTTTTTTAGATCTATTGTCTACTTTTGTATGTGAATAACATTGCAATCTTGCCATCATGGTAAATAACACTTGCACGCTTAAGATGTAAGTCTTTTACTCTTATATATTGATTGCTTTGTATTGACATGTATTTTCTAGGATTTGGAATTGTTGATTAATCCAAAAAATGACTTTCGGGTAAAATAATGGTAACTTATAAGTTTGATGTAATTTTAGACATTTTGTGAAAAGTTGATGGAAAGAGCTTTTCAAACGAATCCCTTTCTATCTATATTTGGAAATGTAAAATATATCATTGCAGCTCCATTTGATCCACTCACTGCTAGAGGTGGCAATGGGTTCAGCCGAGCCAACTCAGTCCATTGTCCACTATGCTCGACTCGTCCAAAGTGACGAGGCGAGCTCAAGCTTGGCTCGTCCGTACAAGGGTTGTTCGGTTCAGCTCTTTGGCTCGTGGGCCGAACGAGCCGACCTGAGTGGCCCATGAGCCTAGTATGAGAAATTTTTTAGTTAAAATTTAAAAGTTTGAAACCCTCATCATTTTTCGAAAGCTTAGGACCGACTCATCGTTTAGTAGGTAAAGTTAAAATTGTACACGAATAAGTTGTTATGTATACATTTTTTGTAAAAGTAACAGAAATGAAATAGATTTAAGCAAACTGCAAACAATACTTAAAAATAATTCAAGTATTCAAATATTCAATTTCTTCAGCCACATTATGTCCACTCTATTTTGGATCCGAAGTTTGACATCCTCCTAATCTTTTAGACACATTAAACTTTCTAATATGTTGTCTTCAATTCTATCTCTTTATCATCTAAAATACTTAGCATGTCGTGGACGAAATACCTATCTAACTCAAAAGGTATATCAGTAGTACATAATCCTACATTAGTAGTAGTACAGGGAAGAAAATAAGAAAGAAAAGAACCATTGTCATGTTGACTACCCCTAACTGAACTAAGGTAACTCCATGAGTTATTATCATCATGTGATGGTGAAGCAGGTGTTGAAACAGGAGGTCGTTTGACGTTCCTACCGTTTTTTTTCAGTGTAGAACCCATACATTTCACATAAAGATTTTTCTAAATTACCGTACGTTAATTTTTGTGAAATTGTCGTGATGGTTACTTTGGTACCCTCTATAGTTAAGTTTGAGATCCATAATAAATGCTTATGGAAATAACTTGGACAATTCTTCTCAATATTTTCTAAATTTAACCTCTATAACTAATATAATGTTAGAAAAAATAGTAAAATCTTTACACCTATTAAAATTGTTAGCAATATAATAGAAATGATTGAGAATTAGTGGAGTAGTCATATAATATAAACTTGCACATGCATTTGTTATGTCCAAAAATCTTTCAAAAATTTTCTGACATGAGAAAAAATTTCTCAATAATATGTTTGCAAATCAAATTAAGAACAGTAAGTAAGTGTCGACCGTTATAATATGCAGGAATGCAATCTTTGTACCCTTCACAAGATGCAAGCATGAGATATGTAGAATTTCTCCTATGGTCTACAATGGTGTAATTTTTTTTCTTCAAGTCTATTTTCAACACATAGAGCACTAAAAACTTGTTTTCTACCGGGTGAGACCATAATATAATTAACAGTGTATCTAATTTTTTGTAAAATTGTTCTTTTATAAATTGTAATCAATCTTTCACAATTAAACTGAAAACATGACATACATACTTAATGTGAAAATAAAATACCATCAAACGCAGATGTAAATGTTGACTTAATTTTTCAATTACAATATAATCACTGTAATATAATGTATTAAAAATAATCTTTTCATTCATTTCAGTGTTGACAACCATGATTTGAATTTTAATGCAGTAATAAACAAGATTACAACTTTTCTCATTTATTTATTTTTGAAACACATTCTCATTCATTTCATCTACGTAATACAAAAAAATTTGAGATCATCTTTTCAACTTCATATTTAAGTTAATAGATTAAATATTTAAAATTTTAATTGTACATTTAATAAATTGTTAAAAATTTAATATAAGATGTTGATGAAGTATAAAAGAGTAATAAATAAAATATTAAAAGATAATTGTATATTAATATATATTAAGAGTGAATATAGAATTTTAAAAAATTTATTAGGATAGAATAGTCCAAATATGTTTATCCCTTTTAAGATATTTTAGCATATATTTGGTAGTGCAAAAATTATAAGTTGTTAGTGAATGTATGGATAAAAAAAAATGGGTTGTAAGTTGTGGATCCTAAAATGTATGGATAGAAAGTAAGTTTAATGAAATTAAAAATTATAATTTAAATAGTTCCAAACATGTGAATATAGTTTAAACATTAATCAAGCCAAATAAGATAATAAAATAGCAAGAATCCAACCAATTTGTAGAACGTGCTCGTTTCGTGCACCTCATACATGCCAATAATCTTGTTGGATTATAAAAATATTTCCTAAATCATTTTGGTAGAAGTTTGAAGATTAGAGCATCTCCAAGGTATTTTATAGATTCTTATGTATGTATCACAAATATTGGAAGATTTCTGTTACATTAATTTATAATGAATAAGCATTTAAATTTAAATTTAATTTTCAATGCATTCTATACATAGTTAGTTATCTATGTGTATTTTATTTTATTAAAAAAAACAATATTAAATTTAATTATGCATAAAAAATTTAAATATACATAAAGAAATCTGTTATGAAACTAGAAAAGCAGAGAGAAAAAGAGAAGAGAAGAGAATAGAGAGAGTCAATACTCAAGTCCATTAATTTACTATAATAATGACTCTTATTTATAGGGTTCCAAAGGGAGTTACAACTTGATTAGAATACACTCTTCTGGAGTAAGTAGATAACTACATAGACATCTAGATACAACTAAATAGTCATTCATCATTATCTATAATTTTACAATACTCCCCCTTGAATGACTTATTACACAATAACTGGTTCGTTATTTGGCAAAAATCCAATGGGACAAAAATACCAATAGAAAGAAAAAAAATTATCAAAAATTGAAGTACTCAAATGCTGTCTCATTAAAACCTTGTCAGGAAAATCCAGTGGGACAAAACCTAAGTGAAGGAAAAAGAGTACAGCTACTCCAACTGATTTCAATCAATGAAAAAAAACTTGTATCGAACTATCTATATCTTGTGTGTCAATGTCTTCAATGTCGACATCTTGTTAAAATTTGTATAAAACAATTCTGGTGAAATGTGCTCCATGTTATAACATCCAAAGACTATCTCCGTTGATTTATGTCGCATGATGATTTGATGTAATTATATTAAAAATAGATCTTGTTGTTGTTTCCTTCGGGGTCTCATATACAATTTATAATACATGCAGAGAGTATAACCATAGGGTTATGATGAAGGTAAATATTTTGTAGGTTATAGACATCTATAACTATAAAAATTATAACACTTCTAATTGGATATCATTTACACAAAGAATATGCCTCATTAAAACCTTACTAGGAAAAACCATAGTAAAGGAAAAAAAGTACATAATTCTTTTAATACGCCATGCAAATTGCCTCATTAAAAACCTTACCAGGAAAATCTAATGGGACAAAACCTCAGTCAAGGAAAAGAGTACAATGCGTATTTACTCCCCCTCATTATAATATTAGTTCAGATCTGTACTTTGATTGATTAAGTTCTCGAAAAGTTGAACTATATGCTTCAGGCATATTAAATCCTTCAGGGATTTATATAGATTGTTTTATTAGTCATTCCAGATGAGTTGGTTATAACAATATTCATTATATGCATGTATGTCATGCATTGACAGACTAACAAGATATCAACTTATGATTACTTTACATAAGTCTTGCGAAATTCTTAATGTTAAAAGTCGTGCATTACATATTACGACTTCATTTTCTCATTTCCTTTTCGCATAAATATACACCTTTAAGTGCTCCGACTATATGTTCAGAAACTTCAGATTTCTCTAGTCAATTCAATTTACTTGGATTACATCCTTTTATTTGGCCAATTTATTCTTTGACAGATTTCTTTCAATATCCTTGCTACCTTTCATAATATGAAGCGCTTCTTTATATAATGAAAGTGTTGTCAACAACATTTATTTTTAATCAATTTCTTTCTCATAACGACATAACTTAACGAGATCTTTTCGTTTTATTATTTTAGCTAAATTGAACCTCTTCTAAGGTTTTTATAATTAGTTATATCTATATATACTCCAAGAGCATACACCTCCTCAAGTGGGACCATCTTCATAATTGGCTCCATTTTTAATTTGAGAATTTTTTGGAATCAAATGTCACCACGCTTGAGAGTGTCATTAATTTATCAAATATAATGTTAATGGATTGTTCTTCAAGGACGTTAATATAAATTGGAGCATTTAGAGTTAGTATATGAGATTTGATTTAATCTCTTTGGTCAATAAATACATCATCGATTGTATAACTTACAAATGAGTTATTTGTCGAACTTCTGGTTCATATTGTCTTGTGCAAAGATCTAGAAAATATAATATACTGCATTTTCATGTATTCTTTCCAGCTACTTAATTCCTCTCCCCTAATGTTGAGAAAATTGTCTTATCAAAATGATATTCGAAAAACTGTATTAATAAAATATCATCCGTTAGGACTTAAGATATTTTATAATATTCCATACTAGACATGTATTCTCAACATTTTTCAAAACTCATTTGAATGCACTATAGTGGATCGATTGTACATATATTGCACTATAAAAATCATTAGATGAATAATATTAGGTTCGACCATAAGCCAACTATAGCGGGGTAGTGGTGTCAATTTCGATGAGGCCCGTGAACGCCCCGCGTTCGAAAAAGTCCACGCCATCTGCGGGTTGCTTGGCCGGGTCGGCCCGACCCACGAATTTTTTTCAAAAGCCCAGCCCACCCATTGGCCCATACAGTCGAGCCCATATGGGCCGCGGTTCGATCGATTCGGCCGTATGAATAAAAAATTAATTTTTTTTGAAATTACTAAAAAAATTTAGTTACTTATTGTAATTAAAAAAAAATGTTTACATATATAACAAAAAATGTGTTAAATTACTCAATAAAAAATAAATAACAATGATAAATTCACATTTGTTAATTTTTTAATTCAATTTCTATTTTTTATTTATATATTTAAAGACTAAAACGTGAATGCATCTGTCACATCTTTCACTTTAAACGACTTTCTACCATTTCTTTTTTTTTTTTTTTTTTAAATATCATTTCAAATAAGAAAGTTTGAATTTTCTGCCCAATTTTTTTTTTTTTTAAAAAATCAAAGAGGTTCACGGGCGGCCATGGGTTGGCCTCTTCGACCCGTGAACGACCATGGGTTGGCCTTCTCGGCCCATGAACAGCCCGCCCGGTTCACGGGCCGGCCTGTGGTTCCGGGTCGAGGCGGGTGGGCCAATGCCGGTTCGGTCGGCCCGCCCGTCTTGACACCTCTAAGCGGGGGTAACTTTGATGTTGGCATGATGCGTATAAGTGTTTCTGCATATAAAATAGCATTCCTAGACAAAAATGGGAAGCACTTTGTTCTCAATAGTAATTATTTATAATTTAATTGGAGGCGTTAAAAAATAATATTGCTAAACCATTTAACATTATCTCAACTAATATTTATTAAAAGTTTGATATTTAGACTCACTAGTATTAACAAGACATATCACCCTCTTGGTTGTATAATCTGAAAAATTATGCTCATAATTTAAAATTTGAGCAAGTAATCTCGCAAAACTTCAAGTTGCGAATAATAACACCATACAATCATCTAGTAAATGTATCTATTATATATAAATAATATATAGATGGTCAACATGGAGAGTGATGGACCCCATAAATCACCTTAAATAATTTTCAGAAATGCAGGGAATTCAGTCTCGATTTTACCTAGTGAAGGTCTAGTGGTTTAATACAATGAGAACAAGCATTGCGTGAGAATTCATTATATTGAAAAATGTTTTGGTTTTCAATAGATATTCTCATTAACAATTCACATCATATTGATCCGGGATGGTCTAACTGGTAATGCCAATCAATAAAATTTTTAGGACATTGAATTTCTAGTTCAATGTAGTACTTCTATCAACACTATAATATTACACAACATTATTATTCATTAATATTCTGAAATTGTAAAGTTGTGCTTCTTCAAAAGCAACAACACGATATTTTTTCTAAAATATTGATATGTACAAATTTATGCTTCTTCAAAAAGAGTCATATAATATTCGCTTAATTAAGTTAATGATTCTTCAAGAGCAACAACATAATATTTTTTATAATATTTTCTATACTTTGTGTTTCTTCATAAACAACAATATCATTTTCTTTTAAAATATTGATATTTATAATGTTATACTTCTTGATGAGTATTAATACAATATATTATAAAATAATAGATCTTATAAAACTACGCTATTTGATAACAAGTAATATTCGACCGAAATATTAATATAATATTGTGCTACTTCAAGAGCAACAACAAATTATTTTAAAATGTTAACTTTATTCAAGTAAAGATTTATTCTTCATGAACAATATTATATATTATAAAATTAGGCTATTCATGAGCAATTAATATTCTACCGGAATATTAATATAATATAAAGTTTTTCTTATTCTAAAGCAACAATAAAATATTCTTCTAGAATATTTATATGTTAGGTTGTGACATACAATACAATATTCTTCTAGAATATTGATAGAATTGTAAAATTGTGTTTTTTCAGGAAAAACACAATTAAAACAAATAAACAAATCTTATTGGCTTCTCATAATAATTTCATGCTAACTTTTATTCATAACTACGTATGAAAAAATAGATAGAAAATAATATAATAGTTAATTGAACAGTAAAAACTACTCCTACTTCAAGAGTAATAGTTCAATATTCTTCTAGAATATTTATATTGTAATAACATGCTCTTCAAGAGCAATTAATATTTTGTCGAATATTATAACGTTGTACTTATTCGGGAGCTACAATAAATCATTATTTTGATGTAAATATTTGCTCTCAAGAGTAATATTATAATATTCTTATATAATATTATATCTTATAAAATTAGACTCTTCGAGAGCAATTAATATTCTTTAGAATATTAATATAATCTAAAATTGTGCTACTTACGGAGCAACAAAATATTCTTATATAAGATATTATATTTATTAAATTACGCTCTTGGGAGCAATAACTTAATAATAAATCTAAAAATTATGCTCTTCGTAAGCAAGTGTATTCTCTTGAAATATTAATATAATATAAGTTAAACTTCTTCCTCGAAGACCAACGAAATATTCTTCGTGAATATTAATTTGTATAAATTGATATTTTTAGGAATACTAACACAATATTATTTTTAAGTATTGATATATAATAATTAATAATATTTGAACAATATCAATACTGAAAAATATATAATCAAAGATGATATCAAATAGAGTACTGACCTTTGTTCATGACAGAAAGTAAAATCGCTTTGTTAACTCAATTGACTTCATCTCCATATACGCAATTTAAACTTTACTTCTATTCATGTAGTAATTTCTCTCGAATGAACCGTGGATCTTAATTGTAGCTGTTGGATTTCAAGAACAATGGGTTTTGAACGTTTTTTTTTCAAATTTCATGATGATCGGACAACGGAGAATTGAGATATCAATATTTGATTTCAATTGTGCAGATTGTCCAAATTCTTCCAACGAATTCAAACTTCGTTTATGTTCACGCATAGATTTCTCGATAATTAACCGCTGGATTTTAAGAACGAGTGAGTTTTGAAGTTAATGTCCAAATTTCACAACGATTGGACCTAGGGGTGGTAAAAAACTCGTCGGCTCGGCTCGTAAAAGCTCGACCCGGCTTAGGCTCGTGCTCGGGCTCGTCGAGCTACGAGCACGAGCTAGGGCCGAGCTCGAAAAAAAGAGCAAAAAGCAGTCGGCTCGTTGGGCTCGTGTGAAATAGCCCACGAGCCCACGAGCGAGGATGAGCCACGAGCACCTTTCGGCTCGTGGCTCGTCCCAACGGTCACGAAATCGTGATCGTTGGATGATCATCCAACGGTCACATTTGTGACCGTTAATAACAACCATTTTTGTTTTTGTTTTTGTTTTTTTTTTTTTTTACTTTCAATATTTTCCTATAAATACCCATTTTCTAAACTCATTTTTTTCACACTTCAATCTCTTATCTCTCATTCAATTATATACTCAATCCATTAACAATTCTCAAATTACATTCTCTCAATATTAGTGTTCTAATTTATATCTAGTATCTTATTATCTAGATATTACTCTATATAATTTTCTACTTCTACTAATTCTCTACATTTCTATTTTCTAGTTTCTACGTTCTAGTTCTACTACATCTTCATCTTCTCCTATTTTCTTTATTCTATTATTCCAAATGGCATACGACCGAAGTGATGATGATTTTAGTGGTCTTAATCACATTCCAACTCTAGATGATATTATTGATCAGTTTGGTGGTAGCACTGATCCAATTAATTTGGAAGACGTTCATGATGACGCCAATACACAAACTACTATTGGCTCTAGCACTAAACGAAAAGCCACCAAACAAAAGGTTATATGCTAGCAGCATTTTCAGTTGGTGCCGACTGGTAAACTAGTGAACGGAGTTCCTGAGTTCAAAGCACAGTGTAAACACTGTCAGGAGAAATTTGCTTGGCACAAAGGGATAGGCACGACCCATCTAAACAGACACTTAAAAAGTGTCAATACAAACATGGAGGTTTGGATACAAATCAGGCACAACTCCATTTTGGATCTCCGGGAGCCGGGTCAAGTAGTCCCGTTCTTAACAACTGGATATACTCACAAGAACTCATGCGACACGAAGGACTGCCGGAATTGATAGCAAATGTCGGATTTCCACTATGCTTGGTGGACAATCCTCATTGGACGTCATTCGTCCAAAAATATCTACAACCAAGGTACGTTAGTATTTCTAGAAATACACTTCGTAAAGATACTATTGTTAGATATAGTACTAAGAAATAAGCTATTATTAATGATATTAATAATTATAATGGTGTTGTATCTTTTACATCAGACTTATGGACAGGTTGTAACCAAAAAGGATACATGGTTACAACTGCACATTATATTGATAATAGTTGGTTAATGCATAAAAAAGTGATAGCATTTAAACAAATAGACTATCCTCATAATGAAAATAATATTTATCAAGTTTTATTAGGTGTGTTACATGAATTTAAATGTGATTCTAAGGCTTGTAGTTTTACATTTGATAATGCATGCCCAAATAATATAGTAATTGAAAAATTAATGCAACACTTGTAATCCACAATTTGATGGTATTTTATTTCATATCCGTTGTGTGTGTCATGTGTTTAATTTAATTGTACAAGATGGATTAAAATTTATACAACTTCAATTAGAAAAAATTAGATATACTATTAATTTTATTTCGGTTTCACCATCAAAAAAACAAGTTTTTGCTGCTCTATGTACAGAAAATGGGCTGCAATCAAAATGTTTTGCAACTGATGTTGCCAATAGGTGGAATTCAACATATCTTATGTTTGAATTGTGTGAAGGTTATGAAGATTGCATTGCTGTCTATTATAATGGCCGACACTCACACGGCTCAGAATATGATTTACAATTACATGATTGGAAAATATGTGGTCATGTTAGAAAATTTTTAAAAGTTTTTTACGACGCAACAAATGCATGTTATGGTGTTTATTACCCAACTACTCCACTTGTTTTAAATCATTTCTATTATATTGCTAACAATTTTAATAGGTATAAAAATTTTGCTCTTTTTACTAGTATTATAGATGTTATGGAAGCTAAATTTAGGAAATATTGAAAACAATTGCCTATGTTATTTCTATTAGCATGTATCATGGATCCTCGACTTAACTTAGAGAGTACAAAAGTCACAATAATGGCAATTTCAGATAAATTAACTTATGAAAATCCAGTCACGTGTGCTAATTTAGAACAAACTTTATGTTCTATGTATGAGGTCTATGTTGAAAAGGCCGGTACAAACGTTGTACGACCCCATAATCCAACATATACTTCGTCATCAACTGATGACATTGACTTATGGAGTTACGTCAGTACACATAGGACCACTCAAGGTCAACAATTAGTTGGTTCTTCTTCTAGTTCTTTCCTTCCCCGTTCTAATGATATACTTGTAGAGTTAGGTAGGTATTTTGTGCATGATATGCTTAGTATGTTAGATGACATGGAGAGAAAAACTTTGATATACTTAAATGGCGGAGACAACATCAACGTAGTTACCCAATTCTTTCCGAAATGGCACGAGATCTACTAACACATCCGGTCTCAACTGTAGTATCGAGGTGCATTTAGTATAAGTGGCGGGGTTTTATCTGATATCGTGTCAAGACTCAAAGGCGACATTTTAGAAAGTTTATTGTGTCTAAAAGATTAGGATGATGTCGAACTTGAATTCAAGATAAAGTTGATGAGAATAATGTCCGAAGAACTTGAAAATTTGAATATGGACTAATCATATTCGTAGTAAGTATTATTTTGCATTAATATTTCTGTATTTGAAGAATTTTCATTAATTTAATAAAAAATTGTACACGTAACATCTTGTTCGTGTACAATTTTAACTCCGCCTACTTTTAAAGTAGTCGGTCCAAAGCCCGAAAAAAGGAGGAAGGTTTTAAATCTTACATTTTTAACATAAAGGATTTTCGATATGGTATTTCTTTTTTATTTTCAAATTTTAAAAAATGTAAAACACAAAAAAAGAGGTGGGTTTTAAATCTTTAATTTTTTACATAAAGGATTTTGTATTTCTAATTTCCTTTTATTTTCAAATTTCTTTTTTATTTTCAAATTCAAAACAAAAAAAAAAAACAAAAACATAACAAAGAGTCAAAGATGAGGATTTTAAAAAACATAATAATTATGAGGATTCAATAAAGTTTTTAAGATAAAGATAAAGATAAAGATAAATGATTCATTTTAAATATTTACATTTTTTTCTTTAACAAAATAGAGAGAAGGATTTATTTTCAAATTTAGAAAAACAAAAAACAAAAAACAAAAAAGGAGGGCCGAGCTGGCTAGTTCGGCCCACGAGCCCGTGGGTCGAACCGAGCCACTCGTCTCCAGACGAGCCGAGCTTGGCTCATCCCCATGGACGAGCCGAACTCGTGTTTTATGCCGGCTCATTGACATGCCTAATCGGACCATGAAATGTTGAGATATCATTGTTTGATCATAGATCGCGGTCGCCCAAATTCTCTGAATTTTCTAACCAAACTCTTGGGTTTTCTCTATTTTAGATGAGCTCTATCGTGCTTTGGTAACGTGTTATGAAACTAGAAAAGTAGAGAGAAAAGAGAGAAGAGAATAGAAAGAGTCTATACTCAAGTCCATTAATTTACTATAACAATGACCCTTATTTATATGGTTCCAAAAGGAGTTACAACTTGATTAGAATACACTCTTCCGGAATAAGTAGATAACTACATAGACATCTAGATATAACTAAATAGTCATTCATCATTATCTATAATTTTACAACAAAATCTAAATTTTGCAGAGTCAACATGTCTAATTAAGAGCATTTCCAATACAATCGTAGATTGCAAATAGAATTCTACTACATAAGTAAAATAGACAATGTATAAAAATATTCCTCTCAATACAAGTTGCATGCACTCGTGAAAAAATAGATAATATTTAACATTCTATCTAGTTTCAGACGCACCGTTAGAGATGCTGACTCATCAATATTTAAATTTTGTATGTAGATTTAAATTTTCTACACATATTTAAATGTAATATAGTATTTATTTTAATAAAATAAAATTCATCTAAATAACAATACATAAAATGTATTAGAGATGCTCTAACAGAGCTGAATTTAGACGAAACTCTAGATATTATCTATTTTTTTTATCACGTCAGCTTGGTAGACCCTTTGACAGCTGCATTGAAGAAGAATTTTTTAGACATTATTTACTTTGCTTGTGGGAAAAAAATGTACCAATATACGATTGCATTGTGAATGCTCTTATATTTGTTGATTTTGATTAATAGATGGTTTTGTACTTGAAATATAGTTTACATATGTAACAATTGGGAAATTTCACTTTTCGTCCTCAACTTTTACGAAATGTAACAAATTTTAATTATTTTGCAAAATTTGTCATTTCTTCTATTTTGACCATTAAACGATTTAATTTTGCTTCCTTTTTAAACAAATAAAAATAAAACCTTCCATTTTGACTATTAAATAATGAATAAGAATGTCTCACAACTTTTCAAAAGTATACATAAATCTTACTTAAAACAACTTAATACATATTTTTTTAAAAAAGTAAATGTTTTATCTTTCACAGCGAAGCTCGCCCCACTTCGCCCTATTTTACACCCACTCGCAGCCAAACACCACATTCACAAATGCAATTACGTCGACGACAAACTTTAAGATTCAACAGAAGGATTGCCCCAACAGAAATAAGGTAATAAGTTTGTCCAAAACACCTGGGATCGAGTCTCATTAAAGCCGACAAACTTTGGAGTTCAGATTTAATAAGATTTCCCAATTGAATACTTCACTCCACTCAACAATTCAAGTGTCTTGCCTTCAAAAATATTCACAATGCCCTCTTTTTAGGATTTTTCTTGTTAATACCAGGCAAAAATTTTGACTACCAATTTTGTGTGTTGTCTTTTTTGGTTTTTATTTTTTATTTTTCCATTGTTCGTGGATTGAAATATCGAAAGAAAATATAAACGTAGGATTTTCTTTTAACTCCTTTTTAGAGTGAGATTCCATTTAAAACTCTTTTTCATTGGATAGAAGATCTCATATACTATCTTTGTTCTCTAGTTTAAAACTCTTTTAACTAACAAGAGTATCCTTGTATTTATCCTTATTATTATTGTTGTCGATTTTAATTCTACAAGTAGATGAATCGTTAATAAGTAATAAAGTGATGTGTAAAGTGTCGGACTCACGAGGACTAGCTACCAATTAACCTATTAATTTATACTTCGAATTTTAACAATGTAAAGACACGGAATCGTTTATGATTTCAATTCTAAAATTATTCTATTTATGTTTAATTAAATCTAAATTATCAAGCAATCAAAATATATTATTGAGAATGAATTAGAGTTTTACTAACACTAGGATTTGCGAATCTATTTACACTTTCCTTAATCAAATATCCATTAATCGCTTTAGCTTATAATTACCATATATTAAAAATCGATGATCCTAATATAATCAAAAACCTCTATCGATGGTAAATTAATTCTATATTGATATGCGAACTTAATTATTTTTAATTAAATTTTGAACATATAATATGCATTAAAATATCAAGAACACCTAAACGAATTTCATAAGGCATAATAGTATTTTCTATCTATTATTGGACCATATGCTATTCAATATCATGTGCTTATCTAGATTGAATCTCTCGACTTCAATAAAGATCACATGATTTCGCCCAAGAGGAAAAAAAGAGAAAAGTAAATACAACCCGTGATTTCGCCCAAGAATCTTCAATTCGTTACTTGATCTTCGATTATTTTCTTGTATTTTTCTTCCCAAAATTCACCTCCCGCAATTTGTCTCTGTTCTGCCTTTTATATCCTTCCATTTGACCATTCGAAATGTGTTTTAACTTATTGTTTTATCCTCGATTGAACAGAGTTCTGTTTGGATCAGAAGACAACGCAACAGCTGCTTGTTAATACCATGCGATCGCATGGTTCAAAAACCATGCTATCGCATGATTTTGTCCATTTACGTTCTGTATAAGAAAAGCATGTCTTGTGATCGTAGCTTGGAATAACCATGCAATCGCATGGTTATTTTGGATAGATTCCTTGGATTTCTTTTTTTGATATTTGCAAGTCAAGCACCTCAAGTTTCTTTGTCTTTGTAATTAAGTCTCATTCTCTTCTGTTTGCTCTCTTTGCCTTAAATCGACACTTGAATTTGATTTTTTTTTAAATGTTAATAAAACAGTGCGCCATTATACTGAAAATATGTAAGAGTACTCATAATCGTCTATTTTTGTGAGCTCTAATAAATATAAAATTGTACTTATCAATTATCTTCTAGTTTAATTCAGGTTTATTGCAATAATGTCATTCAAACGCATTACAATTAACCTCAGAAGAAAAAAAGAATTTCAAGTGAGACCCTTTACCAATACAATTTGTGCTAATTGATCCTTACACCAAACTATTATTCCACGTGAACTATTGGACTTGGATTAAAGTCACTGTCAAGTCCTATTTCACGTAACCTTTTCATTTCCTAATTTTCCTAATTTAATACTATTAATTAGAGGTAGCAAAATGGGACGGTCTAACGGGCTAGTCCAAATAATCTGGATTTCGAGTCCAGCCAGCCCAAATACAAACTAGGCATATTTGGCCCAGTGCAAGTAGTCCACCGAGCCAATCGAGCTCATGTTGAACACGTCTAATTATTTTGGGATGACTCGATAAAAATATTGGTCGAACCCCGCCCCCTGAAATCGGCAACAGCCAGAGGGGAAAACTAGGGGGAGGTTTAATTCTGCCCCTCCGATTTGTGGGGTGGCGTGGGAGGTTTAAAACACCGATTTGGTGACTGGGCAACTAATGAATTCGTTTTCTTAGTTTGGGCCTAATGCCCAACTTCATCATTGCCCAGAACATTGTTGGCATTACAACCAAAAAAATGAAGTCAAAAAAATAATTTTAAAACATTTTTTTATTTACAAAACAAAAACTATTTTATAAATATTGCAAGAAGTCCAATTCATTAAGAAAATCACTAGAATATACTTTGTTGTATTCGAGAATAGTGGATTCCTTGCTAGACATTGTTAATATTAATGAATTGTACGAAATGAAAAAAAGAACAAAAAGAAAAACACACAAATTTACGTAATTTGACAGTAGGCCTATTCCATAGGCACGAATCAACTATTTTTCATTATATGAAAATAATAAGATTACAGCATATGCGTAGATATTAACTCTAGTCCATATAAGATATTAGAAAATTTTCAAAAATATCGTACCGTTCCATTCGTTTGATGTGCTCCGCTCCACTCACTCTAGTATCAACCTACTTCCGATATATATACATATGTTCTAATCGATATGAAGATATATAGAAATAAAAAAAGTCACTCATATCGAAAAATAATTAATTGATTTTAATTGAACTACTCTTAATCTTCGATCGTGATTGATTCACTTATTGAACCAGTACATGTACAAATTACGTTGTACCCACTTATTTATTTAAGGTCACAGATGTAGCCGTACAACCTGTCCAAAAATAATTTATTAATTTCAATGTCTAGATCTAATTTCAGATTACGAGACATTTAAAAATCATTACCCTGCTAAGGGTTCATAAATCAATTGCACGATTTTTAAACATTGTCATCCAAATAAATATTAAATATTATATCACATATAACAATTAAACAACAAATAACCATAAATAATGTATACTGAATTAATTAATTCTGTAGATAAATTCAACATTGATTTTTTATGAAAACATTTGTAACACTATCCACAGTCCACACAGTTTAAGATTATCACGTTGTAGTTAAATGATGTTTTTAAAAGTTTAAACGATCAAAGACTATTTGTGACAATAGCGCTCTCACCCACCTATCCCCATAAAGCTCAATCAAAAGAGTTTTGCCCTTCATGACAAGGCTTTTGTTGACGTCTCGAATCAAGCTTTTATTGCAACACTTTTTTGGCCCCTTCAAAAAGGAATGCGGGCAGGGTAGAGTTTGGCAGATGGTTCAATCATACTTCGGTCTTTTTCTGAAAGAGTTTTTTATGTGCTACTTGTTTTAAAGTAGAAACAGAATAAATTTATTTATTTAAATTATATTTTTACAGACTTGTCACTTGAAGATCAAATTTATTTTATCAAATGTATGTTACATGTTCAACATCTTGAATTTTAGTGTCCTCTGAATTTAGTACCTTATTCCGCAATGGTGACTCCATTGTTTCAATTTTTCTTCGATTCAAGATAAATATTCTACTCTCTCCGTCTCAAATATATAGAAGCTGATTGGGTTTTTCACACGGATTAAGAATGTTATTGAAAAAGTAAATTTTACCAATAGTTTTCCTAATTTATCCTTATTTAATGAGTATTATTTAAAAATAATGATTATTCCTAATTCACTTTCAATTCTCAAATATCTCAAATATCTATGAATTGAGTGAACACATTAATTAATTCTCCATTGACTCCATGCCTATATCATAAACCAAAGCTCCTAATGTGTAGAAAGCATTAAATATTTGAAATTTTCAAGCATTGAATAATAAATATGGATAAATTATGATTGTACAATTTCAAGATTAAGTTGAAAAAATAGTTATAAATAAGCAAATTAAATAAGGGCATTTTGGTAAAGGAACAAAAAAAAAAAAAAAACTCAAAATAGAAACAAGCCTATATATTTGGGACAAGAAAAAAAAAAAATATAGCATATATATTTGGGACGGAGGAAGTAACAAAATTACTATCTTGTGGGAACATATTAAAAGTACATAATCACATTCAACATACTCCAAATTCCAAACACATTTAAATCCTCTAGTTGAAGATTAGCGGGGTTGTTGAAACTGATAATTGTTTATTCCTATGGTATCTCCTATAGTCTAAGATTCATTGCAATCAATTTATATTTTCGTCGTGTTCATTAGGGATGGCAAAACCCCGTCCCGACCCGCCCCGCCCGATTACTAAGCGGGGAGGGGCGGGATCATGGTCCCCGCCCGCCTTACCCGAACCCGCCCGAATGATTTATTTTATTTTATTTTTATATTTTAAAATTTAAATTGTATGTAAAAAAAAAAAAAAAAAAATTAATTAATTAAACTAAATGAAAATTTTTCATACTACAAGAAAACCACTGCCCCGAACCCGCCTTTTGCATCCCCTAGTGTTCATATATGTTGTACTAAAGAAAACATAAATTTTTATTTTATTATTTTTTGCAAGTGCTGCTATCACAAAAAATGATAGTTATATTTAGGAAACAATTGCCAAGAAGTTGTTGATATCAATATAGAACAAATCTTTTTTTTTTTTTTTTTTTGATACCCATCAAGTGTCAAATACTTGTCTCGATCAATTTTATGATTTGTTTGATGATTGTAAGTTCATAATATGTATTTGTTGAATGTGTTTTTGTTTGAATAATTTGTGTGCTATTAAATAAGTCACCAAAAAAAGTTATTAAAGGTTATCCAACTACAAGTTTTCATATTTGACTTAAATTTTCAAATAATGAGGAGCAATGTTATGGATGATTTTTTTTTATCTCATGTCACAATGAGACTCAAACTAGAACATTGTAGTCACTACTTCAATTTTCTATTGACTACCATTGACAAATGGAACAAGTATTCAATCATTGCGTCTAAAATTTAAACTATAAGACGCTAAAATAATTATGCTATTTGTTAAAATATATGTTAGAATATTAATAATATTTTGTAGGGTAGTTTTAGTAACTTTTTATTAATTTTATTATATATAGTAATTGTAACTCTAAAACTTAATAAATCGTTTTGCTTAATAATAAGTCGTTCTCCTTTCTCTCTATTTGTTCTTGTTTTCTTAGTTTGATTTATATTATTGTTTGAACTTTTACATGCCATCAGAGCAAGTTTGATCCGACTTGATTTAAACTTGAAATTGCTTCCGTTTTTAGCGAGTGGCCTTGTGCCACTCGTTTGGCCAAGTCTTTTTTTTTTTTTTTATATATTGTTATCCGATTAAGTTTTATTTTTAGAGTCTTCTTGTAGGTTCGTCGAGTTGTTTTGGTCTAGACTGATTAGAGTATTTGGACCATTTGGTTTGTTTGGGAGTATTTATGTCTAAGTAACTTTGGATTTTAGAATTTAGAATTTGTTCAGTTGTTCTGTTCTGGAATTTAGTTGGTTTTGCATCCAGGTGATAATATGAAATTTATTTAGTTTTGTTGATCTGGGATTCGGTATTTGGTATTTGCATCTAGTGATTTGAATTTGGAATTTGCATCCAAATAACCTAGATTTGCAATTTGGTATTTGCATCCACTAAGGATTTGCAATTTGGTCCAGTAACCTGAAATTTGGTTGGTTTTGTTTTCGATTAATTTGGAATTTATTATTTGATATTTAGTCAAGTAATCTGGAATTTGATCCAGTTAATTTAAAATTTGATATTTGGTCCACTAACCTGAAATTTAGACCAGTTAATTTGGAATTTGATATTTGGTCAAGTTAATCTAAATTTTAGTTTTAGAAGTTTGCATTCTTTTGATTTGATTACTTATAATTTGGAATTTGATATTTGGTCAAGTTAATATGGAATGTTAGTTTTAGAAGTTTGCATTCTTTTGATTTGATTACTTTGATATGTTCGGATTGATGTTATGGATTTTGTAATGAAGTTGCGAACCCACTCATGAGCACATGAAACATATTGAAATTGACTATCATCTTGTTCGTCGCCATCTTCAGCTTGGTACTATTTCCTTACCATTTGTTTCTTCATCGTTGCATTTTGATTACTTTTTCATATAGTCACATCCGGTCCATCGTGTTCGTTTATTGCTTGACAAACTCTCACTACTTCTTGCTATCGCAACGTTAATTTGAATGGAGATATTAGAATATATGTTAGAATATTAATATTATTGTGTAGGCTATTTTGTGTAGGGTAGTTTAATAACTTTCCATTAGTTTTATTATATACTAGTGTTGTACCCGTGTGATGCATGGGAGGTGTAATCACAAAAAATAATTTCAATATGTATCTATGAAAGTTAATTAGTTATAATAAAATCAAACACTAAATCTTAATTGGAATTAAACCCATGCATACATTGACCAAAATGAAGATATGATTAATTAATTAAAACGCGTCGAAAAATTAATTTTTGCAATAATAACAAAACTTAATTTTTTGCAATAATAATTGTGCATCGAAAAATTAATTTTTGCAATAATAACAAAACTTTGAAAATATGAATTTTGACTTATTTTTCTTTCACTTTGTATTGATTGTCTTCCATAATAATTTTAAAAATACAATATCTTAAATGTGATATCTTAAATCTTAATTAGCATTCAAAAACCCATGCATATTTTAACCAAAATAAATATAAGATTAATTAATTATTAAATAATTAAATTAAATTATTTAGGTATTTAAAATATGGATAATTAAATTAAAATGCATTGAAAAATTATTTTTTTGTAATAATAATTAAATTAAAGTGCATTTAAAAATATAGATTTGGACTTATTTTTTTTTTCAATGTGCATTAATTGTTTTCCATAATAATTTTGAAAATAATATTGAAAATGCGATTTCTTAAATCTTAATTAGTATTGGAAAATCCATTCATATTTTTTACTAAAACAAAGATAAGATTAATTAATTAAATTAATTAAATATTTTAAACATAGATAATTAAATTAAAACATATTAGATAATTAATTTTTGTAATGATAACAAAACTAAATTAGTTTTTACAATGATAACTAAATTAGTAGGTAGATGGAGGGTGTGGCGACAACGAAATTTTTTCTAATTTTTTTTTCTTTATATTCTGTCCAGTAGGGTATTAGGAACTAGATAAAAGGATATCAGTACCTTCATACGCAGAAAGCATATTAGTTCTTTAGTTTGTTTAGAAACCAGAGTGAATCATATTTGTGATAGTTTTTGACATTTTCTTTTTAGGAAAAATAGTTATAAATAATCAGAGACTACAACTGTAGGTTGCCCTTTCTCTTTTGCTTCGGATTCATCTTATCTTTGGTACGTAAAATGGATATACTTAATAAAAGTAAAAGCCAAAGATTAAGACATGATAAATAGACATAGCGGAAGAGAAAAATAGGTAGATCTCATCTTTTGATTCATTTCACCTTCCATACCATAGATCGTTACATAAAACGTGGGCTTAAGTAAAGAGTAGAAAGGCATTACTTACAACTTTGTTCTAACATGGCTCATGACAAATCATTATGTCTCGTCTCTGGCCCATAATCTCTAAGCCCGTAATATTTTAACAAAATGAAGGTTCTTATATTTAAAAGACGAGTTCAATAAGCTATTATATTTCATAAAATCAGGTTGTAAGATACTCTATAGTCCAATAGTCATTTACGTCCTCAACAAAGTAAGTGATTTCATATTTTGTAGCCCGTAGATGGGGATTGGAGGACCATACATCTATCTTGGTGATCAAATGGTATTCTTGGCCATCCGAAGCTACTTCCCACATTTGCCCCATGACTTCATAGATATCTCAATCCATTTCCTTCAAAAGTCATAAAACGACTATGAATGGTGACATTCAATGAGTAAAATACGGTGCATGTGTGGTATTGCACATAGATATATCTTTTATCTTTCTTAGGACCATTCCCTAAGCAATATTTGTATACCGATGTTCAAATAAACATTCTTTGTGCATAAGCACGATGACCAAACTTCTTTGGACCCTTACTGTCCTTCTATGGGCTACTTTTGCCATTGGCCATAGTTGATCAATTCTTGGAACCCTTACCGTCCCAATATAGACTACTGTTGTCCTTGGCCGTTCTTTAATCGGACCTCATGTCCTCATATGGGTCACTCTAACCTCTTAGCCAAAGTTGAATCAACTCCTTTCTTGGGACCCTTACTCGTTCTCTATGAGCTACTATTGCCCCTGTGGTGTACAAATAGGATTGAGAAAACTTATTGTATTATGACATAACTTGTTTTTGTTTACATATAAACTTTGTTTTCTTATCTCAAGTTGAGCATATATAACACAAAATAACTTTCACATTCTCATTCTCATTCTTCTTTCTTGTTGCATAAATGGAAAATATGCTTAAGATGCTCATAATATCTCATAAATCTCATCAACATAAGTCATTTGGAGCACATAAGAGCACATATAATTTATGCACATGTATATATATATATATATATATATATATATATATATATATATATATATATATATATATATATATATATATAATATACTATTGTATTGCACATAAGATAAATAACGTAAGTTACTCACAACATTTCATATCTTTACTTGAATCAATCTCATCAAATGAAGTATTTTGGAGCACATTAAATTTATGAAATATGTACTTATTGTATTGCACATAAGACATATAACGTAATTTACTCACTGCTTGATGTGGTTAGCCTTGATCCACCTGAAATAAAAGATTCTATACATCACAATCTTATAGGAGATGAATGTTTCTTAAATCTGTAAATAAGAGTATCAGGACCGTGCAGAAAACTGGTCTCAGGTATTCATGGTGTAGAGATTTTGGGATATTGATACTCTATCGTAGAATGTAAATACAGGGTACCAATACCTTTCGGGGCAGAGAGGTGTTTAAAGTATTTTATTTTGAAACTAAGTTTTCGGCCCTTGAGATCTGACATTCTCCACCATGAAACCTGAGGTTCTTGGTCCACCTATGCTACTGCCCGATTTGGGGCCTTGAGGCTCGGGTTTGGAGATTTTTCTATTAAATTAGAGAACCTCTACACCAAGCTTTTCATTAAGCTATTACTCACCTATTCTATTTGATATATTTTCTCTTTATTTGAGGGTTCTTTCTTTCTTCTTTAGTGTTGGAGAGTGTGTGAAAGTGTTATGAAGATTTTAGAGAAGAAAGGGGTATGTTGTGGCTTTAATTGGAGGGGTATTTATAGGAAGAAATTAACACCCTCTTCATGATTGCATCTATCCCCATTGTGACATATGAAAAGTTGGAGAGATTTGCTTAAGATTTCCTTGTTGGCCTTCATTTAATGCATTCCCCATCTGCCCATAGTTTTGAAGAGAATAAAGACATTAGGAATAGCTTCTAGGATAGTTATTACAGAAACCCCAATTGTTGGTAGATTTCTAGACCCATTTTGGGTCGGGTTTTGAAGGTTGAAGCATGCTCATTTTTCGACGTCTCTTATACCATCTCGAAGATCTCACCGGGACCTTCACAACGCATTTTGACTCGTAGAAAACGGACCACCACAGAAATTAAAACACATGGCTACCCGAACATGTTTTGCTGGAAATTCTAAATTGTTTTCCAGATTTCGAACTTTATGGAATATTTTTGGTATAAATTTTCGAGGTTGATTTTATAGTCGAATGTAGGTGTATTTGGTACCATTTTAAATGTCTCGTTGTGTACTTAGCAATTTGACCAATATGTAATGCATATGATCGCACCAAAGATGGCTGCTTGACTTATCCAAAAAGGCTTAAAAACTATACTTTTTCAACTTTTTGGGTTCCCATCGAACTTTTCACTTTTAACCAATCAAGCCCTAATAAGAACTATTAATTCTCAAATTAATTCATATTAGTCCATTCATAATTTATTAAATCTGATTTTTTCCTTTTTATTATTCGGATTTAAATTAAATTTCAAATGTTAAGACTTTTGAGGCATTTTTCGGGATGACGCAAATAAATTTTTCGTTTCATTCTATTTTTCGATTTAAAATAAATTTATTCTATGTTTCGATTTAAAATTTCAACCCACAACTTACAACCACTTTTTATCCACACATTAAAACTATGAATTTTTTAGGTTGTTATAGAGGGACTCCAGTTGGAAAAATAAAAAATTCGGCGGCTATTAAATATAGTATTATGAATGAAATTTAATGGCTATTAAAAAAATCAATTTCCAAAAACTAGGAAAAAAACAGAAATTCTAAATAGGAAAGTACTTTGGGTGGGAAAATAGATTTTAACGACAACATTTATATATATATATATATATATATATATATATATATATATATAGTAATTGTAACCCTAAAATCTAATTAATCATTTTGCTTAATAATAAGTCGTTCTCATTTCTCCCTATTTGTTTTTCTTTTCTTAGTTTAATTTATATTATTACTAGAACTTTCATAGTATTAACGCAATGGATTGATTCCACATGCTCTCTCACAAATCGGTCAACTTTATTTTGTAATCAAATATGTAACATCCGAAATTTTATAAATGAGTAACGATTATAGTGAGCTCAGAAATTTTACCGTTTTTTCTTGTCAATACCTTACTATTTCACGCACTTTTTGGGATCAACAAAAACTCAGCCTCTAAAACTTTCTTTTTAGAGTATCTTCAAAGAATTAAATGGATTGCAGTATATGTAGTTGATAAGTTGAAACTTGCTTTCTACGTAATATTGAAGTCTAACGAATAGACAGTCTAAAATTAGTCACCAATATCTTCTAACTACAATCCAATACTAGTGCATGCATGCCTCTTATCAATCCTGAAATAAAAATAACTAAAATAGAGAAGAAGAGACAGAAAATCAAATACTCTAAAAATATAAACAAAATCAAATAAATTCCTGAGTCAGCATGGCTACTAGAGTCTCTCTAGACAGATCTCTAGAGATGCAATATCCTTTTTTTTACCACACTAGTTTGACAAAGTCCTTGCCAGATATGGATAATTTTTTTTTTTTTAAATAGTCTATTTCGTCTGTGGCTAATCTTGTAATCCACGTTAGCATTGGAGATTCTCTCATCTTTAAACTTTTGCATCTTACATCCAAAGGCTTTCCTCACAAGAAATAGTATTTTTTGTTCTTCTGTTGTTTCTTTCATATCATTGTCATAACATTGTTCTCTGCTAAATCAAACTAGCAGAAGACGATGATGTCAATGACTATGGTACTATTATTTCTTCTTCTCTTCATTATTGGCCTAATTTGTACAGTTCCCAACCCCACAAGAAAGAAGTTTGTTGCATGGAATATCCCACTTTTCATTCACAAAACTCCTTCAACCAGCAGCAGATCCATGTCTGAGAACAAGCTCAAGATCAGTTGTACAAGCAATAATCTTGAGCTCAAAAATATCTTTGCTACCTTCGACAAGAACCACGACGGATTCATAACGAAGAAAGAGCTCGAAGAATCACTCAAGAGTATTGGAATTTCTGCTACAGAGAAAGATGTTGTAGAAATGGTTGAAAATGTTGATTCCAATGGAGATGGCTTAATTGACTTCGACGAGTTCTGCAAGCTTTTCAACTCCGTGTCGAGTAGAGATGAAGAGGAAGATGAAGACAGGGATATTGGGGATTGGAAAGAGGCTTTTGATGTATTTGATGGAAATAAAGATGGGGTGATAACAGTGGAAGAATTAGGTTTGGTGTTGTCTTCTTTAGGGTTTACACAAGGTAACAAGTTAGAAGATTGTAAGGAGATGATTATGAAGGTTGACATGGATGGAGATGGCATGGTTAATTTTGTTGAGTTCAAGAAAATGATGAAAACTGGTACAAGGCTTGTTCCACTTTCTCAAGCCACACACTCGACTCGACAAAACTAGACATGATTATGAAAAGAAAAAAGCACATTAGTGGTTTTCAAGTTCATCTCAAAGGCACCAAACTTCAAGATTCTTATCTTGCAAACCCCCCACCCCCCCCCACCAACCCCATAATTAAAAGTTTTGTAACACCATTGAAGCTCTATCAGTGTTTTCATGAGTTGATTCATCTTTGATGTGCAATGCAACGACATTTGGTACACAATATTTGACAAGATTTTACTTTGTTACCGTGTACCAAATATTACGGATTTAACTCGTAGTTATTAAAATATTGGTATTTATAGATCCTAAATCTCAATATATTTGCAGTGTTTGGATTATAAAAGATTATAATGACAGAGTTGACTTTATTTTGTCTGTACTAATATTAGGAAAGTATGAATCTTGATGCTGTTAATCAGGCAACCATGATCTGAAATCAATCGTGATTTCATCAGTGTTACTAAGAAATAAATAAAACAGAATATAGTTTTTCTTTACATGAATGAGTTAAACTTTGGTGACAGAGCAGATTAGCCAAGCATTTATATTCTTTTTCTTAAAGAAAATAGCCTAAATTTAAAACAAATGAGCTCCAAAAATTGATGAATCCCAAAGATTATATATAATAGAACATGAACAGGAAATGTATAGAACTCTTGACGTCGATAGTTATCGACTACTACAAATTAAATTCTATTTTAAATAAATATAAAGTCGATGACATAAATCTTTTTCACAACTCTATTTAATTCATTATAAAATACTAGATCTTTAACACCGACAACATGCTATTTTAATTTTGATACATCCCTCTCTCTTCAAACCTTTGATTGAAGAGGTGTCCAAATGAATGGATCGGACTGAATGAGCCTGCCTACAATCAAGCCCAGTAAATGATGAAACCTCAACCCTAGGTCCCTAGGTGAGGAAGAAAGGGAAATCCTACCAATGTGAAAGAAATTACTAGAGTCTTGAGGTTTATATGGTCTTATTTCTAGATCTTCCATGAGTTTGAGTCTATCCACCATCTACATGCTTAAGAATTTAGTCCCATTGTGGGTTGAAGTGTTCCATCTAAAAATATGATTCGGACTAAATCCAGGCTGTCTTCCAAATCTTTAAGACAAGACCAGCCCATGAAACTACCAATATTGCAGGTCGGACTGGTCCAACTTTCATTTTTTATTTTTTATTTTTCATTTTTCTAGGCATTTAGTGAGATTTAAATTAAGTCATAAATAAAACAAATGAACAATATAGGAAATATTTGAAATTGTGCAAAAAAAATGTAAAAGAAAAACAAGTATTTATAGTCAAAATTTGATTTTTCTAAAAATAAAAAACATATTAGAATTTTGAAATAAATATGGAAATTGAAATATTTCAATTAATGGTGAATTGCTCTAAAAAAGTATGTCATATTAGAAGATCTCCAACGACTCTGCTCATTATTATACCATGTGGCAAGTAAAATAGAGCGACTTCCAAATTCATATAAGACAACGTTTATTGCATAGACGGTCAAATTATAAATTGCTCCAATGGATTCCGTCTAAATTTAATATTACCGCTTATGTGGCATTAAATTTTTCTTTTTAAATTGGCGTGTTTTCAATTTGTATTTTTCTTGTCGACTTTTTTTTAATAAAATCTTTAGATTGATTTAAATTTGTTGAGTCATTTCCATATCTGAAGTCGCCTAAGTTTAGACGGACTTCTGAAACAGTCTATTTTTAGTGTGCCGTCGCCTGAGACGGAGTCCTCGTCGATGCATTGGAGAGGTTTTTTATAACTCCGCCATATATATATCTTTATGTGGCGCGCCTAAAAAGCAATAGATTTTGAGTCGTTGGAGATCGCTCTACCTTCAAAATGCTTATTACCAAAAAAAACAAAGTGAAGAATGTCCACCATTTCTCCAATCTACAACTCCATTGGAGATGATCTTCTCTCTATTCTCCCATTTTGCTTGCCACATGTACAACAATCCACATATTTTCATTAGAAATGGTCAAAAAAGCTCAACATCTCAATTAATTTACTCATAGCTTTTAAATTTTTTAGTGACTAATTCTCATGGATTGTTGGACTACTGTTCATCAGAGTGAATCAACCCTTATACCAACCGACAAAGCCTGTTCATCAGAGTGAATCAACCCTTATACCGGCCTCAACTGAATGAGTTTCGATCTAATTTTTTAATACGGTGGGTCATCCCTTAAAAGTTTTGCAAAATAGTTTTCTCCACCAGGTCCTCAATTTATGCTCAATCAATGTCACTTCTGCTTAATGTCCATTGACATATATTTTAATTTCTAATCTTATTTACTTGAAAAAAAAAATTAATAAAATTCTAATCTTACCAATGCTAACATGCCCAAACATCAATCTTAACATCTTCAACTTCGTTAGAAGTGAATCCGCATTTTCACTATTTAATTATAGGGGTTAATTTCTAAGTTTCTTACTACTACATTTATTTAAGTCATAATAGTTTGTTTCACTAAGCTTAAATTATAATTTAAATTAATCAACATTCTTTTTATCCTCAGATTTCTTAAAATCTGTAACTTACTACCAACTTATTATTTACACATTTTATAAAACCTACAACTAATAAATACTTAAAAATAATTTCAACACTCCCAAACGTGCTAACCCCATCACCACCCAACCTGTGCCTCCCCTGATTCAATTTGCCATACCGTACCAAGAAAATGCTTGGTAAAGACAGAACTTTTTCTTCTCCATTGATGAAGAGAATAATAACATGTGAGAAGCCTAGAAAGAACATGGGCTATTTCGTTAAAGCAAAAGCTCTAATATCAAATCACCTCTGAGAATCATATCTTCTTCAACAGAATCACTCTACAACACATGCCTAGTTGGTGTAACTGTAATGATACTCGATTCTCCAACAAGACCATGTTCACAAACAACCGAAGTGAGGATACAAAGTTTCCAGACGGAAATGTGTAAACTTACTAAATGTGTTCCACCTTGCAATGGAAAAATGTAGCAAACAAGCAAGGATTAGAAGGGCACGATGCTCCAGGTTTACCTATTCTGTCTTGCAACTATTCACCTCTAATAATTGACTAAACTCCAAAATAGAGGAATACTTAAGTGTCTCCTGCTATGAACATAAATCCATTAATAATAATGCAAATGGAACTAAAAGATAGTTCAAACATGTCTCTGACTACCCATCAGCACACGCAAACAGCGTATTATCATCCACACTAGACATTCCAACTAAAGCTAGGCGCCCTAGTAAAAACCATTTAGGATATTATCGTTAATAGTATTAAAGTTGCCATGCCACACAGTTTATACCGGTACTAATACATATGAAAAGATAAAACTAAAACACATCAGGGTGAAAACGCCCAGGTACTGAGTTGCTTTGCTGAGCCTGCTTGAGGTGCATTGCAAGCGCATAATTATTGACCTGATGAAGATAAATGGTGATTAGCAGACCTCAAGGAAAGATTCCACTGAAAATTCATGTGATGACAGATTTTAGCATTTGGGTATTGGTGAGTAGCAAAGGTTGTGAATGTTCAGTTACTAAATTGCCAGGAAAAAATAGCATAACACAGTATTTTCTCAACCTAAAATACATGCAAAATACTTTCTTTAGACAATCTTTTCGTGCTTATTACAGAACCCTAACATAAGGTGAGTTCAAAAGCAGTCAACAGAAAAGCAACAGTAAGCTTAATGGAGTTTCAAAACTGCCCAGAAGAAAGTGCAGATTCCAAATATTGTCCGATAGATGACAGAGGATCTTTCAATGGAGGAAAAAAGGAGTGGCATTGAAAATATCCCTCATTTAAAAGAAACATTTTAAAAAAACTTAAAAAGATAATACGAAAACTGGTTTTCTCCAGTTAATATCTACGGTTTGTCTCTATACTCCCTCTGTACATCCAATAACCATAGCATCCGAGATTGCGGTTAACATTATCGGTAGATAGGACGATAAGTGTGAAACAAGGGTGGAGATGATATCAATTCGTGCTTTTTTATAAACCAAATTTGACTATTACAGCTACATCCCCTAGGCTGCATTAATTGAAGTCATTTTAAATTTGCATGAAATGCATCAAACTAGATTTAATCATCGGATACATATAATTCAATTAAGACAATGTTGAAATTATAAATTCTTCCATTCTCCTTTGAGAACTAAAGGATCAATTCCAATTTAAATGTCGGGTTTGATTCAAACTCCATGCTCTGAGAAATATGACCATATGAAAATAGGAAATTAACACTTGTTCGCTGAATGAGGGGAATTGAGTTAACTTGGAGTTTGACTTTTATAAGATGTGAAAACTCATGTCTCTGAACCATGGTTTAGGTGCAAGTTCAGTTTTGTCCAGTTCATCTGTTTAGCATTTACTAGGATTAGGGCAAGGAATGAGTCAATATAGAACATACATGTTCTAAGACTTTCAGTTAGTGAATCTGACCTCAAGAGTTCTCAGCTGCTCCTGGTATTGAGAAACCAGCTGCTTCAACTGATGCAACTCCTGGCCTCTTTCCTCAAACTCTTTCTGGCGCTCATGCTGGATGGAAACTGCTCGCTTTAAAATGGTGTTTTCCTGTATAAGTGCTTCCAGCTGTTGCTTTAGCGCTATGTTCTCCTACAAACATGGCACTCATGTAAATCAAAGAAAGTAGTAGCAGAACATTATTGGCATGTTTGGTAAGTTGGATAGTATTAAATAAGAAAAAGAAGTTAAAAAAAAATGTTGTCTATAATACCGTAATCTAAATCAAAATCGGATTCAGTGCAGAAGCTAAATGAGCAACCATTAACATAAAAGAACACACCTTCTGCACATTCTGAGCAGATGCAGTTGCATGTGCAAAAATGGACTTCTCCAGTACCTCGAGCGCTCGTGACACACGCATCTTAGCATCCTCTACATTTGATGCACTTATTACTTCTCTAACCAAGAGGTCCACCCACTCTGCACCATCCAAGGGGAGATTGCATCCAGCGGATGGTTCCTCACCAGTAGTCTCACCATTATTTGCCAATGTACCTGCTTTACAACATAAAGCATCATTTTGTGAAAAGACTGCAACAATGTTTCATGTTTATAATTGACTGTATCAAGAATTCTGGTTTTTTTTTTTTTGTTTTAATTAAAAAAAACATTTGAAACAACCACAAAAACAACAAAGAAGAACAACAACGAAGAAATGTGATTGGCTGAGGGTCTTGGGTAAGGAGGAGAGATAAACAGCAAGCAGTTGAATTCTACGACTTCATTTTCATCTACTGCAGGCCGCTTCAAACCAAATGCAGTATTTATCTGAGAGGTCCAGAAGTACTTCTTTAAAAGAAACTTATTACCCTTGGTCACACAGATGAACATTGTAAATTGAACAATCATCAAGCATTAAAAAAATTATTAATGCATCCATAAATCTAGAAACTCTCATCTCTTTGGGGCAGTGGTTTGCAATTCTAACAATTTTATGATTGACGTTCCAATGTCATGATAGCCACCTGTGGCTATCCCACTGTGCTTCATAATCAAGGTTCTATTGAATTCATAACATAACACATTCATATCTTTGCGATGGAATGGGTAAAGGAGCAAAAAAATTAGAAACTGATCTCATATACTAAATTCTTTCATCCCTTCATTCAGTGTTCATGTAGTCACGAGAATTTTGCAATATATAAGGGCCTAAACTAAACTAATCATATCACAGGTAGAATCTCTACCAACTCACAAATAATTTGAGTTATGAAGTATGAGTCCTCCATAGAATTCTCTTCACAGGAAACCACAAAAGCATCCAAAATAAAAATATCTTTGACCCATCATTCATCCTTGTAAAGGATTTCAAAAATGTAAACTTGAAAGGAAAACTTCTGTACTCATTCAGAACTATGTCACATGCACCCTTCTACTAAGGCTCAGGTGCCCGTTTAGAAATGGCTATGGCATGTGGATCCTTCATTTTAAACGTAAATTGGCACACTTTCTAATGAGCCAGACACTAGTGTTTGGCACCCATTTTCAAGTCCGAGAAAAATAGCATAGGAACTATCACAAATGAACCCCTATCCAGGGGTGAAACTATAAATGTATTTTAGGGTGAGCTAAAATTTAGAGCTGGACTAGCTATGGGCTTTTGGGCTCAAAACAAAAAAACCTTCTTTTAAGCCAATCTTATGAAGTGAAACAACAAAAAATATTTTCTTTACTCAAACTTTAGGGTGTGCTACAGCCCAATTTCTTAATGCTAAGGTTTGCCCCTGCCTTTATCGATATATGAACACCTATCTGTTGGCTCCAATTAATGGCATCCTTAAATGCAAATTTAATGAGCAATATGTAAATACAATAAAACCATTGTAGAGTATACATATATCTTTATGTAATTCCTTCATGGAAGGATGTCAACTTTATACCATTTACCAAAATGCTAGATCCTTGAAGATGAGATTGCTTGTCTACTGGGATATATACCAAAGGAACTCAAAAATATATATTTCTTGCAGCTTCTACTGATTGTGAAAATCAATAGAAACACATATGAGCATTGGAATCATTTAATAACACTGCTCAACATCAAAGCATGCAAGACCTTTTGTCAAATGGTACTTGAAATCAAATAATCAAAATGGCATCTGTTCAAAAGAAAAGATGTCTGACGACTAGAAAACTAATTAGCAGATTCCCCCTTGTAGGAAAAAAAAAAAAAAAACCAATACCCCTAATAATCATAAAGCTGTAAAGTTCAATAAAATGAACATTAAATATCCCAAATAAGTACATAAATGATCAAACTCGATGAGAATTGCATTTTATTAATAATGCGGGTCAAAGCTAAAGTACTATTTTCTTTCAATCATCAGAACCAAATGTCAAATGAGCAATCACAGTCATATCTATCGTATAGTAATAAATTAACTCACTCAATGTTCATGAGATTTTTCTTGAAGAACTCCAAGCTAACTTGTTGAAGGATAATAAATTTTCATTTTTGTTTTGTTACATCAAAATAATTAATTACATAATATGACAAAATAAAGAACAGTCATTTTTTCTTGAACACGTGACTCTTTAAGTATAATTGGGGGTTTCTATTAAGAGAGTTAATTTGTTAATTAGTTTCTCAGTCTAAAACATTAGTTTCCCTTTTAAAGACATGAGGGGAGGATATGCCCATTTAACATAAACCTTATAAGGTGTTATTGGTTTTTTACCCTATTTTTTCTAGGATGAACAGGGGATTTTTCTTTTTCATTTTTCCAGTTTCTCCACCAACCCCAAATATATTGGGAACAAGGCTTATTAGTTTGTTGTGTTTTTCAAGTTACTCCTAGCAGTAAAGGGACTAAAGCTAAAGTATTAATGCTTCACAGTCTATATTTTGACTATCCGAAAAGAGGGAAAAAACAAAAAACAAAGTCTTTGTGCAAGTAAGTGACACAGTTCAAACAGCCCAACTTGAAGACCCGAGTGGGAGTAGTAAAGGTTGATTAATTTATTTGAAGGAGCATATTAAATTCTATATCCTTCTTATTACCTTGAATTTAAGACTAACAGCTATGATATTAAAGGGCATTTCAATACTGATCAAAAGGCACCACCAGAGGATGTGAATTATGGAATCTAAAGAACGATCACAACTTGCACCAAATCATCAATTGAAGGAAAATATAGTGGATCTCCAACCATTGAAGATCTTATTTAGCAGTTTACAGTTTGCAGTCCATAATTACATGAGCAAAACCATAGCTCTGATAGGAAATAAATCTTAAAGTCATATATCTATACAGGTCATAATGTGGCATGAGATTAAAAAAAAATAAATAAATAAAATTGAAAATAAAATTACATCACATTCCTAGCATGGCTGAACGGATTTATGGAAGTAACTACTTTCACAAAATAAAGATCCCAGATCCCCTTCATGTGTAACTGTAGTACTTGTTTCTTCTACCAAAGGTGCTAGATAACAGTATTAGCCATGTCAATTGGGAGATGAAACATATGAAAACCTGGTGAAAATAAATCCTAAACAAATATCGTGTAAAATACGTGTCGGTGTCCGACACATTTAACTCCAGTATTTCTAAACAGAATTCCCACTGGCCAGGGGTGCCTGAGCTCGTGTGAATGGGCCTGTTACAAAGCAGTTACCAGGAATGGGGAAGTAGCTAATATATGAAGGGAATGTGACTGCACAGTGTTCAACTAAATGAATAATTAGATAAGCTGAGTTGAGATCGAGATGGAGGTCTCTGGTCAACAAATGACTGTAACAAAGAAATCTATACATGTAATTTCAAATCTATAGAAGTAAAATTTCAAAGCTTTAGATATGATGCCTAATCCATCCACATCTTTCAGATAATTTCAAATTTGCCACATTTGACATGTCCTTAACTGGAGGGTCTCTGGTCAACAAATGACTGTAACAAAGAAATCTATACATGTAATTTCAAAGCTTTAGATATGATGCCTAATCCATCCACATCTTTCAGATAATTTCAAATTTGCCACATTTGATATGGATTCACAAGTATCCTTAACTATTGCTAGGAGAACAAATATATAGAAGCATCTCAAATCATTAAAGAAATCTCCACAAACAGATATATTAAACAAAGCTACAGACAGAAGCACCTTCAGCTGAAAATTGGGCATCAATTCCTTGGGTAACATCAGGTTTGATTGCAGCAGTACTTAAACGTAGCTCGTTCAGTCTTTTTATTGCAGAATCCAAATCACCACCAGAATCTTCAAGGGCTCTCTCTAGAACCTAAAAATTAACAGAAATGTCATGGATTGATTAGTCTAACAGTACAAGCAACGGTGACATGTTCATGACATCTTTTATCTACCTATGGTCTATGGAAACATGTGCAGAATCAAGATCATCAATCACCATATACGCATAGAGAGCAGAATATTGATCATACATTAATTATCTGAGATCTGAAATGGAATTAACACATACCATACTCTTGACGTGTATCGGAGCACGGTGATTACGAAACTCAGGCAAAATGGGTAAGATTAATGTGAAATGCAGCAATCACACAACTGGGCCACACAAATAAAGTGACAACGAAGATAGCAATAAATATTGGACCGGGTGGATATGTGGTTTTCTGCCATTACATCATTTTGTACAAGCAGTAACGCACGCCCTATAATAAGGTAAGTGAAGCAATATCCCATTTATGACTTTTAACTCTGTTCCACCTGAATAAGGACAAAATCAATTAATACTAAAAGACGTTTCTTAACACATTGTTAATATGCAAGAAATTCCTTGAAAACAAACATCAATTTAGGTTGAAGGTAATAACTTCTAACTAAAAATACAACTCACTTCATGCAATACCATGACAATGAAGCATATTGATTCTTCCTGGACTCAGTGAAATCCTTTTTCCTTTTTTTTAATTTGATATAGAAATACATCATTTGAGAAATTTTGCATCTCTTCAACAAGTAGAAAATCAAGTAGCAGCTTAGCAATTAGAGAAATATCTACCGGAGTAGTCATCCATAAAGAGATACACTAATTTATGCCTGAATTTTATGTATATCTATGGTAGCGTATATAAGTTACATATGCTTTATTTGAAACTAAATTAATTCCATTCTGTTATACGTAGTTACTACCCACTTTATCTCACACTGCTGGTCACCAGGTAGTAGAGATGGCAAAAATATCCGATCCGTCCCAAACCCGATGGATACCCGATCTGAATAAAACGTAAAATGCTTGATCGCGGGTCGGGAGGACGGATCAAGGCAAATATTAGTAATCCACCGCGGATCTCGGGGCGGATCGGATTGTGATTGCCCCGATCCGCCCGCCCGCCCCCGCCCCCGCCCCGTTCCGTATTTAAAAAAAAAAAATTTAATTGTAAAAAGATCACAGATTTGGGACAGGGACTGAAAATGCAATTTCAAATTTCCTAAATCTAATGTTATTCTGCTATTCTCATCCCAGTTCCCTTTCCTATTTTCACTTTACAAACAAAATTGAAGATTTGAAATTTCCAGATCGTGCTTCGCCGCTCCGCTTCACCGCCTGCTCGAAGAAGTATCAAGTATGTTCTCATTTTTGTTTATGAGCCCTAGTATGCAAGCAAGGTTCTAGCTAGACGCCAGTGTAGGCCATTTTGTTTCGACTAGAGAAAAACTATTTTCTAATAAGGCTACTGCTATTTAAGTTGTTATTTCTACATGGATTTAGTACATGCACTGTATTTAGACGAAAATGTTCTTGATTGACTTTATCCATATGTCTTAAGAAGTCGAGAAAAATTGCAGAGTTGGACAAAAATGGACATGTAAAGTTCAAACTATCTTCAATGGCACCAATAGATAAAATACTTAACAATCTTCAACCAAAAATGACTCAACAAGCTTTCTGAATACCATTATGATAATATAATTGTATGAATAATAACTAAACATTTAAATGTGTTAAAAATAAATCTTGTAGTTGGTGTAAATGGATATTTTGGTTAACCATAATTAGAATGTTGGCTAAACTCTATATTATAGTAGTAAAACTTCTTTCAATATAGATTAAATTTTTTGAATGACAATTGGAAGGAAAAAAATAAAAATAAAAATAAAAATAAACGGATCAGTATACGAATCGAGATCTGATTCGATCCGTATCCCATCCGCCTCGAAAAATAGCGGATCAATTCGCAAATTTGAATCTCCTACAATTCTTGCGGGGCGGATATGAATCAGGCCGATCCGCCCCATTGCCATCACTATCACCAGGTGACTTTTTTAATTTAGTCGACTTCTCCATTTAATGAGGTATTATTAATCTTTATATATTTAGGTTTCACAAATGCTTGAAAAATTAGCATCAAGTTTATCAATTTCCAAGTGAGTTCATTCCATAAGTCAAAAGTGATTAAGAATAATTACTCACAATGAAGGATGGATTCATCAAAAATGGTAGCGGGCTAAACAAAAATTATGACCCGGACGGAGCAACACATAGTGCATAATTTATCATGTATACTAACCTCCACATACTATTTGGTAGCTTATTTTTTACATGCATTATTATTAGTGAAGAGTACACGGTATGATGGTAAAAGTTTACTCTTATGTTCAGAATCCAACATCAATTACACACAAGCTGGTCAATCTTTTATGTCATTCTTCATGAGTTAACAAAAGAGGTAGCGGGCAGGATGGGCAAGGAAACATTGGAGACGTCCTGAAACCATGCTAATTGTGTTGCTTATACATGGAAATCCATTTAAATATACAGTTCTTATATTCAAATAGTATGTAGTATATACAATTAGTTATTAAAAGAAATTCTATGTAATTGAATATTTCTCTCAAATAAAAATCTGCAGATTCTTTGCTATGATGTTATTCTGCAGTATCCAATCTTCTTACTTTATTTATACATTGTTAAACGTTGTATAGTTGCATTAATTTGCAATTAGAAATCAGAGACAATTGAGTAAAATTCACATTTAGTAATAATCTTCACAAGTGATTGACCAACTTGTGTTCCTAAAATGAATTTAGAGTCTTTGACTCGTGTACGATGAAATGGGGGGAGAAAAAAGGAAAAAAAAAAAAAAGAAGTGAAACACGTGCTGTAAATTAACAAAGATATCTAATTTCAAAAAACGATGACAACCAACCCTACTTCCACATAATGAAAATGTATAAAAGTTTTTAGAGCTATATATATAAATATATATTTTGGCCAGGTCGAGCGAACAATAGCGTACTTGCATAAACTCTAAACAATGAATAAAGGGGGAAAAAACAACTCTGTTTTGAGGTTAATGGAGGGGAGGGATGCTTAATAACCATAAAGACGCATCATTAGATTTAGAATAATACATTGGCTTCCTTTCATTCCCCCCTTCCAGCCCCTCACAACTAATTAGTTCCTACCCTACCCTTCTTCCATAAAGTGCATAAAATAAAGATCTTTCTCCAATAAAATGAGAAGAAGAAACATTCAAGAAAATTTTCAATTCTTCATTTCAACACTGTTATATAGTTTATCATCCACAAATTGAATCTCTGGTGCTGTCACTGTTAGAATATAACTTGTGTCTCTGAATCAAAGACCTTCTATTTCCTCTGCAAACAGGTAAAACACTGATACATGCAAAAGAACTGATATGCATTGTGAATTAACAAAACATTCAACAATACTAGATATACACAATCATCATGCCGCAACTGGCATGCAGGATCAATCATGATTTGGACCTCAATAGCAGGACCAAGCTTGGTTTACACATGTGAGTGAGTAGATCTTGTGTTGCACAAACTGTCACGCATGCACATTGTTGTGCACATGCAACATTTGCAACATCCTGTCATTTCTCTTTGCTGTTTTCAAGCTATATTCACTTTTCAGTTTTTTAAAACACTCAAAACTTGTTTATTATGTTGTTTTTGAAAATTAATTTTCGAAAACAAAGTTAAATTTATAACACAAAACTCAAAACACTGTATTTTGATGTTTTCAATGTTTTTAATGAAAACATGGCAAACACTCAAAACAAGAAAATCAAATTTTATTTAAATAAAAATTTATATAAACAAAAATTATAAAAAAAAAAATTATAAAATTATAAAATTATAAAAAAATTAAAAATTCTAAAAAAAATGAAAATTCTATAAAAATGAAAATTCTAAATACTAAAAAATTAATTCAAGACCTTGTTGGTTATTTAAATAAAAAAAAATTAAAAAAATTAATTTAAATGAAAATAGATTAAAATTCTCAGTCCACGTCATTAATTTTTATTTTTTTATTTCCTATCTTGTTAATTTATTATTTATTTTTATTTTATTTTTGTAACAAAAATATTGTAAGATCCACGGACTTTGTAATGTATATATTATTTTATCATATATTAGCATAAAATTGTTCTATTTTACTGAATTGAATAATCAAATTCATTGAATAAAATGATATAAAACAATTTCTCAAAATTACAAACACAACGTATTTCCAGAAATAGTTTTTCAAAATGAACGAGTTTTTATCAATCTTAAAATAGATTCTCATATTCAAAACTAAAACTAAAAACTGAAACGCAAAGAGAACATGCCCTAACTTTCTTCACCAATGCAAACCAACCAATCAATGCATGGGAAGTCATTATCGGTTTAATTTGATCGCTCCATTATTTGTCTCTCAAAAGCACGTAAAAAAGCCATTGTTAGCACTAACCCACATCCAATCCAGGGATAAGAATCTAGTTCCACGATTTTTGCACAAGGCACATTGGTCTACTTCAACAACAACTGGACTTGATTTAGCCAATTAACATCAATAGTGGAAGTATGACATGATATTTTCCTTATACAGAGGACAAAGTCATTATGTTTTGATCGAGGACTTTCACTTTTTCCATATATTTCTTCATAAGTTACATATCTGTTTCTTTTGCCAAACACATTTCGTATGGATATAATAGAAGCAGTAGAAGGAGAGAAGAACTTATTTGAATTCTCTCAAACCACCTCACAAGAAGAATATTCATTTATCTCTCATTCTTTCGTTTTTCCATCTCTACATATTCTCCTCTTTTTTCTCCTACAATTTCCCCTTGGAGAAGTGTAAGAGAATATTATAGAACTTCATTCATTTTGTCTGCCTTTCTTTTTTTTCCTCTCTCTCCATCCGCTCCTCTCCAAACTACAGCAAAAGAAAAGGGCGAGAGAGCCTTGAGGAGCCAAGCATAACATATACAGAAGAAAAGCAAAGCTCCATTTGGGCATATACAAAATATGTGGAGCACAAAATAAGCCTACCCTGCTTGGGCTTTGATTAGGAGTAATTCCGGGATTCAGGTTCTGTCGGACTTATTACCTAGAGTTGTTCGGTCTTGGTCCATTACATCAATGACGAGCTTATTATTGACTCAATCATTGACTTGCGTCTAATCTGGTACTCAAGTACTAACTTGTATATACTATATATAAATGAGAACTCAAAGGCAATGCATTATATATTCAATCTCTTCTATTTTCCTCATATAACACCACAACATGATTAGACTTACAAGTTAAGAACATGGCAAATGACAAATTGGACGAGGATTCAAAAGTTACATGTATTGATATCATTAATTAATGAACAAAGCAAGATGAATATTGGCTTTGTGCAGTATAGAAAGCTCCACATCAAGCTCAACATTGACACGTTACACCTCTAAACAAAGATTACCAACGAATTACACAAGAAAGCAATACATGTCTTACTCGTGATCATATAAAACCATAACAGGATTTGTCATCTATAGGCCTATAGAGTATATAAAATTTCTAATTCTTAACATCAAATATTATCCCAATAATGCAATACATGGATCATCCTGAAATAATTAACAATTCAATGGTCAACAACCACAAAAAACAATTCAAATCACAAGAAAACCATTGCTCTTGTCCCGTATGAAAGAATTACAGTTAATATCAAGCATGATGCGGTCCCATTTCACTAATCCAACAAAAAAATAAACAATTTAAAAAAAAAATTGAAATACGAACAAAAACCAATAACAGAGTTAAAAAGAAAAACACAAACCTGCTTTTCCATGTCAGGAAAGAGAGCAACGAGATAATCGAGCGGTGAAGACGAATTGGAGACAAAGAAATTGGAAGCGGAAGACCTCGGAGGAGAGAGGGTTCGGCCGGGAGAGGAAGATGAAGAACAACGGATTCTCTTTGAGACTGGGGGCGATGACGGCGATTCCTCGAAGATGTTCGATCTCTTTCCGCACACTACGGCAGACATGTTGCGCCACAAACCTATGAAATTCTTATCTCTACTCTGTCTCCAATTCCTCTCCCACCACTTTTTTCATGCAGAATAATTCACCAATTAATTTCTACCAAAAAAAAAAAAAAGCAAATCAAAACGAATCAGATCAAATCAAATCAACTGACTTGATCCAATTTCACATATATACATATACAGCGAATGGTTTAAGATTCTAGGGTTTCAACTCAATGAAAAATAGTTTGGTGTGAGTATACTGATGTAATTACTGATTATTTATGATGATTATATGTACAATTTATTTCACAAAGACATTTATTGGAGAGAAATTATAGCAATTCATCGGCTCTCTCTTTTCTGCTCTGTCGGATATTCATGGCGTCTTTATGAGAATGCAGGATGATAAAATGACGCAGCTGTGACATTCTTATCTCTACTCTGTCTCCAATTCCTCTCCCACCACTTTTTTCATGCAGAATAATTCACCAATTAATTTCTACCAAAAAAAAAAAAAAGCAAATCAAAACGAATCAGATCAAATCAAATCAACTGACTTGATCCAATTTCACATATATACATATACAGCGAATGGTTTAAGATTCTAGGGTTTCAACTCAATGAAAAATAGTTTGGTGTGAGTATACTGATGTAATTACTGATTATTTATGATGATTATATGTACAATTTATTTCACAAAGACATTTATTGGAGAGAAATTATAGCAATTCATCGGCTCTCTCTTTTCTGCTCTGTCGGATATTCATGGCGTCTTTATGAGAATGCAGGATGATAAAATGACGCAGCTGTGACATGAATGACTATAGAAAATCCCACGTGTCTTTGTTATCTTTTGGGTAATAATGCGTGGAGGATATTGATTGGGTTCTGGGAGGGTTGTGGCCTTATGGGTGACGGATACGTGCGATTGAGGATTTTGGTGGCTTGTCCAAAGAGACAAGTAGAGGATCGAGGAAAGGATCTACTGTAAGGTCTAAATGTCTAATTTTGACCGCGGAGGACAAGTTACATTTGGATCGACATTTCAACTTCCCAAACTTATTTTGTCCAATCGGGTATATTTGTTAAAGTATTTTTTACATATTATAAATAGTGTGTTTTAAAAAATATGAAGAAAAAAATTATAGATTTTACAGATGATATTAAAAAAATAATGAATAAAAATGATATTTGACCAATTTATAAACATTTTCAAACATGTTATGAATTCCACGTGATAGAAACTATGAGCATCTTTAATGCAGTCCGTTTATTGATTTTTAAACGTCTTTATCTCGCTTCTTAAAGCATAGATAGACAAAATTATAAAAACTATCTTCAACGACGTCTTGTGAGGCTCCGTCTGGTGATGATGACAAAAAAAAAAATAGATTCCGTCTAAATTTAGGCAGACTTCTAAATGGAGTGACTCAACAAATTTAAATCTAATTCATTATTTTATTTAAAAAAAAGTAGGACGAGGAAAATAAAAATTGAAGACTCGCCAATTTTTTTTAAAAAAATTAATGTCACATAAGCGGTAATATTAGTTTTAGACGAAACCCATTAGAGATGAATTTTTAATTTGACCGTCTATTCAATAGACCTAATGCCACATAGACTAGAAGTTCGTCTATTTTACTTTACACGTAGACTACAATGGACAAAGTGCATTGAAGACGTGCCACATAAATACAAATAGATGAAATTATAAAAAATCCTCTCCAATACATGCTTGACGAGGAACTCCGTCTGGCCCGATGTGATGCAGCACTGACAATGAGACTTCATCTAAAGTCTGCATCTGCAGGCGGACTTCTAGAAGGAGTGACTCATGAAATTTAAATCCAACCCAACATTTTATTAAAAAAAAAGTCGGACGAGAGAAATAAAAATTGAAGACCCGTCAATTTTTAAAAAAAATTAATGTCACATAAGCAGTAATATTAGTTTTAGACAGAACTCATTAGAGATTAATTTTTAATTTGATCGTCTGTTCAATTAGATGTAGTGCCACATGGACTAAAAGTCCATCTACTTTACTTGCCACGTGGATTTCAATAGACGTAGCGCATTGAAAATGCTCTAATAATGTGAGTATTGTAGGACTTTCATATGAACCAAAAGTGTTGGGGAAATGGTCAAACCTCCTTATTTTTGCTTGATTTTGTTATAAAAATTGCGTGTAATTTTAATTTTTAAATTGTCGATTTTTGTTACGTGGGGATCCAATTTTACAGCATTGAATAGATAGGGCATTTAAAACCTCATTTTTTTTAAAAAAATGTGGAGTTATTTACGCACTATCTAAAAAAATGAGGAGTCCCGTCTTAATTTCTCTAAGTTTTTTGTCAAACATAACAATCAATATATCACACTACAAACAAGACCAACAAGAGATCATGAGGTTGGTCATTATCTACTTGGCACCTAAATTAATGAGAATTCTTATAATAAATATAATGTGATGGCATGTGACGTATGTGATATATTTATAATTAATTATTTAATAACATTGAAATAATTTTTTTTAGGAAAACAAATGTGGTTAATTGGTTTGGATAGGAATGTTTGAACAACGAAAGTAAGAAAATAGAACATCATAAAACAAAAATCAGTATTTTGTATTTTATTTGCATAAAATTCAAGATGGCAAAAATTACATGTATAGTTGTATTTAATGGTTAAAAACTCAATGCGTAAAATTAGATTGTATTATTTAATTACGTATCAATGTTTATGCCACTTTTTTAAATTTATATGTAGGGTAACACTTTACGTACATTAATAAGTAGCAAATAAAATTGAATTCAAACAAGTATAACATCAAGTATTATAAGCATAATAGTCTGAAAACGTAAATTTTAAGTACAATTAAGGGTTGGACTGGAATTAATTATGGGCGGATTTTACTAAAATTTGATTTGACTATGGAATATAAAAGCTGAATATACAATAGTACTATTCTATATTTCAAAACCCATTTTTATCCATGCAAATGAGTTAGAAAACTTTTCAAATGATTAAAAATAAAGGCAATAATGTCAATATGCAACAAATCTGTAGTCAACAATTGCGACATTTGAAATCAAGAATGACAGCTTTTTTCCAAATTTTCCAATTGTTTGCACTATTTAAATAAACAATTTGGTTGGTCAAAAAATTTAATCTCCACTTAAGTGATTTCAAACCGGCTCTAAATATGCTTAGAAAATAACATATTGTAGCGCTACACAAAGATGAGATTCAGATGAAAAATCAACTCACTAGCTAGTGATGATCACCCCCATCAACTAAAGTGATGATTCCAAAATAATGGAAATAAAAAATCCCATAACATTTTTTTTAGTTAGTTAGTGAAAACATACTGAAAAAAAATTGCAAGCCTGTTAATATTATAATACGTTAGCTATTAAAATAATTTCTAAAACATATAAAATTTAAACGAAAGAATAGACACCAGAATTGCAAACCCATAAATTAAGATTGGAAAAGGAAAATTGCTTCTCAGAGTTGAAGATTTATTTTAGTTATAGAGGAGCTTTGCTTTCGAAACTCCGCTCATTACATGTGTGTTGAGTGAGAGAGATGAACGAGAGTGTAAAATAGACGACAATGTTCGTATTGTGTATTTGAGGAAATAGCGATTAAGAATTTAGAATTTAAGTATTTGAAATTGTGTCAATTGAATTTGGTTTAGGGGTGTTGGGTTTTGGACTTTTGGTTTGGAGTGTTGAGCAATTGGATTGGACTTTGTCTTTAATACCATGTAGTATTAGCGAGTGAATAAATTATTAAAAATAAAAGTTTTATAAAAATGACAAATTCGATTTCAAGTCGGGTATCCACATTTTCGGTTCAAGAACCAAGAACCGATCCGAACTCGATCGGTTCTTGGTTCTCGATTTCGATTCTTAATTTTATTTTTTGGAATCGGACGAAACTTTGGTCCCCATTCAAAATGTTTGATTCCGATTAATAGATTTTATTTATTAGTATTTAACATAAAAATACTAAGAAAAGTTAATTTACACATTATGTGTTTTATTTTTGAACGAAAATAAAAGATAAATTACAATATAAAGAATATAGTTGGATCTCTAATATTTGTAGTTAATAAACATATAACTCAATTAAATAAAAGTATTTGTACATCAAGTTTGTGACAAAATTATATTTTTATACAACAATAAAATAAAATTTTAAATTTTAAATAATATAATTACTTAATAATAAAAAATAATAATGTTATTTGACATGTTTATTACTAAAGTGTTAATTGAAAAAAAAACTCATTAATTTTCCTTAATTTTTTTATAAAAAATAAAAGTATTGATCTTATTTGTACATTTTGTAATGATTATAAATCCACATACAATTTCTTCTAATTAACTAAGGGTATATTTGTTCTTTTCATCCCATAAGGACCAATTTCGCACCAAAACACATAGTTTAGGGACATGTATGTCAAAAATAAACGTTAGCGACCAATTCCACAATTTGGATAAAGGTTAGGGACCACTTGTACCAAAATTCCAAAACAAATTAATGTCTAACGGCACAATTGGACAAATTCAGTCCATATAGACCAGTTTTGTAACCAAATGCATAGGTTAGGGACCTTTTAGCCAAAAATGAATGGTTAGGGACTAAAACCGCACTAAGTGCATACGTTAGGGACCATTTGCGCCAAAATCCCAAGAAAAAATTAATGGAAAATTACAACAAAAGTACTAAAACTTTTTAAAAAGTATAAATGAGTCCTAAAAAGAAAAAAAAAATCAAAAATTAAAAACAATTAACAAAAAAATTTAAAAAGAAAAGAAGAAAAGAATTTAAAAACAAAAAACAAAAAAAGGCCGACCATCTTCCCCAACCACAAAGTTAAGATACCATGCTTGTTACAATTCTCACTTAGTTAAGATATCATGCTTCCTACAATCAAGAGGTAACATGTTCAAAGGAATAGAGTCATTACGAGTTACAATCAAGAGGCAATGTTGACTCTCAATTGTAGCAAGCAGGATATCTTAATTAATTGGGGATTGAACTTTTTCATTCTTTTTAACTTTTCTAATTGAAACATATTTTGCATACATTTTCTTTTGGCAAACACGTTTATGCTCTCATGTTTAATTTATTTTTTACTTTTATTTTTTGGTTTTTTTATTTATTCTAACCAGTTTTTAAGTAGAATATATGCGGTGGGCGCACCTTTTTGTTGACGTGGAAAATATAACGTGCCATATGTACAAATTAGTATACCACATCACCACATATGTTGACTCTTTTAACAAAATGTAACGGAGTAACATATAGAACTCATTTTTAAAGTTCAATGGCATTTCAAGAATGTTTTAAAGTACAATGACATTCTATTCAGTAAAGTTTGACAAAGTATAGTGACATTGGGTGTATTTAATTCAAGTAAACAACAAAAGGATTGGGTCACTAGATTCACCCTTTGTGCCTTTTTTTACACATAGCGTTATCATTAAAAAAAAATGGCTAATGAGGTCGAAAATGGTGGCCATGTAATTTTGACATGTTCTAAGAAGGATAGGGTCTATTTTTACGGTCCATGGATTTTATTCGAATTTCTTTGCTCTCTGCGCGATTGTCTTCTGGATTTTTTGTAACACACACAATCTTACAGTTATAGGAATTCACAACATCGCCTATAATCTGGAAAGGAACACGGGTTCCAAGAATCATAATTTTTTTCAGATATTTCATGTTTTTTTCTATTAGATTCAAGATGCAATTTTGTTTCTTGAGATGAGATGAGTTCATAGGGGTAGTTTAAACTTATTTGAAGATTTGAAAATAATGGAAGAAATAATGTTGTGCCAGTTTTGTAAAAAGAAGAAGAAAAGTAATTACACAAGTGGGAAGTGGCTTAAAAGGATTACATATGGTGGTGGAAAAAATAGGGAGCTGGTTGTCGGAAAATATGTTGGCCAGTGGTTGTGGACATGGGAATGAGATAGGGTGGGGGTGAGTTGGTTGAGAAAGAATACAAATACAATATTTTATTTTTCTTTTCAATTTTTTTTTGGTAGATTCCTTTTTGTTTATATCTTTCCACTTTTTATTTAGGTTGTGTTTGATTGCAAGTGGAAAATTTGGGTGGAAAGAAAATATTTTCCATGGAAATGAATTGCCAAGAAAATTTGGATTGAAAAATGTTAACAAATTTCCCATGGAAAATAAATGGATTGGAAAAGGTTAACAAATTTTCCATGGAAAATAAATTCTCCTATCCCACTAAGAAAATATTTTCCTTGAAAACAAGGAAAATATTTTTCAAGGAAAATATGGCCAAAAGTGGAAAACATGGAAAAAATTTTTTATGGAAAAACAAAAGTTCCAATCAAACAAAAGATGGAAAATAGTTGAGAAAATGCATTTTCTATGGAAAATTTCTTGATCAAACAGACTAAAAGCTAGAAAATGAGTGGAAAATTTTCATTTTCCATGGAAAATGAAAGGAATCAAACATTCCCTTAGAGACAATATAAGGAGAGGTGTTAATCCCAAGTTGGGTGGTAGGAATCGATTAAGTCTCCAACGTAAGTCCTGACGGCCCGCGTTAGAAAAAAGCCAGCGCCACGGCGGAAGTTGCGGGGCCGGGATCAACCTAGTCTCAAAAATTGAATCGAGCCCGGCCCACCCGTCGGCCCATCCGGGTCGAGCCCATGTGGGCGAGTTCAATCCGGTTCACCCAAGTATGAATAAAAAATTAAATTTTTTTGAAATTAATAAAAAATTTAGTTACCTATTGTAATTGAAAAAAATGTTTACATATATAGCAAAAAAATATGTTAAATTACTAAATAAAAATATATAAAATGATAAATTCACATTTGTTAATTTTTTAATTCAATTTCTATTTTTATTTTATTTTATATATTTAAAGACTAAAACAACCTTGTCCATCACATCTTTCACTTTAAAACGGCTCTCATCACTTATGAAAAAAAAATCAAAATAGGCTAGTCAAGAAAGGTTGAACCGCCTGGGTCGTGTGATAGCCCAAGAATAACTAACCAAGAGGGGTGAATTGGTTTTCTCAAACTTTTTCAAAAATATTCTCAAAATGATATTTAAGAGATAACAATAGATTCACAATAATATAAGCACAATATAAGTAAATAAAAGAGAAGAGAGAGTGCAAACGATTTTTATGGAGGTTCGATCCAACCAATGATCTACGCCCCCGCTACCAAGCTCTCCAACACGAGCACGGCCTTTTCCACTATTTTGATTGACTTATGGTGCAATCCAAACCCTTACAATGTATCCGTGACTTACAAGCAAGGAGCACCGATCCTTTTACAATATTGAGCTTTTCAAGGACCCTCAATATGACCCAAATGAATAAGGAGATTGATTTGAGTATTTCTCTCTAGATGAATGATAGATACAAGTTTAGCTCTAAGAGAGACTAACACTTTAATGAATAGCAATGGATGAGGAAAGCTCAAGTGTTAGAAGAAAACTTTGTTGAGAAAGATGAACCAAAAGTTTGATTTAATCAACCAAAGTTTTTCAAATAGAGATATTGAAGATATGAATGCAATGAAGCTTTAAATGATGTTTTTCAATATGATTCTCTCTATAAATGCTCTTGTAAGTGTTGTTGAATGATAGTAAATGAAGTGGTATTTATAGAGATGAATTTTCGTCACTTTCTGACCAAACGGATGACCAAACGGATGACCAAACGGTCGACCGGTCAGATTGGTCAGATTGGTCAGAACTAGCCGTTGAACTGCAAAAAGTCAGAACGGACACTTTTTGAAAAGATACGCCAAACGGTCGACCGTGAAAAGTAAGCGGTCGACCGGTTCATCCGGCTTTCCAAACGGATGATCCGCTTCCACGCTTTTGAAAATCGATTTTTGCTTTGATAAAACTAATTTTTATGCAAGTGATAAAAATTATATTTGAGCTTGCTCATTTAATTGCTAAGGATTAAAGAGTTAATACCTTTACAATTTTATCTAAAAATCTATTCTTCAATCTTGATCTTCGAATCTTGAAATTCATGGATCTTGAGATGCTTGAACTCTTGTATTGATTTTGACTTTGAACTTGACATTGCATGAGAGTTCGATTTGTAGCGCTTTTGAATTTTGCTTGAAAATAAAATGTTAGAAAATATAACCAATTTGTTTGTAATAATCAAAACATTAAGGTTTAAAGTTAACCATAGGTCAACAATTTCCCCCTTTTGATTATGACAAACAATGTGAGAATATAGGATAATAAGATACAATAAAGCATATATATTCCCCTTCGCTTTCAAGTAAACATGATTTGATGAATTTGTATTATATGATATCAATTTCATTTGATTTGCCAATTTCATCACATTACATATAATTTCAAATTTCTTATATACTCATCACATATTTTCCAAATTCATCTCACATCACATATTATCACATATTATTTTCCCTTTTGACATAAACAAAAGGCAAAGGCAAAACATTGAGGTTTAAAATATATTCCCCTAAATGGAGCAAATGTGCCATTCATTGATAAGATTAAAATCTAAAACAGTATAGTTCCAAGATACATAATGAAAGCTAGAACATAGGAATGTTTGCAAAACATAGATACAAAACAACAAAACAACAAAGGAAATAAACTAAGGCTCGGGGGCGGCGCGGAGGAAGCACGGCATCGAGACGGGAGTGAAGATCTCGAGCAATGCCGCCATGTCGGCAAAACCGAAAATCGGAGAGTCCCCATGGTGTGGTGCAGTGCCCTCGATCAAGAAGTAAGTGAGTCGATCCGCCATGCAAGAAAGTGAATTGATCCTCGTTATGGCCGAAGTGGAGGACGACGGCCTTTGTGATCTTTTGCCATGAGGGACTGAGGGGCATCCTCGCCAATATCTTCCCCGAAAAGGTAGAGTGGAGGGGCCCGACTCTTCATCAAATCCTTCGACTTTGCCACCCATTGACCGCTCTCTCTTTACAATTTTCATTCTTTTGAGTGTAAGAATATTGATGGTGTCGGTGGCTTTCGAAGGAGGGTGACCGTATCACCAAGGAGATATCGAAATGTTGAAAGATTTTGGTAAGAATCATGCCATAGGGAAGTGCCTTAGAACTCTTGCCGCTAAGGACGAGTGCATGTGTTGGATCATGATGTAAGAAAATCGAGCTTACGCCCCTGAGAATGGAGTCGAGCACAAAAGCATCAAAATGGTTCACCTCATCTAAATGACCCTTTCGAGGACAATTATGCGGGCGATGATATTATGTAGGACACGACATGGAAGGGTAAGTTGATTTGAGTTAAGACGAACGGCAAATCAAAAAATGCTTGCCGGTGACATTACAACATGCTTCGACGGGATTATACTCGCTTGCGTGAGGAATTGTCTTGGTGGTATAGAGACGATACCACCATTTTCAAGATGGAGAATGGTACGAATAAGATCTTGAGTGATCTTAATTCGCTTGTCCCTAACGAAGGATGAAATACCCGACCCCGGGAAAAAACCATGTTTTTGTAAAATTCTTTGATAATGGGGGTAAACAATTTCATTGAGAGTGAGAAGAGGAACCCACCCCATACCCATGAAGAGATTTTCAATGTTAAAAGATGGTGCTTCGTGTGTGAAAGAGGCAAGATCGACATTCTTACCAATGAGAACGGGACTTCGCTCGATGCGCTTGGATTGAGGATCTTCTTCGAGGAGGAGGAGGATGGAGATGGTTGCCTTCTCTCCTAGGTCGCTTGGCTGCCATTTTCACCCGAGGCATGGTTTTGGAGACTGATTTGGAGCCTAGGGTTGGAGGTCGACCGCTTGAGGGGTTTATCGCGATTTGGTGGATGAAAATTGGGATTTTGAAGATTTAGGCGTGAAATGATATGGGTTTTGAGATTTTGAATGTAAATTGGAAAGATTTTGGGAAGATTGGAAGATTTGAGGAAGATTTGGAGAGAAAACCGTGGTTCATGGGAAGTTGGAATGAAGAAATTTGAAAAATTTCTAACTTAAAACCCCGATTTCGCTTATACGGACGACCGGAAGCCTAAGACGGTCGAATCGGTTGGACCGAATTTTGATGTTCAAACTTTCTGCTCAACCGATGATCGTAAGGATGATGTACGGTCGTCCGGTTAAAATAATACGGACGTCCGCTTTATATATAGACGGTCAACCGGTTAAACTTTTTAATTTTGGCAAAATTCTCTCTTATACGGATGATCAAACGGATTTGAGCAGGGTTCATCCGTTTATGATGAAACGGACGTCCGCTTTAATAAACGGTCGTCCGGTTGGACAATTTTTGCAAAAATTTATAAAAATCATCGATTTGATCTTTTGTCAAATAATTTTGAAACATATTTATCACATAAAATGCAATCAATTATAGAAAATATAAGGAGTTAGCCACATATTTCACATTCATCAATTATACCTAAATTTCGTCGAATATATGAAAATCGCTCAAGAGCTAATGGTTTTGTGAGAATATCGGCCAATTGTTTTTCGGTGTTTACAAACCCAAAGTTATATCTCCTTTTGTGCATGGTCTCGTAAAAGTGATGTCTAATTTCAATGTGTTTTGTACGAGAATGCAAACGGGATTTTTGATAAGTTGATCGCACTAGTATTATCACACATAATAGGAATTTTGTCAAATGAGATGTGATAATCATTTAGAGTTTGCTTCATCCATAGGATTTGAGCACAACAACTAGCGGCGGAGATATACTCGGCTTCAAGGGTTGACAAGGCAACGGAATTTTGTTTCTTACTAAACCATGAAACTAAAGCAAAGCCTAGAAAATGGCACGCTCCACTAGTACTTTTACGATCAATTGTGCAACCGCCCAATCGGCATCCGAATAGCTAAGTAAATCAAAATGAGTTTCTTTTGGGATACCAAAGACCTAAAGATCTAGTTCCACTAAGATAACGGAAAATGCGCTTTACGGCACTAAGATGGGAATTCTTAGGATTAGATTGATATCTAGCACATAAGCATACACTAAACATAATATCGGGTCTACTAGCGTTAAATAAAGAAGGGATCCGATCATACCTCGATATTTTGTTACATCAACGGAAGTACCTTGCTCGCCTTTATCTAGTTTGATTGATGAGCTCATTGGAGTGTTCATTGGCTTCAACTCTTCCATTTCAAACTTTTTGAGCATATCCAAGATATACTTAGTTTGACTAATGAATATTCCATCATTGGTTTGTTTGATTTGGAGACCAAGAAAGAACTTGAGTTCACCCATCATGCTCATCTCAAATTCCCTACTCATGCACTTAGAAAATTCTTCACATAGGGAAATGTTAGTAGCACCAAAAATGATATCACAACATAAATTTGAACAACTATCATATCATTCTTTTTGGTTTTTATAAATAATGTAGTATCCGCTTTTACCCATTAAAAACCATTTGATAAGAGAAATTTACTTAATCTCTCATACCATGCTCTAGGAGCTTGTTTTAAACCAGAAAGAGCTTTTCTAAGTTTGAAAACTTTGTCCGGATACTTATGATTTTTAAAACCGGTGGTTGCTCAACAAAAACTTCTTCTTGAATGACTCCATTCAAGAATGCACTTTTGACATCCATTTGAAATAAAGTAAAATTCTTATGACAAGCAAAAGCAAGAAGCATGCGAATTGATTCTAATCTAGCAACCGGGGCAAAAGTTTCTTCAAATCAATGCCTTCTTCTTGATTGTAACCTTGAGCCACTAATCTAGCTTTGTTACGCACAATTATACCATTTTCATCTCGCTTGTTTCAAAAACCCATTTTGTGCCAATTACGGTTTGTGAATTTGGTCTAGCAACTAAATCCCAAACATGATTTCTTTCAAATTGATTTAGTTCATCTTGCATAGCTAGGATCCAAAATTCATCAAACTCGGCTTCTTTAAAGTTCTTTGGCTCAATTTGAGAAAGAAATGCACAATTGTTATGAAAATTTCTAGAAGAATTTCTTGTGCTTACCCTTTTGATGGATCACCAATGATGAGATCTTTTGGGTGAGATGGGACAAACCTCCATTCTTTTGGTAATGATGAAGTGTTGGGATCCTCATGAGGTTCTTCATCATTTTGTTGCATACTTGTTTCCTCCTCATGTTGACTTTCAATGTTATTTGATTCCTTTGTCTTGATTTTGAACACTTAGTTGTTCAAATGGGATTTCCAAATCTTCATCATCAATAACTTTTTCTTGTATAGAGGAGTTAGTTTCATCAAAAACAACATGCATGGATTCTTCAACTACTAAAGTTCTTTTGTTGAAAACTCTAAAAGCTTTACTAGTAGATGAATATCCAAGAAAAATTCCAATATCGGATTTTGGATCAAATTTTCCCAAATTTTCTTTTGTGTTTAAAATAAAGCACTTGCAACCAAAAACTTTAAAATATCCGATATTAGGAATTCTATTTTTCCAAAGCTCATATGGAGTTTTGGTTTTCTTTCGACTTACCAAAACTCTATTTAAGATATAACATGAAGTGTTTACGGCTTCAACCCAAAAGTATTTTGGTAAATTGTTTTCATTCAACATGGTCCGAGCCATTTCTTGCAATGTTCGATTCTTCCTTTCTACTACACCATTTTGTTGAGGAGTTCTAGGAGCCGAAAAATTTATGTTCATATCCATTGGATTTGCAAAACTCATCAAAGGCTATATTTTCAAATTCTCCACCATGATCACTCCTAATTGTGGTAATGGTGTATCCTTTTCATTTTGGACTCTTTTGCAAAAATGTTTAAATGCATTTAAGGCTTCATCTTTAAATTCAAGAAAATGACCCAAGTAAATCTTGAAAATCATCAACAATAACAAATGCATAATGTTTTCCACTTAAACTAGCGGTTCTAGATGGTCCAAATAAGTCCATGTGGAGAAGTTGCAAAGGTCTTGAAGTAGAAGAGTGTTGTTTAAGTTTGAAAGAACTCTTTACTTGTTTTCCAAATTGACAAGCATCACAAATTTTATCTTTTTCAAACTTTATATTTGGCAACCCTTTCACAAAGTTATTTTTGGAGATTTTTGAAAGTAAGTCCATGCTAGCATGACCTAATCTCCTATGCCATAGCCAAGAATCATCCTTTATACTTGAAAACATTTTATTTCCTTTTCAAGTTCAAATTCAATTGATATGATGTAAACATCTTTGCTTCGCTCCCCATGATAAACAATACCTCTTTAGATATAGCATCCTCAATGAGGCAATTAGAAGAATCAAATTTAATGAGATAACCTTTATCACACAATTGACTTATACTAAGTAGGTTATGTTTGAGGTTATCAACTAATAAAACATTTTCAATAGAGGGAGAAGAACGATTACCAATATTTCCAATGCCTATGATTTTTCCTTTGGCATTGTCTCCAAAAGTCACATGACCTCCATCTTTTCTTTTGAAATTTGATAGTAATGATCGATCTCCCGTCATATGTTTCGAACAACCACTATCCAAGAACCAATTGTTTTGACCTTTGTGGTACCTACAAAAATAATTTTAATTTTTGACTTTTGGTACCCACATAAGTTTGGGTCCTTGATAGTTAGTACTTGTGGATTCTTTTATCCACTTGTGTTTCTTTTCAAAGTATAGTTTCTTTTTAGTCAAACAATTGTAAGCAACATGACCATCTTTCTTGCAAAAACTACATGTGATGTTTTGTTGAGAAAAGTTGGATGATTTTACAAAAATGGTTTCAAGGGATTTTTGTTTCAAGAGAGGTTTATATCCAATTCCTCCTTTGTTAAACACACATTTTTGTTCTCCAAGCATTAATTCAAAGTTTTTCTTTCCTTGGGTGAATTTGTGAATAATGCTTGTTAAATCAACCACTTTTTTTTCAATAAAACATTTTCTTTAATCAAGGACTTATGATCATCCTTTTCTTTTCAAAGTCCTTTTGTGCAATAAAAGCTTCTTGACTACCTTTTTCAACAAAGAGTGTTTATTGTTAAGAATGGAGTATTTTGACATAAGTTTCTCAAATTCTTCAAGAATTTCATCATAAGAGGTAGATAAGTCAATGTAAGAATCATTGTTGTTTGTACTTACCTCATCCTCAATGGCCATGAAGCACATATTAGCGATTTCTTCTTGTATTTCTTCATCTTCTTGATCATCTTCATCACTATCATCCCATGTAGCTTGAAGTGCCTTCTTTTGTTGAACTTCTTCTTGTTTGGGCATTCGGTCCTCTTGTGACCGGGTTTGTCACAATCATAGCATATGATCTTTTTGTTCTTTTCTTCACTTTTGTCTTCTTTCTTTGAAATCGCCTATTGTTTCAAATCCTCTCCATTTCTTGACAAGAAGAACTAAGTCATCAAGTTCTTCATCACTCAAGTTTGTGTTGGATGAACCTTCATCATTTGTTGATTTCAAAGCAATTTGCTTCTTTGGAAGCTCCTTCATCTCTTCTTTGCTTCTCCTTGTTTTCTCCTTTGTTTCGCATTGTTGAGCTCATATGTCATCAATGTTCCATATAGCTCCTCCAATGGGTAAGTGTTGATATCTTTTGTATTCTCTATCAACATCCTCAAGGAGTTCCAATCTTCCGATAAAGACCTAAGCATTTTGCTCACAAGTTCACCGTTAGTAAATTTTCGATCAAAGCCTTTAAGGCCATTAATAATATCGGTGAAACGAAAGTTATCATATCAACAATAGGTTCATCTTGTTTCATAAAGAAATTTTCAAATCTTTTGTCAAAAGATTTATTTTGGTTTCTTTAACCTTGTTGGTACCTAAATGAGTTATCTCTAATGCATGCCAAATATCATATGCGAATCACATGTGCTAATACGATTAAACTCATTTTTGTCTAAAGCACAATAAAGTAAATTTTTGGCTCTAGCATTCAAAGACAATTTTCTTTTGTCCTCTTCATCATATTCTTCTCTAGGCTTAGAAATAGTTTGGTCCGGTTTATCATCAACTTTGATAATTTTTGTAGGCACATATGGACCAAACTCGATGACTTCCCAAATGTTATAATCAATTGATTGAATATAAATCATCATTCTAGTTTTCCAATAATTGTAGTGGGAGCCATTAAAGAAGGGAGGACGATTTGTAGAGTGACCTTCAAGGTTTTGAAAATTTTGGTTAGCCATTACTCAAGATTGTGTAATCAAAAAAAATGAGCACCTTGCTCTGATACCAATTGATAGCCCAAGAATAACTAACCAAGAGGGGGGTGAATTGGTTTTCTCAAACTTTTTCGAAAAATATTCTCAAAAATGATATTTAAGAGATAACAATAGATTCACAATAATATAAGCACAATATAAGTAAATAAAAGAGAAGAGAGAGTGCAAACGATTTTTATGGAGGTTCGATCCAACCAATGATCTACGCCCCCTGCTACCAAGCTCTCCAACACGAGCACGGCCTTTCCACTATTTTGATTGACTTATGGTGCAATCCAAACCCTTACAATGTATCCGGTGACTTACAAGCAAGGAGCACCGATCCTTTTACAATATTGAGCTTTTCAAGGGACCTCAATATGACCCAAATGAATAAGGAGATTGATTTGAGTATTTCTCTCTAGATGAATGATAGATACAAGTTTAGCTCTAAGAGAGAGACTAACACTTTAATGAATAGCAATGGATGAGGAAAGCTCAAGTGTTAGAAGAAAACTTTGTTGAGAAAGATGAACCAAAAGTTTGATTTAATCAACCAAAGTTTTTCAAATAGAGATATTGAAGATATGAATGCAATGAAGCTTTAAATGATGTTTTTCAATATGATTCTCTATAAATGCTCTTGTAAGTGTTGTTGAATGATAGTAAATGAAGTGGTATTTATAGAGATGAATTTTCGCCACTTTTTCGACCAAACGGATGACCAAACGGTCGACCGGCCACGATTGGTCGATTGGTCGATTGGTCGAACTAGCCGCTGAACCGCAAAAAGTCGAACGGACACTTTTGAAAAGATACGCCAAACGGTCGACCGGTGAAAAGTAAGCGGTCAACCGGCTCATCCGGCTTTTCCAAACGGATGATCCGCTTCCACGCTTTTGAAAAACTGATTTTTGGCTTTGATAAAACTAATTTTTATGCAAGTGATAAAATTATATTTGAGCTTGCTCATTTAATTGCTAAGGATTAAAGAGTTAATACCTTTACAATTTTATCTAAAAATCTATTCTTCAATCTTGATCTTCGAATCTTGAAATTCATGGATCTTGAGATGCTTGAACTCTTGTATTGATTTTGACTTTGAACTTGACATTGCATGAGAGTTCGATTTGTAGCGCTTTGAATTTTGCTTGAAAATAAAATGTTAGAAAACATAACCAATTTGTTTGTAATAATCAAAACATTAAGGTTTAAAGTTAACCATAGGTCAATTGAGCGGTGTGGCCTAATTAGTCACCAAATCAACTCATGTTGATTACGGAGACTCTCGATAATTGTGAAATCGGATCTCCAACAACCGATGGCGCTTTCGGGGTGACAAAGACCGGAAAATAGGCTTAGTAGTTCTAATGTCCCAATATGTGCCCGATCCAACGAGAGGCAAGGAGGCGATGAGGATAATTATCATGCGTATTTATTTTGCCTGTATTCAATCATGTTGAATAAAACACGATTATTCCAAAATTCCCCTAGTTGTTTCGTCTATGTCAATTACTTGTGGTACACAGGCTTGAATTTTGCGACATTTTGGAGGGGAGGGGGGGCGTCGCGCCTCATCTGGTTTCGGTGGTTCGTGAAGAACAATCAATTTTTACGTGTCATATTGTAGTTCTGGCGATCGCGCGATGGCGAGGCATATAGACCAGGTCGTCCTCAAATGCATCTCGCGAGGCTACCACCCTTTATGCCTCCACGTGTTGGAGGTGTTCACGATATTACCATGCATTGACGTTTGTGAAATTTGCGAAGCGCGTATTCCCACGCGCCTTTTACATCTCCCTAGGGTTTACTTGGCGTGCACTTACTCCATTATCGATGATTCATCGGCGCTATATATGTGTTTTGTAGGACTTCACTTTATTCTTCTCATCTTTACCCTTCTACTTCCATATTTGGATCACGGTTATTCTTGGTTATGTCGAACTTTCATTTCTCCGGTGTCCCAAAGTTTAAGATAAGGCGTGGGGAGGTTGTCGATAACATTTCCCCTCCCTTTCGGGACCTTCCGTGGCGTCCCGATCCCGGGTTGTCGTTAAAATGTTGAAGATAACGGTGAGTGGCCCTTTCTTTGCCCGTCCCAACACCGGAGGCGACATCGGAAGAGCCTCCCGCCCCATCCCCCGTGAGATCTGTGCCTTCGTCGAAAAGTGCGAGACAACTGGGTAAGAGAAAGCGGCGCCCATAGTGGGGAGGAGGCAGTTTGGGCCTCCCATTCTCTTCCCACTTGGCATGTATGAATATATCAACATCGGGTCCCATAGGGACGAGTGGATCCTGCAGTTTTAGGAAAACTTCCACCATCGGTGGCCAAAGCAATGACATCATTCATAAGTATTGGACTTACGCCTTTGGAAAGGCGGCCGAAATCACGAAATTGTCGGAGTTGCGAGACTTGTTTGAAATGTACACCTCCAGCGATCACGTACTTAACTGCGAGATGTATAAATTGTTGGAGATGAAGATTGACGAATTGTGCTCTACCGCTGGGGAAGACGAAGATGTTGAGGCGTTGCGTGCAGGCAACAAAGATCTTCGGGAAAAACTCGCATTCTCCGAAGACGCCAGGGCTCGTGCAACGTACGATATTGTGAAAGCCAGGACGATCCAAAGGGCATGTGTCGATGCTCAAAAAAAGACAGAGTCGCAACTGAAATCTTGTCAGGACATAGTTTATGCCAAAGACAAAGAATTGAACAAAGAACTGACCGAGCTGTCGAAGGCCCAAGGTCTTCTGGCCAAACTCGAGGCCTCTAGCCACGCGAATCTAGTGGTTCTCGACTGAGATTTCAGGACTCTTTCTATTCTAGTTTTTTTTTTGTTATTTTGACTCGTAAATGTAGGCCATTGAATACGCGTCATCTTTTATTGCTTTATCTGATAGTGCGGGTTGAGAAAAATGCACCATTTTTATTTGATTACATACGCGTTGAATACTTATCCAGCGAGTTGAAAGAGTTGGCCGCGAACCACACTCATTCGCTGCCGAATCACTTTCACTTGTTTAAATACGCGTTGAATGTTTATCCAGTGAGTTGAAAGAGTTGGCCATGAACCACACTCCTCATTTGTCGAATCACTTTCACTTGCGTGAGAGTTGAAAGAGTTGGCCGCAAAACACACTCACTTGCTGCCGAATCGCTTTCACTTGTTTAAATACGTGTTGAATGTTTATCCGGTGAGTTGAAAGAGTTGGTCACGAACCACACTCCCTTGCTGCCGAATCACTTTCGATTGTTTAAATACGCGTTGAATGTTTATCTAGCGAGTTGAAAGAGTTGGTGTGAACCACACTCCCGTCGAATCACTTTCACTTGTTTAAATACGCGTTGAATGTTTATCCAATGAGTTGAAAGAGTTGGCCGCGAACCGCACTTCTTAGCTCTAGAATCACTTTCACTTGTTTAAATACGTGTTGAATGTTTATTCAAGTGAGTTGAAAGGGTTGGTCGCGAACCACACCCCTCGCTGCCAATCTCTTTCACTTGTTTAAATACGCGTTGAATGTTTATCCAAAGAGTTGAAAGAGTTGGTACATGAACCACACTCCTTCGCCGTTGAATCACTTTCACTTGTTTAAATCGCGTTGAATGTTTATCCGGAGTTGAAAGAGTTGGCGCGAACCACTCCCTCGCCGCCGAATCGCTTTCACGTGTTTAAATACGCGTTGAATGTTTATCCAGTGAGTTGAAAGAGTTGGCGAAAACCACACTCACTCGCTCACCGAATCGCTTTCACTTGTTTAAATACGCGTTGAATGTTTATCCGGTGAGTTGAAAGAGTTGGTCGCGAACCACACTTCCTCGTGAATACGTGTTGAATGTTTATCCGGTGAGTTGAAAAAGTTGGCCTCAAACCACACTCACTCACTGCCAAATCGCTTTTACTTGTTTAAATACGCGTTGAATGTTTATCCAAGAAGTTGAAAGAGTTGGTCGTGAACCACACCCTCTCCGCCGAATCGCTTTCACTTGTTTAAATCGCGTTGAATGTTTATCTAGCGAGTTGAAAGAGTTGGTTGTGAACCACACTCCTCATTGTCGAATCACTTTCACTTGTTTAAATACGCGTTGAATGTTTATTCGATTGAGTTGAAAGAGTTGGCATGGTGCACTTCCTCGCCGAATCACTTTCACTTGTTTAAATACGCGTTGAATGTTTATCCAAATGAGTTGAAAGAGTTGGCCGCAAAACCACACTCCTCATTTGTTGAATTGCTTTCACTTGTTTAAATACACGTTGAATGTTTATCCGGTGAGTTGAAAGATTTGGCCACGAATCATACTCCTCATTCTTGAATTGCTTTCACTTATTTAAATACACGTTGAATGTTTATCCAAATGAGTTGAAAGAGTTGGTCGCAAACCACACTCCCTTGCTTTGAATCACTTTCACTTGCTTTTGTTGTATGAGGAGCACTTTAGATTCATAAACGACGAATTTTATTAGAAGATGCGGTGTCTCGGGGTGCCGAGACAAAATGTTGGAAAATCAAAGCAAGGCAAAATGAAACTACGATGATACTGACCTCAAATGGGCGATGTTCCAAGGTGCCTCATCTCCCTACCTTCCGTATCTTCCAATCTGTAAGTTCCAGGGCAAATTTCTTCGATGACTTTATAAGGTCCCTCCCAAGTGGGCCCTGGAGTTCCGGCCCTTACCTCTCTATTAGCTTGGAATACCTTCTTCAGGACGAAGTCTTTGATGTGGAACCTCCTGTCCCTGACCTTGGAGTTGTAATATCAGACCATCTTTCGCTGGTAAACCGCGAGGCGGAGCTGCGAGTTCGCGTGTCTCTCGTTTTGCAAATTGAGGCTTGTCCTTCGTAAATCCTTGTTGGTCATCTCGTTGAAGTGCAGGTGCCTGGGTGAGGGTATCCCTACCTCGGCAAAATCAACGCCTTCGCTCTGTATGCCATGGAGATAGGGGTTTCACCTGTGGCCGTGCGAGAAGTGGTTCGATAGGACCACAGGGTCTCGGGTAGTTCTTCAGCCTATCCTCCTTTCGCAGATTCTAGTTTCCACTTAAGGGTATGCTTAATAATCTTATTCACGGCTTCCACCTGGCCATTGGATTGGAGGTATTAAGGGGTAGAAAAGTCCCTTCGGATACCAAGGTTCTCACAATTCGCGTTAAACTTCATTCCTGCGAACTGTATACCGTTGTTGGAGACAAGAGAGTGGAGAATGCCGAAGCGGCAGACAATGTTTTTCCACATAAATTTCCACACATTTTCCTCCGTGATCTTGGCCAAAGGCTCAGTTTCACACCACTTGGTGAAGTAATCCACCGCTACAATTGTGAATTTGATCCCACCTCTCTCCGTTGGGAGGGGACCGATGAAGTCGATTCTCCACTTGGCGAAGAGCCAATGAATAGTGACCGGGGTAAGGTTCGAGGTAGGGAGCTTTGTATAGCGATGAACTTCCGACATCCGTTGTACTTCTTTGCGTAATTGTGGGAGTCTTTCTTCATGGTTGCCCATTAGTACCCCCTGCTTGTGGCTTTACGTGCCGTGGCCATTCTTCTCGAATGATTGCCGCATATCCCTTCGTGTATCTCTTTCATTACGTACACTGCTTCCTCCTGTGTCAAACAGTGTAAGAGGAGGTGGCTGAATCCCCTCTTATATAGGATCTCGTCATGCAGCATGAACTTCGCGGCCCTTTTGCAGAGTTTTTGTGCTTCTTGTTTGTCATCGGGCAGTACCTGTTCGGTTAGATAGTCAGTGATCTCTTTCATCCATCTCAGAGAATCAGATATCGTCATGACTGCGGGTGCGTGAGATTCGTCGATGGAGGGCCGGTTGAGCCTCTCAACTGGGATAGCCTTTATTAAGTCGAAGTCTCTACTGCTCGCCAGTTTCGAAAGGGCGTCCGTATAACCATTTTCCACCTGTGGAATCTGTAGAAGTTCGTATGCCTCAAAGTGGGACAATAGGTCTTTGGCCTTTGTCAGGTATGCCACCATGGATTGTTCGCGTGCCGCGAAAGTCCCATTAACCTGACTGACAACCAGCTGTGAATCGCTATGAATCTAGAGCTTCCTTGCCTTCATCTCTTGTGCCAACCTCAAGCCTCGTTAGGGTGCCTCGTATTCCATTGCGTTGTTGGAGGCTTTGAACTCTAGGCAAAGCGCCTTGATTGAGATTGTGGTCGTCAGGACTAACCAGCAAGATCCCAGCTCCAGCTCTGGCCTTACCCAAGGATCCGTCAACATATAACCTCCATGTTGGTACCTCCAGGGTTCGGGCCTTGAGCAAACCCTCGGGGATGTGGACGAATTCAGCTACAAAGTCCGCTAAGGCCTATCCTTTTATAGAAGGTCATGGCTTGTAGTTGATATCGAACTGGCTGAGTTCTACTGACCATTTTCATCAGCCGTCCTGATGTGTCCAGCTTTTGGATTATCTGTCTCGAGAGGAGGTTTGTCAAAACATCTATGCTATGGGACTGGAAGTACGGTCGTAGTTTTCGGAAGGCGATGATCAATGATAGGACGAGCTTTTCCATGTATACGGGTATCTTGTTTCTGCGTCCTGCAGGGCTTTACTCACGTAATAGATAGGAAATTGTCTTTGGGCCCTCTTCTCAGATTAAGACCGAGCAACATCTCTTCATTCTTTGGTTTGGACAGTAGTGGAGATTTTTCGAGGATGACCTTGAGGTCTTGGAATGCTTTCTCACACTCCTCGATCCACTTAAACCTCTTCCCCTTGATGGTGCGAAAGAAAGGTCGGCGTGCGAGCTAGTCACCTTGAATATGAATTGATTCAAGGCCGCTAACCTTTCCGTCAGGCTTTGGACTTCCTTGGAGGAGGATGGTGACCACATTTCAATGAGCGCCTTAATCTTCTCGGGATTAGCCTCTATCCCACGCTGATTGACCATGTAGCCAAATAACTTTTCGGATGCAACTCCGAACGCGCACTTCAAGGGGTTAAGCTTCATACGATATTTGCGAAGGACTCCGAACATCCCTCTTAAGTGCTCTATGTGGTCCTCAGCGTTTACGCTCTTTACCAGCATATCGTCGACGTATACTTCCAAGGTATTCTCAATCTGTCCTGCGAACATGCAGTTTACAAACCGTTAGTACGTGGCTCTCGCGTTCTTCAAGCCGAAAGGCATCATCCTATAGCAGTATAACCCTCGGTCTGTGATAAATGAAGTGTGATCCTCGTCTTCCACAAACATCGGGATTTGGTTGTAGCCCGAGTATGCGTCCATAAAGCTAAGTAACTTGTGGCCGACAGTCGCATCGACGAGCTTGTCGATGCGTGGTAATGGGAAGCTGTCTTTAGTGCATGCTTGGTTCAGATTTGAGAATTCTATACATACCCTCCACTTCTTGGTACTCTTCCTTACCAAAGCATTGGGTTAGATCGCATTGGAGGTACACCGCCTCTCTGATGAACCCGTTGGCTAGTAGCTTGCCAACTTCCTCATTCAATGCATTGTACCTCTCGGCACTTAAAGGTCTTCTTTTCTGAACCCTGAGGCGTACTTTATGATCCACTTTCAGGGCGTGTCACGCCACAGACGGGTTGATCCCGACCATATCGCTGTGTTTCCATGCGAAGACGTCAGCGTTCTCCTAGAGAAACTGTTCCAGTTCCTCTTTCATTCTTTCCTCGAGTTTCTCTCCCACCTGTAATACCCGAGTTGGTTACGAGGGGTTCACCAAAAATGCTTTCAGCTCCTCGGCCGGAGAGGTAAGAGAGTCTGAGCCTATGATCCGAAGATCCGGACCACCGTCCGAAGATTAACTCTTCGTCCACCCCTCACCGTCAACGCCCATCGGCTCACAATGTATGGTCATTACCACCGGGATGATATCCTCGCGCTTAGCGGCCTTTCACAATGCGTTCATGTAACATGCCCTCGCCTCCGACTGAATACCGTGGATTTTGGCCACCTCTCCGGGCGTCAGAAATTTCATTGCCAAATGGTGTATGGACGTGACCGCGTGCAAATTCTTCAACGCAGGCCTTCCAATGACCCCATGGTAGGCGGAGCGGTGTCCACTATCAAAACTCTATGAACTTCCCCGAGGTGGCATGGAGGTTCCCAAGTTTAGCACAAGCGTAATCCTTCCCGCGGGGCGAGGCTATCTCATGTGAAACCGAATAGCGGATCCGAGATGGTCGTTAGTTCATGGTCCACGTTAATTTGATCAAAGGCACTGCCGAACAAGATGTTCACTGCACTTCCATCATTGACCAGCATCCGTCCCAGGCTATTTTTGGCAACGACGACGTGGACTACCAGGGCATCGCAGTGCAGGTAGTGTATGCCAGCCTCGTCTTCCTCGGTAAACAAGATCTGCAGTGCTTTTGGTCGGTGTCCGTGGACCTACCAACTCTCAAGGGGTTCCTCTCTTACCGCCTTTGCATAGTTATGCTGCGAGTTCATCGTGTGCCCTCCGACATAGGGCCCTCCTATGATCGTGCTTATCTCTCGAACAGGAGGAGCCCCCGCGGGTCTCTCTAACCTCGGCGGGTCCCTGTTTGTCATTTTCCACTTCATTACGTCGGGGTCCATCGTTCTGGCACCGAGGAGGAGGTCTTCGTCCTTGTGTGGGCGGTCCTCGACGTCCTCGTACAGGCCGATTCCCCTCTTCCTACTCGTGGGTTCCGTGATTTATCAATTCTCTCACGTCTGGACAATCCTCCGTATTATGCATCCTAGTCCTGTGTATCCGACATAACTTGGGCAGTGTTGTGGCAGGTATGGAGACCACCACGGACACTCTGGGATAGGAGATTGGGGCTACCTCCGTCTGATTGAACCTCTTGTAATGGTTGTTCGGTAGACCAGGGGAGCGCCTTATCTGAAAGCGAGAGAAACGAGGCTCGGGAGAGCGTCGCCCCTCTCTTCTATAGCGATCTCCTCTCTCTCTCAGCCTTCTCCCTATTCTCGATCGTCTCCTCTGATCGAATTTTGCCTTTGGACCAAGTCCGGCCCACCGACTATAGGTCTTTGGTTGGCTGCTCAGACATCCTCCAAAAGGAAGTGTGCACGTGCGATGCACTGGTCACGAGTACATCCAAAGCTTTTTCATCAATCACAGTCTCGATTTTGTTGATAACGTGACTGAACCTCTTGAAGTAGCTCTTGACAGTTTCTCATTTCTTCTGCCAGATGTCATGGAGCTGGGCAACATAGCTATCATCGTCCGATTGCCAATGAAGGCATTGACGAATTCTCTTTTCAGTTGAGGCCAGCTCCGGATACTTTACTGGTTTTAACTTATTGTACCACCTTTTCACGTCGGATGCGAGCGTGGTATGGAAGTTCTGACACTTCACCGCAGGGGATTGGCCTTGGAGCTTCATCTTATATGTGTTTATGTGGTCCATGGGGTAGCCCCTCCCGTTGTATTTGTCCATGAGAGGCATTCGAAAGTTCGCGGGTATCTCCATGGCCTTCATGTAGCGGGTAAACGGGAGGTTCTCGTCATCGTCATCCTCTTAACATTCCAACCTCTCTTTCTCCTCCTCGATATTTTCGTGACTTTGCTTGAGGCCCTCATTCTTTTTATGACAGCCTCACTATGCTCACTTGCTCCCACTTGTATGCGGGTAGGGGTGGTGCTATGGAGGATCCCACCCCAACTTGTCGAACACGCTAGCAGTAGGAACAGGGCGGCTTTCCCACACCGGGAGAGGTCTTCTCCCCTGGTCATCCTGTGAAGGCTTCGAGGCGACGTTACGCGGGTTCCGACCATTTTAAATGGGCATGTTCCCTTGGGATGGCCGACTTTCCAGTGAACCCGAACCGTGAAGGGCTTCTCCGGGTACGACTGCGCTTGGGTCCATGTTGAAGGGATTGATTCTCCAACAGTTCAAGCGCTGCCTTCATCCGGGCATTGTCCAGCTTCAGGTCTTGGTTCTCCTGTTCCACCGTTCGTTTCTGTCCCTGTCTTCTCCTATTGCGATGGGTCACGTTTTGTAGGTCCCAATGCTTTCTGCCGCATATCGGTGTGGTGAGACTCTACTTCTTCCTCCATGGAATGTTCGGTTGCCATGCTCCTCTTGGTAGAAAACACATTTTACCACAAGTTTTAGGGTGTAACATCTTTCGTTTTCCACAGACGGCGCCAATGTGAGCGTCCGAAACCTACAACGCGTTCGTGTCAACAGATCTCTAGTCACTCCTCTGCCAACCTGTATGTTACCTGCACACTCGGACGACCGTTAGGCACCAAGATCTCCAGAAAAAAAAGGTCCGTCGATCGTTGGTACTCCGACGATCAAGTCAACTGTCGGTATATAAGAATAATACACGCAGAGGGGGGGCGGGTGTAAGTAATTGGATGTGGGAGAGACAAGCAGGTAGAAGTTTGAGTAGAGTTTAGGGTGAGATTTAAGTGTAAAAGAGCATACTTTGGAACAACCTGAGATGTTGTATTTATAGCGCAAAGTCCCGATTGATTTAGGAAACAAATCAATCAGATACTCGATCGGATCCTCATTTCTTTTGGGATAAAGATCATCCGTTACCCATGCAATCTTCGAGATTATCTTTCTTCTTCGAGTTTATCACGTTGCCTGATTTTAGGAGATTACGATTTGGTTTCCTTGTGAGGATCCGTGTGCCAATCCAACACAGTCTTTCTTTAATTACACCTCTGGTCATTCCAAAGATATCATGCTTTGCTAGTTATAATTGATCACGAGCTGGCGAGGCCTTGTGGGTCGGCCGTAAGTGTCAAGGCCCTCCCACAGGCGGCATTCACAACAACTAGCGGTGATATATATTGACCGACGATCAATAAAACAACGAATAGTTTCTAAAACCATAAATCAATAAAGTGAGTATCTTTTTAGGATTGTGCACCAACATCCGACCTAAGGATACCAAAGACCTAAGGATCTAGTGCCACTAAGATACCTAAAAATACGTTTCATGGCACTAAGATGAGAATTCTTTGGATTAGATTGATATCTTGCACATAAGCACACACTAAACATAATATCGGGCCTACTAAATAAAGAAGAGATCCGATCATACATCGATATTTAGTAATGTCTACGAGAGTATCTTGATCATCTTTGTATAATTTGATCAATGAGCTCATTGGGGTATTAATTGGTTTCAATTATTCCATTTCAAACTTCTTGAGCATATTCATGATATACTTGGTTTGACTAATGAATATTCCATCATTAGTTTGTTTGATTTGAAGTCCAAGAGAGAATTTGTGTTTTCCCATCATACTCATCTCAAATTTCTTGCTCATACACTTAGAAAATTCTTCACATGGTGAAATGTTAGTGGCACAAAAAATAATATCATCAACATAAATTTGAACCACAATCATATCATCCTTTTTGGTTTTTATAAAAAGTGTAGTATTCACTTTACCCATTAAAAACCATTTGGTAAAAAGAATTTGCTTAATCTTTATACCAAGCTTTAGGAGCTTGTTTTAATCCATAAAGAGCTTTTCTAAATTTGAAAACTTTATCCGGGTATTTATGATTTTTCAAATCGAGAGGTTGCTCAACAAATACTTCTTCTTGAATGATACCATTTAAAAATGCACTTTTGACATCCATTTGAAAAAGAGTGAAATTTTTGTGACAAGCAAAAGAAAGAAGCTTGCGTGAATTGTTTCCAATTTAGCAACAGGTGCAAATGTTTCTTCAAAATCTATACCTTCCTCTTGATTGTAACCTTGAGCCACTAATCTAGCTTTGTTATACACAATTATGCCATTTTCATCTCATTTATTTCAAAAACCCATTTTGTACCAATAATGGTTTGAAAATTTAGTCTAGCAACTAAATCCCAAACATGATTTCTTTCGAATTGATTTAGTTCATCTTGCATAGCTAGAATCTAAAATTTATCAAACTCGACTTCTTTGAAATTATTTGGTTCAATTTGTGAAAGAAATGCACAATTGTTAAGAAAGTTTCTAGTAGAATTTCTAGTACTTACTCATTTGGATGAATCACCAATGATGAGATCTTTTGGATGAGTAGGGACAAACTTCCATTCTTTAGGTAAAGATGAAGCATTTTGTTCTTCAAGAGATTTTACTCCATTTTGTTGTGGAGTCTACAAGCTAATCGATCCTGGGTAGAGAATAACTATCTTTTGGACAGGCCATGTTTAAATTTGTGAAGTCTTGGCAGGTTTTCCAAAGTCTGTCTTTTTTCGGCACGAGGACGGGGCTGCATACCCAACTGGATAATAGGCTTCACGGATGAATCTGTAGGCCAGTAGCTTATCAACATTCCCTTTCATTACCTCATATTTCTCTTTACTCATCTGCCTTCTTTTCTGAACCCTCGGATTGATTTGAGGATGGATTTTCAAAGCATAGCATGCTACCTGGGGATCTATCCCAACCATATCGGAATTCTTCCATGCAAAAACATCAACGTTTGCCTTCAGGAACTTCTTTAGACTAATTTTCATCCCTGACTCCAACCCAAATCCTATACACAAAAGCTTCAACTGATCCTCTTCATTTACTGTGAATTCTTCAAGCTCTTTTATCGTGGCAGCTTTAGAATTTGACTCAAGGATACCAAGGTCGAGGGTATCATCCATATCGTTCAGCCTCCTGCCTCAAGTATTGTCGTATCAACCATCATGACCGTATGAGTAACGAGAGCTCGCGAGCTTCTTTTCTCAAACTATTCAGATAACATTCACGTGTTGACTCCTAGTTACTCTTTATAGTGGCTACCCCTGCTGGAGTCGAAAAATTCATGGTGAGTCGATGGATTGAAGTGACAGCCATCAATTGATTTAATGCGGGCGACCTAGAATCCCATTGTAGGCGGACCTCCGATCAATAATTAAGAATTTCATAAAGTTTCTTGCTACCAACGGCTCCTTCCCAACTTCCACTGCGAGGGTGATTTTTTCCCTAGGTATGATGCTATCTCCTGTGAACCCATACAACGACTTGGACATCAAAGTCTAGGGTGATCGACCTCTATTTGGTTGAAAACACTTCTGAATAAGATATTCACCAAACTTCTGTTGTCAACCAACATGCGTTTGATGGTGTTTCGTTGTCAACCAACATGCGTTTGATGGTGTTTCGGGCAATCACAACCTGGACCACTAGAGCGTCGCAATGTGGGTAGTGGACATTAGCTTCATCATCATCTCCAAAAGTTATCGTTGGCGCTAGAGGTTTCGTTTCCCTACGAACCTAGTAGATTTTCAGAGTAGGTATCTTCGCAACCCTTATATAATCTCTTTGTGCATTGTTGCTCTCTCCGCCAATGTAGGGTCCACCCATAATTGTATTGATTTCTCGAATGGAGGGTTGAACTATCGGTGGCTGTGCATTGGGTCTCTCTTGGTTCCTGTTGTGGTGCACGAGGCGCTAGACAGTAACATCCGCCTCTCGTTCCTCTGCCTTACCTAATGTTGTAGGTATAACTTGTGGTCGTGACTACGAAGGCTGTCCCATCTGACTTTTGCCCGTAGTAGGCCTATATCTAGTTTCTACCATCTTGTCAACTGTGGCCCTTACATTATGGCATTCCTCCATTTCGTGGTTATCAGATCGGTGTATTCTGTAGAATTTAGACTCGAGTTGGGGTGCGAGACTTCACTTGTAGTTTTATTCATCATAGGGGTAACTTCGTTTACTTCAGCCTTGTAGCCTTGATTTCGTGGCCCCATTTTTCGACCTTGGTTGTTTTGTCTAGGAAATACACCATTCGCACCACCTTGTGCCATCATACCATTTTCTCCCTCGTGCTTCTTTTGTTCTCGATTGTTTCCTTCGTCTGAATTTCTCTCTTGATAAGGTCTACCAGCTGATTGTATGTCTAGGGATTCTTGATTCGGACATCTCACCAGAAAATGGTTACCATCCTCAGCCCATTCCACAAGGCATCCAAAGCCTTCTCATCTGAAATAGACTTTACGACAATCAACTCGTTCTGGAACCTGTTGAAGTAGTTTTTGATAGACTCATTTTACACATTGTATAATGTCATTCAACTTGGTAGTAGGGGCTTCACCCAATGTATGGCCCACAAAAGCACTCGTAAAGGCTTTTTTTACTTGTAGCCAGGTTTCAACTTCAGGTACCATCTCTTGGCCACCCCAGTAAGAGTCATGTGGAAGGCCATGCATTTCACCGAGGGCGAAGCATTCTTGAGTTTCTTTTCAGTTTTGTAATCTCCCAAGTGATATATGGGATCTCCTCCCCCCGTGTACTTATCCAATTTTGGCCTTACGAAACCTTTAGGGATAAGAGTGCTTCGTATCTCGTGGAAAAACGGTAAATCTTCATCGTCATCATCTTCTTCGAAGGACATGGTGGGCCCATCTCCTTCATAATCATATAAATAACCTGGTTCGTATAAGGGATCCCTTGGGAGTGATCCCACCATTCGCCCATCATGGAACTGGGTCTTTTTTTATGAGAGTTAGCCTCGTCACCAAGCCTATCGAAGACACTAGCGGACCTTGTGGGTCTACGCTCTCGCTCTTTGAGGGAGTCAACGGGCTGATAACACCTGGAGTCCCGAGGATCGCTATAAGGGTGGGAATGGCTCGCCGCTGGTGCTCTAGCTTCGACTCTGTCCTTTTCTTCATCAATAATTCGACCGCTTTACATGGCTCCCCTTCCTCTATTTTCTTGTACCAACATTTGGACTTGCTCTGCCAAATTAGACACTGTTTGTGCTATGGACATCTTCTTATGTAGCATGTTATGCTTTTTCTGGGCATTTCTCCTCATTCACTAACAATTATCTCTAGAATTTCCTCTTTCTGTCTCTTAGGATTGAAGTAACTATCCTCAAGGAGTTTGCTTTGTCTCATCAACTCATTCTCACCTGTTTTTTCCTCTAAATCACTCATTTTTTTAGCCATTTTTTCTTCTAGACTCTTTTCAAATGCACAAAAACTTTCACTTGCGGTTTGAATATTGGAAAATTGTGCGAATTCTCACAAATGGTACTAATTTGTTGACCACTAATTTTGAAGCCAACAAATCCTCGATCACCTTCTTGCTAAAATAAATATCTCAATCCTCCAATGTAATGTCGTCCGAAGATTAAGAATTAAAAGAGCAAGAATTTGGCTAAGATTTTCAATTGTTCTCTCTTTTTTTTTTTTTGATTTAATTCAGGTTATTTATAGGTGTTGCAAGGCATAGGGCTTTCTTGTCTTTTTCACCTTCTGCCACGTGTCGCCCTTTTTATTGGAAGGCTCTTAATTCTAGAGGATTCTACAATACATGGCAGAATGTCATTGGTTCAGCTATCATTTTATCTAGATTTGGTTATTATTTTCACATGTGCTTTAGTTGTAACTGATTTGGCCACGTGGAGATTCATCTAGTGGTCCCAATTATTCTTTTCATTTAGAACCAGTAAGTAGCACAAAGGCTTGGATTCGTATCCTTTATCGAACAAAAATTCTTAAACTAGCGAAGGTTAAAATAACATATGTCTGAGTTAGACTTGAATAGTTAAATGGTCAGTTTATAAACTCTTTGCCTTCGCCTACTTATGGACGAAGGTTTATTTTTAAGCAAACTATATAAGCTCCATTCAATTGAAGTGTCTAAGCTAGCTGTTCTCTCACTTGGTTAAATGAGGTATAACAATAGTCCTTGGAATCCAAGTCTAAATATTCATATTAGGCTAAGGACTTAGAATTGAGACCGAAGTTTAGAATCTTGTTTGGGGTCTTGACTCATGCAAGCTTTTTAAAATTGTATCTTCGCTTGGACTTCTTTCTTTGTGCTTCGTATACATAAGTATAATACGAGGTATAACACTAAACATATCATCAAAGGTGCAACACAATACAATATGGTGTACAATAGTTAATGGAGCCAGGTCAAACTAATGTTAGTGTTGGAATTCAAATGAATTCTACATTTACGGATTGAAGATAAAAAAGAAAGCAAAATTTTTGCTAGGTCAAATTATTTATGTCGTCATCTCTTAATCTCTTTTTTACCACCAAAATTATTATTATTATTATTTTTCTTTTTTCATATTTCATTTATACTACGAACTAAGAAGGCCTGGACGAAGACATGTTCGATGATGCCTCATAAATATAATATCGTTAGATAGTATTTGGAGTATCGGTGGGATCCAGCGTATGATATGGGCCAGCACATGGAGATATTATGTAATGTTTACACATTTTATAAGAACGTTACACATTGTATAGAAAATCATAAACAAGTTATGTATATACCATCAAACTATCAATTAGTATTAACTTAAAATTTAAAAATAATATTTATACAGGACTTTAATTTTTTTTAAATAACGTGCAATGCACGGTTGCATTAACTAGTTAATATTAAGTATGCGAATTTCTTATTTTATCGATTAGTCTCAACTTCCAAAAAAGTCATGATTTGTTCAATTAAGTATGAGAAAAGTCAATATTTGTTCAATGAAGTATGAGAAAAATAGATTGAAGGTGGTTGGACAATGAGTTGAGTTGAGAGTCAACATGGAAGCTTTTATCTAGGTTATTAGGGAGATAGTCAGATAGAAACGGAGAATGTAACAATTTTTCACTAATCAATCAATATTAGAATATATCTAATGTACTATGTCTATTGAAGCTTACGTGGCAGGTAAAATAGACGGACTTCCAGTTCATGTAGCTCTACGTCTATTGAATAGACGGCCAAATTAAAAATTCATTTCCAATTGATTCTGTCTAAAACGATTTTTTTTTAATTTTCCTCATCTGAATTTTTTTAATAAAATGCTGAGTCACTCCGTCTAGAAGTCTATTTAAATTTAGACGGACTTATAGACGAGTCTATATTTTGGTGTACCACATCAGCTAGACGGATTCTTCGTCAGCATGTATTGGAAATGATTTTTTTATAACTCCATCTATCTATGCTTATGTAGCACGTCTAAAAAGTAATAGACGAAGTGCATTGGAGATGCTCTTATATATTTTTTGTCCCAAAATGATAGGTTTGTTTTTCTTTTCTATTCATCTCAAATTATAGGTCATTTTCTTTATTGAAAGTTAGTTGATTCTCTAATATGTCCCTATTTAATGTGTCTAACAACAAAGTTTGAACTAATTTTAATAGAGTAATGATATTAATATATGAATATATTAACAAAAACGTTAGTAAAATTTATTGTTACAACTATAATAATTATATTTTCTTAATTTGTGTGAAAGTAGAAATCAACCTCTCTTTTTGGGACGGGTGGAGTAATATTTTATTCAATTGGTCAAATAATTACAAATTGTTGGGGGTGTCTAGTTTTCAATAAGGACGTTTAGGCTTGACTAATAAGATAGAAATGACTTTTCTCGCTTGTATCAGAGTGTTCGATGGTTTGCTGCCTCAGCTATCACAAGACTTCGAATATCTACAAATAGTTATTTATCAAGATCCGATTATGAGTTATTAAATGGTAAAATAAATAAAAATTCACAATTGGAAAGGCTGTTCCAAAAGGCCCCAGCAAATTCTTAATTGGAATTAGGTACCTTAATTTAATCTTAGACAAAGAGCAAGGAAGATATCATGGCTCCAACAAGGTGATTCATGACTAGGCTAATAAAAAGAGTCTCAAGTAGGGAAGCATCTGGCTGCCTGATTGGTTAAATGCTATTAATGAAAATAGTAATTCATTATTCTTAACAATAGTTTTCGGAGACTTTTTGGTTCAATTGATTTGAAGTATTCTAATGGTATAACACTGTTGACTTATTGGGAAAAAAGAAAAAGATCGCTTTGATCTCTTGTTTAGTCTCTATTTTTTCCTCCACCCCGCATTATCAACAGCAATAAAAAAGAAAAAGAAAAGAATGATCCAAGAAAACACAAGAGTGAGAAACTAATAACAACATAATCAAACGAAGAAAATCTTACTTTAAATATACACAAGGCACTCTTTACATGTTCGGTCCCGTTCAGGAATAAATCAAATTTTATAGTGTAATTTTTTTTAGTTTGCCTTTAAAGTGCAACTTTTTTATTTTTATTTTTATGTAATAGTTTGCTCCCTTCCTATTTACATGCATATGAATAAGGCCACAAAAACAAAAACAAAAATCTGTTGGGAATATTTGTGTATTAAATGGGTTTTATAACCATTTAGCGCATTGTTTGGTGGGGTTTTTTTTTCCATAAATAAGCTACTTTTTGAAAATAATTCAAAAAGTCATTCTTGTTTCATTTATTCTGAAAATACTGTTTTTTAAAAATTATTATTTTAATTTATTGTATTATATATTACATATAGTAACGAAATCATTAATTATCGAATTTGATAGGAATTCATATATTATAGAATCTTTTATTGTTAATTATAGTAACAGAATCCTAAAAAATCAGAATTGATTGAAATATATATATATATATATATGAAAAAATCTTTTATTGTTATAACTGTCAAATATATATTATTTGTATCAAAAATATCTGTAATAAATACAAACAAAACTCATGTTCTTTTCAATTTCAACATTTGTAACAATCTGTGTTACAAATTGAAACATAAAACATCATTGATACAGAATACCAATTTATGTAACACATGCTGCGTAAAATAACATAATATAATCTGTAACATATTCAGTGATACAAAATATTATTTGTAACATCTGTATGAGACAGTGATATACAATATCATTTGTAACATCTGATATCAAACCGTGATACTAAATAGAAATTATTACAACTGCAAAACCAACTCTAAATTTCAACAAGTTCATATTAATATACACGTTGAACTCTAAAACTTGTTGATATTGTGTAACATCAGTATGATATAGATATGTAACACAATGCCAAATTTAATAATTAAAACTCATGATTTCATCATTTATAACATATGTAACATCAGTGATACAGAATATCAATTCATGTAACATGTGCTGTGTAAAATAATATAATATAATCTGTAACATATTTAGTGATACAAAATATCATTTGTAACATTTGTATCAGACAATGATACTAAATTGGTACAACTATTACAAATACAAGTTCGTTGTCTCTTTCATTATTCGTTGGTGACTAGAAGTGTTCGAATTCGATATGGTTTCTCTTCCAAGCGACGCTGTCTTCGACCTTGTAATTTTACGATTTGGAGTCTCCATTCTTCAACAGAGATAAAAAAAAATTGTGAAGAATACACTACGATTTACGGAATCTGGAAGAAGATTTGCTAAGATTTTGAAAGATTTTGTACCGGTTTGTAAATGAGAAGTTTTTTCATTTGGGAGTTTTTACTTTAGTGGGCGCGATAATCTAGGATATTTACAAGCGGTTAATTATAATTAAAGTTTAAAAATTGATTCTAATTCATTATTAAATTAATTAATGTAATATTAACAATGTAGTATTTTTAAAATAAATTAGTTAATTAAGTTGATAAAGTTGAAATTATTTTTAGATTCATAAGTAGTGGATGTAATTTTCACTTGTTTGGTAGTGCTCAAATTAATTTTTAAATGATTATATTACAAGTTGTTGGTGAATGTATGGATAAAAAGTGAGTTGTAAGTTATGAGTCAAATTAATTTTTAAATGCTTATATTACAAGTTGTTGGTGAATGTATGGATAAAAAGTATGTTTGACTAATTTGACCACTTAAAATTATAATTTAAGCATGTCCAAATATGTGCTTAGGTTGGTCAACTTTGAAATTCACATTATTCTAGCCACAAAATAGCCACTTCTGGGCATCAAATACATGGCCAGACTTTTGAAATCATTAACCTCACCATAATGGATCATATGGTTTGTAGAAACATAGTTTTGATGCAGGAGATCCACTTAGGGAGGCAACTATAGAGCATACTTTATGCTTTTACTCAAAAATTTATCCTTCCATCCAGATACTAACACTGCTTATCTAAGATTAAGAAAGTAAAAGAAAACGTTTAGAAACTCATGATAAAAGAACACACCGAAAACAATTTTCATCCAACTTCTGATATCTTACAAATGAAATGGATCTTCCTTTATATAGGATAAATCCTTTACAAGACAAACATATTCGGGACCTTACTAGTACAATAATTGAACAGACGCATGACATGAAGCAGCAATAATATAGACTCTGAACAGACGCGTGACATAAAGTAGTAATAATACAAACTCGTCAGCAATAATACAGATTCTCATGACATAAAGCAGAATCTAGGGGGTCCCAATGTTGGCAGCTTGTTCGGGTGTGTCAGAATCATCTGAATCAGATGGGAGTCCATGCTGTTTCCACCATGGCATGTTTTCAGTTTTGTGCTTGTTTTTCCAAATCTGTTCTTCAAGTCCTTTTAGATTTTTCGGATCATTAGGATTAAGATCACTGGGGTTTGGAACAATGGAAATGTTTGGAAATTCATGCATCATAAATTGTGTTACTTCCAGTTGGTGAGGTGTAATGATTTGTTTTGGATTCATAACAGATTCTTAAGGAGAGCTTGTTAATAGGTACAGTGAATGTTGTCATAGAGCATCTTCCAAATCTTTTCTCTGTGTTGTTGGCCTTAGGAGTATTTTCACCATATCTAGATGTTGTCCTAAACTTTGGGTAGGCCTGCCCAAATTCAATTGACTCCAAGAGACATCAAAATTATCTGAATCTGGTCAGGGAAGATGATAATATTTGTATCTGGGAAAAACTTTCTTCATGTGAGTTTCAACATGTTGTTGGAGTTTTTAGCATATGGTAAAGGCAAACATTCCCAAGGTGCATCATCATCAATGTTGGGCCAAATTTCTGGGAGAATTGTTTGGTTGACTTCTGCCATTTTTCTCTGAAATGTTCGAAACTTTTAGGATACGTTTCCCAGTCTTTGTGAAGACTAAAAGGTAGGACAGCATAATCTCGAACATGAGTATAGTACCATGTCTCTATAAAATAACCTTGTCTATCAAAAATAAAGATAACATGAACATTTTTAACAGAGGTGCGAATATCCTTGAATTTGCCCATATAAACATGGAATTTTTCCATCCAATGATGTATGGTATGGAACCACTTGAAGAATTTTTTGGCATTAGCATTTGGTTCAGGATAAAATTCAAGATAAGTTTTCTAGAGGTTAAGAGTGAGTTCAGGGAGCCAAGTGGCCATATCTTGGGCGTTGAAATAGATTGCTATCTGGTGAAGTTCAAGAAGGTACCACAAAAAGCACAAGAGTTCTTTTGAGAATTGGAACTGTAGACAAGTAGGTTCAAAAGAGAAGAGATTTAAAATAGGGTAATCAGGGTGAAAACCAATTCTACCAAAAACCTGGATTCTATGATTTTGGATGGCAATGGAATGGTATTTAAGCATGAGTTCTTTCAAACGGGTTTTCAGTGTTTTGTTGGCTACGAGGTTATGGATTTTGGAGGAAAATTGTCAATGTTTGGGTAATTTTCTTGGAAGGAAGATGGTTTGGAAGAAGATGGCTTGGAAGATGATGGCTTCATCATACAAATGTTGGGAATAGACTGGCTTACTGTGATTTTGGGTCTGGAGAGTAAATCTAGAAGAAGGTTGTTGTGTCATTTTATGTGTTTGACTTCAAAATCGAAATTTGAAAACTATTCGGCCCACCTAAGAAGCTGTAAGTTGGGAATTTACTTTTGCTTGACATCCAGCATTTTTGGAAAAGCAGACATATCCATTTCAATGAAGAAATGATGACCGGTGAGGTAAAATTGGAATTTTTCAATGCCTCTTTCGACTGCCAGAATTTCTTTGAAAGTGGAGTGATAATGTTTTTCACCATCAAAAAATGAACCACTTTTATATCTCTGCGTATGTTTCTTTTTCCATTTTTCTCTTCAAGTAAAACAGCAGCCCAATACAAGTTACTGGCATCAGTTTGTAAAATCCTTTTCTCATGAGTAGGGATGGATAAGGCTGGTAGATCATGAACCCTTTGTTTAATTTTCTGGACAGCCTGAGTTTGTTCTTCTGACCAAATTGGTGCATTTTTCTTCAGCATGTTTTTGAGTGGTTTAATGATTGTAGATAAGTGATCAATGAAATCAGCCATAAAATTAACAACTCTAAAAAAATGTTGTACTTCTTTCTTTGAGAAATTTGAATCAGGAAATTTCAATAACTCTTGTCCTACATGAGGTTGTAAAGAGTATTGTCCATCCTTGATATGCATGCCAAGGAAATTAATTTTAGGTACACCAATAACCATCTTTTTCTGGGAGAGCATTACTCTATACTGCTTAGTGAGATTATGAAAATCAGACAACAGCTGAGATTTTAAGTACACCAATGCAGATTTCATGACAGGATGATATATACAGGTTATGGCCTTCTGGAAAAGAGAATGAGCAGTCTTGAGTCCAAATGGCATAACGGTCCATTGATAGTGTGCATTTGGAATACTGAAATCCGTTTTGTGTCTCTTTGTAGGAAGAATATCAAGTTGCCAGAAACCTTCTTTCAAATCAAACTTTGAGAAAATTTTAGCAATAGAAAGATTTGCAAATAAAACTTTTCTGTTGGGTAGAGGAAATTTATCATCTTCAAGAAAATGGTTCAATGGCTTTGTAATCAATAACAAGTCTCATTTTCCCCTTAACTTGTCCAGCTATTTTGTTTACATAGAATGCTTGGCATGCTCATTGAGAATTTGTAGGTTCAATTATTCCTTCGGCTTGTAGCTATTGACAAGTGTTTATTTAATATGTTAAAAGTCCCTATAAGTGTGTTTAGATATGCGTTTTATGTGTTATAAGTACGTATTTACGTGTGTTTTATTTAAATCTATTTTAAGAATCAAGAAAACTTGAAAAGAGTCAAGTTCGGGCCAAGTAGACATGGAGTACGAAACTCTAGACGGAGGAAGATCACAGAACCTATCATGTGGCCGCATGGCTTTGTGCGGATGTGTTTCCTTTTTCAATTAGAAGTCTATTTTTGGGATGATTCTGTACACGATTTTCTTAGGACTTTTTGAGGAGATATAAAAAGAACTAACATCAGTAAAACCTGAGGGGATTTTGAGAGATTATTTTGGAGAACTAACAAGAGCAAAAACTTAAGGAGATTTTGTGGAGATTATTGGAGGAGAAGAATCAAGAGCAAGAGATTGGATTCAAGGAGGCGATAGACAATTCTTGGTGCAAGAACTTCTCACCTTAAAGATTCAATCCTCTACCCAGTTATGAATTTATTATTTCATTCAACTGTGTCCATGAATTCTATGATTAGCTAATTTTATTTTCTTGGGACGAACAACGTAGCCAAGTTGTAAACCCTAGTTTTGTGTTTATTGATTTGACTTATGACAATTAAGTTCCTTGTTAAATCTTTATTGTTTGCTTAAAGCTTTCATCTTTTTAGCTAATTGGTGAATGTTATATTGGTTTATGTGGATTCGAGAGATGAAAACATGAATTAGATTTAGACAATAAATATCATTAATTTGGACAAGATATAGAGATATAATCTTGTGGTTAGTACGATCATTTAGGGTTGAATTTCAATAAAGCTCTAATGAATTCTTGTTGTTTATACATTTAAAAGGGTTGATAACGAATTCACCTAGAGATGGGTAGGTTGGCCTAATTAAATAGAATTAATCATTATCGAGAGAGATAGTTAATTAATTTATGTGAATTCGATTGTTAACAAGAATTAGTTATTATTGAATCAATGACTATTAAACTAGGAGGATCAACGATGGTGAAGTTGTGAGTCCCAAGTCCCAAAACTTATTTAATTAAATCAAAAGCTATTTCATTATTTTTCTTGTTTCCTCTAACTTAATTTAATAGTTTTTATTCTTTTTAATTTTAAAACACCCAAATTTCTGCGTTTTCAAATAAAGTTTAAATAGTAAATTTTGGTACTTAAAACTATTCTTCATGGGATCGATACTTGGACTCACGTCCACTTTACTACTTGTTCGACCCGTACACTTGCGATTTATTTAATAAAGTTTTCGACGAACATATTTTTGGCGCCGTTGCTGGGGAGTAGTTTTAATATCAATACTAATTCGTTTGAGCTTTAATTTGGAATTTGATCTACATTTTTTTTCCAGATTTGCATGCGAAGCAGAGGTAACATTGATTTAGTTCCTTTAGACCCAGAGATCGAACGTACTCTCAGAAACCGATTTAGAGCACGTAAGTCGGAAAGAGAAATGGCTCACAATGGGCATGAGCAACCAATTGTTGAGGTACATCATCCTTTGAGAGATTACATCATACCGGCTGTTGGGAAGAATTTTACTTGTTTGGTTCCACCGGCTATTCCAGTAAATAACTATGAAATCAAGCCTGGGACCATTCAACTAGTTCAGCAAACTGTTCAATTTCATGGCCTACCCGATGAAGACCCACGTGGACATGTGAGAAAATTTCTAGAAATCTGCAGTATGTTCAAAATTAATGGAGTGCCGCCAGATGCAATCAAGATGAAGTTGTTTTCATTTTCATTGACCAACAAAGCCAAGACTTGGTTTTATTCCTTGCCTGCCAACTCGATCACTACTTGGGATGTTCTAGTCCAAAATTTTTTGGGTAAATTCTTTCCACCGGGTAGGATGTTAAAGATCGGGAGAGAAATAACTTCTTTCAACCAACACCAAGGTAAAAAAATTTTGAAGCATGGGAACAGTTTCAATGACTTGTTGAGAGCTGCCCCCAAATCATGGAATACCAAACTGGCTTATGGTCCAAACATTTTATAATGGGTTGAATGATGAGAACAAAAGGCATGCAGACTCAGCAGGAGGGGGTTCTCTTATGGACAAAACTTATAATGAGGCATCAAAATTTTTTGAGAAAATGGCGAAGAAACAGCTTATCGGTAGTATTCGAGACCGCTTGATGCCTAAGCATGTAGGAGTTCATGAAGTTGATACTCTCACATCTTTATCCGCTCAGTTGCGTACCTTGGCCCGAAGAAGTTAAAGCTATTTCCACTCCATCGGTAAATATGATTCTGCTTTCAAGAGTTTGTGATAACTTCTATGCAAACCATGCTACTTTCAAGTGCCCTGTTGCTAATTTCAATACACCTAACGAAGAATAGACACTATTTGTGGAGAATAATCAAAGGGCACGAGTAGGGCCTTTTGCACCAACCTTCAATCTGGAGTGGCGTCTGCACTTTCGAACTTTTCTTGGAGCGATAATCACCAAAGGATGAGGCCACCATGATTTAATCATCAACAAGAGAGGAAAAGTCCATTAGAGGATATGTTCAAAGAAATATATGGAGGCTAATAACCGCTTTATGCAAAAGGCCGAGCATACCCTACTTAATCGAATGCGACAATTAAAAATTTAGAAATTCAATTGGGTCAAATAAGCGTCGAGAATGGCGAGCAGAAAGACGGGTGCTTTGCCAAGTGACACATTGACAAATCCAAAAGAACAATTAAAAGTCATCACAACCAGAAGTGATTTACACCTACCAGAGATACAAGTGAAAAAACAAGTTGAAAAAGAGGATGAAGAACCAAAAGTAGTGGAGGGTGAAACTGATCAAGCTGAGACAACAGATAAAACAGTTGAGAAGACTAAGTCAGATAAGCAGAAAGAAGTGGCTCCAACACCGATCAAGGCATATGTACCTCCAGGTCCCTTATCCTCAAAGACCGCAAAAGAGCAACGGACAAAAAAATTGGAAAATTTCTTGATATTTTCAAGAAATTGGACATCAACATCCCTTTCATAGATGCTTTAGAAGAGATGCCTAGCTATGCAAAATTTATGAAGAAAATCCTCTCCAACAAAAGGAAGCTGTGAGAGCATGAAACTGTGATGCTAACTGAAGAATGTAGTGCAATTCTACCGGAAAAGCTACTTCCTAAATTGAAAGATCCAGGGAGTTTCACTATCTCTTTCACCATTAGCTCTTTTTATTCTAGATCAGCTTTATGTGATCTTGGGGCAAGTATTAATCTTATACCTTTAATCTGTTTACTGGAAGCTTGGACTTGGAAAATGCATTCCTACTACTGTATCCCTACAACTGGCTGACCGGTCAATCACATATCCTCGGGGTGTGATTGAGGATGTCTTGGTTAAGGTCGACAAATTTATCTTTCCTGTAGATTTTATTGTATTGGATAAGGAAGAGGACAAGGAGATTCCACTCATAGTTGGAAGGCCATTCTTAGCTACAGCGAGAGCCTTTATTTATGTGTACGAGAGAACATTGACTCTAAGGGTGGATAAAGAGCAAGTTACATTTAATGTGTTCAAAGCTATGAAGCACCATTCTTCTACAGATTCTTGCTTCCAAATTGATGTTATTGATTGAGCTGTTAAAGTTACATATGAAAAAGATCATCTAGTTGAACCTCTTGAGGCATGTCTTGTTCGATCAAAGACTACAAAAGCTGAAAATATTATGGTAGCTGAGATGGCACAAAACTTAACGGCTTTACCCTCTATGGCTTACAAAAGAAATTGGAAATATGAACTGTTGGGTGAAGCTCCTAAAAAGTTCGAACCTACTATTAAGTCTCCGCCTACTCTTGAGTTGAAAACCTTTCGTAAGAAAAATTGGTTATTGATATTGCCGAGCCGGAGTGATCACCCATAAGTCAGGCTCGGGACTATAAACAAGCGCTTGTTGGGAGGCAACCCACCCAGTATAATCGTTACTTTTCTTTTTATTTTTACTTTTTATTGTTTATTTTACTACTACTTTACATTTAAGCATTACACCTAGGTTATTGGTTCTTGTTATTCTTTATTCTTTATTACTTTAAGCAGTGCTCTACAAGTTCCAAGTGTAAAATATGAAAGTGGATCGGCTTCAAAGCTCTGTTAACCAACTCATTGCCAAACCGTGGTGGCTCCTATGATCCCGATGACACAACACAACCGATGGACGACTACGCCTACCTCCCGGGAGTTTCGATTCCTTCTTTTATTTGTTTTGAATAGTTCTACATTGGGGACAATGTAGTAATTAAGTGTGGGGGTGATTGTTTTATGATTTAGTACGTGTGTTTCTTTATGTTTTCTCTCAAGTACGTTTGGTTGTGCGTATTCGATTGATGTTATACATGTTGTGTTTGTGTGTAAAACTCTCGGTCATGTTTGATAGCAACTTCTTCGTGAAATATTTATATAGCTTTGTTGGAATTAGGTACCCAATCTTGAGAAAATTTGAAAGATTTAGGTCCTTTCCTTACATAACAAAGTTAATTTTTGAGCACTTAGAAAAGGGCATTATTCCACAATTTTCCGAGCATAAGTGAAAATTTGAGCTTTGTTGAAAATATATAATGCCTTAGTTAAGCACACTTAATATAATTTCACATGATTAATGCCATCTTGTCTAAACCGCTGATAGTATTTCATTACGAATTCATGATCTAATGTTTGGGCTAGGGACTGAGCAACGACATATGCCGAAAATAGTGAGTGGGATTTCATTTACAAAGGGACCTTAATTTGTGAGCTTTTGAGCCTAAAAGAGCATATATATTGCCTATCGTGCTTCTATTTTTTTTTTATTGAGTGAATATCATGCATGGTTGAATTCTTCTAGAACTTGTTTGTGTTATGCATATTGTGAAGCCTCTTTGAAAATCGGATACAATTATGTAAGGGCATTAGGTGAAGCCAATTTTAGCTATCTTAAAGAGCCTACCTTGAAAATATCTTTTAGAAGCCAACTTTGAGCTTTAGCCTTTTTGTTGAAAATTAAACCACGTTACAAGCCATGTATTTCATTTCTTTGATCTCATCCTTGTTTTGAACCTTGACATTTGGAGGAATTCAATAGCTTGTTATAAGAAATTTCATTTAATTTCTTTGTTAAAAAAAAAAAAAAATCGGTAAAAGAAGAAGTGAAAAAAAATCTCTTCATCAAGATGAAGCAACATAAGGAATTATTCAGAAGTTGTGATTTTGAGCATGGTGGTTTGTAATGATGAATGGCATATCGTGAAAAGTTAAGCTCTTGGGTAACTACGTTATTGAAATTCCTCCACGAAATTAGCCAAAAAGAAATCCTTTTTATCATACCAAACCTGAAACCCCATTACAACCCAATTAAGACCCTTACTTGTATTCGTATCAATGTTGGCTCCAATGTGATATATAAGCCCTATGGTAAGGTTCCTATTTGTATAAATTTGAGATTATAATATGATATCCCTAAATACTATGAGTGGGAAGAGTGAACACTACGTGAGGTATCATATCCCATTACACTCGTATTTTAAGCAGTTTGAAGTGCTCGGTCCAGGCGTTAACTCTAAAAAAAAAAATTATGAGTACTCATTGTAAGATCCCATGGGAGCATGAAAATTGAGAGTAGATTCATGAGAGGTTAAAGGTATAAAGAACTACTTTGGGACGGGGTCTACGTAAGGCAATCTTTCATTCCCTCTTGTGTTCAGAAAAGAATGGATTGTTTGCCTTTATTGCACACACACACATGCCAGTTGTGTATTGGAATGGTCGATGCTATGATGTTAAAAGTCATTATGTTTCTTATTTTCTTGGGAGACTTTTTATTAGGCAAGCTATGTTGAGCTTTTTCACTATCCTTTAATAGGTTGTCTACTTCAAGCATGACCAGGAGTCTATATGTTTTTATTTCTTGTGAGTTGTGTTTTGTTTTTGTTTTGTTGTTATTCGAGGATGAACAATGGTCTAAGTATGGGAGAGTTGATAAGTGTTTATTTAATATGTTAAAAGTCCCTTATAAGTGTGTTTAGATATGTGTTTTATGTGTTATAAGTACGTATTTACGTGTCTTTTGTTTAAATCTATTTTCGGAATCAAGAAAACATGAAAAGAGTCAAGTTCAGGCCAATTAGACATGTAGTATGAAACTCTAGAGATGAAACGGAGGAAGATTACGGATGATGATCATGGGTCACCGTAATCTAGGAAGTAAATTTTGATAGAACTTTTCATGTGGCCGCATGGCTCTGCACGGATGTGTTTTCTTTTTCAATTAGAAGTCTATTTTTGAGATGATTACATACCACGATTTTCTTAGGACTTTTTGAGGAGATATAAAAAGAACTATCACCAGCAAAACCTGAGGAGATTTTGAGAGATAATATTGGAAAACTAACAAGAGCAAAAACTTAAGGAGATTTTGTAGAGATTATTGGAGGAGAAGAATCAAGAGCAAGATATTGGATTCAAGGAAGCGATAGACAATTCTTGGTGCAAGAACTTCTCACCTTAAAGATTCAATCCTCTACCCGGTTATGAATTTATTATTTCATTCAATTATCTCCATGAATTCTATGAATAGCTAATTTTATTTTCTTGGGACGAACAACGGAGCCAAGTTGTGAACCCTATTTTTGTGTTTATTGATTTGACTTATGACAATTAATATCCTTGTTAAATCTTTATTGTTTGCTTAAAGTTTTCATCTTTTTAGCTAATTGGTGAATGTTATATTGGTTTATGTGGATTCGAGAGATGAAAACATGAATTAGATTTAGACAATAAATATAATTAATTTGGACAAGATATAAAGATCATTTAGGGTTGAATTTCAATAAAGCTCTAATGAATTCTTGTTGTTTATTCATTTAAGAGGGTTGATAACAAATTCACCTAGAGATGGGTGGGTTGGCCTAATTAAATAGAATTAATTATTATCGAGATAGATAGTTAATTAATTTATGTGAATTCAATCGTTAACAAGAATTAGTTATTATTGAATCAATGACTATGAAACTAGGAGGATCAACGATGGTGAAGTTGTGAGTCCCAAGTCCCAAAACTTATTTAATTAAATCAAAAGCTATTTCATTATTTTTCTTATTTTCTCTAACTTAATTTAATAGTTTTTATTCTTCTTAATTTTAAAACACCCAAATTTCTGCGTTTTCGAATAAAGCTTAAATAGTAAATTTTGGTACTTAAAACTATTCTTCGTGAGATCGATACTTGGACTCACGTCTACTTTACTACTTGTTTGACATGTACACTTGCGATTTATTTAATAAAGTTTTCGACGAACAAATTTTTGGCGTCGTTGTCGGGTAGTTGTGCAAGCTCTTTGGTTGCAAGCTGAAGGTGTTCTGGACTTATTCTTGTATGACTAGCCTTTGTAGGATTAATGTCTTCATTGATCTTAAATAGAAGGGATATGAAAAATTCTGGATTCTTCCACAATAGGTTTGTGCATTTAGAGAGGAAATATGTATGAGATTCTGCACAACAATCTTTAATCAAAAGTTCAGTGAGGGTATGAAGTGTTGTCATTGAAAAGTAGGTAGTCGGCTGGATGTATGGTAGGAAGTGGGATTTGTATTGAAGACCATTGTGGTTTTGGAATGACCATTTTTCCCATAGCTGTTGGATAATATCAAATCCAATGACAATATCCTTCATAGGGAGGGTACAACCAAGGAGTTTTTGTAAGATTATGCAGTTGGGAAAGAACTGGATGTTGACAGGTTTACTGATGATTTCAGTAGAGAAGTATTCATTGTTTGCGGCTTGGAAGATTTGTCTATAAGATTTTTACATGGAAGATGGAAGAACTGTTGGGTTTAGAATGGAGCAGGCTGCTCTAGTGTCAAACAAGCCAACAACAATAATAGGCATTTCATATTTTCTAGGAAATTTTTTTTACTTCAATCATGGGTACTGAGAAGCCTAGACCGATGAATTGTATCCCATAGCATTCATTAGAATTTTTAGAATCATCATCAGTGAATAGGAGATTCAAGACTATCTTCTTCCAATATGAAAAATGTGTTAGGAGATTGTTCATCTTGCTCAAAGAATATGGATTCAAGGTCTGCTTCATCGTCAACATGAGTGGTAGCATAAATTTGGGACAATTTTTGACGAAATGACCTTTTATGTCCACAAATAAAGCAAATATCTCCTTTCTTTCTAGAGAACTTGGATCTGAAAAATCTTCTTTTGCGCGAGAAAGATCCAGGATATCTATTTTTTCGAATTTGAATTTCTTGACACGGTGTTTCTTTCTTCTTGGACAAGAGCAAGATTTGTCATGACGGCACTTGATTTTCAATTCTGGCCGTTCACAAGCCTTTTCAAGTTTTTTGCCAGTGGTATGAATATATGAGAGAAATTTCATCTAATTACAAAGTTTCTTTAGAATTCTTTGGACTAAATTGTGAGGTTCACCAAAAGATGTGGTGCCTAAAGATTGGCCTTTCATTTCAATGATTCCCAGAGTTTCCTGGCCAAGGGGTTGTGGAATAGATTCCAAATATGTATGTTTGATGTTAGAACCATCCATTCCTCCAATAAGGTAATAACTTTTAACTGCATTTTGGAAGTGTTTGTCAATATCTTTTGGGTTGTATGAACAACACTTGAGTTTGAAAAATTCTTCACGAGCAATATCTTTCAAATGATCTTGTTTTCCACAAAATTCCCAGTACAAAGCTCCCATGAATCCCTCAACTGTAGGAGCATTGAAGTATTGTAACTTGCGATACTGGCCAAGAGAATCAAACCAATCTTTCATAAATCCAGTAAGTCGTACTAAAAAGGATTTAATGACAGCAGAATGTGTCATATTTGAACGTTGTAGTTCAACAAAGCACCATGCTTGCATTTCTTGGAATCTGGCTTTCCATCTATGAGTAGAAACATCGTCAAAAGTGAATTTCATAGAAGAATTGCTTGGAGCTGGAATGCTCGGATTTATAGGAGCTGGTAGGTTTTCAACAATCTCTTCTTCAGAGATTTCTCCAATAGTAGGTTCTTCTTAGACAAGTTCTTCAGCAGGCTCTTCATTAGGTTCCTTGTGGCTGGTTTGAGGATTATTGGCTATGTAAAAAAGTGGTTGTCCTTTGTATAACTCCTCAGAGGATTCCCAAGACTTAGTAGAATCGGAGTTAGAATCTTCAGTTATAGGTAAAACAGGAGGAGGAAAATGAGTTTGTTTTTGAGCCCGTTCTAGGAATTCTGAGATTGGATTTTGATCATTAATTGTGGGTGCTTCTCTGGCCTTGGAGGAGGTTCTTTTGGTGTTGTGGGTTTTCTTTGAGGTTTTTGAAGAGTTTGTTTCCATTTTTAGGTGTGAAGAGGACACAAAGAGAACTAGAAGAGTCAGATGAATACATTGGTCCAATAGTCTGTGGAAGAGACTCGAAATGAGAAGTATGGATATATGGAGATGATGGTGGAACCAAAGTACTATTTTCCAAGAAGTTGAGTTGGGCTTTCAAACTTTTAAGTTCATTTTCTTGATCATCAAAAGAAGTCTCTTGTAGAGGAGATCCATAATGTTATTTGAAACAACCTCAATCCTCTGTCTACAAGCTTCAAGAGGTGTAAGCAAAACTTGAGTTTGTTGATGTAAGGCCATTTCAATTCGCCGTTGGCTTTGATCAAGTTTTTGCAACAATTTGTTTTGCTATGCAACATTTTCAGATTGCTAATTCAGAACTCGTTCTGCGGTAGAAAGCTGGTCAAGATATCCATTACGTGTTTTGGTAGTAGGATTTCGTATTTTCCAGGAATGAGTAGATTGTTCCTTATCAAAAGGAACCAAATGAAGAAAATTCTCTGGAGGAGTGAGTGAAAGATACATGTTGATAGAAAATTGTAGAAGGTGGGTTTGGATCATCATTGTCACCCCAATCCCATTTTTTGTGCCACCTGTTATGGTCTTCATCATCATCTGGCCATCCAGTAGGAATGATACGATCATTAGTGGATGGAGGAGGGGTATAAGTGACATAATAGTCAAATTTTTCAGATGGTTCTCCAAGAAGACCAATATGAGGAGATTTTTCTTCATAAGCCATTTGTAACTTTTGTTGACTCCTAGGTTTTGTAGGCTTGGTAGGTTTAGATCTCTTTTTGCATTTTTGATAGAAACAAATATCCCAATACATGTGTCCATCATCGGTCTGAACATAAATTGGTTTTTCTTTAGAATAAAAAAAAGCATTCTAAAATGCGTAATGCGTGATTTATGCGGCGGTGAAGCATCAAGAATTATAGGCTTAAGCGCTTTATGCGAAACCTAGGCGTCAAAATGCGTTTTGAATTTTAATTTTTTAATGCTCAAATTTTAAATTTTAATAACATAGCCTAGAATATGATGATTTAGATTACAAAATTACATGTCTAGTTTTCAAAAACACATAAAAATACATAAGTTTTCAAAATTAGATGCACTTGTAATAATGAAGAAAAATTAGATTTATATTAAAGCGAGATATCTTGGTTGAACATATCACATTCAACGTGGTTCAAAATCAAAATTGCGGGACTAATTTTAATATCATAGTCTACAATTAGATTACAAAATAAAAGTCCAACATAATAGTTTTCAAAAGTTAGTAAATTTTAACTACCACAAACATAAACACAAATTACTCAATAATTTTCTACAATTTTATTACATACCAACATAGTTTAAATTTTGTCTAACTCTTTATCAAATTCTAAGTCAAGCTCTTCTTCTTCATTTAACTCATCTTCCGTGCCATCCGATACAAAATCATTTTCGTCGGGTTCTCTTATTTTATCTTGAACATTTCTAGTGTCTTTTGTAGATTTAAAAAATGTTTATTTTGGTCCAATCTGAAAATAAATTTAAAAATAAGCTTGCTTGCTCTAATGCGTGTTATGCGTGATTATTCGCGCTTATTCTCGCTTATTCTCGTCTATTCGTGCCTAGACGGTCAACAAAAAGAGTTGACCGCATTTTAATGCGCATACCACCAATGCGATGCGTTTTGCAAAAGCATTGAGCTTAGGCGTGCCTAGGCGAGGCCTAAGCGGGCCTTTTAGAACACTGTAAAAAACATAGAGGTTTTTCTGTGTGGATTCTTTTTTGAACATGATTTCAATCTGACCATTTGATTTTCTTTGAAATTGATGGGTCAAAGATTGAATGGGTTGAACATTTTTGGAAGCCTGATGATGTTGTTTATAAGATGTAAGCCAAGTGTCTAGAATCAATTTTAGAAGTTCATTTCTAGGGATATGTCTTGGAACATAGATGCAACTAGGATGATCTGTCTCCATTTGTAAAAATAGAGCATCTTATGTAGCTTGAGGAGTAACAAAATCAAGAAAATGATTTTGTATACGGTATACCATTTGATAATGGAGAGTTGCACCATAAGTGATTCTAATGGGAACTGCACCGACAATTTGCACTTGGATTTTTAGAGTAGACAATAGTTGGGGATCTGCTATAGGCATGTTGAAGTTGGGAAACATAGTCACCAAAATTGTACTAGCGTTTAAAGTTGTTTCAACAGTGCCAATACAAGCATGTTGATAATCAACATAGCGAGTATCCAAAAGTGCCAATCCAGCAACAGTTGGAAAACCTTTTCGACCATGGATAGTAAGGGCAAAACGAACAGCTCCAAAGTGAATATGGGTATATCATTCGAAAAGCCAAATTTTTGGTAAGTTTGAAGGTAGATCAAGTGTAACAAATTGTTCTTGTTCGGTTGCGAGTAGGAGGTGCTGATCAAATTTAGAAGATTGAACATATTCTTTGATCTGTGTTCCTTTTTATGTTGTAACGATAAAATTAATGGTTGAATTTTAAATTATATGATTACTTAATAATAATAAAATAATTTTAATTAACACATTTGTTAATAATTATGAGCTTAAATTTTAGTTATTTTATGATAGTTCGTAAAATATACAAAATAATTTAGTATATTATCAATTTGTTAGTTTCTTTTAATTTTTCAAAACAAAAATAAAAGTATCGGACCTATTTGTACTTTTTGCAAAGGTTAGGAATCCAATTAAAAAATTTTATAATTAAAAATAAGAGTATATTTGTCTTTTTTATCAAATACCAATTGCGTACCAAAATATATATGTTATGAACTTTTGTGTCAAAAAATAAAGGTTAGAGACTATTTGCGCATTGAGGAAAAAGGTTAGGGACCTTTTTCACCAATTTCCTTTATTATTTTCTTATTTTTTGAAAAGGGTGATTATATTCACACCACATCTTTTGTTAATCACACTACAATTTAATTTTAATAAAGGTTCCAAATTATTACTATTTTCGTGTTTATATCCTTAATTATTTTTTTATTGTATTTTTATCATGCACTTATTAATTTTCACATCTTATCTTTGTCTTTGATAATAGTTTTTATCAAAAAATTTAATTAGGAGAGCGTAAAATTTTTTTTGCCTCTCGTACTTTTTAAATAAGCAAAATAAATAATAAATTTAGAAGTTTGCCAAAATATTTGTTCTTAATTTCAATGTACATTAGTATAATATTTCGATCAAAATCGTTATCAGAGACAAGATGTAAAAATTATTGAAAGTTAATAATAAAATTGCGACGAAAAAAGTTGAAGACATAAGTGTCAAAATGTCAAAGGTTTGGAGACTTTTATTGCAATTAAAACTTGGTGTAGATAATAAAATATGTAATGTGAATATAATTACCATTCTGGAAATCTTTGAAGAATCTAGTGATCACTTTGAAGAATTACCAAAATGCCCTTGGTATATATTTTAAAGAGTTTAATTGTTGAACAAGCGTTTGGAGTTTGGACACATGTACTTTTATACATTTGAGATTTGCGCTTGGTTTAGTATTGCTGTACTTTTAAGAGAATTGGTTTTTACTATATTGTAGAAAGAATCAGTTGTAGGTGTTGGGTATCCCCCATGTCTTTTGGTAGATCAAAAGCCCAAGCCCAACGAATTAGTCCAAATTAAAGAGATTTAGTGATAATTAATTTTGTTACCACCCGATTTTGGTAAGGCCTCAAGTCATCAAAGGCTCAACAAAAGCTCAATGGACCCGGCGAAGGCCTCGAGACCCCAGCAAGAGCCTCCTAAATTCTCAGAAGGCCTCGGAGGCCCATCGAACATCTTAGCACTCTTGAATCCATCACAGCGAAGCCCATGAAGGGCCTCGACATTTCTGGCCAATCTGGAGCGCTTTGCTGGTCTTCGTATTCTTGTAATTTGATATTTTGGAATAACTAGAGAAGTAATTAAAGAAAGATTGTGTTTGAATGCCATAAGGATTCTCACAAAGAAAACGAATACTAATCTCCCAATAATTAGGCAACACAATATTGAAAATCCAATCAGATAAGGATCGAAATTTGGGAGATTGTGTCTATGTCCACTTACCATTTATCCTACAAGGAAAGAGAATCCAATCAAAGTTCTAATTGATTGCTTACACAGAATAATTAGGACTATATAGCTATAAATACAAGGACTCCGATTATTTCAAGGTACGCATTATTCTCACCCTGAAACTCTGCTCAAATCTCTACCTGCTTATCCTTCCCACACCCTATTGTTTTTATTCTTCGTATACTATTCTATTTACTAGTAGTTGACTTGATCGTTGGAGTACCAATGATCACTGGACCTTTTTTTCTCGGAGATCTTGGTGCCAACGGTCGTCTTAGTGTGCATGTAACATACAGGTTGGCAGAGGAGTTATCGAAGATCTGTTGACACGTGGATAGTGCAGATTTTGACATCAACAGATTGGCGCCGTCTGTAGAAAATGAAAAACGTTATACAACCTAAAACTTGTGGTAAAAACGTGTTTTCTACACAAAAGAGCATGGCAACAGAAAATTCCTTGGAAGAAGAAGTAGAGTCCCATCACACTGACTTATGGCAGAAAAGCATTCAAGACTTTCAGAACGTAACCTTTCGCAAAAGGAGAAGACAACGATGTAGGGACGGTCGAAAGGCGAGAACTTAGACCTGAAACTAAACAATGCCCGGATGAAGGCAGTGCTTGAACTATTGGAAAATCAATCTCTCCAGCATGGACCAAGCATAGCCGTGCCCAGCGAAGCCCTTAGAGGTCCAGTTCGATAGAAAGCCATCGATCTCGGGACGACTTGCCAGTTTCAAATGGTAGGAACCCTCAGAATGTGAATTCGAGGCCCTCGCAAGACAACCAAAGTGAGAGACCTCTTTCGGCGCGTGGAAACCGGCTGGCTCCTGCTGCTAGTGTGTTTGGCAGGTTAGGGGTGGGATCTTCCATAGCACCACCTCTACCGGTGCACAAGAAAGTACAGCTGATGAGTGCGATGACAAGCTTCGCATGAAGGGAGAAAGGACCTAAAGTTTGTTCCTGCGAGGCTCGTGGACAAAATTAAGAGTTGGAATGCGAGATGATGATGATGACGAGAACCTCCCATTCACCAACATATTGAAGGCCAGTGAGCTCCCCGTTAATTTCAGAATGCCTCATATGGAGAAATAACAAGAGAGGTGATCCCACGGATTCCATAGGAGGTTCGCCTTCTAAAGGACTTCGTTCTCATGTAATACTCATTCTTAAAATCTCATCCCTGATATAAATAATAGGCTTGGACTTGGGGAACCATTGTTCCCACCCAATTTTGGTAAGACTTCCATGTCATCAAAAGCCCAGCAAAAGCCCCATAGACCTAGCGAAGGTCTCGGGGGCCCAGCAAGGGCCTTGTAAATTCTCAGAAGGCATCGGAGGCCCATCGAATATCTTAGCACTCTTGAATCCATTACAGTAAAGCCCATGAAAGGCTTCGACATTTCTGGCCAATCTGGAGCGCTTTGCTGGTCTTTACATTCTCGTAATTTGATATTTTGGAATAACCAGAGAAGTAATTAAAGAAAGATTGTGTTTGAATGCCATAAGCATTCTCACAAAGAAAACAAATACAAATCTCCCAATAATTAGGCAACACAGTATTGAAAATCCAATCAGATAAGGACCAAAATTTGGAAGATTGTGTCCATATCCAATTACCTTTTATCCTATAAGGAAAGAGAATCCAATCAGAGTTTTAATTAATTGCTTACAAAGAATAATTAGGACTATGCAACTATAAATACAAGGACTCCGGTTATAGCAATGTGCGCATTATTCTCACCCTAGAACTCTGCTCAAATCTCTGCTTGCTTGTCCCTCCCATACCAATTATTTTTATTCTCCGTATACTATTCTATATACCAGCAGTTGACTTGACTGTCGGAGTACCAACGATCACCGGACTCTTTTTCTAGAGATCTTGGTGCCAAACGGTCGTCCTAGTGTGTAGGTAACATACAGGTTGGTAGAGGAGTGATCAAAAATATGTTGACACGTGAGATACTAGCATATTTCGATGTCAACAAATTTGGTATAGGAAAGACTTCTATTAGAATATAATTTCCTTGTATGGATGAAAATTAGAGAAGAAAAGTCCTATTAGGACTTTATTTGATGTCTTAATTAACATTATAAATTAAGGCATTGAGATTATAATCCGTGTCTCTCTGTGTGTCTCTATGCGTCTCCATGTGTGAGTGCATAAAGGAGAGAACCCCCAAAATAGAAAAAATTTTTGAGAGCAACACTATAGCAAATTTGTAAAATTTGAACAGCCTGCGCAACAATAATGAAATGTTGATATCTCAGCTGTTCCATGGTCTGATCGTCGTGAAATTTGAACAGCCAGTTTACAACTCATTGAAGATCAAATCTAATGATTATTTCAGAAGGAATTATTATCCGAAGAGTGATAATTTGGTGATATACTTTCTTTATTATTTTTGAGTAGTGTTCTTGAGAGAGTTGTACTTGGGTATATTGTTGCTATTGCTTTTGAGGAGTTCCGTCTTTGATAGGCGAAGATTATTTGTATGCCAAGAATGGTTTTGTTATTGATGATTTTGGTGTGCTCTAGTAGTATCTAGAGAACAACATTGTACCCATTATTGTTGATTATAGTAAAAGATTAATTGTTGTTGGATTGTGGATGTAGGCATGTTGTCGAACCACGTTAAATATTGTGTCGTTTATTTCGCGCATTATTTAGTTTGGTTGTTACTCTATTTTTATTAATTTCGATTAGGTTTACACATGCAAGGAAAAATCTTTATTCCGCTGCTTTGTTCCTCATACATCGTGTTTGATATATATTGGTTATTGGTTGAATTTTTCCTAGCAAATGGTATTAGAGCTTCAGTTGTTGTTGCTTTGGGATTCTTGTGTTGAACGATAGAGGTTAATACAAGTATAATGGTTACTCTGAATGGTTCAAATTATCATATTTGGAAAGGAAATATGGAAGATCTTCTTTATGTGAAGAACTATTATCAACCAGTATTTTTCAAGGAAAAACTTGCTAATAAGACCATCGATGAGTGGAACTTACTTCATCAGCAAGTATGTGGTCACGTTAGGCAATGGGTAAATGATAATGTGTTGAACTATATCAGTGAAAAAACTTATGCATGTAGTTTGTGGAATAAGCTTGAGCAATTGTATGCTCGAAAGACCTGGAATAATAAGCTGTAGTTGATAAAACGAATGATGGCTTTGAAGTATGGGGATGGAACTCCTTTGATAGACCATCTCAATGCATTCTAGGGTATTATTAATCAGTTGGTTGCAATGAGTATCAAATTTGAAGATGAGATACAAGGATTGTGGCTTCTTGGTACTTTTCGATTCTTGGGAAACGTTTAGAATGTGATTGTCTAACTCAGTCCTAGATGGTGTGATCTCAATGGATTTAGCCAAAAGTAGTCTCTTGAATGAAGAGATGAAGAGAAAGACACGTGGGTATTTTTCACAATCAGATGCTTTGATTGTTGAGAATAGGAAGAGAAGTCAGGGACGAGATCCAAAGAATAGAGATATGAACAGAGACAAGTCTAACAAGTATGCCAATGTTGAGTGTTATCATTGTGGTAAAAGGGCACATCAAGAAGTTTTGTCGACACTTAAAGAAAGACAACAAAAATGAAAAATGTAAAGAAAAGATGAAAAATAAGGATACCGATGTTGATCGAGCTTCTACCATTGCAGATGGTTTCTATATCGTCTACGATGATGATGTTACCAATTTTGCTTGTCATAAGACTTCTTGGGTGATTGACAGTGGTGCTTCCTTTCTTGTTACATCTTATAAAAAAATTCTTCACATCTTATACACCCGGTGACTGCAGAGTTGTAAAGACGAGAAATGGTTGCTTGGCAAAAGTTTTGGGTATTGGAGATGTAAGGCTAGAAACCAACAATGGCACAAGATTGATTCTCAAAGATGTAAAGCATGTTCCTAACATGCGATTAAGTTTGATTTCTACCGGTAGACTTGATGATAAGGGGTATTATAACTCTTTCGGTAATGGTAAGTGGAAACTTACAAAATGTGCTATGGTTGTAGCTAGTGGTAGAAAATATTTATCATTGTACTTGTTGAAGGCAAAGCTCTCCAAAGACATTGTCAATGTAGTGGAGAATGAGAAAGCAGTTGACTTTAGTCACAATAGGCCAACCCACAAAAGTGTAAATGGAAGTAAATTGCTAGTAAAAAAGAAACTTGGATTCGGAATGAAGAGTAGAGTTGCAAAAATGTTCTTGTTGCTTGATAAAGAATCAAAAGAAAGTTACCTTCAAGTGTCCTATTGTAGATGTACAATGTGAGAAAGAGGATGATAGACTCAAGCAGGTGCCATTCCGAGAAGTTTCAACAATTATTCATCTAAAGCGGTTTACGATAGACGGACAATCTTCCACGTGTTACTCTCCGATAACTATGGATTAGTTATTGATGGAAGAGATTCAAAGATTTCTAGAAATATTTCTAGAGAAGTTGCAAAAGATAAATACAAAGAGGAATCGATTAGTATATTGTCAAGAGGGAGAACCTTGATGTTTTCAGGTCCCATCACGGGGATGACAAGTCCTTCCACGACATGGGGCGGATGATGAGATTGTTGGGTATCCCAAGCCCAAGCCCAACGAATTAGTCTAAATTAAAGAAGTTTAATGATAATTAATTTGGTGTAGGAAAGACTTTTATTCTAATTGTGATTGGAATATGATTTCCTTATATGAATGAAAATTAGAGAAAAAAAGTCCTATTAGGACTTTATTTGATGCCTTAATTAACATTATAAATTAAGGCATTGTAGATTATAATCCGTGTATCTCCGTGTGTCTCTATGCGTCTCCATGTGTGAGTGCATAAAGAAGAGAACCCAACTCACCCAAAATAAAGAGAAAATTCGAGAGCAACACTATAGCAAATTTGTAGAATCTGGACAGCTTGTGTAGCAATAATGAAACGCTGATATATCAGCGTTCCATGGTCCGATCGTCGTGAAATTTGGATAGCCAATTTACAAATAATTGAAGATCAAATCCAACGGTTAAGATCAAGATCTAACGATTATTTATGAAGGAATTATTATTAGAAAATTGATAATTTGGTGAGATACTTTCTTTATTGTTTTTGAGTATTGTTCTTGAGAGAGTTGTACTTGGGTATATTTTTAGTATTTCTTTTGAAGAGTTCCGTCTTTGATAGACGAAAATCATTTGTATGCCAAGAATGGTTTAGTTCTTGATGATTTTGGTGTGCGTCTATTAGTATCTAGAGAACAATATTGTACCAATTATTGTTGATTATAGTAGAAGATTAATTGTTGTTGGGTTGTGGACGTAGGCACGTTGCTGAACCACGTTAAATATTTTGTCGTTTATTTTGCGCATTATTTAGTTTGGTTGTTACTCTATTTTATTAATTTCGATTAGGTTTACACAAGAAAAGAAAAATCTTTATTCCGGTGCTTTGCTCCTAATATATCGTGTTTGATATATATTGATTATTGGTTGAATTTTCCCCAACAGTAGGAAGAATCATATAAGTGTTTGGTAAACTATTGTCTCAAAATTCTTGTATGTTTCAAAATCAGCATTTAAACGTTTAGTAAACAAAAGTGATTTATTATTGTAACTCTATTAATAAAATAGACATTGATTATAATAATGTATGTTGTATTATTATTATCATGAGTAGTATTGTAAAAATTTATTTTTACTTTTATAACAATATGTAATATTATCAAATATTTTTTCAAGACAATGAATTCACCATAATTATCTTAAAATAAAAATATAAACATCTACTACATCTCAACATTTATAAAAATTATAAAATAAAAGTACAGTCATATTGTACAAAAATTAACTAAATTTAAATTTAAATTATTCATAGAGATGCATTATAATTAGAATACTAATAAATCTAAGACATAAAAAGAATTACTTTAATTAATTAAGGTCAAAATTAGTATTTTAATATTAGATAGGTAGAAAAGGTAAAAGCGGAATCTAAGAAACTACCATTTTGCTGCTTCTCAAAATCTGCTGTCAGATGATACATATTCTTTTATAATCATTTTTTCTAATTTTACTAAATACTTAAAATAACTTCTGATTATTTGACAATTAGAAGTTGGATTCAAAAATCAAACTTAAACGGACTTTTATTGTTTTTGTTTTGAGCACGCTTGGTAAAGTTGACTGAGACTTTTAGGGCCCGTTTGACAGAGATTATAAACTAGTTTATAAACCAATATTTGGTTTGTTTGACCAATATTGATTTATTTGAGTTGAAATTGTTGACTTTTTATGTTAAAATTGGATTGAAAAGTCAAAATAACTGACCGAAAACCAAAATGGATTTTTAAGTCCTATCAAACAAGCTCTTACAACCCCTAAATTAATAGCCTGTGAAAATTGTTTCTACGCATTTCACATTTCCATTCCATTTCTTCAACCAAACCAAGCCATGTCAACAATCCAGCTTTGAAAGTGACTGGTAAAAGATTTTTTTTTGTTTTTTTTTATCAATTGTTGACTTGTTCTGAGTTGGTTCTTACCTCTTTATTATATCATGTCGCTAAAATAACAAAAAAAAAAAAAAAAAGTAGAATAAGGTTGTGTAAAAATATTAATTGGTGGATGGATGGATGGTTGGATTTCCTTAAAACCACCCGTATTTACATATGCTGAAATCAGGTACGTGCGTGATAGCACGTGAGAAGGGCCAAAATTGGATTTATTTCAATTGAAGTCACACATTCTTTCATTGACTCAGTTAATATCATATTTTAATTAAAATAAAGTATGTGATACTTAAAATAATCCTTAAATAATTTTTAATAGGGGTCCGCGTTGATTCAATTAGATTCGTGCAAGAAAATAAAGCTAAAGCTGTGTAATTGTTAAATTTGATTTTCATGCTTACTATTTTAAGTGACAAAATATTGATTTGCTTAATACATATTAGTTCATCTACAATTATTTATGATGAAAATATTATCATTTTAAATATGTATATTATCCCCTATTATTTTACAATTTATTGTTGTAGTAAATTATCAAATGCTTTTTTACTGAACGGGCTTATCTTGAAACCCGATGACATCATGTTTTTTCGACCAAACTCCATATGATCACGTACATTCAACCTTAAAATATATGACAACTCTGGTTTAACCTTTAAACATAATTGACATTTTGTCAATACCCTTACGACATCACCGTACCCCTCCCTCGCGTTCATACAAGGACGGAACTAAGATTGCAAGACTAATAAAATTACAAAATTCTTTTTCTAAACATTTGCAATTGTTTTGTATGGATGTGATACTTTGAAAGTATTGTATAGTAATCTTGTTATTAATACAAAAATTATAGAACGCTAGACTTACTAATTATACCTCTTAAATATCATTTGGCATGTACAATACTAAAATAAGAGACAACTATCATGATATGTATAGAAATTTTGTTTAATTCTTAACCTAATTTCTACAGGGTCCGCTGTTGAACTACTTTATATTTCTAATCAATTTAATAACAATATAGTAGTATGCCATTGAACAGTCTCACAACCTTATTTTATTTTACAACTTTGAGGCAATTTTCCCAACATTTATTAGAAAACTGTTATTAATTGGATTGCTATAGAATAACATAATAATATTTAAAAACCGTACTAATTTTTATAATAGCTCCTTAGTCCTTACGGGCGGATTTTTATTCTTTGACCAAATAAATCATTTTAATAAACACAATCAAGCAAAATTCACTTTAATTAAAAAGTTTTTGATACACAAAGATCAATATTATACTTACATGTCCAAATTCACCGATAAAATTTACAAAGAGGGGAGTGATGCATCGGTTCACTGAAGCAGACGTATGACTTGGAGTTTACATATAGGAAAATTCATGGAGGAACACATTTCCAAGTATTGAATCAGGCCTAAAGAGATGTGGGAAGAGGTGCAGATTGAGATAGTTCTACTTCGAATCTATGGAACTTACAGATGAAGAGATTGGGTGAGGCAAAGGCCTTGGGGAAAATGGGTTAAAGAACACAACTCAGAAGATCTAAATGTGGAAATAGGGTTGTAACTTGTATGCAACACTCTAGAATATATGAAAGTGCAAATGAAATGTTTCACAACAAACTCTTGGATTTTCTGGATCGCCGCAGGTAGTTTGCCCTCCACTGCCGGTGCAAAGACGGAGATTGAGGAGTAGCAAGGCTAGACCGGAAATGGCCATTACAACTGCCAGGATTATCACAATTGTAATTAGGTTGATTTCCATGATTATTTAATTAAGATAAATTATAAGACTGTATGAGAAATATATGCAGGCCTTATATAAAGCGCACGTATGCTCTTGATTGGACAAATAAATTATTGCTTTCTAATTAGTCCAGGACCCCATTATACGAAAGTCTTACAAACTCCGTGTCCACAGGCACGATATCTCTACAAACGAAATTCCCATGTAGGAAATATGCCAAGTCAGCAAACGAAATTCTATATGGTCATGTAGGAAATATGCCAAGTCGGCAAACGAAACTATAGAATTTCTCGTCTCCCTAACTCCCAGCAAGTGCAGTCCAATAAAAAAATTTGAAACTATCGAGGTGCCTTCTTTTTTAATTTTTTAATTTTTTTTTTATATTGTTCGATATAAATTAAAATAATCGATCTACATTATCTTAATTGCCGACAAAAGACTCGTAATTTAAAACCATTATTTCAATGGCATGGCTAACAAGTATTTTAATAAAAATTATGCACAAGTACTCATTAATCTGCAACATAAGATCAATATTTTTATCCTAAAACTATAATATAGTGAGTCTGCCATTATATAATTATTAATTATTAGTTCATTTTCAAATAAAACGAAAATTACCTTGAGTAATGTCATATACATAAAACAAACCAAAATCTACATGTATTTTTGCCGACGCCTAACCTCGCACTGCCCACACGTGTTAATAGATCTACAGTTACTCCTCTGCCAACCTGTATGTTACCTGCACACTCGGACAATCGTGAAGCACCAAGATCTCCGGGGGAAAAATGTCCAGCGATCGTTGGTACTCCGACGATCAAGTCAACTACCGGTATATAGAGTAATATACATGGGATGAAAGCAATGGAGTGTGGGAGGGACAATCAGGTAGAGATTTGAACAGCGCTTAGGGGTGAAATTCAAGCGTAAAAAGAACGTCAAGAGTGCGTACCTTGAAATAACTAGAAACGTTGTATTTATAATACAAGAGTTCTAATTGATTTAGAAAAACAATCAATTAGAAATCTGATTGGACTTTATTTCCTTACGGGATATGGATGATCAGTTGTCAAGACAATCTCTTAGATTTCAGTCTTTATTTGAATTGATCGTGTTGCCTAATCTTCAGAAGATTGTATCCGGTTTCCTTATTAGAGTCCCTTTGTCAATCAAATACGATCTTCATTTAATTATTTCTATGGTTATTCCGAAATATCGTGCTGCGTGCTAATTATAATAAATACGAAGTCCGACGAGGCACTTTGGATCGACCATGAGTGTCGAGGCCCTTCATGGGCCTTGCCATATTCTAATTCAGGAATGTTAAGATGTTCGATGGGCCTCTGAGACTTTCTGAGAATTGACGAGGCCCTTGCTGGGCCCCCCAAGGCCTTTGTCGAGTCTATGTGACCTATATGAATCTGGAAGATCCTCGCTGGACTTATAAGGCCTTAGCGAGGCCTAAATTAAACTTATATGAGACTTTTACTGGACATTTGCTAACGTGGAGGCTTTACTAAAATCGAGTGATAACAATTTTCAAGAACAATTGTAATTAATTGAGAAATTAGTAACAAGAGCTTATGCTAATCCAAATTCAAAAAAAAAAAAATGGAAAATATTGTTCGCAACCTTTAATTTAATGCAATGAGACTGTCTAATTATCCAAACACAGTGATTATTTAAATTAATTAATTATTATCTTTTGAAATAAAAAAAAAATCATATGTTTTCCACAATAATATGATCATAATTAAAATATATTTTACATATTCATACAAGACTAATTAAAAACCCCATTGCATCTACAAGGATGATAGCTATTGGGTATTGCTATTGCATAGGTACAATTTTCATCATGTTTTAAGAATACAAATATCGAAAAAAGATATACACTAGACAATTAATTACATCTTTTTAATGTCCTACAACATAGTTTAGGGGTAGGGGTAATCAGCGATAGAGTGATAGTCGAGTAAAAAAAAAATTAATGAGTTACATCTTTTGTTTTTATTAATTTTATTATAATTTGAAGTAATAGTGTATCATATTTTTCAATTAAAAAAAAGATCATTACGCCCCAATCCTACGCGGACAGGGCTATCCCACCCGAGGCTCCACGTGGACACGGTCAAAGTTAACATGCTTTGACTCCACTCCTCTCCGAGGTGGTTTGAGCCGAGGAGGGTGAGGAGGGTGTAGAGTGGATTAAATTTGGTTGCGTGTTAAGGAAACCCAGCAAACCCGATTGTCCGGTCTTGAAAAGAGTGATGGGATCCGGCATCCCAACGCGGCTTGTCAGAGTCTTAGCCTCTTAGATGGCGGCTAGAAGTGACTTTCTCATTAATGCTAGGGACATGACATCCATGATACGACGCGAGAACCGTTCAGATGGAACTACGTGTCGCATATGGCAGGGGATCATTCTTGTGAAGTTCGCCTATAAATACTAAGTTTATGTCCACAAGAAAAGGATGTTGAAAATATTACCTTCTCAAGAAATACCAAGTCTTCTATACTAATTATTCTCAAGTGTTATAACCGCTTGGGAAATCGTTAGTTAGGGGCCCCCAAGCTATTACCTCTACCATAGTCTCTCTTTATCTTTTGATACCTACTCACCCGGCCTAAGGCTTATATGCGTGGTTGAAACAAGCCACGTGGTCACGTGAAAATAGGAGGAGAAGTACACGTTGGAAGAGGAGCGTGGGGTTCTTGTTGGCAACCATTTTGGAGGTCAACAGATTGGCGCCTGTCTGTGGGAAATCGTAACAAAAAAGTTGTAGCTTCCTTGAACGAAGGAATTTTCTGAGCAAGAGATCAACCGCCCACAAGATGAGTGGAAGCAACGAGGAAGAGAACCCAAGAAGAACTAGGCCAACAACGGACAAAGAAACCGTGGCGGGAGCAAGGGTCGAGGAAGCACCTCGGAGAAGGCGTGGAAGAAGGCCTCCTACTAATCTTGAGCGAAAAATGAGGACCATGGCCACCAGCGTGAGGCAGCTGGCCCAGTACCATGCCCAAATGCAAGGATATATCCAGATGATGCAAGAGCGAGGTGAGAACCGCCCTCATGAGTCGGACCCAGAAGATCCTGAGGAAGAGAAGGAAGTTGACAGAGGACATCCTCGAGGTCCGCAAGTCAGGGGAGAAACCTCTCGCGCTAGGATGAGCGGAGGAGGGACCAACACCCTGGCAGTAGATAGGAGGCCCCAACCGATGATGTTAGCCAGTATATTTGAAAGGTTAGGTGAACAGGGAAGCAGAAAGGGACCTCAGGGGAACCTGCCAATGAGAGAACAGCCGCAAAGTCCCCCTAGAAATAGGCGGGAAAGAAGGGCAAGAGAGGTTGAAGCTAGGGGAAAGTCCGACTTCCAGCCCTACGCACCTCAGCAAACTGAGCGTATCCCACAAATTCCCCTGGAGACGAACCTTGGGGATGAATATCCGAGACCGGTGAGATCGTTTGAAATAGACGACGACGACGAGAACCTCTATTTCTCTGCCGGGATCCGTAATGCATCCATCCCCCATGAGTTCCGCGTACCCAAGATTGCCCCTTACACGGGCAGGGGTGATCTCCTGGACCACGTTAACACATATAAAACTGAAATGAGTCTCCGAGGAGCTACTCCGACATTGAAATACAGAGCTTTTCACCTTACCTTGTCAGGAGGAGTGAAGCAATGGTATAATAAACTAGTCGCTGGAAGCATCTCTAGTTGGTCGGAGCTGAAAAAGACGTTCATCAACTACTTCTCGTCACGAAACACCTTTCGGCCGGTCCAGCGCCTCCATGACGTAAAGGCGGACCCCAAACGAGCCACTACAAAGCTACACGGGCTAGATATGAATCTCCCATTTTGGAGAGATGTCCGCAACAAAAATCCATCAACCTTTAACCAAGCTGGTGGAGATGATCACCGAATAGATAACCAATGAGAACATGATCCTTCACAGAAATCGAGGAGGATTAGGAGCCAACCCTTGGCGTCTAGGGCACGCAGTGCGTCCAAAGCCACGTGCAGACCCACTCCCAACCTAATCCTCGAAGAAGAAACTATCCATCCGACCTAAACGTTGGAATGAGTTATGCGACCTCTGCACAAGAGGGCCTACTCCCTCCGTATACCATCCCAATAGCGACGGTCCTGGCTGCTGGACTTTATAATTACGGTATGGCTCCACCCACATACTACGAAGTGGGGACAAGCGTACCACCAATGCTCCCTCTCCTTCAAGCTGCCTCCACGAAGTATTGCTGCGCCCACCGCAGCTACGGACATAACATCGATGAATGTCGAGAAGTGGAAGAGCTTGCCAATAAAAGGACCGCCAACCCGGGACATAGGCGTGGGACGTTCGCCCGATCACGGAGATCGAGGCCCGTTGAGGCGTCGACCACAATTACAAAGCAGAGACTCTCCTAGCAATGGGATAAGAGACATTCGGGTTAGGAGCCACGGCAAGGCGTAATTCGAGAAGCCCGGCCAGACGGCTGGGCGGAGTGCAACACAGGGCCCCGTCTAATCAAAGGTCTGAAAAGGCCCCGATCCGAGAGATAGACACCATCTACGGGGACCTTATATTGGGGTCGACTCGAACGCTCGTAAGAACTACGCCAAAGAGGCCGAAGGATCCAAATGACCAATTGGCTCATCAACGATCGGCCATCGGGATCAAAGAAGGTAGACCCTATCACATTCACGTAAAAAGACATGAAGGGCGTTCATTATCCTCATTGCGATGCCCTTGTAGTAAGAGCGTGGTGGCTCGGAATGGGCTAGGAAGGATGCTCATAGATAATGGCAGTTCTGTCAATGTCATCTTCTTGAGCACCTACGAGCAAATGAACGTAGATGTCCCGTTGGAACCATTGACTGAGCCTCTCTACGGGTTCACCGGTGATTGCGTAACCCCGAAAGGGATAGTGCACCTCGCCGTTATTATGGGAGATGAGCCTCTCGCTTCCCATACCTTCATGGAATTCTTGGTGGTAGACCGGAGGTCAGCCTACCATGGGGTTTTAGGCCGACCAGCCCTAAAAGAGCTTTGGGCCGTAACATCGATCCACCACCTGTGTATGAAATTTCCAACGGAGGGGAGAGTGGCTACCGTACGAGGCAACCAACCTGAGGCTAGGAAGTGCTACGAAACACCTTGAGAAAGGCGAAAAAAGAAGAAGTAAATATGACGTTTTTGACGTAGAAATGACAGAGGCCACGGAAGAAGCGCCGGGGGATATATCTATGGAGGAAGCAACCCCATCCGAGGACATTGATCCGAGGGTAACGGGGGCTGAATGCCTGACTTAACCAGTCGAAGAATTGGAAATTTTCAAAGAGATCCCAATGACCCAACAAAGAAGCTCGGATCGGAAGAGACCTTGGAGAAAAATCCAAAAGAGGGTCAAGGAGTTCCTCGGCCCACAACTCGGATGTTTTTGCGTGGAAGCACGAGGATATGGTTGGGATTGACCCAAAGGTAAGCCGTCATCGCTGCTTGATCGATCCCAATTTTCTCGTCCCACCGACAAAAGCGGAGGTCCTTAAACCCGTAAAAGTACGAGGCCTTGAAAGAAGAGGTAGAGAAACTCTTCGAAGCGACTTCATCCGAGAAGCTCGCTACCCCAAGTGGGTCTCCAACCCGATTTTGGTTAAAAAGCTAGGAGAAAAATGAGGATCAGATAGATTTCTCCAACCTCAACCAAGCTTGTCCCAAGGATAGCTTCCGGTGCCTCTCGATTGATCGGTTGGTGGACTCCACGTCTGGGCAAGAACTCTTAAGCTTCATGGATGACTACTCAGGCTATAACCAAATCCCTATGTACCAGCCGGACGAGGAGCACATATCATTTGTAACAGACAAGGGTCTCTACTGCTACAAAGTCATGCCGTTTGGCTTGAAAAACACCGGGGCAACCTACCAAAGGCTCGTCAACAAAATATTTGCTGACCAGCTCGGTTCTACCATGGAAGTCTACGTGGATGATATGCTTGTTAAAAGCTTGAAAGTCGAAGATCACATACAACACTTGGGAAAGACTTTCGAAACTCTCAGAGCGTACAAGATGAGACTCAATCCCCAGAAGTGCGCCTTCGGAGTTGCCTCTGGAAAATTCCTAGGATACATGGTAAACCAGAGGGGTATTGAAGCCAACCCAGAGAAAATCAGGACGTTAATAGAGATGAAGTCACCTAGGAGGCCTAAAGATGTACAATGTCTCACTGGAAGAATGGCAGCCCTTAGCCGATTTGTCTCAAAAGCCACAGATAAGTGCCTTCTCTTCTTTAAAGTCCTAAAAGGAGGTAACCGGTTCGATTGGACAAAGGAGTGTGAGGCCGTATTCCAAGCCCTAAAGGAACACCTTGGCCACACTCCCCTGCTGTCAAAACCTAAGTTGGGAGAAGCACTGCTACTCTACCTGGCTGTTTCTGCCGAGTTAATAAGCTCGGTCCTGGTCAGGGAAGAAGGACATCAACTGCCAGTCTACTATGTAAGCAAGGCTCTTCTAGGGGCAGAGACGCGCTACTCGAACATGGAGAAGTTGGCGTTATCACTCATCACCGCTTCAAGAAAACTTAGGCCATACTTCTTAGCCCATAGCATCCACGTCCTGACCAACTTCTCCCTGAGGCAGGTAATACAGAAGCCCGACGCCTCATGAAGGCTGTTAAAATAGGCTGTCGAGCTAAGCCAGTTCGATATTATATTCAAGCCCAGAGCGTCCATCAAAGGGCAAGCCCTAGCAGATTTGTGTGGCGAATTCGCCAACACACCTGTAATAGACGCCCCGATGGATCCCGTAGAACCACCGACTTGGTATCTCTTCGTAGATGGCTCATCGGGAGATGTGGGTTCAGGGGCCGGGGTGGTCCTCATCAATCCCGAAGGCCATAGACTGAACTGTGCTATCCAGTTCGACTTCAAAGCTTCAAACAATGTCGCTGAGTACGAGGCCCTGTTATCGGGCATGCGCCTGGCCAAAGAAATGAAAGTACAGAGGCTCTCTGCGGCAAGCGACTCCCAGTTAGTAGTAAGCCAAGTGAATGGGAGATTTGCCGCTAGAGAGAAAAATATGGCCTCCTACCTCAAACTGGTGAGAGGCCTTATTCTCTGCTTCGAAAAGTTCGAACTAACTCAGGTGCCAAGGGCAGACAACACCAATGCAGATGCGCTTTCCAAGTTAGCAAGTAGCAAAGACTCAGAGCTTCTCAAGGTGGTTCCCATTGAGCACCTCGGCAGGCCTTCCATAGAAGCCATCACGGAAGTAATGTGAACTGAGGAGACCGCCACTTGGATGGATCCCATCCTTGCATTCCTAAAAGACCAAACTCTCCCCACCGATAAAGAAGAGGCTAGAAAGCTGAGGAGAAGGGCTGCACACTTCGTTGTATCCAATGACGTGCTATACAAACGAGGTTACCCCATACCACTCCTCAGGTGCGTTGGAATGAACGAAGCTGATTACATCCTCAGAGAAGTCCACGAGAGAATCTGTGGCAATCACACTAGGGGTTTAGCCTTGCACAAAAAATCTTCAAACAAGGATACTTCTGGCCCTCATTAAAGAGAGATTCTTTGGATCACGTGAGGAAATGTGACAAGTGTCAGCACTTTGCCACTATACCACGTCAGCCCCACCAAGAGCTTACCACAGTATCCAGCCCGTGGCCCTTCGCCAAATGGAGGATAGATTTCATAGGCCCTATGCCTAGAGGTAGGGGCAACGCCTGCTACGCCCTGGTTGCCATCGACTATTTCACGAAGTGGGTCGGTGAACCATTGGCAAAAATTATCGAGGCCAACACCTCCAAATTCATATGGAAAACATCATATGCCGATTTAGGATTCCTCATTCACCGGTCTCCGACGGTGGAAAACAATTCGACAACAAGAAAATCGAAGCCTATGTGAAGAGCTTGGGATCGCTAAACACTTTTCTAGCCCCCATAACCCTCAAGCCAACGGTCGGTAGAAGTCATAACAAAACTATCAAATATACCCTTAAGCGAAAACTCGAGGCGTCCAAAGGGGCATGAGTGGACGAACTCCCCCATGTCCTCTGGGCAATCAGGACCACCACAAGAACGGCAACTGGAGAAACCCCGTTCTCTTTGGCATATGGAACAGAAGCGGTAAGTCCAGTAGAAATAGGAGCCCCGTCGCCTCGCCGCCTTCTATTCAGTGAAAACAACGAGTCTCTCATGAAATCTAGCCTCGATTTGCTCGAAGAACGTCGGGATGCTTCCCAAGTCAAGCTAGCCACTTACCAAAGGAAAATGGCCCGATATTTCAACAAAAAGGTAAAGACGAGGTCTTTTCGCCTCGGAACTCTTGTTTTGAGAAGGGTGTTTCCCTCTACCAAGGACCCGGGAACCGAAACCCTAGGCCCTAACTAGGAAGGGCCGTATCGGATCATCAAAGAAATACGACCCGGGACGTATCAAATTGAGAATCTCGATGCTAAAGTACAGCCCCATCCTTGGAACGCAGAGCATCTGCGTCAGTACTACCAATAAGAGTGCGAGGTCGGAGAAGCGTCTCTCTCATATGTTAGTTGTATCTCTCATTTTATCTAAAGTTGGGTAGTGCGCCTATGACTATCTGTATACTCGCTTTTGATAAGTTTGCTTAAGTTTGTTGTCATTAGAAACACCTATGTTATCAAAATTAAGCGTCAGATAGTTGTTAACTAAATCAAAATTAAATTAAGCATAAACAATTGAGATGAGCTAGTTAAAACAATGGGTGAATAACATGGTATTTCCAAATTTACAAATGTAATTACATAGTGCATCTTAAAAGTAAAAACATCCCTAATCTAAGTCTCCTCCTCCTCCCTCTTAGCCCCCAACTCAACCGAGAGGAACTTTGTCTCTAAGCACGGTCATATCCAAGTCTCGGATAGTGCGCTGGAGAGCGCGACCATCACTCACGATGACCCAAGTGGCAAAGTAGTTTAAAAAGCGGCATATGCTTGATGCCGGTGAAAGTTGGCAACGAACTCGACCTCGGACTCTGCAATTTTACTTCGAACTTCTATCTCCAAGTAAAGGCGAAGCCTGTGAACCTCAGCCTCCGCCTTCTCCTTCAGGATTCTTCGGATCAAGCTTAAGCTTGGATATTTCTTCCTGTCTCATCAAGGCCTCTGCCGCCATCTTTCGCTTTTCCTCATTCGCCGCTTCTAAAGCACTCGAAGCAATGTTCTGTGCGTTCAGGGCATCATCAAGTCTCCTAGTAAGCACGGCTATTTGACTCTCAGCCTATGCTATTTCTTGTTTGGCTTTCTCATACGCCAACTTCTGGAAACTTTCCGCTCCCATCATCGGATACAATGACAGGTCTTTCATCTGAGACCCAGGGAGCCTCCTTTCTAAATCACCGATGAGTTTGGCAAACATGCCTCTTGAGCGAGGCTCGAGAAGATCCCCGACGTAAGACCCTTCGACGCCTCTTGGCCACTAGTTGGGGCTTTGTCAGTAGCAACGACCACCTCGGCTGAGGTCACGGCCAACTTCCTCTGCCTAAGATCCGAAGGAAGTATGGTAACCCCCTCAACCACCTCTACTGATTTGCTTTTCCTAGATGAGGAGTGGGAGCCTTCGGGGACTGACACTTTCTTCTCTTGCAATCGAGTCGTCGACTTCCTCTTTTTACTCAAAGGTTCCTCCTCATCGGATGAAACTCCCTCTACAACCACTTCAGGGGCAGCCTGGCGCGCCTCTTCCCTCGTCGACGACCGGTGATCTCCTCAAGGATTTTCTTTTGTCGGTTGTCTTGGAAGAGCTTTGCCGGATCTTCTTCACTTTGGAAGTCATCAACCCAGCCAACGACGACGTGAGGCCTTTTGCCTTGCTCAAAATCGACTTAAAAAAGAATAATGGTGTCGGGAAAAAAAAATCAAGCGATCACGTCACAACTTACCCTTCTTGGCCATATGTCCTAGTTCAATCAAGCTCCTCGAGCTTTCAACAAATACTCGAATCGCCTCACGCACCGCCGAGTACACGTGATAGTCACGAACAATGTCCGACTCCTCATCTGTTAATTCGCGGTGGGAAGGACTCTGCAAAGCACAATACCACGGGTTAGCGCCATAGGCCACATAAGTACATTCTGAAGCCCCTGAATCACTCACTCGCAAATCCAGTAGAAGCTAGGCACATTCAACACGGGTTCTGAATCACCAATCACCCTTTTCAAATTACCAGATACACAGAACCACTCCTCCTTCCAACGCTTAATAGATGAGGCGATCTAACACAAACGGCTTATGAGACCCCCACGGTCCGAAATAATACCACCCAGTTCTTCTCTCTTGTCCTTTCTCTTGACATCTTCTTCGAAGAGATACCGCCTCAAATACATGTAGGGGCATTTCAAACCCAAGAGAGTGCTTGAACCAAAGGTACAGGCTCCCAGCCATCTGGCTCCAGCCGTTGGGAGACACTTGTGTGGGGGCTAGACCATACGTACTAAGGACCCTCACAGTAGAACGGATCAATAGGAAGCCTCATCCCGGCCTTAAAAGATTGGCGGAAAAGCGGTACAACCCTCCCTCGGATGGCGAGCCCTCTCGTGGGGCCCCGAACATGAAACTCAACGTCGCTAGGTACACGGAACATCCTTCTAATATTCTCTAAATCTACCTCATGCACGGCCAGGGGATAATCCATTGCAGACCAGCTACCACTAAAAGATGGCTCGGAAGAACCGATTCGTCTCCCGACGGTGGAATCGAGGAGCTCGTACTACCCCTCGGCACTATAGCCAAATCCTCGCCAGAAAGGGGATCAACACTTCGGAGTGGCCTCACCTCGGCCACTGACGGAGAGACCTCCGGAGAACTACTCACTACGACCCTAATTGGTTGGCTAGATGCCTCGACAAGTTCTTCCACAGCAGACATCTCTCCTTCCCCCCTCCCCCACACAGTGACAAAACACATTGAATCCCAAAATAAATTAAAGGGACAAAGAAGAGTTCAGGAGATACCTAAAGTAAAACTAGGAACCTTCAAAATCAGCAACACTTCACCAAAAACTCTCTTCCCCGCTCAAACACACCGGGTGGAAAGTTGGTTTCTTTCTTTCTTTTCTTTTTTAGCACTCGTCAGCGAATCGTAAGAACTGCATAAAGTGATCAAATTCCTCCTTTATATGACACACGCACCTAACCTCCATCCGCTCGGATCATAATCAAGATCCATCCCGGCCGCACACGATGCGGGAAAATCTGGGCCCTCGAATTCAAACAACCGCAAAAAAATCCCAATCAACGACCGGGATCAAGGAGTCACACCCACTCACGCGTGAAAGAGCGTAGGGCTCGTTAAAACTTACCCCTGACGGCTATAACATATTAAATGCCCACAGCCGTCTTTTCAGCACGACCAATATGACGTTCCATACTCTCCAGGCCCAAGTAATCATTACGCCAGCTGTCCCCAGCAAACATCTTCCAAATTGGATAGTGGCGCTTCAATTTCAGCCCCCCACCCGCGATGCGGATCTGCCTCCCTCTTGGGACTGCCTCCGCCTAACGCGTCATCCTTAAGGCTCCCGCAACGCGGATCTGCCTCCCTCTTGGGACTGCCTCCGCCTAACACGTCTCCCTTAAGGCTCTCGCGATGCGGATCTGCCTCTCTCTTGGGATCGCCCGCTAACGTCTCTCCCTTAAGTGCTCTCGCGACGCGCATGATGCCTCCCTCTTGGGACTGCCTCCGCTTAACGCATCTCCTTTAAGGCTCCCGCAACGCGGATCTGCCTCCCTCTTGAGGCCGCCTCCCGTCCTAACGCGACTTCCTTAAGGCTTTGTCCTCCTGTGCGCATCATCCTTAACCCTAGGCATCAATTACAAATATCACGGATGCCTCACGACAAGCACTGGCACCCCACATGAATGTCGGCCCCGGTCTTGTGGGATCGGTTATGTTACTATGTTAAACCATTGAAACAATTCTCTCACCAAGCCCAGCACCCCACATAAATAATGAAGTCTGGACTTGGGGGACTGTTGTTATGCCCCAATCCTACACGGACAGGGCTACCCCACCCGAGGCTCTACGTGGACACGGTCAAAGTTAACATGCTTTGACTCCACTCCCCTCCGGGCGGTTTGAGCGAGGAGGGTGAGGAGGTGTGTAGAGTGGATTAAATTTGGTTGCGTGCTAAGGAAGCCCGGCAAACCCGATTGTCCGATCTTGAAAAGAGTGATGGGACTGCCGGCAGTCTCAACGCGGCTTGTCAGAGTCTTAGCCCCTTAGATGGCGGCTAGAAGTGACTTTCCATTAATGCTAGGGATGTGACATCCATGATGCGACGCGAGAACCGTTCAGACTCGCAGGGGATCATTCTTGTGAAGTTTGCCTATAAATACTAAGTTTATGTCCACAAGAAAAGGATGTTGAAAATATTACCCTCTCAAGAAATACCAAGGCCTCTATACTAATTATTCTCAAGTGTTATAACCGCCTGGGAAATCGTTAGTTAGGGGCCCCCAAGCTATTACCTCTAACATAGTCTCTCTTTATCTTTTGATACCTACTCACCCGGCCTAAAGCTTATATGCGTGGTTGAAACAAGCCACGTGGCTGTGAAAATAGGAAGAGAAGTACACGTTGGAAGAGGAGGCGCGGAGTTCCTGTTGGCAATCATTTTTGTAGGTCAACAGAGACCTTTTAATAATCTTTGATGGAAAACCCTCCATTGAAAAGTAAAAGTAAGGGGCCAACTTTCAAAGTAAAAGGGTGAAGACCTCATTGGCATAGAAAGATCATCAGTCTACGGGAAGATCTTGATCAATAAAATAAAAAAAGAATAAAATGACTAAGAATCTAAGATTTTTATAGGGTTTAAGCAAAGAAAAAACATTATAATACTCCCTCTCTACCAAATACTTGAAAATGAAAAGATTAAGATATCAAAAATAGATAATTGGAAAAGAATATCACTAGAATATCTCAGTTTCCTCCGACTTTCTATTTACATATAAATAAAACTCCTTCTCTGCCAATATCAAAAGCAACAACCTACAACCCGTCAACTTCCATTTTTTTTTTTAAAAAATATGTATTTTTCATCTCTTACTTCACCCACAATAGGAGATCTGCTTCAGCCACCTAAGCCACCGGACCCACGCACCCAAGCCACAGGATATTCAAGAAATAATAATATAAATTTTATATTTTTTTATTAATGAAATCTTCTATTCAATCGCAACTAATGTTTACTAGATAGAACATCGTGATTAATATATTATTAACTAGAAACATCGAGAATTTAGAGCCTACGCAATGAGACTAGATTTATTAAAATTTAGAGGTGGGCTCTAATTGAACGATAAATTAATTAAATAATTTTTTCCCAATGTCAAGTACGTGTCTCTAATTAAATTTAATTAGTTTAATCAATTGCCACCAAAGTATATTGCTTAGTTAGTTAAGCACGTTATTTAAAAGATCAAAACTATGTATTTTAACTAGGAAAAATTACACAAATACCCATAAAATTGAAGATTTTTGAAAAATCATCTTAAACTATTACAACCGTAAGTAATACAGTAAAGTAAAGAGTAAATCAATTCCAATTCCATTCCATAATCAACCTGAAAACATATCCAAATTCTCTACAAACCGAAATTCATAATAAAACCGATCTCTTTCACGTTATTATTAAGGATTTCTCGTTGTTTCTTCTCCAATTCACACAAAATTAGAATTCAAATTCAAAATTCTCAGATAATATGCTAAATTTTATTTCTTCTTCATAATTTCTATTTGAATTAGATAATATTCTGATTTTTAATTGGAGATATTAAATAACATGCTTAGTAAATGCATACAAATGATTTTGATTTAAATTATCTCATATTTCGATTTTAATGTAGACAAATCCTTCTTTATTCACTTTATTATAAATCATTAGTATTGAGTAAAGTCTTCTAAACATATTTGCGAATATCAGTTACCAAATACAAGGATGTATACAATGTGTTTGTAAAAATGTCAATACGAATATGGCTTTTTGTTCAAAAAGTGACATGCTCTGTTACTTTTTGCTTAAAAAGTGATGAAACATTGTATGCAAGTTAAACAAACAAATTTGAATTAAAATCACATATCCGGTAGATTTAAATAGAGGATTTAACTTCATATTTGTTGTGCATTATGGAGTGACATGAATTATTGAGTATGACCAAACATTAATGTATTATTTTTTTTCTTGAATATGAATTGAAGATTGAGTATAGAAAAGTGACATGCTCTGTCACTTTTTGCCTAAAAATTGACAAAACATTATATGCAAGTTATACAAACAAATTTGAATCAAAGTCATCTCAGTGGTTGATTTAAATACAGGATTTAACTTGATATTTGTTGTGCATTATGGAATGACATCAATTATTGAACATGACCAAACATTAATGTATCGTTATTTTGCTTTGAATATGAATTGAGGCTTGGGGGATAGAAAAGTGACATGCTATATCACTATTTGTCTAAAAAGTGACATTCTTTGTCACTTTTTGCTCAAAAAGTGACAGAACAATGTATACAAGTCAGAGAAACAATTTGAATCAAAATCATTTATGTGATTGATTTTAATACAAGATTTAACTTGATATTTGTTGTTCATTATGAAGTGACATGAATTATTGAGTATAATCAAACATTAATGTATAGTTTTTTCGTCTTGAATATGAATTGAGACTTTGGGGGATAGAAAAGTGACATGCTCCGTCATTTTTTGCCTATAAAGTGACATGCTATGTCACTTTTTGCTTAAAAAGTGACAGAACATTGTTTGCAACTTAGACAAACATTAATGTATCATTATTTGTCTTGAATATGAATTGAGGCTTGGAGATAAAAAAAGTGACATGCTCTGTCACTTTTACCTAAAAAGTGATGAGAATATTATATGCAAGTTATACAAACAAATTTGAATCAAAATTATCTCCGTGGTTGATTTAAATGCGAGATTTAACTTGATATTTGTTGTGCATTATGAAGTGACATTAATTATTGAGCATGACCAAACATTAATGTATCGTTATTTTGCTTTGAATATGAATTGAGGCTTGGAGGATAGAAAAGTAACATGTTATGTCACTTTTTGTCTAAAAAGTGATGCTTTCTCGTCACTTTTGCTCAAAAGTGATGTAACAATGTATGTGTTAGACAAACAAATATGAATCAAAATCATCTATGTGATTGATTTTAATGCAAGATTTAACTTGATATTTGTTGTGCATTATGAAGTGATGTGAATCGTTGAGCATGATCAAACATTAATATATCGTTTTTTGTCTTGAATATGAATTGAGGCTTGGGGGATAGAAAAGTGACATGCTCTGTCACTTTTTGCTCAAAAAGTGACAGAACAATGTATGCAAGTTAGAGAAACAAATTTGAATCAAAATCATCTATGTGGTTGATTTGAATGCAGGATTTAACTTGACATTTGTTGTGCATTATGAAATGACATGAATTATTGAGCATGACCAAACATTAATGTATCGTTTTTTTTGTCTTGAATATGAATTGAGGCTTGGGGTTAGAAAAGTGACATGCTTTGTCACTTTTTGCCTAAAAAGTGACATGCTATGTCACATTTTGCTTAAAAAATGATAGAACATTGTATGCAAGTTAGAGAAACAAATTTGAATAAAAAATCATCTATGTGATTGATTTTAATGTAAGATTTAACTTGATATTTGTTGTGCATTATGAAGTGACATGAATTATTGATCATGATCAAATATTATTGTATCGTTTTTTTGTCTTGAATATGAATTGAGGTTTGGGGATAGAAAAGTGACATGCTCTGTCACTTTTTGCCTAAAAAGTGACATAGTTTGTCACTTTTTGCTCAAAAAGTGACAGAAAAATGTATGCAAGTTAGAGAAACAAATTTGAATCAAGATTATCTATGTGGTTGATTTAAATACAGGATTTAACTTGATATTTGTTGTGCATTATGAAGTGACATGAATTATTAAGCATGACCAAACATTAATGTATCGTTTTTTTTTTGTCTTGAATATAAATTGAGACTTGGAGTTAGAAAAGTGACATGCTCTGTCACTTTTTGCTTAAAAAATGACAGAACATTGTATGCAAGTTAGAGAAACAAATTTGAATAAAAAATCATCTATGTGATTGATTTTAATGCAAGATATAACTTGATATTTGTTGTGCAATATGAAGTGACATGAATTATTGAGCATGATCAAATATTAATGTATCGTTTTTTTGTCTTCAATATGAATTGAGGCTTGGGGGATAGAAAAGTGACATGCTCAGTCACTTTTTGCCTAAAAAGTGACATGGTTTGTCACTTTTTGCTAAAAAAGTGACAAAACAATGTGTGCAAATTAGAAAAACAAATTTGAATCAAAATCATCTATGTAGTTGATTTGAATGCATGATTTAACTTGATATTTGTTGTGCATTATGAAGTGACATGAATTATTGAGCATGACCAAACATTAATGTATCGTTATTTTGTCTTGAATATGAATTGAGGCTTGGAGATAGTAAAGTGACATGTTATGTCACTTTTTGCTTAATGATACATCTATTGAGAATGATCAAATATTAATGTATCATATGCCGGTGTTTTTTTTACAGATATAGATAAAATCAATGTATTCATCTATTATGGAGGGAAATGGGAACAAGGTAACCAATATACAAATTTTAAAATGGCTGGAATTGTCGTTCCAATAGAATGCACATACTGCGAACTCAATAGCATGATATATTCGATTACAAACGTAAGTCCATCGACACGCTCAATAACAATACAATATAAGGTGAAGAAAAACCTGCCTCTGATGAAGATTTCAGACAATAATTCCTTCACATTTTATTTGGAGTTCAAAAGAAGAGAGAAACATCTTGCAAGCTTTCTTTTGTGCATAGATGTCACACCGGTTTCATTATGTCATAGAATTGAAAGTTTTGAAGACATACAAAGTTCTAGAATTTCTTCATTCGATTTTACTTTCTCTTCAAATTGTTTTATTTGTTTCTCAAGTTGAATATTAGAATGAACTTTGAGTTCAAGCTCAGCTAGTCGATTCTAAATTTCTTCATTTGATTGTATTTTCGACTCTATATCTGTCAAGCATTTCAAAATAATGTCATTTGATTCCACTTTCGCCTCAATTTCTGCTAGCCGTTTCAAAATTTCTTCATTTGATTGAAGTTTCACTTCAATCTCTGCTAGACGTTTCAATATTTCTTTATTTGATTCAGAATGTCTATAAAAATACAAAAATCAGAGAAAAACACATAATCATAAGAAACAATAAACAAAAAAGGTATAGAAAGCATAAAAAGTAAATAAATGCTCAAAAAACTCAACTATCTTTTTTTTTCTTCAACTTTGAAGAACTGTCATCGCCAACTAATATTTCTTGGGTTGTAATCATCAGCTTTGACTGATGAATAACATGTGCTCAAAGTTGTCATCGTCTTTAGTGTTTTGCCCTTGAGATTTGCAATTCTCAAACAATCCCTCAAGATATGCCACTTCTTTCTCTCGTCAAGGCCGCTTATCCTAATATTATTAACTTCTATCTGCAAAAACACATTCATAAATTTAAAATAACAAACAGTAATGAAAAATGTAAGGAAAAATTTTATAAATAATAAATAGAGCTTACTTTAATTAAGTCAAAAATACGTTTGTGCAATTGTAAAGATGTCAAATGCACATTAGAACTCCAACTCAAGATCCGAGGAAGTGATGGCTTGTACTTCACACAAAAATTTTCTCACTATTGGAAGAATAGACTCGTATATCCAAACTTGGAAAGCAAGAAGAAAACCATTAAATTTGTGTATTTAAAAAGTAACATGATATGCCACTTTTTAATTAAAATGTCAATTAAGTTCACTTATTAAAAGTGACATACTTAGTCACTTTTCTAATAAAAAGTGACAAATAGCAATTTTTAACTAATTAAAATTATTCATGACAAATTAAGTAATGTGTCTTTCAAATTAAAACAAATTAAATGACGAGTTCAAAATACAAGCTAAATATATATAGCAATTAAAATGAACTCACTAATCCATTTTATCTTTTAATTCTCATTTTGGTTTACCTTTTTCGGTAACACTTTTGTACTCGTTAGGAATTGGTTATTGGTACCATTTCAAATTATCCATAGTAAACTTTATAACATGTCTACTGGATTTAAAAATTATTAAACGGCGAATTCAAGATAACAAGTTAAATATGGCTGTTAGAAATTGTCAATATTATTAAAATACTATTTAACACCAATTTGACTAGTTTCATTCGTAAAATTAAAATAAAAAAAGATCACCAAAAATTGAAATATTGTGGTGAACCTTAAGTAATTATTTTTATATAAAAAAATTAAAAAAAAAAAACCGAAATATTTTTAGAAAAACTTGGGGTTGAATTTGATTATGCATTGGTTCCAACTCCTAATTAAATGTAAAGGCATCTCCATATTTTAATATCCGTATTTTCCAATTTCTTAACTTTAAAACCGTACATAGTCTAATTTTCCCTTTTAACTATACTAAAAGTATGTATGGGTCTAGAATTGGTAAATGGGTTGGGGCTGGTCGGCCCATCCAATGCTGAATCCACACACTTGAAATCGGTCCCACCGGCCCAATCCAAGTTTGTGCGAGCCGGCAATATGATGGCCGATCCAAATTCCACCCGCCTACGGCCCAACCCAGTTCTATTTTTTTTTCTTTTTTTAAAATAAGGGTTTCGAACCAAACATGTTGAACTTGACAACAGATGAGCGGAAGGTGGCTCCAACACCTTGGCGAAGATGTGGGGTAGTCGCCAGAGCTTCCTTTGCCCACAGACGTTCGCTTGAGAGAGGCGCGATGCTATGTCGTACTGCAGAGTGATCGGCATCAGATGAACCTTCATGGCAGGGCTATTTCAAGAAATCTGAATCAAAGGCAAAAAATCCAAATCGTAACTGTGCAAAACGGCACAGCAAGATTCGATTTTCTTGGCAAAGAAATCAAGAAATCGGGTGATTCAAGACTTGTAGGTGACACAAATAAAAAGTGTATCTATAGATTGTAAACGCTTCTGCAAACTTGGGTTCAAGGAAGAGAACAACGGAGGTAAATATTTGACGCAAGATTGATTTTGAGAATTTTTAAATTAGAGGCAGTTCTTTAGATGCAATTCATTTTCTAATTTTGATAATTTTATCCAACAATTCACTTTAAAATTGTGTACCAATAGAGAGGGATGCTTAAACTTGCCTTCTTCTTAGCACCATGGATATTATACTTACATGTCAAAACTAAAATTGAGAATCCCTGTGCCAATTTTGAGCTATAGGAATGCTGAAGTTTGTGATGGAATGGAGGGTTGTCTTGGTGGTGGTACTTGAGAATTTTCTTGGTGGGTAGGTAGTTAAGGCGGTCACATTTGTATATAGTTGGAAAAGTGGTTGTATACGTTGACGGACTTGTTTACTGTAAATGTCAATTATCTATACTACTTCTAAAATGGACTTAAATAGAGAAACATTTTTTGACTATTTTACCCTTATAAATTTTTTAAAATTCCATATTCACCTATAGTCATTAATGTATAATTATTTTTTAATATTTTATTTATTACTCTTTTATTATTCATCCTTATTGTACATTAAATATTCAACAATTTACTAAATATACAATTAAATTTTTAATTATTTAATCTATTAAATTATATATGAAGGTGAAAAGATGATCTCAATTTTTTATTTTTTATTATTATTTTTTACATTAAGTATATAAAAGGAATGAGAAATGAGTAAAAAATAAAAATGAATGTGAAAAATTGTAACTTTGTTTATTACCGCATTAAAATTCAAATCATAGTTGTCAAAACTGAAATGAAAATAAAAAGATTGTTTTTAATACATTAGATTATTGTGATTACGAGCATGTTTGGTTCAGTTCTTTTTTTTTCCTCAAATTCATTTTCAACTACATATTTTTGTGGGACCTACAATTTTTATCAACTTTTCATCCACATATTTTACTAATTTTTTTCAAAATCTTTAAACCTCACCAAACATATACTATAGTTTAGAACTAACGTGTGAAACTTTTTTTTATTTTTAATTTAATTTAATTTAATTTATATATATATATATAACATTCTTCTCATCTTACTTTTTTTTGTCAACAATATTTTTACAATATAGACAAGTATTGACACCTCTTTAATTTTTGTTTATTACTCACATTTATGACATTTTATTTACGTCATCAAATCAAACACGTCTAATAAAAAGAGAACATACACAAAGAATATTGTTTATAATGAATTACTACTCCAACAAATGTACAATATTATGTAGTCAATCATTACATTTTCTCACAATAAAATTAGTAATTATTAAATTTATTCTTCGTAAAATGCAGCCCCGAAGATCATTAATACTATAAAATTTTATATCAATAGTTTGTCAATCATCAAAGTTTAAATCACTAAAAGGTCTTAATTGGGCTTATGTTATTGTTGGTATTATCACCATATAAAACTTATCTCTAATTGTAATTGTACTTAAATGAATGCAATTATTTTTTAATATTTATTTGTTACTCTTTTATTGTTCATTATTATCGTACATTAAATTTTTAACAATTTATTAAATGTACATTTAAAATTTATAAATATTTAATATATTAAATTAAATATGAAGGTGAAAAGACGATCTCGATTTTTTTTGCCTTATGTAGATGAAAGAAATGAGAAATGGATTTTGAAAAAAATGAATGGGAAAATTGTAACTTTTTTTTTAATTACCGGATTAAAATTCAAATCATGGAGATGAAAAGAATGTTTTGAATACATTGGATTACAGTGATTATAATTGACAACTAATATATGAAACTTTTTTTAATTTTTAATTTAATTAATAATACATCAGACGCGTTTAATAAAAATAGAATATACACAAATAACATTGTTTTCGATGAGTAACTACTCCAACAAATGTATAATATTATATAGTCAATCATTACACTCTCTCCAATAAAATTAATAATTATTAATTTTTTTCGTAAAATATAACTCTGAAGATCCCTTTTAATACATCATTAATTTCATACGATTTGATATCAATGGTTCGTCAACCATGAAAGTTCAAATCACAAAAAAATTCTTCACTGAATTCAAGTTAATATTAGAGATTACTATATAAAAACTCATCTTTGATTGTAATTGTACTTCTACAAATGTAAATAAAATATCAACATCGAACAATACAAAACAATATGTTATCAACAACTATATTTTTTTTTTATCTTTATTGCAATTGCTAATTTAATATTTTAATTATTAACAATTAAAAATTGAAAAAAATTGAAAAAATTAAAAATTAACAATATAATTACAAAAACACGTGCAACGCACGCGTGTCTAACTAGTAATTTATAAGTTCTCGGTGGACAGGGAAATAGTAGTCATGAAAACTGATTTTCCAGAATTAGGTCAACCCGGTCCTAATACTTCTTCGCCAAATCCAATTCAATTAGTCCATTTTCATTTGGAATCCAGGTAGCCCAATTCATCGATTCAAAGCAAAAAAAAAAAAAAAAAAAAAAAAGCGGCCCAGCCCAAGCCTCGATGGCCCGGCCAGCTAGTAATGCTAGGCTTGAGCCGGGCGGTCGGGCCCGATTTTAGTTGGGCCAGCCCAACCTAAAATCTGGGTTATACGGGCCAGCCAGTCGGACCGGGCTGGATTTGCCACCTCTTGGGTCATTTACTATTTTATAGCATTGTCCAAAATGCTTTTTTTTTGTTCTTCATTTTTATTTATTTATTAAAGCTATGGATGGGAAACACCGCCGTTTTGGACTTTTTTTTTCCTTTCAGTTGTATCGAGATTCTCGACACAATTGGAAACCACAATTTAGATCTCATTTCTCATGTATTGGCCCATTTGCTATTTTGCAAGCTTTTTTTTTTTCCACTCATATTATATTATAGTTCATTCATTCAATTTTTTTACTAATCTTTTTTTTAGAAATTGACGCAAATGGTCCATAACCTTTGCCCTTAATACACAAATGATCCCTAACTTTTATTTTTTAGCACAGAAGTCCCTAATCTATGTGTTTTGGTGTGTAATTGGTCCTTATTTGATAAAAAAAAGACAAATATACCCTTATTTTTAATTAGAGAAATTTTCAATTGGATTTCTAACCTTTGCAAAAAGTACAAATTAGTCCTATACTTTTATTTTTATGAAAAATTAAAAGAAATTAATAAATTGATAATATACAAAATTATTTTGTATATTTTACGAACTATTATAATATAACTAAAATTTAAGCTCATAATTATTAACAAACGTGTTAATTAAAATTATTTTACTAGTATTAAGTAATTATATTATTTAAAATTTATAAATTTAATTTTATCGTTACAACATAAAAAGAAAAATAATTTTGTCACAAACTTGATACTCAAGTATTTTTATTTAATTGAGCTATTCGTTTATTAACTACAAATATTAAAACTCAAATTGTATTATTCATATTTTTGTTTATCATTTTATTATCATTCAAAAATAAAGAACACATAATGTGTAAATTAATATTTATTAGTAGTTTATGTAAAAATAATAATAAGATTGGTTCAATGTCATAAAATTATATATGCCATAACTTTTATTCAACTTTTTCACATCACGTAGCAATTACATATACCTAAAGCGCAATAATTTTATATTTTGTTATTATGAAAAATTTATTTGACAAGACTATAGTGATATATTTAATAATATGCTAAATTAAATTTTATTTAATAAATATATTGGATCTATTTGCACATTTAGCAAATGTTAAAAATTTAATTGTAATTTTTTAAAAATCAAAACTAAGGGCAATTTTATCTTTTTCATCAATTAAAGACCAATTACACACAAAAATACATAGGTTACGGACTGTTGTGCCAAAAAACAAAGATTATGAATTATTTCCGCACTGAGGACAAAGGTTAAGGACCATTTGTGCCAATTTCGCTTTTTTTTTTTTTTTTTGTCTGAGGAATTTTTATAAATGATTTTTTCATTTTCTTTTTAATTGTTCGATTTTGTCTAATTTTAAAATGACGACAATGTCGATACAATTGGAAACCAAAAATTGATTTCCAATTCACATGCCAGCAAATGGGCCTTTTTTGCCCATTTTCCAAGTTTTTTTTCCATGTGAACAGATTATTCCTTTATTCACAAAACTTTTTTTTTTTTTTTTTGGTATTTGATCTTGTAACAAACAAAGCAAATTCTGTACGCAATTCATTAATACTTAACTTTTACTATATAATTGTTCTATTTTAAAATGTCACCAATGTCGACAAAATATAATTGTTGACATTATCGACAAATAAGACGATAAATGGGAATCAAATTTGGTTCCCATTATTACAACATTGGCCCATTTGTTATTTTTTTTTTCTTCTTCTTTTTAAGAATTTAAGTGATGTCGATCAAATGTTGTTGTTTTTAATACGACAATAGCTCATTTATTTAATTTTTTTTTAAAATCTGAGGTAGGTCCCACATGCAATTTTTTCTCCAAATTATTTGCTTTTGTAGAACATCAATCCAGTATCACCCGCTAAATATCCACAAATACATTTTCATACGCTAAAGATCCACTAATCTATTTCCAAAGCTGAACATCAAATTTTCAAACATTAGATCCGCTACTACTCTTTCACCATCATTCTTAAATATTATTCCTCTCACTATTTAAATTAGTTAAAATAGGCTAATTTTTGTAAATGATTTTTTTTTTTTACTGTATAATTGTTGTATTTTAAAATGTTCACAAATAATAAAAATCAAATTTGATTCCATTATTACAACGAATGGGCCTCTGCCATTACAGGCAACACCAAAAATGGCCATTACAACTACCAGGATGATATCATTTCTTTAAAATCGACTTCCATCATGTTTACAAGACTGGATGAGAAACATAAATCTATATATGCAGGTATATATATAGATATACATAGGGCATGTTGAGACAAATCATCTTTGCTCTTGATTGGACAAATAAATTATTGGTTTTATAGATTTTCTCCCAATATTTTCAATTAACCAATACTAAAAGAAAATTGGTCTTTCCCGACGCATCAAAATCATCGGTAAAAAATTAAATTCATCGAAAAGACTTCTCCCGACGAATCGAGTTTCCTCGCCATAGCAATAATGCTAAAGTCTTTGTTCCCACAAAAATATTTTACAGTAAAACACGATAAGTCATCGTTAACGACATGAAAAACGACGATTGTTGTTGGAAAATATTTCTAGTGACGAAGTTAATTTGCCAGAAGATTTGCCTTTTACCGATGAGTTATAATTCATCTCTAGAACAATGTTCTTCATACCATAAATTTCATTGATAAAAATCAAGAGCTTGTCGGTACATATGCGACAAAAAAATCGACGACGATTGTCAGTAAAAGGTTTTGGCTACAACGGTGTTTGTCGAGCGACATAGGTTTTACCGACGCGTACTATTTGTAAGAAAATAGGATATCAATCGACGAAATATTTGATCTGTAGGTCCCTTGCTACGTTGACAAAATTTTTTTATAAATTTTATTTATTTTGTCTTATTATTTTTTTCGACAACATTCACTAGTCGATAAATATATGTTCTCAGTTCATTGAGATAAACAAATCGTTGAAGGATTGATTGCGTCAACGGGGTGCAACGAGATCATTTTATCGACGACACTCTTTTGGCGATGGAACATTATATCAGTAAATTCTATCGGTATATTCCCTACTAACGAGTCGACAAAGTCGTAAATTTTTTTAGCCCCAATCTTTTGTGACAGATGTATTTTCCATCAGTAAGCCATTGTCAATTTGTTGATCAATGTCGCAAGAATGTAGGTGCCCAAATTTATCGACAGATTTGAGTCGCTAATGTATCCGTCAATAGACCTCAGCATTCATTCACAAGTGTTTTGGGTTCATTATTTGTTGGTAGTCGTCAATTTAACATCTAATATTGTTCGTAAAAAAAATTGTATTTTTATTGTAGTGACGTGATCTGGCAAACAAATACGTTCATTGGAAGAAGTTATCTATGGCAACGAATATTGAATTTGTCAAGAGATATGCAATTTAGTAACACATTTGTTTGTCGGTAAAATATAAGAAGTCATTGGTATAAGATATTTCTCACGACGAATATTAAGTTTGTCGGTATAAAGGCTATATAGCAACACAATTATTCATCGATAAAAATTAAAACTTCATCAACAAAAATAACTTCTAACGACAAGTGTTTTGTTCACCAAAACATGCTATTTGTTTAATAATCAATCTAATTTCATTTTTTTTTTTGTTGATTTTTTTTTTTTTTTACATAATTAGAGAGCAAAACTAATATAAAAACATTATTGAAGTCCCTCAATGTTAATATAAACAAATAGTTAAATACATAATATTATCAAACCATAATAAGTTTTGCAACAATAAATTAAGCCTATTAATATAAAAAATATTTCTCAAGTTTAACTAAATATGTACATAAAATGTAAGTCTCTAGTACAAATATAAAATACTATAACATAAAATCATCATGTTGGGTATTTGTTGCCAAACTGTCTCAAATGAACAATGATAATTAAGATTAATTTCATAGGTGTTAGTCGAAGATTGAAATTAAAGAAAATTGACACCACTTAGCAAATCCAATTAAAACTTGACCTAAAATATAATGGACCATTTGTAGTGACTTATCTTATAGTTTTTCAATGGTTCACCTTATTACTTAGGTCCATATATAGTGTTTTAGTGGTTTTTGTTCTTATTGGGCTTGTGGCCCAATTTGGTTGGAATAAGCATGTGCTACCCTATTCACTTATCCTCATTCTAGCATTCAACTTTGGTTTTTCTTTGTGATGAAGAACGGCTGCTCCTCATTCTTCTTCACTGTGGCAGCTGCCATTGTTGGTTTTGGTTTCTCTTTTGAGTGAGATAGATTAGTTCTTAGTGAGCTACATTTATTTGGGTCAATAGATGTGTTTTAGGTTGAGTTTTTCTTGAGGTTTCTAGCGGTGTTTTGGTTCCAAATTGAGCCCTAAATAATGTGGTGATTTATTTTGGACAAATTGATATCAGAGCTTGGATTTAGTATTCTTGGGGTGAGAAAAATTATCCAAATCATTTAAGAAACTATATTTTTCAAAAAATCGAAACTTCCGACCTTGTTTCCGACCAAACCAGGAGTCTATTTTGTCAATGGAGACCATATTCCAACTCCTGATGGCAAGACAATTCTACCCAAACCTACGCGCGAGAGGCATGTGTGTCATCAGAAGCGGCGAGACGTGAAGCACATGTGTGGAGATCTTGAAGGTGCGTGCGGACGCGTGAGGCATCTTTTGGATTCTGGCCAAAAATACAGATTGTTCCTTGCTATTTTTGGGACCAACCGGTGGTGTTAGTTTTATCATCGGTGTAGTGGTCTAAAATCTGGACTTTTTGCCCTTGGGGTGCGTTTGGTGGTTTTTCCAGTTGTTGTTGTTGTTGTTATTGCACTGCAGCCTAGGTTGTAAAAAATTTCACATATCTCCTAGAATACGAATAGCAGATTTGTTCGCTCTGGTATTGTATTCTAATTGTTTAATTTTCACAGTCAAGACTATCGTGTAGGGTAACTATTTATTTTTCTGCAATAGAGGTCATCGTCTGGGGTGATCATTAGGATTGGGGTTACCGTGTGGGGTAATCATTGCCTGTTGCTAGACCTTGGATATTATTTGTTGAAGTTGTTTACTGATTATTTTTGTTTGGTTGATATAAGTTTTGTGTAACTTATTGTGCGAGAATTACTTTAGTGAGCAATTTTTTGTTGGATTATCTCCATGGTTGTAAAATTTGGACTATTTTTAGTAGTCTTGTGAAAATCGTGTATTTTGTATTTTTGGTTGATTTAAGTCCTAAAAATGACAATTCATAATTTTGAATCGGGATTTTTTATGGAAAATGAGATTTCTCAATTTGGCAACAAAACACAAGAGGGATTTTGATACAACAAAACGTTTCAAAAGCTATAGATGGTAATTTTTCTGCAAATTTGACTAAATAAAAAAAAGAAGAATCAGATGAACTTGCTTACTCTGCTATTTTATTACACTTGTCAGATGCTGTTTTGAAAAAAATTGGTAGAGTTAAAACTACAAAAGAACTTTGAAAAAAGTTAGAAGGCCTTTATTTGCTTAAAATCTATTGATAATAAATTTTTCTTACTAGAGAGATTTTCAGTTTTAAAATGGATTTTTCAAAGGATCTAGATGGCAATGTGGATGTTTTTATCATACTTGTACAATATATTGTTAATTGTGGTGAAGCGTTGCCCGAACAGTATAAGACCATAATATTGCTTAATCCCATTCCCGAGATTTATAAAGAAGTAAACAATACAATTAAGTATGGCAGGGACACTTTAACACTTGAAATTATCCTTGATTCCCTTAGAAGTAAGAAAATGGAGATGAAAGTCGAAAAAACATGATAAGAAAAGTGGTGAAATTTACATGATGAGGAATAGAACACAATTTTAGGCAAACTGGTTGCCTAGAATATCGAAGCGATGGTGAGTCTAGTAATAATAGAGATAAAAAGAAGGATAAGAGTTGGTCTAGATCTAAATCTAGAGTGAAATGTAATAAATGTTATGGTTGTGGTAACACTAGACATTTTATAAAAGATTACCAAAAAGCGAAGAACAAAAAAATCGGTAAAGGGAGAAATGAAGCGAATGTTATGTCATCTTCTAATTCTGATCAATGTGAAGTCTATGTGTTGATTAATTCTATTGTTGATACTGCTGAATTGAATCTAACTGCCAAATCTCGTTTGCATGAGTGAGTACTTGATTCTAGTGCATCTTTTTATGTGACATCTCATAAATATTAGTTTGAAAATTTGAATGAATCTGATAATGGACATGTTGTTTTGTGTGACAATTCTACTTATACTATTGTTGGGATTGGTGATGTTACTTTAAAGTTTGACATAGGTTTTGTCTATGCTTTAGAAGATGTTAGTTTTATTCCTAAATTGAGTAGGAATTTAATTTCAGTACGGCAACTGGAGAAAATTGGCTTTACTGGTAAAATTAGAAATGGAATGCTAAAATTTATGGATGGTGCTCTCGATACTTGTAAACAAACGAGAAGGAATGATATATATGAGTAGTACTGGAGAAGTGATAAGAGGTTTAGACTCTACGATTTCTTCTACCAATGCTGATTACATACATAAATGGCACAATAGACTTGCAACATGTGAGTATTAAGGGGCTTAAACTTCTTAATAACAAAAATATTTTTGGTAAAGATTATGTGTCTGATTTGTCTTTCTGTGATCATTGCGTACTTGGTAAGTGTCATAAATTATCTTTATCTACAGGTGTTCACAAAATTAAAAGAATTCTTGAGTATGTGCATTCGGACTTGTGGGGTCCTTCTAGCAATCCTACATCGAGTAGAAATAGATATTTCTTGTATTTCATCGATGATTATTTGAGAAAAGTGTAAGTTCATCTTTTAAAAGATAAGTCTGATACCTTTCATAACTTTAATAATTAGAAAAGACAAGTTGAAAATCTAACTTTTAAAAAGATTAACTTATTGAGAACCGATAATAGATTATAATTTTGTAATACTGAATTTGATAACATGTGTAAAGAAAGTGGTATAACTAGGCACAAGATAGTTTCTTACACTCTCCAATAGAATGGGGTAGTAGAAATGATGAACATAATTTTACTTGATAAAGTAAGATGCATGATGTTGAGTTCTGGTGTGTCAAAATATTTTTGATGGTGAAGCTGTTATGACTGCTTGTTATTTAATTCATTTGACTCCATCTATGGCTTTAAGTGATGATACTCCCCATGAAAAATGGTCTAGTAATCTTGTTGATTATTATGTGTTTAAAATTTTTGATTGTGCTATTTTTTCTCATCAGAATGAGGAAAAACTAGAACCTAGAAGGTTGTGGGATAGAAGCCAAAATGGGGTTAAGATCATTTTGAGTCGAGATGTTATATTTAATGAGGCTGAAATGCCATGTTTAGTGGATGGTCTTGAAGGTTTGAGTGATAAAAATTAGCTTGGAGTGGAGTTAGAAAAAATTAGTACACATGTCCCCATCACCTCTAGCGAGGTGGAGACTCAAATTCAACAACCTGAGGAGGATGATGAAGAAGTAGTGATAGAAGAGCATCCCGTTGAAGAAGATCCTTTAGTGGATTATCAATTAACTAGAGATAGAGAGAGAAGGCAGACGAGAGAACCTTGAAGGTTTAGATATGAGTCCGAGTTAGCCTTTGCCTATGCTAGCTATAAAGAGTTAGCTCGATAGAGAGCCAAATACTTTTGAGGTGATGAAGAGTGGTTAAAAGCAATAAGAGAGAAAATGAGTTCCTTAGCAAAGAATTAAACTTGAGAGTTAGTACCTAAACCTAAAAATAAGTCAATAGTTGATTGTAAATGGATTTTTAAGGTTAAGGAGGGTACTAGTGTAGCTGAACCTTTAAGGTTTAAGACAAGATTAGTTGCTAAGGGTTACACACAAAAAGAGGGAGTTGATTATAATGAGATTTTTTCACCAGTTGTTAAGTACACTACTATTAGGGTTATGGTTGCATTAGTTACATACTTTGACTGGAACTTGAATAACTTTATGTTAAAACTACTTTTTGGATGGTGAACTTGATGAACAAATTTTTATGAATCAACCTAAAAGTTTTAAAGATAAACAAAAATCAGATTATGTGTGTTTCCTTAAAAGATCTTTGTATGGTTTGAAACATTCACCTAGACAGTGGTATAAAAGATTTGACTCTTTTGTATTATCTATATGGTTTCAAAGAAGTAAGTTTGATCATTGTTTGCATCACCAACATAATGAAGCTAGTAATGACTATATATTTTTATTGTTATATGTTGATGATATGCTCTTAATTGGTTCATTTTCTAAATAGATATGCAAAATAAAAACTACTTTGAATGGTGAATTTGACATGAAAGATGTAGGAAAAGCAAAAAGAATCCTAGGTATGGAAATTGAAAGAGATATATCAAATTCTATGTTGTTTTTGCATAAAACTCCTTACATTTTGAAAGTATTACAAAAGATTTGGCACGCATGAATGTAACCCTGTTACATTGTACATTGCTTTTAGCTAATCACATTGTGTTAAATGAAGATCAAGCTCATTGTAATAAGGAAGAAATTGAATATATGAGTAGAATTCCTTATTCTAATGTGATAGGTTCTATTATGTATTTGATGGTGTGTATTAGATCGGATTTAGCTTTTGATATAACTACCCTTAGTAGGTTTATGTCTAATCTGGGTCCTAGTCATTGGAAGGCCTTGAAGGGTTTTGTAGATGCAGACTATAAGGGGGATAGGGATAATAGAAGTTTACATCCTCTTATGTGTTTACTTTGTCTAATTCTTGCATTAGTTCAAGTCTCAATTACAAGTTTACAACACATAGTTGCTTTATCTACTACCAAATCCGAATTTATTGCTACCACCGAAGTAATTAAAGAGGCTTTGTGGCTTAGCGGATTGCTAAGTGAACTTTGTGTTTTGAATGATGATGTAGTAGTATATTCGGATAGTCAATCTTCTTTACATTTGTGTAAAAATTCCGTTTTTCATGAATTTATCAAACATATTGATATTAGACTACATTTGATTAGAGATATTGTATCACAAGAAGTAATAAAGCTTGAGAAAGTGCCTACACAATATAATCCCTCGAATATGGGCACTACGGTGTTGCCCTTGGTGAAGTTTAGAAGTTGCTTGGATATTCTAAACATCGGTGGAGGTAAATAATTTTCAATTTTATTGGTTCTCCTTTCAGAGTTATTACTAATGAGTGATATTTTTCTTTTTGTGGGTGAAGGTGCTAAGGAAGGGAGACAAGAAAGTGTTACTTCATTGTTCAATGGTTCTTTGGCACTAAGGTGGAGGTTTGTTGGGTATTTATTGCCAAACAACTTCAAATGGGTAATGATGATTAAGATTAATTTCATAGGCGTTAGTCGTTGATTGAAATTAAGGAAAAACGACACCACTTAGCGAATCAAATTAAAGCTCGACCCAAAACTTAGCGGGCCATTTGTAGTGACTTATCTTATAGTTACTCAATGGTCCATTCTATTTCTTAGGCCCATTTATAGTGTTTTAGTGGTTTTTGTTCTTATTGGGCTTGTGGCCCAAATTGGTTGGAATAAGCACGTGCTTCCCTATTCACCTATCCTCATTCCAACATTCAACTTTGGTTTTGCTTTGTGATAGAGAATGGATGCTCCTTCTTCTTTTTCATTGTGGCTGCCGCCATTGTTGGTTTTGTTTCTCTCTTGAGTGAGATATATTAGTTCTTAGTGAGCTACACTTATTTGGGTAAATATAGGTGATTTGGGTTGAGTTTTTCTTGAGGTTTCTAGTGGTGTTTAAGTTCAAAATTGATCCCTAAACATTGTGGTGATTTTTCGACACATCAGAATGAGGGTGATTGATCAAGTCCGACACCAGAGAATAAACACATCATTAAAAAAGATAGATACAATTTTTATAGTATCTATTACGTTTTTCAAAAAACAAACATTAGTAGTATTGAAACAACACAATTTCCATTATAAGGAATACAAGTTAAATAGAAGAGAATCGTGAATTCTGAATATGAACATATATATAGAGTTGGCGGGCAAAGTTGGATTTGACTAGCTTGTTTTTGTACATTACTTGTAATAAATTAACAGCATATTTGGGTATATTTAGATTATAATTTAAGTTGGTCAAATTGATTAAACATATTTTTTATTTACACATTTTATAGGACTCACAACTTACTATCAACTTAAATATCTACACATTTCATAGAATCTACGACTTATAAGTACTTATAAAAAATTTTGACACAGCCAAACATGCACTAAGATAATCATTCTATTTGTCCTAATTATGTACTATGCAATTATGACAAAAAAATGTGAGTTAAAACCATTATTTCAATAACAATGATTAATAGCTATCACGATAGTTCCTCTTGTTAATGAATATAATCATATCTTTAATTTAAATTAATCTAACAATTTAGATTTAAATTAAACAAAACAAAAGAATTAGAAAAATGTTATTATTTTATGCACCACCATGCCCTACCACTCCACTTCTGCCGTCACCGTTGCCGCCGCAACTGTAAGTGTTTCTTGGAAATTGAACCTACCAATATAAAATCAACCAATCATCCAAACAATTAGCACCCATTTCTTATTCAATCCAATTCTTGTTCTACTTTCTGTAGCGTCCAATGCTGGATAGAAGTTTTTGTATGTGTGATAAATTATTTCAATTTTATTGTAAATTACATCCTAAAATTTCAGAGTTTTGTCCAAAAAATAAAGAACATTATTGTGTTGCATAAACAACCTGAAACATCAACTGCAAGGCTGTAATTAGTGACAAAATTTCCAATTTTGCTTTTTGTCTGAAACATCAATCACAACCTCTTATATTTGTAGAGGAGAAATTTGTTAAAAGGACAAATTTAGAGAGAAAATGCATCGTTGATTGCACTGGATCACCGACATATATAGAGATGGCAAAAAAACTTGCTTTTCAGGACTGCTCCGTCCCGATTATTCGAGTAATGGAGGGGTCCAGTGCAGCTCCGCGCCACGATCCGTCCCTCAAATTTTTATTTTTATTTTTTGTAAAATCATAAAATAGAAGTACACATCACATTTTTGCTAGAAATGGGTTAAATAAGAATCGAATCTAATTTGGAGTTGCTAAACTATAAATCTTAACCACTAACTATTACACCACAACCTCAATCTTGTATATTTTTTGTTTTGTTTGCTACAAATATTTAAAAAGTCCTATTTCTTTTTTTTTTTTAATTATTTTTTTCTGTTTATAAAAAAAAATTAATAGGAACGGTTGGCGGGTCAAAGGGGTGCCTTACCCCACAAATTCGCGGTGTCCAGCGCGGCAAGGCAAGCCCCCTAGACCCACCATTGCCATCCCTAGACATATATGTCTTTGTCCTACATATATGTTTCTCTGCATGTGCTAACTATATTAAAAGTGTATATATTTGGTTTATTATTCAAAATGGTCAACCAAAGTTGTTTCCTACCTATTTGGTTTAAAAATTTTCAAAATAATTATAAGAATCCATAGATGAATTCATCCTAATTAAATATGATATTTGTTCACGTTTCTAAAATAATGGTACGTAAATTGTAATTTTAAAAATTAGGTTTATGTGAATAAATTCAGTATTTTAATATTTTTTTATTATTTTTATAGAGACTTAATGGAACGTGAAATATATATGTAATTGTTGAAAATATAGCATGTGAAGTGTAATTTACACCATATCCTACCTATATTAAAAGTGTGGATATTTGGTTTACTATTCAAAATGGTCAACCAAAGTTGTTTCTACCTATATTAAAAGTGTGGATACTTGGTTTACTATTCAAAATGGTCAACCAAAATTGTTTCCTACCTATTTGGTTTAAAAATCTACCTATATTAAAAGTGTGGATACTTGGTTTACTATTCAAAATGGTCAACAAAAATTGTTTCCTACCTATTTGGTTTAAAATTTGCAAAATATTTATAAGAATCCAAAGATGAATTCATCATAATTAAATATGATATTTTTTCACGTCTTTGTAATAATGTTATGTAAATTTTAATTTTAAAAATTAGGTTTATGTGAATAAATTCAGTATTTTAATATTTTGTATTATTTTTATAAAGACTTAATGGAACGTGAAATACATATGTAATTCTTGAAAATATGGCATGTGAAGAGTTATTTACACTCTTTATACGAAGAATTAGGGAGTGTTTCATAAATTTGCACGTGTAATATTCTCCAAAGTAACGTCAATGAATAGAATTTAAAATACATTTTGAAATCCAAACCAACCTATGTAAAATGAAATCCTAGAAGAACTTCATATGCATCGTTACGCCGAGTACAAGTTATAGGACTTGATTGAAAAGTGTTTCAACTTCGAATGCAAATTCTAAGATAATTGTAGTTTGTTTTGCATAGACCGAAAGAAAGTATCTTGTGAGTAATGCAATAAGGTAGACCACATTATAAGAGGGATTAGTAGACCAGTATTACTATAGTTATATAATCAAAATATTTGACTTTATTGATTTTTTTCACACAGTGAAACTTGGGTGCTTTTAAACCTATATCTACGTATATGTTTGTTTTTTCTTTAAATTTGAATTTATTCTAATTATATGGGCTTACACCAGTTACTTGGTGCATCGTGTTGCAACTGCTGGCTACAAATAGGCAAAAGTATATTTAGGATAATTTTGGCTACTTTTATATCAATTTTGAATAAACTAAGTTGTGATTATTCCAAGTTTTGAAGACATTGTCTAACTAAATACTTACAATGAATGATGCATGACATTAGAATTAGAAATTGTGTTATTAATTTGGATTCATTTTTCATAAAATCTAGTTTCAAGGAAAATACAACGTAAGAAGTTTTCGAATTTTATAGTAAAATGACAATAAGATGAAGGAAAATAATTGGCAAATTCAAAGTTGTTGTAGAATGCTTTGAACAACTTTTTGGTTAAATTTGATGACATGTGAGTTCTTATTTTGGTTTTTAGTTGATTTAGAGTTTGAATTAGGAGAATTGTAGTTTTACTATTTATTAAATTATTAAATTTGTAATTTTTTTTAATTATTTCAGAAAGTTTAATTTTTTAGTGTTCTTTACTTTTATGGTCTTGTTTGTTTTGGATTTTTGTCGTATTATTTTATTCACAGCTACTTTTTCTTACTCAAATTGAAAGATATACGAGTTGTTACTTTATTTTTTGTTTAGGAGTTTGAATTTTGGAAGAAATGTACTTTTTTAGTCTATTAGATTGATAAATTTGCAATTTGATTATTTTGGAAAACATTTCAAATTTTATTTTATTAGTTTATTTTTCTATAAAGTTTGAGATTTGTGTTCATTGAAAACACTTTATAGTTTTATTCAATAATTTTAAATTTAGAAATTTTAGTTTAGTTTTGTTGTAATTTGATAATACTGTGACTTTGAGGCATTGTTTAACTTGGAATTTTCTTGTGATTGCTTGTCATTGAAAATGTACTCTCATTTGAGACATTATTTAATTTGAAATTTAGTTTGTTTAGTTGTGTTACCACCCAATTTTGATAGGACCTCCACGTCAGCAAAGGCCCAACAAAAGTCCCATATAGGCCCAACGAGGGCCTCGTAAATCCTCAGAAGGCCTAGAAGGCCCATCAGACATCTTAGCATTCTTGAACTAAAATACTGCGAGGCCTATGGAGGGCCTCAACACTCACGGCCGATCCATAGGGCCTCGCCAAGCTTCCGAATTTACTATAACTAGCAGGTAGCACGATATTCTAGAATGACCAGAGAGTTAGTGGAAGGCAGTTGCGTTGGATTGGCACACGGATCCTTACAAGGAAACCGAATCATAATCTCCTAAAAATTAGGCAACGTGATAAACTCAAATAAGGTAGATAATATTGGAGATTGTCTTGACAATGAATGATCATATCCAATAAGGGAGGAGGATCCGATCGGGTATTTGATTGATTTGTTCCCTAAATCAATCAAGACTCTTGCGCTATAAATACAACGTCTCCGGTTGTTTCAATGTACAGTTTTTCTGTACTTTAAAATTTCTCCTTAAACTCTGTTCAAATTCTGCCTGCTTGTCCCTCCCACACCCAATTACTTTCGCCTCTATATGTTACTCTTATACCGGCAGTTGACTTGATCGTCAGAGTACCAACGATCGCTGGATCTTTTTTCTCCAGAGATCTTGGTGCCTAACGATTGTCTGAGTGTGCAGGTAACATACAAGTTGGCAGAGGAGTGACTGGAGATCTGTTGACATGTGGACGTTGCACGTTCCGACGTCAATAGATTGACACCGTCTCGTGGAAGCGAAAAACGTTACACAACCTAAAACTTGTAGTAAAACGTGTTTTCTACCGGAAGAGCATGGCAACCGAACACTCCATGGAGGAGGACGTTGAATCCCACCATACTGATCTGCGGCAGGAGAGCGTTCAAGACCTACAAAACGTTACTGCATGAAGAGAAGAAGATAACGACAAAAGTGAGCGGTTGAACAGGAGAACCAGGACACGAGGCCCCGACAACACCCGGATGAAGGCGGCGTTGGAACTATTAGAGAATCTATCCCTCCAACACAGATCGAAGCACAATCGTGCCCGGAGTAGCCCTTCACAGTCTTGCTCAATGGAAAGCCATCGATCTTAGGATGACCCGCTCGTTTCAAATGGCCGAAATCCTCAGAACATTACTCGGAAGCCCTCGCAGAATGACCAGAGGGGAAAACCTCTTTCGGTGCGAAAAAATTGACATGTTCCTGCTGCTAGCGTGTTTGACAAGCTAGGGGTGGGATCCTCCATAGCACCACCCCGCCAAAGACAGAAAGCAGCCCAAAGGAACACAGTGAGGTTCACACGGAGGAAAAAGGACCCGAAACAAAGCTACGCATGACCCGATGAGGAGAATGAGAGGCTAGTATGCTTTGAGGACGACGACGACGAGAATCTCCCGTTCATTGATTACATAAAGGCCATGGAGATATCCGTGAACTTTCGGATGCTCCTTATGGACAAATATAATGGAAGAGGCGACCCCTCAGATCACATTAACACATACAACACGAAGCTCCAGGGCCAATCCCTCGCAGTGAAATGTTAGAATTTCCACACCACGCTCGCATCCGATGTGAAGAGGTGGTTCAATAAATTGAAGCCAGGGAGCATCCGGAGCTGGCCTTCATTGGCAATCAGACGATGATAGCTGACATTGTCCAGCTCAATGACATCCGACAGAAGGAAGGAGAAACCATCAAGAGCTACTTCAAGAGGTTCAGTAACGTTATCAACAAAATCGAGATTGTAATCAATGAAAAAGCCTTGGACGCACTCGTGACTGGACTTCACACGCGCACTTCCTTCTGAAGAGACGTATAGAAACGATCCAACCAAAGACCTCTGATCACCGGTAGACTTGGTCCAGCACAAAATTCGGTTGGAAGAGACGATCGAAAACAGGGATAAGGCTGAAAGGGAAAGAGGAGATCGCTATAGAAGAGAGGGGCGACGCTCTCCTGAACCCCGTTTCAACTGTTTTCAGAGAAGACGCTCCCTGGGACCGCCGAACAACCATTACAGGAGATTCAACCAGAAGGAAGTAGCCCCTGTCCCCTTCCTAAAACACCTGCGGTGGACACCTTACTAACAACAGTACCACCCAAGTTCTGTCGCATACACAGGACTAGGGTACACAACATGGAAGATCGCCTTGGACGTGAGAAAACCGATCAATCGTAGAAATCGGGGAAGAGAGAGGAGAATCAACTGTCACGAGGACGTCGAGGGGCACCCAACCAAGGACGAAAACCTTCTCTTCAACTCTAGGACGATGGACTTCGTCGTAATGACTGAGAGATGACAAGAACAAAGACTCGCTGAGGGTAGAAGGGCCTGCGGTAGCCCCATTCTCCTCTCTCTCCTCCTCCTCCATCTTAGAAATAAACACTATCATAGGAGAGCCCTATGTCGGAGGGTACACCATGAACTCGTGGCGAAACTACGCAAAGGCAGCAAGAGAGGAGCTCATGGAAAGTTGGTAGGTCCATGGACACCGATCAAGAGTACCATAAATCTTGTTCACTGAGGAAGACGAGGCTGGTATACATTACCCTCATCGCGATGCCACAGTAGTCTGCGAGGTCGTCGCTAGGAACAGACTAGGATGGATGTTGGTCGATGATGGAAGCACCGTGAACATTCTATTCGACGGCGCCTTCAATCAAATGGACGTGGATCATGAACTGACGGCCATTTCTGAGCCATTATTCAGTTTCATGGAAGATAGCCTTGTCCCGCGAGGAAGGATTACCCTCGTGGTGGACTTTGGAGAACCCCCATGCCACCTTAGAAAGTTCATGGAATTTTTGATAGTGGATACCCGCTCCACCTACCATGGGGTCCTCGGAAGGCCTGCGTTGAAGGATTTGCAGGCGGTCACGTCCATACACCACTTGGCTATGAAGTTTTTGACGTCGGAAGGGGTCACCAAGATTTGCGGCAATTAGACAGAGGCAAGGTCATACTATATGATCGCCCTAGGAAAAGTGGCGAAGCGTGATGATGTCTCCTCGGCAGTGATGACCATACATTCAGAGCCAATGGACGTTGACCACGAAAAGATGGAAGAAAAAATGATGCTTGACGAGGGCCTAGACCTTTGGATCATTGGCTCGAACTTTCTTGCCTCCCCGGCCAAGGAGCTGGAAGCATTTATGGTGAATCCCTCGGAATTGACACAGGTATTGCAGGTGGGAGAGAAACTCGAGGAAAAGATGAAGGAAGAGTTGAAGCAGTTCCTGTGGGAGAACACTGATATCTTCCCATGGAAACACATTGACATGGTGGAGATTGACCCATCTGTGGTGTGTCACGCCCTAAAGGTGGATCCAAAAGTGTGCCCCAAGATACAAAAGAGAAGACCTTTGAGTACTGAGAGGTACAGCGCTCTGAAGGAAGAGGTCGACAAGCTGTTAGCCAACAGGTTCATCAGGGAAGCAGTCTATCCCCAATGGGTATCTAACCCGGTACTGGTAAGAAAGAGCACCAAGAAATAGAGATTATGCATAGACTTCTCAGACTTAAACCAAGCGTGTCCCAAAGATAGCTTTCTGCTACCGCGCATCGACCAACTGGTCGACGCGATCGCCGGCCATAAGCTACTTAGTTTCATGGATGCCTACTCAGACTACAACCAGATCCCAATGTTTACGAGAGACGAGGATCACACTTCGTTCATCATGGACTGAGGGTTGTACTGTCATAGGATGATGCCCTTGACTTGAAGAATCACGCAGAGCCACATATCGGTGGTTGGTAAATCGCATGTTCGCAGAGACGGATCGAGAACACAATGGAGGTATACGTTGACGATATGCTCGTGAAAAGTGTAAAAACGCCGAGGACTATATAGGACACTTAAGAAGAATGTTTGGAGTCTTCTGCAGTACCGCATGAAGCTCAACCTCCTGAAGTGCGCCTTCGGAGTCGCGTCTGAGAAGTTCTTCGGTTACATGATCAACCAACGCGGGATAGAAGCTAAACCCGAGAAGATTAAGGCGTTCATCGTGATGCGGTCACCATCTTCCCAAAGGAAGTTCGAGCTTGACAGAAGGTTAGCGGCCTTGAACCACTCTTATCCAAGGCAACCGATCGTTGCCACCCTTCTTCGAGCCATTAAAGGAGGGAAGAGGTTTGAATGGACCAAGAAGTGCGAGAAAGCCTTCCAAGATCTCAAGACCATCCTCGGGAAGGCCCCGGCTGTCCAAACCAAAGAGTGGAGAAACGTTGCTCGTTTACCTCGCCGTGTTCAAAAAGCGATGAAGTTCGATCTTAATCGAGAGAAGAAGGCCCAAAGTGCAGCTTCCACGCCTACTACGTAAGCAAAGCCTTCCGGGATGTGGAGACGAGATACCCGGACATAGAAAAGCTCACCCTGTCTCTGATCATCGCCTCCCGAAAACTCGCCCCATACTTCCAGTCTCATAGCATCGATGTCTTGACGAACCTTCCTATGAGACAGATACTCCAAAAACCGGACACCTCAGGAAGGCTGATGAAATGGTCAGTCGAACTTAGTCAGTTTGATATCTCCTACAAGCCAAGACCCTCTATATAAGGACAGGCTTTAGCAGATTTTATGGCTGAATTCACCCATATCCCCGAAGGTTCGCTTGAGGCCGGGCCCCAGGAAGTACCAACATGGAAGCTATATGTTGACAGATCCTCAGGCGAGGCTAGAGCTAGAGCTGGGATTTTGCTAGTCAGCCCTGATGGCCACAATCTCAACTGCGCGCTTCACCTGAAGTTCAAAGCCTCAAACAACGTTGCAGAATCACGAGGCGCCCTTGTAGACTTGAGGTTGGCGCAAGAAATGAAGGCAAGAAAACTTGATTCATGGTGATTCTCAGCTGGTCGTTAGCCAAGTCAACGGGACCTTCGCTATCTGCGAACAGTCCATGGTGGCATACTTGACAAAGGCCAATGACCTGTTATCCTGCTTTGAGGCATACGAACTCATGCAGATTATGCGGGTAGAAAATGGTTATGTGGATGCCCTCTCGAAATTAGCAAGCAGCAGAGACTCCGACCTGATGAAGGCCATCCCGATTGAAAAGCTCAACCGACCCTCCATTGATGGGTTCTCCGCACCTATGGCCATGACAATATCTCGAATTCCCTAGGTGGATGAAGGAGATCATGGCATACTTGACCGACCAAGTAATGCCAAACGATGCACAAAAAGTACGTAAGCTCTTAGGAGGGCTGCGAGTTCGTACTACAAGGAGAGATCCTATATAAGAGGGGCTTCAGACTACCCATTTCTACTGTTGTTTGGCAGGGAGGAAGAAGTGTACGTGATGAAAGATATACACGAGAGGATCTGCGGTAACCATTCAGGAAGAATGGCCCTGGCACAGAAAGCCTTGAATCAAGGGTACTATTGGCTGACCATTAAGAAAGATTCCCATAATTATGCAAAGAAGTACGAAAGGTGCCAGAAATTCGCCACTATACCAAAGTTCCCAGCTCAGAACTTTACCCCGGTCACCAGTCCTTGGTCTTTTGCCAAGTGGAGAATCGACTTCATCGGCCCCCTCCCGACTAGAAGGGGTAGGGTAAAATTCAGCGGTCGTAGCAAAGAGACTACTTCACCAAGTGGTGCGGTGAACCCTAGCCAAGATCACGAGAGGAGAATACGTGGAAGTTTGTATGGAAAAACATTATTTGTCGCTTTGGAATCCTCCACTCTCTTGTTTCCGACGACGGCATGCATGATTCGTCGAAAGAAAATTCAACATAAACTGCAAGGATCTGGGTATACGGAAGGACTTCTCTACCCCCTACTATCCACAATCTAATGGCCAAGTCGAAGTTGTGAACAAGATCATCAAACCTGTCTTTAAAAGAAGACTAGAATCCGCCAAAGGAGGGTGGTCGGAGGAATTACCCAAGACTCTACCGAACAACTTCTCGGACAATGACGGGCGAAACCCCTTTCGCTATGGCATACTGAAGCGGAAGACGATGATCCCCGTCGAAATAGGAATACCCTCTCCGAGGCACTTGCACTTTGACGAAGTAACAAACGACGATCTACGCAGGCGAACTGGACTGGAGGACGAAGACATGCGAGACTCATAGCTTTAAGTCTCGCGGTCTATCAGAGAAAAATGGCTAGATACTACAACTCCAAGGTCAGGGGCGGGGTTTTTCTGTCAATGACTTCATCTTGAAGAAAGTATTCCAGACTAATTAAGAGGCGGGAGTTGGAACTCTCAAGCCCACCGGGAAGGCCCTTACAAAATAATCAAAGAAATCTGATCTGGAACCTACAGATTGGAATACTCAGAAGGAAGGGAGACGAGACATCCCTGGAATGTCACCCATCTGCGACCATACCATCAGTAGTTTTATTTTGTACTCCTCAATTTTTCAGCAGAGTTTCTGGCATCACTAGACACCGCGTTTTTCTTAATAAAGTTCATTGTTTTCCGAAACAAGACTGCTCCCCTCCATGCTATAGCAAGCAAAAGCAATTCGACAGCAAGAGAGTGTGGTTCGCGACCAATTCTGTCAACTTACTGGATAAACATTCAACACGTAAACAAGCAAGTAAATGCAATTCGACAATGAGGAAGTATGGTTCACGGCCAACTCGTCAACTTGCTGGATAAACATTCAACACGTAAACAAGCAAGTAAATGCAATTCGGCAGCGAGAGAGTATGGTTCGCGGCCAACTTTGTCAACTCACTAGATAAAAATTCAACCCGTAAACAAGCAAGTAAATGTAATTCGACAACGAGAGAGTATGGTTCATAGCCAACTCTGTCAACTCGCTGGATAAATATTCAATTCGGCAGCGAGTGAGTATGGTTCGCAGCCTACTCTGTCAACTCGCTGGATAAACATTCAATGCATAAGCAAGCAAGTAAATGCCATTCGACAGCGAGGGAGTATGGTTCACGGCCAACTCTGTCAACTCATTGAATAAACATTCAACATGTAAACAAGTAAATAAATGCAATTCGGCAGCGAGAGAGTATGGTTCGCAGCCAACTCTGTCAACTCGCTGGATAAACATTCAACACATAAACAAGCAAGTAAATTCAATTAGGCAGCAAGGGAGTATGGTTTATGTCAACTCACAACTCATTGGATAAACATTCAACGCGTAAACAAGCAAGTAAATGTAATTTAGCAGCGAGAAAGTATGGTTCGTGGCCAACTCTGTCAACTCTCTGGATAAACATTCAACACGTAAACAAGCAAATAAATACAATTCGACAGTGAGAGAGTATGGTTCGCAGACCAACTCATCAACTTCATTGGATAAACATTCAACACGTAAACATTCAACACGTAAACAAGCAAGTAAATACAATTCGGCAGTGAAGGAGTATGGTTGGCGACCAACTCATCAATTCGTTGGATAAACATTCAACGCGTAAACAAGCAAATAAATGCAATTCGGCAGTGAGAGAGTATGGTTCGCAGCCAACGTTGTCAACTCGCTGGATAAACATTCAACGCGTAAACAAGCAAGTAAATGCAATTCGACAGCGAGAGAGTATGGTTCACGGCCAACTCTGTCAACTCGCTGGATAAATATTTAATGCGTAAACAAGCATGTCAATGCAATTCGGTAGTGAAGCATATTTAAACAAATAAAGGTGATGCATTCCCATTAACCCACCCTGTCAAGTAAGGCAATCTAAAGTAATTAAAGATGGTATACTTTCAATAGCCTACATCTACAAATCAAAGAGCAACACTAAAGAGAACAAACGGGATCCTTAAGTCCCAGCCGGACCTCCGTTATCTGCGTAACTCAAGCGCTCGAGTTTAGCCAACCCCGGGCCCTCGGACAACTCGATCGGCGATTTGTTCAATTCTTTATCTTTGGCATGAATCATGTCTTGACAAGACCTCAGCTGTGATTTGACCATTTTTTGAGCATCGATACAGGCCCTCTGGATTGTTTTAGCTTTGACGATGTCATACGTTGCACGGGCCCTCGCGTCTTTAGAGAATACGAGTTGCTCCCGAAGATCTTTGTAGAGAACATCCTCATCTCTCCCAGCGGTGGAGCGCAATTCGTCAAACTTCATCTCCAACAATTTGTACAACTCGCAGTTAAGCACGTGACTGGGGGAGGTATACATTTCAGCCAGTTTCAGCAACTCCGTCAATTCCGCGTTATCTGCCGCCTTCCTAAAGGTAGAAGTCCAATACTTATGAACGGATGCCACTACTTTGGCGGTCGGGTGTGGCATTTTCTAAGACCGTTGGTTCCAACTCGTCTCGGTGGGACCCAATGTTGATATATTAGTATTTAACAGGAGGAGGAGGAGGAGGAGGAGGAGGAGGTGTGGGGGCCCGAAATGCCTCCTCTCCGCTCTTGGTGCCTGCCTTTCTCTTTCCCAATTGTCTAGCGCTTCCCGATGAAGGCACGGGTCTCGCGGGAATTGAAGTGGATGACACTTCTGATGTTGCCTCCGGTGCTGGAGGAATAAAGGATGAGTTACCCATCATTATCTTTGGCATTTGCAAAACAGTGACCCCCGTGTCGAGGCCACTTGAAGATACCGGGATGCAGGAGAGACATCCTCCACAATCCCTTCACGCCTTATCTTAAACTTTAGGACTTTGAAAAATGAAAGCTCGACATGACTAGCAACAAGCAGGATCTGAATATGATAGCAGAAGAGCAAAGATGGGAAAAATATGCACAGTCTTGCAAACACATATATAAGCGTGGCAGAATACTAACCGCCAGAAAAAAACAAACACGTGGGGATGGAGTGAATGCACCTCAAATAAACCCTAGGAAGGCGTAAGGGACGCGTGAAAATACGCGCCTCGCGAATTGTACAAACATCATTGCATGTTAACACCACCAATGCCTACACCACGTGGAAACATAAAGAGCGAGAGCCTCGCAAGGTAGGCAAGGACGTCTTGTCCCATAAAGCCTCGCAATTGCGTGGTGGCGAAGGCGTGCTGAACTACAAAACTTCAGGGTGGCACACCGGCATTGGCTGTTCTTCGCCGCGCAATATATACTGTCGCTCAAGGCGCGTTGGCGACTCCAAAATTGTACATGCGGCTTCGTTGGCACCACATGATGTTGAAGAAGTCTGAAGCCCAGTACCACAAGCAATCCACACAAATGAAACAACTACGAAATTTTGGTACAATCGTATTTTATTCATCATAATTCAAAATACGAGACAGAAACAAATCTGGATGATAATTATCCTACTACTCCGTCGCCTCTTTGGGTCCGTACATGTTGGGATATTAGATCTACTAAGTCTATTCACCGGTCTTCTTCACTCCGAGCATCATCAGGAGATGGAGATCTGATTCCACCATGATCGTGAGTCTCCCAAAATCAATACGAGTTGATTTGATGACTAATTAGGCCACACTGCTCAAAAAATACCGTTGACATCTTTTGGCAGTGGGCCTCCAGTCCCATCACCCGAATCAGGGACGCGCTGTTCGGGGCATGGTCAGGCTAAGGCTACTAGGCCTAAACACCCCGTACGTTTGGTCCCCTGAACATTGATTAGTCGGGCATTTGGTCCTCTCAATGTTGATTCTCCAATTGGTGGGCATTACTCAACACCGTTTCTTTATTCGTACCTCCATAGATATGGTCACATGACTCGAGAGTAATTACGCTGTTGGAAGCTAACTCATGTAACTTCTTGGAGTTAGCATACGTGAGGAGCACATGAAGGGCCCTTAGTCTTATTTTTGTTATATATATAGAGGTCAGATGGAAACTTGGCACAAGGCAATAAATACAACTGCCCTGGGGGTATTTGGAACGCCATATGACAGTGCTACCCCTCACTTACCAGGACATTAAAGACGTTAATTCTTCGAATTCTACAAAAAGTTAGCACTGTTAATGCCAAAGGGAGTGATTCCTAGGTTCTAGGAGCTACTCTCCATGCACAATCATTCATAAAAATAAAATACAGGAACAGAGATACGCCAGAAAAACAAATTTAATAGTTAGTTTTGGAACATGCGCAAAGAGATAGACAAAATTCTAAGCTCAGTAGCCCCGCCGCCTCTCTAAAGGTCGGCTGCTATCATGCCCTTCCTCCACAATAGGTGGAGGGACTTGGTCGTCGGCCTTTTCTCGGAAGGATGTTCGTCATGGGAGCCTCGGTAGGAACTCGCCTCGAGAATGAAATATCCCACTCTGGATGGGTTTCCACGATCCGCTCTATCAATTGCTCGCCCCAATGGTCATCAAGCGATGGGCGAGGTCCCGAAATTTAGGTGTGTCCACGAACGTGTTCGATATGCCCACCACCACCTTGCACGGCACGTTTTGGGCCTTACTCTCTCAACTCCAGCTTCGCGCCAAACGGTGACTTCTCATTCTCTACGATGATGGTTTCTAGACTCTCGCATTTGCAGTGGCTAGCGTAGTCTCAGCTGCAAGGGTCTGGTCTTCGGCCAACTTCTGAGCCTCTTTGGCACGCTTCTGAGAAGCTTCGGTAGCCCTCTTCTGATCTCGGGCTTGTTTCAAACTCTCTTTGGCGGCCTTCAGCTCAACCTCATACTTGCCCTTCATGTCTGCCTCCTTCGTCACAACCAAGTCTAGCTTGAACTGAAGCCCCCTTTTTTCAGACTCCAGCTGCGCCTTCTCGGGACTCATGGCCTTCAATTCTTCGGCCAACTTACTGGACTTGGCCTCTTTCTCGTTGCACTAGCCATCAAAGCTTTCCAGAGTACTGAATAACTCCTTAGTCATAACCAATCCCCGTATCAAGTTTATCTCTGCCATCTACAACCGCTTGCGTACGGTGGCCTCCTCGGCCGTCTTTTCCTACTTTAGGGTCCAGTATTTGTACACGCTCGTCGCCATCATTGCAGGGTGGGTGGAGAGCATTTCCATCACGGAAGTTTCTAGTTCCTCCCGACCCTGGGAGATGCGGACATGACTCCTCCAGCCTGTCGAGGAGCCAAAATTCCCAGCGTCCTCAGCCCCTCCATCAGGATATATCAAAGGCCACCATCCTTCTTCAGCCCGCCTCATCTTGCGAGCATCCTCATGAACCCTCCCTCTCCAATGGAAATCTTCTTCTTTTGAGAGGCCACATCACCAATATCCTCGAAATTTCCTTTTCCTTATCTTTGGGAGAGCAGAGTCTGGGTAGAGGGCGGGAGGGCAAAGGCAGGAGCGGAGGAGAAACGTTTTAACCAAGACCTGGAGCATCGGAGGCCAGAGAATTGACTGAACCTGAATGCATAGCATCTTGGACCTCTTGCGATGGACCAGACGCCTCTTGCGTAGGAGCCTCGGTCAAAGAACCCTCTCCACTGGTGGGGAGGGCGAGGCGGAGCGCAGGAATACCTTTAAACTCGAAAGTCATGACACAAACACCAATAAGCAACACATTCAGGCAACTCTTCATAGCAAAACCAATATATTACAACTTACGGAACTCACACATCAGTCCGCAGCTGGCCAATAAGTTGTCGTCCTTCAACAAGTTGCTGAGACTCCAGAAGTCGCTGTTGAGAGCTCGTACCTTACTCCACTTCGACCTTAGCTCTTCTTGGCCTTTCTTCGGGATTGGTGGCTTCCTGCAGTCTGCAAAAGTAAGTAATACATTAAGTCAGGAACTATGGTCAAAACCCACACAAATGCAGCGGTATATACCAAGTTTCTCGAATTGACGAGGAATAGACACATGGAGAAGAGGGTCTTCCGGCATAAATTCCAAGTCTCCACCTACAAAGATGAACATTTCCTTCCAGTTATGCACTTTGTTGGGACTATCGGTGGCCGTCTCCCACTTCTAGCTTGGTCGAAGAGAAATGTTGTATCAACCCGCAGATCGACAGAGCCAGTATATAGACTCAAACACCCTCGGGGTCAGGTTTCCTCCCACCTTGGCAATGCTCCACAATAGGTATGAGGCCACCATCTGCCCTCAGCCATTCGGTGTTATCTCGCAAGGGGGCGATTCAATCTTTCTAACCTTACAAAAGAAATGATGCATGGGCAGCGAAGGCCCTGCTACATCGCAGGTTCGTAAATCGCGATGAATCCTTGAGGAGGGTCGTCGGCGCATTCCTCTGGGCTCGGAGCCCTGAGTATTATAGATGCAGAAATATCATAGGATGACCGCATATCCTCCAACTCCTCTCGCCGATCCTCGAGCGGGCCATAGACGCTTTGGTGGCCGATCGCTTGAGCTCTTCATCAGCGCCTTGGTAGTCGGGGCATTCTACTTATCGAGCGACTCTCTCATCTAAGGTACTCCGGGTCTAGCCCCCCATTCTCTTTGTTTCTCTCGACGGGCCGGTTGGACTAACCCCCTCCCATTTGTGGACAGAGCCAACAGGTTTACAGCTGAAGGTTCTTGATTCACTTCTCCTACGATCTCAGATGATAAAGACGACGAGGCGGATGATGACGATTCATCTCGAATACTAGGGTTTGTCCAAACATCCGATTGATTTTGTGAGTCGTCGTTTTTGGACGACATTATAACCTCCCTCGACCCCGGAAGTTGATACTTCTGCTGTCGTTGGGACGTGTGGCAAGGTATAATCCCCAAATCGTAGAGTCAAGAAATAATCACGAATGCAAACAACAAAACAAATCACGGTAACTCTTGGCGCTTACGTCGAAATGTAGTTAGAACATTACGACACTTGGAATTTCGTGATTATCGACGAAACACTCACAATATCCACAAAAAGTACGTAGCAAGAAGAACTCTTCATGAAGGAGGGCGCCAAACTTTATAGATTGAGGCATTCCAATCTCCACCGTCCAATTCCCACGCGTTACATCTGAACTGTTGGCCAATGGATGCGTGTTTGGAACAGAGCAATGGACAGGAAACGGAACCCTAAGTGTTTCTTGAAACAAGAACGCACACACCTCACGCGCGCCCCCATTATCCACCACGTGCTATTGGCATTAAATACGAACATTCTCTCACTCATGATTGCCTGGCCACAGATTGACAGTCTTGATCGACAGAATCACACCAACCGCAGACACATCACCACAAGTCTAGTCTCCTGAAGCCCTCACCCGTCATAAATGTTCAGCTTCGGACTTGGGGGACTATACTGGGTAAGTTCAATTCATAATTCAGTGTACGAAGACCACACTCCACGGAATCTGCTAAAACTCAAATTTTTTGTTTTTCAAAATTTCTTCTCTCACTCTCAAAGTCCCACGCCTATTATAAATAATAGGCTTGGACTTGGGGACTATTGTTACCACGACTTTGATATGGCCTCCACGTCAGCAAAGGCCCAACAAAAGTCCCATATAGGCCTGGGGAGGGCCTCGTAAATCCTCAAAACGCCTCGGAGGCCCATCGGACATCTTAGCATTCTTGAACTAAAATACCGCGAGGCCCATGGAGGGCCTCGGCACTCACTGATTGATCCATAGTGCCTTGGCGAGCTTCGCATTTACTATAACTAGCGAGCAACACGATATTCTAGAATGACCCGAGAGAGTTAGTTGAAGGCAGTTGCGTTGGATTAGCACACGATCCTTACAAAGAAACTGAATCATAATCTCCTAAAAATTAGGCAACGTGATAAACTTAAATAAGGTAGATAATCTTGAGATTGCCTTGACAATGAATGATCCCTATCACATAAGGAAGGAGGTTCGATCGGGTATCCGATTGATTTGTTTTCTAAATCAATCGGGACTCTTCTTCTATAAATACAATGTCTCCGGTAGTTCCAAGGTACACTTTTTCTGTATTTAAAATTTCACCCCAAACTCTGCTCAAATCCCAGCCTGCTTGTCCCTCCCACACCTAATTACTTTCGCCCTCCGTGTATTACTCTTATACCGACAGTTGACATGATCATCGAGTACCAACGATCGTTGGACCTTTTTCTCCGAGATCTTGGTGCCTAACGATTATCCGAGTGTGCAAGTAACATACAAGTTGGCAGAGGAGTGACTGGAGATCTGTTGACACGTGAACGTTGCAGGTTCCGACTTCAACAAGTTGTAATTGAATAATATTATCATTTCTTGAACTATATGAGCTTGTAATGAAAATTTCTTGTTTATATATAGGGTTTTGAAATGCATCATTTTAGTAATGTCTCAACTTATTGTCATTTTCCTTTTAACTATTAATACAACTCTAGGGTATTATTTCTGAAAATGACTTGTTTACACATTAGCAATGCAAACTCTACTTAGTTCTTTAGAAATTTTTATTTAAGATGCTACTTTTTACACACGGGGTTGTAGAACAATTCTAATTGTAATTAATATGTTTATTGACTTGTTTACTTTTTTACATTTTTTATCCCATTTTTGCCACAATTTCTGACTTGCATCAAATACATATAATTTCACTAGCATGTGTACTTAATTAACAACTGCCAAGTGATTTGTTTACTTTTTTACAATTTTTTAGCCCATTTTTGCCACAATCTCTAACTTGCATAAAATACATACAACTTCACTAGCATATATACTTACTTAACCACTGCCAAGTGATTTATTTACTTTTAGAAATTATATTGTTTTAAGAGTTTTAATTCGACCACGAAACGACTTGATCAATTAACTTATTGATTATCTCAGAGCTTCATTTAAAGCAAGAAAGAAGATTTTTATGAACTTTTTATACTTTCACTAAACATTGTGATGATTGAATTAACACACTTACCGAAGAAACCTAATTTGCCGTTCTTGAAAACTCAAATCTTTGATGATGTAATCTCAATTCAACCATCTTTTTATCTTTTATTTAAGTTAATTCAAAAAAATTGAAATTAATGTGCAGATGTTGTTGTAGATACTTATGTCCAAAGTTTTATTCTAGAGCAAATGTGAAATTTCTTAATATAAAGACATTCAACTTTCTTTACGTGATTAAAATATTATAAATGAATGAACTCAGGCTTCGAGGAGGAATACAAATTTGGAGAAAATGGTACTTAAGAATAATGACTTTTATGAAGTAAATTGAATTCAATTTTATCATATGTTTGAGTTATTTACTCTAATGAATTTTAATAAACTAGGTTTTAAGTTATAAGCATGCTATTTAGGTTTCAATTACCTAATTTGTTAATATTTAATTTTTTTTCACTTATATTACCAATATCAAGCTAATTTGTAAATAAAAGATATAATAATTATGTTCTTAATTATCGATACATCACCTGCATTGCACATGCTCACACTAGTATATATATATATATATATAGAAGAGGAACATGTGGAGAACGAAAAGATGTTTAGTTTTTCTTCTTTTTAGGTTTTTAAAAATTTTAATAATATAAATTTAGAACGTTAGATTATTATTATAATTTAAGGGTCATAATTATTTGTCAAATTAATTGATATAAGAAACAATTCGAACAAGTACCGATAATATAAAAATTATGTACATGTACTCAATAATTTGCAACGTATACTCATTTTTTTAGTACAAAAATACAAGGAGAAATTGCCTATAAGTCATATGTGGGTGACTTGTTTCAAATTAAGTCAATTTTTTTTCAAAATTATGATTAAATCATACTCTCCAATAATATTTAAAATTAATATCAAAATTACTCATGCGATCCATATTTTCCATCGGCGCCTTCTTCCACCTCCACAAACCTCCTCCACCGTGGAGGTGGATTACTGGGCTTGTAGTCGAAAATTCTAAATTCAATTCCATTGATGCCGTAGGCGGAGGTGGAGCAGTAGTACCACGAGAATGGGTATGCTTGTGCGCAGGTTGTGAATTCAGGAAAGATTTTAAAAAGGTTCAGTTGCCACTAACTATTCCAACTGTTAATTCTCTGAATGATGATAGCCCTTCATCCTCGTGGGATAGTGCGAGTTAGTTCTCTTTTCTATGGAAGATGCTTTGTCTATCTTAAAAAATATTGCTGATGTTGCCATTTGAACAAAATGTGAGAACATCACAAAATCTTGAACCTGTGTTTCGTGTATTGAATGGAATGTTCTTTCCTTGCGTGGATAAGATTTCAAGATCTGGAAGGGTAAACCACCCAGTGATCTGGAGGCGGCGGTGGAGTTGGTGGTTGTGGTGTATAAGTGTATTTTTGTGATGAGATGAGCGTATAAGCGAATGTTTATGAAGTATATTGGTTGTGGCCATGATTTATTGCTGTAAATAGCAGCTTGAATTTTTATAGGGATGAAAAAGTTTGAAGTGTGTTGTTAGCCTGACGAAAGTTAGCCATTAAATTATTTCTTTGTGTTATTAGTCATGTGTGTTGTTTGATTCATAACAAAAATAGACATAGACTTCACATACGTGCTCAAAATTTTTACTATAATATATTTTCAGAATCGTCTCGACGAACTGGTCAAGATGGCCAATACCAGTCGCTTTGTCATTAATGACGATAGATTTTAGTCATTTAAAGTCGTCTCTTTAGCTTAAAATAGTAATCTTTAGTTTTTCATGTCTTATATATCATACTAAAATAGTATCATAGATAAATGTATATTAATATATCAGTATTATACATGAAAGTATCTTAATAAAACAGTATCACATACACAAACTACAATCCAATAAAATAACATTATCATAGATTAAATAACAGTTTCATAGGTTGATACATTATCGTAATAAAACAGTATCAAAGATAAAACATGGTATAAGTATACTATATCACTTTATCTAGGTAAAACATTATTATAGATATAACTAAGTAGAAATGTTTTACTGATTGAAGTAATGATATTATTCTTAAAATGTTCCATTAGTAGTACAAGACCATTGATACTGTTTGTATTTAATAACAGTATCATAGATTGAAACAGTATCATAGGTTGAAACATTATCATAATAAAATAGTATCAAAATAAAATCATATTATCATATATAAAACTAAGTACAAGATGTTTTTAATGGTTGAAGTAATGATACAATATCATATATATCACATTATCTAAATAAAATAGTATCATAGATAAAACTAAGCACAAGATGTTTAATTGTTGAAGTAATGATAATGTTCTTAAAATACTCCATTAGTAGTACAAGATCATTTATACTGTTTGCATTCAATAATAGTATCGTGGGTTGAAATATTAACATAATAAAATAGTATCAAAGACATAGTACAAATATACCAATGCACATTATCTAAATAAAATAGTATCATAGATAAAACAATATCATACAAAATAGTATTATAATAAAATAGTATCATAAAAAATATTATCATTGAATTAGCGCTTTTTGCATTTGCAGGGGTATGATGGTCTTTTAGCGCTAAAATATGACTTTAATTGAATTAAATTTTGACTGTATAACTTTAGAGCTTATAAGTGCATCAACAATGACCGATCCTGAATTGACCCAAAATACAATTAACTATGGGACTCATACAAAATTAATAATTTGGGCCCAATTGCAGCGAGGAACCAAGACTATCATGCACATTCTGGGCCCAAGCCCACTTTGCAAGTTTAGCTCTTGAAAATAGAGTGGAAACTAATATTTATCAAACCATGACAAAATATATGTATAACTACAATTTTTTAGCTACATATTTCGAAGTCTAGATATGTTGTCCCCCTAATTAATAAATGACATCTTATTCAAAATTTATACATAAATGACATCTTATCCAAAATTAATTTTTTTAATAAAAAGATAGATCATGTAGAAAGTATAGATAAGATTTTACTATTAGATGAACAAACTCAAATAATAGGAGAATACCTTTTAAAATATTGGGATAGAAATAAAATAGAAGCTAAAATAGAAATTATAAATGAAAATATAAAGATTAGAACCTCGAAAATAAAACATACTAATCAAGATATAAAAGACTTTAAAATTCAGATTAAAGAACAGATTAAAGAATTGTTAGAGTTAAAAGTAATAAGACCTTCTCATAGTAATAAGACCTTCTACTTCATGCCTAGCCATGCATCAGATCGCCCTCGCCTTTTTCATTCTCGCTTGATTAGAAATCATAGTTTTTAAAACATTGTCTCATAATCAAATGAGGAAAAGCTAGAATGATTATAAATTATCAATAACTAAATTATAATACAATGAAAGACGGATATAAAATCCGAGATAAAGACGTGATTTTAAATAAAATACAAAATATCAAGAACTTTTCAAAATTTGATTAGAAATCAAGATTTTGGCAAATTAAAATACATAAAGACTCTATTCCATGGACATCTTTTACAACATTGCAAGGACATTTTGAGTGAATTGTCATGTCATTTGGTTTAAAGAATGCTCCATCTATATTTCAAAGAAAAATAGATTCTATTTTTAATTCTTTACCATTTGTTTGTGTATATATTGATGATATTTTGGTACATAGCAAAAATCATAAAGAGCATATAAAGTATTTAGAAATTGTTTTAAATAAATTTATAGAAAATAGTTTAATAATTAGTAAAAAGAAAATATAAATAAATAAATAAATAATAGAATTTCTAGAAATAATCATAGGAGAAGGAAAAATTCAACTTTGACCCATATAGTAAAGACTATTTTAAAATTCTTAGATAAAATAGAAGAAACTATTTATTAAAATTATTTAAGTAAAAGATTGGACATTTATATACAATAAATTATCAAGTAATGGTCAAAAGTATTTTAACAAAATAGACATAGAATTAGTAAGACAAATAAAAAATGAAATCCAACAACTACTCCTTTTAGAATTATCTTTAAATAGTGAATATAAGGTAATAGAAAAAGACATATGTGAATTAGGATGGGGAGAATTTTATATTCCAAACCAAATAAATATAGTGATAAAAAGTAAGAAAAATTTTGTAGATACGCTGCGGTAAATATAAAATAAAAGAAAAATACTTAACCGGCTTAGATTATGAAATAATTACTATAATTCATAGTATAGAAAGTTTTAAATTATTTTTAAATACTGAATTTACTATTAGAACAGATTGTGAAGTAATTGTTAAATTTACTAAAAAGACTAATTTTGATAAAATTAGACATACAATGTGGTTAAAATTGTATGAACAGTTATTTTAGCCGATAACACATAGATGGAAAAAATAATATTTTAGCCAATAATTTAAGTAGACAAGTTATTGACTTTCTGACCAATTTTTTTTTTTTGATGACTCAAGTGTTCCAAACTTCACCTGACTAATCCTGAGGAGTGGCGGCCTTCCTCATTGGTTTGTTACCCAGGTAAATTCGGATGCGGTCACAGGTTGTTCGACGATTCTCCTCTCTGTGGACCACTGACTTCCAACATAGTTGTTGCCTTCCAACATTAAATGTTGCCTTCCAACAAGAAATGTTGCCTTCTAGGTGCAGCGGGGATTCGAACCCTCGATCCTCCATAGAGAACCTTCCTACTTTACCACTGCCCATGCCCTTGGGGGCTACTTTCTGACCAATTTTGTTCATATTGTAGATGGATCAAATGATGATGAACTTTGGGAACATCACTTTAAGAGTGGTACCTCAAGGATCTAATCTTCGATTCAGAAGAAATAATTTAGAAAGACTTCTAGCAAGAGAAATGTGCCTACTAGATAATCTCTCTGTATGGCTAGAGACTCTAAACAGAAATTAGACAGCATTAATGCTTTAGCAAATTATTTTAGACATACCCATAATCAGGTAGAAAGCAAAAATTTTAGTTTTTTTTTGTAGTAATCAAATGAAGACAACTAGGAGTTTATAACTATTGGTCAGAAGTAATTCAACAAATAAACAAATTTCCAGAACCCCTTTTTAAAGGATTTACACTCTTGAAGAAGCCTTAAATCATTGTAGACAGACTATCGGATTTAATTTTTACATATCTGAAAAATTAGACAGACAATGAATGCACATACTTTTCAACCATCTTTCTCTTCCTCTCAAATATCATCTTCATCTTTGCAACTTTGTAACAGTCGTAAACTATGCCTAGAATAGTTAGAAATCTTAATTATAAAAAGAAAACTTTAGAAGTAAAACTAGAAATTTTAGAAAACCAAGTATCTTCTCATCAACAAAAAATAACTAAGTACTAATACGAGATTATCAAATTGCATGAAACCTTAGAAATATTTAATTCTGAAGATATTGCTAAAGAAAATTGTTCAAAAAACATCATTACTTTTTGCAGTAGAAAGTATCCTCCTAAAATAGAAAGACTTATTGAACTAACATATTCAACAGCTGCAGGACAAGAAAAAACTCTTTATGATCTAGAAAAAATATTGGAGATTGTGCCAACATTGTCCGAAATTCCATAAAAAATTCACTTATTCAAGAAATTATTGATTTTTCCCAAACTTTATAGTATTATCATAATGAAAATCAATATTTCTTCAAATATGGCCTTCTCTATAAAACAATTATCCACGACTCTTCCTTTCTTATACACAATTACCATACAATTTTATTTGACTATACAATTTCTCAAGAAGAAGACGATATTTTTTTTATTCAGCGTTATAATATGGTATGATTGACACAGTATATATCTTAAACATACCTTTTAATTTTTTTCCACCTATTCAAGCAGCTTTTTGAAAATTTATTATTAAGATTCTATACTCATCGCACGAAATTGCTACCATTACGGCCATTTATAATCTCATGTCAAGTCAACTTCTCCCATCGTTCTTGATGGTCATAGACATTAGCGTTAAGCTAAGGTAAGATCCTTGACAATGTGTCATCGTGAAAAAGAACATTAAGAATTAAAAAAGAGTTTTAGGAGTCATGGATTGCACAAAGTAGGTAGAGGACTTTCAATTTGTTTGGTCTAGAGGAAAATGGACTATAAAGTATTAAATTTTGAATTTGTCATTTTCTTATTTCGGCATGCTAGACACATGCAAATTTAACGATTTTATTGATGAAAATATGTGTTGGGATGAAGTTGCAATTAAAACAAAAGATTGAAAATATTTCAATGAGAGTGTTTAACATTTCGACAAGGGCAAGTTTGATAGAGCATTTGGAGACATATTTTTAAAAAGTTATGGAGTTCGGGAACAATACCAGTATCTCCAAGTATGTTTAAGTCGACTATTGCTAGTTTTGCTATGTGATTTAGTGTTATTCATCAGCATGATTCCAAAGTAAGTAGAGAAATCTTACATTTTGTCTTTCTATGTTCATTTCAACTATTTGAAATTTCATATTATTGGTTAGTTTGGCTAAAATTTTTGTGGTTTATTTCAGGTTCACTTTAGTGATTGATTTGACTTGGAGAAGTTATGATTTTGATATTTGTGATTTCATATCTGGGTTTGGGATTGACTTGGGAATACATGTTAGGGTTGTGTTGTGATGTGGGAGTCGTGAGGATATTTGCATATTGTGAAATTCAGCTGGTTAATTATACATTGAGCTTGATGATTTTTTCCTCGGACACTTCGAAAAATATGTAAACTGTAAAAATCGGTTGGCAAGAATGTATGTATAGCTATCCCTTTCTATTACTATTTTTACAATTGTTTCATGGATAATGTTTAACATTTCGGCCAGGGCAAGGTTTACACAACATTTGGAGACTTATTTTAAGAAAGTTATAGAGTTTAGGACTATTGCTAGTTATGCTACTTGATTTAGTGTTAATGATTAGAATGATTCCAAAGTAAGTAGAGAAATCTTACATGTTGTCTTTCTATGTTCATTTCAATTGCTTGAAATTTCATATTATTGGTTATTTGGATGTAATTTTTGTGGTTTATTTTGGGTTCACTTTGGTGATTAATTTGACTTGGAGAAGTTAGGATTTTGGTATTTGTGATTTCATATCTGGGTTTGACCTGGAATGCAAGTTAGGGTTGTGTTGTGATGTGGGAGTAGTAAGGATTTTTGCGTATTGTGAAATTCAGCTGGTTAATAATACATGTAGCTTGATGAATTTTTTCTTGTACACTTCGATAAATATGTAAACTTTGAAAATTGATTGGCAAGAATATATGTATAGCTATCCATTTCTTTTACAATTTTTACAATTGTTTCATGGAGAGTGTTTAACATTTTGGCTAGGGCAAGGTTGATAGAGCATTTGAAGACTTATTTAATAATGTTGTAGAGTTCAGGAACAACACCATTATTTCTATGTATGTTTAAGTCGACTATTGCTGGTTTTGCTTTTCGATTTAGAGGTAATGATCAGCATGATTCCCAAGTAAGTAGATAAATATTAGCTTTCATCTTTCTATGTTCATTTAAACAGCTTGAAATTTCATATTTTTAGTTAGTTTAGCTGAAATTTTAGCGGTTTATTTCGGGTTCACTTTGGTGATTGATTTAATATGGAGAAGTTAGGATTTTGGTATTGTGATTTCATATCTTGGTTTGACCTAGGAATGGAAGTTAGGGTTATTGTGTTGTGATGTAAGAGTTAAATTGGGTGTGGTATTTCTGTGTATTGAATTTTTATGCTATTAGAGTCTCGTATTCATATGTTAACTAGAAGAAGTATTTCAGAGTGTGCATTTGTTTGATATAGGAATTTCTTGCCCTCTTGATGGATGCACTCTATGAATATATGAACCATGTGAAGCACAAACTTTATGTAGAAGTGAAGGATCAAGATGGCCATCAAGAAGAAGTAGCAGCACATGATTAATGGACAAACCATTTATCTCACAATGACTATATCATAGTTGATTTATGTCAAGTAATCTTTTTTTGTGAACCTCTAGTTATAATTTGGTGCTAGACCGTCAACTCTCTTATTTACCATTAAAATAATTTCTATTCTTTTATATTTCATTCATTGCTATATAATCATTTTGTAAAGGAGAAAATATAATATAGTTTTATGTTTATTTCATGTTCATAGGTGGAAGACTTAATATTTTGCATAGAATATGGAGTTGGTTTGCATATGTCTCTCTAAATTGCAATTTCAAATGTAGGGTCAATATGGATCTAAGTTGGTTTGTCCATGTTTGCAAGAAATGTCTTCAATATTTGATATGTTCATCTGCCATCTCCCATCCACAACAGGGCATAAGATGAATTTGACGGTTGTGAGCTCCGATGGGACTACATCAATGTATCCAGTCACGGTAATTGTCCCTAATGATGGGTTAGTCAAGGATCTTGTTGAGGCCTCTCATTTGGTTATTGCTAGTTCATTGAGACAGGATGCAATGCTATCAATTGTTGAGGTATGTTTTTAAGCAACATATTGCACATGTTTTTTGAGCTCTTTGGTACATCCATTTGTATTTATCAAATAATCAAGTATGCATACTACTTTTGTTTTACTCTACAACCAATTTGCAGAAACTACCATCAAATTTTTGATATTTTTCAGTTCAAACGTGCAAAACATTTCATTTCTAAAAGTTATAGATTAGGATCCAAAATGCTTTAGTAGATTCTTTGGACGAAAAGACCAAAATCATAAATTAACTTAATAATAGAAGCATCTCACACAACATGATGAACATTGTTTTGCCAATAAAATTCTTAGTTGCCCCACCAATGGTTCCCTTTGTCTACTATAACCATTTGTCATCAACCTTCTCTCCTACCATACTCATTCATTGAATATCTCTTTGATATTTTTTCAAAATAATGTTTCACATTTTTGTATTCTGTATTAAATATGTAGAATATTACTTTTCCAAAAAAATGCATTTTTAAAAAAGTATATTCATTTATTTTTACAAGATCCAGATTATTATTTAAGATGAATCTTTTATGTAAGCATCTAGATATCTATGTTCAAACATAAATTCATACATACAGAAACATCTAACTGTGCATGCTTTAGGCCACATGATATTATTACTTTAGCTCTGAACTAAGAGGTTGTTTACAGATATGTGAAAATTGCATCTTGCGTGTATGGATAAAACAATCTAACACTGTTCTAGAATCTATGATCTAAACACTATAGAACTTGCTAAACAATCATATCATTTTTTGCCATCTTCTTGATAAAATTAAGTTATATTTCATTACTTGGCTCTCACATCATTCTTGAAAGTAGACTAAGATCTTGTTACCTTGTATCTTATTCCAATTATTATACATTTGTTCAGGTCATTATTGTCGAGGATCATGCTAAGGATCCTCATCCTTAATTCAAGGCTTTCCATTTGCATTCTCTTTGATCCATAATTGTAGCTTCTAGTTTTATTTGATTGATTTTTTCCATACTTGTAATTACCATATACGAATATGTAACTATGCATATAAATATGAAATCGACTCACCACTAAAAAGTGTGGTAGTTTTTCAAACACTCTCATGGTATCAGAGCTATAAATGGATTGACATTCCTCTCACAATCCTCTTTTCCTTTCCATGGCTGCCGAACCCTCCTACACTCTTATCCCCTTCAATACCCTCATCTATTTGGTTTCCATCAAACTATCGTCTTCCAACTACATCCTATGGAAAAGCCAATTGCTTTCTCTTTTGGAGAGTCAAGAACTAATTGTCTATGTGGATGGAACTATAGAGATACCATCTCGTTTTACCTCTGAAAATTCTCAGACACCAAACATCAAACATGTGGCATTGAAACATATCGATCAACGCCTCTTTAGTCTTCTATTGTCCTCCCTTATCGAGGAGGCCATGACTGAAGTTGTGGGACTCTCCACTTTATGTGAGATGTGGGTTGCCTTGGAAAACACCTTCAACCACCGCTCCAAAGCCCGTGAAATTTGTCTCAAGGATGATTTGTAACTAATGAAACGAGGCACCAGATCTATTTTAGAGTATGCCCGCGCCTTCAAAGCCCTCTGCAATCAACTCCATGCAATTGGTTGACCCGTCGATGGCACTGACAAAGTGCACTGGTTCCTCCAAGGTCTTGGCTCAGAATTCTCGAGCTTCTCCACGACCCAAATGGCCCTCACCCATTTGCCTTGTTTTGCCAGATCTTGTTCCAAAAGCAGAGAGCTTTGAGCTCTTTCAAAAATCTTTGGAGCCTGCTACACCATCCTCTGTGGCATTCATAGCTACCAATCACAACCCGCAAAGTCGAACCAGCCGAAGCTCTTCTTCCTGCAATCAACAACTCGAACTGGTGGCAACGGACGAGGACAGGGACACTCTTCTAGCAGACGATCTCCATGCTGCCAAATCTACTGCGTGGATGGATGCTATGTAGATCGGTGCCGGCAATGGTATAATTGCCATGGTCATACCCCTGAAGCTCAACTAATCAAAGCCCTAAATGCATCGTGTTCCATTTCTAGAAATGAGGCCTCGGATTGGTTTTTAGACACAGGGGCCTCGGCCCATATGATTCCAGCCCAATCTTTCTTGGACCAGTCCACTTCTTATATAGGTAAAGATTGTGTTGTTGGGAATGGGGCGTCCTTATCCATTATCTACACTGGTAAAATTTTCCATTCTCTTGATTTTCAACTATTAGACATTCTGGTTGTCCTTCACATCACTAAAAATCTTTTTCCATTAGTAAATTAACGACCGACTTTTCGTTATCTGTTATGTTTACTAATAATTTTTTTCACTGTTCAGAATCACCAAAAAGGAAGAGTGGTGGCAACTGGTAAACGGGATGGCGGCCTATATGTGCTAGAACGTGAAAATTTGGCTTTTGTTTCTGTCCTAAAAAATAAATCTCTTCATGCTTCATATGATTTATGGCATGCTCACCTTGGACATGTGAATCATTCTGTAATTTTTTTTCTGAATAAAAAAAGTCAGCTTTATCTTACTTCTTTATTGCCATCTCTTGCGTTATGTAGTACATGTCAAATTGTAAAGAATCACCGTTTGCCCTATTCTCGTATTGAACATCGATCTTCAACGGTTTTAAAACTTATTCATTGCGATATATAGGGCCCATCTCTTGTAAAGTCAAATTCAGGTTTTACACACTATGCTTTATTTATTGACAATTATTCTTGTTTCACTTGGCTTTATTCATTGAAATTGAAATCTAACTTCTTACTACTTTTCTTCAATTTCAAAAATTTGTTGAAAATCAACATTCTGCTCGTATAAAAAATTTTCAAAGTCACGGTGGTGCAAAATTCACTAGCAATTGCTTTAAAGAATACCTTAGCACCTCGGCATTCATCATCAAATCTCTTGTCCTTATACACCCGGACAAAATGGTCGCGCTGAAAGGAAACACCGCCATGTGATTGTAATAGGTCTGGCTCTCATTTTTCATTCTCACATTCCCACTCACTTTTGGGTTGATGCTTTTAGCACTATGGCATACATCATCAACCGTTTTCCACACCGATTCGCGGAGTTAAGTCACCTTTTCAACTCCTATATGGTTCATATCCCAATTACAAAAACTTTCATCCATTTAGTTGTTGTGTTTATCCTTGTTTACGTGATTACATGACCAACAAGTTTTCCCTCGTAGCATCCCTTGCATTTTTATGGGTTATCATTCATCTTATAAAGGTTATCGTTGTCTTGACTCTATATTACCCGCCGTGCCCAATTTGATAAAAACTAATTTCTTGTTCACCATACTTCCCAAGCCCAACCCATATATTCTCTCCAAATCTCAAAATTTTTGGAACCGAGTCTCCATCCCACAGACATGCTCCCGCCTTCTCCTACACCAAACTCCCGACATATTCCTCAATCCGGATCCACCTCGTGTATTATTTGTACTGATCTAGTGGATGAGTTTTTGCAGGCAACTAATTCTCATACATATCCATCTCCATCACACTCGGACTTCAGACCGGCTTCTCCGGAGCCCATTACTGAGTTATCCATGGTTGATCGCACTTCCATTGCAGCCGCTCTATTAGGTTCTCATCCTATGCTCACACCAGCCAAAGCCGACATCTTCAAAATGCACCACTCGGCACATCTCGAACTTGTGAGTTCCTCTGGACTTCTTTCAGCTCTTTTTGCATCCACTGAGCCTAAATGATTCAAATTTGTTGCTAAGAATCCCGCTTGGCTCGCTGCCATGGATGAAGAAGTTCAAGCCTTACAAAACAATCGTACCTGGATTTTGGTTCTTCAACCTACCAACAACAACATTGTGGTTTCCAAATGGGCATTTCGAACCAAATATTTGCCCAATGAATCTATTGAACGCTTCAAAGCCCGTCTTGTTGCCAAGGGCTACACACAGGTGCCCGCTATTGACTACACTGACATCAAGGCTACTACAGTTCGTGTTGTCCTCTCTCTTGCTGTGACCAACAAATGACCCATTCGCCAACTTGATGTCAAAAATGTATTTCTTAATGCCCATCTCAGTGAACATATTTATATGGAGCAGCTCTCTGGATACATTGACCATCGCTTTCCCAATCATGTATGTCAGTTGCAGAAGCCCTCTACGGTCTAAAGCAAGCTCCTCGTGCCTGGTTCCAGCGCCTCAGCACTTTTCTCATTCAACTTGGTTTTTATTGAAGAAGTGAAGACACGTCACTTTTTGTTTTTCAAAAGCACTCTAATATAATCTATCTGCTTCTCTACATTGATGACATCATTATTACATGCAACAACTCATCTCTTCTTGACAGTTTTACTTGCAAACTCAATTCTGAGTTTGCCACTAAGGATTTGGGTCCTCTCAGTTATTTCATTGGTCTTGAAGCAATGACCACGTCTGATGGTCTTTTCATCAGTCAGCTGAAATATGCACGGGATATTCTCACAAGAGCTTAGCTACTTGACAACAAACTTGTTCACACCTCTATGATAACTCTGCTTTTTGATGGTCCTTTGTTCTTCCTACACTTTACGTCTCTTGTTGGTGCTCTCCAGTATCTAACCATCACCCGTCCGGATATTGCTCATGTTGTCAACTCTGTCAGTCAATTTCTCCACTCTCCAACTGAAGACCACTTTCTTGCTGTCAAACGCATTCTTCGCTATGTTAAAGGCACACTATACTTTGGCTTCACTTTTCATCCATTTGCTACTCCGGGTGCTTTAGCACTTACTCAGACACAGATTGGGCAGGCTACCTTGATACTCACCGCTTTACCTTTGGTTACTCTATATATCTTGGCAGCAATTTGGTTTCTTGGAGTGCCAAGAAGCAACCTACTCTTTCTCGCTCCAGTTGTGAATCTGAGTATCATGCTTTGGCGCTCTTTGCCGCCAAACTTCTTTGGCTCACGCATCTCCTCAGTGGCCTCAAAGTTTCAATTCCACAGCAGCCCCTCCTCCTATGTGACAACAAGAGTGCCATCTTCTTGAGCTCCAATCCGGTTTCTCACAAACAGGCTAAGCATGTTGAGCTCGACCACCACTTTCTTCGTGAACTTGTTCTCGCTGGCAAGCTTTCCTTTTCATATGTGCCTTTTCATTTGGAAGTTGCCGACATCTTCACCAAAAGTGTGTCAAAACCTCTCTTTGAACTCTTCCAATCCAAGCTTCACGCCCGCTCAATCCGGCCTTTCGACTTGTGGAGAGTGTCGAGGATCATGCTAAGGATCCTTATCCTTAATTCAAGGCTTTCCATTTGCATTCTCTTTGATCCACAATTGTAGCTTCTAGTTTTATTTGATTGAATATTTCCATACTTGTAATTACCATATACGAATATGTAACTATGCATATAAATTTGAAATCGACTCACCACTAAAAAGTGTGGTAGTTTTTCAAACACTCAATTATTTCATCCACTTCCATATTACGAGATCTTTGGCATCCCTCTTATGAATAGGATGGCTGATTTTTCTAAAGGATCTGACATATGTAAACAGTTCCTTAAATTAATTGCTTTCTTAAAGTCAGACAAAGCCTCTTTAAAGCTGAACAATGAGGCAGTGAATGACTTAGTGGGTGGTCAGAATCCTTTTAGTCCTTGCGTCAAGATACTAATGGATGAGCCAGTGACAATATTAAAGTCTAATATGCTTATAGATGTGCTCGTTACTTGGCCAGAGAAAATGATTGAAGAATTGATACTTCAATTGTAAGCTTGCTAGAAAATGTTAGTAAGCATATATCGATGTCAAAGAAGCCTCAAGAGTCTGCGTCTTTGTATGAATGCATTGAAGCCAACTTGAGGGGGGAACATCATGCATTGGGGGACAAATGGTGAGTTTCCAAATATTTTGCTCTTAGATATGACTATCATAATACTTTTACAACGTTTCATTTTTTCACTGTATTGTAGCAATGCAATATAGTATATCATCGAGAGAAGGTTCAGAATTTGTTATGTATCTTGATTTCTAATCATTCATCCTGAATGCTGCATGAAATTCAGTCTACTCATGCTAGATGTTGCATAATTTTGTTTTAGGTACTGTCCTGAGTGCAAGGTGCTCAGATAAGCCAACAAAAAGATGGATCTTTGGAGACTGCTAGAGATCTTGGTAGTTCATTTAAAGAGGTTCTTAAACAACCAAGGTTTGACAAGCAAGCTGGAAACTTTTGTGGACTTCCCTATTGATGATTTTGATCTATCAAGATACATAGTTCACCAGAACAGCAAAGTTTCTCGTCGTTATGCATTGTATGCTGTGTAATCACTTCGGTGACGTGTGTGGTGGTCATTATATTGCATTCGTCCAGGTAAGTGGTAATTCTATAAAAGAAAACTATATGTTAATTGTCTTAACTGAATCATTATTTTATACCAAATATCTTTCAGATTTATATTTTTCCTGTTTATGTGCTAAATAATATAGGTAATTCAAGCCAAGATATGCAAGCATATCTTGCTTATCGTGGGTTTAATTATAGAACACTGTTAGATTGTCTAAAAGTTAATGGCACTATATTGAGGTATTGGAGCTGTTGTTAGTTGTGGGGATTAGATTATCAATGTCACATCCTGCAATATTTATTTAAGTCGTGAGTAGTCCACCATTTGAAGAATTATATTTAGGTTGGACCTTTGTGTTTGAGATTAGTGATAAGTGCATTTTGTGCACTTATTCGGACCTTTAAACTAAGCTTTTATTCTGTCATTTTATTAAATTTTTACTTAATTTTAGTGTATTATTGCTTCTATTTCAGTTTTCGATCGGTCTGTGAGCAAATGGAAAAGAATGGATGGAAAGAGTAACAACTTGGTGAAATTGACGACTAAGTTGAGTTTTTGAAGTGAATATCAAGAGCTAAACATTGGAAGATGAGGAAGAAGATAAAGTCAATAATTTTAAGGTGTGTTGGAGTGACAATGAAGAGTTGAATCAATAGATCAAACACCGGAAAGTCAAAAAATCGAATTGAGAAACTACCTACCAAAGTATGTGGAGAAATTCGAGCAAAAATTTTGGTATTAAAATTTTCACAAGGAAAATGATATACCATTGGAAAGATAATTGAATTACGAGTCCAACACTTTTTACAGATCTCAATTTGGAGTTTTTTTCAAGAAGTTATGGCCATTTGACAACCGCCACAGAGAAAAATGCTGAACTCACATGATCACCCAAGATAAAGCTGGGCGATCGCCCGAAACCTATTTTTTTGGCAATAGAATGGTTTTTCCTTGGCCCGAGCGACCGTCCGGGTTTGCACTAGGCGATCGCCCAAAGGTGTTTTTTCGGCGAAACGTAATTTTGTTGCCTTTTTGAGTTCAAATTCATTTAGGAAACTTTTTTTGGGCCCGATTTTAATGATTTTTTAGGATCTTTTGTGGCAAAATTATGGAACTATAAATATGAGTTCTTAACTCATAACAAAGAGCCAATTTTAGAGCCAATTTCAGAGCCAATTTAGAGGAAAAAACAAGAGACAAATCAAGAAACGAAGATTAAGATTCATCTCTTCAAGAATAAAACGAAGATCAAGTTCAATATTTTATCTCTCAAGTTTTCTTCATACCCGGGTGATGGCTTCCATATTTTATTTTTCTTTTTATTTTCTTCTTCTTAGTATGTTAGGTTAGATTTATTTTAGTACTATGATCATGATGAGATTTGTATCATGAATCTTTAATTCTTCGAACCTAGTTTTTTATATTTAAGCACGGTTTTAATTTTAAATAATTGATATTGATTTCTCTTCATCTACAATTATGTGTGCAATAGTTGTATGATTCTTGTGGCTTGTTTTACCTTTGAGAGATGGAAAATAGGTTATACATAGTATCAATTATCGTAGAGTCCGATAGGGGATAGAGATATACCACTATGCTTTACGCAATATTTAAATATTCACAAATTCTAATGCATTCTTGTATGTTCGCATCCGTCATAGAGATATAGTCGGGTCACATATAGAGATATGTTTAATTCTACTCGAGAGAGATTGTTAAACAAATTAGGAATATTGATCTTCATAATTGAATCATGTTATCAAATTCAACGGTTCGGGTTAGAGGGAATTGGTATAAGTGGATTCGAGATCCTAGTATGCTTTTCTTTTCCTTTCTTTTTCAAAGTTAAAAGTATTCTTATCTAATTTAACTTTCTTATTTGCTTGAATTATAATTATTTATTATTTTTAGTTAATTCTTTCATTAGTTTAAGAAACGAACTTCCAAAGTTAACAGATTCGGTTAAAGTTATTATAATTGTAATTGAATTATCTAAATCTCTCTGGGTACTATCTAAATCTCTGTGTGTACGATATTTGGACTCAACATCCACTTTATTACTTGAGCGATCCGTACACTTGCGGAATTATTAAACACATAAAATCGCTAACAATTAGCTTTGTTTTTTTAGTTCTGGATTTGTGAGCGCTGAGGGCTTGACCTACTAATTTTTTGTTGTTAGCAATATAGTTGTCCATATCCTTTATCCTAGACGACAACTTCAAAATCATAAAAATTAAATAAAATCCTAAAGAAGTTGGAACTTATAGTGAACCTCAAATACTCAATTTCAAATAAGCGATAATTTTTCTTGTTGGTTAGTTATTAGTAGTGATAAATTTATGAAGAAAAGGAAATAGGGTAGATGGTTTTGGTTATATGTTATGATCATTTATTATAGTTCAGCTTGGCAACAATAGATGGTACGAACTTGACGACAATTGGTGTCCCTCGTTAGCCGGGAGCAAATAAAGAATCTGATCAAATGAGAATGTAATTGAACATCAAATGAACCATTGCTGAGGATAATCCATTCTTTCGAAGGTATAAGGAAAAAGGTTTTTCTTATGTGTATGGTAGGTCACTAAAAAGTGACATACAATGAGAGTGAATCATGTTGAGAAATTGGTTTTTTTGTTACCTTGTTATTATCAAGGCTTTCGAAGACATTATGAATGTGTATAGACATTGATACGTTACATGTTCTGTATGGAATTCTGAATAGATATTTTTGCAGAATGATAAACTTTTGATAGCTTGATTTCCTTGTGACAATCTTATCAAAGGGTCATTTATTTAAACTCAAGATTATCATGTTAAAAATTAGGGTAAATAGCACTAGGGGTCCCAAATCTTTGAACGTTGTAACGATGAAATCCTAAGCATTTGTTTACTAGTAACCGGAGTCCCAAACCTATGAAACGTTAGCGTCTGAGGTCCTTTTTTGACAAAATCGTCAGTTTGACCGTTATATGGTCAACATTTTGTTAAATAGACCGTTTTACCCTTAAATTGAATGATAAAAAAATAATAAAATAAAAATTACAACTAAACCCCAACCAACAAAATTGCAACTAAACCTCAACCCAATTATACAATTCTGCCAGTGGGTTGCAACAAAATTTCAACGTGCTCCGGTTCAACCTCCTCTGCCGGCCGGAACTAAATAATTTGGAACTAAACAGTTTTGCCAGGAACTAAATAATTTGGCGTCTTCCTCCTCTTTTCCATCACCCTCTTCTCCGATTTGTCCAGCGTCCATCTCCAGCCTCCATCTCTGGCGTCCTCCCATCTAACACTTCCTCCAATCTCACGCAAAGAAGATTATGTACTCTATCGAATGCGAGATCCAAGGAATTCCATTCACCTTTGGATTAGGTGAGCCGAATCTTGCTGAGAAACCGAGCCTCAACTACGACCTCATATGTAAACCAACCGAGCTTCACGCATATAAGAACTGCCCCGCAGATTATTTGGATTTGCAAAACTTGGAAAACCAAACGCTTTACGTAAAGCACCAGATTCTGGAGTCATGGATCTACGTATCGAAACAAGAAATATGAAATATGAAATAGCTAAAATTAAGGATGAGGAAGAAGCCAAGCAGAGGCAGTTGAAAGCTATCTTAAACAAGCTTTCCCCCCAAAACTTTGAAAAACTATTTGAGCAAGTTAAGCAAGTGAACATTGACAATGTTGTCACTCTCTCTGGGGTGATTGCGCAGATATTTGATAAAGCTTTGATGGAACCCACCTTCTGTGAGATGTATGCCAACTTCTGCTTTCACCTTGCTGTGGAGTTGCCTGATTTGAGTGTGGACAATGAGAGAATCACTTTTAAGAGATTACTCATGAACAAATGTCAAGAAGAATTTGAGAGAGGAGAAAGAATAAATGGCAGTAGAGGAGAAAAGTTGAAGGTCCAAAAAGATTGATGAAGTGCATGGAGATGCCGCTCAAGAATGGCATGCACAAACTACCAGACTGTCTCATATTTTGGATTCTGAAGATAGTGGAAACTGTTGCTGGATACTGGATACTACTTCAAACTCCTCTTGTTTTATATCCAGAGAACTCGTGGAAGTTAACAAATCTTCAAAGGATCTGAAAAATAAGGTGCCTCACATTTTGGATGTGGAAGTTGATCCCAAGGGCGGTCCAAGGATCCAAGAAGCTGCGATGCTCCAGATCTAGTGTTGGCTGGTTTTTTTGGGGGTGGGTGACGGCGGTTTTGTAGATGGAGATGGAGGCCAATTGCAGAATTGGGTTGGGGTTTAGTTGCAATTTTTATTTATTTTTCTTTTTTTTTTATCATTCAATTTAAGGGTAAAACGGTCTTTATAACAAAATTTTGACCATTTAATGGTCAAACTGACGGTTTGTGTAAAAAAAAAGACCTCAAGTGCTAACGTTTCATAGTTTCGAATTCCGGCTGCTAGTAAACAAAGGTTCAGGACCCCCATCGTTACAACGTTCAAAGGTTCGAGACCCATAGTGCTATTTACCCTAAACATTATAGAAGTTTTCCCATTACTTAGTGAAAGTTCTAAAACCTACAATAATTAAATTAAATTAAATTTTAATCTTAATTTAAAAGCAGTGGACATCATAGTAGTCGAATCAAGTAGACGATGAAAAATAGTTTTGACTCCCTCATGTAGATTCAAGTAGTGTTCGTAATAGCAGTTTGTTGTGCAAAAATTAAAGAATTAAACTAAACAACATCAGATGGTAAACCCTTAAGGAAAGCATCCATGGGCCCTCTATGCCACGGTTAAAAATGATCCACTAATAATTTCAATCAATAATACAATAGTATTCGATATTTATAATTTCGCAAAATTGACAAAATAACAACAAAAGAACTTAGATCAACTATCCCTTGATAGTTCTTCTTTTGACTTGTTGATTAAGTGAAATCAAATCCACTGTTAGGCCTGGGCAGGGGGTGGGTGTGTTCGGGTATTTCAATACCCGGAACCACTCGTTACACTTGAGGCCATTCGGGTCCACGTAAATATTGGAACCAAACCCGAACTGGAACCGCCGATTCTAGTTTCGGTTCGGTTCTAACCATAACTTTTTTTTTAAAAAATCATGAGTTGACATCATGTTTTGAAAAAGTAAAAATAAAATTGCAAACCCGTTAATATTAAAATACGTAATATAATAAAACAATTTCTAAACCAAAATTGCAAACATATAAATTAAGGTTAAAAAAAGAAAAACTACCTCTCAAAATTGAGGATTCGTTTTGGTTATAGAGGTGCTTTCGTCGTCTCACTTGTGTTGAGCAATGGAGCGAGACAGACGAAAATGTTTGTAATGTTTATCTAAGTAAATAGCGATTGAGAATTTGAAATTGGGTATTTGGAGTTGGGTCAATTGAGTTTGGGTTTAGGGGTGGTGGATTTTGTACTTTTGATTTGGATCTTGGACAGTTGGACTCTTGTCTTTGGTACCATGGTGTTGGGTTGAGGGTCATTGGGTTAGGGTAAAAAACTTGTAAAAAATAAAAATTTATAAAATTAACAAATTCGATTACAAAGTGGAGAACTTACAGTTTAAGAACTAAACTGACCCAGACCTCGGTCGGTTCTCGGTTCCTAGTTCACAGTTCCAGTTCCTAATTTTATTTTTTTAGAACCGGACCAGAACCTCCGGTTCGGAGGCTTGGTTCTAGTTAAATTGTCCAACACTACCCACCGGTCTTGACTTTACCACCACTTCCATATTGTACTTGGCCGCAACCAGCACTTAGATTAAGAACCTATATTCTTAACTTTACGCCAAGTAGTTTGATTAAAATATAAAATTGTTCCTTGAGCACCACTTGTTTTTATTCTTCAATTACTTGAAGAAAATGTTTTGCTTTGAAAATTAATCAATAAAGTTTCATGTTTTGTTCACCTTGAAGTCGGCTAGTTTTGAGCTTATGGAACAAGAACGCAAATTATAATTTCAAAACTTAATTCCTTAATGATTTTTACCTTTACTTATAGGTAAAGTAATATTCAATTTAAGAATTATTTCTTACCTAAAAATCTGCAATAATAAAAAGAATACGAGTGTAAAAGATACTAAATGATCTTCTACGATTGTAGAAACAAAACTACATGGAAAGTCAATATTAATTGAACATCCATATATATTTTCTTCATAAACAAATCCAAAGCAATATGAGATGGTACATGACCTATAATACACGAACTATATTGGTTATGAAATCAGATCATAACTTGTAAGGAAATTGAATAAAAATCGTAGCTCACATATTCTAGAAAAATCTGCTTACCATCTCACTCAGAACTGGCATAACATGTCTAAACAGAACGTGCACGCATACCTCTATTTTTAACATTAAAAATCAGCAATATAATTTAAGTAAGCCAAATTAAAATATATGTAAATATATGTGGTACTCATATTTTTCAAGCAATCACTTCCTTTGGCGTTGTTTAATTACAAAAAACTAACACTTGGATTTTTAATGTCGTGCGTGTTGTGCGCTAAACGTGTATGCAATCAAGAAACATGAGCTTCATCATTACACAACCAATAAACACATAATCACCATTACTCCCTCTTAGTAATATACCATAAAACTAGCAATAGTGTTTAATTATACCACCAAGCGCGCTCACGCGACACACACACACACACATTTATCTCTTTTTTTATAAAAGACAAACAGCCAAAGTGAAAGATGGAGGAAAGCAAAAAAAGAGTAGTATAAGTTGTAATACACTTATCCATCAAACAATTATGAGCAAATAGTTAGAACATGTTAGTTAGTGGACGTCTTGGACTTCTTAGCACCAAAGACTGAAGAACCTTCACTTCGCTTGTGAGTGGGGACATATAGAGGATAATATGGCTGATTTTCAACTTGTTTAAGCATAGGGTCAGAACCGGGGATCCAATGTTCGTGTCCAGGACTTGCACTCGCCAGTCCATGTTCACTAGGGCATTCTAAAAGGATAAAATCTGGATAGCCTGATGTATTTGCTCGACATGCAATACGGACACGCTCATCCCCTAGGTATTGAATGGTCTCCAGAACTATACCCAATAATTTAAATTCATTAGTAAAACTTTGAGTAAGTGTTAAGATCTGGGTTACCTAATCCTTGACACTCTCTAAGTGAGTCTCTAGTGCATCCAAATGAGATGATTAGTCCATAGAGGACAGCACATGTGATTTGGAGCATCATCTAGATTAGCAAAGTCATGAATGTCCAATGTGTGTATATCATCTGAAAACTTGTCAATGTTAATCTGCATGCCCATCTTGTACAAAAGTAATGCACTTTCTCCAGAAATATCAGACCAATGTGTCATGGATCAACATTGTGGATCAAAATTTTGTGCAGGACTTTGTACTTCGGAAGCAATCTAGAAGCATTAAGTTCTCTCACATCTGGCCATGATGCACCAATCATCTCCATGGCAATACCATCATTTGTCAATTCCTCATTATTAGAGGCAATCACCTCATCTATTCCCAACCATACACGCATTGAGTTAGGACTGAAAGTGACGTGTCTCTCACACATAAACATTCCATTTGAACAAGTGTTGGTCAAAACTAGGATTAGACAGTATCCGGTATGCACTTCCATATTGAGTAGGTGGTCTATTATGACTGGCGAAAATGGACGTGTCATCACCTTCTCCAATCTTTTCTTTGTCTTGGGTATTTTGGTTCTTGCCATTTTATCCCTACACAAATCTTATACCAAGAATTCGAGATCAATTGAAAAATTAAAATTTGAACTTTGATAATTAAAGTAAGAGAGATTGTGAGAAAATGTAGAAGCCAGTTAAAAAAACCTACTGATGGATAGTTAAGGACAAACTTTCCTTAACCACATTTTCAAATTTTAAAAATCATTTGTTTATTTTGAATTTCAAAAATAGAATTTCCTTTTTTTTTATTTATTTCGGTCAGAAAAGAACAAATTCCTTTGTACGAAGGAAAATCCAATAACTCTTCTCAGTGGATGCTTGATTTTACTGCCAGATTATGATGTGAGTGTATGATAGGACACTTTAGACTAGTTGATCATAACTCGTACCAAAAACCAAATTGAATCTTGTCAATTGAACAAGGACACGTATGTAATTCAAACACGCTATCATCTGATATTGTCTCTATTAATAATAAAATATGTGTGTGCCAGGCTTGAGTATAAATTTTTCTTTTTGAGTACTCATTGTCTTGACCCCTTTTTATTTTTTTTATATATATTTTTTATTTGTCAAAGCACAGACTTTTGTGTTCATGGAGTTGACTTTCTCACAGCCATAGGGGTAGTACTTTTCTACGTGATGTATATTCATTATCAATGATGGCTGCACACACCTATAGTGGTAACCCACTCCTCCAATGAACTTGCCTACTAACACAATAACAAATTATAGTACTGAAAGACTGAAAGACTTACATACTGATTATGGGTCTACAATAAAGTACAAAGCACTTTAAAGAAAACAACTCAGTTAGTAGTAGGATACAATCAAACTAGTCAAGATGTCCTCAAAGTGTGCTTATCTGAGCATATTTTACCACAAGTTTAATAAGCACACCATACTGATTGGTTAATCCAACTTTATCTCAATATTCATAGACCAATTATACATTTATTTCATATGCTATTTGGAAGAGCCCTTTTTTTTTGTTTTTCAATTTAAGAGAAATGCAAAGAATACAATCACAAGATGGATTTAAATAAAGAATAAAAAAACTATTTCTACTAAGTATATTTTTACATCTTCTCTCTTTTCCAAATTTCAAATATATAATCAACCTGTGATTATCTCGGTCCTAATATGTTCCAAAGTGATTACACTTTTCTCAACCAAATCTCTAATATCAATGTATTTGGTCCTAGAGTGCTAAATATGATTTTTAGAAATGTTAAAAGCACTAGTGTTATCACAAAAACATAGTGACATAATCCTATTCAATACCAAATTAACTAAGTATTTGTTTCATCCAGAGTAATTGAGTGCAACAACTACCAATAGCAATATACCTAGCTTCTGCAATAGATAATGAGATGGATTTTTTTTCTTACTTAATAAATCAATGAGATTGTTGTTGTGTGATTTTGATATCGCAAGTGGACGGATCGTTACAAGTAATAAAATGAGAAGTAGATTGTCGAACCCACGAGAACTAGCTACCAATTTAACCAATTAATTTATAATTCGAATTTTAACAATGTAAAGAACACATATTCATTTTTTAAATTTTAATTTTAAACTATTTTAATTAAATCTAAATTATCACACAATTAAAGTAAATTATTGAGGACGATTTCAAGTTTTACTAACACTAGGATTTGCGAATCTACCTACACGTTCCTTAATCAATTTTACCCTAGATTGAAAATCAGCAATCCTATAATAATCAAAAGCCTCTCTCAATGGTCAATCAATTCTATATCGATATGCAAACCTAATTATCTCTAATTATGTTTCGAACATAAAAATATGTATTTAAATCTCAAGAACACCTAACCAGATTTCATAAGGCATAATAGTAAATCTCTATCTAAATATTGGACCCTATATTATTCAATACCACGTGCTAAATTTATATTGAATCTTTCAACTTCAATATAAATCACAAAATATTCTAATGGTGATCAGGCATTAAAACATTAAATATACTGAATAAAGAATAATCAATCAAGAAGCAATTAACTACTAAAACGGAAAACTTCTAATTAATTAAAAATATAAGATTTCATCGTTCATCCTAGTAATAAGTAAATTAGCTGGACAAGATTTTGTTAATTAACACAAGAATTGTATCAATCATGCTCCGGCACAAAAGAAAGAAAAAATAAATAAAACCCGTGATCCCGACTCAAGAATATTCAATCTTGTTCCTCAATCTTCGATTCTTCCTTTGTATCTTGTTCCCAAAATTCGTCTCCTGCAATTTGTCTATTCTCTGACTTTTATACTACTCCTTCAAATCCCCAAAACGTGGCTTAGGCAGTTGAATTAATATAGATTTGGTAGAGTTATAATCCAATCAGGAACTGTCAACTTGCTACTGCGGGAAGCCATGCGATCGCATGGTTCAGAACCTTGCGATCGCATGGTTCAGAACCTTGCGATCGCATGGTTCAATCAAGTTACGTTTTGTAGTTTATTTTGGCACCTTGTGATCACAGACATTACTAACCATGTGATCGCATGGTTAGTTTTTATGAATTCCTACATTTATTCCTTTGGTATTTACATGTCAAGTCTCTCAAGTCTCTTTGTTTGTTCAATTGAATATTTTTTTCTTCTATTTGCTCTTGTTTCGTCTTTTCGTCATATTGACACTTGAATTTGATTATTTCCTAAAATAATAAGAAAATAACGTGCCATTAAACTGAAAACAATTAATATAACTCATAATCGTCCCTTTTTGTGGGCCTAGATAAGTACAAATTTGTACTTATCAATTGTTACCAATGTAGAAACAACATCCAGTCGTGCTTTTTCCATCGTCTATGTTTCCTACCCAGTCAGCATCATAATATCCTGCAAGATGAGAATTAGTATCATTAGTGTACCATATAACCAAATTCAGAAGTACATCTAACATATTGAATAATTCGCTTCACAGCTGCAATATGAGATTTTTTTGGTTTAGCTTAATAACGTGTACAAATTTCCACACTAAATGCTATATCAGGATGGCCTCCAGTCAGATACAGCAGACTGCCTATCATGCTCTTGTACAAACTAGAATCGAACTTCTTACCCTTAGAGATAATGTGTACCCTTTGGAGATTTTCAAAGACGTGGTCATGGGAGTTTTGACTAACTTGGTCTTTTCGAGACCAAACTTCTTTACTAGGTTTCTTGCAAACTTGGCTTGTAAGATAAAAATCCAGAGTCAACATGTTTGATCTACAAACTTAAAAATAAGTTTAGTTCACCAACCATACTCATCTCAAGCTAAACATGCTTGTTTTAGTCCGTATAAGACATTTTTGAGTCTGAACACATGGTCGGTTGTAAAATAAGGATCAACAAATCGCTTAGGCTGTTCAAAATAAGCTTCTTCATTCAAATCCCATTATAAAAGGTACTTTTAACATCTATTTAGTAGAGCTTGAACCTCATTTGACATACCACATGTAGTAGGAGTATAAAGGATTCAAGTCTAGCTACATGGACGAATGTTTCATCAAAATCCACTCATTCCACTTGAGTGTATCCCTATGCAACCAAGCGTGTCTTATTTCTGACTATGTTGCCATGTTCATTATATTTATTTTTGAAGATCTACTTTTTTTCGATCATATTTGTGTCCTTAGGCAGAGGTACAAGTTCTTACACTTTATTTCTTTTAAATTGAGCTAACTCTTCATGCATGGCTAGTGTTGTAAAAATGATCGGAAGTATATGTCGTCAAACAAGTAGTAAAGTGGACTTTAGGAGTCCAAAATGTCGATCCAACGAGGATTAGATACCACATTTACTTTCAATTAACTGATTGCTATGTGAATTTAAAATCAAACGAAACCAAAAGAAATCGTATTTTTAATGTATTTAAAAGATAAATTACTTATAATCTAAATTCTAATTATGGTTGTTCACGAGAGAAATAACTCTTTTGTTTTATAAAATAGATCGATTGAAAGAATGTTGGGACTCACGATCAACAATAACTATCATGTTCAATTCCAACTACCAAGTTATGATCAAGGACGAGAGCTAGGATTCTAGTCTAGTGCGGGCGATTTAAGCACAAAAACAAAATGTTAGCATAACTTTAACATGTTAGAGGTAGAAGTCCTAGCCACATATTTAATTAGCCTCCACCACCAACAGGAGAAAAAGCATAAAATAAAGTCAAATTCACGGTAAATATAAAAAATCGAGAGCAAAAGCTCTGAAAATACTTTCTGTATTCTTCAATTTTATTTTTCCTTCCCAAATTATGCAATTACCATATTAAGGGAAATTAATAAATCATTACTTAAGGATTTAGTCATGCAATTACTTTACTTTTTTATTTCTCAAAGTTCAGGACCAAAGGTGAAATTTTGAATCAAAATATCTATTCTTTCTCTCTCTCACCTTCACTATAGAAAGACACACACACACACACACACATATACACACACGCAGCTTCTATTTTTCTAGCATGGTCAAAATTCTATATATATATTTCGTATCTCTCTCACCTTCACTCCAAGAATCTTTTGTTCTTCCACAGATTTCTCTAAGTTCAGTGCAGGCGGCCGCCGGCGCTCGACTCTATGTAGCTCCATCACTGGTTATGATCATCTACTTACCATGTTTTAGCAATCAAATTTCACAAAGCGGTTTGATATTATTCCTCAAAAAATACCAAACCTACCCAATTAAGTAAACACACTATATCTCTATGTGAATTTTAACCTAACCAAGCACATTAAGACCAAATTAATTATAAACAATTGCACAAACTATAAGAATATATATCTATTTCTTATGTAAATTCGTGTTTCATATCGCAGTGCTTAATTGATGAATTACTTCTTAGTTTCATCACAAATTCACAAGCGTAATCATAAACTTGCCAGATTCAAGAAAAGACAATGAAAACACGATAGAAAAATAAAACAAAATAAGCTTCCAAGTCAAATCTCAATAATTAGAATCAAACAATTAGCAAAGTCTACATCATTCATCCCAACACGGAGAAATTTAGCTACACATGATATTATTCGAATAAAAATAATATATTTTAATAGAATACATCACTGGATTCAACATATAGAGAAGAAAGAGGTGAAAAATGAATCTTGTACCAAGCCTTGATATCCTTTGAAATATTATTCTAAACCTTGATCTCCCTTATATTCTTCCTGAGATCTCCTTTTAATCTTGTGTGTTCTTTCTCTATTCTCCACCTATTGTCCAACCCCTATTTTGACCTAGATTAGGTCTTTATATAGTTCTTCATTTCTATTGAAATTCGTGCCTCCAAAAATACCCTTACTCATAAACCAAAATTTCAGTCGATTTCTTCTTGGATTTGCCGCAATTGGGCTACATCTTGCTTGTCGTGACCTGACCACAGCAAGTAGCCCCTTCAAGGGTTGATGCGGTCGGACCCCGACCTCTGGTCCCGGTTTGCCTTTTAGGTCCCTCTATCTTTCACAGTAGTTTGCTTTGGTCCTTGGCATGAAATTTTCGTCCAAGTTTTGTCATTTTTTCTTTAAATGCCTTCCAATCTGTATATTCACTTGTTACAATTGATATTAATGTCCAAGTAAGTAGTAATCTGCTCAAATTATTGAAATATATCACGTTTATTCATAAGGATATACGTGTAAAACACATTTATCAACACTCCCAAACTTAACTCTTGTTCGTCCCAAGCAAGAATATCTACTCAACACACAAATAACATAGATAAGAGCATTTTTTAAGTCAGCATGCCGTGTTTGCTTCAAGAATTGAACTACTTAAACAATTCATAAAAAGTTTTTAATTACTGACAATTTCATTCATTCAATGCTAGACTATTGCACGTGCAATCAATCCAACAGCCACAAGCCACAATGTTGGTTCTATCCCGATCCTGAATGGTCAAGTTTTTCTATCCCACTTGTTAGATGCACTTTCCCAAAATTCATGTTTTTTTTCTCAACCCAGGGTATTGACTTCAAGGTTGTTCTCACTTCACTTATATCTTTTTGGCTCAAGTTTGGTTGGCCTTCGCCAATGACAACAACTGCCTAGGTTTGTGATGATTCTCCATTTAATGAGTGTTTCGACCAAAAAATTCCACTAAACAAGTCAAACCTACTAGTTATCTGAAAATCCCAAGTACAAGTATAAAGGTACCATCTTGCTGGTTTTTGTTTTGTTTTGTTTTTGTTTTTATTTTCATCATCTTATGTGTGTGCCCTCACTTTATTAAGCTTTCTAGATGACCCTTGTAACAAGCTTTAGGCCAATGGCTCCCAGGTTTGTAATACCTTAGGGCACCGGATTTTGATAACCCTTACATGCTTTATCACTCGAGTAAAAAAAGGCTACGAAGAGAGGCATAAGAGATAGCGAGTGCAATGTACTTTGTACAAGATAAAAAATTATGCGAGGATTAGATCCCTAGTATCCGATAATGACCTAGCTTCTATTTGTGAGTAAAAAACACTCCACATCAATATTAAACAAGCACGGAATCAACACATTCCTACATAGCTACTTTCATAGCTCACCCACAACCAAACTATTCTTTTCCTTGGTTAGGTACTTGAATTTTTTATTTTTTATTTATTTTTTTTTTTTTTTTTGAGTCCTAGGTCCACAATCAAAGTAACCAATTGAAGCTTATGGGCTACATGACTCATTTGCATTGATAAACACAGAATAAATTATAACAGAAACATAGCATTATTCAGTCACTAATCATAAATCATAAACAGTTACTAAAGCTTGTCATCACTGGTCGACAAGGCTATTCACTTCACACACTAACAAAAGAAATTTTTTTTCCACATAAAAATATAGAGAAACATGGTGAAAATTACACGTCCAAACTTGAAATATCACAATGTCCTCAATTTGAGCAAAAGAAATAAAGAAAAGAGTTTATTAGACTCTCCGTGGAGTGGAGTTGCAAACTAACTTCCATAAGCTTAGATCTCATCGGGAGGTGGTAGTCCTTGTTCTTGGCGGCATGGTGTGGCTTTAGAGTTTCTACAAGACAAACCAAACAATATATAGCAATATGAGACGAACACAAATCGGGGCTATGATAACCTAAACTAAAACTGCTTACTAATCCTAAAAAATTTAAAACGTGAAAATGTAATCATACACTAACAATCAAAATAAAAGAGATAGAGGATAGAAAGTTGGGTTGCCTCTCAATAAGTGCTTGTTTAAAGTCATTAGCTCAACTTTATTGTAACAATCATTCACGGTGGCTTGAATTGGGTTTTAGACAACTTGCATTGCCCACAATTTCTGACTTTGCATGATTTTTCTTTTACTCTCCAAACTTTTTTTTTTCTCTATTTCAACATATTTTGCTCCGCCAAGACTTCTTAACCTTGCTCGGCATGGGCTCTTTACCTCCCATATTCATTCGAAGCATATATGTTTCATCACCACTTATTTTCACCACTTTGTCGATCTAAAGACAATCTTCCATATTGGATGGTTGCTTGAGTGAGGTGAACACATTGAACTTGGTTTGTTCATCATGCACCCTCAAGATTAGCTCACATTTCTTTACGTCGATAAGGGATTGGTTGGCCCAGAATTACTGGCATATTCCGATCTTCTTCAATATCCAAAATGATAAAATCCACTGGGAATATGAATTTGCCTACTTTGATGAGCACGTCCTCAACCACGCCTTGCGGATGTTTGATTGATTTGTCAGCTAGTTGAAGTGATAGAGTAGTTTCTTTGGCCTTTCCCAAACATAATTTCTAGTAAATAAAGAAGGGCATCAAGTTAACACTTGCACCTATATCACATAATGCATTGAAGTTTTTAAATTTGCTAATGGTGCAAGGAATTTTGAAACTCCTCGGATCTTTTAATTTATGAAGTATCTTTTTCTGAAGAATTGTACTATAATCCTCAGTTAAACAAACTATTTCATGATCCTCTAGCTTCTTTTTCTTTGAGAACATCTCTTTCATGAACTTTAAGTAGACTAGCATCTAGGCCAACACTTTTGCGAAGGGAATGTTGATGTGTAGTTTCTCAAAAATATCAAGAAACTTAGCAAATTATTCATCCAACTAAGTTTTCTTAAGCCTCTGAGCAAATGGGATGGGTCGTACGTAAGGTTTGACTGTTGCTTTCGTATGTGGAATGCCTGATTCTTTTTGTTGAACTGTATCTTTTACTTGTTTAGACCGTTCTATTTGTTCTTCATCTATGTTAGGCACATTGTCTTTAACTCCAACTAATCTTTTTATTGATATTTTTGGAACTGGGTTCAATAGATAGATAAGAAAGATGTGAAAAACAAATCTTACACCAAGCCTTGATATTAAACCCCTTGAAATATTCTTCTAAACCTTGATCGCCTTTATGTTTTTCCCAATATCTCCTTTTAATCTTGTGTGCTCTATCTCCGTTCTCTGCTCGTTGTCCAACCTTTATTTTGACCTAGATTAGGTCTTTATATAGTCCTTCATCTCTATTGAAATTCGTGCCCCAAAAACGACAAAAATACCATAAACCAAAATTTCAGTCGATTTCTTCCCAGAAAGGCCGCGGTAGGGCCGCAGCTTGCTTGCTGCGGCCAGACCGCGACCTCTAGTCCTAATTTGCATTTTTGGTCACCCAATCTTCCACAGTAGTTTGCTTTGGTCCTTGGCTTGAACTTTTCATCCAGGTTTTGTCATTTTGCTTCAAATGCTTCCCAATCTGTGTATTCACATGTTACAATTGATATTCATGTCCAATTAAGTAGAATTCACTTGTTATTGAATTTAATCAAGTTTATTCATAAGGATATACGTGTAAAACACATTTATTAGATAGAACTTAATTTTCATCTTCAAGTGCTTCATTTATATTTTTTATTTCAATCTGTGAAGTGTAGTAAACATTTCCAAGTTCAGTAGAAAACCTACTCCTAGTCACCATACCTTCACCAGAATCAGAGAGTACATTGTCTAAGGGATGTGCCTTCTGTATCAAGAAAGGGGGTTGTCTTCTTGTGTTTAATTCCTCATTTGTATTAGGTACGTTAGAACCTCTAGGAGCTGTGATACACACCAGAACTTTATTCTAGTAGTTTAGTCTATTTGTCACTATTTGAACTAGACATATAGTTGTTTTGAGTGTTCTGACTTCTATCAACCTTTTCTTCCAAGGTCTAAATTTGAGGTACTTGCGAATAAGAGAAAAAATTATCAGTGTCATCAATTTTTATATTGATGGACTCAATGATAGTTTGAGTCCGCATGTTGTAAATTCTGTAAGCTCGACTAATTTCTGAATAGCTAATAAATACTCTTTCATTACTTTGTGAATCGAATTTACCCAAGTTTTCACGATCATTTAACACGTAGCACTTGCTATCGAAGGTATGAAAATACTTGAGGTTTGGTTTTCTTCCCTTCTTGATTTCATAGGGATTTTGTGTGTTACATGTTCTCAATTACACACGATTCAAAATATAACATGTAATACTATTAGATTCTGCCCACAATTTAACAGTAAGTTTTTTACTATTTAGTATCGCTCTAGCCATCTCTTGTAAAACCTATCTTTTCTTTCCACAAATCTATTTTGTTAAGGAGTTTTAGGAGTAGCGAATTCATAAAATATGCCATATTTTTTCACAGAATGTAGAGAAACTAGCATTTTCAAAAAAAAATCTCCTCTCAAAGTGCTTTTCAATTATTAATTTTATGTGCAAAAATTTAAGGGTGCGTTCTCTTTGGTGTTTTGGGGCCATTTTCCGTTTTTAGTTTTTAAAAATAATGAAAACACGTTCTCTTCTTTATTTTTGAAAATGCATTTTCTAAAACACAAAAAAAAATGGCAAAGAAAACGAAAAACGGTATTTCATCATTTTGGACGTTTTATGTACAAAATGTGGAGTTGGCCAAAACCCGCGTTTTGGCCATTTTGGCCATGGAGGTCAAGGTTTCGATTCTTGGTCGCGGCACTTTTTTTTTGTCATTTTACGTGGGTGAGTGATGATTTAATAATTGTCCGTGTTTTTTTAACAAATGCGGTTCCTAGTCCAAGTGGCCAGGTACACTATTTCCATAACAAAGGTTAGGGGTTCAATTCCCATTTCCTTTCCAATCTTTCCAATTGTTTTTTTAATGGGTGTTAAATGTTTTTAATTCTATAAATGTTTTTAATTTTTATTAAATTTTGTAAATAATTGTTTTAATTAAATATTTTTAATTCTTTTTAATGGTTTTTAAATATTTTTAATTCCATAATTAAATGGTTTAATTGTTTTTAAATATTTTTAATTCCAAGTTTAAATTGTTTTTAAATGTTTTTAAATTGTTTTTAATTGTTTTTAAATATTTTGAATTCCATAATTAAATATTTTTAATTGTTTGTAAATGTTTTTAATTGTTTGTAAATATTTTGAATTCCATAATTAAATGTTTTTAATTGTTTGTAAATATTTTTAATTGTTTTAAATGTTTTTAATTCCATAGTTAATTTTTTTAATTGTTTTTAAATGTTTTTAATTGTAAGTTTAAATTGTTTTTAATTCCAAATCCAAATTTCTAAAAAAATTCAAGTAAACGTTTTCGAGTTTTACATTTTTTAGAAATAATTTTCAAAATTCCAAACGAACGCATTTTCAAAATCTCAAAACAAACACTCAAAACAAAAAATACAAAATGAATTCAAAACTCAAAATACAAAACTCAAACGCAAAGAGAACGCACCCTAAATCTTTCAAAAATATCATACTTTCCTATCAAGAAATCTACCCAGGTGTATGTAGAAAAGTCATCCATGCATACATAGATATATTTTTTTCCACCAATACTTTCAGTCTAAATAGGTCCCATCAAATTCATGTGTAATAATTCTAATACATATGATGTAGCAAGAAACTGACCTTGTTCGTGTGTACTTTTAGTTTGCTTATCCTTTTGGCATGAACCACACACCTTCAGACTTTTCAAGTGAGCCTAGGAACTCTTTGTACTGCATTTAATTTTGTTAGTCTCAACATATCAATGTAGTTCAAATGTCCCAATCGTTTGTGCCATAAATCTGTAGAATCAGTCTTTAAAACATGACAAGTAATTTTGATGTCAAAAAGATAATATTTATCATTAGACCTAGTATCATGTAGGATACAATTACCATTATATTTCATACTTTACATACATTTTTTGAGAATTTAACTAAGTGATTATCATCACACAATTGGCATATACTAATTAAATTAGTTTTTAAACCTACAACAAACAACACCTCTTTTAAATGAGGCAATCCTTCAATCAGAATAGTTCCTACACCAAAGGTGACTGGTCCACTTACATGACACTTGTAATTAGTAAAAAAAAAGTGATTTTTAGTCATATGTCTATAATATACACTATCAACATACTATGACTTAGGAACAAGTGTTATATATGCAACATCCATCATATAACAATTTAAGTCACTTTTTCTAACCCAAATTTGACTTACTTTAGTGTTACTAAAGTGTCTCATTTGTTTACCAATCAAGTTCTTATTAGATAAATAATTAAATGAGTCATGTCTAAAATTATCATAGATACAACATTTTACAAAGTATTTAGATTTACTTCTCTCTGCATTGGGTCTTGATACATTGGTTGTTTGACTGATGAAAGAATCTGAATTTTAGTCTTGGCGTTGGTCGAAACTCTCATAGTAGCGAGTCGGCTCTCAACTCGACTACGGTGTGAGGAGTTACATGCGGTAATACAACGACTAATTGCCAGTTTCTTGACAAATTTAATTTGATTCGAGACTTTTCATTTTTATTTTCCATCATATCTCAAGCCTTATTTGACGTTTGAAGTCCTTTCATAGCTTAGCATTTCACTCAACGAGAGGCACCAATTATTAGTTACTTTCTTTTGACTTAATTAATTCATCAAATAGTTTCATAATTTGATCATCCTTCTCCTTTGAAAGTGTGGTTAGACTATCTTTTTCAGCATCAACTGTTGTCTTCATCATCTTCCAAAAATTCCATAATTACATGAATAGAGAGATTCTTCTCTTGTTCGTCTTCTAATTTTTTGTTCAAGCTAATGCAGTTAGAACACACACGGTTTATTCCTTGTGATGGTGTATTCAAAGAGTCAACTTGCAGTCAAGTTTTGTAAGAAATCAGTACCAGACTGTAAGTTCATAGTCAAAGAAGTTACCTGCTTATCAGCAGCTCTATCATCCTCGTCTGAATTTGAATCTCTTTCATCATTTTCACTCCAAGTAATATTCATGGTCTTCTTGATGTGAGATTTCTTTTTGGATGATAATGGGACACTTCTGCCTTACACTGCCACGTGAAATTTTTTCTTCGCTAATTCGAGGAGCGGGACTGAGAGGGGCAAGGCTTTGACCCGCCAACCATCTCAATTATTTTATTTATTTATTTACTTTTTAAACTGAAAAAAATAATTAAAAAAAATAAGTAAGAATTTGTTATATATTTGAATCAAATAAAAAAAATACAAGGTTGTGGTTATGGGTGGTTAAGATTTATAGTTTCATAATTCCAACCCGGGTTTGATTCTTATTCAGCCCACTTTCAGCAAAAATTGTGATTTGTAATTCTATTTAAAGGGCAGCTTGCGAGGGCGGGACTCCCACACCCTTGCCTGGATCCCTCATGAGGCGATTTTACATCTTGGAATAGCCCTTATTACTCGAATAGTTGGGACAGGGCGAAACGGGGCAGGTCCAGTCTGGGTCGGTGGGTTTTTTTGCCATCACTAGTTTTCTTTATTGTATTGGCATATTCAAAAGGCTGTGTGACCAAATCTCACACACTCATGACATTGAATTCGATTTTCAGATATGTTCATAGATGTAATGGGGTTTTGCTTTGTGTTATTTGGAAATCTCTTCTTTTGTTGTGGTGGAGCATTCAAGTTCTTTCTTCTCTAATTGCCTTTTAGGAATTGTTTGAATTTTTTGGTGAGCATATCCATGTTTTCATTAGTTTCATTTTCTTCACCATCAAAATCTTCTTTATCTTTTTCAATTTTAAAGGCATTACCAAATCCCGTTTATTTCTTCCTTATTTGTAGATGTATTTTGTAAGTCATCAATGATCCCACTAATTCTTCAACCTTCATTTTTTCAATCTCATTGCTTTCTTTAATGTCAGTTACTTTAGAGTAGAAACAACCAGGCAAGGATCTGATAATCTTATTTACATAGTACTTCTTCCCTAAGGTATAGGCTGAATTGGTTATGTCAATGAACTTAGCATGAAGTCATTGAATGGTTCATCGTCTCCAATGGTCAATTTTTCAAATTCTAGAGTAAGTATCTGAAACTTGGATGACTTGACAATGGAGGTCCTCATGAGCAATCTGTAAAGTGTCACAAACTTCTTTATCAACCTGACATGTAGAGATCAAACAAAACTGATTAGAATCCACAAAAGAGAATATTGTATTTAAAGCTTTGAAATTCTAATTAGTATAATTAAAATCAGTTGTCATCCACTCTTCTACATTCTTCTCTCTTTCCACACTATTTTCAACAACGGTGGGAGTTTTATAACCATAGACAATAGAGTGCAAAGTTTTTTATCAAGGGATTAGATATATACTTAAATCCTAATTTTTTAATAGGCATAATTAGTTCCATCTAAAATCGGAAGTCGAAATGGTGCTACGTCCATAGCTAGATTTTCGGATCATACTTATAAAAGTGTTCCCGTTCTATACCAATTGAAAGTTCTAAAACCTAGAATAATTTAATTTAATTTAATTTTAATCTTAATCTAAAAGTAGTGGACAAGATACTAGTCAGAACTAACATATGACGATGAAAAATAGTTCTTACTCGCACACGCAGGTTCATTAAGTGTTCGTAATAGCAGTTTGTTGAGTGGAGAAATTAAAAAAATTAAACTAAACACGAACACTAGATGTAACGTGTAAAATTTCTAAGATAAACATTTTAGGTCCCCATGCCATAGGTAAAAACAATCTACTAATAATTTCAATCAATAGTAAAATAGTATCCAATATTTGTAATTTCGCAAAATTAACAAAAGAACAATCAAAAGAACTTAGATAAACTTCCATTTAATACTTTTCCTTTGAATAGTTGATTAAATGAAATCAAAACCACCGGTCTTGACTTTATCACCATTTTTCTTTTGTATTTGGCCCAGCCACCACTTGGATTAAAAATATATGTTCTTAACTTCACTTCAAGTAGCTTGATTAAAATATGAAATTATTCCTTGAGCACCACTTGTTTTTTATTCTTCAATTACTTGAAGAAAATGTTGTCCTTTGAAAATTAATCAATAAAACTTCATGCCTTGTTCACAGTAAAGTCGGCTGGTTTTGAGCTTATGGAACAATAATGCAAATTATAATTTCAAATTTTAAATCTTTAATGATTTTTACCCTTAGTTATAGGTAAATCAATCATCAATTTATAGGTAAATCAATAATCAATTTATGAATTATTTTTACCTAAAAATCTGTAATAAAATGGTAAGAATATGATTGGATATTATAAAAAAAAAAAAAAAAAAAAACCTATATGGAAAGTCAATATTTATTGAACATCTATATATATTTTCTTCCTAAACAACTCTAAAGCAATATGAGATGGTACATAACCTAAAATACACGAACTGTACATGTTGGTTACGAATCAGATCATAACATGTAAGAAAACTGAATAAAAATCGCAGCTCACATATTCTAGAAAAAATATGCTCACCATCTCAGCCAATCCGAACTGACAATAGCGTGTCTAGTCAAAACGTGCACGCTTACCTCTATTTTCAACATTAAAAAATCAGCAATATAATTTAAGTAAGCTAAATTAAAATATATGTAAAAATATGTGGCACTCATATTTTTCCAACACTTAGTATTTGATAGCTTATGCTATTAAAAACTTAAAATGAAGGGTTAATTACACTCGTAGTCTCCATTCTTTCAGCTTTGTAACAATATCATCCACATTCAATTTTATTCACATATATCGTCTTCATTCTTTTATTTATTTGCACAGATGATCTCCAAATAATTTTTTGGATAATTTTGCCTTGACTTAAATAAATTAAAATAATAGAAAAAAGAAAATACAATGAAAAAATTACAAATGAGACCTTAACATTTTCAAAAGTACAAATAAATCATAAACATTTTTTTTTTTTACAAATTCTCACTTAAAATAATAAAAAATGTGTCATCAAGTCCCAAGCGTTCTAATTATGTTCATCGAAAGAACCTTTGGAGTTTGGTAAGATTTCGTCTAGAGGTCCGTTAATTCATAATTGATAAAAAAATCAAGCATGTGATCTACATTTGACCAATTTAACAAAGACAAAATAGTCTATTCATATTCTATTATTTAAAATAATTAAAAACAAAGAAAAAGAAAAAAAGTATAAAAAATTAAAAATAAAAGATTATCTTCCCCAAACATCTTTCACCCACACCACCCCCAACCCAACAAAAGCAACCGGGGAGATTTTTCTCCGGTTTGCCGGGGGTTTGGCCTGCTTCAACCGAGGAGGATCCTCTCAGGTTGTCGAAGACCAAGGAGGATTTCTCCTTGATTTTTGCAAAAACCAATCGGGGTTTGGGCCGGCAAACCGCGAGGGATGGAGAGAAATCCCCACCTAGTGGGGTGGGGTGGGGGGAGAGGACCCTTTTTGGTTTCTTTTTTTATTATTATTTCTTTTTCTTTTAATTTTTAAAAATAAAATATTTATAATTTATTTACACTTTTAAAAAGGATGTGGACTTCAAATGCAATTTTTTTATTTCATTTTTCTTGAATTCATTTAAGTCAAGGGTAAAATTGTCAAAACAATTATTTAGGGACCATTTGTACGAATAAATGAAAGGATGAAGACGATATCTGCAAATAAAATTGAATGCATATGACATTGTTACAAAATCGAAAGAATGGAGATTATGAGTGTAATTTACCCTAAAATGAATGGACTGACTCTTCGTGTAAAATCATAAGTGTACGATGTCAAGACATGTAATAAAGTGTAAATAAAGTAATTTAATTAAATATAAGTTTAACTAAATGATCAAAATTCAATTGATAGTTTGAAATTAATAAGGGGTTATCAACTCAGATTTTAATTGATTTCAAAAATTCATATAAATTTAGGTGTCTCCAACTTAAATTTTAATAAATCTACTTGAAGTTTAGATGTCTTCAATTCAGATTTAAATAGATTTTTTAAAAATATAAGGAGGGTGTCCTCAACTCAAATTTGAATGAACTTTAAAAATCCATATAAATTTAGGTGCCTTCAACTCGGTTTAAATAGATTATTTAGAAATTTAGGTGTCCTCAATAACTAGTGAATTTCTAAATATTTCATTAATTGATGGATTTTAACAAATTTTAATAGATTTGGAACTATAATTATAACTATTAAATTTTTTAACTATTCTAACTCCAAACCTCTCTCTCTCTCTCTCTCTCTCTCTCTCTCTGTGTGTGTGTGTGTGTGTGTGTGTGTGTGGATGGATGGCAATAGGGAGGGGTATTGCAGTATTGAAAAAATTCTTATTTACATTTGATATTTAGACAATTTAATTAATTAATTTTTGTCTATTTTTTGAATATTAATTTTTATTTTTAAAAATATTAGAGGCAAAAAAAAACTTTCGAATTAATTTTTGGAATTTTAAAAATATAAGACATGCAAATTAATATAAAAAAAATAAAATAAAATAAAATATTTAAAAGCGTTAGGTTTCATTGGGAGAATGTAGTGTTCTTAACAAATAATGTTGTTAATATAATTATCTTTAACATGCGCCTTTTTTAATTAATTAATTGTTTTTTATTTTTTATCCTTTTACTTTCACCTAAAATAAAATAAAATAAAATCACGGTTTCACATTACGATTTAACATTTGAAATCCTTATTTTTTCACGTATCATTTGACTTCTTTTTTTTTGTTTTTGTTTTTATTTTTGTTTTTGTTTCCTTTCTCTCTCTCTCTCTCAAATTCTTTTGTACCAATTTGTAATTCTTCACATCTTTATTCCATTTTTCTTTTGCCCATATTTCTAACTTTATGATTTTTTTTTTTTAAACTGACAAAGTTGAGAGTTTCTTTTAACATACGATAATGTTATGAATTTTATTTTCTAATCACAATGTTAGAAAAAAAAAATACAAAATAACAAAGTTAGGAGTTTTGTTTATTATATACATCTTATTTTTTCTAATCACAATGTTAAAAAATTTATTTTTTGAGTGATCTAGTCAGACGTTATACCATTTTCTTAAAAAATCATATTCCGTTTGTATATAATGAGTGGTTAAAGTAAATAAAAAAAATCACAAATACATTGTATGAACTCTATTAACTTCTATAATTAAAAGTAAAAACGTCTCGTTACTCATTTTTAATATTTAAAATGTAAATTATATGTATCAATATATCATGAATTAGTTGTGTATTTTTTTTTTGGGGCTAGTAGTCTAGTTTTTAAAAAAAGAAAATTGTCTATTAACATTAATTTTAAGCAAGTTTCTCGTCAAGACATAATTTGGTATGAAAAAAAATAGACTTGAAATGATATGGTGAAATTTTAAATTTTTTTATAAAAGTTACGTTTGACAAGTTGCTTTTAACAATTGAAGAGATAATAATATAATTTTTAATAAAAAGACCACAAATACAGTAAGTCCATAAAAATCTATTAAAATCTATAATATAGAAATCTATTGAAATCTTATGAAATTTGTCAAATTCTATTAAATTACATGAAATTTATAAGAATTTATAAATATTAAGAAATCTATTGAAATTTGAGTTGAGGACACCCCTGTAAGTGTTCCCAATAATTAGTGGATTTTATTAATTAGAAGATTTTAATGGATTTCGAGCCTACTCTTAAGAACTAGTGTTATTTTTTTTTTTATTATTTGTTAAAAGTAGAATAGTCTTTTTTTTCTCTTTATTCCTTTAAATATATATGGTGGTTATATTGACATTACATAATTTTTCACATTTTATTTGCATTAAAGGTCTCTAACCTTTATATATTGTTACATTTATGTCCTTAATTTTTTAACCGCATTCTTATCTTTAACCTTATATTAATTAGCACATCTTGTCCCAAATGACGATTTTCATCCAAATATTTTGTTAACATGCTTTATAATGAGGGATAAATATTTAGTCATAATTTTTTTTTTTTTTATTTAAAAATATGAGAGAAAAATAAGTATTTTTACTCTTTCTTAATAGATATAAAGTTGAGAATAAAAATGCGATAAAAAATTGGAGACATAAGTGTGACAATAAGTAAAAATTATGTACTTTTTGTATAATTAAAATATGTTACACTTATAAAAAAATGTGGTGTCAATATATTTAGTCTTAACTATATAGTCTCATTGTAATTGGGTTATGGACATTTATGATTTTTCTTGTGTTTTTGAGCCACATCAATGAAACCCTAGCTTTTCTTTGTTCTCACCCATAAATATAAGGAGAATTTAGAAATCTAGACAAATGCAGATGATGATTTTTGAAAGTAGTAACTTGTAATTAATAACATTTACAAAAATGGCAACTTTTAAATGCAAAAAATCATATATATACTAATTCTTCTCTCACGCCTCTTTTCCTCCCGCCTCTATTTGTGCCACATGTTTTTGTACTAAACTCTTGTTTTTGATTTTCAATTTATACATATGCATTAGCATGATAATTTATTGAATTGTTTAATTTTTTATTTTAATAATTTTTTAACTTGAGCCTTCCTTTCCCGAGTTTGTTCAATAGCCCAAATCTAGCCATGCTAATATAGAAAGTATTTTATGAGTGGAGGTTCATACCCACTCGCCAACCAATGTCATGATACAAGGATTCACCCAATTGGGTCAACAAGCCCTAGGCACCATCCAATTACGGTTAATGATGGAAGATATGATGACTTATGTCACATTTCACGTCATCGATGCTATCACCTCAACCAATGTTCTTTTGGGATGTCCTTGGCTGACATGTATCTTGGGTAGGCTTAGAGTTTCCCATCCTTTTTGGAGGGATGTGCCTTCTACTCTCTTTGATTTAGCAAGCATTGTTGAACATCAATTTTGGAATTTCATTCTTGATGCTCCATTATCATTCATTGAGTCAAATAATTGGGTTGAATAGATATATGCAGAAATTATATCGGTAGGTGGTGACATGTTTGGCATATTGAACTCATGAATATGATACACAAAAATATACACGAAAAATTTATCAATTAGGAAAGTGTTTGAAATATAAGTTCTCTTTACATCTTTGAGACGTTAGACCGTATGATTGAATCAACTTACAACTGCCCAAGTCGCCATTACATTGTTTTGCCTAATGATTGAACTTGTTCTGCATCATTAATCCAAACGCAATTATATTATACATTCATGGAAGATAGCCAAATGTTACAATTTTTGAAAATTTCTAATTGAATGTATAGATTAATTTAATCATGGATGTACCCATGTTAGAAAGTTTACTTGGACGTTTTAAAGATATTATTTTGGCATTGTTCCTTTTTCTTGATTAATTTTTTTTACGGGCATGTCGATGTCAAATTGTGAATATAGAATCGAAGCACAGATATTTTAATCTCTTAAACATGGTGTTGATAATTGAAATAGATAATTCATACGCGAATTGGTCTGAGAACGAAAAGAGATGTTCAAAGTACTTAGTAGTTTATAGAAGAAATATTGAAATCAAAAATGAATTTTTGACATGACATGCAATATAGAGTTTACCATTTGTTTATGTTAGAATAGCGAGGTTTGGAAACTACCATGAAACATTCCGTTTGCGTGCGTGGGAGCAACTCAAATAAAGAAGAGTCTAGTCTGGTATGAATTTAGGCACATCTAGTCTGGTATGAATTTAGGCACATCTTGCACATCTACTACTAGGTCTAGGAATAGCACAGACAAAGGAATTGCTATGCCCCTTAATGAATCAATTGGTCTTTCGACCTTCGTTTGATTCTGATGGGTAAAGTCTTGAAAAAATCAAAAATTTCAATTATAAATATGCATTAACTGCAATGCAACTATCCTATTAGTTCATGTCGCTAGGCATAAGTATCATAGGAGGATCACCTCATGGCCATCAAAGTTCATCGAATATTTGTCCCCAGGGACATAGGCGAGTTGGTAAGACCTGATGTGACGTGGGGAGAAATCCTCTGGCAACGCAAGTTCGATTCCGCGTGGAACAGATTTTCACCGAAATATTGTGAGGATCTGTCATGGGAGTTGGCCTGTTGGCTCTCTCCCTCAGGTCCCTGCCACTCGTATATATTCCTTGATTTACAACCTGATAAGTGCGGTTTTTGCACTTATTTTAGCCTTTAAAAATGGATAATTGTGAGTTCTTTAGAGTTGTTTACCGCTTATTTTTGTTCTTTTGTTCATTTAGGTAAAAACCCGAGCTTTGATGGTGATTGGAAGAGATCCACGCGAAAAATGAGCAAAAGGACTAAATTTGTGTAAATCAAGAATCTTGGGGACCAAAAAGATAACTATGTCTAAAGATGGAGGACCAATGTTGCAATTTATTGAGGACCTATATGAAAGACAACCAAAATTTCAAGGACTAAAGTCAACATCTCGAGATAGTGCGAGGATGGAAGTGCAATTAATTAAAATTCAAAATCGGCACTTGGGAAATTGGCCCATGCGATCGCATGGGCCTAGTGGTGTCTTGATCGCAAGATGGCATTTTTCCAATGAGAGAGCTTTGTGGCTCTTCCATGCGATCGCATGGATTATAACCATGCGATCGCATGGTTCATTTTTTTGATCCTCCGCGATTTTTTATTCGGTTTTTCGGGGCATTTTGGGAATTTAACTTTTCACGAATTTTAGGGTTTAAGTAGCCGTTTTTACGCATTTTGAAGACACTTTCATTTTCTTACACTTTTTCCACATTATTAGAAAGCTCTCCAAGGAAGAAGAAGAGGGTTAGGGTTCTTGAAAAACTCCATGGAAATGGGTTTTTCTTGACTTTTTGTACATCATTGTGTGTATTTTGTAAATAGAGGAAGATGGATGGAGGTTTATAGTGGGCAAATGAAGACAACCATGGGCTCAAGCTAAATCTTGCATTTCTCTTGACTTTATCAAACCCGGTGATGTATTTTGTATCTATTTTCCATTTTGTCTTTGTAAATACTATGGGCTAATTTTATTTACTAGGAATGAGATGAATCCATTTATGAAGCTTTAAAGTGTATTGTTCTTGTTATTGATTCCTTATGTTTGGTTTTATGGTTGTTGATTATTGGGCTTTATTGTGTATTGAGATGATTGATCACCATTGAAATGCTTTTGTGACTTAGTTGCTACCGGGAGGTTGAAATTAGGTTTAGCACATTTAATTGACAACACAAGGCTTATGGAATGTTGGAATACTTGTTCATACTTTGTGCAATCAATTTTGAATGTTCTTGAGTTTTAATGCAATTTTACATATACGTTCTCTCGGTAGGAATGCTTGGGGGTCTTGTGTAAAAATTAGGTTTGGCTCTACTCGGGAGAGATTGCTAGACATTTTAGGAGCATGGATTGTCATAGTAACCTTATGTTGGAATTGATAATGGGAAATGAAACTTTAAAGTGGAATAGTTGGTGAAGTCGAATTCCTAGTATTTTCTTCTAATTGATTTTATTTCCTACAAATTTCTCTTTTAATATTTTTCTTATTAGTTTATTTTTCATCATCTTTGAATTCTAGGTTTAATCATCAAAACAAAATGTTTTATTGTGTGTTTGAAATAGGGCTAGATTGAGTTGGATGTTAGCAAAATTATCTATCCTCGTGGGTTCGACACTTTCTCATCACTTTATTACTTGAACGCGACCCGTACACTTGCGGTACATTTTAGCGAACAAGTTTTTGGCGCGTTGCGGGGATAGATTTAATTAGTTAGATCCTTGTTATTTCTAGCTTTATTTCTTTATCTTTATTTTATTTTTCCATTTAAAGTTCCATTGCTACCTTTGTTCTTTTCGGGCATATTATCTTTGGTGGATGCAAGATTTTGAAACTCTTGAGAATTTGGTGTTTGACCCCGAGATTGAAAGAACTTTCGACAATCAAGAAGAGAAACAAAGAGAAGCACGACATAAATGAACACCATGGCGAGACGAAGAAGATCAAATGGTTGAGATTGATGAGGATGATTTGTTAGTTGGGGACATTATTACTCCAAATGTAGTTCAAAGCCAATCTAGTATTGCATATCCGCTTATGGGAAGAAGGAAAATTTTCAATTGAGACCGGATGTCATCAACCTCTTCGAGAATACTCTTCAATTCTATGGGCGTTCTAATGAAAACCCTCATATGCATCTATCACGCTTCTTGGAGACGGTGAGCAATTTTGAATATCAAGATGTCAACATGGAAGCTATCAAACTCGATTATTTCCACATACTTTGAGAGATGGAGCAAGAGAGTGGTTGGATTCACATTCTGGGGAGTATCACTACATGGAATGACCTTGTTCAAAATTCACGAACAAATACTTTCCCCCCCCAAAGTTGCAAAGTTGAAGCATGACATCTCCATATTCAGCGACAAGACACGAAAAATTTTCATGAAGCTTGGGAGAGGTTCAAAGAGATGCTTCGGAAGTGTCCTAATCATGGGATCAAGAAGGCTTTGCAAGTTCAATACTTTTATGCCGGACTACTTCCACATTGTCGCTCCATTGTTGACTCATCCTCAAATGGGTCAATCAATACAAAGACAATCAAAGAGGCATGGGTATTGTTTGAAAGGATGGCTGAGACAAGTTCAAATTGGCCGGCTGATAGGGGAGTAACAAAAAGGGCAGCGGGGATGCATGAGGTTGATGTTATATCTGCTCTTTCTGCACAAATGGCCGCCATGGAGAAAAAGATGATGGATACTATAGCTCGCAATCAGACAGCTCATGCTATTCAGACGCCTACTCTTGAATGCGATGGTTGTGGAGCAAATCATTCAACCGGAAATTGCCCACTGTTGACTAGTTCTTCAACATCCACTGAGCAAGCTTGTTATGCTCAGAATCATCCCGGTCAGCAAGGTAATATCTACTCCAACACGTATAATCCAGCTTGGAAAAATCATCCGAATTTTCATGGAGCAACAACCAACACCAACAAGGTGCTCCGAGACAACAATCAATTTTCAACACAAAGGGGTTGGGAAGAAGCTTTGGCTCGGTTGGCACACCAGATTAAAATTTCAAGAACGAGCGAGGAATCTATTCGTAGTGTCGAGAGCATCCGTGAAGGGCTTGGAGAATCAAATGGGCGGATGGCAAAACTTCTATCGGAAAGACAACAAGGACAATTACCGAGCAACACCTGAAACTAACCCAAGAGAGCAGCTCAAAGCAATTACTACAAGAAGTGGGGTTCGATTGCACGAGATAGAAGTCAAAAGAAATGTTGCCACTCATGACAAGACACCCTCTATTGATGATGAACAAGGGGACCAAGCTAATGCACAACAAGATGCTAGTCAAGAAAAGATTTGGATACTCCATCTACTAAGGCAACTCCTCAAGTGAAAGCATATGTGCCTCAATCCCATTTCATAAAAGCGAAAAAGCACAAGTTGGATAAGCAATTTGAGAAATTCTTGGAAGTCTTCAAGAAATTGCAAATCAACATCCCTTTGCCGATGCCCTAGCTCGGATGCCTAGCTACGCAAAATTCATGAAAGAGATTTTATCTAACAAGAGGAAGCTAGAGGAGCACGAGGCGGTGATGTTGACCAAGAGTGCGGTGCTATCTTGCGAGAACAAATTGCCACCTAAGCTTAAAGATCCGGGAGTTTTACTATTCCTTGTACCATTGGTGATATTGATTTTAATAAAGCTCTTTGTGATTTAGGTGCAAGTATTAATTTGATGCCATTTTCTGTCTAACAGGAGATTAGGATTGGGGAGGCAAAAGCAACAACAGTTTCTTTGCAAGTAGCTGATCGCTCAATCAAATATCCTAGGGAATCATTGAGGATATCTTGGTGAAAGTTGACAAATTTATTTTCCCTGTCGACTTCATCATTCTGGACATGGAAGAAGACAAGGATATTCCTCTAATATTGGGCAGACCATTTTTGGCTACTGGAAGAGCTCTGATTGATGTGCACAAAGGCCAGATGATATTGAGGTTAAATGATGAAGAGGTGGTGTTCAATGTTTTCAAGGCAGTCAAATATCCAATGGATGCTGACAGTTGTTTCAGAGTTGATGTGGTGGACGAAATGGTGGGAGAATCATTTGCACTAAATCAATCTCAAGATCCGCTTGAGATGTGTTTGGTTCATTCTTTCACCGAGGCCTTCAATTCAGAAGAAACGAAGCCCATGGTGAACCAATTAGAGGCAAATCCAACATAAATGGCAACCACCTTTCCAAGGGCTTGGAGAAAAGTCGGCAAAGTTACCACCATCTATTGAAAAGCCTCCATGATTAGAACTCAAGCAATTGCCATCTCACTTGCGTTATGCTTATTTGGGTGATGATTCTACTCTTCCTAAGTTATCATTGCAAACTCCATCGATAATTTGGAAGAAGAAAAATTGCTACGAGTCCTTGAGAGCACAAAGCGCAATAGGATGGTCTATCTCGGATATCAAAGGCATTAGTCCTACGATCTGTTTGCACAAGATTCTCATGGAAGATGATTTTAAGCCATCGATTCGGCGTCGAAGAAGATTGAATCCAACACTTCGCAAGAGGTAGTCAAGGTGAGGTGATAAAACTTTTAGATCGGGGATCATCTATCCTATATCGAGATAAGCGCTTGGGTCACCCAATCCAAGTAGTACCAGAAGAAAGGAGGATCACGGTGGTGCCCAATGACAACAATGAGCTCATTCCAACCGAGCGATTCACGGGATGGCGAGTTTGCATTGATTATCGCAAACTCAACACTTTGCAACTCGAAAGGATCATTTTCCTTTGCCATTCATCGATCAAATGTTGGAAAGGTTAGCCGGGCATTCACATTATTGCTTTTTGGATGGGTATTCGGATATAATCGAGTTCGATAGCGCCCGAAGAAGATCGGGAGAAGACCACATTCACATGTCCCTACGGCACATTTGCTTATAGAAGGATGCCTTTCGGCCTATGCAATGCTCCGACTACTTTCCAGTATTTGTATGATATCCATATTTTCGAGATATGGTGGAGAAATACATTGAGGTTTTCATGGATGATTTCTCGATCTTTGGAGCATCTTTTGATGAGTGTCTTCATCATCTATCTTTGGTTTTGCGGTTGTGAAGAAACCAATCTTGTTCTAAATTGGGAGAAGTGCCATTTCATGGTCCGTAAGGGAATTGTATTGGGGCACTTAATTTCAAAGAAAGGGCATTGAGGTTGACAAAGCAAAGATTCAAGTAATTGAGAAGTTGCCGCCTCGACATCGATAAAGGGAATTCGGAGTTTTCTTGGGCATGCGAGGCTTCTATCGGCGTTTTATTAAAGATTTCTCAAAATCACGAAGCCACTTTGCAACCTTTTGGAGAAAGATACTCCTTTTCACTTTTCTCAAGAGTGTCTACATGCTTTCAACACTCTTAAAGAAAAGCTTGTGACAACACCGATTTTGGTTACACACGATTGAGTCTACCCTTTGAGCTAATGTGTGATGCTAGTGATTATGCGGTTGGGGTAGTGTTGGGGCAACGCAGGATAAAAATTTTTCATGTGATTCACTATGCCGGTCGGACCTTGAATGATGCTGCTCGGTGAACTATGCCACCACGAGAAAAGGAGCTTCTTGCGATGGTTTATGCCTTGATAAATTTCGGTCCTATCTTGTGGGATCGAAGGTGATTGTTCATACTGAGATCATCTTTGCTCTGAGGCATCTATTTGCAAAGAAGGATGCTAAGCCTCGACTCATTAGATGGATACTTCTGCTGCGGGGAGTTTGACATAGAGATCAGAGATAAAAAGGGGAGTGAAAATGTGGTCGCCGATCATCTATCTAGACTTGAGATTGGGGAAGAGTCGCGAAGTGGAGAGATAAATGAGGAATTTCCTGATGAGCAAATCTTTGCAGTTGAGGAAGCACCGTGGTATGCAGATATTGTCAACTTCCTTGCCAGTAGCATCACTCCACCGAGATCTCTAGTCATCAAAAGAAAAGATTTTTTGCAGACATCAAGCACTACTTTTGGGATGATCCGATTCTTTACAGAAGGGGACCAGATCAGATAATCAGGAGATGTGTGCCAGAAGGAGAGATGATGGATATCCTACAGCATTGTCATTCATCAGATTATGCCGGACATTTTGGGGCCTCTAAAACTGCTGCAAAGGTGTTACAGTCCGGTTTCTACTGGCCTACCCTATTCAAAGATGCATACAGAATTGTGAAAACATGTGATCGGTGCCAAAGGACAGGGAATGTTTCAAGAAAGAATGAAATGCCTCTTAACAGTATTCTAGAAGTTGAAATCTTTGATGTTTGGGGCATTGACTTTATGGGACCATTTCCACCATCATTCTCTAATCAATACATATTGGTGGCGGTTGACTATGTCTCGAAGTGGGTGGAGGCAGTAGCATTGCCCACCAATGATGGCGGGTCGTGATCAATTTCTTGAGAAAGCAAATTTTACCCGTTTTTGGTACTCCACGAGCAATAATCGATGATGGGGGTAAGCACTTTTGCAATCGCCAATTCGAGTCGGTGTTGGCTAAGTATGGTGTACGCGTCATCGAGTGTCCACTCCTTATCATCCTCAAACAAGTGGGCAAGTCGAAATCTCCAATCGGGAGTTGAAAAGAATTTTGGAGGTAACGGTGAATGCTTGAGGAAGGATTGGTCCAAAAAATTGGACGATGCACTTTGGGCATACCGCACTGCATTCAAAACTCCTATTGGTATGTCTCCATATCGTCTAGTGTTTGGAAAAGCATGTCACCTACCCGTAGAGTTGGAGCATCGTGCTTATTGGGCAGTGAAAAAGCTAAATTTTGATTGGAAAGAAGCCGGTGAGAAAAGACTCCTCCAATTAAACGAAATGGATGAATTTCGATTTGAGGCATATGAAAATTCCAAAATCTACAAGGAGCGCACTAAAAGATGGCATGACAACCGCATCCAAAGAAGACAGTTTGAGGTTGGGCAACAAGTTCTGCTATTTAATTCCCGGCTAAAAGCTTTTCCGGAAAATTACGCTCTAGGTGGTCGGGACCATTCACAATTAAGCAAGTGTATCCATCTGGGGCTGTGGAAGTTGAGGATGAAAGCAAGAGGGCATTTACAGTGAACGGTCAAAGGTTGAAGCATTATTGGGGTGGTGACTTTTCAAAAGGAAAATCAATTGTCCATCTCACCAATCCTCGCTTAATTTTGTGCTATAAGTCTAGCTAATGACTATAAAGAGCCCGAATGGGAGGCAACCCATTTTCTTTCCCTTACTTTTGTTTTGCTAATAGTCCAATTTTTTTGGCATGATTTAATTCCTTGGACATTAGATGAATTTTGATTTTGTGTTCTTGTTTAACAGCCTCATAGCAACGGATCCACAACAAGAAGAAATTTAGTCTCCAAAGAATCTCCATTAGTCCTAACAAAGATTTTTCCAACTTGAAGTTGCCATCACCAACCAATTCACCCTGTGGGGAGTTCCTTTTCTCCTCTCTTTTGATTTTTAGTTTTACATTGAGGACAATGTACATTTTAAGTTTGGGGTATTTGCTTGAGTTTTTACTTGTTAGAAAGCCTTGGCGGCTAATTTAGGTATTTGCTTGAGTTTTTACTTGTTAGAAAGCCTTGCCGCTAATTTAGGTATTTTGCTTGTTTTTGCTTGTTAGAGAGCCTTGCCGGCTAATGTTGTGATTTTATTGAAATTGCCGTGATTCATGGATTGTGGACATAAATGTTACTTGTGGTTTTCGATAATTATACTTTTTCCATGTTAGATACCCTTTCTAGCACTCTTGTCATGATGTTCATTGCATACAAATGTTGAGTGCACTTGTTCTTCATAAGCAATTTTAGAATTCAAGCGGTGCTATCCATTACCTACATTTCATCTCTTTAATTTGTCCAAATGGAAGGATAGTTTGGGAATGGTTGAGCCGTGATTTATCTCCTTGGGAGTGTGTTGATTCCATGCTTGTTGAACATGTGTGTGGAGTAGTTTTGACTAACTAGCAGAAACTTGGTAATGACCATATCCTTGGAATCTAATCCCTATATAAAAGTTTGTTAGTTGTGCTCAAGATGGCTATACTTTTGCTCTAATTTTAATTCTTTTACCTTACTTTGTAGCCTTTTTGACTTGAGTGATTAAGTCCGTTGGGGCATCTTAAAGCCCGGTACCCTTTGGTTTCTTTTAAACTGGGGAGTTACCGACCTAAAGCTCGTTACATGGGTCAAATAGAAAGCTTAAGGGAGTAAGGAAGCAAAATAAAAATAAAAATAAAAAAATAAAATAAAATTTTAATCATGAGATTTTCATAGCAAATCTTGCAAGTTTGAGCCAACTGTGACTACTTTTCGGGTTTAGATGACTTGTGGGTTTGAATTACTTGGTGGAAGTTTATTTGTTGAACTACTCAAATTTTGGAGAATCTTCACAAGCCTAAGTGGTTATAATCATTGGCTAAATCTCACCAAACTTGAGGGAATGATTGAGTGACTTGAGAGAAACCATTGAGTAGACACCCGGGTTAGAGTGAAAATATCAAGTTTGGGGAGTGCATCCAACGAGAAGGAAAGGAAATTTTGACCATTGAGGGTTGGGTATTCACCAATTTTGTTTTATGATGATTCAAAGTGACTTTGCACACACATACATCTAACATGGATTAAGTTGAAAAGTTTCTTTTATTTTTAGCATTTGTGTAGATTTTTCATGAATTATAAGCAAGTTTCAAAAGATCATGGTAAGGTGGCAAGCTCTCTAATATTTCAGCGTGTTTGTTGTCCTTTTATATTTTGATTGTGCTTGTGTGTTTGCATGACGTTTTAGATCATTTTGCTTGAGGACAAACAAAAATGCAAGTTTGGGGGTGTGATAAGTGCGGTTTTTGCACTTATTTTAGCCTTTAAAAATGGATAATTGTGAGTTCTTTAGAGTTGTTTACCGCTTATTTTTGTTCTTTTGTTCATTTAGGTAAAAACCCGAGCTTTGATGGTGATTGGAAGAGATCCACGCGAAAAATGAGCAAAAAGGACTAAATTTGTGTAAATCAAGAATCTTGGGGACCAAAAGATAACTATGTCTAAAGATGGAGGACCAATGTTGCAATTTATTGAGGACCTATATGAAAGACAACCAAAACTTCAAGGACTAAAGTCAACATCTCGAGATAGTGCGAGGGGCCGGAAGTGCAATTAATTAAAATTCAAAATCGGCACTTGGGAAATTGGCCCATGCGATCGCATGGGCCTAGTGGTGTCGCGATCGCAAGATGGCATTTTTCCAAAGAGAGAGCTTTGTGGCTCTTCCATGCGATCGCATGGATTATAACCATCTTGATCGCATGGTTCATTTTTTGATCCTCCGCGATTTTTTGTTCAGTTTTTCAGGGGCATTTTGGGAATTTAACTTTTCACGAATTTTAGGGTTTAAGTAGCCGTTTTTCTGCATTTTGAAGACACTTTCATTTTCTTACACTTTTTCCACACATTAGAAAGCTCTCCAAGGAAGAAGAAGAGGGTTAGGGTTCTTGAAAAACTCCATGGAAATGGGTTTTTCTTGACTTTTTGTACATCATTGTGTGTATTTTGTAAATAGAGGAAGATGGATGGAGGTTTATAGTGGGCAAATGAAGACAACCATGGGCTCAAGCTAAATCTTGCATTTCTCTTGACTTTATCAAACCCGGTGATGTATTTTGTATCTATTTTCCATTTTGTCTTTGTAAATACTATGGGCTAATTTTATTTACTAGGAATGAGATGAATCCATTTATGAAGCTTTAAAGTGTATTGTTCTTGTTATTGATTCCTTATGTTTGGTTTTATGGTTGTTGATTATTGGGCTTTATTGTGTATTGAGATGATTGATCACCATTGAAATGCTTTTGTGACTTAGTTGCTACCGGAGGTTGAAATTAGGTTTAGCACATTTAATTGACAACACAAGGCTTATGGAATGTTGGAATACTTGTTCATACTTTGTGCAATCAATTTTGAATGTTCTTGAGTTTTAATGCAATTTTACATATCGTTCTCTCGGTAGGAATGCTTGGGGTCTTGTGTAAAAATTAGGTTTGGCTCTACTCGGGAGAGATTGCTAGACATTTTAGGAGCATGGATTGTCATAGTAACCTTATGTTGGAATTGATAATGGGAAATGAAACTTTAAAGTGGAATAGTTGGTGAAGTCAATTCCTAGTATTTTCTTCTAATTGATTTTATTTCCTACAAATTTCTCTTTTAATATTTTTCTTATTAGTTTATTTTTCATCATCTTTGAATTCTAGGTTTAATCATCAAAACAAAATGTTTTATTGTGTGTTTGAAATAGGGCTAGATTGAGTTGGATGTTAGCAAAATTATCTATCCTCGTGGGTTCGACACTTTCTCATCACTTTATTACTTGAACGCGACCCGTACACTTGCGGTACATTTTTAGCGAACACAACCCGTCTGGTCAAAAGGCCTCTGACACAGGTGGAAAGTTTCGCCTTCGAGACTTTTCTCTTATTAGAAGTTCATCGAATATTTGTACACACTAATAATAAGGAAGGTAACTTTATTCCTACTAAAATAGGATATATAAGTGGAATACAATTTACACACACTAGTAGGTGTTTTCACTTCACTTTTCTGTTTCTCTGTGTGTGTGTGTAATAGGACCTATGGCAGGAGCAGGACCCCCACAACTTAGTGGGTGGAAAATGGTATCATTCCTTTACCAACAAGGCATTATTTCAAGTTGCAAGACACTGTGTTACAAAAAAAAGGAATATATGTATGTAAGGATCTTTCATTGCTTTTCTTCACACATTAGCCTTATAGAATACAATTTATTTAATGGTGGTTGATGGAATGACCCCTCCCCCACTCCTCCCCTCCCCCACCCCTCTTTCTGTCCCTTTTAGATCCCCTTAAAGGAAGCCTTTTCTTATGGACATTGGGGGAATATTTTTACACTAGATAGAGGGGGGATAGGGAGACGAAGATTTATTCACTCTACCAATAATCAAGGTGCATAGATGATAAAGAGAGTAATGATATTGGTGTTTTTTTGAGTCTTTTTGACCACACAAATATGGAAATCACTACATGAGTGCCGCCCTGCCCGGCCCCAAGAAATTTTTTACCCGCTCGCCCCGCGACCCGCAAATTCGTGGGGTGGGGCACGGGGCGGGTCAATCTTTTGACCCGCCAACCGCCCCACAAATTTTTTTTTTTATAAAACTGAAAAAAATAATTAAAAAAGAAATAATTTTTTTAAAATATTTGTAGCAAATAAAACAAAAAAAATTCAAGAATGGGATGGTGGTGTAATTGTTGAGATTTATAGTTTATAATTTCAATACGGGTTCGATTCTTCTTTAGTCAATTTCTAGCAAAGTTTAAATTTGTATTCTATTTTATGATTTTATAAGAGCTGGTCGCGGGGTGGGTTCGGGGCAGCGGGTTTTTTTTCCTTAATGCCACATATTAATGTGATCAAATTAGTATTCATATCATAATTTTATTATTCATAAATATTAAATTAATGAAAACTAGGTTTAAATGTTTAAATTTTAATACTTTAATATTCAACTATTAGTTAATTTAAAATAATTAGTTACTAACTTTTACTAATTTGAAATATTACGTTGTGGAATTTTTAAATTTTTATATAAATAATGTTTGTAATAATTTAATATTTTAAAAGTGAATTTAAATGAAATATGGTTGGAAAATAGTGTGTGCATAATTTCAGTCATTTGACATTATCTTCATTTAAAAGTATTTGTTTTGTCACTCACGTCTACACTTTAAAAATTTATTATATATTTTATAAAATACGTTCAATTCGCAAAGTCGCACTCTACACGTTCAATTACGCGAATTTTGTATCATATAATAATGTGTTTATAATTTTCATATAAAGAAGGCGGGGATTTTGAATTTCTAATAATTGAAGACAAGATCAATTTCAATTCTATTCAAATAATAGAGAAATTGATAATAATTAATTATTGTGCTGGAGAGACATGACTAAAAATTATTCTTTTTGCCCTTTCTTCTTTCCAACATCAATCAATGAGTATAACAAATCTCAAAATTACCCAATTGCATGCTTCCCTAACCTTCCAGAAGCTTATATAATTTACTTTTTTTTTTTTTTTTTTTTTTTTGGATATTCCCTTTCAACTTATTAGTTACAATTTTAGTTTTAAAAGATCACATTTAACAAAACTTTTAACTTTTTTTCTATTTTAGTCTGTCAAGCTAACATACTAAATATATTATTAGGACATATATAATATGTCATATTTAATATGACCAGACTAGAAATAATTAATGAAGAGAAACGTATAAAGTTGTTGGCTACAAATTATTGACTTCAATTTTTTACTGTCGAATAGATTTGCAAAAATATAGATAAGCGTCAAATAACACTTACATAGACACGATTTCTCTCCAAGACACTAGAAGTTAATAAGTGACTATAAAAATTGTACAGAGGGAGATATTTAGAAATATATATGTTGTTGAGATATTAAAAAATAATCAATAAGGGCTATTTCTCTTAACAAATTGACATTTTAATATGGAACATTAAATCTTAATATCGTATCAGATTTCATTAATTTTAAACGTGCAATTTGGCCCGTATAAAGACCAAATAAAAACTTAGATTCCAAAATTAGTGCGCTTGAATGAGCTATGTGGGGGCATGTTGAAAATTAAATCTCATATCGGTTAAATATTAAATTTATAATCAATATATATAAAGGTTTGAACTACTCTTTTTAAAAAAGTTGACTTTTAAGATGGAACTCCAAATCTTAATGTGTGTAATTTGAGCATTTATATTTGAAAGCTTGTATGATATTTATCTATACTTAGCAGTTTTCTAAAAAGATTGTCTAGACGGCGCCTAGGCGTGAGGAGCGGTCTCCACGCCTAGTCACTCCTCACGCCTCACGCCTCACGCCTCGCGCCTAAACTAAAAAAGAACTTAAAATTAAAAACTTGTCGCCCAATCACGCTTTACGCTTTTTAGAATACTAATAATCAAATGTGACAAGAATACTATTTGAATTAGTAGAATTTTTATTTTATCTCCTTATCTCTATTGATTGAGTTTTTGTTCGTTATCTTGTTTAATTCTGTCTAATTTAACTTATTAAGGTAATGATTTGTTTAAGTTAAAAGTGAAATATTTTTGATTGAACAAGGCATCTAATTAGTACCAATATATAAAACAAATCTTACTATAGGGATTTTCTCTTTTGAAAAAAGTGAGAAATGGCAAACTTTTCTTTGAGTTACGTAGAAGTGGGAAATGTGATGTCATGTTTAATTTAGCTTACAAGTTAATTAAACTTATTTATAAGTAATTTTTAATCACCTTGAAATAAATTAATTTTTTTTATAAAACAAAATTACTTATTTATCACTATAACTAATGGAAAAATATATTACTTACCATCAAACTTACATTTTAACTAATAAATTAGGGTAAGAATGGTCTGTTTCGATCGACATCTCATCTGTCTCACTCACATTTCTACACATAGAACCGAAAAAAATCATGTACATTGATGTTGAATCGGACAAAAAGCAATAGATTCTAGTAGAGTCTCTGTTCATTTTATGCCTCAAAAAATAATTGTAAAGCTTTAACTATTATGCTTCAATTTACACTTTTGTTTCAATCGGAAAAATAATGATTATTCTCAATACCTAATTCATTTAAATGTGTAATTTAATTGAATATCGAGATTATAAAAATTAATTTTAGAACCTAATTAAATTTTAATTATAAGAATAGAACAGAAATTTTGGTTCTCAATTCTAACTTCTAGCACTAAAACTAGTTAAATTTTAAGTGAAACTGAAATAAATAGGCTAATTTGATCCGATTTTAATTCAATTTGTGTAGTCCGAGATAAAATATCTATGCTATTTATCATCACTGTAGAAAATTTTCTCCACTATTAAAAAAAAATATATATATATATATACGTGTGTCTTTACGTTTTCAATCTCACTCAAACGAAATTCTCTAACAAACGATCTTCTCTTTATTCTACTCAATGTCTCAATCTTAAAATTATAACCACCACAACTTTGATCATCATCCTCGCTTGTCAATATTTCATCAAGAACAAAATGGTTCAAATCTAAGTAAACTCTTTTCATAAATCCTATGGTCAGGTCAGATAAATGGTATAGTAGTAAGTAAATTTATTGATAATTAATTTTTTTTGAAGCTTAGCCTCCAATGGCGGATAAAGTAAGCAAAAATTACAAATAAAACAGAATAATGACGCATACTTTACTAGATATTCATATCTGAACTATCCTGTCAATGGCCCTTTTAGTAATTTTCTAATAACAGAATTATAAGCTGTTTCAAGAAGTAGAGAGAGAAAGTAGAGTGAGAATGGAATTCCCCACAGAAAAAAGTAGTGGAAAAAAAGTTCTTTTTGTACCGCATGCCATGATGGTGGCGATGATGATGATGATGCTTATAATCAATCTTTCACTACAGCCAATTTCCTTCTCTCTCTCTCTCTCTCTCTCTCTCTCTCTCCAAAAAGTATGATATGGGCAGGATAAATTTTCGTGTTCTGATGCTCTCTCTGTAATGGAAATCAATTACAGTGACAGCCAATGAAAGGAAATTCCATTGAGAGAGGCGAATGGCAATGGAGAAGAAGTGTGGGTGTTGGGCTATTTTAAGACGCAGTGTTAGTGGCGCCTGTAAATCTTCTGATTCCAGAAATTCTGCAAATTCAATACCTAAAAGTAGTCTTGTTTATGATGCAGGTATATTGATTGCTAATTGCTCATTCACCTTTTATTGATTAATTCTTTTTTTTTTTTTTTTTTACTGTCTATCTGTGAATTTCTGAGTCCTGTAGTTAGCTTAAGATCTTGTCTTCCTCAGGAATTGTGTTCTTGGATCTCCTATACCACCACCAAATTAATTAAATATATTATGAGAAAAAGGAACGAATTCATTACCATTTTGGTGTTGGAGCCTATTATACTGTTCATTTGTGCTCTCAACTGGGGATCGATCTCTGCAGCGAATTTTTCTATTATAAGGGTATATTGGGCGTTGATGTCTTTGTATTAGGTTGCTCTAGATTCCTACACTATATAAAGGAGTCTTGAGGGGACTGTCTTTTGTGTAGTTTGAGAGGTGAAAGACAGAGTGGCGTAAGATCTCCATTGTAAAGTTCTTCTCCTTTTTAGTGCGGCGGTGAGTTGACGTAGCTCTCACTATAAATTTTGATGTTTATGTGTGTGCATTGATTGATGCTGGTTTGAGATTAGGCTCAATCCATAACATTTGTTTCTGTTGATGCAGTTACAGAGACACGATACCTTAATGCCAGCAACAGGGAAATGTGTGCTCCGGATGAAGCACGAAACTCATCTGATGATGCCAAATCTGATCCATTACCAGCTGAAAAAGAAGCACCCCGCCAACTGCTGCAATTTACTTTCCAGGAGCTAAAAGCAGCAACTGGAAGTTTTAGACCGGATAGCATTCTTGGCGAGGGTGGATTCGGATATGTATTCAAAGGATGGATCGAGGAGAATGGTACAGCACCCGCAAAACCTGGGTCAGGGACTACAGTTGCAGTCAAGAGTTTGAAGCCAGATGGTGTTCAAGGCCATAGAGAATGGGTGGTTAGTAGATTATGTGTTCGTGGTTAGTAGAAGAATGTTGAACTGAAGATTGGAGGTCATAAATGGCATATCCTACAACTAATCTATTTCCCCAATGCAGGCTGAAGTCGACTTTCTTGGACAGCTTCATCACCCTAATCTGGTTAAGCTAATTGGATATTGCATTGAAGATGACCAAAGGCTACTTGTTTACGAATTTATGACCCGTGGAAGCCTTGAAAATCATCTTTTCAGAAGTGAGTGAAAACACATATACTATTGCTTTGAAAATCATGTTTCTAGCAGGGGCCTTTACTTTCTTTTCCTCATCTCAGAGAATATATCCCGTGCAGAAATTATACTGCAAAGAATTTTAACTGAATGATTTACGAGGAGGGTTTTTTATTCGGACATAGTACTCCAAGGTGACAATTTTTCTAAGTCTGAAACAATCCTTGGATAACGCCAAAAGCAGAATTAAAGTACTAGGTACTGAATTCATAGTTTAGTCGGATGACTTGAGTTACTTGGCCGATCTTAACTTATTGACTTACCCAAGCCTAAAATTTGAAGCAGTGAACTACAGTACATTAATGATCGAACAAGTACACATAAGAATCTCCACTCATGATAAGTGATAATTATAGGTACATTATACATTATAGCTCCACTCATATTAATTTGATGGTTTAGAAGTAATATATCCAGTAGTCTTGAAATGCTTAGTTTACTGTTGCGATTTGTTTAATGAACAAGTACTGATGTTGTTAAAAATATGGAAGGGACCATACCTCTTCCATGGTCCAACAGGATAAAAATTGCGCTTGGAGCGGCCAAAGGCTTAGCCTTTCTCCACGGAGGATCCAAACCTGTCATTTACAGAGATTTCAAGACATCAAACATTTTGCTTGATTCGGTATGTGATTGAAGAAAATGTCAAATCATATTGTTTAGTAAGTTATATTGCTTAACATAATCCATTCAATTTTCAGGAATACAATGCAAAGCTTTCAGATTTCGGTCTGGCAAAAGCAGGTCCTCAAGGTGACAAAACACATGTTTCTACTCGAGTTGTTGGGACGTACGGCTATGCTGCTCCAGAATACGTAATGACAGGTATATGACCATTACTCTAGTCAATCTTAGAAATGTGGTATAAGCATTACTGATGTCATTATCTTTGAGGAAATTCCAAGCTCTAAACACGAAATTTATATTCACAGTGACATAATATTTAGGGAAATTTGCATCATTGGTCCCCAACCTATTGCCCTATTAGCAAGTTGGTCCTCAACCTTTAAAAATGAGCAAGTTGGTCCCCAACATTTTTATAAAGTTGCATAATCACTCCTCAGTAACTAAAACCGTCTAAATCTCTATTAAATCGTTATGTGAACTTCATGGAAACATGTCTCATAATTCTAAATTATTAACTTACCACTGAAGATCATTAACTCTTTTAGATTGAGAACTAGTTGTAAATCATTGGTTAACTTGTTTATATAGTTTTTATAATTACCACACAAAATTTAAAATCTGGCAGAAAATCACTACTTGGTTTTAACTTGTGTTTCTCTCAGGACACCTGACCTCAAAAAGTGATGTTTATAGCTTTGGTGTTGTGCTATTGGAAATATTAACCGGTAGGAGGTCTATGGACAAAAAACGCCCGAGTGGAGAACAAAATCTTGTCATGTGGGCTCGCCCATATTTATCAGACAAGCGAAAGGTGTATCAACTAGTCGATCCACGCCTGGAATTGAATTACTCGATCAAAGGGGTACAGAAGATTGCTCAGCTAGCTTACAATTGCCTAACCAGGGATCCTAAATCCCGTCCTTCTATGGATGAAGTTGTAAAGGTTCTAACACCACTCCAAGAACTCAATGATCTTGCTATACTATCATACCACTCTCGGTTTTCTCAAGCAGGAAGGCGCAAGAAGAAACCAGAGGGAATGCATCAACTAAATAGCAACCAATCAAAGAGTAGAAGAGATTCTCCATTAATATCCAGTAAACAGCAATATAAATAAAGTTGGAAGTTCCTCTGCCTAACCTTGCCCAACTTAAAATATTCGATGGATGTCGACTCTATAGATTTGTATTTCATTAATATAATAGTAGTAGCTGTTTATGTGTTAGTTTTCTGAGTGTTTGAAGTCTGGAATGCGAGTACCATATAATATGGAAGTTTATTTTCTGTCTCTTTGGATGCTCATAATTAGCAGTGAGATCTAACCATTAATGTGAAACATTTCGTGGATTGCCTGTTTCATGGCCGGAAAATATTACCGCAATCAGAATGCTTGTTTTCTGATATTGTAGATTTGAGTGTCATGTAAATTTTTCCAGAATGAATTTAATATGTATATTTCATTTGGGACAAAAGATTCTTTATTTTCATGAAATTTCACTCGAGTTTTGTCCGAACAATGTCAAGAGAACTTTGGTGCTTAAAGCATTTAGAGAATGCTGATATGTTTTGTGTACAAAACATTCCTTTATATCCTTCAAGAGTGCTGGTTTTGATACTTTGTCATTCCTAGGTTACTATGAGTAGATACTAATTGATTAAAAATGTTGGTCGTCTACATAAATCTCTTTTTGTATCCTCCATTTGATTATCTACTCGAAGATTTAAAGCAACTACATTCTATGCAACTATAACAACTATGTAATATTTAGTGTACTTATTTCTCTTGTGATATGTTCTATTGAGGTTGTGTTGTTGTTATGAACTAAAGCCTCTTTAAATCTATGTAAAATATGTTTCAACTATACGAATAATCTTTTCGTTAATTTATCCTCAATTTGCTCTCGTCTGACAAGTTAAATATGTATAGTGATGATGATATAATTAATGACAGATGATATATGTTATTTACCTATGGTGGCATGTCTTGGCACACCCGCCTCAACGATTCGCCCGCCTCGTTGGTCTCATGAGCATGCTTCTGATAGATAGACTGCAATAACCCAATTGCCATCAAGTTAGCCAGACAGGTGACTCATGGAATGACAGTTACCACCAGTTATCGGAAAGACGAAACATCTCTCATGAACTCCTAATAATGAGGAAGATGAAGGAACACTCGTTATCAAATAAGAGAGATGAAGGGACACCCGTCATCAATAACTGCAGGCCATCCCTATAAATAGAGTCCAACCCCAAGTAAAAACAGAACACAACTCTTATACACTCCATATTTCTATTCAGCATAAATATTTTAATCATATACTGATTATCACACCGGAGTAGACATGGAAAAAAAATCTCCGCCACTTTTTACAAGTCTCCACTACTGTCGCCGCCGTACTTGGAGGAGAATAAAAATATTTATCATCATTTAGCGTCGTCTGTGGGAAACGCACAATAAGTTATGGCTCAAACTAGAAGAGTTACGAATGTAACCGCTCCACCTGTCCCCATCGGGGATGTAGACACCGAGTCTAACGCCGCCACTAATCATCCACAAAAAGAATTTGCCTCTGTCGCTCAACTTTCCGCACTGCAAGCTCAGGTAGCGGCCTTAACGGCTCTACTCCAAGATCGGAACGCTGTAGTTTCTCAGCTACCACAGGGTCCTAACCTTCTGCTAGTAGGATCTTTACTACCAGGGGCTCCGCCCCAGGGTCCTAGCCCTCCACCGATAGGGCCCTCACCGCCAATGGCTCCTCCCCAGACTCCTAACTTTTCGGGAATAGAAACAACGCTAACGACAGCTCCACCGCTGGCTCCAGTTTCTTTGGCTCTACCTTCCGCACCCCATTTCCATTCATTGACATCTGGTCCAAATCCATATTGGAGGCAACGGTCATGGATGTCCACACCTACGCTGGTTGAGACACCAGAGTTATGTTTGGAATAGCGATTAGAAGAAATGATGGGTCACAAAATAGCTGAGGCTATGTCTAACAAAAGTAGTAGGCAACAATTTACGGTGTTGGAAGAAGATCCTTTTTTCTTAGAAGTGATGGCAGGCCCTTTTCACGAGACTTCAAACAGCCAAAGATGGAGAAGTAGGATAGATCCTCTGATCCTGTCGATCACCTCAGGGCTTTTGTTGACTTGATGAGGTTGCAAGCCACCCCTGATGCGATTATGTGCACGGCTTTTCCGCCAACACTTAGGCGGGAGGCCAGGAACTAGGTAGCCACCCTTTCGTCAAAATTGATCTGTACATTTAACAATTTTTCCAAGTGTTTTGCTACACACTTTGCCAGCAACAAACATGTTAAGAAAACTACTATCACTCTGATGCAATTGACACAAGACAAAGACGAACTGCTGAAAGATTTTATTGCCCGATTCAATAGAGCCACACTGAGAATCAAATATCTGCAGATGTCTGCTGTAGTCACTGTCATGATGAGTGGAACTCGAAGTCCTCCTTTCAAAATGTCATTCTCTAAAAACCCGCTGGATACTATGCATGAGTTATTCAAGGGAGGGGATAAGTATGTGGACGCTGAAGAAGCATATCTCATTACCAAAAGTATGAGAGATCGAAATGAACCTGAGTCTAACAAAAGGAAGACTCGGGACGAGCCCAAACCTCGAAATAATAGAGGCAAGCTCATCCAAGACGAGATGAGGCGACCTCGCCTCAAGCCAAGGAGAGCCAACCAGGCAAGCTAGTCAAGCCACGGTTTAAAAAAAAAATTAGGCGAGCTCACCCAATTCGAGGCGAGATGAGGTGATGCTCACCCACCTCGAAAAAATCTTAGGCGAGCTTACCCAATGCAAGGTCCAAAAAAACCCAATGCAAGCTACCTAAAAACTTTAGGCGAGCTCACCCAATCCGAGGCGAGCTCGCCCAATGCAAGGTAAAAAAAAGCCTAGGTGAGCTCACCCTATCCGAGGCGAGGTGAGCTCACCCAAAGCAAAACGAACTCGCCCAATTCAAGGCGAGCTCACCCAAGGTCAATAAAAAAAAAATTAAAGATGAGCAAGTGCGTTAGATTACTTTTACCTCTGATTAACGATAGTCTATGAAAAATAGAGAGACTTATAAAGCCTTAAACAAGGTTAGCTGCTAATATCTGAAAAACAAAAATAAGGCGATGAGCCTATGTTTAAAAATCAAGGCGATAGTCATTATTTAAAAATCAATGTGATAGCCACCATTGAAAAATAAGGCGATGAGTCTATATTTAAAAATCAAGGAGATAGCTACTATTTAAAAATCAAGGTGATAGCCACAATTGAAAAATAAGGTGATGAGCCTATATTTAAAAATCAAGGCGATAGCCACTATTTAAAAATCAAAGTGATAGCCACCATTAAAAAACAAGGCGATGAGCCTTTGTTTAAAAATCAAGGCGATGAACCTCTGTCTCAAAAACAAGAGAATGAGCCTATGTTTAAAATTCAAGGCAATGAGCCTCTATTTGAAAAACAAGGTGATGAGCCTCTGTCTGAAAATCAAGGTGATGAGCCTATGTTCAAAAATCAAAGCGATGAGTCTTTGTCTAAAAAACAAGGCCAATGAGCCTCTATCCGAAAATCAAGGCGATGAATCTCTGTCTTAAAAAATTAGAAAGAAGCATGTGTGGTGGATTATTTCTACTTCCCATTGACGACAGCCTATGAAAAGTAGAGGAGCTTATGATGATATAATTAATGACAGTTGCTATATATTATTTACCTATGGTGGCACGTTTTGGCACGCCCGCCTCAACAATTCACCCGCCTCACCAGCTCGTCCGTCTCGTTGGTCTCATGAGCATGCTTCTGATAGATAGACTGTAATAATCCAACTGTCATCAGGTTAGCCAGACATGTGACCCATGGAATGACAGTTACCACAAGTTATTAGGAAGACGAAACATCTCTTATTAACTCCTAATAATGAGAGAGATTGAGGGATACCTGTTATCAAATGAGGGAGATGAAGGGACACCCATCATCAATAACTGCAAGTCATCCCTATAAATAGAGGCCAACCCCCCAGGTAAAAACAAAACACAACTCTTATACACTCCATATTGCTATTCAGCACAAATATTTTAATCATATACTGATTATCACAGCAGAGTAGACACGGAAGGAAAAAAGCTCCGCCACCTTTTGCAAGTCTCCATTACTATCGCTGTCGTGCTCGGAGGAGGAGAAAAATATTTATCATCAAGTGACAATTTTCTTTTTCTTTTTGTAATACACACTTTTATTAGTTAGGGACTAGAGTTGCTTTTTCTTCCACACACATTTTTATTGTTTATCCTCTTCATTCGTCTCTCACTATAATTCTCATACCTGAAGTTTGTTGGTGTGCACATGGTCATTCCTTTTCTTTTAGATAGTTGCCTTACGTCTATAGCTGAGATTCTTTAGTCTAGAATCTTCCTTTATCTTTTCTATTTATAGATCATGTAATTCACTACTTTGTATTGTGATTGAAACTTACAAATTGATTATTGGAAATTCTTTTTATTCAACTTGGTATCGAGACTTTATTGCTAATGGCAGATCTCACTAACAACAGCAACACTCAACCTCCCACCTTAGGCTCAAACAGCACGGTGCTTCCATTGATGGGAGGTAACCATTTCACATCCTTTGATGTAAATCTTTCACAATCTTCCTCTGTCAAGCTTGACAAGGAAAATTACCTTTTATGGAGGAACATGATTCTTCCTATCATCAGAGGTCACAATCTCGAGGGCTACTTTCTGGAAACAAAGTTGTGTCCACCAGAAACTATAGCCACTCAGATCACCAGTGAAGTAGGAGCTGCAGCCACAGTTGAACTAAGTCCAAATCCCAAGTTCAACAAGTGGAAATCAATTGATAACCTACTAATGGGATGGCTATTTTCAACTATGAGTCCTAATATAGCTATGAGGGTAATGGGCTTTGATGACTCGCACAAACTCTCGGAAGCTATCAAGGAGACTTATGGGATTCAAAATAAGTCTAGAATTACTTTTCTCACTACAGAATTACAAAATTCAAGGAAAGGGGATCTGAGTATTGATCAATACCTTAGTAAGGTGAAAATCTGTGCATATAATCTTGAGGTTGCTGGGAAACCTATACTACTTGCAGACCTGGTCAATCAAGTTCTAGCCGGGTTAGATGAGGATTACACACCTATTGTGGTACAAATCAATAGCAGGGAGACTATCTCCTGGGGAGAACTTCAATCCACCTTGATGACTTACGAGAGTAGATTGGAACACATCAGAAATGTGAGGAATGAGATATGAAATATTAATCTCAATCAATCCTCAGTCAATTTTACTAAAAATCTAGAGGAAACTCCTATCAAGGAAGAGGATATAATGGTGTGTTTGATTTTGATTAAAATCAGGTTTTTTGATAAAAGTTGTTGAAATGTGTGGTTAAAAAGTTGTGGGATCATGAAATGTGTGGTTAAAATTAATTGTTGACTTTGACTTTAACTTTTTAGCAAAATTAATAGTGAAAACAAACAGAGCCTAAATCTAACTATTCTATTAGTTACTCTGGTAGAAATCAAAACTCAGGTAACCATAGAGGTAGAAGAAGAGGAGGCACAAATAGAGAAAATAGAATCAACTACAATGAAAGGCCTATCTATCGCCAAGTTTGTGGAAAACCAGGGCATAAGGCTAATGTGTGCAACTATAGGTATGATGAGAACTATAGGGCACATCACCACATCAAAATTACATTTATTAGTACAACAACAATCCATCCACAACAACTTTCATTGCTACTTCAGATACTGTGAGTGATCCTACCTGGCAAGCTGACGCAGGAGCTAGCAATCATGTGACTGCAGACATCGACAATTTGAATTCAGTAGGTTAGTATTCAGTAAGAAGAAGATTATGGTAGGAAATGGAGATAAGTTGAATATATCGTGTATTGGTAATTCTAAAATTCCCACTCTAACTCACAAACCACTGGTATTGAATAAACTATTACATGTACCTGAAATCAGGAAAAATCTTGCGAGTGTATCTCAATTGACTGCTGACAACTGTGTTTTTATGAATTTCATCCTGACTATTGTTGTGTTAAGGATCAATCAACAAGGAAGGTAATGCTGGAAGGAAAACTGCTTGTATCAACTGGATCCTCCAAAGGTCATTAATCAACTCTCAGTCCAGAGTCAAGAGTCAAGCAATAATTCATTTGGTCTTACTTCTTCAGTTGTCTCTAGTAAAGTTAAAAGTCATAGTCAAGAGTCTGCTAGTTCCTTAGGTGATGTATGGTACAAGAGAGTTGGACATCCATTTGTTCAAGTGATGTTCCAAGTTCTCAAATCCTGTAATTAGAAACTGAGCATCAATGAATCAAAATCGTTTTGTGAAGCATGCCAATTTGGAAAGTCACATTCTTTGCCTTTTAATAAATCCAAATCTCTGTCACAAGTACCTCTTGAGTTAGTATATACAGATGTGTGGGGTCCTTCACCTATACCTTCAACAAGTGGTTTTAGGTATTATATTGCTTTTGTTGATGATTTCAGTATATTTACATGGATATACCCAATGAAATACAAATCTGAGGCCTTAAATATGTTTGTTCAATACAAGAATCTATTTGAAAACAAATTGGAAAGGAAGATTAAAACCTTACAATCGGATTGGGGAGGAGAATACAGAAATTTCACATCCTTAACCTCATAATCTGGAATAGCATTTAGACACTCATGCCCATATATCTCTGTCCAGAATGGTAGAGTGGAGAGAAAACACAGACACATTACTGAAATGGGATTGAATTTACTTGCTCAAGACAAAATGCCATTAAGATTTTGGTGGGAATCATTCCAAACAGCAACTTACTTGATAAATAAAATACCTACACCTGTTCTTAACCTAAAATCACCTTTCTCTGTCCTCTATAAAAGTGATGTTGACTACAATTTCATCAAAACCTTTAGCTGTGCATGTTACCCTTGCTTGAGACCTTATCAAAATCACAAATTCAGTTTTCACTATACTAAATGTGTATTCCTTGGATATAGTTCATCTCATTAGGGTTATAAATGTCTAAATTCATCTAGAAGAATCTACATATTAAGACATGTTGTATTCAATGATTCTGAGTTCCTTTTTGTTTCAGGTTTTCTAGATAACTCCAGGTCAAGTCCTCTAGAGTTTAGGGTCACTTTGCCAAAATGTCATCTTCCTTATCAGCTTTATAAAGGTAATTCTGCTCCTATTCCAGTTGATACAACTCAATCTAATGCTGATCAACCAGCGGACCTTGAGCAACCTGTACCAAATATTTTTGATTAGCATGACTTTGAGATAAGAAATATGAGTACTAATTCAAAAAACTCTACATATGGACTAGTTGAAAAGATACAGACAGATTGTCCTAACCATGATACTAATGAAGAATCAGCTGACAGAATTGATCAGGAGAAGAATCAGCTTACCAGTGATCTCAGATGCATGTACAAAACTGAACACCCTATGATAACTAGAGCTAAGGCAAGAGTCTTCAAACTAAAATCCTTTGTTAGCAAGTCAATTGAATTTGATCTAAGGAATGAAGAACCTAGAAGTGTTACAGAGGCCATGCAAAGTGATTGTTGGAGAAAAGCTATGAATGAAGAGTACACAACACTGATGTAGAACAGAACCTAGATATTAGTACCACCATGTGAAACGTACAACATAGTTGGTAACATATGGATTTTCAAACTTAAAAAAAATCAAGATGGTTCAGTACAAAGGCATAAAGCAAGATTGGTTGCCAAAGGTTTTCATCAAACACCAGGGGTTGACTTCTTTGAAACCTTCAGTCTTGTTATTAAGCCATCAACATTGAAAATTATCTTCACATTTGCAGTCTCCAAAGATTGGGTTATCAGACAGGTAGACATAAATAATGCCTTTTTAAATGGTGAACTAGAAGAAGTTGTTTACATGTAAGTTGAAGAAAGCTATGTATGGCCTTAAGTAGGCACCAAGAGCATGGTATGACAAGTTGAAAATCACTCTCTTAGGTTGGGGTTTCAAACAGTCAAAAGTAGATAATTCTCTCTTCTTCTACAAAACAGATAAGTGTATCATCTTTTCCCTTATCTACGTGGATGATATAGTAATCACAAGAAATGATAGTAAATTGCTTCAAAAATTCATAATTGAACTTGAGCAAAGGCATTAAAAGACATGGGAGACTTACATAATTTTCTGGGAATTGAAGTAACAAGACATGAATCAGGATTGCATATTTCTCAAAAAAGATACACAGCTGAACTACTTAGGAAATTTGATTTTCAGTGTCTCAAGCCCTGTCTTACTCCAAGTGTTATTGGAAAATCATTATCAAAGGATGAAGGAAAAGTGAGCAAGGATAGTTCAGTCTAAAGAAGTGTAGTAGGATGTCTACAATACCTCTCACATACAAGACCTAATCTAGCATTTGCAGTTAACAAGCTAAGTTAATTCCTACAATCTTCTACTTCAACACACTGGCAAGCATTGAAAAGAGTTTTCAGATACTTGAAAGGGACTATGAATGAGGGATTTTGGATCAAAACAAGTGAAAGACTTAATCTGAATGGCTACTCAAATGCAGACTGGGCTTCCTGCCTTGATGATAAAGGTCCACAGCTGCTTATTGTATCTACCTTGGTGACAATTTGGTGGCATGGTGCTATAAGAAACAACATGTAGTTGCCTGGTCTAGCTCGGAATCTGAATATAGAGCTTTGGCTCTAGCAGCTGCAGAACTAACATGTATCCAGTCATTGTTCGAAGAACTTGATCTTCCACAACATTTAACTCCTGTGCTATGGTGTGATAATATGAGTGCAAATTCCTTAGCTTCCAATCCACTATATCATGCAAGAACCAAACGCATAGAGCTTGATGTTCACTTCATCAGAGACAAGGTCTTATCCAAAGAACTGGAAGTGAGATATGTCCCTACAACAAATCAGATTGCTGACTTGATAACCAAAGGTTTAACACATTCTAGGTTCCATTTGCTGAAAACCAAGCTGGGTGTAACTGAGATACCCTTTAGCTTGAAAGGGGGAGTTAAATATGTATAGTGACAATTTTCTTTTCCTTTTTGTAATATACACTTTTATTAGTTAGGGAATAGAGTTTTTTTTTCTTCCATACACGTTTTTAGTATTCATCTTCTTCCTTCCTCTCTCACTGTAATTCTCATACCCGAAGTTTGTTGGTGCGCACATGGTCATTCCTTTTCTTTTAGATAGTAGCCTTACACGTGTATAGCTGAGATTCTTTAGTCTAGAATCTTCCTTTATCTTTTCCATTTATAGATCATGTAATTCACTACTCTGTATTGTGATTGAAACTCACGAATTGATTATTGAAAATTATTTTTATTCAACGACATGGCCTTTCCGGCCTTGTCCATGTGGTGTCTAACGGATAGGCCATTCATGTTACTATCATAATCATCATCTACGTAGAAGTTTGGCTACTCATGCCTAATAGCTTGACCAATTTTAAATAATAGGGTAATTAGCACATTTCATCCATATCATTTGCTCTCATTGTGTAAAGCGTTTCTATCGTTTGAATTTTGACATTTGGATTCCTAAATAAACATTTTTTTTGTGGAAAAGGTCTATGTCGTCCATATGTGTTAACATTTAACGTTAAAATTATCAAAAGGGTTAATTAGCACAAATAAATCTAAACGATAGGAAAAATTTGTGTAAAAAAGAGAAAATGATAGGGACATTTTGCACACACAAACGTTTAAAACCAGATTTTGGGTCTTCTTCTTCCACAACTATAAAATTCTACACAAACAGTTAAAATCACATATTATAATATTACACTGGATGTGTCAAGTTGTTGTAATATCTATGAGTTTTCTTTACTATGTTTAAAGGTATTATTACAAGAGGAATGATTTAAACATTTGTGTGCATAAAATATTTCTATCGTTTGCTTTTTTTGCGCAAATCATCTATATCGTTTAGATTTTTTGTACTAATTAACTATTTTGATAATTTTAACGGCAACGATTAAAGGATATGGACGGCAGGGACCTTTTCTGCAAAGAAATATTTATTTAGGGGTCCAGATACCAAAATCCTAACATTCTCGTGTTAAGATGACGGTTTAAAATACAAGACGGCATGCAATAAACATGCACATAACACATTTTTCATGATTTTCTTATAGAAGAAAACCCATCATAAATATCTCGTGAATAAAGAAATATCAAAGAAATATTTTCTATAACAAATGATGTTGTATCTACTTTTGCCACAACAAACCCTTTGTCTCTTATGGTACTTTACTGTATGTGGGCAACATTCGAGTGAAAAAGGATGTCTTGTGGCACTGCATATTAAACATTACAATATATAACTGAAAAATAAAGAGTATATCAATATAAATTTCTTTAAAAATTGGACAATTGCACCAAGAGGAATGATCTACTCCCCATGGTGAGGAGTAGATATAAAGGCCACCGGACACGAGTTTCGTGTCCGGTGGCCTTTATATCTACTCCCCACCATGGAGAATAGATCATTTCTTGTTGCACCAATATGAAAACACCAATAAAACACAATTGCTGTAAATGTATCCAAACCTCCTATGCATTCGGGAAAACTACTAATAAAATAAAATATGTATTAGATATTTTAAATTTAAACAAAAAATAAAGAAAATGACATAATTTTCCATAAAATATTAATTATGAGTTACTTACTACTATTTTCATAGCTGACTCAACCTTTATACAAATGAGGTCGTCGTCTAAAACTCACTAAGACTCCAAATTTCAGGAAATTTATTTCTAATTAGTTTAACCATCAAGTCAAATTTTTTCCTTATTGATAATTAGAAACACTTAAACATGCTTATACATTTTTCTAATTACCCAAGACCTAGCTTTTGTATTCCTTTATCGTCTTTATACCCACCTCCCTATATTTTGTCGATAAATTAGTAATACTATTGAAAGAAAAAGTCTAGGTAATAAAATAATCATTTAAGAATATAAATGAATTTTCTTGTCGAGGATAATTTGAAAAATAATTTATAATAAATTTAATGTATTGATATAACTTCATCCTTTAAATAAAATAGTAAAAGAGATACTACCTTCAAAAAATTATATTAGCGACTAAATATTAGATAAGAATATAATTCAAAATTTCTTATCCGACGTTAATATTATAACTAAAAAAGAGATATTGAGTTACCGACATAATATTTGGTCAAAAATAAAAAATAAATAAAGAATAAACTTGTGCATATAACACCAACAACTTCTTTATTAGCAATCAGTGACCGTAACACCGTCGATAATTTCGAAGACATCATCTATGATATTGCCGTTAGTAATCGCTGACGGAGGAATGCCGAATATAATCAATGATTTCAGTGTCGAAATTTTGTTAGTGACGCCAACAACTTCTCTATCAGCATGACAATGCCATAGACAATTGCTAATGGAGCTATATTTGTGATAACGGATAATATCGATAATTCTAGTCAAAATAACCAACAAATAATGATTTCCATTATATTACCCATAATAATACCATTGGCGATTATCGATAAAACTTTTGTCGTATTATTATTATTTTAAAAAAGGCCAGTCAAATTTTTGGTTAAATTGGTTGAACTGCCTTTTGACAATTTCACAAGCATTACAAACACCCTTGTCTGGTTAAGTCTCCATCATAAAGTAAAAATGTTTTTCAAAACACACTCGACATATAACATACTATCATTTTGATAGTTGCGTTTACAAAGTCTCGTTCATAACCCATTGACAAATAAAAAATGTCACTTGTTTTTGATAGATAAATTATTTTTTATTTATAACTACGAATAAAAAAGTGGTTACAACATACAAGTTAATCTTAAGTACATAAACACTTGCGTAGATTTAAGGTCTTAAATTAGTTTAGATTAATGAGCTAATTACCAGCCCAAGTCTAAATCTTTACACAAGAGGCAATTAAACACTTGATCTGCTTACAAAATGAAATAGTTTAATATGTGGTATAAGAGTAGACATATATGTCTTGCCTTCAAGTCTTACATTGTCACTTTGCAAGTCTTTGGTATCTTGGTTCAAAAGTTTAGTGCCTCGCCACTCCTCTACAGTTTGGCTCGCCATAAACAATTGCATCATGACCAGAGACAACATTCTTGAGCCTAGTAGTGTGAATGTCTTAGGCAATGAAAATCTTGAAACTGTCCACCACTTATTCTTTGAATGCCAATTCAGCCAAGGCCAACTACTGGCCAACTATCTAGAACTATAATCTTCCATATATAGACTCTGCATTTTAATAGAACAGAAGCCAAAATAAATTTATTTCCTCTCTAAGTTTTTTAAAATTTCACATAAAATGGTTTAACCATAGTTGCATCGGCGCAGAGGCGGATCTAGCACATGGCGAGACCCCGCGTCCGCCCTTATGGAATTTTGCGAAAAAATGGTGTTGGCTTCATCAATTTTTTTTTCCTGCATCACTGCGTGCATTCTGCGTGTAGTGTATGTATATGTTGTATATATAATATTTCTTGAGTTGAAGAAGAATGTGTGTGTGTGTGTGAGAGAGAGAGAGAGAGAGAGAGAATTTCTATTTTAAATTCAAAATTTCTTTTGTGGTCTTTGAACTTTTCGATCTTTGAACTTTGAGAAATTAAAAAAATAAGATAATTGCATGAATAAATCCTCAAGTAAAGAATTTATTATTTCTCTTTACTATGATAATTGCATAATTTGAAAAGAGGGGGTCAAAATTGAAGAATATAGAAAGTATTTATTAGAACTTTTGCTCTTTTTTTTTGTTGTCATATATTTGACTTTATTTTAAGTATTTTCTTATCGTTATTGTCTTATTTTAAATTATTTTTTATGTACATCTTTATCGCTCCCCACTGAACCATTATCCTAGGTCCGCCCCTGGTGTTGGCTATCGTGTATGACGTGTATTTTATCATGTTAATGAATGATTATCGTTTTGTTGGCAGGCATTTTCAGAGCTCAAAGAGGAAGAGAATGAGAGGCTTCATTCGAGGAAGGTAGGTTATTTAAACTATCAAATTTGTAGTTCTTGTTCGTTCCTATTTTGACTAAGACACTGTAACTGGTCATCAAACATGAATTATTACGGCTTGTATCGAATTATATTTCACTATTATATGATTTTTTTGTTGATTTATAAGTTACGTATTTATTAAAAATATTTTCACATTATTTTTTCACAAGCATCGTCCATTGACCGGGTCAAAGGTCATATTTGACCGTTGACTGACCAACGTCAACGTCATACTAGCTAAACTTCAACCCTAGATCCACCAATGCATCGGCGTATACAAGATCTTGAATTTAATATATTAACCCTACAAAGTGAACTTACGTATATCATATACAAAACTTCATAATTAAGCCTATATTATATAGCATAACTTATATATTAATTGAACCTAAAATGTCAAATCATTTGAGGCTAATTAAGTTTGTATTTATATATATATATATATATATATATATATACCTTGTTAAAAGTCTATTGCATTGTAAAATCTATCCAAACCAAAAGTACATATTGAGTTGAACACTTAAACCATTTTATTTCTTAAAAGAATTAGTATTAAATATGGTATTGAGGATATTATATTGATTTATGCTAGTATTTAACTTCTACGCGTCATCTAAAAGTTTAATTGTTAAAAAGAAAGAAAAATTTATTATTTATGACCTAAATACCCAATAGGTAGTATGAACACTACAATGGATAAAATTATAACTTCCTTTCATTTGTTAATGCTTCGGCCTAAAACTAGGGTGCCCTATTCCTTCCCCTTGCTCTCACCTTTGCCTCAGCTTCTTCCGATCCACCTTGATAATATTACCTATGCAATCATTGCTCAATCAATGACTGGCAAACGACAATGAATAACTAGGAGAATTGATGAATCGCGTGTGTTGGTCTTAGAAACAAAATCCCGGGCTTTCTCCTCTATGGGATTGTCCTTTCGAATCAAATGTCTAATGTTGTTTAGTCCAACTTGCCAAGGCCAATCTAGAGTAGACTTAATTTTTCTCTCTTATAGAGTTATACTTCAATAAATCCCTAACGAGAAAGAAAAATTTCATCTAAGTGTTAGAGAGCAGACTAAAGAAATAGTATAATGTGAGGGATCTTACAGTACACAAATGTGGCTGTCAGGTACCAAGAAAAGCACTTCCCCGAAATCTACAAGTATCAAACAAAAACACAATGAAATATCAAGTTAAAAAACCTGAAAATAATGTCACAAAGAGTAAGATTTGTACAAGCATGTAACATGTTGGTTCTGAAATAAATATGGGCTTTTTATCCTTATCGACTAATGGGAAAAGTACAACCTGTAAATTCAACGGGGTGCTCTGATTCCATCATATATATCTAAGCGATTATATGGAAATGACATGCAACTAATATAAAATAGGAAGAATATCAAAATTCAATTTGAAGATTAGTTTTAAGAGAGAATGGAAGGCACACTGCAATTGGAACCATGATAGAAAGTGATATTGGCGCGGCTCAATCTGAGATCGTCGTTTACCATATATATTAGACCATTGTAAATCCGTCTTCGGATTGAACCTCACCAACATCGCTTTCTTTGGCAGCATCGACCACATCTCTCAAACTATATAGTACTTGTGAATTTTTGACATTTCAGCCAATAAGTTTTGAATATGTCTTCTTTTCAACTTGAATATATATAAAGGGCGATGCACATATATTGTATAAAGAATGCTAAAAAATATGGTCCCTCATTGCAACACAAAGACAATAGAAGAATCATTTTAAGGCATCTTATAAAGTGAGACATGAACTTGGGTGGATCAGTAAGAAATGTAGTTGAAACTTATGTTGGTGGTTGGGGGTGGCAATTTTGATGTGGGATCATGAAAAATCATGGTTTTAATTCCGCGAATCGAGTAAAATCAAGGCCCTTTTTGTGTGCAATTATTTCTAAAAATTGGAAAAGAAAAAAAATGAAACTTGAAAAAAAGAATACTAATTTTTAGGCATTCAGTCCTATTCATAAATCAATTATGTAAATAATCCTTTTAAAGGTTAAAACAAAGTGAAAAACTAAAACCATTTACAGTCACAAAAAGGGGGGAACATAAAAAATGCATTAAAATGATGATCAAGGGCCTCCATATTGAATGCTCTAGGTCGAATATATAGCTAGAAGCAACAAAGTTACAAGAAGAAAGAAAGAAAGAAAAAAGAATACGATCAAGTGCTTTCTGGGTCGTCTAAAACTTTTATGATTGGAATTTATCTCTAAATATAGAACGGGGTTCACCATCACAAGGAGATATATACATACAAGTACAAGTACAAATAGATGTATAGTTGAGAGGAAATGGAGTTGAGAGGAAGAAGAATGTATAGAGGTAGGGTTAACCTCGGGATGAGATGGAGAAGAAGGTGAGGAGAATGATGTGAAAGGGACTTTTAGGGTTCTCATGCTTAGTTTCTACTCAATATACTAATTAAAAATCAAACACTCCTTCCTTGTCTTGCGCATGCAATTGAAATATTCTCTACCAAAATACCCTAACAAATCCCCTTTTTCTTGTACCTGTCTTTCATTATTTTTTTTTTTATTTCTTAATATCATGCTTGTATTTGATTAATGACCCAATCAGGGAATGAAATTGTTATATTGGCTTTTTTGTATGGCTCACGTTCATTAAACAAGTTATTATACTTAGTAATTGATTCACCGAGACGTAATTTCATTTTAAGTAACAGATTCTAGCCAAATGAATTTGCTTTGTGAATATACACACATTACGTGTTCTACTATTCATTATTTATAATAAATTTCCTCTCATTTCTTTCTAATGTACGTATATGATTGTTTCATCTACTATACAAGCAGATTAGATTTATTTTTTAATTAAAGATTGATACATGTAATTTGAACCTACCATGTTCATCCTCATTTAAAAGTTCAATCTATTGAAGATGTGACACAATCATTTTAATTAAATTTTGTCATTAACAATATTACTAACCTAAGATCACATTGATGGTGTTCAAGTCGGTTGGGTCCAAAAAATAAATTTGAATGAGGAAAACTTAAAACAATAGTAAGCAAATTGTTCGAGTCTCCTTGCAACCAACTTACCTCGACTTGATTTGACTCGAGTGATTCAAGACCACAAATAGAGATAGAGACATACTATGTAATATCAAACATCAATAAAGTATAGAGCCATTGAATTAAGGAATCCATACGTGAAAACAAACGAAAGAGTCAAGTCAGGTGAGAGAGAGAGAGAGAGAGTGAGTTGGAAACACGAGTGCAGAATGTCAGCGGAGGATTGTCTATAAAGAAGGTTCCATTGGTGTACGTACAAAAGTTTCATCTTTTACCTTTCTAAAAACATGCACTTTCTCCAATATTTAATTTAAAAAATTTGTTTATCTTATTTCTAACATTTTGATTTGGTACAACATACAAATATTCTTAATTCAAATTTCGTTGTCACATATTTACAAAAAGATTTATATATCGAGCTTGTGAAGTACAAAAAATTTGAATAGCCCAGCAGTCAATGAAATTTTAACGTTGTCTACAACCAGTCATTCTAGATCGTTTAAAAAATTAACGTTTATGTTTGTCACGTTATCAAAATCGTTAATTTTCAAACGGAAATAGACAATATAACAGATGAGAAATAATGTTAAAAATAAAGTGAACATTGAGATTTGTAACCCAATTTTTAAACGATTTAATTAAACATAATTTTGTGTTATTGTATAGAAAGATTGAATGGGGCGGGGACATCGGCGTCAAAGGAGGGGGTGCCTTGAAGGTGCAATGGGGGACAATAACCTTGGGGTTGCTACCCCTTTTTCTTTAATCTTTAGTGATATTTTTGAAGACCCAAATTAAAAGGGCCCTTTAATTTTGAAGAGTCACACTCCACCCTTGCCCTTATGTCTCCATTAAACTATATATACTAATGATTTGAGGAGACCAGTCCGCGTGCAACCAGATTCTCACTCCCACCTGATTTTTCTTCTTTCATCATCAGATCCTAGGACTTTCTCTTTTTCTTTTCTCTCCGTGAAATTTTTCATATACTCTACAATAGTAATACTATTCATAGTCGTTCATTATCGATAGCTAGTCTATGTGCCATTAATCAATTAGTGTAATTATTTACTTCAATTGGAGTAATATTATTTATAGTCAGCATCTATGAATAATTATTCCAATTGAGTAATACCACATAAGCTATAGTGAGCGACTATGAACATTAGTACTCTTTAATTAGAAGTTGATATATGAAATTTTTATTGAATGGATGATAATAAAGACTAGTACATCATGCCTTTGTTTCTTAAGATTTCACGTTAACTATCCCATCTACAAAATTACATCGTATTCGTAATAATATTTAAATTTGTATGTTGCACGCCACGACTCGACTGACACACAGACCCAAATGGGCTGTAGGCCAATTCGAAATATGAATTAACCAGAATTCTTTTTTTCTTTAACTTAATAAAATTGGTTGGAAATTTTATTTATTTATTTATTTTTGAAATCACTAAAATCAATATTATTCAATCAAATTACTGCGGGAAGACAGTCATCCCAAACACAAGTACCAAAAGCTAACAAATTGCAAGAAGCAATATTTTGGGCAATATTGGGCTGTAGCCAGAGGCGGATCCATCACATGGCGAGACCCCACGTCCGCCCTAGCTGGAATTTTGTGAAAAAATGGTGAAGAAGGCTCGCTGAAAAGTCGATAAATGAAGCCGGAGAAGAAAAATGGCACTGTGTGTGCATTCTGTGTGTATATATTATGTATATGTATATATAAAAGGTTGAAACGTGTGCGTGAGAGAGAGAGAGAGAGAGAGAGAGAGAGAGAGAGAGATGTGTATGTATATGTATTATATATTTAAAACTTATTGGTTGAAAATGTGAGAGAGAGAGAGAGAGAATGTTTATTTTTTATTCAAAATCTCATTTGTGGTGCTCAATTTGATAAATTAAAAAATAAAGTAATTGCATGAATAAATGTTTAAGTAAGATTTTATTATTTTTTAATATAATAATTGCATAATTTAGGAAAGGAATGTTCATAATTCAAGAATATAGAAAGTATTTATTAGAACTTTTGCTCTTTTTTTTTTTTTTTTTTTTTATTTGTCATATATTTGACTTTATTTTAAGTTTTTTCTTACGTAGTATTGGAGGCGAAATCATAGTAGCATGCCACGTTAGTGCATAACATGTCAATTTCTAAGCGTTAATAGCATAGGCGGTGCAAATCTTAAACCTGCTCTAAGCCATCGAACTTCAATTTAAATTTCAAATTTAAATCGAGACGATCTCGAAAATATATTATAATAAAAATTACGAGTCCAGATGTGAAATTTATGCCCGCTTCTTTAAAAATCACGATTACAATCCATCGGCGTCCGGATAAGCCAAAGCTAGGTCCTCTACGCCATCGGTTTGTTAGCACGCAATTCTTTTTATTGAATCATTAGTCTACAATTCAAATTGGGGATATTCAAAGAAATAGAGAATGAGGCGATCTTGAAATGGTTTCGATATGCGACCTCGTAGAATGCAGGTTATCTAGTCTCACAAATTGAAATTGGAGTTGTACTAAACAATTTTAGCATTATTACGGCTTGTATCGAATTATATTTCACTATTATATGATTTTTTGTTGTTTGATAAGTTACGTATTTATTAAAAATATTTTTACATTATTTTTTTACAAGTATCGGCCAACGTCCGCCCTAGCTGAACTTCAACCCTAGATCCGCCCCTAGTTGTAGCCCTAGATGCTTCATTCCTAATCGTCTCTTTCTCTCTAGCTGTGTGCTTGAGGGTTCTTTTCTTCTGTGAAATTTCTGAGAGTACAGAGAGAATATGGAGAGGTTCTGTTTGTTCCTTTGCCAAAACTACCATAGCTAAACTTCTATGTGAGTTTGTGTTACGGGGTTAGGGTTTTCTGCGTGAGATTAAGGTTTCTATAATCTGAACCCTAAACAATATCTCTGATCTTGGAGTTCTTTTGGTTCGTAATATGTAAATATTGAAATCTTCTGATTACTTTGTGTATATGTTGTTGAGTTATTATTCCACGTTTAATTAATACTTAATGCTGCTTATTGTCTTACACACCACTTCAAGGAAGCCTTAGCTAAAGATACTCGTATACCGCTTTCCTGTGGTGGGATCCGACCGTTGGATCTATGAGAATGATTCAATGAGATTTGAATCCCTTTTTCCTGATGAAGTCTTGAAGAGCGATGATGACGATCTGAGTTGCGGTGGTTATGATTTTAGGATTGAAGCAATAAGTATAGCAATGAGAAGATCGTTTGAGAGAGAGTTTCGTTTGATAGGAAAATTGAAGACGTAGAGACACACAGACGTATATATTCTTTTTTTTTTATTCCCGTAGCAGAGAAACTCCCTACGGTCGTGATCATACAAATTTGTAATAACTTGCATAAAATTTGTTCTTGTCAATAACTTAAGCTTTCAAGTATATTGCTCAATATAATATCAAAACATATACAAAAGCACGCTTAAAAGAGAACGAGTTGTAATTAAGGTAAGTATAAATAATTAAATTATTCTCTAATAAATTAAAATTTTAAATGAAATTATTTAGCACATTATATGGAAGTACAATTCTAAAAGTGCAACCAATTGGAAGATCTCTAATATACGTGTGAGAGATGTCAAGATTGAGAAAGACCAATTGAACATTTTAGCACGTCTTTGTGACACACTAGGACAAAAACATAGAACTAATGGTTTCTTTAAAACATGTGTGGCAGTTAGCCAAATATTATGTGTCTATTGTCAACAATATTCCTAATAGCATAACATGATATATGTCAAAACTGAATAGATACTAAATAAAATTGTTTTTCCGGTCAATCCATGACCAATTCATTCCGTAATTACTGGCCAGGCGAAGCTAGTCTTGTTTTCAAAACACTGGTCCTCGTGTAGCAATTGTATGAACTGGACGATTTTCATAATACCAGTACCAAGTTATACAATTTAAACTTATGGGATTGTTGCATTTCAGGAGCGTCTTAGTGCTTGATATAAACTTTCATTTGTTCTACCCTTTTCGAGGTAGACCTGCAAACTAAAAAAAAAAATAGTTTAGTAGTTGTTAAATATTATTCCAAACAAAATTGGAACTTCACGCATCTTTACCAATATTTAGAAGTATAAGGCAACCTCTAAACTTTACCAATGTGAGCACCTTAGTACCCATATCTATAGGGTTATAATTTGTATGCACACCTTTTCAAGCTTTATCAAATTTTGAGAAACTACGGTGGTGTTCTATTTGTGTTTCACTTTTGTGTTTTTGTGTTGAGACTAGGACAAAAACATAGAACTAATGGTTTCTTTAACATTAGTGGGGCCATGTTTCATTTTCCATTAGACATGAAAACTTTTCCATTGTAAAAGCACATAAAGTCAGTTCCCTAAATGTTCTCCACTTATTTTGATTGCCAACAAGAATTGCCTTGTCCGGTTTATATTTACTCGTCTAAGGCTTAATGCATACAAATCTTTCAATCTTTTCATCTGAGGCTTAATGCATACAAATTTTTCATCAATGAATACCGAATCAAAATTGTCTAATAAAATACCATGTTAACGAACTCGACCCTTCACCAAGGCGATAGGATAGGACTTCAAGATAGTCAACAAAATGGAAAAGTTTTGAAGTAAAATTGAAGAAAATTTGTTTTATGGATGTTGGGCATGTTCCAAACATGTGTGGCAGTTAGCCAAATATTATGTGTCTATTGTCAACAATATTCATAATAGCATAACATGATATATGTCAAAACTAAATCGATACCCAATAAAATTGTTTTACCGGTCAATCCATGACCAATTCATTCCGTAATTACTACCAGGCCAGTCTTGTTTTCAAAACACTGGTCCTCGTGTAGCAATTGTATAAACTGGACGATTTTCATAATACCAGTACAATACAATTTACACTTGAGCTTTATCCCAGGACTACAAGTAAAAATGAATAGACAGTTTGTGCCCCTCGAAACTATGGGTTTGTTGCATTTCAGCAGCGTGTTAGTGCTTGATATAGACTTTCCTTTGTTCAACCCTTTTCGAGGTAGACCTGCAAACTCAAAAAAAAAAGCTTAGTAGTTATTAAATATGATTCCAAACAAAATTGGAACTTCACGTATCTTTATCAATATTTAGAAGTTCGAGGCAACCTCTAAACTTTACCAATGTGAACACCTTAGTACACATATCTATAAGGTTATAATTTGTAGGAATTTTAGCGCAAATGGTCCCTAACGTGTATGCACTTTAGTGCGGTTTTGGTCCCTAACCTTATTTTTTGCTAGGAGGTCCCTAACCTATGCATTTAGTTGCAAAATTGGTCCCTATGAAACGGAATCATCCAATTGTGCCGTTAGCCATTAATTTGTTTTGGGATTTTGGCGCAAATGGTCCCTAATGTTTATTTTTGGCATACATGTCCCTAATCTATATGTTTTAGTGCGAAATTAGTCCTTATGGGATGAAAAAGACAAATATGCCCTTAGTTAATTAGAAGAAATTGTATGTAAATTCCTAATCATTACAAAATGTGCAAATATGAAGAATATGTTGGATCTCTAATATTTGTAGTTAATAAATATATAACTCTATTAAATAAAAGTATTTGTATACCAAGTTTGTGACAAAGGTAATTTTTTTTATACAACAATAAAATAAAAGTTTAAATTTTAAATAATATAATTACTTAATAATAAAAATAATAATTTTATTTGACATGTTTATTACTAAAGTGTTAATTCCAAAAAAAAAAAAAAAAACTCATTAATTTTTTTTCAAATTTTGAGAAACTACGTTTTTCTTTTTTTCGTGTTTTTGAGTGTCTATTTTTTGATTTATGAGTTTTGTGTTTTGAGTGTCTATTTTCAGATTTATGAAAATGCATTCTTTTTGTCATTCTTGAAAACTGTTTCTCAAAATAAAAAATTGGAAAACACGTTTACTTTGAAATTTTGAGAATTATTTTGTATAATATTTTATTCAAACAATTATTGATTAAAAACTTGGAATTACATGGAATTAAAAACAATTAAAAACAATTATTGTTGGAATTAAAAACAATTAAAAACTTGGAATTAGTTGGAATTAAAAACAATTATGTTTGGAATTAAAAACAATTAAAAACTTGGAATTATTTGGAATTAAAAACAATTAAAAACTTGGAATTAAAAACAATTAAAAAAAAATTATTTTTTTAATTAAAAACAATTACAAACTTAAAAATTGAAAAAAAGGGCCGCATGATGGATTCGAACACCTGACCTCCAACTTCCAAAGCGCACATTCTGGCCGTTTTGGAAAGAAGCCACGCTTTTTGTAAAAATATGCGGAAAATGATTAAATCATCATTTTCCATGCCCAAAGATAAAATGTTAAAAAAAAAAAAAATATTCGAATCAAACGCTATCTTTTTAATCGAAAGTTTTGCGCTTTGGACCTCCTTCACTAAAACAGCGGAAACGGTTGGCCTTTTTGGGTGTTTTGAAAATTTGCTTTTTCAAAAATAAATAAATAAATGCGTTTTCACTATTTTCAAAAATAGAAAACGAAAAATAGGTTGAAAATACCAAAGAGAACACCCCCTACATCTCTAATAAAGTGCAAATCTAATATCAATATATTTTGTATGTTCATGAAAAAATAGAATTTTTACATAAATGAATTGTAGATTAACTATCGGACCACATAGTCATATTATTACTTTAAACAACTAGTCCACTAAGTAAATATTTAAACTACATAACTTTTTTAATAGCTTTAGTGTTAGCTATATACTCAGACTCATTAGTGGAGAGAGCAACAATATGTTAGAGTTGAGACTTTCAACTAACACAAGAATCACAAATAGTGAACATATAAGAAGAAGTGAACTCCATATTATCTCTATCTCCACCAATGTTTTAAAAACCAACATGGGCATCGACCCGAAAAAGTAAAAGGTTCAAGGGTCAAAGGGTCAAACCGGGGTTGACCCGGTGACTTTAAAAAATAAAAAAAAAAAAAATTAAAAAAATTAAAAATAAGTTTTTGAAAATCACAAAAATTGCTCAATTTGATTTTTTATTCTTTTAATCCATTTCGTGCAAAAAGTGAGATGAATTTGAATGTTAGTTACAATTAATTGTGGAAAGAAATAATTTTTAAAATCGGTAAAATCGAGAACGGTTCAACGTGGTCCTCAAAACCGGATAGGTGGATGGATTTTTAAATAGATAGTTTTTCTGTATAACCAACCCGGTTTTGGACCCAGTTCTTGATTTTACCGGTTGAACCGGCCGGGTCCAATTGGTTCTGATAAAATTGATCTCCACCATAATCAGCATTAGTAAAACCATTTAATTTCACATCCCCATAAACATAGTTATAAATTTACCCTGCATCATATGTACCTTTCAAATACCTAACAACACTTTAAAGCATCTTAATGTTTAGGACCGGGATCAGACTATACATACTTAATGTACTAACAGTAAAAGTCAAGTTTGGCCTAGTGCAAATCATCAAGTACATAATAGAGCCAATAACATTAGAGTAGGTAATTTTACTCATAAATTCTTTTTCCTCATCATTAGCAAGTGATTGTTGTTTAGATAAGACAAATTGGTTACAAAGAGGCATAGAAGTGGATTTGCAATTAATTATACCAAATTTCTTCAAAATTTTAAGCATATAAGGAGTTTGATGCATAAATAAGCATGAATTTGACATATCTCTATCAATTTCTATACCAATGATCCTTCTAGCATGTCCTAGGTCTTTCATGTCAAATTATTTACTTAATTCAACCTTTATCTTGTTTACCAATTTTATGTTAGGTCCAATCAATAACATGTCATCAACATAAGGTAACAAATACACACAATCATTATTTGTATTATGGTGCTGGTATACAAATAAAGATCAAATTCACTCCTCTTGAAACCAATAGAAAGAACATATGAATCAAACTTTTTATACCACTATCTTGAAGACTATTTCAAACTAGATAGAGATTTTTTAAGAAAACACACATGATCATATTTGTTTTTATCTTCAAAACTTTTAAGTTGATACATGAAAATATTTTCATTGAGGTCATCATGGAAAAAGCAGTTTTAACGTCAAGCTGTTCAAGTTCCTAGTCATCATGAGCAACAAAAGCAAGTATGACTAAAATAGTGGTATACTTAACAACATGCGAAAAAATTTCATTGAAATCTACCCTCTCCTTTTGTGTGTATCCCTTGGCTACTAACCTAGACTTGTATCTCACAGGCTCACTCTTAGTAGTTCTTTTACCTTATAAACCCATTTGCATCCCACTATGTATTTGTCCTTATGTTTAGGAACTAATTCCCAAGTTTGATTCTTAACAAGAGAACTCATCTCTTCTCTCATGGCACTAAACAATTCTTCAGACTTCTCACTCTTTATAGCCTCGTCATAGGTACTTGGCTCCTTATCTACTAGTTCTTGATAACTAGCATAGGCTATGGTAAAGTCGGATAGTCTTTGGGATTCCTAACATGGTCTTCTCTCTTTATCTCTGACCAATTGATAATCAGCCAAAAGTTTTGGTCAATAGTATTTTTCCTCTAACGCATCCTCATTTCCTCATCTATTGATTTTGTTGAGTGTCACTCTCGACCTCATTCGGGGGTGATGTGATGTGGGTATTCACTTTCTCCACCTTAATCGAAAGACTCTTCCCTTATAATTTATTGTTGTTTTTCACTCTATGCAAGACATCTCTGACTCATTAAAGGTGACATCCTAACTAATAATAATGTTCACACCATTTTGGCTCTTATCCCACGTACTATACCCTTAACTCCATCTTGGTGTCCTAAGAAAATACATTTCTTCGCTCTGGAGATCTAGATTTCTCTCACTCGATTAGAGAAATGAGCACAGTCAAAAGTCTTAAGCATGGAATAATCAACACATTTACTATACTATTTTTCATACGGTGTATCACCATTTAAAACAGTAGAATGAGTCATATTAGTCAGATAGCAAGAAGTTATAACACTTTCTCTCCAAAAAGATTTAGGCACACCAAAACTCAACATTATGCACCTAACCAAAAACTTGTCAGCGATTTTATGTCTTTAATAATATTCCGCAAGTGTACGGATCGCACTAGTAATAAAGTGGACTATGAGTCCAAGTATCGTACCCACAGAGATTTAGATAATTCAATTCAATTAAATTAACCTTAACCGAATCGAATAAACTTTAAATGTTTGTATAATTAAGAACTAATTAAAGTATAAATTAAAATTAATTAACTAATTATAATTCAAGTAAACAAAAGATTAAATTATAAAAGAATACTTTTAACTTTGAAAAAGAAAGGAAAAGAAATGTGTACTAGGATCCCGAATTCACTTATACCAAATCCCTTTAACCCAAACTATTGAATTTGATAACATGATTTAATTATGAAGACCAATATTCCTAATTTATTTAACAATCTCTCTCGAGTAGAATTAAACATATCCCTATATGTGACCTAAACTAATCTCTATGACGAATGCGAACATACAAGAATGTATTAGAATTTGTGAATACTTAAAGATCACGTAAAGCATAGCGGTATATCTCAATCCCCTATCGGACTCTACGATAATTGATACTATGTATAACCTATTTTCAATCTCTCGATGGTAAAATAAGCCACAAGAATCATACAACTATTGCACACATAATTGTAGATGAAGAGAAATCAATATCAATTATTCACAATTAAAAACGTGCTTATATATCAAAAACTAGGTTCAAAGAATTAAATGATCATGTTACAAGCTTCATCGTGATCCTAGCACTAAAAGAATTTAGCCTAACATACTAAGAAGAAGAAAATAAAAAAGAAACATAAAATATAGAAGCCATCACCCAAATATGAAGAAAATTTGAAAGAGAAGAAATCTTGATCTTGATCTTCGTTGAATTTGTGAAAGAGTAATTCTTGATCTTCGTTTATTGTTTATCTTCTTGTTTTTCTTCCCAAATCGGCTTTAATTCGGCGTTTGATCCATTGATTCAACTCTTCATTGTTACTCCAACACACCTTAAACTTATTAATTTTATCTTATTCCTCATCCTCCAATATTTAGTTCTTGATATTCACTTCAAAAACTCAACTTAGTCGTCGATTTCACCAAATCGTTGCTTTTCCGTCCATTCTTTTCTATTTGCTTATAAACGGGTCCAAAACTGAAATAAGAAGAATAATACACTAAACTAAGTATAAAATCAATAATATGACGAAATAAAAGCTTAGTTTAAATGCCTGAATAAGTGCACAAAATGCACTTATCAAACACTCAAGATAAACCTTTGTTCGTACTCGAACAAAAAAATAAAATTAAACTACAAATTTAAACTAAGCTAAGAGAATTACGAACAAATGAATTAATGTTAAATTTCTTACCATATGCCTCAAGTTCGAATATAAAGCAATACTTTTAGAAATATATTAAACAACACAACAATTAAATTTTTTACTTATCCGATGCTCGACCTTTTGTGAGTGTGTGAATAGCCAAATATTGAACTTACACCTATATTAGACCACGACCAATATTGTGTTGTTGATATTTTTATAATCCCGATCCCTTTGTAGTCATTTATTCTTTACACCTCTCATAAAATATCACACTTCTAATGATTTTCTCTCTAATCCTGAGGTGTTCTAGCGAATTTGGTTCCTACTAATCAACACAATATTTTTTTCAAATAAAGTGGTCGAAATTAGAAACTTGTATTCTTAGAACTAGGATGGTGAGTGATTTCTAAATTCTCATCTTCAGTCTCTTAGGTTCTAACCTAGAAATCCTTACCGAGCACTTCTAACTCTTTTTATTTTATTTATTTAAAATAAACAATCTTATATCTTGTGCAATACTTCTCTCTCACAAGCTTTCTATATGACCTATGTAACGAGTTTTGGACCGATGACTCCCAAGTCAGATGAATATAGGGCACTAGGTATTAAAATACCCTAACAGACTTAATTGCTCGAGTCTCACATGCTATAAGAGAAGTGAAGATGTAAAAAAATTATTATTATTTTTTTATTATATTGACCCATGTAGTGAGCTTTGGGCCAATGACTCCCAAGTCAGATGACCATAGGGCACCAGGTTTCAAAATACCCTAATAGGCTTAATTGCTCGAGTCAGATATTTTATTTTATTTTATTTTTTTCAGCAGTGAGTAGTGCTCGATTTAGATTCCCTGACTACAACCTATTCAACCAAAGATGAGACACAAAAAACCCAAACTATCAAAATTCTAAAAAAATATGTACTAACTTTAACACTCCCAAACTGTTCTCAAATAGTTTGATTACTAGTCTAAGAATTTAAGAACGGAATTTTTCACAATAATCCTAGGTCAATAATATCAACACAAACACTCAAGTCATGTTTCTATATCGGTGATAAGTCAATCTCAAGCTCGTGCTTCAAATATAGTCTAACATGGATAAGTATTCGTAAAAAAGCATGAGTTAAAGTGTTGTCTAATATTCTAACTAAAAACGTACTTAAATGCAAACAAATATCAGCATTGGCGGCAAGATATTCAACAATAGCTAGAAATTTTTATTTTTTTTAAATTTTTTTTGAGAAAACGAAACAATAAATTTTATTTTTTTTTTAAAAGCGAAATTATAATTTTTATATATCAAAATTTGCGAGTTATATAGACCCAAAAAATAAGCAAGTTCAAAATTCATCAATTAAGTATCCTGATACTTAACCCACCTCTAAACTAAAACATTACATTGTCCCCCAATGTAATAACAAAATAAAGTAAATAAAGGAGGAAAAAGATCAGTTACTCTCCGGAGATAGATGTGGAGAAGATGGATCTGGCTGGCTGAAGGTCCGGTTGAAATGGACTCAGATGTAGTGTTAGGACTCTTGGTCGAAAGGTGATATCATAGATATTATTCAAGTGGCTCGTAAAGTGGGACATCCTGCAATTGACATGGTGAGACTTTATAAGCGAATTAAACAATAAATGAAATAAAAACCAATGAAATATTTAAACTACCTAAAATTACTACATATAAAGCAAGTAAATAAAAGGGTTAGAAAATGTGTTGCCTTCTATTAAGCACTTATTTATAGTCATTAGCTTGACTTATTGTATGGTTGCTTTACGACACTCTAAATAGTGCTTTGGAGGACCTACTTTGCTTGCATCTATTGACTTAGCACCGTTTTTCGTTTATCTTAAAAAATTTGAATTTGTGCTCCTCATAAAAATAAGATTTTAGTGTAGCATCTTGCTCGAACAAAACTACGAAAACTTCAACTTCTTCATCGACATTGATCACAAAATCAATTTTAGAAGAAATATGAGAGTCGAAAAATTGCTTGTCTAACTTGTGCTTTTGTAATCTCTGAGGAGATGGGATCGGAGGCTCATATGGTTTGATAGGAACGGTTACCTTAACCTGTGGTGTACCTGAACTCTCCTTAATATCTGTTGTCTGCTTAGTCTGTTCCATGTGTTCCTCATTAGTGGACGGTACCTTTTCTTTATTTGCAACTGGCACATTTACATGAATTTCTGGTAATTGAACCTCACTTCTGGTAGTAATAGCCGTAACATTTTCTTTGGAATTCACCTCTGTATTGCTTGGCAACGTATCTGGCACTCTGCCTAATTTAGCAACTGCCATCTGACCCATCTGTATTTCTAAATTTTTTATTGAAACGCATTGATTTTGATAATTGATCTATGTCTGTCTCATAAACTGATCAGTTTTTTCGATGAATTTACCGAGAATGTCTTCTAGTGAAGTTCTCTTTTTTGGCTCTGACCGAGGACCTTGTGGTCTAATATTATTGTAATTATCCTTCCAAGAGAAATTTGGATGATCCGCAATGAATTTTCCAAAAGCATGTTGTCCTCATCAATCTCAAAGTAGCCTCATATCTCGCTATATTGGCATGGTGCATTGCAAGAAAATCACCAAAAAGCATGTTGTCCTCATCAATTTCAGAAATTGCATAATATCTTGCTATATTAGCCTGGTGCATTGCGAAGAAATCTCCAACAAGCATATTGTCCTCATCAATACTAGATTGGCTCTGGATGATTTGTGGAGTCATAAAGTCTCCAACTAGCATATTATATGCATTGATATCCTGGTATTCTATCTTGTGTTGTGGTTTGAAAAAAAAAAAGACAATTTGAAACTGAAGTAAACTAAAAATAATAATAAATAAATTAAATAAATAAAGTTCGAATTAGTGTTAAAATAACTGGAAAAAAAAACTAAAACTAAATCACTGGCAACGGAGCCAAAAACTTGTCAGCGATTTTATGTCTTTAATAATATTTCGCAAGTGTACGGATCACACAAGTAATAAAGTGGATTATGAGTCCAAGTATCGTACCCACAGAGATTTAGATAATTTAATTCAATTAAATTAACCTTAACCGAATCGAATAAACTTTAGATGTTTGCATAATTAAGAACTAATTAAAGTATAAACTAAAATTAATTAACTAATTATAATTCAAGTAAACAAAAGATTAAATTAGATAAGAATACTTTTAACTTTGAAAAGAAAGGAAAAGAAAGGCGTACTAAAATTCCGAATCCACTTATACCAAATCCCTTTAACCCAAACTATTGAATTTGATAACATGATTTAATTATGAAGATCAATATTCCTAATTTGTTTAACAATCTCTCTCGAGTAGAATAAAACATATCCCTATATGTGACCGACTATATCTCTATGACAAATGCAAACATATAAGAATGCATTAGAATTTGTGGATACTTAAAGATCACGTAAAGTATAGCGATATATCTCTATCCCTATCGGACTCTCTACGATAATTGATACTATGTATAACCTATTTTCAATATCTCGATGGTAAAATAAGCCACAAGAATCATACAACTATTGCACACAAAATTGTAGATGAAGAGAAATCAATATCGATTATTCGAAATTAAAAACGTTAGCTTAAATATAAAAACTTGGTTCAAAGAATTAAATGACCATGTTACAAGCTTCATCGAGATCTTAGCACTAAAAGACTTTAGCCTAATATACTAAGAAGAAGAAAATAAAAAGAAACATAAAATATAGAAGCCATCACCCGAATATGAAGAAAACTTGAAAGAGAATAAATCTTGATCTTGATCTTCGTTGAATTCTTGAAAGAGTAATTCTTGATCTTCGTTTATTGTTTCTCTTCTTGTTTTTCTCCCCAAATCGGCTTTAATCCGGCGTTTGATCCATTGATTCAACTCTTCATTGTCACTCCAACACACTTTAAACTTATTGATTTTATCTTCTTCCTCATCCTCCAATATTTAGCTCTTGATTTTCACTTCAAAAACTCAACTTAGTCGTCGATTTCACCAAGTTGTTGCTCTTTCCATCCATTCTTCTCTATTTTCTTATAAACGGGTCTAAAACTGAAATAAGAAGAATAATACACTAAACTAAGTATAAAATCAATAATATGACGGGATAAAAGCTTAGTTTAAATGTCCGAATAAGTGCACACAATGCACTTATCATAACTTATCAAGTAAAGTTCAATTCATTCTTTCAGCAACCCATTTTGTTGGAGAGTATAAGACACAGTTTTATGTCTAGTGATGCCACAATTATTACACAAGTTATCAAAATTAGCATTACAGAACTCAAGACTATTATCGGTTCTCAAATATTTTACTTTCTTACGTACGTGTCTAATTCACCACCTGTATTTTCTAATTTAAAATTTTTATGAAATGTCTTATTTTCCCATACCCATAACATTTCTTCTCTTTTTCTTTTCTTTCTCTGTGACTTAGAGCGACATCTACCCTTCTTTTTGCCACCACTATTTTGCCTCTCTCCACCTCTAATTTGAGACCTACCCTTCACTATGTGAATCTTTCCATTTTTTTCTCGTTTCTTTCAACTTTTCATCCCCTCTCCTTAATCTTTAAGAAATCAATGAAAATATCGGATTGTAAGGGTCTCCCTCCCATATTTGATTGCATTATTGACTTCCTTATACATATCAGGAATGGCATTTAAAAAATTATAGCTTTATACTCTTCGAAAACTTTTTCACTGCAATTTGTATTGTCCTGAACAAGTTTATTAAAAATATCAATATTGTCATCTAAATCCTTAGAGAGATTAATTTTGAAACTAAAAAAACTTTCAAGCAAGAAAAGTTTGTTAGAGGTGGATTGTGTTCAACAAAATTCTTCCAATTTTTCCACGGGATCAAATTTGAAACTAAAAAACTTTCAAGTAAGAAAAGTTTGTTAGGGGTGAATTGTGTCAAATAAAGTTCTTCCAATTTTTTTCAAAGTCTTTTAAGTAGAATCATGTTTACCAATTTTAAACAAAATAGATGCAAGATATATACAAGATATAGAAGTATATGCAAGTTCATCGTATTCCTTTTTCTGTTTCTCATTAACGGTAGCAGAAAGTGAATTATCAATGGCTTTTGAAACTTTTGTTGTACTAATTTTTTTTCATTTTTTGTCGTCAAATAGAAAAATCAGATCAAGAGAATGATACAACATTCTAGATTCTCATAGTTTCGTGAGACTTGTGATCTCAAATCAAAAAAATGATAGAAATGGGTAAGGTATATGTGATAATTCTAGCAGAATAAAAAACATAACAAAATAGGGATCAACAAATAGTCAAAAAATCAAACACAATGATATCACATTTAATAGGCAAATAATTCATAGATTCTAGCAATAGGTAATTGATACCCCATACGGTAACCAAAACCTAATGGTCACCCCACACACGATGGCATGCTAATGCAGAAATGTTAGAAAGATCAGCTAATTTACCAGAGCAGACCAATATGTTGATCCGTATAATTAGAAGGGATGTGAAAACCTAGGGCCACACTATTCGTCCTAGGATTGTAAACACAACAGAAAAGCAACTACAAAAACTGAAAACAACCACGAAGGTTGAAAACATCGAACGCATCCTTTATCGAACCACTGTCTAGACTGTTCGAACCACCAGTGATGGAGTAGACCACAACAGAATGTAAGAAACTGAAAAAGGATCACAAACACCAAAACCACTCGTCGAAAAACCACCTCATGCGCTCCCACGCGCCACCAGAAGGGTTTTGTAGTCCTTATCCACGCGGCGATCAGTTGGCTTCGCCTTGATGTCTTAAACCATAATATGTCTTCTTTTCACCTAGGCGATACTTGGTCTAGTAAAAAATGGAACAAATAGATTTGGGCAGATTCGGTCCTTCATCTTCTTCGTTAATTTGACCACAAAAGTGTTTTTTTCTTGCAATACGAAATGCCACCTAGGCTCTGGTACCACTTCGTTGGGAAAATAGAACAGCAGATTGTTACAAAATTGCAAGATAAACATTACCTAGATTAAACAGTTCAACTCCACAAATAAAACACCACAAATTGAAGGAAAATAATATGAAGGCATTTTCACTAAGAAAAGAGATTGCTGGAATTATTTCACTAAGAATTAATGGGCACTCAAAGTTAAGGTTCTGCTTTTGGTTTGTTCTTTTGTTGAAGACAATGTTCTCCATGAATTCAATTCAATTGGGATAGATGTCGTATGGTGGCTGCTAACCAATGGACCTTTATTTATCCTTACTAAAATAAAAGAGTGAATGGACTATTTACAATTCATGTTTGGGTTAAAACAACACTGTTTTGGACAAATTTTTCCCCCTCTAGCAACCTACATCGTTTTTATTACTTGTAAAATGACACATCCGCTTCTTTGCCTTTTTTCATTTGCCTTCCCAAACCCTAGATGTCTTCTTCCTTCTCACTTTATTTCATTTTAGAAGCTATTTTCACAATTTGAAAACCGTATCTCCTGCGCCAATTTTCGCCTTCAAGTGTGGTGAGTAATTTTTCCTCTTATTTTATAATAAATTGTCTCCACTTATGTAGATTGTTTACTTCTGTCACCCATGATTTCTAAATACCTTCAAAATCGACCAAAAACATATTATTCGCCAACAAAAAACTGGTAAAACCAACGAAAATATTGCGATATGTGTAGATTTGTCAAATTCTTTTATGATTTCTTCGACTCCAATGACCTTGTTTTATTTGTATGTTTGACGTTCTTCATTTTTCGACTTCTTTTGTTCTTCATTTGAAAACCAACGAAAATATGAGCTTCTGCTTTTCTTCATTTATGTTTTTTTTTTTGTTTTTAAAAAAATGTTTTTTTAATATTTTTTTTCCATTTATTGCTACAGATTTGGGACCGGAATACTGTAATTGCATTGGAGAAGAGGTTCAACGCGGTTGTTTAAAACAAAATATTAACTCAGGTTGTTTACTGTCACTTGGTTAATTTTTGTTGTTATTTGCGGTTGTTATTTGACTTTTTATATGATTTTTCTTTTTATGGGTTTTAGTGTTTGTTGGTAACGTATGATGAAATTGGAGTTGTTGTTTTTACATTTTTGAAACAAGTTCACAAATAATTATTTCTTGTTTTGTGTTGTTTAGTTTTATAAATTTTCACTTTGTCCAAAATTTGTGATTTGTTATTATTATTATTATTATTATTATTATTATTTCTTTTTTTGAGGTTGATGGTGTCATGGGCTATTTGATAAAATTACTTACCACCTTTACATAACCAAAATATAACTTTGGAGTGCTTAAGAAAGTATACAACGTTACTACAACATTTTACTCATAGTTCCACAAAATATAGAATAATAATGTTATTCATAATCGCCTAGGCCCCTACCATGCAGTATCAATTTGGCCCAATTTTTTTTTTTTTTTTTGTTTTGTTTTTTTTATGTAAAATAAACCTATTTAAATGTGAAATAAGTCTAAATAGAAAATAAATTCAAATCGAACATATATTATCCATCTTAATCTAGTTATTAAATTGTAGACCTTGCAATTTTCTTTTTAAACCTCATTTTAGAATTTTATCTTGATATAAAACGATTTTCCAAATTGTTAGGATTTGAAAAATAAATAAAGGGCAAAGAATAAAGAACACAAGAATTTATATAATCTTATAAAAATGATGATTTTTATTTACAATAGATTAGTCATATATATAATAACACAATGAAAGTTTTCTAATTATAATATAAGTCTAAGACAAAATTTCGAAAAACATCCTTACTTAAGATAATACAAATACCGTTTACCTTAACACAATATATTAAAAGGTCGATCATCCATTCTGCGAACGCAAATATATTAGGCTCTACATCTTAACACAAATTCTAACCATTTTTTAATTGTCTCTCAAAATTTATAATTTAAAAAATCTCAATATATTAAAGGGCCCCATTTTAATTTTCGCCTAAGATGACCAAATCTCGTGGTGACTATACAACATTTACTCATAGTTCCACAAAATATATATTTCCTTACTAAAATAAAAGAGTGAATGGGCTACTTACTATTCATGTTTTGGTTAAAAACGACACCATTTTGGACCAAAAAAAAAATCCCTATTGCAGCCAACATCGTTTTTGATACTTGTAAAATAACCCATCCGCTTCTTGCCTTCTTTGCCTTTTCATTTGCCTTCTCAAACCCTAGTTGTCTTCTTCCTTCTCATTTCATTTCATTTCATTTCATTTTAGAAGCTATTTTCACACCTTGAAAACCCTTCTCCCGCGCCGATTTTCACCTTCAAGTGTGGTGAATAATTGTTCCTCTTATTTCACAACAAATCGTTTGCGCTATGTAGATTGTTTACTTTCGTCCGCCACAATTTTAAAAACCTTCAAAATCAACTAAAAACATATTATTTGCCAACGAAAAACTGGTAAAACCAACAAAAATGTTGTAGATCTATGTAGATCTGTCAAATTCCTTTATGATTTCTTCGATTCCAATTACCTTGTTTTAATTGTATGTTCGACTTTCTTTATTTTTCGACTTCTTTTGTCATCCATTTGAAAACCAGCGAAAAGATGGGCTTCTCATTTTTCATTTATGTTTTTTTTTTTTTTAAAAAAATATTTTTTATATTTTTTTCTATTTATAGCTACAGATTTGGGAATGGAATACTGTAATTGCGTTGGGAGAAGAGATTCAATGCGGTTGTTTAAGAACAAAATATTAACCCAGGTTTTTTACTATCACTTGGTTGATTTTTGTTATTATTTGCGGTTGTTATTTGACTTTTTATATGATTGTTCTTTTTGTGGGTTTTAGTGTTTGTTGGTAGCGTATGATGAAATTGAGGTTGTTGTTTTTACATTTTTTGGTTCACAAATAATTATTTCTTGTTTTCTGTGTTGTTTAGTTTTATAAGTTTTCATTTTGTCCAAAATCTGTGATTTATTATTTTCTTTTTTTTTTTTTATTGGAGGTTGATGGTGTTATGGGCTATTTAATAAAATTACTGATCACATTTGCATAACCAAATTATAACTTTGTAGTGCTTTGGAAAGTATACAACGTTACGACTACAATATTTTACTTATAGTTCCACAAATATATATTAAACAACGCAGACAGCAATCTGGAATAAATATACTACAATCAAACCAAATGGTTGGATCGTGATTTTGGGTTGGTTTCGGTTATTTGAAACAACACATAAATTTTCACAGATCTACTAAAATTCTTTATTTTTCGGGGCGTTCATGGAGGTTTTTCTTTGATTTTTGTATATTTTATCTATTATTTTCTGGTGGGTTGACCATTTCATTCGATTTACTGGTATGCAAATGTAAAAAGTGTTCAAATTGTTGAACATATTCCTCAGATTTAGAATTTGTATTTATTTTTTAAATTGCTTTTTGTTTAATAGATTGTTATTTAATTTTTTTTTCTGGTTTTTTCAAATAAGAAAAATATTTTCACAAATATGTTGAAACTATTTAATTTTTTGTGCTATTTTGTTGATTGCAAGGCGTTTGTGGGGGTTGTGGTTTGTCCTCGTGTACTTTGTTTGTTGTGTTTCACTGCTTGGATCATTGTCTTCGAGTTATATGTATGTTAGTGTAATATATTTATGTTGTTGCACATCACAGGCCTTAAATTGCTCATTTCTCTTTGTTTTTCAAAATTGCATTATATGTGTTGGATTGTTAATTTGGGTATGTTTGAGGAAAAATTGATGTTGTTTCTCAAATCAATGAAGAAAACTCTTTGTTTTGTTGTTCATATTCCAATTCATTGTTGCTTGTTGTGTTAGTTTTTGTCTCACCTAATGATTTTAACTTGAAGGTCTAAACGTTTTTATATATTTTTCAGGCCGATTAGTAAAAGTCCTTGTTTGTTTATGTTTTTTCTTTTGTCCACATTTTTGTGGGTGTCAGTGTATTTGCTTAAATATGAGATACATCATGAGTTGGTTTTGAATACTCTAGGGGGTTTGATACTCCGAAAATGTTTGTAATTGTGAGATGTTTGATTTGCCTTTCATAGGATATTTGCAAGTTAGTATACGGGGACTCTTGATATCTGAAACTACCAAACCCATGTATGTCACGTGCAATTGATGAATATTTTATGTAACAAATTACATTGTAATTGATTGATATTTCTTGAATATTTCCATGTAAATTTTATCAACTAATAAGCAATATAAATTATTAAATATTAATTGTAATTTTCAAGTGAAGACAATGTGGCTAATTTCTATCTTGAGAAATTATATACTGGTTGAAGGTATTTTAAGGTATCTTTTACACGTGATGATTTATTGTAACATCTTTACACCCAAAAAAATTATAAAGTCAAAAAGCAATTTGAAGTGTCGGTTAGGTTGATTATCTAGACATAGGGTTGTTTGGAAAATTATGACCAGTTTGTGAACGCTTGATAATTCTTATTAAGGTTTGACTTTAGAATTGTTGCTTGAAAGTTGAAAACAGCAGTAATGTGAAACTCTACATGATCAATAATTCTCATTTTCCTCTTCCTATTTTGTGTAAACAGTAGATTAATGTGAAACTCTACAAGCTCAATAGTTGACACTTTAATTGTATGAACTATGGGAAGTCTCCAATCATGTGGCATTTAATTACTTCTTTCCACAAAATACATATTTTTCAGCCTCATTAAATAAAAAATTGAGGAGTTTTATGTATATTGAAGTTGACAAACAATACGATATTAAAGCGATACTTATCTTGATATTTTATAGAATCATTTTTTGTTTACGTGATAATTATTTATATTGTATTTTTTGGACTTCCGCTGATAAAGGATCTATTAACCTTTTTCATTTATGAATAAAGGTATGCAAAGGACCTAGCATTGTATAGTCAACCCAATTGGCCCCTATTCTTCCAAATAAATCCATCATTTGCTCTCTGTTATAAGCAAGTCCAATGCAATCTCTAAGCACATGTGAGCTCAGTGTGGAGAATGGAAAACATATAGATGATCTTGCACAGGTGCGTTTGTATTCCTGTGTTGAAATATTATTCACAATTCATATTTAATTTTGTGTGTATTTCCACTTAGTAAAGTGTTGGATTTCAAGACATGTGTTACTTCATTAGTACTAATATACAGATTAAGGGGGTGCATTAACCTTGGTTTTGAGTTTAATGTTTTTTGGGTTGAATAAGAGATAAACATTCATAGTATTTGGTTATACTTGTTAGTGTGATGTTTAGCCATTATCTAGCTATTTGAATTCATGGTTTTAGACTTGGATTTTTTCATCATACCACTTGTAATGAATAGTGTGAGAGTTCAACTATAAAGCACTTCAGCACTATAAACTTCCACGTGTCCAAATGCATGCTATGTTTATTTGTATTGTCTTTTAAATAGTCTAGCTATAGACTAAGAATGATTTTCAGTCAATCTTTACTTTCTTGAAGTTTATTTAGTTAATTGATTTGGTGAAGTTAAGGTTATTGATTTGATTTGTGTGGAATCTTGTGATTAAGTTGTAGATGCTTTTCTCAAATCGTAATAACTGTTTTAACATACATTATGTTCAAGTTGTAATTCTTCACAAATTTTTGTACTACACAATCTGCATAGATGTTGTGCACAAATGTTGAAGTTGTTATATTAATATTAAGATTTTATAGTGCTTTCAATAGAAATAAGAAAGTAATAATGAGTATACTATTGTTCTAACTATATATTGGAATGATATTTGTTAGTTTTGAGTTGTTCATTATTACAATAAATTGATTTAAAAGTCATAATGTAAAATTATCACCGTTGCTCCATTCCTCTTGCTTTTCCTATTTATGTAAAATTTTGAGAAGATTGGAATTTGACCTCTTTCCTTTAGGGACTCTTAATTCTCTAATTAGTCATGTAGCTCTATTTTTCTTTTGATAGTATTGACAATTTTTGTTGGTAGACCAAATGGTATGCCTCGTACATTTTATGGAGAAAGTTATATTAGTAATTGCAAGTACTACTTTGCCAGTCTTACGTAATAGGAGAGTGGTTTGCATTCTAATCATTACAATTTCAAGATGTGTGCTACTATAGTGGCGATAAAGTTTTGATTTTTGGTTTCTTATAGTTTGAACATAGGTTAATAGTTGACCGTTCTTCATTTTTCTCATGCAGGATGATTCATACTTGGACAGTTACATCAACATAATTGGTGTCGATTTTGTAAGAGCTTAGACTTTTTGGGTTGTTAAATTTTACTTGGGACAATTTGAAGTATTGACTGTGTTACTACTTTCATAGAAAATATGCACTTTGAAGCAAGATAGAAAGACAATGAGACTTCAAATTGTATGTTCTCTTATCTCTTTAAGTATTGCCTGATTCTTCATTTTTTGAATTGATTCCATGGAGTAGTAGTTAAATTAATGGCATTTTTTTCATTTTCCTAGTTGTTATCAACTGAGTTTAATGAAAAATCCACTAGGAGACACTCAAGTATATTTTATATACTCGTTCATAGTGGTTGTCATTTGATTTAACAACAACTTATTCATCAAATTTCATTCACAAAAAAAAACAAAAAAGGCTGAATGTCCAAATTGCTATTTCGTTATATTCTTTTTACTTCTATTCAACAAAATTACCACTAGGAGACACTCAAGTATAGTTTATATACTCATTCACAGTGGTTGGCATTTGATTCAACAACAACTTATTCATCAAATTTCATTAAAAAAAAAAAAAAAAAACTGAATCCCCAATTTACTATTTTGTTATATTCCTTTTACTTCTATGCCACAAAATTATATTTTTGACGTTTCCACATACCATACAAATAAAACTACATTAAACCTACCTTGTGCACTATTCCACACATGCAACATTGTATGCAGCAGAACACAACTTATTAATATCCTATATTTTAGATAAACAAATATTGTTGTGGTTTTCAACATCTATGAAACTCAAAAAACTGGATTCTAGCCATGCTTTATGACTTGATTTCTAAGATTTTAGGAGATAATAACTAGAACACAAAAATCAAAAGCTCGTGCCTTACTATTTCACCTACCTCTGATCTTTGTCCTATTTGCCAAGTTATTTGGGTTGTACCTTTTTGACAAACAACTAAATCAATGACAACACACCATACATATATCACATGTAACTCTAATTTAGACTCTAGCCACATGCATACAGTTTTCTTTTTCCTCTTTCTAAACGTACACAAACAAATATATATATACTTTTCAAATCTAACCTCATGTAACTACTATATACCTTTATATATATACATCCCATATGTATACACGAACAAAGATAAAAAATTGACAATTTCATATACTTTCAACTTTAGAATTATCGGCGTCCCTTCTCTCAAAATTGTGTACACATATCAAGAATTTGCAAGTAAGTACTTAGTTTTTACCTTCAACATACAAAATCACACATGAACTATTACCATTCAATCTGCTACTAGCCTTAAACTAAATTTTCACCCATTAAAATAGATTTTTGCACTGAAATAGTTATCTTCTACTCTTTATTATTGTTTTGGCAAGTTCCAGATTAACATAGACATCATGCTTACATATTAAAGATATTCATTTTCATAAAATCATTGTTAATATTTCATTTCCCATCACTTGTATCATATTTACTTCCTTTTGATCAATTCAAACCTGATTTTAATCTTTCATTCATTCTTATAGGAACGAACAATGGCCGGATGGACCACCCACAAATTAAAATTTGACGCGCCAACAAAAATTGGGTTGGGCTAGCCTCGCCCAATTTTATACTGGGTTCATATTTGTTGGGCCAACCCAAAATTTCCGATTTTGTGTATGGAGGCTACCGGCCACCCAACAAATTATTTAATTTATTTTTAAAAAATCATAAAAACTTCACCATCTTCTCCACCCCCCAAAAGGCACCCATCCCCACCCCACCCCACTCTCCAAATCGGAGAAGGAGATCTCTCCCCCCTCCCCTATTGTCGCTGGGATTTCTCGGTGATGCGGTCGCGAAACCAAGTCTGGTTTCGCGATCCCTGGTTTTTCCCGAAACCGGGGATCGCGAACCCCGCCGACGAGGGGAGGGAGCCCGGGTCGCGAAACCAGGGTTCGCGATTCACAGTTTTCACGAAACCGGGATCGCGACCCATGGTTTTTCGCGAAACCGATGAGAGGGTTTTTCTCCTTGTTTCCGCACGGCGCAAGATCCGTCGGTGCCGTAAAACAAGGGGAAAAAATCCCCATGTTCTTTGCTCGAGAGGGTAGGGATAGGGGTAGGGGTAGGGATAGGGGTTGGGGTGGTGTGGGGTGTTGGGGTTGGGGTTGGGGTTGGGGTTGGGGTGGGGGTGGGGGTGGGGATGGAGGTGGATGATTTGGGTTCAAAAAAAAATTTATCTGGCTAGCCCAAAATAAGTGGGCCAGCCTGGTTTCAGTCCAATTGGCCCGGTTGGTTAGTTGTACCGGGCTGAATTGGCCCAATTTTTATTTGATCAATTTTTTTTTGGGGACGACCCACCATTAGAGACCTAAGCTAGTATTGGCCAGCCCATTTTACCACCTCTAAATGGAAGGACCATACAAGTTAATACCACGTATTTCTTCCAATGACATAAACTATACAGCGAAAGTTATAGTTGTCGAAAAATCATTTGCACAAACAGTGCAGCAATGCCCAACTAAATATCAGAACTTAGTGTTAATGGATTAAGAGATACAGTCTCCAAATCCTAAACTATGATTCTCTTTGTTAGATTCAACTAATACAATCTGTTATTTAACATCAATAATTGATGTAGTCTTTTACTTACTATATTCTAACTTTAAAATATTTTTGCCAATGCTACCTGTTAGTTTTAAATTTAGATAACAATCAGCCTAAAGGGGGATTGAATAGGTTATTACTGAAAGTATGTAAATATTTTTTTTTAAAAAATACAACGTTCACTTTAATGTTTTGATATTGATGAAAGTTCGTTGAACGTCAGAACATTTCACTGAACGTTTTTACAGTTTCGAGACAGTTAATATGTAAGATGATAAAAATATTGATTAATACCAGATATAGCGTGGTAAACCCCTAAGAAAAACATCCACGGGCCCCAATGCCACAAGTAAATAAGTCCACTATTTTAGAACAAGTTACACACGTCTCAACTTTTTGAAATTACAATTTTAGACCTAACTTAAAACTTTATCAGCAATTTACAAAAAGTAAAACTCAGTTAAGAACAACAATAAATCTCCCATGCTTTATATCTTCTTTAACTAGTTAAGGAATGCAGTCAAGTACTTCGGTCTTGATCTTGGTCCATTCCACGAGTGTCCCCGGATTGATTCCATAAATCGAAATAAGGACACAATCCTTATCTTGTCGCCGATGCCGTTCTCTCTCACAATTGATTTCTTCTACACTCAATTTCTCAAAGCTATTCTCAAAAATAGAATTTTGTTCGGGCTAGAACTTTTGAATATTTTCTTTGGAACTCACAAATAATTTGTCTTAGATGCTTGAGTATCTTTGCTTTCAAAGTCCGTAAAATTCATGGAATACTACCTGTCTTATTTATAGCATAAGAATTTCTAAACTTAATGACTTAGTATTTATCTTATACAGAGATAAGATAAAATAAGTCTTTAAGTTTAAATAAACTTTATAAAAAAATAAGATGAGATATTTCACAAGAATATGAAAATAAATCCAGATATATTTTTCTATTTAAGTAGATAAATAAAAAGATAATATTTCAATATCTTATCTATTTAGAAACTTAGTTCAATTAGAATGCTTAAACATGCAACATATTCAATCACGTATTTATCTGATAAGGAACATGAGTTTTAAAGAATAACTAAAACTGATAAATAGATTAGGATAAATGTAGCATTAATGTTTCCATCTTTCATACAACTACTAGATAATCATTAAATCTTAATTGGTTCATATCAATAAATAAAATATAATTAAGTATGCCAAAAACCGAATTATCCAACAATCTCCCCCTTTGGTATCTCTTAATTACAAAACTTATATCAAGTTATTTTTGAGGTGAGCAAGCAGGCAAATCAGATTCAAGAACATGAGATTCATTAAAAGCAATTCCTAATTACCAAGTAAAAGTAATTCCTAATTAAGCAAAAGCATCTAATTACCAAGCAAAAACAATTTCTAATTAAGCAAAAGCATTTCCTTAATTCACTACTCTCCCTTTTTGTAATAAAGAGGGGCCAAAGAAAAAACAAAAGCAATGAAAGAAACTAATTTAGAGAAGGGTTCGAAAGCAAAATGGAGAAAACAACCAACCACAAGATACTTAGTGTTAACCACTCTTGCGGGTCCTCTTTTTTGAACCACCAGTCTGGGTTCTCTTCTTGCGCTTGGTGGACGAAGGCATAGGAGCAACATCTGGATATGGAGTCATGTCAATATCAAGGTCAGTACGCAGAGAATTCTCAAGGCCAGTGTCAGGATGTTGAGTTCCATCAGGACCAATATCAGGATTTTGAGAAAGATTCATGATAGCATCTTGATGTTCTTCTGGAATAGGAGTTCCAGTCTGCTTGGCCAAGGCCACAAGTAAAGCCCTTATGAATCTGTGATGACTCTCAAAATTATCAGACAGTGTAGTGACCAAAGTAGTTAAATGCCTCACCTGAGTTTCAAGAAAACTTGTGTGATCCTCAGAGAGATTTGGTCTTGCCAGAGACGTTGGTCTCTTAGTGACTTTCTTTGAAGGATGAAGGACCGGAATTGGTGTGGTGAATGTGTTACCACTCAATAATAGAAACTTTATAATGCCGGAGATAGGCATGAAGTAAACCAGAAAAGGCAACATCCTAGAGTGTGCTTGACGGGTCGCCACGAACACAATTTTGTCAAAAATAATTATAGCAATATTCTGCGGGTAAAGGGTGCCAAGTTTGTCCAAACACTCAACCTTATCCATCCCAATGTCTGACCGATGTTGAATTGGATCAATATTATGTAAAGCAATTTTGTGAAGCACCTTATACTTAGGGGTTAGCAATGCGCTAGTCATTTTTTCCGTAGGCCAATGATTTCCAATGAGTTCTAAGGCCAATGTATCAGTGGCTGCTTCAAATTCATAATTTATTCCTTCAGTTATGGGTGATAACTCAAGCTAACGACGAAGAATGGAAGGACTAAATGGGACTAACCGACCCCTAACATAGACTGAACACCTAAAATTATTACCTAGCTGTTTAATCTGATGAGAAATATTAGCCAAGAACTCTTTGATCAAGGTTTCACAAGGTCTCCCAGTCCAACCCAACAATTTTTGTATACCCCAATGCTCAATTAATTCAACAAGATCAACTTCTCTAATGACATTCTCTTTGACATTAAATTCCATCACAAAATCATGATTTGAAATAAATTTGTGAAATTGAGCTTGTGCATCAAGAGTCCCAAATTTGTAATTCAGAGGAGTGAAGACATGGTTACCTTTACTAAGCAAGCTTTTTTTGAACAATTGAGGATTGGTCGCTGAAGTTGGAACATCGGAGGATGGGTGCCCAACGTTCTGATGTACAGTAGGAAGATCAGAAACGTTCAAATGTTCATCAATTTTTTGTTTACCCTTCTGTGTGCGTGAGAGCCTGATAGGGACATATTCTTCAACACTTAAGTTGTCATCTTCCTCATTCATGGACTCTTCTTCTTCTTCAACATTTTCATCTACAAAATCTGAGCCTAATTTCTGTTGTTCTTCTTCAAGATGCTCAGTCTGTGGAGACTCTCTCTAACTGTCATCGGACTCACCGCCAGATTGAGATCCAGTTCCCACGATCGTAACCCGTGTCATCATCAAACTCTCCCACGACTCATGACTTGCGTGGGAATGGCGACGGTGGAAGGAACTTCAATGGCGGTGGCTGTTGATTGAGAAGACGAAGAAGATGGAATGGTTCCGGAGATAAGTGGGGGTAGCAAGTGCGGTGCTGCAGAAGGTGGAGGCGAAACCACTAGTGCCGGTGGTGGTGTGGACACCGGAGGAACAGTTGTGGCTATTGCGGTGGCGCAAGACCGGAGGGCTACAAAGAATCTCCGGGTGGTGAGTGGTGTCTTTGACCTTGCCATTGATATTTTCCTAAACACTCTTTCAAGATCAAGTTATATCAAAAGAAATCAAGAAATTAACACGAGAAATTTGGGGTTTTAGGGTTTTGAAAAGAAAAAGAAGAAGATAAAGATATAAGCACTTATTTGTTTGAATGAATAAAATAAGGACTCTTTTAAAAAAATGGACACTTTTTAGAGTGGGACATGAAAATAAGACTTCTAAACTTAAAACAATTTTAGTGCAAAAAAAAAAAAAAAGAAACAAATAACCAAAAAAAAAAGTTTTTTCTTTTTTTTTCTAATAATAATAATTTTTTTAAAATATAAATACAAAATTCATGAGCAACTTTGAAGAAATCCCAATCATCTTTCTGATCAGTCCTAATCATAGAAAATTGTTAACGTAGTTCAAAATATCATATATTAATTATGAAGATGAGTGTAGTGTGTGAATAAATAATCAAAATAAGTTCAATAATATCAAAACAAATCAACCACCTTCTAAATTATATAACCTTTTATAGAATAGAATTTTAGACTAGCCATCATCTTATTTGTCCTTTTTATGAAAAAAATACTAGACCTGCCAAGCGTGAATGAAATTTATTTATTATTATTTTTATTTCAACTCTAGATTTTTTATTTTTTATTTTTTATTTTTTATTTTTTTTCTTTAAAGAATTTACACATTTATTTTGTGTTTGCATAGCCGCTAAGTATACAAGAAGTGACTTTCACACTTTCAAAGCGGCAGTCCTTTTCTCGTGATTTTTTTTTTTAATCAAGAATGGCTTCTCATCATCCAAAGAAATGTAGCCCTCCTTCAAATATACCCGCTTGTTTAAAAGGACGGAATATTATGGTGTCAAAAGACATGAATCTTGACCATAAGTCTTCATTCCATTTTCAATCAATGAAATCGGAGGGTAGAATACATAATTTGTCAAAAGATTATCAACCCAATTTCAACATCTATAAAGTGCATAGACAAAAGATGAATATATGGAGACTCAAACTATATTTTCAAATTTTATGATAAAAGCAATAATAGAGAATCGGATTTATTGCATAATTAACTCAAGAATATATGCAAATATATATAATATTACAAAGAAGATTCACTCTGAGTTTTGTCAACTCTCCCTTTCTTGTACCCGTTTTCAATGAGATAGGTAGTTAGACATTCATACCAAGCTCGTGGAGCTTGTTTTAAACCATAAAGAGCTTTTTCAAGTCTATACACATGATTTGAAAAATGGGGATCTATAAAACCCTTAGGTTGTTCAACATAAACTTCCTCATTAAGATTGCCATTTAAAAACACACTTTTGACATCCATTTGAAATAGTTTAAATTTCATTTGGCAAGCAATAGTAAGTAAAAGTCTCATAGACTCTAATCTAGCAACAGAAACAAATGTTTCTTCAAATTCTAATACTTCAATTTGACTATATCCTCGGACTCTTGAGCGAGCTTTGTTCCTAAGTATAGTTCCATGTTCATCGATTTGTTTTTATAAACCCACTTAGTTCCTATTACATTTACATCATTTGGTCGAAGGACTAAATTCCAAATTTTATTTCTTTCAATTGGTTAAGTTCATCTTACATGGCTAATACCTATGATTCATCTTCTAAAGCCTATTTCACATTTTTTGGTTTAACATGAGAAATATAACGTACATGACTTATCTCATTTGTAGCTTGCCTTCGAGTCACCATACCGTTATCTCAATTTCTAATGGTATTAGATGTGGGTGTGCTTTTTATATCCAGGTAGGTGGTTCTCTTCGGGTGCTTTGTTCTCCAAGAGTATGTGTGATATCAGTTGTAACATCATTCTGTTCATTTTGATCTAACTGCTTTGTTGCATCAGTTTTGGCAGCGTCTCCAGGAATGTTCTGACTTTCGTTAGTATTTTCTCCAACATTCTGATGTTTGTCTGCTGCCTTAGATTTTTCTATCATTGTTTGTATTACTTGTTCTTGTGAATACTCATCAAAGTTTTTAGTATTGTCCACTACAACATTAACTACTTCAATTATGTTTTGAGTACGTATGTTGTAGATCCAGTAAGTCTGACTATTTTTCGAATATCCCAAAAATACTCCTTCATCACTTTTTGATCCATATTTCCTATTTGTTCATGATCATTTAGAATATAATACTTACTACCAAATGTATGAAAATACTTAAGGTTAGATTTTCGCGCTTTTCCAAATTTTATATGGTCTTTGAGATGTGTCTGTCCTAATGGTAACCCTATTCAAAACATGACACCCAAGTCTGCTTTTCTTCAACCATATTTGTTGGATTTTAGTTCGACTTTTTTTATTCAGTAAGAGGTTTTTCAAGTTCATGCTAGTTCTACAAATAGTTTTCTTGTGCTTAGGTGGATGATTTGAGATGTTAGCATGCTTTTGTTCTATCTTACCACATGTTGGAAAAGCAGGAGATGAGTGTATATTACCTTTAGATTCACCTTTGGTTACCTTGTCATCAATTTCTGTAATTCCTGATTCTTTTAACATCTGACCGTTGATTACTGATTTAGTGGAAATTAGAACGTTATCCGGAACATCGTAACCTATTTCGCTATTCCTTTGACAAACATGATTTTCTTTGCTTCTTGTTCTTCTCCATACCGAGTATATCCTAACCTATGTCTCGATATTGGTGGTTCTTCCATAGCTCGAACCCCTGCTTCACCGAAAGCGACTCAATGGTCAATTGTTTGTTTGCTTCCTACTTTGTTTCAATTCTTCCTACAAATCACACAACTGCTTATTTTTATCACCAACAATATTTCAAAATGAGTTATTTTATTATTGGAGAAACTTTGTTCTTTAGTAGACATAGTAGTCAAAGCCTTTAGGTTGATCCTAATGTCATCAGCTCCAACGTTCGGTTCTATGTCACAACGTTCATGAAAAATATCACATAATTCAGAATCAGAAATAGAGCATAATGTAAATGAAATATCTTTAGTATTAGAAACTTCTCCATCCCCATATTGATCATCGGGTGATTCTTCATCCTCGTCCTAAGTTACATTCATGGCCTTTTTACCAAATGTTCCTTTTTTATTGTTAGCACATTCAGAGGCAATGTGACCATATCCTTCACAAGTATGGCACTGGATACGATTTTCTATTCTCCTTGGAAGATTTGACTCATTTTGTCTATTTTGGTTAGGATATTTATTTCTAAATGATCCCTGATTTTTGGTTGATTTGAGTTTTTAAGCCCGTTTCAAGAATTTGTCAAATTGTTTGGTTACTAGGGCAATATCAATGTCTGAATCACTCTTATCACATTCATCTTTTTCTTTATCAACCCGGGATGCTATGCCTGTAGCTTTTTCTTTCTTTCTTGTATTGAGATTTAGTTCATAAGTCATTAATGACCCAAACAACTCTTCAATTTTGATATCGTCGATGTCTTTGCCCTCTTCAATTGCAATTACTTTAGAGTGGAACCGCAAGACCTTTCTAACAAATTTTGACTCAGAATATTTTTCTCCAAGGGCATGTGCTTGATTTGATATATCACACAGCCGAGCATAGAAATCTTTGAATGCTTCATTATTTTTCATGCGTAAATTTTCAAATTCGTGGTGAGCATTTGTAGTTTACATGATTTCACCATGGAAGTTCATCATGTGCAATTTGTAAGATCTTCCAAGCTTCTTTTGCTATCCTGCAATTAGATATTAGCCCGAATTGATTAGCATCTACAAAACAAAAATAGCATTCAAGGCTTTACTATTCGGCTAGCATAAATAAAGTCAAGAATTACCAATTGTTCACATGATTTTTCTATTTCAATATTATTTTCAATGATAGTGGAGGGCTATAACCTCTAATGATAGAATGCCACGATTCTTCATCTAGAACTTGAATGTAAACAACATACGAATTTTCTAATAATTATAGTTCGCTCCATCCAATACTTGGTGGTCGAAAATAAGCATTGTCCATACCTAGATTCATTGGATCTCACTTTCTAGAAGTGAACCCATTCTGATACCAATTTTTAGTTTTAAATCTAGATAACAATCAACTTAGAAGGGAGGTTGAATAGGTTGTTACAGAAAGTATGTAAATTTTTTTAAAAAACACACAACGTTCACATTAATGTTCTGATGTTGATGAAAGTTAGTTGAACGTCATGACATTTCACTGAACGTTTTCGTAGTTTTGAGACAGTTAATATGTAAGACGATTAAAATATTGATTAACACCAGATATAGCGTGGTAAACCCCTAAGGAAAACATCCACGAGCCTCCATACCACGGGTAAATAAATTCACTATTTTAGAACAGGTTACACACGTCTCAACTTTTTGAAATTACAATTTTAAACCTAATCTAAAACTTTATCAGTAATTTACAAAAAGTAAAACTCAGTTAAGAACAACAATAAAACTTTCCTATTTTATATCTTATTTAACTAGTTAAGGAATGCAGTCAAGTACTTCGATCTTGATCTTGATCCATTCTACGAGTGTCCCCAGATTGATTCCACAAATCGGAATAAGGACCTAATCCTTATCTTGCCGTCGAAAAACCGTTCTCTCTCACAATGGATTTCTTCTACGCTCAGTTTCTCAGAGCCGTTCTCAAAAATAGAATTTTGATCGGGCTAGGACTTTTGAATATTTCTTTGGAACTCACAACTCACAAATAATTTGCTCTTAGATACTTGAGTATTTTTGCTTTCAAAGGCCGTAGAATTCTTGGAATGCCACCTATCTTATTTATAGTATATGAAGTTTTTCTAAACTTAATGACTTAGCATTTATCTTATACGAGATAAGATAAAATAAGTCCTTAAGTTTCAATAAGCTTTATAAAAGATAAGGTGAGATATATCACAAGAATATGAAAATAAATTCAGATATATATTTTTATTTAAGCAGATAAATAAAACAATAATATTTCAACATCTTATCTACTTAGAAACTTATTTCAATTAGAATGCTTAAACATGCAATTTATTCAATCACCTATTTATTTGATAAGGAACAAGAGTTTTAGAATACTAAAACTGATAGATAGATTGGGATAAATATAGCATTAATGTTTCCATCTTTCATACAACTACTAGATAATCATTGAATCTTAATTGGCTCATATCAATAAATAAAATATAATTAAGTATGCCAAAAACCGGATTCTCCAACACTACCAAACTATAGATACCTAAGCATTGATATTGCAACAACTACCTAACGAATTTGAATATTTTGTTTTTAAAATCTAATGTTAATACATATTGTTAAACAAACAGAAAAATAAAGTTCATACTACTATCTATGATGCCAACATCCAAATGTATGAACATCAGTTGTTACTCGAGAATACCTACTTGATCTCAAACGCAGTTGTAAAACTTACAAAGCCTAAGCATAGAGCCTCTATGGTGAGGTACAGTGGACAATATCTGGACGAAGTATAGTACGAGAAAGAAATGGAGACCACAGTGCTTTAATATCTTCTACATACAATTTCACTCATTTCAACATATTAGAAGTATACATGGACTCAAAGAATGTTATTAGTAATCCATCACACATTTTACAAAAAAATTATTTCTTTTTTCCAAGTTTTTACATTATACACATACATTCATAGATTATATATTTCTCACTTTCAAACTAGACATAGTATATTTATAACACATTTCATCTAACCAGGTTTCATCTAACCAGTTGGGCTTTCTTCGTCATGTTCAGGTATTATAGGAGTTGCAGTTGACATAAAGCCTAAAAGACTCGTTCAAACTTGATTCGAAACACAATCCTATATCCAAGATATAGTTCTTATTGACAAGAGATTTGCATACAACTACCTATATTCAAATAAAGATTCGAGCTGAACTTCAGTTCATAAATTACAACATTTTTATATTACATCATTTATCTATCTTTACTTTCTAACACAATTTCTCGCTTCATACGTTAGGTTCGACATTGCACTGTAACCATGTGGGATAATTTTATGGAAAAAGAATGTCGTTTCATTGTTAACAACTTAACTAAGAAACAAATTATTATCGAGAATCATCTAAAAGTATCATCTTTTAGTGGTCATTCAACTATAATAATTGTTGCTATCAGTATTTTCTATATCAATAGATTCATAATACACTTACAAACATCCATATAGACACTTACAAACATCCATATAGATACCTTTGACATTATCTCTATCAATATAACTATACATGTATTTCATGCACAAGTCTTTCAATTTCAACAAAGGCAATAGCATCTTCTCCTTCAACTCTCCTTTGGAACAAGTGGCTCAGCTGACCTCTTGGTAAAAGCTGCAATCATGAAAAACTTATTCTACTACATTCAACTTTTACTTACTACATATGTATCTCTAATATAATTATACTTGATAAAAGGGTTCAAGCAAATGTTGACAAATTGGATGAAATGATAATGACAAAGAACTATCCTTTCCCAACACCAACAAAGCTTTCAACTCTAGCCAAAGACAACATAACATAGAGATATCCAATGGCTGCTCTCTGGGGGTAAGTCTCATTCTAATTAAATAATATATAGCAGTATGCATTACACTATTTCCACATATTTATACAATTGTTTGCCCCAAATAGTTATCATGCCAGCAAGGCTATCTCTAGATATAGGCACGGGCATATGTCAGAGTATTTAGTCAATCATTTTTGTATATGTCTTGTAACACTTGCAACAAAGTCTCAAGTGTTGACTTCAATAAGACCTAACACTGCGTCTTCTGCAAATTTCCTTGTGCACGTACAATACTAAGGTACCAGAATCTTCGAAAAAAATTCCTTCGTTATAATTAATTCCATGCAACCTATTTAAATTATTTTAAAAATTTTAAGTACTCTTAAATAACATAATTATTCTATTGTTATTGTTACAAACATGCATCGACAAAGCAATAACATATGTGGAATTGGAGGACTCAAGCTGGTCATTACGTGGGATAATAATTAGGAAAACATGTGAGAGTTTTCTACAGTGTTGAGCTAACAAATTGATGGACCCAAAATTATTGGTATACACAAAACACTTTACATCTTAAAATCAGTCTACATGATTTCACTAAACAAACTAACACAGATGCTACTTGTTACGCATGTCAATGGACAACGGGCCTTAGGCAAAATCAGAATCATAATAGAGGAATATCAGTTTTTTTACATCAAAGACATGAAGAATGAAGCATTTGAAGATCAATATAAATATGACATTATCTTCATGAACGACCCAAAGGAAAAGAACCAGAAACTAACAAAGAGAACTATAGCACACAACATTGAAACACCATTCCCTCTGCACGAACAAATATTTCCAAACACGATGAAGATGATGCTTTTTGAACCCACGAATGTGTTGACTTCCAACAAAAAGCAAAATAAAGAACATGTGGGCTCAACCGGCATAATGGTTACAAAGAAAAATGATGAAATTTCACCCAGCTTCAAAGGAAAAAACAAGGTTCCCGGAGAAAAATAGTCAAATATGTTTATACATTGCATGTTTTTGTTTTTGAATGAAAACTATCTTTAACATTCCCAACTCTACTTTGTTGATAATCTAATTAAACATATGTTTTTGTCAAATGTATAGAACAATAGGTTGTGACACGACCCATCCCGAGCAATATTATATACCCGAGACGTGACGTGCGCCGATGGTGAATACCAACCAGAGGTTGGACCCACCACCAAGGCTACTATAATTACAACTCATTATTTCTTATTTTTAAGAAAATTTCGGCATTATCTCCCATGTAATTTGGACTAACCAACCTGCAATAAAATACCACATATCCCAACAAACTTATTCATAACTAAATGGAACCATTTGCCCATCCAATACCCATAACAAACAACGCGGTAGAGACTAGCCGAAACATAATACTTTTACTATTGAATTAACATAAACTGTATGTATGGATACAAAATACATAGTGAACCCACCTAACTATTTACAAGTGATGCAAAATGATATTAAAAATGAACATGTATCCCCAAAATAATGACTACATGCTCTATGAAGTGAGTCATACTAAATAACTCATCGTGTGGCTCGATCTTGAACTTAAAAGTTTTATATCCAAAAGCGCCTGAAACTCAACCAACGCGATCACGAAAAATCATTGATGGAAAATATATGAGTTGATAGGCTCAGTGAGTGGAGATTTTCGAAAATAATTATACTCTTTTCATTTATAGATATTATCAAAAACGAGCTCACGTCACTTAACAATTCACATTATAACTTCAACAAGTAATATCAGCTCATAATCGTAGAATATTCATCATCTAATATATATATATCATCACTTCATCATATCCTCATATCACAGTATAATGGAAAATCTCATCAAAATGTACCCATTTTATATAATCTCAAAGATGCGTGCCTGCATCGCTTCAAATGGCTAAGCTTTCTAGTATACCGCCAAGACCCTTCAGTGTATATGATACACGGTCAAGACCCCTCAGTGTACAAATACACGGCCAAGACCCCTTAGTGTACTACTCATACATGGCCAAGACTCTTCAAAGATACTAGAATAATCAATGAATTCATCGGGTACTTTTTATGGATTTAAATGTCATCTCAATTCACATTAATTTCATAATAGGCAATTTCACAATCCTTAAAATTCACAAGATAACATAATTCAATAAACAATTATAAGAAATTACGTAATTTAACATTTAGTGATATAATATCTTATAATTAAAATCTAAATTTTCTAAAATATATTTTTCCACTCACAGAGTTATCTACTGAAGATTAAATTGGCTGATAAACTATCCCGATATTTAAGTCACTTCCTGACATAACAAAAAAATTATTCAAATAAAAACTCAATCATGTTGAATTCAAAATTATTTACATAACAACTTACCAGTTTCTTATTCATCCTCCAAATTTCAAAATTTGTTATGTGAATTAAGGTGTGAGTAAGGAAGATGAAGAGAGAAAATGATGGCCGTTGTTTCTTTTTGCTGAAGATGATAAGGAAAGTAAGGAAATGAATTTGGTTTTTAACTAACCAATCCATCTGAGTTTTCTTCCATTATCCCTTTTATTTTATTTTTTATATTGAAAGTTGGCATGACATTTTTGACCAAGAAAATCTCATGTTTGACGGGACTTTTCAAGCTTGTTACAGGTTGAGCCTTCCATGCAATGTTGTAATTACTACTTAATGAATTTTTATGTAATATGTTCTTCTACCATACTTGCAATCCAATAACAGGTTGAGCCTTCCGTGCAATCTTTTAGTACCTATATGTATGCATAACATCATGAACTTAATTGCCTCCCATTGTTTGGCCATTGACTAAAGCAACACCTTTCATTTAATGACGCATTTATTAAGTACCAAACAATTACTCGACCGTATCTATAATGTTACTTGTCAACGCATACTAAACAAATAAAACATGAAGAGCACCAGACGTGCAACACACATTCTTAAACTAGTCGTCAAATCTTAAAGTGGGTCAAGGCCATTGAGCAACGACTCCAAGGTATGTATAACCTCCAAGTGGCCCATTTAATCCTTCAATATATTTTGGACTGACATATTGTAGAGTAGACTAAACAATTATCCTCAATAATGAGGTCAAAACCTATTAAGATATAAAATGTCTGATTAATCATCATAGCTCCGAGTTTATTTGGAATCACAAAATTATCAACATATACAATTTAAATTTTAGCTTTATCCCAATTTGTTCCCCTTGAAACTATGGGAATGTTGCATTTCAAAACATGTGAGTGCTTTATATATATTTCCTTTGTTCTATTCTTTCAGAAAACCCTCTTAAATATAATTGAGTAATACAACGAGAACTAATGCAGCATGGCCTATAGTCTACATTACCTTCAATCATAAGCACAATTATGACTACTATCGAAAACTAGCACATGAATTAGTCAAAAGATTTAAAATATACATATTCATTTAATAAGCCATGATCATTGGTAAATGTTCACATGTTTGTTATAATAAAAACCAAGTGTTTAGAATTCTACTTTAATCGATATTTGATTACGATATTCAATATAATTCACGAACTTTCGATTTTTTATTTACAAACTTGATGCTCTCGACCTTCAAGTCTTCTATGGCATTTTTCAAAGAATGAAGTACGCCTACGTGTGGATACCTTTTCAATTAATATCAAAAGCTAATTCCTTAGACTTGACATATTAAGAAATCAAGATTTTCTTTTTCTTTTTCTCAAACAAGAAAACCCATACTTAGGGAAGTGTGTCATAAACCCTAGGCGACACCTTTTATATATATATATATACTAGTTTTGGCTACGTGCAATGCACGTATGTAAAAAATGCAGAGAGAAGTTTTAGAATTATTCATACAATCATTTTTAAAATAAAAAAAATATGAAAATGGTTAATATAACATGTATAAAAAAATATTTGAAATTAAAATGTTTATTTTACAAAAAAAAAAAAAAAATTGGGTTGCCGAGATTCCCGATAACCAATTACATAAGTGAAAGGAGTACGTGTGGTTTTGTTGTATAACGAAATTCTGAACATAAATATACACTTAAATATGTTAGAGAATTTGTAAAATTAATGTGTTAAATAAATGAATAAGATGATGATAACAATTCATTGCCGAGAATTTTACTGTTCATGTTTTTTTTTTTTTTTGTAAAATTAATGTGGCAACATTATAAAAAATAAAAACATTCAATTTGCTTATTTGCTTAAGATAAAATAAAAAAAAATTAATAAAAAAATTGAATAAAAAGGTGCAAAAAAATAAAAACATTTAATTTCCCAATGGCATTTTTAGCATTTATTTAGAATAATTTGTAAAAGGTAAAATAAAAAAAACAAGATTAGTAAAAAAATTGAATGAAAATTAAGTGTAAAAGAAAAAAAATTAAAGATTTTTTTTTTAAGTTGTTGTTAACATATCCCAACGATTTTAAAACAACAGGGACCTTTTGTGCAATTATTCCTTAAAAAAAAAAAAAAAAACTATTCATGGCAATCAAAATTGATTGCCGAGATAGCTCGGCAATCAAGAGCACTATTAATTTTTTTTTTTTTAAATTGTGTCAAAAGGAAAAAAAAAAAAAAATGTTATCGTTCATGGCAATCAATTGATTGCCGAAAATCTGCTCACATAAATTTTTTTTTTTTTTTTAGATTGTGTCAAAGAAATTGGCTACAAAATTTTTTTTACTATTCATGGCAATCAAATAAGCACTGTTGACATTTTGTTTTGGTTTTTTTTTTTTTTTTTTTTAAGCGTGTGTTAAAAAATTGGCTTAAAAAAAAAAATTTAAAATATCATTATCGTTCATGGCAATCAATTGATTGTTGAAAGACTTTATTCACATTTGGTTTGTTTTTTTTTTTTTTTTTAATGTGTCAAAGAAAATGGACTTAAAAAAAAATTGGTGAACATAAATAAAGATCATTGCCAGGTGCTCAAGAATGAACAATTCATTCTTAGAATTTTTCTTCGTTGACGATCCTTTTTTTTTGTTTAATGTGGCAACATTATAAAAAATAAAAACATTCAATTTGCTTAAGATAAAATAAAAAGATTAATAAAAAATGGAATGAAAAGGTGTAAAAAAAAAAAAACATTCAATTTCCCACCAAGATTTCACAATGGGATTTTGAAATTCTTGAATGTCATTTTTTGTATTTATTTAGAATAATTTGTAAAGGTAAAATAAAAAAACAAGATTAGTAAAAATTAAATGAAAATTAAGTGTAAAAGAAAAAAAAAATAAGAAAAATGAATTAAAGATTTTTTTTTAAGTTGTTGGCATATCCCAACGATTTTAAAACAATAAGGACCTTTTGTGCAATTATTTCTTAAAAAAAAAAAAAAAAAAAAAAAACTATTCATGGCAATCAAAATTGATTGCCGAGATAGCTCGACAATCAAAATTGATTGCCGAGCTATCTCGACAATCAAGAGCACTATTAAATTTTTTTTTTTTTTTTTTTTTTCTAAATTGTGTCAAAAGGAAAAAAAAATTTATCGTTCATGGCAATCAATTGATTGCCGAGCAACCGCTCACATAAATTTTTTTTTTTTTTTTTAGATTGTGTCAAAGAAAATTGGCTACAAAAAATTTTTTTACTATTCATGGCAATCAATTGATTGCCGAGATTGCTTCGGCAATCAAATAAGCATCTTTGATTGACATTTTGTTTTGGTTTTTTTTTTTTTTTTTTTTTTTAATTGTGTCAAAAAATTGGCTTCAAAAAAAAAAAATCATTATCGCTCATGGCAATCAATTGATTGTCGAAAGACCTGCTCACATTTAGTTTGTTTTTTTTTTTAAAATGTGTCAAAGAAAATGGGCTTAAAAAAATTTGGTGAACAAGTAAAATAAAGATTATTATGAGTTGCTCGCAATGAACAATTCATTGTCGGAAATTTTACTTGTTGGCGATTTTTACCCCTACTAATAAAGACAAAAAAGCAGTTCTATGGACCATTTATTGCACCTAAAATGACCAATTGCGCACTAAAATGTATAGGTTATGGACATTTCACCAAAAATGAAACGTTAGGGACCATTTGCGCACTAATGGTAAACGTTAGGGACCATTTGCGCCAATTTCCTTTATTTAAACACTGTGATTGCCGAGCCACCTCGGCAATTGATTGCCGAGCCATCTCGGCAATGACCTTAAAAAATTTTTTGTTTTTTTTTTTGATTGCCGAGTCATGACTTTGTTAATATGTTTTTTTTTTAAATTTTATTGTGTTAAAGAAAATAGGCTTAAGATCGAGTTGCTCGACAATGAACAATTCATTGCCGAGAATTTTACTGGTCAAGTTTTTTTTTTTTTTTTTATGTGGCAACATTATAAAAATAAAAACATTCAATTTGCTTAAGATAAAATAAAAAAAGATTAAAAAAAAAATTGAATGAAAATGTAAAAAATAAAATCATTCAATTTGCCACCGTGGAATTTGAAAGCATTTTTTAGCATTTATTTAGAATAATTTGTAAAAGGTAAAATAAAAAAACAAGATTAGTAAAAAATTGAATGAAAATTAAGTGTAAAAAAAAAAAAAAAAAAAATAAATTAAAGATTTTTTTAAAAGTTGTTGGCATATTCCAACGATTTGAAAACAATAGGGACCTTTTGTGCAATTATTCCTTTAAAAATTGAAAAAAAAAAAAAATTAAATAGTTGATTGCCGAGATGGCTCGGCAATCAAATTGATTGCCGAGATGGCTCGGCAATCAATTTGCCAATTGGGACTCAATTGGTAAGGTTGATAGAGGCGACAACGGCTCCCATATTCGCGATGAGACATCGAAGGCCAAATTAATGGATGGAATGCAAATGTTGCGAGTCGACCGGACTATCGATTGAAGAAGCAATTGGGAAGTCCTTAGTTCATGATCTTGTTCATAAAGAATCGAGAAGAAGTCGTTGACAAGCTTCGCTTTCGGCTCTCTTGGAGGTAATCCTCTTACGTCTAAGTTCTTCTGTTTCCTTCTTTTCATTGGAATAAATTAATGGAGTTCATTGTCGAAGTTATATTCTACTCTTGAAATTAATCAATGCGGTGAAGAAGACAGGGATGTTGAAATAAAGTTAAAAACATTTGGCAATCGAACAACATAAGAAGGTCAGATTTTGGTGGTCAATGCTTGCTCTAGCAAGGACTATACAAACAATATAGTTGGGGTCCGCTTTGTTGGTCGATGATGCTACGATCGAAAAGTGGTAATGGACAAATTCATCCACATTCAAAGCGATTACAAGGCTATTGTCCACGGTCCAGATCCTCCGATTCCACCAATATTTGCTTCGATGAAAACACTTGCCGCTCCGAGTGGAACACCGCCATGGAAAAGCTCACCGGGTGGAGTAGAGAAGACATCATCGGAAGAGATGTTAGTTGGGGAGATATTTGGCGCTTCGCTTCGGCTCCGTGGTGCGATTCTATCAATTGATTGCCAATTGATTGCCGAGCCATATCGACAATCAAATTGATTGCCGAGATGGCTCGGCAATCATCGTTCACATTAAATTTTTTTTTTTTTTTAGCTAATTTTCACAATTTGACACAATTTTAAAAAAAAAAAAAAAAATTTGATTGCCGAGCAATCTCGGCAATCATCGTTCACATTAAAAAAAATTTTTTTTTTTAGCCAATTTTCTTTGACACAATTTTAAAAAAAAAAAAAAAAAAATTTTGAACGGTGATTGCCGAGCAATAATTTTGAATAGTGATTGCCAAGCAATCTCGGCAATCAACGTTCACATTAAAAAAAAATTTTTTTTTTTTTTTTAGCCAATTTTCTTTGACACAAAAAAAAAAAAAAAAAAAATTTGAACAATGATTGCCGAGATTGCTCGGCAATCAAAAATTTTTGAAATCTCGGCAATCACCGCTCACATTAAAATATTTTTTTTTTTTTTTTTTAAATTGTGTCAAAGAAAATTAGCTAAAAAAAAAAAATTTTTTTTAATGTGAGCGATGATTGCCGAGCCATCTCGGCAATCAATTTGATTGCCGAGATGGCTCGGCAATCAATTGGCAATCCAATTGATTGCCGAGCCATCTCGGCAATCAATTTTGATTGCCGAGATGGCTCGGCAACTGTTAATTGTTGATGAAGGAGGAGTAACAGGCTTCTATCAGATAACAATGGGGCTTTTCAGCCTATTTTGAAATAGACGGGATCGTCAGCTACTTTAAAAACGTAATGGGGGCGATTCTTTTCTGAAGGTCTGACTAAGAAACATATGAAACTACAGAAACTTCAAGATGAACATCTTCACAAAATCAAGAAGAGTGCACCACAATTTATATACCATAATAACCAGATGCGATAGCCTTCAAATGCCCTTATTTCATCATTACAAATGATGAAACTCAACATTTTCACCTTTTCTATTTCTACTACACATCATGAGCATTTTTGTCGAGGTAAAATTTCTCCCGGCAATGAGATTTTACTCAAGCAGATTCAAATTTGCATATTTCACAAACATCATCCTCCTTACAAACTAAATATGATTAAGCATTCCCGATCTTAATAAGACATATTTCAAAGTAGAAATATAAAAAAAAAACAGTTCATTAATAATGATCATGGAACTCCAGTTTTCTTTTCCAGCTAATATAAGAAAACATTTACAGAGTTTCTTATAATAAAACACCAGAACTAAGGGGTAAACTTAACAGTGTCTAAAAATCTTAACTGTAGGATCCAATCTTTCAAAACTCAGCTCCACTCTGAATTCTAGAATTCTAATTCTAATGGTGAATAAAATCTGCTCCAAAGCTTGAAGAGTAATAGAGAATAAAACAAATTAAAATTAAAGTTGTAAAAGAACGGAACTCCAGTATCTGAACCTGAATTTGAATTCTAATTCCAATAGTCAATAAAAGTCTGCTAAGCCTCAAAAGTAGCCGAAAATAAAATAAATTAAAGTTGCAAAAAGAAGTTGTAAAACGACGGCGTGTAGGACGAAAATGTGAACAGTAAAAAAATTAAGGCTCTTATATTATTGTAAGGATATATGAAAAGGTGATTTGATTCATGTCCAAGTCTAATTAGGCTAAAATTGAATTAATTGTAAGTATAGTCCCTGAACTTCAATAACAATTACAATTAAGTCCATAACTTTCATAGTAATTATAATTGAGTCTAAAACTTTATAGCACTACCACAAACCTGTTGAGACCTATATTTTCTAAGCTCCGATAATTAGATCATGTCTAATCGACCCTAAACCACCCAATCTAATTATTAGTCCTTTCTTTTTTTCACTAAAGGCAATAGACATTACTCTCGGAATATATAAAATCAAGTAAGCTAATATATTTATAATGTTTTCTTCTAACTAACTGTATATATATATATCATCCACATCCGAGATCCAATAATTATGTACGAGCATAAATAACTATTTTCCCCTCTAATTAGCCTCACTAATTTAAGCTACATTTTCGTCAAAGGTCTTGTGAACTAATTCACTTACGTCGAAATTTAACTGTCTCTAAACATTGGGCCCAGATTTATAACAATTCAACATAAAATAATTAAGTAGTTACTCTACCCATTTTTCAACGCGACAATTCCCAATACGAATTCGTGATCTCTACTTTGCTCACTGAGATATTTGATCAGTCAAATGAATTCCACTCATTGGTAAATCAAAATACTATTAAACTCATGAAAAGATGTACATAACTCTGTCTAGAGATTTAGATAAAATACGAGTAATCTAGTAGAATTTAATTCTCCGCACGATCATACTATATAATTAAACTCGACACGTAGTCCATTCAATACATTCCAAGTGCACTAGTATCTCCATTAAACAATTTTTGCAATAAGGACAATTTACACCTAAATGGTGAAATAATCTACACTACAACTTTTAGGTACGATGTATCAAGTCTCAAAATCTAAGTTGTGTCACATTGTGTTTCTTAATGCAAGCGTCCAACTTATATTATCACAAGTGATTATTGGCGCTTTTATTTACATGCTAAATATAACAACAAATAAATCTCTAAAAATTAATTTTATTTATTATATGAGCACAGAACCCAAGAGTTGCTACTTCCCTTTGAGTTTACAGTATGCATATAGGCCGGATCCCAAGAAACCAAGAGATTGACCCGCAATGTTTAACTGGAATAGAATCAAAACCATCATAATCAATAACTCAGAAGACCGGGATTCTTTATGTGGTTGATGAGAAAGTAAATGTATAAGTTAAATTGATATCGATACTCACCAAATCGAAAGGAAGCCCACCAAAGAGTAACCAGCCAAAACCAATAGTAAACAAGTCCTACATGGAAATTAATATGTATCATCATATGGCAGGCTTTACAAATGGAATGGCAATTTCGATTTTCAATATGTTGTCTGAAAACCAAAATCAACCTTCTTTCGTTCTGTTCGACTTCGAGCAGTCAATATAACAAATATAAAGACATTTCGGGAAAGGGATTGATTTAAGTCATCGTAGATTGATGAACATATATAATACTAGAAGTACTTTCTCGACATACCTTCAGGTTTCCGCAGATTGACTGTGTAAGGGCTGAATTTAGAGTTGTATTCAAAAACACAGTGTAATTCAATAAGAATGCCATAACACATGACAGAAACATCACAGCCTGCAAAGACCCGAAAATTGATTCAATAAATGCACTTCATATATTCGCTAATATTAGCATTGTCGTCCATTCCACGGATTATTGAATTTCATAGGAATATTGGAAAAAGAAATGTAACAATTCAGTCTTCCAAAAAAAGTAACTGATAACAAGGAATAACTGGTAAAAACAAATTACGAATTTGATATGGAAGGGGACGTCCATACTTGTTCAATTTATCTCTCTCAAGTTGGATCCCATGAGACAGGCCTTGGAAAGTTTTAATATAGGCAGGAGGGATTCGTAGATCTTCCGATGGAACCTTCTCTTCTACCATAGATTGGCCATAGATAGACAAACAAGCCATTACTTTCTATTCGAACATATTAGTTGTCCGTTCTCAGGTTGACAATAAGGGTTCGGAGAAGGGCAATCATTAACTGGGCTATTTGTAGAGTATGTTCCTATCAATCAAAAGTGCAATTCATCCTGTGTCTTTTCCTTTAGGGTTTTGGGTTTAGTGACTTTCAGGCTTTGCAACAAAAACAAAGCTAAGACATTGGAACTTCAATCGAAGTCTGTCCTCGTTGTAAGAAAATGATTCTGCATGTCAAACAGATTTCTTGAGTGTTCGAGTTTAATTATGGCATGAAGAATCAAACTACCAACTCAAGGTCAATCACAGAAAACCAAAAGCTGTACTAACAAGATGGGGTAATGGAATAAATATATCTTATATTTGTATATCTATGCGGACATGTGTATTATTGATTTGCAAATAATTATGAAGAAAAGCCACAAAAATATCACAAATGTAAAGCGAAAACAACATATTCCAAAATTGCATAAGATTTATCGCTCATTGCTCATGTTTAGATAGAAAGAAAACTAGAGCTTGTGTTAGGTATCCCAAGTGAACTGGCAGAGGACGAGTTGTCCATATTAATTAATATACTTAGGTCCAAGACCAAATAGCTTGAACTTTTAGGTCAAAATTAGATTATGTGCATCTACATGAAGGCCTGAGTCTTCGCTGAAGAGCTCTCCAGGCTCACTTGTAGACAAAAACCAGTATTTACATGAGAAATCTAATTCGATAGAATTATTAGAACGCATTTACTTTTCAATAGTCAAGTGAGTAAGGAAACATGGGTTTAATTATTATTTCAAGAAATATATATTTCATTCCGTAAGACCCACCTGGAAACCATGCGAGTACAAGTACGGGAAATTCATGGTCTTTTCCAGGTCACCTCTGAAAGATGCCCATATTAGCAAGATTGGTCCGCAAATTATTCCTACAGATTCCGAGATGCATATAATTACTAGACTGGATTTTCCAACAGAAGAAGTTCGAAACAACAACATGAACAAGATTCAGGAAGTTTTGTCTTACCATTGCACCACATAAGGCCAAAGCTATTAAGGCCACTGGATTTTCCTAGATAGAGATTTGGAACATCACAAGTCATTTAAAAAGGTTGACTTGACTCAACAATTGAGAAAGGGTAAAACAAAATAAAGAAGAAATATTACCAATCTGAGCTATGCAAGAGAGATATATTGCAGTAGTTACGTTTGAAATGATTACAATAGAATATCCGAAAAGGTCGAATGACAAGTCCCGAGCCCCAGCAACAAATGCACCAAATATGATTGTTCCTACACTGATGGAACCCTTGTAAGCATTCCGAAAGTAAAAACCCAACACTATATCCACAAAATAACAACATTTGTAATGCAAAATCATATAATTGACTTGCTTCTGAAAACCTTAAAATCTACAATGACATATGATCATAGGTCATAGGTCTAACGACATGGAATGAAAATGTGCAGCATGCAAACATTTTCACACAGGACTGAAAAATATTGCTCTAATAGAACATAGTAAGGAATGTACAAGGAAGAAGTAAGTACTGACAGCCAAAGAAATTCTTACCTTCCAACAACATATGGCGAATGTTTCCGTCCCAGAAAAATATACTCCACCATCATTGTAAAGGCAACAGTTGTCCGTCTAAGGGTTGTGTACATAGGAACATTGATACCACGGATAGATTCCATTGAGATAACCTGTGAAAAGAAAACAAACAGAAAATATCTAGAAGGAAAACGAAAGATACCCAAAAGGAGCCCACAAAGCAAGATGTACGTACCATGTAAAGCAAATATGAAATTGCCAAAGGAAGCGTGCGAATTATAGCCTTCAGTGGCACAAATTTTGCTGGGTGATTGGTCAAGTCGAGTGTTTCATCAGATGTGAAAGAAATAATCTTCCAACATCTCAATGCATAGAGAAACAAACATGAAAAAAGCATCTACACCAGCAGAAGATCCTTATTAATGAATTTGAAAAGTTAGAACCTTGTCCACTGAAATTCTCCGAGTGGAATTAAACTGAGAAAATCTTTAAGAATGGATTACATGCCTTTAAGGCATTACAGAACTCGTAAGTTCATAACATTCTTCTGTTTCATAATTGATTTTATTACGATTAGTATAAATTCAGACAATTTAGATCTATCGGAACCATTAACTTTGATTTATTACTTCATTTTCATTCCCAACATTCTTCTCATTTTCCATTAAATTTTCTTAATGCATTCTATTTTTGGTATTTGCACGGTGTATCGGGAAAAGCATGGATATATTTGTAATCTAATAATGTGTTCGCTGAGTGATTTACTATAAAAGCAAATAACAAGACTTTCAAACTCATAATCATTAGCCAATTCTTACAGATACAGGAGAGTTACCTGAAAAAGTGTGATGACATTTGCACACGGAAAATTATAAGAAGAAAGTGCTGCTTTATTGAAGAAAATCAACAGAACTGCAAAATATAATTCGAAAGCAAATAGTAGTTTTAACAGAAGATGACAGTAGCCAATGATGAATGTCAAAAATTATGCTGTACATGATAGCATCAGCTCGATTAATGATGGTATTGAATTATTTTCCAACGTGTTCAAAATCACGGAATGGAAATAATAAAGCAAATGAATGTTAAGCAGATCCAATAAATGATAAATCCACAACAATTTATAGTAAACTTGATCTTACAAATAAGGGAAGTTAATTGGGACGTAATAAAAAGAGAAACTGATTGGAGCATGACAGAGAAAATTAAATGGGGTTCACCAGATAAAACTTGCATAAAATTGAATGAAAATATATAGGTAGAGTAACAAGCCTTCAAGTACAAATAACTTGCACACTCAATTCAACTCCGATTAGTGCTTATTTAACTAAGCTTAAATTATAATTTCGTAGGACCCACAACTTGCTACTCAATTATTATCCACACATTCCATATGACCTACAACTTATAAGCACAAAGACAGCTAATTATAAAAAATGCCCTCTAAAGAGTTGACAATTACAAGACTTTCAAAAATTACAAAAACCTCTGCTAAGGTTTGCTATCCACAGAAAATCCTCCCAATAGCCAAATAAAAATATATATTTCTCATTTTACCTTTTAATCTTTATAAGTACTATTAAAGGATATTTAAACGATCTTTCTTTCTCCCTTTGTATCATTCTAAAAACCCTTTTTCATATTTTCAATTTAGATGAGAGCATTGCTTTTAGTTAAAATAAAAGTCGTTACGAATTTTTGTAATATTTGTTTAAATAAAATTATTCCAATAGAGGTGAGAGCAACTTGATTATTTAATGAATAACAAATGAACCCAAATAAATGTTTTAAACTAATTCAATATAGATGGTTAAAAAAGGAGAAAATGCATTAAATGAACAAGTCATATTTTAGTAGTTAGTAATTTTGATCATTTGTGTTCATTTACAATCCTATTGCAATATACTATTAAGTAAAATATTTTTTTTTCCTTCTAAAATGCTAAACCACGTTCTAAAAAAGAGGATAAAAGTTGCCTTTTATTTTTTATTTTTGCTATTTTATGTATAGCTTGATTTAGTGACATTTTCTTTAATTTTTATTTTTTATACTCATAACATTTCTAGTCTGTTACATTTACAAATAAGTAGGCATTGCGCCCCCCCGGTCCCTCCTCCTCCTCCTCCTCCTCCTCCTCCTCCTCCTCCTTTGGATATGTGTGGCTGAGGACTGGTTGTGCACCTATTTTGAAAGGTTGGGACCAACTTGCTACTTACTCAATAGTCTCGGGACCAACAACGCAATTTTCACCATAAAAGTGGTACATATTAGGATGAACAATAAGACAAATGTTATTTGGATGAAAAGTGCTGTACTGCTGTCATCCTCTGTACAAAAGTAAGAAATAAATAAATAACACACACACAGACATACACATAGAGAAAAATTAATTTGATGAATACAAATATGGAAACCCAAATTTAAGCTGAAAAAGAACACAGAAGCATGACATAAATTGGTAATTCTGGAGGAGAAAACAAAGTGGTAGTAACTAACCAGCACAAGCCATGTAAGAGATGGCAGCACAGACACCTTTCTTAGTCATGGTGGGTGACAGCGGCAACGGCTTCTTGGAGGATTCTTCCATCGGAAAAAAGATTCAGCGGCGGCGAAGAGTGCGAAAAGGTGGGTGGTGATTGAGAAATTTTGGAGTTTGTAAACTGGCTGGAAAAGGCTGAAAATGTGACTTCTTTTATGAGACGAGGAAGTGCTTGTAAAGTGAGGGTCCACTTGGGATATTTTATTTGTCTGAATTTGAGAATTTCTAATGCCAGATTCTGGATTCATGTTGTCTGGTCAACAGGGGAATTCCATTGTTTATCCTTGAAATTTGGACAATCCTTGAATTTTGGAATCAAGGGAAATTTGGACAATCGTTTAATTTTTTTGAATTTTTGAATCAAAGGAAATTTGGACAATCCTTGAATTTTTGAATCAAGGGAAATTTGGACGAAAACTGTCATAGGTACCAACTGAATCGAATTCGTTAGTTTAAAGTTATTGGTTCAAGTCTACTCGAATTCAATCAATATTTCCATTTTTAAACAAAATCAAATTGTTCCGAAACAGTTTAGGGGTGTCCTCAACCTAGATTTGAATAGATTTTAAAAATACATGAAAATTTTAGTATCCCCAACTCAGATTTTAATAGATTCAATTGAAATTTAGGTGTCCTCAACTCAAATTTTAATAGATTCAATTAAAATTTGGGTGTCCTCAACTCAGATTTAAATAGATTCTTTAGAAATTTAGGTGTCCCCAATTACTGAGTGGATTTACAAGATTTCATTAATTAGAAGATTTAAACAGATTTGTATGGATTTCGAGCTCATAAATATGAATAACAAATTCTTTAGAAATTTTATCCACACCCTCAAAATTTCAATTCAACTCTTCTCTTGTGCATCTCTTCCACTCGCCTCTCTTCTCAATTTGTACCACAAGTTTTTATAGTAAATTATTATTTTTTATTTTTATATTAGCATGGAAGTTTATTGAATTTTTTATTTTTATTTTATTAATATTTCTTTTTGTACAATTATCAAACATCGTCTTTGAAATTTTTATTCTTGATGTTCCATGACCATTCATTAAACCAAACAATTGAGTTTGAAATATATAAATAATATATTGGTAAATATTAATTAGATAATTACCATTTATGACAATTAGATATTGGATTTGTAAAATTAGTATAGCACTAATTTTTTTTTTTTTTTTTTTTTAATTTGGAAAGATTTATTCACCAAATCGACACATGTAAATTCTCTTTTTAAGCCATAAAATAAATTTTTATACAAAATGGTTAAACAACTGATTTTGGAAGTGAATGAATCTTAAATATCTATCATTTAGTCTCGGATATGAAAGAAATGATTATATAAAAAATGACATGTAGAAAGAAAGTAAAATTAAACTTTATTTTAATTTTTTTAAGAAGCTTTGTTCTTTAATCAAATTTTTTAATTCAAAACTGGGAAATTAATAATAATAATAATAATAATAATAATAATAATAATAATAATAATAATAATAATAATAATAATATGAATCCCCAAACAATGAATCTAATTACGTTTCGAGCTTGGAGACGACGGATGACCTATTTATTAATTTATTCCCTAGGAGCTTAGCTAATACAGATGTCGAATTGGTATACCTCCCAATCCATCGAATCATTCACCCTTTTAATCGAAAAGAGTTTTTAGTTCTTTATATTTCAAAAAAAAAATCTCTTTCCAAAATTCTACTCAAAATATTTGTTTAAGTAGGGCGGTCACTCGAACTATTTAGAATAAAAACTATGTAAAATTACTATTTTTAATAAAAGACTACAAATTCATGAAAATTATTTGAAATCCATAAGAATATATTGAAATTTAAAATATAGAATTACATTGAAATCTTATAAATTACATGGAATTCTATTCAAATTCATGAAATTCATTTAAATTCATAAATATTAACAAATCTTCCTTAATTTAGATTTTAATGTTTAAAAAAGTGCTTAAATTGAATCAAACCGTTTTTATTTTTTTTATAATTGAAAATAAATTAATTATACTTACTCACACATTTACAAACTGAGCAATACTAAATTTATTGTGTTGATTTATTTAATTTTTGTCAAACTATTGAGTCACTGTCTATAACCCACAAATCTATTATTGAGCCCGATTATTTACCCATTTATGTTGATTTCCTCTCAATTCCCATTTTCTTCTACGACAAATATTAATTTAATCTAACCATTCGAACAAATATTAATGTAATATAACATTTAAAAAATTCCTTTTCAAACTTGTATTGAGAATTTTAGACTAGTTTACTTGTATTTTAACTTATTTTAATTGTGTTACTATTATATCAACAAGTAAAACGTTTTTTCCAACCCATTTAAATTATAAAACGATATGAAAATAGGTCAAAAACCATCCAAAACAAATCGTATTCAACCCTAACCTTAGTTATACTTGAGAGTCTCCATTTAATTCCTTTTTCAACTCTTAGATTTCCAAATTATCAATTAAATTTGGAGAATTTGCATTTTTCGTATTCAACCTTTGCAATCTATTATTAATTTATCCTCAATCTTTTTTAACACTAGACATCCCTAACCTTATACTTAATTACAATTACATCCCTATTGACAGATTTCGTAATAAATTGTCGTTATTCTACCCACATACACCCCCCACGCATTTTTTCATATCTCTGCATCTGAGCACAAAATGGGCAAATTGGTGACTGACATGAAAGATCATGCATATATATAATATACCCAACAACTTCAATATAGGACCTCAATTTCAAATATGGAAGTTATTGGTAAAAATCAGAGTCATTATATTGTTAATTACTCCTTCCCATTTTCAACACCAAAATCCTAAAAAAAGAAGGGGGGAAAAAAACAAATTCAACAACATAATTAAATAGTAATTTCATACAACATAAAAAAGCAATCAATCGCTTCTAAGGTAGATTCTCTATATGAAGTTTCATATTTGTCAAAATTCGATTAAGTCTCTGTAACTGATCTTCCTCTTATAAATCTTTATTTAGCATATACTAAGCCCTGAAAATCCTTCTCAAAATCTATTTGTACCCTTATCTCCCCCTCCAAGTCTCAAATTAAAGAGTATGTCCAAGCTTCTAAATTCGACCAACATTTCTTACCAACTATTGAAAGGAACAATTTATCACTCTTGAACTACCTTCTCACATTCCGATGGTATGGCTGACAGAAGGGTTTACACATCTCTATTTTGGAGCTGTAAGATTTTTCCTCACCCTTCATGGTCAAAAATGACTCCTAGCAATATTCATAATCGCACTCTTGGATACTAGATTTGCTGACTATCAGCATACTTGTATTAGCACGGCTCAGACAACTCTCAACACAGGAACAATCCTTGTCACTATGTTCCCAAACTTCAACATGTCAATATCAGATCCATGGCTTCTATCGACCCTAAAAATTCAAGTCCAGATTGTTGGAGCAGTTTGGTCCACAATCACGTACGCTGCAACCATCCATTATCAGATGGTCTAAAGAGTACAAAATCTTTCACTTGACTTTGCTACTCCCCAAGGCACTTATGATGCTCTCTTCCTCCAGATGGAAACAGATCAACCCAGCTACACCTATGTTCCGAGACAGATCCCGAGATCTGAACTTCTCAAGATAATCCCTAAACATGGGTTACCGACTATGAACAACATCATCAGGCATCTCAGAATTCTAAGCCTAGTCCACTCATCCACCAGCCATTTTAGAAGAAAATCTAATGGTGGGGTTGAAATCATGTTTAAAACAGAGCCAACACAAAAAAGACCTCATTGTTTCTCAACACAGTTTGTCTTCATCACAAAAAACATCTCCATATACGGCTTTAATGCGGAGGGAAGACCAATTTATGCTAGATCTAACAATTCTGGTAATTAATATTGGGATGTATGTTTTTGTACAGAGTGTATGACATTGGAAGAACTCTCTGCTGGTCACATGCAAGGCAAGAAAAAACCCAAAAGAAACACAAGCCAACGCAAGTTGTACATGGCTTATGAAGACATATCTTCTAGTGTGGGATTATTAGGAGAACCCTCTGGAAAATTTAACTATTATGACAAGTATACTCCACCTCCAACAAGTGACGAGCCAATCATCCCCACATGATGGAATGAAAATGATGAGAAATGTAGCTAGATGCACAAAAGGTGGGATTGGATAACAATCCACCTCCATCTCTTCTTATAGGCCTATAGCTATGTTTCATCTACCACTACCAGAAGATTTTCTTCCGCTTGATTCATTTGACAAAGAACAAACAACACATGCATGGAAAATCAAAAATCCTACTACTAGAAAACCATATGGTTGCTTAAGCTAGCTCTCTCTGGCTGAGACAACTTTAAATTAGCAGTCAGAAAATGCAAGGTTTATCAAAATACTTTATTACAGAGGATTGACCAAAGCCAACAAAGAATTGAGAAGACATTAAAGCAAACCCAAAACCTCTTAACCCCATTACAAGCCTATCAACAAAGGATGGAAACATTACACAATGAAATCATGCCCTCCTACAAAACTGATTACCCATTGACAGCCAAGAAATAGAAATCCGCAACCTAAAGACCCAACTCTTTTTCTTGAAAATAACACCATGATCCCACCATCTACTCCATATTATCATACTTCATACACCCCAAATGCCCGAACATCCAAAATGTTTATTTCATCTTCAAAAATAAATTATCCCCAACAATGGACAAGGTAATCCTACACATCGAGGTTGGACATTTGATGTTCTACTACAAAGAACATAAGCAGCTGTTGCCGATTTTATCCAACAATGTGGATGAGTCGTTAACAAGTAATATAATGACGAGAAAAGCGTCGAACCCACGAAAATTGGTAATTAATTACTATTTTACTTTCGAGTAACTTTAACAAACGAACACACAATAAAATATTGATTTTTTACTTAACTAAAATTAAACAAAATATTGCTAGGAAGAAATACTACGAAAGCACAAAAGATTTTTGAGAAAATTTCACATGAGAAAATAGTTAGGACTCCCGATTACACTAGTTAAGCTTGTTCATACTCAATTCATATTTTGGTTTAAATATTGTGTCACAGGTCAACAAATTCAATTTAAAGTATTAATCATTTGTCTCTCCCCCGATCTAATTTACCTATCTCTCAATTCTAAATTTTCTCCTCTCGATTGATTATTCAATATGAAAGATGTTTAATTCATTAGGACAACAACGCATAAACAAAGTTGCAATTTCTCAATTTAACAATTTATTCATGAAAAGAAATATTGAGGGTTCTATGTAATTTTCCAATTAACATGCAACTAATGTCATGAATTACTCTTGTTAATAAATCGTAAAAATAAATCAATACGTCAATTCAACGCACAATTTATATGAAAATAAATCCAAAATATAAAATTAAACATGAGTTGAAGGCAATAGCTACATTGCTTATCCTAACAAATAACCTAGTCGGACATGGTGGAGAATAAAGAACAAATCAAATAATAATTCATGTTTCGGTAGATGAAGAGAAAAGATAAGTACAATCCTTAATCTTGAATGTCTTCAATGATCTGTGTTGCCTCCATCTTGAATCTTCTTCCCAAACTTGAACTTTCTCCCTAAAATATCTCTAAAATTATATAAAGTATTGTATATAATTTTCTTGTGAACATCCTTTTTATTCTATAATAATGTGTATTTATAGAGCCAAGAATAACTCTAAATCTGTACATCAATATGCGTCCAAAAAAGAATCCAAAACAAGCCCAAATACATAAGGAAAGAAAAACAATTTGCATAGCCGAAAATCTTGGAAAGTCAATGTGATCGCATGGCCAATTGCCCGCGATCGCATGGATGGAGAAATTGGGCATCTGTTAATAATTTTGCTAGCCCGCAATCGCAATGGACTTGGCCCATGCGATCGCATGGGACACATTCATCTTTACTTTGCATCGTAGTCCTCATTTATTTGCACGGTAGATCATTAATCTTTACATAATTGTTAATTTAGCCCTCTAACATAAATTTTATTTCAATTTTGTCCTTAGATATTTGCATTATAGGTCGTATTTGGATGTTTGCAAGTTGATCTCCATATTATCACTTTTATTTCAATTTAGTCATTATTTGCCAATTTTGCTCCAAACACCACCAAACTTGGGTTTTGACCTACAATAATAAAATCAACACATAATTAAATAAAATTACACTCAAAAGAACTCACAATAGTCTACTTTTGATGACCTAGATAAGTATAAAATCACACTTATTAGCAGCTGATGCCTTTGTCTACTTCACGATAACAAGTGATTAACGTCCGTCGTCAAACTCATACCACCTATTGTTGCCAAGCTGCATCAGGAAAGGAAATTTTTGATAAATGATTATATAACATATTACCAAAACAATTTACTCTCTTTCCTTTTCTTCACAAAATTATCACTACTAACCAACCAGAATAAGAATTATTGCTTATTTGATATGGAGTATTTGAGAATTTTTGCTTATTTGATATGGAGTGTTTGAGAATCACTTCACAAATTATCACTACTAGGAGATGGTTTTATTTTTGGATCTATGATATTCAATTTTTGTAGCAATATTGTACCATATTTACACTGACCCTTCTTATTACCATCATATTTATTATGGTGCCCGACAGCAACTGTTAAAAATATACAAACATAAAGAAAAATAAAATGGGAAAAATAAAATTGAGAGTAGAAAATAAGCTCTACTTCCAACTTCTTTAGGATTTTTTTTTAATTAATTTGAAGTTGGCCAAGCCCTCAGCGCTCTGAAATCTATAACTTAAAATAAAACAGAGCTAACATCAAACACAGGTCCAAAATGAAAGTCAAATATAATTCCTCAAATGGTGGACTACCTCACCACTTAAATAAATATTGCACGATTTCACATTCATAATTTACTCTCTCTCACAACTGACAACATCTCCAATACCTCAATATAGTGCCATTAACTTTAAGTCTTGTTCGGTAGCCATTTTATCCAAAAAATCCATTTTTTCTTTCTGAATTTTGACTTTTCAACCTTTTTACACTACCAAAACCTTTGAAAAGTCAAAAAGAATTAAAAACCCCATTTTTTCCCCAAAAAATCTCTACTGAACAAGCCCTTCGGACAATATTATAGTGTTTTATAATTAAACCCTCGATAAGTAAGATATTCTTGCACCTCTTGGCTTGAATTACCTTTATAATTCAGCACTTTAAACAAGAAAAATCTAAATCTAAAAAACATTTGGTCCAAAACAATGATTCAGTTAAGACAATTAACATATAGTTTCTTTACAAGAATTACCACTTACATGGACGAATGCGGTATAATGACCACCACCCAAGTCACCGTAGTGGTTACACACATCATACAAAGCACAAGAAACTTTGCTATTCTTGTGAACTACGTAACTTGATAGATCAAAATCATCAATAAGAAAGTCCACAAAAGTTTCCAGCTTGCCTTTCAATTCTCGGTTGTATTAAAACCTCTTTAAATGAATTACCAGGATCTCTGAAAGTCTCCAAAGATCTAGTGTTTTGCTTGTTTGTCTGAGCTCCTTGCACTCAGGAAAGTACTAAAAACAAAATTATGCAACATCTGGCATGAGTAGACCAAAATTCATGCAATACACAACAAAATCCAAACCTTCTATGGATTAGTCCAATTATTCACAAACCAAACAATACACCATTTTGCATTTGCTAGTAAAGGTATTACGCTGGTCATATCCAAGAGCAAAATCTTGGGAAACTGACCACATGTCCTCCGATATAAGACGCTCCTCCTTCGAGAAAGCTTCAACGCATTTATAAAAAGAGAGAGACTTTTGAGGCTTCTTTGACATCAATGCAGGCTCACAAACATCTCGTAACAAGATTGGAATTGAAGTATCAGTCTCATTTTCTCCGGCCAATTATCGAGAACTTTTGTAGGCCTATTATACTTTGATATTGGCACATGCTCATTCATCTATATCTTGGTGCAAGGTCTTATAGAGTTCTGACTATCCAAATAAAACTTGAAACTACTGTATGTATCTAAGTCATTCACTGCCTCATTGTCCAAGTTTAAAGAAGCTTTGGCTGGCATTAATAATGGAGAGATTAACTTAAGAAATTTTTACGTATCTCAGATCCTTTAGAAAAATTAGCCATCATATCCTCAAGAAGGATGCCAAACATCTCAGATGGAGATGGATAAATAGATGACCTTGCCAAATGTATATGTTGACCAATAATGTTGATTTTCAATTTTGCTGACTAAAGGAAGTTAACTTTTCTCAGCTTTGCCAATGGCTAAAGTCGTGTTTTCTGAAGATGAATTGAAGTTGATCAAATGTGCCTTCTGTGTAGTGGGGTGCCTTCATGCCTTCATGGATGGGCCTAGCGCTCCATGATTATACTGACACTTGGCACTAACTTGGCATTTCGATGGGCCTAATGCACCACTTACCTGATTTTACTCTTTTATGCTTTTAGACTCTTCATATGGTGTGAGATAGAGATACTTTTTTAAGAAACTTCTTCTTCTCTCAACAATTGGTTTTACTCTCACTTAGAATTAACGAATTCTAAGAATTTCATCGGTTTAAATATTATGGTGCAAGGGTATGAACCTATCTTCTTCATGTTCTTCTCTGTTCATTTTCTTTTTGGGTTATTCTCACATACTTTACTTGTAACTTCTTCAAAACTCACGGTTTCTTTCCCATACATCAAAATTGGTTTGATGTGTTCATGTGTTATGTACATGCATGGGGTATGGAAGGTTTTGTTCTTTAGGTCCTTGTCGAAAAAATATAAAAGATGAGAAAGATTTACTGGATTGTCAAAGTTTTCACTATATGAAAATTGTTATAATCATATAGATTTCATCCACCCAAATCCCAAGTATCTCTAAAAAATAATATCCTAAGCTTTCTACGCACCTACCAATTTCTACTCTTTGTACAACCCACAAAGAAAATAAGAAAAACAACTAGGATGCTATGCTTACAATTTTTCTCTTAAAACCCCTCAAGTCACAACTACAAAAGAGAATAGAAAAAGAAGTTTGATTGTTAGGGCTTTGTGTTGTCCAAGATTAGGAAACTTGTAAGAAGTATTGTAACTTTGTGTTCTTGGGTTTGTAACTAATTTCAAACTTTGATTTTTGGTGCTAGTGCATTTTGAGCGTTATCCTTTAATAGATGCTCAACGGGTGATGTAGACCATTCGTGGTTGAACATCTGGACCTTAGGGCAAAACAACTCTATGTGTTCTTTAATTTTTTTATGATTTATGCTTATTTGGTGCTGGTTGTGTCAATCTAGGACCAACAATGGTATCAGAGCGTAGTTGAGACCTTAGTTGAGACCTTTCTCTTAATGAAAAATCATCATATCTGAAATCCTTTAAAAGAGTATCCCCATATCTAAACAGATCTTGAAGTTTTCGAAAGGTGACTCTCTGGCTTCTTGGAACAAATTTATTGGATTCTTGGTTTTCTGGTAATATGAAATTCTTGATCAGACTCTGGTAATGAAACTCTAATCTTTTTTTTTTTTTACAGCAATTACTTGAAGTATTTTTGTTTGGTCTCTGATTTTAAGCACAAAAACCCATATCTTCTATTTGTCTCTTTGAGAACCCTAGAATATGAGGGACTCTTGGTCCGTTTTTGGGTTCAGTCAAAATCTTGAGACCTTCTTCTTTTTTCTTTAGTATTGTTGATTTGTTCTTATACTTCAAGTTGTTGTAAAACAAATATTATAAAACAAAACTAAAATAATTTCATGATGTTTCAACATAAGTTTAAGTATACTTGCCAAGTCCTTTTGTTTATAAACTGAAGTGTGTTTCTCTTTCCTTGTTTGTTTCTATTCGTGTTTTTTCTTTTAGGGAGTCTGTGTTCTTTGGTTTTTTTTTTTCTAAACAAAATGGCTACAACAACTAAATTTGAAGTTAATATTTGAGATGGTAAATGAGATTTTAGTCTCTGGAGTCTAAAAATGAGGAATATTCTTTTACAACAAAAATGTGCTAAGGCCATAGATGAGACATGGCCTAATGATCTTGATGAAATTAAAATGAAGGAGCAAGATGAACTTGCATGGTGTTCACTTTTCCTTTATCTTTCTGACAATGTGATCAGAGAAGTTGGAGAAACAAATATACTAGTTCTCTTATGGAATAGACTTTTTGATTTCTATAAAACAAAAAATTTACAAAATAAGTGTTATCTTTATAAGCAGTTATATGCCCTCAAATTTTATCCATCTTTAGATTTAGAAGTAAATCTTGACATATTTAAAAAGATAACTCATGATCTTGAAAGGTCAGGGGAAAATGTTTATCTAAAACAGTTAATTGTGTCCTTGTTAAATTCCTTACGAGAAAGATACAAAGACCTAAGAAATTCCCTTAAACATGGTAGAGAAGATCTGACTTTAGACATAATCACAAGTTCCCTAAGAAATAAGAGCTAGAGCTTAAGAACGAAGGGAAAAATAATATTCATGGTGAAAGTTTAATGGCTAAGACCAATTCTTCTCATAAGACCAATAGTAACCAAACGAAATGGAGTCTTAATAATAAGAAAATTTTTTCGATGATAAAGGAAAATGGAAGGAAAAATCAAAATCTAAAACTAGTGCTAAATGTAAGAAATATTATTTTTGTGGTAAAACTGGATATTTCATAAAGATTATTTTAAAAGAACAGCTGATCAAAAAGAAAAACAATGTGAAGATGAGGAAGCTGTTGTTGCTTATAAAGAAGCTGCTGAAAATGGTGAAATCTATGTGGTCTCATCTAAGTATAGCAGTCAACAGTGGATTCTTGACTCTGGCGGTACTTTTCATGTGTGTACTATAAATGAATAGTTTACTGATCTTTTTGAAATTAATGGTGGCCATGTTGTTATGGAAAACCACTTTTGTTGTCAAATAAAAGGAATTGGTAAAATCATTTTAAACCTTGAAACTGGAAAACTCTTAATTTTGAATAAAATTAGATATGTATCTGATTTGAAAAGAAATTTAATTTCTTTAGGTATTCTTGATGATTCAAACTATGATGTGAGAATTAAAAATAGTTTTACCAAATTTTTGATAAACATGTTGTTGAAATTATTGTTGTCCCCAAGAGAAATGGAATTTACACTATAATTTCTCAACTCATATTTCGTAAAGGCATTGCAGCTTATGTTTCTCAATCTCGTAACTCTCATATATAGCATAAAACGCCGTGTCATATAAATGAAAAAGGTTTATAACATTTAAAAAGACTAAATGTCTTAAGAGATTATATAATAGAGAAATTATCTTTATGTGAACCATGTGTTTTGGGAAAACAAAGTAAACTACCTTTTTTCATAGGTATTCATAAATCCTCTATAATTTTGGATTATTTGGATGCTGATCTTTGGGGTCTTGCTTTTGTGAATATTATGACTGGTTATAAGTTTTTCTTACTTATAATTGATGATTTTCAAAAAAAGTTGGACTTATTTGTTGAAACTTAAACTTGATACCTTTGTAACATTTAAACAATGGAAATTGCTCATTGAAAACCAAACTAGAAAAAGAGTAAAAACTCTAAAAATAGATAATGGTCTTGAATTCTATAATTTTGAGTTTGATTCCTTTTGTAAAGAATGTGGGTTACTTAGACATAAAACTATCACTTATACACCTCAACAAAGTGGAATTGATGAAAGAATGAATAGAACTATTCTTGATAAGGTAAGATGCATGATGATTAGTTTAGGACTTCCAAAAGTTTTTGGGGGTGAGGCTGTTAAAACTACTACTTATCTAATTAATAGAAGTCCTTCGAGTTCAATTGGTTTTAAAGTTCCTGAACAAGTCCGGTCTACCTAGTCTAAAAACCCTATTAGTTATTCTCATTTAAAAATCTTTGGGTGTACAGCTTTTGCCTACCAAAGTGAAGATAAACTTGACCCCAGAATCTATAAAATGTGTTTTTGTTGGATATGGAGATGGTGTGAAGAGATACAAACTTTGGGTTAGGTAGAAAAAAGGTTTTAAAGTTATCATTAGCATAAATGTCCTCTTTAAAGAAGATATATGATCTTCTTTAAAACAATAATCAGTTGGGGACTGATGGATCATTAGAGAGAGATTCCTCTAGCACTATCCAAATTGAAGTGGAGCAACCTCATTTAGATCAAAACCAAGATCTAACTTGCATTGATCAGTAATCTAACCACCACGAAGAAGGTGGAGTAACATTAGAAAGAAAACTTCAACCCCTTAAATAATTACCAACTAGCAAGAGATAGAGAAATGAGTCAAATAAGACCTCATCTAAGATTTGATAATCCTGATTTTGTGTCTGCCCTGACCATTCAAAGTCTATTTGACCTTGAACCAAATTATTATGAATAGGCTATTAGTAGTAAGGAGTCAAAAAATTGGGATATGGCTATGAATGATGAAATCCAGTCTCTTCTCAAGAACAAGACTTATATTTTGGTAGAAAGACCAAGAGATAAAAAAAAAAGGTAATAGGGTGTAAATGGGTATACAAAATAAAAGAGTGAGAGAAAAAAGAAGATGTAGGGTTTGGGCGTGGGTCGGGTTGGTTTTGGGCCCAACCCAACCCGCTTCTGAGTTTTAACCCGACCCAAACCGACTCGAACAAGCTTCGGTCAGGTTGGGTCGAGTTAACAATTGGCCTAGTTTGTAGTTTGATTTTTTTCATGTAGCGGTGTTATTTTGGAATCATAAAATCAAGAATACAAAAAAATCATAAAAAAAAAAAAGAAATCAAAAATCGGTAGAACCAGTCAACCACAATTGAAAACCTAATGTTTGGACTCAATTTTTTTTTTTTCCAAAATCTATCATATATTAGAACCCTAATCAATTTCAAGTCATATATACCATAAGAATTGAAGAAAAAATGATTATTTTTCAAAATCGCATGTGAATCTCATGGGTTAGTTGAAGGGTACCAAAGTGGAAACTCCAGCAGTTGGTGGCGCTTCAGCTGAGGGCGACTTTCTTTGACAACGGTAGATGGAAATAGGAAGAGTGCATACGAGAGGGATATGGAGAGGAACTCACGTCATCACGCATAATGGCGATTTTAAATATGCGACAAATTGAAAATGGAACACTTCTTTGCTTTGATGTTGTTCTTTGTGACTATTTGGCAATTGGGCTTATGGCTTTTAAGCCCTTTAGCCTTTAGGGCAAATCATAAAATCAGCCTTTTTTTTAATTGGGTCGGGTTGGGTTGGGTTGGGTCGGGTTCAGGCGTGTAACCTGCAACCCGACCCAATTTTAAATTTTCAAACCTAAAACCAACCCGTTTAAGCCCAAAAATCAACCTAAATCGCTCGGGTCAGGTCCGGCCGGGCCGATCAGGTTGTGCGGTTTGGGTCGATTTTTGCCCAGCCCTAGGAAGATGACATAAGGTTTAAGGCCAGACTTGTTACAAAAGGCTTTAACTAAAGGTAAGACATAGATTATAATGAAATCTTCTCCCCTGTTGTAAAATATATCTCAATCAGAATTCTTCTTGCTTTATTTATTCAACTTAATTGGGAATTAGATCAATTGGATGTTAAAACTGCTTTTCTCTATGAAAATTTAGATGAAAATTTTTTATGAGTCAATCTCAAGGTTTTGAATAATCTGGTAAAAATATTTAGTTTGTCTTCTTCAAAATTTCTTTATGACTTAAAACAAATCTCCAGACAATGGTATAAGAGATTTGACTATACTATATCCAAAGTCTTGATTTTAAAAAGAACAGTTACGATCCCTATTTTTCTTTAAATGAGATGGAGGTCCAACATCTATCTATCTTCTATTGTATGTTGATGACATGTTCCTTGTTGGATCAGAAAATGAAAGAATTTCTGAAATCAAAGAAAAATTAAAAATAGAGTTTGAAACAAAAGATTTATGAAATCAAGGAAAATTTTGGGGATGTATATAAAAACAAATAGATTAAATGGTAACTTAGTTTTAAATCAGCAACCTTATGTTCTGAAAATTCTTGAAAAATTTTCTTTAGCTAAATCTAAACCTATTTCTTTGCCTTTGGGAAATCACTTTAAATTTTCTAAACATCAATCCCCAAATTTTGAAGATGATTTAAAAAGAATGGAAATGGTTCCATATGCAAATGTTGTTGGGTCTATTATGTATCTTATGGTTTGTATTACACCTGATCTTGCTTATTCTATTAGTATCTTTAGTAGATATATGAGAAATCCTGGTGAGAGACACTGGGAGGAAATGAAATGGGTTTTCAAATATTTGAAAGAAACTTCAAATTTGGGATTAACCTTTAGAACATCAAAAGAATGACTTTTATTAAAATGCCATGTTGATTCAGATTTTGCTGGTGATAAAGATAGTAGAAAATCCACTACCTCTTATGTATATACTCTGTGTAATACTTGTATAAGTTGGAAATCCCAACTCCAGAAACTTGTAGCTCTTTCTTCCATTGAAGTTAAATACATTGCAGCTACATATGATGTAAAAGAATGTATGTGGTTAAAATGTCTGTTGAATGAAATTGGATTTATAAATGATGAGGTTTTCTTGTATTATGATAGCCAAAGTGCCATACATTTTAAAAAATCTTGTATTCAATGATAGAACTAAACATGTTGATGTTAAATTTCATTTTATTATTGATATTGTTGAAAAAGGAATAATTAAAATTGGCAAGATTTCAACAAAGATTAACCTTGCATACATGGGTACAAAAGTATTACTATTAAATAAGTTTAAAGATTGTTTACAATTTCTGAACGTTGATATTGAATGATCTGTTTTTTAAAGGTTAAATTTGAGCCAAATGAAACTCAAGTTTTTTGGTAGCCTCAAAATGCACATGGTATAAAAATTGAATCAAATGTGGAGATTGTTGACCAAGAATGTTGGTTTTCAATTTTGTTGACCAAAGAATGTTGACTTTTCTCAACTTTGCTAACCAATGGCTAAAGTCGTGTTTTCTGAAGATGAATTGAAGTTGATCAAATGCGCTCTCTGTATAGTGGGTGCCTTCATGGAGATGCTGACACTTGACACTAACTTGGCCCTTGGATGGGCCTGAAGCTCCACTTACCTGATTATACTCCTTTATGCTTTTAGACTCTTCATATGGTGTGAGATACCAATCATTTTCTCTTCTTCTCTCGATTTTACTCTCTAGTTCAAAAGGGTTTGAACCTATCTTCTTCTTCTCTGTTCATTTTCTTTTTACTCACATACTTAGTGTTATGTAATGGAGCTATGGAAGGTTTTGTTCTTTAGGTGTGAACAATAACTAGTAGAAGAGAAGTTTGATTGTTAGAGCTTTGTATTCTGAAGAAGTGCTGTAACTTTGTGTTGTTAGGTCTGTAATTGATTTCGAACCTTGATTCTTGGTGCTAGTGCATTTTGAGCGTTATCCTTCAATGGATGCTCAACGGTGATCTAAACCATTCGTGGTTGAACATTCGGGCCTTAGGTCAAAACAACTCTCCGTGTTCTTTAATCTGTTTATGATTTACGCTTATTTGGTGTTGGTTATGTCAATCTGGGACCAACAATATAATAATCCAAAAAAGATACAAGATAACAAGATCTTATAACCTTTTAAGAATGATTTGTGAGCCAAGTAATGAAAGATAAATTAATTTTATCATGAAAATGGAAAAATATGATATAACTATTTTGCAAGTTCTATAGTTTTTAGATCATTGATCCTAGAACACTATTAGACGATAAACACATCTCTTAAACTCATAGTAAAAGAGGAAACAAAATAAAAGAATAATGCGTCAATAAAGATGTTAAAATACTTGTTTCACTGAAAATATTGGGTATCACAAGAGTCCATGAACTTACTTCTTCTCTGTTTGATGCGTGAATGATACCAAAGAAGTTATATCATTAGCTTTTGGCAATGTATAAGTAACAAGTTGATCATTAGCTTCAACTCATTCTACTACAAGTTGATCATTAGCTTCAACTCGCCCTCTTTGGTTTTTATCCAATCGATACTGAAAGATGGTATTATTGTATATCTGCAAAATAACCTCTTCAATTCAGAGCTGAAGTAATATATCATGTGGCCTCAAGCATGCACAATTAAATGTATCTGTATGTATGCATTTATTTTTGAACCAAGATATCTAGATTCTTACATACACGATACATCTTATATATTAATATGGATCCTATAAAAATAAATGAACAAAAAAATACCTTCTTCAAAAATCATTTTTTGGAAAACATAATATTCTACTTATTTAATACAAAATGCAAAAATGCATATAAGATGACAAAACTTCACAATCACTATGCAACATCGAAAAAATACCAAAAAGATATTCAATGAATGAGTACAATAAGAGAGAAGGTTGATGAGAAATGGTTATAGTAGACAAGGGAACCATTGGTGAGGCAACTGAGGGTTTTTATTGGCAAAACAATGTTCATGATGTTGTTTGAGATGCTTTTGTTATACCAATCTATTACGTAGCATACAAATGCTGGGATAGGGCCCCACATTAGTTGACTGGGCATTAGTGGTGTAAATTGAATTGGGACAAATCAGATCATGGGAATCTTCTCATGGGCTTGGGCTTAGTCTGGATTTTATGATTGGCCGGGACAACACATTTACAAATGGGACATCTTGACCTACATTTCCTATTATCACTATAAATACATGGCACTCTCTCAGTAAGTGGTATGAAATAAAAAACCCTTCCCAAATCCCTTTTAACATATTTCTCCCACACTTAATTATATTCTCAATTATCTTATACTTTTCGGTATTTTATTTGACTATCGGAGTGCAAACTATTGTTGGACCTTTTTCTAGGATGGCGGGCTTTGCTCCTAAAGTGTCATAGTATGCAAGTAACACATAGGTGGACAGAGAGGTGGCTAGAATATGTTGACATCTCGTTCCTACAAATTTTGAGGTCAACAATTGTGAGATGAACATTAACATTCAAGATTACACTTTGATAATATTCTATAACTTTTGGGAATGGAAATGTTTTGTACGTTCGAGCTGAAAAGAATCAAAGACTTTATGGTAATTTATGCAAATTGTTTGTGGAGTAAAACAAAAGTAATATGTATACTTGATTATTTGATAAATACAAATGGAGGTGCCAAAGAGCTCCCACGTACAATATGCTACTTAAAAAACATAACTCATCTAAGACAAAGTATGAAAGAAATATTCATATTCCAAATTAAACATCTTGATTTGTCTGATGAGTTTGCTAAGATACATACCTCAATAATTAATAGCATTACATCCTCTCTCTCAGTGAACTACCAATAACCAAACGCAAGGCCTCAACAAAATCCTTGACTAACCCATCACTAGGGACAATTACCAAGCTCACAGCCGTCAAATTCATCTTCTGCCCTGTTGTGGAAGGAAGAGGCAATGTAGTACATGAATGTATCAAATGTTGAGGACATTTTCTTACAAACAAGACAAGTCAACTTAAATATATATTGACCCTACATTTAAAAACGCAATTTAGAGAGAAAATAGGCAAACTAACTCCATATTCTATGCAAAATCTTAAGTCTTGCACATATGAACCCGAAATAAACATCAAACCATAACGTACTTTCTCATTAACAAAATGATTATGTAGAAACGAATGCAAGATAAAAGAATATAACTTTTTATGGTAAATAAGAGAGTTGACAGTCTAGCACCAAATTGTAATTGGAGGTTTTCAGAAAAAGGATTTCTTGATATAAATCAACTATGATGGAGTCATTGAGATAAATGGTTTGTCCAGTAATCATGTGCTGCAGCTTCCTCTTGACGGCCATCTACATCCTTTACTTATGCATAAGGTTTGTGCTTCACACAGTTCAGATCTTCATGGAGTGCATCCAACAAGAAGGCAAGCAATTCCTACGTAAAAAAATGCATACTCCAAAATACTTTATGTAGTTAACATATGAATATCAGACTAATAGCATAAGAAATTCAATACATAGAAGTGCCACACCCAATTTTTTCAATTCATTTAGTGAACCCACCGAATTTCACGATATATAGTCAATTCTCACGACTCCCACATCACAACACAACCTTAACTTGTATCCCAAGTCAAACTCAAATATAAAATCACAAATACCAAAATCCTAACTATTCCAAATCAAATCAATCACCAAAGTGAACCTAAAATAAACCACTAAAATTCAGCCCAACTAACTAATAATATGAAATTTCATGCAGTTGAAATTAACATAGAAAGACAAAAGCTAAGATTTCTCCACTTACTTTGGAATCGAGCTAATCATTACCACTAAATCGCGAGAGCAAAACAAGCAATATTCAACTTAAACATACTTGGAGATAGTGGTGTTGTACCTAAAGTCCATAACTTTCTTAATAAGTCTCCAAATGCTCTAGTAACCTGGCCAAAATGTTAAATACTATCCATGAATAGTTGAAAAATAATAAAAGAAATGAAATCTATACATGCATTATTACAACCGATTTTCAAACTTTATATCTTTTTCGAAGTGTTCAAGGAAAAAATCATCAAGCTTTTGTGTATGAACAAAGCATTGGATATAACTGTTCATGTAACAAATTCTTGTAGGATTATCCAATCCAATCAAGCCCCCGAATCGCCGTCACCATTCATCTTCGGTGAACAATGAGGTTTCTTCTTAGTGAACATGGATGGAAAATGAAATGGATATTGCAAATATCTTTTCCTTACAACATGGTATTTGGGGTTTATGACCATATTTTTCAAAATGATAATTTCTACGCTCCATCTCCAACCATTTGGGTCGGCCACAAAATCATCCCTATCCTTTTTTTTTTTTTTTTGGAGTCAACATTTTTCAACCTAACTTCGTCCCAGCACATGTTTTCGTCAATAAAATCATTAAATTTGCTTATTAACATTTTCAACCTTTCATTTTATTTCCAACTTCATCCCAACACAAGTTTCATCAATAAAATCGTTAAATTTTCATGTGCCTAGCACATGCCAAAATAAGAAAATGGTTAAATTAGTTTTTTTTATCTTTACAGTCAATTTTCCTCTAGACCAAATAGAGTGAAAGCCATCTACCTACTTAGTGCAGTATCCAAACTCCTAAAACCCCTTCTTCTTCATTTTTAGCTTCTTTTTCATGAAAACAACACATGTTCTTCAAGAACAATGGATGTGTTCATATGCAAATGGGGTGTTTTGTGTGGTTGGACCCCTTATTTGTGAGACATTGTGATCCTAGGTTTATTGAGGTATAAAAGGAGGCTTGAAGAAGAAATATGCTAACTGATCACTAAACCGAGGAACATTATAGGTGAATGTTGGGAAATTTTCTAAGCAATGTGTTTTAGAAAGAGCAATGGACCATAAAGCGAAAAGTGTTGAAAAAAATGATTTCAAATAAAGATTCTCCAACAAAGAGCGGGCATTGGCACAGACAAAGATTTGGAGAGTTCTTCGTCATTGAGAATAAATGTATAAAATAATTGGTACTAATTTGCTCTTTTTTAAAGGTTGATGATTACCTTTCCACTAGTAAGTTAACAAGGACCACTTGTGCAATTTTATCTTAGCATAAAGACATCCATGTTTTACTAAATGTCTATAAAAGCTCTTTAAGATTGTCAAGTGAAACTATTGAAAATTTTAATCAACAAGTTACTATTCTTTTTGTGAAAGTTCTAACAATAATATAAATCAAACTAAGAAGAGAATAACAAAGAAGAATCAATCTTATTAAGCAATCGGCATAATAAAATAATAGATACAACTCATAATTGTACTAATGCAAGCCCTAACCTATATAAGGTAAAACTCTCTTCTATTAATACTAATATATTACTAGTATAACTCTACTATATATAATATACTACTAGTATAACTCTAACATTCCTACTCAAACTCACAATGCTACAACAAGAAGCAGCGAGAGTTTGCCTAGCAAAAACGAAAATGATGGACCGGATGGGACTTTGTGAAAAATTCAGTAAGCTACAACGATGTAGAGATAAAAGGTAATGAAATAGTGTCATTCTGAAGATGATGGCGAATGAGATAACAATCAATCTCAATATGCTTCTATCGCTAATGGAACACAAAGTTGTGAGAGATCTAAATAGCACTCTTATTATCATAATGCATAGGAGTTGGAAAGGAAATGAGAACACCCATGTCTGTAAGTAACCAATGCAACCATACAATCTCAGTGGTAGTGGACGCCATAGCACGATACTCTACTTTAGTAAAAAAGAAGAAACAACATTCTGCTTCTTACTCTTCCAAGAGATAAGAGAATCACCAAAAATATACAAAAACTAGTAGTGGACTTACGATCAGTTGGATTACTGGCCCAATCAGCATCAGAGTATGCGTGAAGTTCTAATGTGACAAATCAAATTGATAAGAGAAGAACAAAGAAAGAACGAAGAGAGAACAAGGAAAAAACTATCATTAAGTAAAATGGCATAACATCAATCCAAACATATCAAAGTAATCAAATCAAAAGAATGCAAACTTCGAATACTAAAATTCTAGATTAACTTGATACCAAATTGATGATGGACGACCGTACAAGAACCAGAATTATAGAAAGAATGGAAAAGAGAAAAGGAAAAGAAGAAGAATGAGATAAGAATGGGATAGGAATGGGAGAGAAAGAGAGAGTAGTCTTTATTAATTAAATAAGTATCAAATTCTAAATTAACTTGAACAATTTTCAGATTGTTGGACTAAATATCAAATACTAAATTTCAAATTAACCAGAAACAAAACCAACCAATTACAAGTTATTGGACCAAATTCCAAATCTAAATTACTGGATGCAAATACCAAATTGCAAATCTAGATTACTTGGAAGCAAATTCCAAATCCAAATCACTATATGCAAATACCAAATATCGAATCCCATATCAACAAAACCAAACAAATTCCATATTATCACCTGGATGCAAAACCAACCAAATTTCATAACAGAACAACTGGACAAATTTCAAATTCTAAACTTACTTGGACATAAACACCCCAAACAAGCCAAAAGGTCCAAGTAATCTAATTAGTCAAGACCAAAACAATCTGACGAACCTACAAGAAATCTTTAAAAAATAAAAACTTAGTTAAACGACGGTGTCTAAAAGAAACAAAAAAAGACTTGACCAGACGAGTGGCACATGGCCACTCGCCAGAGAACGGAAGCGATTTCAAGTTTAAACCAAGTCGAATCAAACTTGCTCTGATACCATGTGAAAGTTCTAACAATAATATAAATTAAACTAAGACGAAAAGAACAAAGAGAAAGAAAGAAGAATCGGTCCTATTAAGCAAACGGCATAATAAAATAATAGATATAACTCGTATTTATACTAATACAAACCATAATATATATATATATATACTATATTATTAATGCTAATATATTACTAGTATGATATTACTACTAGTATAACTCTAACACTTTTATCTTCATTTTTCTATAAATCTCAGTTGTACTCATTTACCTATTTATTTGTATACACATATATTTTGCATAAGAACTTTGTAAAATAAAATAATAGTTTTGAACAAATATGTAAATAACGTAAATGTTTAGAATAAAAATTCAATATTGCCATGAAAAATGTTTATTATTAAACATGTAATATTATTTAACATCATTGACAAAATTTATTTATTAGATTTTAATCTAATTTTACATTAGAGGAGGAGACCATCAACATAAGCAACTCTATTTTCACGAAGAATTTTTCTTTTTCTTTTTTCTTTTTGAAAACAATTGGTATAACATGGAAACAACTTTTTAAGACATTATTTATTAAAGCACTATTCTTGTTCAAGTATATTTAATTTTATAGTGCATTAATGTTGATATAGTTGCACACATTGATAAAACTTTGTTGATTTTCAAATTTCAATTGTTAAACTCTCGTATTCACAACAAAAAAGGAAAATAAATGCATAGTAATCCCTGTACAATTTGATAGAAAACAGTCGTGGGAGTTAGGAGACATAAAAGTTAAAATCTAGAGTATTTCACAAAGAATCTTCACTAACAATTTTAGAATGTTGTATGGGGTTTAAGAATGTGGAGTGAACAATAAACTAGAATGCTCTTTGTACTTCGAAAAGTTGTAAAGTCTTTGTAGGAGGCTGTATATAAATCATTTATAGAGAATTCTTTGTAAATATCTTTGATATTTAAGTAGGATGGTTTAGAGAATCAATCACAATCATTTGATAGGATTGATCTCTATCAGACATTCAAAATAGGTAGATGTATAAATACGTCAATGAAGGTTCATTTTCAATACTACTAAATTGGCAAACAAAATTGTGAAAGCAAATCTTGACATTTCGAGTGAGCACATTACAAAGCATTATTTGAGAGTTGTAATACAAAGATTGTGGTCATAACAATTCACTTCTTTAAGGTCAATGCGCAATGTTCTATCTTTTCCAAGTACCTATTACTACCATTTGTGTTAGGATCGAGATAAAGACAAAGAGGGCTACTAGTGGGTTCCAACTAAGGGCCCTATCAAAGAGAAATGAGATAACTTACTGAACCAATGAACATTAGAGGTGAATGTTAAGAAAAACAACACAAAATCTTCAAAGAAAATCTCATTAGAGAGAGCCAATGGACCATAGAGAAATAAGTGTAATAAAATGAAGGATTTCAAAGAATGTATTTCTACTCAACCAGAATGAAACATCTACCAACCCAATTAATGTCATGACCAAAAAAAAAAAAAAATTGATAATGTCCATTATTGTAAAGTGCATCAACATCTTCCCAAGCCTCATCTTGTACCACAATATACATGAGAATGCCAATCAACCAGAGAATGCTAAAGACACTATCCCGATCACTATTGTATACACAATAGAAAACAACGATATACTACACATAATTTTCGTCACCCTACTATAAATCACCACGCCCACTCCTACATAGGTCACAAGAAAATAACTTAGCATATTGGAACCATCTCTTGCAATGGAGGATCACGAACAAATGGATTTGTAGTATCTTCACAAACCTTCAAATTCTCACAAGAAAATAACTCAACATATAGGAACCATGTCTTGCAATGGAGGATCGCGAACAAATGGATTTGTAGTATCTTCACAAACCTTCAAATTCAGCAGAAAATACAAGATAGTGCAGCTTCATTGGTAAACTAATTTAATTGGATATACGTGAAATTCATTTAAAAAATTTCAAAAGAAAATTGAAAAATAGATTGATCAATATAAAGTGAATTGATTTAGGTCCCTATCAACAAGTTCTTCAAGTCATCAACAACCGTAGTACAATGAGTAATGGTATGACTAGAAATATTTTCATTGTGTGAATTGAAGAGAAGATGGAGGAGATGAATAGTGGCAGAGTTAAGTGCAGTTATATTATGTTTGATAACTAGTGTGAGTTTCCCAATTTTCATGGTGGTGTTCATCGGATCTTGTCCACTACTGCACTTAAAATGAACAAATAATACGTCATATAATAGCAAACAATATACAATTCATTGTTGCCTATTGATGTATATAAGTACTTAATACACGATTTCAATCCATTTGGCAAGAGCTTCAATTAATTGTAGTGCATCCAAATAATAAAGTAAGATAAAATAAAATAAAAGCTTTATCAACTTAGAGTGAAAAATAGATTCAAAACTCAACCCAATAGAAAATAACAAAAATGTAAAGTTCTTGACATTGTCAAGTAAGAGACCTATTTTTTTACTACAGTTGAGAAGCTTATTATATTGGTCAATAGATTTTTATTCTAAAAAAAGATGTCTCACGTCCTAACAAAAAGAAATTTAAATTTTTAAATGTTTTATTTATTTTTTTCTTTTCATGTTTCTCAATCTTTTGTCTCCAATTTTGTTAATATTTTTCATTCAATTTTTTCTCTCCATATTTCCACAAGAATAATCACACATCCAATGTTAAAAAAAATAATTGCAACCATAATATCACATAATCAAAATTTCTTTTGATTTTTTTATATATACCTAAACAAAATTAGACAAATAAATATTCTTAGCTCAATGTAAGTATAATATATTGAAATCACATTTTTTCAGCTTAGCTATCTACTTCGACATCTGTTGAAGAATTGTGAAAATATAAAAAGTTCAGATCTATTTGTAGTTTTGAAAGATTAGGAATTCCAATTCCAATTTTTTTATTTTAATTTCCTGTTTTTGTTTTATTTATTTTAGTTGGAGGGCAATATTGTTAAAAAAGACTATATGTGCGAATTACTGAAATGTTGGGGCTGTCCAAACAAAAATGAATGTGACAAAATTGCTAATGATTTACCCTTTAAAAATCTGAAATTATATACATTGAAACGCTTTTTAAGTAGGAATTGACTGGCTGTGGTTTAGTGGTTAAAATTTCTTCATGGGCAAACTTATAACTGGGTTCGATCCCTAGTTTTTCTAATAACTATACAAATTTGCAATTTCCCATTTTGCTCAATTGGGAAATTAGTCTAATTAGTCCTTAATCTTTAGCATATTTAGCATAAAGTAGTGATATAATCTTCAAGAAGTCTTAATTATAGTCTTGCATCGTCCACATAAGAAGATGCCACATTGATCACTTTTAAAATATTGTTGACAATTTTTTGAACTTTTAAAAAATGATCGAATGATGATCTTCGCGTGAGCGATGGCTGACCATAATTTGTCTTGCACCGCGGATGTTATATCACCACTCATCTAGCATATTCTCTCCAATCTTTAAAATTCAACTTTTCAATCCTTAACTTTTAGTATTTTAGTTCCATTTACATATTCATCCTTTTAACAAAATTTCGTTGTCTTTAGTTTCCTCAAACGAGATGCACGAGCTAATTTTTCTAAGGGTGACAAAACACTACTTAACTCTTAATCCAATTTTTCAAACCATTTTTTTTTTTTTTTTCAAATTTCAAATTTTGGAAGACAAACTCTTTCCTTTTATACGCACAAATCTTATTAGAATTTGGTTGAATACAAGGTCATTTTACGAAGAAAGTTGCAAAAATGTCTGAAACAAGATGACTCTGCACTTCATCACAATTTGTTTGCAAAATAAACAAAAATTTGTTTGCATTATTTTCGTATTTATGTAAGTGGGTAACTATAATTTCTATTTAATTTTCCAATTTTTTCAACTTTTGGGTTCTGTGTAGTCTGAACTTCATTTTTTTGAAATGAAATGTCGTTAATTCCATTTTTTTTCACTCACCATTTTATTTGTATTTTTATGTACGATTTTCTTAACAAAATTTCTGAATAAAATAAAATATATGCCGTGCCGCCAACCATTGTAGCATCTCCAACCACCGTAGAGTCGTCGACTGCCGTAATGTTCCCCATGTCAAACATCTTGGTTCCGCCATTAAGAGTATGCTATGGACAATTCTACTTGGAGAGGTAAACAACAATAAAACTAGTTATTCAGGCTCATGTGCAATGAACTCTTTCAACCTTTTCTTTTCAAATAAAATAGTTTGTGTACATGCGTTGCACATTTTACACATACGTTAAAAGAAGTTGTATTTTATTCTTTCTATGGAAAAATATTTGCATAGAAAGATAAGAGTTGAATCAATGTGCATATTTTAGTGTACTCTATCAAATTCATCTTGTTTACTTTGATAGAACTATGTTTTTGAAGGTATGAGTTCGTTTTTTCTAATTAATTTTCAAAAAAAGTGTTACATTTCCACCCATTTGCCTGAGCTTATTACTCATGATTAAAAGGTATTATCATAGGAAGTGAAAGTATGCATACTTAGAAGAACCAAAATGGAAAAAAGGCACTATGCACATGCCTCTTAATAGATATCTGGGATTTCTTTAAATTTTATCTCTAACGTGAGCTTGGAATTGGTATAGATTCATTTAACTCATCTTCACCAGCCATGATGATGACATGGAGAAATCTCAGAAATTGAATATATATAAAAAAACTGGATAAAATCAGCAATAAGTGCTGAAAACATATTCAAATAATGGCCTGAGAAATTGGCATTAAGTGCCACATAAACAAGGTTGATCTAAAGTCGGAAAAGAGCTTAAAAAACCAAAACAAAAAAAGTTAGTTCTAGTGAAGAAGAACTCGCTCTGATACCATCTCAAAGTGAGTGAAAATTCATATATTGTATTATTGAATATGCAATGATACAAAAGTTATATACAAAGGTTGAATGACTAATCTAGGAAATACAATATTTCAGAGAATAATTAGAATCATATAATCTTGCATAATAAAGAATTGATTTTTTCCTTAATTACGAAATATAGTTCATTTGACAGAATTTACATCATTAGCGACTGACTACTTTGGACTGATCCAAATCCATATGACCAAGTAAAAGATTCGATAATATAGATAGTTTAATGTGCTCACCGAAGTTTAAACCGAACCTCACCCCCTTTTAGGTCCATCACAAGGAGAACGAAAACCTAGATTTTCTTTCCCGATATCAAATTTGAGCTACGAGCAAATAGAACACCTTTCACAAGCATCAACACCGTGATCGTAAATACATGCATGTGATGTACCAAAAACCCTGGCACGTATACTGGATGGCTTTTTCTACAATGATCTCCGTAACATGAAATGCTTTTACACAAATGAATGTGTTACTTCACTAATCCCATTAAACTATTCTAAATCATATTGAATTAATACAAAGTTCAATTCAGGAAAACAAGGGAAACTACCATTTTGTATGGCACTAAAGAGTAAAAGATATGACATTTGACACATCTTCCACTTGACCATTGAATCATATATTTAGATATTGTAAATGGGCTCACAGGCTTAGTCCATCTAAACTCGATCTATAATGAGCTCGGATTAGTCGTAGAACAAGCCCGAGCTAGGGCCGAACCGAAAAGACGAGCCGGCTCATGACTCGTGTCCAACAGTCACTTTTTTTGTAACCGTCGGATGATCCAACGGTCACAAAAAAAGTGACTGTTTGATAATTATTTATCTCAAATCTCATTATCTAAATATTAGTCTATATTTTTAATTTTCTACTTATTTTACTATATTTCTACATTTCTACTACATCTTCTTCTATTCTCTTTATTATTTTGTTCAAATTGGCGTATAATCGAAGTGGTGATGATTTCAGTGATCTTAATAACATTCCAATTTCTCGCGATATTGTTGATGAGTTTGGAGGTAGCAGTGATCTGATTGATTTGGATGATATTCAAGAAGATGTCGACACACATACAAATATAATCACCGGTTCTAGTACTAAACGAAAAGTCAAAAAACAAAAGGCTAGGTGATGGTAGCATTTTGAGTTGGTGCCCATTGGTAAACTAATAGACGAAATCCCTGAACACAAAGCATGGTGTAAACACTAAAAAGAAGTTAGCGTGGCAAAAGGGGATAGACACAACGCATCCAAACAGACACTTCAAAAAGTGTGTTCAAACACGGAGGGTTGGAATCAAACAGACACAACTCCAGTTTGGATCTCTCAGGGCCGGCTCAAGTAGTACTCCCGATTTAAACAATTGGGTATATTCACAAGAAAGCATACGCTATGAAAGATTGCCGCAATTGGTGGCAAGTGTGGAGTTTCCACCGAGCTTGGTGAAAAATCCTCTCTTCACGAACTTCATACAAAAATATCTCCATTCAAGGTATGTATCTATTGTTAGAAATATTCTTCTTAAAGACACTATTATTTTATTTAATAAAAATAAAGAAGTTATTATAAGTGATATTAATAATTATAAATGATATGACTGCAAATACACACTACATTGATAAACACTAGATAATGCATAAAAAATAATAATATTTAGAACAATTGATTATCCTCATAATAGAGTTAATATTTTTCATGTTTTACTGGGTGTTTTACCTAAATTTAATTGTGAAACGAAGATTCGTAGTTTTACTTTTAACAATGCACGCCCTAAAAATATAATAATTGAAAAATTAATTCAACATTTCAATCCAAAATTTGATGGTATTTTATTTTACATTCATTGTATATGTCATGTTTTTAATTTAATTGTAAAAGATAGATTAAAATTAATATAAATACAATTACAAAAAATAAGATACACTATTAATTATATTACGGCCTTACCAGCAAGAAAACAAGTTTTTGCTGTTCTATATGTTGAAAATGGACTTCAAGAAAAATATTTTCGCACTGATGTAGGCCAAAGATGGAATTCAACATATCTCATGCTTGAATCTTGTGAAAGATATGAAGATTGTATTACTGCCTATTATAATGGCCGACACTCACACGGCCCACAATATGATTTGCAAATATATGACTGAAAAATATGTGCTCATGTTAGAAATTTTTGAAAAAAAATTTCGATGCAACAAATGCATGTTCATGTGTATATTATCCGACTACTCTACTAGTTTTCAATCATTTTTATTATATTACTAATAATTTTAATAGTTATAAGGATTTTGCTATTTTTTCTAATATTATATATTTGATGGAGGCTAAATTTAGAAAATATTGGAAAGAATTGTCTATGTTATTTTCATTAGAATCTATTATGGATCTCATACTTAACTTAGAGGGTAAGAAAGTAATCATAATGAAAATTTCACAAATATTAACGTACGAAAATCCACTAACATATGGTAATTTAGAACAAATTTTATGTCAAATGTATGAGGTCTACGTTGAAAAGGCTGATAGGAATGTCATGCGAACCCCTGTTCCAACACACACTTCGTCATCACTTGACGATAATGATTTATGGAGTTACTTTAATTCAGTTAGGGGTAGTCAACATGATAGTGGTTCTTCTTCTGTTTATTCATTTTTCCGTTCTAGTGATACACCTTTAGAGTTAGCTAGGTATTTCGCGCACGACATATTTAGTATTTTAGATGATGAAGAGAGAAAGAAAATTTTGATATACTACGATGGTGGAGACAAAATGAACGTCAATACCCAATTCTTTTAATAGAAAGATTCAAGAATCAATTGTCTCGAGTTTGATAAATGAATCCAGTTCAAGAAAGAAATTGCATAATAACAATAAAATTAAAAGTGTATGGAGTAAAAGAAATGGATACTTTTTTCCAATTTTTATACGGTTTATTGGGTCACTCACATGAAGACTCTTTAATCCTTCACTCATCCTACTCCATCCCACCCCACTTCTCTATCATTCCTTCTCCTTTGGACCTCTCTCATTCAATGCTTTACCAAACACACCACCACGGCACCACCATTTTCTCTTCTCATTCAACCCTTTTCCCACTCTTCTTCTTCTTCTTTATCTCTTCATCATTTTGCTTCTCCTAATTTGCTTTCCTCTTTACCTTCTCTGCAGTACTTCCTACATTTACCCAATTTTGCCTTGCTTTGTTGGTATATCATTTTGTCTTTTAATGGAGGCTGCATTCCAAGAATTAATTTTTCAGCCTAATGAAGAAATCGAGAAAGAGAAATCGAAGATAAAGTCCGAGATTTCGTAACCACCGTAGAGGATGAAATAGGAACATTCCATGAGTTATGAGGTAATGGTATCCAAGCTTCACATATTTCAATTTCACAGATTGTTTGAAATCTGAAGCTTTCCAGCGAAGATGAGGGTGGGATCAATGGTGTTTTTCACGATTCACTCATTTTTTGGTTTTTACTTCAATTTTCTTGAAAATGAATATTTCACAAAATGAGACACGAGTCTGAAATTAATTTAAAACACAAACCTACATAAATTAACCCTTCTTTTAAATGTGACACGCGATCTACTAACACCTCCGGTATCAACTGTAGTATCGGAGTCTACTTTTAGTAAAAGCGGCAGGGTTCTGTCTGATTTCAGGTCAAGACTTAAAGCCAACATATTAGAAAGCTTACTTTGTTTGAAGGACTGTGATGATGCCGAACTTCGGATCTAAGATAAAGTGGACAACATGATATCAGAAGAACTTGAAGATTTGAATACGGAATGCTTTAATTTGTAGTAAGTATTATTTGTGTAAATATTTGATATTTTCTTCGTCTTATTTTAACAAAAAGTTGTACACATAACAATTTTTTTTGTACACTTTTAACTCCGCATCTACGTTCAAAGTAACCAGACCCAAACCCAAAAAAAAAAGAGGGTTTTCAACTTTTAAGTTTTAACAGAAAAAATTTCTCATACTTTATTTCTTTTTTATTTCAAAATTCTCCAAAATAATTTTCATAAAAAATAATAATAACCGAGCTGAGCTCGTGGGCCACTTGGCTCGGCTCGTTTGGCCCACGAGCTTATGGGCTCGATTCGGCCCCCATTTAGGCTCGGCTCGACCCATTGCCACCTCTACATATATTCCATATATTGACGATAAAGAGGATCACAAGCCCATTTAAGGGGATCGCCAAGATGAGTTGGCCCAAAGCCCATTTAAGACCCAAGTAGCATGTTGAAGTCTGTTGAAGAGTCGTAAATGTAAATCAACAATCTTGAGCAAAGAAGCACTTTTAGGGCTTGGGAGTTTTGGGTACTGGGGTATAGGGTTTTTTTAAAATACCGATTTTGGGTAATTTTTTTATAGTGTTTTTTAAAAAAGTTGAACATGCTTAGAAATTTATTATTCAGCGGTTACAAAAGTATTTTAAAAGAATAAAATTACACATATGCCTATATATTAAAAATATTGATATATGTAAACAAAATGGAGTAAATGTGTATGCTACAATTCAATATAGTTTTACATAGTATCCAATCATTTTATAGACTAACATTTGGAATAATTTTTCTTAATTTTTTTCTTATTTTGCTCATTAATTACTTACAGTAAAATTTATTAAAGAAACTCAAATTTGAGTCATTAATATTTAAAAATGAAAATATATGACTGCAAAAAATTTCAAAAATAATTTAATAGCACATAAAAAAATTATTTTTTGGAGAGATGAGGCAAAATATGCTTTGGAGAGAAGATGAAGAATGAAACATGTATTTTAAGTTTATGGTAGATTTAAAATAATTGTTTTAGAGAAGATAAAGTTATAAAAAATTTAAAAAACGGTCGAAAACCACCGATTTGGGGGATTGAGAAATACGCCCCAAATTATACCATCCAAAACTAGTGCCCCAAAAAAACTAACAAGCATCGATTTTTCAACTTCTCATAAACGATGTCACCCAAAACCGGTCAAAACCAGTAAAAAAACTCCTAAGCAGACCCTCAATAGGATTTAGACACATGGCTTTAACATATGGTTGAATGGCATTCTTTTAGTTGCTTTTGAATATGTTGAATGTGGACTCAACGTGGTTTGTGCGTTTTGACATTTCTGATTTAGGGTCCATCTGGCACAGCTATTGTTAGTAGTTTTTAACAATAGAAATTCTGACAGTAGAACTTATGTTAAAAAACTGTTAACTATTTGGCTGTGATTTTAAAAAGTGGTGTGAATTAATTAAGTGTTTGGGTGCATAATTATAAAATTATTTTGGCATAAACTTTATATTTATTGGACTAAATAGTAATTAACTATTATATATTTCATATTATTTTTTTTAAAATAAATAATATTTTTTCATATCATATAATAACTATTAACATTAACATTTTTAATTAAATTATGGTAGTACAATAATTTAGTATATATCAAATTACTTAAAATTAATTTATTTAAATCAAATATATTATGTGTAATTTTTATTATAATATTTAGCACACCAACATATAATTTTCACTTCATATAAATATATGAAATGACAATTTGAAATAAGTAATTAATGTGGCAAATAAATTAATATCTTATTTTGATGTATTAATTATAATTTAGTTAATTTTTAAGTTTTATTAAATGTTAATTGCAACTTCCCGTAAAGAGCTCAATTAGATCTTTTTAGAGAAGTTCAAAATTTAGATTTCTCTAAAACAGTCTTTTAAGATTTTTTTCGACAAAAAGTACTTATTGACTTTAGCCAAACAATCATAAATATAACTAAAAATACTTTTGCTCTTTAAAATTATTTTTGTCTTTTGAAATGTCCTTCCAAACACACTCTTACTCTCTCTCTCTTTCTCTCTCCCTCTCTCTAGGGTTCTTGTGTGTATATTTCTTCTTCTTCTTTTGGACTGTAAAGGTTTACAGCATACTAGGTGTATATTCTAGACTGTGATGGTTTATGGTGAGGGCCGTGAACAATAACCTATGTGGTTTCTAAGATATCGTCATTATAATATGAGATAGGTTTAGTCTGTATTTGGGGTAAAATTGTGTATTCGCCACTATTCTTGAAGTTTTTACTTAGTGATATAGCGTTATTTCTAAAAGAATGCTCAATGTGTGAGTAGGCTCTTTTGGGTTGAATGTCCGAACATTTGGGTGAAAAATCTTTGTGTTTTTTATTTTCTATTTGGTTTATTATTTTTCTAGGTGCCGCTTAGGTTATTTTGGGACCAATATTGATATCAGAACGGAAAATCCTATTTTTGGAAAAATAATTCTCATATTTGACTTAAATCTAGAATTTTCTTGGTGAAAACCTCTAGAACTTTGATTTTTTGGTGAAAGTCAGTGCACCTTGGGTTGGATGTGACTAAACTTGAAATTTTCTTGGTGAAAATTAGTCGAAAAGCAAAGCCTCTACTAAGGGAGTTTCTTCTTGGATATCTTTTACACTTAGGGTGTGTTTGATTGCAAGCAAGAAATTTGAGTGGAAAGAAAATGAAATCCATGAAATTGAATTGCCAAGAAATTATTAATTGAAAAATAAGACAAATTTTCTATGGAAAATAAAACCTCATCCCCCCTCCCCTCTAAGAAAATATTTTCCTTGAAAACAAGAAAAGTGTAGCCAAAACAAGAAAAGTGAGAAAATGATTTACATGTAAAAAAAAAAGGTTACAATCAAACACAAGTTGGAAAATATGTGGAAAAATCTTGTGCAATCAAACATATCAGTTGAAAAATAGGTGGAAAAAAGATTTTCCATAAAAAATATTGTGCAATCAAACACAGCCTTATTCTCATTTATTTGGAGAAATATTGTCAATATCCTTCTTTTTTTGCCTAAATATATTCACACCACATTTTTATATAAGTGCACCACATTTAAATTACATAAAAGGTCCATAACCTTTATTTATTATTACATTTATGTCCCTAATATTTTTTCTTCGTATTATTATCATCAACCTTCTTTCAATTAACACATTGTCTCTGATAACAGTTTCCGTCCAAAAATTCTATAAAAAATGAACAAAAAGACTCATTTTTCCTCGTATTTTTAAATAAGCAAAAAATAAATAAATACAATTCAATTAAATATGTCTCTCATTTTAAAGCACCCTAATAGAATTTTTAAACCAAAATCATTAGTAGGAACAAGATGTGTTAATTAATAGAATGTTAAATATAAGAATCCGATAAAAAAAATGTTAAAAAAATAAATGTGACAATAAATAAAAGTTAAAGACTTTTTATACATTTAAAATGTAGTGCGTTTATAATAAAATGTGGTGTGAATATAACCAACATTTCATAAATTAAGTGAAGTTCAAAATACAAAAACTACTTACATACCCTTCGTCCAAAATTCCCTGCGAGGATCTTAGAATATAATGGTCATTTTTTTGCAAGGTTTAGTGTTTGCTTTGAACCTTGATGGCCTTTGCCTATATTAAATTTTTTATCTAGTTTACTTCTCACTATCGGGGGTGGATGGGGTCCTGGGGAAGACCTGGACGTCTCAACTTTTCAAAAAAAAAAAATTTGAATTTCATAACAACCAAAAAGAAAAAAATACTAAAGCTTAAAACAAAAATTACTTAGGCCCAACAATAAACTAAACAAAGAATGTCCAAAAAAATTGATTGCTATTCATCTTCTTCTTCAAACTTCACGTCATCTTCACGAATCAAGAATCCGATTCGAATCATGTAACACGTTCACACATGAATCACGTCTTACGAGTTACATCAAACCGCCATTCCATCACTCCATTGTTAGAGCTCATTTCGTCATGTCTCCAATAAACGATAAGTCAAGATGGCTATGTGCTTCTATAATCGTGTCTAACATGGATAAGAATTCATATAAAGAACGAGTTCAAGTGTTGTCTAATAGTCTACTAAAAATGTGCTTGATTTTGAACATATATCATCATGGCGGGGTATTCAACAACGGTGAGCGCACAACTAAAATTTTTTTTTTTTTTTAAAAAGTATTTCATTATAGAGAGGCGAGTGATAAGCAAACCCGAAAGTAACATGATGCTTTATACCCCACCCCAAACAAAAACCTTACGGTGTCCTCGATGTAAGAACAAAACAAAGCAATGAAAAGGAGGGAAAGGATCGATTTACTCCCCGAGAGATAGATGTGGAGAAGAAGGATCACGCCTAGTATGTAGTGGACTCGGATGTAGTCGGGACCTTTGGCACGCGTGAGAAGTGGCTCAATTTTATGTTTCCATTCGGTTGTACCCATGACGGTGACGATCGAACAAAACATTCACCTCATCATCTAATGCTTCTATCATGTCCAAATCAAAGAACATCCTCATTGTTTGTGGTTGCTTACTGAAATTAAAATATTCAGTTCAAGCTGTCATGTTGCCAAAGGATAGTTGCATAACTCGCATTCTGCAATTAATAATAGCATTAGATGTTGCGGAAAAGGACGACCAAAATTACGAGGGAATATGTTTTGTGGAGCTCTCTTCTGAGTTGTCGTATTATTTGATTTATTTCATAGTATGTATTAAGTTCTAAAGTTAGTGTGCCATAAGTTTGAGTTTCTTTTGATTTTCACGTACAAAAATAATGAAAAATCTTGATTATGATAAACCCTTTTTCAAAAGCCTGAAATCATCCCTTAAAGAAACCCTATTTTCTTATGAAATGATCATCCCTTCGGTTTGATAAAAGGCGGGATTATTGATTAATTAATTATATTTGTTGGTCTAAAAATATAATTTTTTGAAGAAAATTTTGTATAAACTATAAAGAATATTGAATATTATTTCAACCGACTCCATTAGTTGGTCTAGAAAGAATATTGAATCACCTATTTGAAAAAAAAAAAGTATAATAAATTAATAATGTAGTTAATATGATTTTTGATATCCAGAAAGTCCTTGGCTATGTCCTTCCTTGAATAAAAAAATAAGTACCGCGAATCTCTTGATTCACTTCTCTAACTTTCTTTATGCGGTCTAGTTTACTTAAGTCCACGTCATGGTAAGCAATGGCTTACCCTTGCTCATTTATTAAATTATTGAAAATGATTGCGGCCTTGTCGGCTTGTATGATTGTGGCATTGCTATTTTTTTTCTTTTTGTATGTTCACTTCTGAATTAAATGTTTAATAGTAATACAGAAGTACTTCAAAAGATTATGTAAATCTCATCCTTCTTCGAGTCAGCAAACTATTAATGAAATGAATATCGAAATGATGAAGAGATGAAATTGATATGAGAGAAGAGAGAGATGAAATGAATAAGATTGATATTTTAAATGAAAGTCAAGAAATTAATGTCGGTGATAATTGTAATGAAATGAATGATATTGATGTTGGAAAAGATATGGGTGAAATTAATGTTGAACAATTGCCTTCATATACTGGATTAAGAACACCAATCAATAAATATGATGTTAATGTTCGAGATGTAATTTGAAGAGAGTGTGCATATGGGTCCTTGTCAGTCTTAGTCATAAGTTTTTGTTGACAAAAAAAGAAAACAAGGACAAGCGATTTAGTACTAAGTGGTATGATGAGTATCCGAGTTGGTTAGAATATAGTATAGAAAAAAATGCCGTATTTTGCCATCTTTTTAGTTCAAGTTGTGAATCTTTTGTTGTCGATGGGTTCTCGATTGAAAGAAGAAACATAGTCTCAGAAAACATATTGAAAAATTTATTAGTGCACACAATATAGCTCGAATTAAGTTTGAATCATTCAATAACCAAGAATAAAGTATTGAGAATAAACACGAAATGAGTATCGAATACGTCATACTGCATCAATCGATTGTGTTCGATATGTTCTACGACAAGGGATTGCTTTTCATGGAAGTGATGAGTATGAAGATTCAAGCAATCAAGGAAATTTTGTTGAACTACTAAAATGGTTGTGTAATCATAATCCTGAGATTAAGGCTGTGTGTTTGAAGAATACTCTTGCAAATTTCAAATCGAGCTCACCAGATATTCAAAAGGATATAGTAAGTGCTATTGGTTTAGAAAATGTTATGGTTATTATCGGTGAGATTGGTGATGGGTTGTTTTCTATTCTAGTTGATGAATCTCGTGATATTCTACCAATAAGCAAATGTCAATTGTTTTGCGATATTTGATGAATGGATATGTAATAGAACATTTTATTAGACATCCAACATGTTTCAAGTACTACGGCTCTCTCACTTAAGGTTGCTATCGAATACTTGTTCTCTAGATATAGCTTAAGTTTGTCTAATTTGAGAGGGCAAGAATATGATGGAGCTAATAATATGCAGGGTGAGTACAATGGTCTCAAAACACTTATCTTGAAAGACAGCCCGAGTGCCTTCAACATTCTTTGCTTTGCTCATCAACTAGCTTTTCTAGCTGTGGCAACAAACCGTATGGATATCCAATCTTTCTATTATTTGGCTGATAGTGTGGTGAATGTTTTTGGAGAATCGAAAAAGCGGTGTGATCTTATTCATGAGAAACAAAGACTCAAAATTCTTGAAGTGCTCAATAGTGGTGAAATATCAAGTGGACGAGACCTTCATCAAAAAACTGCTATCAAGCGGAAAACGGTAATAAACGTTGGGATTCTCACTATGGTTGTTTATGTAATTTAATGCTCATGTTTTGAAGTACAATTGATGTTATTGATGCAATTGCTAATGATATTACAAATTACGGGAAAAAATGTGAAGCGCGTGTTTTGTTAGCAACAATTCTTACATTTGAATTTGTATTTAGTCTACATCTCATGAAAAAATGTATTAAGAATTTCAAATGAATTGTCATAGGCATTACAAAGGAAATATCAAGATATTACTAATGCCATGAGATTGGTAAAAATATGTAAACAACAATTCCAGGTTCGGGGATGATGAATGAGATTCTTTTTTGGTAATGGTTAATATCTTCTGTGGATAGCACAACATTAGTGTCCCTAACATAAATGATATGTATATACCTCTGGGTCGTTCACCACGTATCTCTGTGATAAATTTACATCACTTCCGTGTAAATTTATTTTATGTAGTAATTGATATGCAACTTCAAGAGTTGAATGATCGGTTTCCTGAGGTGAACAGTGACTTCTTTGTATATCATGTTTATGTCCGAATAATTCATTTTTTGCTTTTAACAAGAGCAAATTAATTCAAATGTGTAAGTTTTATACGAAAGATTTTCAAGGATCAAATATTTTGCAACTTGATAATCAAATTGACAAATACATCATTGATGTGCGCACTATAAAAATTTTGAAGGATTACAGGATCTTGGTGAACTTGCACAAAAGTTGATTGAGACAAAAAAAAACATGAACCAATTTTCATTACAAGTTCACCAATCAACTTTTGTGCAAGTTCACAAAGACCATGTAATCCTCCAAAATTTTCATTAGTGTGCATATCAATGATGTATGTGTCAATTTGATCAAGTTGCAAAATATCTGATCTTTGAAAATCTTTCGGATAAAACTTACACATTTGAATTAATTTGCTCTTGTTAAAAGCAAAAAATGAATTATCCGACACAAACATGCTATACAAAGAAGTAAGTCATTGTTCACATCAAAAATCGATCATTCAACTCTTGAAGTTACATATCAATTATTACATAAAATATATCCACATGGAAGTGATGTAAATTTCTCACAGTGATACATCGTGAATGACTCAAAAGTGTGTATATATCGTTCATGTTAAGGACACTAATATTTTGCTCTCCTTAGAAGATATTAACTGTTACCAAAAAAGAATCACATTCATCATCCCTGAACTCTTGGAGTCGTTGTTTACATATTTTTACCAATCTCACGGCATTTACAATATCCTGATCTTTCCTTTGTAATGCTTTTGACAATTCATTTAAAATTCCTAATACTTTTTTCATGAGATGTAGACCAAATGCAAACTCAAATGTAAGAATTGTTGCCAACAAAACACGCGCTTTACCTTTTTTCCTGCAATTTGTGATATCATTAGCAATTGTATCAATAACATCAATTGTACTTCAAAACATAAGCATCAAATTACATAAACAACAATAGTGAGAGCCCCAACGTGTATCACCGTTTTCGCTTGATAGCATTTTCTTGCTGAAGGCCTCGTCCACTTGATATTTCACCAGCATTGAGCGTTTCAAAAATTTTGAGTCTTTGTTTCTCATGAATAAGATCACACCGCTTACCGATCCTCCAACAATATTCACCACACTATCAGCCAAATAATAGAAAGATTGGATATCCGCATGATTTTTTGCCACAGCAAAAAGAGCTAGTTGAAGTTGATGAGTAAAGCAACGAATGTAGTAGGCACTCTGGTTATCTTTTAAGATAAGTGTTTTGAGACCATTGTACTCACCTTACATACTACTAGCTCCATCATAACCTTGCTCTCTCAAATTAGACAAACTTAAACTATATCTAGAGAACAAGTCTTCAATAGCAACCTTAAGTAAGAGAGCCGTAGTACTTGAAACATGTTGAATGCCAATAAAATGTTTCATTACATACTCATTCTTCACATATCGCAAAACAATTAACATTTGCTCCTTAGTTGAAATATCACGAGATTCATCAACTAAAATAGAAAACCCATCACCAATCTCACTAATAATAACCCTAACCGTTTCAAAACAATAGCACTTACTATATCCTTTTGAATATGTTGTGAGGTTAATTTGAAATTTGCATGAGTATTCTTCAAACACACAGCCTTTAATCTCAGGATTATGATCACACAACTATTTTAGTATTTCAACAAAATTTCCTTGATTGCTTGAATCTTCATACTCTTCACTTTTACAAAAAGCAAGCCCTTGTCGTAGAAGGTATCAAACACAATCCATTGATGCAGTTAGACGTATTCGATACTCATTTCGTGTTTGTTCTGATTGCTTGAAAAGACTAGCTTCAATACTTTTTTCTTAGTTATTGAATGATTCAAACTTAATACGAACTCTGTTGTGTGCACTACTAAATTTTTCAATATGTTTTCTGAGACTATATTTCTTCTTTCAATTTGAGAACTCGTCGACAATAAAAGAATTATGACTTGAACTAAAAAGATGACAATACAAACAAAATACTGCATATCTTTACTATATTCTAACCAACTCGGATGCTCATCATACCACTTAGTACTAAATCGCCTGTCTTTGTTTCATTTTTTTGTCGACAAAAACTCATGACTGCTAGGCTGACAAGGACATCTATGCCCATACTCTATTCGAATTACATCTCGAACATTAACATCATATTTATTGATTGGTGTTCTTAATCTAGGATCTAAAGACAATTGTTCAACATTAATTTCACCTCTATCTTCTCCAACATCAATGTCATTCAATTCATCAATATCATCCACGACATCAATTTCTTCTATTTCATCACTTTCATTCAAAATACCAATCTCATTCATTTCACCACTATCATCCCCCATATCAATTTCATCTCTAGCATCTCAATCATCATTCCGGACATTCCTTCCATCAATAATTTGCTGACTCGAAGAAGGATAAGATTTACATAATCTTTTGAAGTACTTCTCTATTACTATTAAACATTTAATTCAGAAGTCAACATAAAAAAAAAAAAAAAAGCAGGCAAGGCCACAATCATACAAGCCGACAAGGCCACAATCTTACTAGTCAATAAGGCCACAATCATTTCTAATAATTCAATAAATGAGCAAGGACAAGCCATTGCTTACCTTGATGTGGACTTGAGCAAACCCGACCGCAGCAAAGAGTCATTGAAGTGAATCAAGAGATTTGCAATATTTATTCTTTTCTTCAAGGAATGACATAACCAAGTACTTTCTGAACATCAAAAATCATATTAACTACATTATTAATTTATTACAAAATTTTTTCAAATAGTTGATTCAATATTCTTTTTAGAACAACAAATAGAGTAAGATTCAATTTTTTTTTATAGTTCATACAAAAAAAAAAATCATATTCTTTCTGGACCAACAAATCTAATTAATAAATCAATTAATCAATAATACTGTCTTTTATCAAATCAAATGGATCATCATTTCATCAGGAAATAGGATTTCTTTAAAGAATGATTTCAGAGTTTTGAAAAGGGGTTTCTTATAATCAACATTTTCCATTATTTTTTATACATGAAAATCATCAAAAACTCAAACTTATGGCACAATAACTTTAGAACTTAATACATACTATAAAATAAATCGAATAATACGACAACTCACAAAATGAAGAGCACACAAATCACAACAATGGAGTGTTGGAGTGATAGAGTTGGCAACTCAACACTTTGACAAAATTCAGAAGACATGATTCGTGCATGAACGTGTTACGTGATTTGGAATCAAATTTCTGATTGGTGAATATGTGAAGTGACGTATGAATAAGATGAAGTGATTAATAGCAATCCATGTTCTAAAAAACATAAAGTGTGGTTAAGCGTGAAACCCAATGTTCAAGCTTTTCGAGACGAGAGCCTCACAAGGGTAAGACGAGGGGGAGACGTGATGCGTAGCTAGGCGTGGAGGCCGAACTTCAAGCCTAGGCGAACTTTTTAGAACAGTGACAGCAATCAATTTTTTTGGGCCTGAAGACGTGAAGTCTGAAGAACATGAAGTGATGAATTTTTTTTAGCCTTCTTTGTTTAGCTTATTGTTGGGCTTAAGTAATTTTTGGTTTGGGCTTTAGTATTTTCTTCTTTTTGACCTGGTTATGAAATTAAAAAACATAAAAAATAAAAAAAATTCAGCCCCTGCTCCCAAAACAAGTTTTTGAGTAGCAGCAGTCAGCTTGCGCCTATCATAGTCAACCTGCACAGCTTATAAGAGAGTTGATTATGGTGACAAGCAAAATCGCAACCAATTTACACTAATGATTTTAAGAATTCGTATACAGCCATGAGTCGTGGAGTAGAAGAAATGTCAACTCACAAATTACTTTATCACCAACAGAAAATCTGCTAGTCTTTTCACTAAAAGAACCGGTATAAACAACGAATCCCCCATAAATCTTAACATTAGTGACTTTAAGGACTCCAATATCATATATCTACAAACCAAAGAAATGGGTCGATTTTAGCATTACAACCTGGGGAAAAAAAGCAAAGGAAATTTCCCAAGGAGGACTAAAGAAGAAGAGAAAATGAAAAATTTCCCAACTAAAATATACACAATGCATTAATATTCACTTAAGATCACACTTATTACAGATTAACATCAGAGGAAACAATTACCTGACCATCTTGCTCAGCGTGAAAATTAGTGGTTTTGAGGATAATGCCAACTTCAGCATCAACATCAACATCAACACTTTCCACGAACTCTCCTCCGGTGTAAATAGCTTTAATCACACTTGAATGAACCTGGAATCATAAGTGAAAAAATCACTGTAAGTGCAATCAACATTCGATAATAATAAGAAAGAGAGGAGCTATTCTGGAAGATCAAAGAGAAAAATGTGAAATTAGTGAGATTTAACCAACAAGCCCACAAATCTAGCCGGAAACCGAAAAAACAAAAAAAAAATCTGAACAGAGTCCATTTCAAAATCGTAAAAGCAATGTAAGTTAGCATCAGATATTTTATAGGCAAAAAAGTCAAAATAAGATGAGAATTGTAGGATAAAGAAAAGGCCATTTTATAGTCCCTAAGCAGAACCTTAGACCGCTCTCAAGACTATAAATAAAGAATTTGATGCTCCTTGAGTGTTTAAATTATGATAAAAACGATGACGGCAACCTTCATGCAAATTAATGATAAAAAATTTAATGAAGAAAATAAACATAACTCAGCCGAGATATATCCACCTGGAAAACTCATATACAAACCTGCCAAGTAAACTTAAACAAACCGTCTGTCGCAGCAACCCCTTTTTGAAGCAATGCTAAGGTATCATCCTCATCCATGTTGATAGTGGCAAAAGATTGCATAATGATAGTGCCACCAGCTTGCAGAGAAAATTTATTCCAGAACACCAAAAATATTAGCATGCACCTTTGTTCTTCGAAAATGTCTCATCACGAGTTCGAAGGAAAGAGACTCTTGTTACTTATAGGGAAACAATAAAAACCAATTCAAGAGGATGAATATCTAGATACTACTGTGGGAGTTCAATATGATAATAGTCCTAGAACAAGGCACGTCGAGTTTACCATATCTTTCAGCTCTTCACTTGCAGTTTCCATTCTCAAATGGAAAGGAAAGGGAAAAGGAAGGAAGGAATTGAAGTATAAAAGCTGGAAAACCTCACTGTTTCTGTGCTTATCACAGTTCCATAATACTCAATTTCTCCTACTAATTGACTTCTCATTTGAAGAAGCACAATATACAACATTAGAATAGCCAGACAACCAAAAATGGGAAATTCAATCTCTAATTCTCCTCCATTCAATTATATAGGCAAAATTAGCTCCATGAGCCACAGATGAAAAAATAAACATTATAGTCCAAAATAATTAGAACCAGATACATTTGTTCAAATACTTTAAGCATCACGTAATGTCATATAGATTTAACATCTAATCCACCAATGTTAATGACCTTGATAGCTAAAATGAGATTGCATTTTCCAACATGGAAGTGGAATACAAAAATAAAAATCAATTTTAAGTTTATTAATTTCTATTCCAACATGGAGTTGGGCTAAAATTTGTTTTGATCAATTTACTGTATAACATTATAATCATTATAATTTTAAATATCAAAACAAATTCTAAAGAAAATAAAGACAAAAAAATCACAGAAATAGCAGCCAAACTAAGCATTCTGGCGTATATGTTCAATTTATAGGGATTATATAGTAGGAACATTTTGATTATTTTCTCTATTTTGATATTTATTAATTATTATAACATTATTATATTTATTGTTCTTATCAATTATTTTCTACTTTCAACATCTTAATTTTTGTATTTTAAAGTTTTAATTTTTCTTATTTTCACTCTTAGTACCACATAAACTCGTAAAAAAAATTTCTCCATTTTGCTCTTATATTTCATCCCCAATTTCCTGAGTCTCCTTACTCTCTTTTGAATTCAAAATTTAAAAAAAAATATTAATCTTACTCCTTTTCAGTATGAATTTTGCAAAAACCCTAATATGTGTGTGATAGAACACATATCAAAGGGAAGGCTGTTGAACACAGCAATGACGACATTCGGGCTCCATCGGGAAGATAATGATTTTGTAATGTACTTGATAAAGAAAACAATTTGTATGCAATTGATGAGGGAATTAAAGTGATTTATTGCTCGATACTTGTAATTGGAACAAAATGCATGCTATTGTTTTACAGAGAGTTCGAGAACCCACAAGCTAATTCCACATAATGAAAACCAACTCCCTCAGCAAAAACTCCTACCCCTTACATATATTGGTGTTTATTACCTAACTTTCCAAACTACCCCTCTTCCCACTTTAACTAATTGGGGCCTATCAATACGACGCCCTCAAAATTCACCTTGTCCACAAGGTAAGGGTTCGGGCCACTTACAAATATTGGAATACCGTAAAGTCGAACAATTTCATTTATAAAAACTTATTCACGATAACAGCGAAAAATCGATATTTCAACCCAACTGAGTGAGCGAACTGCCCTACAACCATAAGTATAGTATCCATGAAGACCCCGTAACCAGTTGGTCTTATCCATGCAATTCCCAATGTTTGAACCACGCCAACCGAAATAAAATTTTGGGTTATCTGGTCATCAAATAGCTCAACCCAATTTATGGCCTCTAGTTGTGTAATTTTCTCTCTACTTTTCATGGCTCTTGGAGATGTCACGTCCACCGCTGCATTAATGGAGATCTCAAGTGTGTCGTCCCTTTTTTCCGTTTCATTAACGTCCAATTCTTCCCATTCATCACTTACCACCCCCACTTGTATCTCTTTATTCTTGCAATGATGGCCCACCAAATTTTTCTCGTCACACGAGAAGCAAATTTCCTTTATCATCTTTAATCAAAGTTCTAAATCTATGAGCTTCTTGAAGATTGAAGTATTTTTCAAATCTAAAATTTTGGGGGTCACTGTGCAATTTTTGGAATTGAAGGAGTTGAGTTTTGGCTTGTTACTGTAATTGGGCCCTTTTTTTAACTGGACTTAATGCTTTGAGGCCTTTTCCAATTAATATTTTTCCATCTTCCACTTGCTAGCCCAATTTAGTGATGCGGCCCAAACCCGTCGAATTTAACAATGTGGCCCTAATACCAAAAATTAGCTCATTGACATCATTCCCTTCCAAAATTGTTCTCAGACTTCTTTTCCTCCTCCTGCGATGGAGTCATCTGCAGTTGGCACCGGTGTTCCTTCACCGCTCGTCTCCACAATCACAACACTTCTTAACTTGTTTCCATGTTTGAAAATTCTCACCAACAAAGACCTCATTCACGCAAAATCGAGCCAACATCAAATCATTCAATTATTTCCAAATATATACGAGACGCGGTGACTATCTACCCATTGTGAACTACGCCCACTTCTCACCATCGAAACACGCTGCAGGTGAAGCTTCCACTTTCTCGACTTTCTGACAACTAATTCATTGAGAAAATCTTCTCTCCCTACATGTGACCACAATATGGACCTTCATCGTAGAATATAGATATTTTAAGTTGGCCTCGCGAATCCAATCGAAAATCATCCCATTCGCTGAATTTTTGGAGCAGATGTTCATATTTCTCCATGATTGACTCCATCTTCTTCTCCATTTCCTCAACCGGTTTGCTAAAATTTGCTTTCATTTAATCCCAGGTGCGGTGCTCTAATACCAATTAATAGAACACATATCAGAGGAAAAGTTGTTGAACGCAGCAGTGACGACATTCGGGCTCCATCGGGAAGATAATGATTTTGTAATGTACTTTGTATCAAGAGAGAATAGTTTGTATGTAATTGATGAGGGAATTAAAGTGATTTATTGCTCAATACTCGTAATTGGAACAAAATGTATGCTATTGTTTTACAGAGAATTCAAGAACTGTGCTCTCTCCAACCCACCAGCCAATTCCACATAATGAAAACTGACTCCCTTAACAAAAACCCCTACCCATACATATATTGGTGTTTATTACCTAATTTTCAAACTACCCCTCCTCCCACTTTAACTAATTGGAGCCTGTCAATGTGCACTGTGCAAATTGAGGCTAAGACTTTCAAGAAGAACAAGAAGAAAGGTATTTCTAGAATAACATTTCAATCCCCAACTTGTCCTCCCTAAAACAAATATTCCAGAAATTAAAGCAGCGCACAAGGACGGATCAAGAAATTTAGTTCATGGGGTTAAAATTTAAGAAAGTCAATGTCTTCGATCAATCCATCAAAAGATTTATTTTTCCTAAATTGACCAATCTTTTGAAAGAATAAAAAGAAATGTGTTTTCTCCTTGGCATAAACTTTACCTTCCATTGTAAATTATAAACAATCTATCAACAATTCAAGACCAACAAGCCACAACATTTAACAATAAGCCGACAAGACAACAAAATAAGTCGGCAAGGCACAACAATCCAATAATAAGCCGACAAGGCAACAAAATAAGCCGGCAAGACGACAACAAAATACTCCAATAATTTCATTTAAATATAAACCATTATCAATAGAAATTAGTAAATAAATGAAAAAATAATAATGACGTTACTAGCAAGCAAAGTGCATGCTAAGTGCTAATTGTGTGTATCCGATAGCTGTGTGAAATTGAAGCAACTAACAACGAGCAACTAAGTTTGAAAGCTATCAAAACAAGTAGAATAGTTTAGTTACTTTTAATTTATTATAATATCAATAGAAAATAATCTAAATTGGGGTTTAAATAAATAACTATTCTTCGACAAGAAGGTTCAGATAATTTCTTCCTCCCTTTTTTTCACCTTGGCCACTAATAAATCTAGTTTTTCAATTGCTAGAAATTAAAAACAAAAAACAAAAAATAAGTTACACATTTTCGGACGACATAAGTGAAGACTTCAAGAATTTAACTAACTAAAGATAAAAAAAAAAAATTACTCCATACACATTACATAGAAACATTAAGTAATTTTAGAGCAAACAAGTTTGGAATTAGATCAATAAAAAAAAAAATCACAAAGTATGAAGAAAATCATAATTTATGATGCTTGGTTAACTCAAAATAATAAAATTTTGCAATAACTTAAGTAATTTTTCTCAATTGGTGAAAAAAAATACAAAAGTAAATAAACTTTTCTGCAATAACTTTCTTTCTTTAATAAACAAAAAAATATGGCAAGTTTTCTTCATAATCAATCATAGTTCTCTTTATGTATGCAATTATTTCTTTCTTTAGTTCATGGTAGGTTGTATTTTTCTATATTACTGCCATAACTTTCTTTATTTAATTTAAAAAAGATATATTTCAAATGAAATTTTATTTACATTAGCCATGTTGAATAAGTTCATTTCAAAAGTGGCTTTGTGTGTGTGAAAGAGCGGAGCTAGAGGTAGCTTTTAGAGTGGCAAAATTTATAAAAAGTCAATAACATAATGTATTGTAGAATTTTAAAAAAAAATACAAGATTACCTATTGAAGTTGTACTCGATGAGTTGTTTACTTTATAGAATAAAATTCTTAAGCAGTAGTAGAAGCATTCAAATACGTACGCGTTTACCAAATAAATCGGCTCTTCATTTCCAGTTGCCATACTCAAAGGGAAAAGAAAAGGCAAAAGGAAGGGAGGAATGAAATTGTCAGAGCTGCAAAATCTCACTGTTTCTGTGCTTATCACAGTTCCATAATACTCAATTTCTCCTACTGATAGACTTCTCACTTGAAGAAGAACAATATACCATTAGAAATCCAAGACAACAAAAAATGGGAAATTCAATCTCTAATTCTCCTCCATTCAATTATATAGGCAATATTAGCTCCATGAGCCACAAAAGAAAAAATAAACATCATAGTCCAAAATTATTAGAACCAAATATATTTGTTCAAATACTTTAAGCATCACATAATGACTGATAGGTTTAACATCAAATCCACCAATTTTAATGACCTTGATCATGACCGTATGGAGTTTTTTCCGTTACGGGAAAAAAAAATACTTAAATATCCGTGTGTCACTACGTATTCAATTTCTCTCATCATAAAATCATCTCCTCCAAAATTTGTTGAGCATCTCAATCCATCTCTTGATTGAATCATCTCCACTCCACCGATCATTTCCAAAATCTACTCACATCCTCAATCCATCTCCCTCAATCGATCATCATCGCCCTCCACCGATCATCTCCAAAATATATTTACCGCCTCAATCCATCATCATAATAGAGCTTACGGTCGGGTTACACCAAAAGAAAGCGGTATACTAGTTCAGTGTATCCACATACCACAGTAGAAGCTAAAATGAGAGTGCATTTTCCAACATGGAATTGGAATACAAAAATAAATAATCAATTTTAAGTCTATTAACAACTATTTCCAACATGGAGTTGGGCCAAAATGTGTTTTGATCAATTTACAGCATAACATAAAATCATTATAATTTTAAATATTAAAACAAATTCTAAAGAGCCGAAACGAAGAAACAAAAAAATCACAGAAGTAGCAGCCAAACTAAGTATGCAAAGAAATATAAACATTACACAAATGCTAAAAAGACCACACACAAAAAATACAAAAAATACTGGTTGTTTGGTCGCACTTCACCAGTCGGTCGGTCGGACGGACACTCCGCACTCGCCCTGTCGCTGACCGAACTTTGCAGTCGCGGGGAAGAAAAGAAATGGAGGTGGGCAGCCGGGTTAAAAGAATGTAGGGCTGATTTCGGCTTGAATTTGAGGAGATGGGTTAAAATAGATGGAAGTATTGCAATCAGATTTAGGGCTGAACTCACCAATTTCTGCCCAGTTTCATCTTCTGTGAAACTTAATTAAATCAAAACAATTTGAGGTGGGCTTGGGATTTCTGGGCCAGTGCTTCAAAAAATACAATTTGGGTTGGGACTTGTCTTGGCTGAGGTTATTTGGATTTTTAATTGAGCCTATTTTACAATTGGACTGCACTATATATTTATATAAAAATAAAATAATTAGGCTTAACCCTACCCCCTAAATTTTTGTTTTGAGAAATCAAGTCACTAATAAATATTTTGAAAAATTAGATATTTAAGAAACCCTCTCATAGCCATCTCCTTAACATCCTAGCCCGAAGAATCCCATCATTGGTGAAAGCGCAATCACAACTGTCTAATCTCGTGCTTAAGTAGGTTCGTATCCTACCCTTATGTGACGTGTGATATTTGAATTATGAATATGGCTCTACTTTATGCAATTCTTCTATCTCTATCTCCTTATTATATAACTCTATATCTAACTTATGATGATGTTCAATAGAAAAATTGCATGTGACCCGTATTAGTATCTCGTGACCTTCATTGCATGACTGTGAATGTCTCAATTTCAAATACGTGTGACCCGTATTAGTATACTGTGACAAGTTGAGAGTATTTGAAACTTTTGTTTTTTTTTCAAACTATAAAGTAAGTTGTTATTTTTAGTGTATGTTTGGTAAAGTTTTTTTTGTAGATTATAAACAATTGGTCTTATAGAATGTGTGGATAAAGTTGAATCCTACACAATGTGTTTGATCAATTTATAAGTGCCTATAAATACTAAAAAACATTCATTTAGCAGTATCCCATCAAAATAATTTTATAAATAACAAGTAATTTTGAAGTGTATACAAATAAGTCCATGAAACCATGACTTGGCTTGCACGCTTATGCAACATCAAAAGAATAAATAGAGACACATAGGGCACTTGAGAAAAACGCACTCAATTCAGCGTTGTGGGTTTTTGCTTGTGCTTTTATTTATGATCTTTACCAGTCGGATTTACACCGATTTACACCAGGCAATGAGCGGGAATAATTTGGGGTCCTATGGGATGTGTGAATAAAAGTAGATAAAAATTATGGATCCACACGTTCTTGCTTTCTTCGTCTTTTTCCTTCATCCCTTCTCTAGAAGCGACCTACAATTCACCAGGCCCGGAAACCCCGTGAGAGAGTTAGGTTTTTGCTTGTGCTTCTACTATTTATGATATATTACCAAACAGATTTATACCAGGCAAAGAAGGTCCTAAGGGATGTGTAGATAAAAATTGGATAAAAATCATGGGATCATATGGAACATATGGATAAAAATAATATTTAACCAGCTTATAACTACTGACAAAACGTGCTATAAGTCCTACGAAAGTGTGCCTCTGTCTCATTTAGAAAAAATCTGGTTTTAAACCAATCAATCATTTGTCTTTTTAATTCCATCATAACTCGATTTTAAGTAACCATTTGATTTTGTTAAAAATCAAATTTTTTTTTGTAAATTTTGATAAAAGATGATGTGTGATTGAAAAGTTGTGAGTCGCATGAAATGTATGGTTAAAATTAATCGTTGATTTCAATTTCAACTTTTTAACAAAGTTTAAGCAAAATCAAACAAAATCTAAACAATAGACTTATCAGCTTATGAGTTACGACGATCTCACCTGGGACAGTGGTTGGGGTCCCTGGTAGCACCCGACCCTTAATCTTTTTGGGAATTTTTTAAAAAATCTTTAATTTATTAACATACAATTTAATAGTAGACAACTTTGACCAAATATCAATTTAATAAAAGGCAATTGGATTCATTGGTCCAACATCAATTTAATGCAAGGCAATTGGATCCATTGGCCTAATAAAATTAATAATACAAAATTACAAATGACTAGTCAATTCCTCAATTCCAGTGCACGTCTACATATCTGAATCTGAATCTCACATTTCTCCTCTCCGTTTTCTACACTAAATAAAGCAAAAGTTAGATTACAACATTCTTACATCTACAAATCTCTGTCAATCACTCAACAAATCACCCTTATTAATTTTCTCCACATTTTTAAACTCAATCCCTAAATTTTACTATAAAATCTTCAATTGCTAGACCACCAAAAAAATCAAGACTTTGAAGCATGAATCAAATTTCATGCTCGTCACTCAGTCTTGGTAAATTCTTTAAGGTAAAAGGAATACTGAAAACAAATCATTTTTTTTATATAATAAAAATTAATAAAGGCACTTTCTTGTGAATGCATATCGTGTTCAATTGATTTTTTTTCTTTTGAGTTTTAGTGATATTTAATTTCATTTGTTTATTAGATCTTCCAATCTTTGAAAGATAATTTTGTATAATGCAACGTGAACAATAAGAGTTTGATATTTTTTTCTTTTGTAGGCTTATTTTGGACATTGCACATTAATATTTTAAGTCATTTGTTTAGAAGAAAACCTATGTATTTATGCGGAATCAAGGTCAAACAATGGTGTAAGTGAGTTTGTTTATCTGTTTGTATATACTATAGTGAATAAATTAAAATAAAGTATGAGAACTCGTAAAAAAACGCTTGTAATAAGGTATAAAAAATTATATCAATATTATGTTGTTTTAAATTTTTTTTACATGTTAGTTTGAGGACCATCAACTCAAAATATCTGGCTCCGTCACTATATCTCACCCACATATGTCACGCATTAATGATTGGTTTATGACACCTACCATTGAAGCATTAATGATTGGTTTACGACATTTATTGTTGAATCTAGTATCTCTAGGCAGGGAACACTGGATAAATATTGAAAATCTTGATGTAGCAGCCAAGCACTAGTCACGAAATCAAGTTAGATAAAAAAATTGGTTCAAAAGAAAAACATAAATGCATTCGCACAGGAGATATTTGCTCCTTTGAACTTACCGGCTTTCAATGTTCACAAAGTTGGCAACACTAGTAGAAAGCTAGTACACAAAGGAAACATCAGATCAAATGGTTGTTCAACAGTCATGTTTTTGGTAAATGAACATTACGTTTCTATGGAATAGGTGCGGTCCTGCTTCGGAAAAAATCAATTTTTGACGTGTAATTTTTTTTCTTTTTTTCAGTAGTAGCTCGGTCTTGAAGTACAAATTTTTTTATTTTTTAAAATAACAATCCCTTTCTAAAAAATCATGGCACTGTCCCTGCGGTTGCTATGGAACTTGTAAATATTTTGTAATAGTTGTTCATGCTTCTTGTATTACTTTGTTTTACTTTGTTAATTAGTTATCTATATTGTTAGAATTTTATGATCCATGTTATAAGTTGTTGATTCCATAAATGGCGGAATCGCACTTGTTGAAACGCGCATTTATTAAAGAGTAAATCTAAGATGTTCATTTTAGGAATTCAATATGGATCGTTGGTTTGAACTATTAAAGGTGAGTCCTTCCTTGGTCACTGTTCAAGCCCTAATCCATTCTTCATCTCTCCATTCTGCTCAACTGCGCCTTTTCTAATTCTCCTCCATTTTTTCTTCTGATTTGTTTAATCTAAAGAGAGATGAGTGGTTTCCTTCTCTTAGTGAGTCATTAAGGATTTACTTTCAGATGTCAATTGTTGATTGACTCTTACGGTGTAATTCATGTTTGTATCTCAGTGATAATTATTTTTCTATGAAACCTTTTAACCTATTAACGGATCTTGGAGATCTTTAATGCACTCAAGCCGTATGTACGAAAGTGGAGCTTCAACGAGAAGTAGCCAAGTGGTTGGGTGAACTAAGGCCCTCTGGGCATGAAACTCTTGTGTTCTTTTTCCTTATTCTATTTTCGCCGTGATTTCTTGGATCTATTACATGTTTACGTTCAAATCAATACACGTGTAAAACCAACAAGTGGTATCAGAGCTTGTTTTTATTAGTTAACCTCTAAAATCTTCAAATTTGAGACCAAGAAGTGTTTTCCTAAACGTGAAAACTTGTTTTGTTAACGGATCTTGGGGAAGAAAACAAAAGCCCCAACGAAAATTGCAAATATCTGTTCATGGGGCAAAATTTGCAAAACCTAGGGACATTATCACTTGAAATAAAGGCTGCTTGATTTTTGGAGTCGCATCTAACGAACAATGGGTGTTTGCACGATGAAATATGTTCCTCCTTTTATGTTTTGAGCATTAAATTGTGTGAAAGAGCATGTTTAGGATAGATCTATGAAATAATATGACTATATGCATGAATGTAGTTTGATCTACCTTATTTCAGTACTTTTAAGTCTTGTATTAAGCGTTCTTGCAATTTTTTTATTCTTTATGATCTATGTGAAACTTAAATCTTTTTTAACACAACCTCTTCAGATTCCTGATTTTTGAAACTCTTGACCTGAGAACAAGAGTCTCACAAAATCTTGGAAATCAGTGATCAGTATATTTTCCTGTGACCATAAGAATATCTGGTTATTATGTATATCACTTGTTTTGTTTGTTTTAATTTGTTGAAAGTTGGTGTTAAGTTTGTACAAATTTTCTCTATCCTTTGGTGGTATTTTCTTTTAAAATGATTTTTTCGTGTAAAATCTGTGTGAGTCCTTTTCTTTTTTAAAACCATTTGTATGTGTGTGAAAAATAGGGACCAATAAATTTGATCTTAAAATAGTTGATGGGAGGAGAGACTTTTCTATTTAGCAACAAAAAATGAGAGTTCATTTAATTCAGCAAAAACTGTCAAAAGCTATTGATTGCTCTTTTCCAAAGATTTGGCTTCTGTTCAAATTAAAGAATATGATGAATTAGCCCACAGTGCCATAAATTTTCATTTAGCTGACAATGTATAATAAGAAAAGTGACAGATTGCATAACCACTCCCACTATTTGGACCAAACACGAAACTACCGATGGCAATGGGCCGAGCCCTTGCCAAGATAGACCCAGCTCGGCCCAAGGGACAGGTCGAGGCTCGGCCCATCCAAAAAACATGAGCCCGGACTGGCCCTTGGCTCGTGGGCCACACGGACCGAGCTATGGGCCGGTCCACGGGCCATACGTGAAATTTTAATTTTTTTTAGTTTAAAATTTAAAAGAAATAAATTGTGATAAAATTGTATTAATCCATGTAGAAAACTAGAAATGTAGAAATTCAACTATAAATTGCACAATAGGAAAAGCTAATATTGACAATATAATTTTTTCGAATTTTTTAGGTTGAGAGAATTGTGAATTTATGAAGAATATGGAAAGTTTAGAGGGGTATTTATAGGAGGAAAAAAAGAGTCGTTTGTGACCGTTTAATTTGGTGCCCACGAGCCGGGCTAGCTCGTGGGTCAGTTCCATAGACCAGGCCCGTGGCCCTTGATTTTTTCTCTCGAGCCCATAATTGGCCGAGCTTTTACGGGCAACCCGACCCAATTGCCATCTCTACTCGAAACTCTGTATCACACTAAATCTCTCCCCAACAAAATTTATTTGCTAAAGAAATTTTTTGGTTTTAAGATGGATCGTTATGTGGATCTTGAAACTATATTAACAAATTCTCAAAATTAAGCCAGGATTTAAGTAGATGTGGTGAAAAATTTCTAATGAACATCAAGCTATAATTTTGCTAAATTCCTCGCTGAAACTTTTAAAGATGTTAGGAATGCCGTTGAGTATGGCAAGAATATTCCATCTCTTCTGAAATTGTAAATTCTCTTATAACCAAAAATCTTGATATTCAGTAGAAATTTTTAGACTCTGTAAAGGGAGATTAAATGTGAGGGGTAGATCAAATTTTAGACAAAATAGAAATAAAAAATAAATAGAGGCAGATCTAGATCTAAATTTAGAGCAAAAGGGAAGAAATGTTGTGGCTGTAGAAAATTAGTAGAAATGACAAAAATATCCGATCCGCCCCGAACTCGATGGATACCCGATTCGAATGGAGCGAAAAATACCTGATCTGCGGGTCTGCGGGACGGATCGGGGCAGATATCCGTGATCCGCCGCGGATCTCGGGGCGGATCGGTTCGAGGTTGCCCCGATCCGCCCAAATTTTAATTTTAAAAAAAAAAAAAAGGATTAAAATATTGAATTTATATTTTGTTTTATATGTGATTTGATTATTTATTTTATAGATAATTAAAATATTTTTTGAATAGAAAACTCATCACCTTCGACATATTGTGGACATTGCACAAGGTTTAGTGAGGAGGAAATTGAGGAGGATGATGTTGTTTAAACTCTTATAGTATAGTAGTAAAGCTTATTTCAATATATTTTAAATTTTTTGAATGCCAAAAAAAAAAAATATGGATCAGTATACGGATCAGGGCTCTGATCCGCCCCGATCCGTATCCAATTCGTCCCGAAAAATGGCAGATCGCGGGGCGAATTTGAATCTCCTACAATTATTGTGGGGCGGATTTGGACCAGGCCGATCCGCCCCGTTGTCATCACTAAAAATTAGGACATTTTTATCAAAGATTGCTATAAAAAGAAGAATGAACAAAAAATAGAAAAGAAGAAGCAAATGTGCCTTCCTCTTTAAATTTTGATTTTGCTGAAATTTATGTAGTCATAAATCAAATTTTTAAAAAACCTGAAGCAAAATTTGTCTCAAAGATTTATTTCTGATGAAGAATAGGTATTGGATTTTGGGTGTTCTTTCCATATAACTTCAAATAAAAATTGGTTTTTAAATCTGCTTGAAAAAGAGTTAGGTTTAGTGACAATGAGTAATGATATTAAAAATAAAATTTCTAGTATTAGGAATGTGTCTCTAAAATTTAAAATTGGTTATGTTTGTACTTTTGAAAATGTGAGATATGTCCCTAAAATAAAAAAAGAAACTCGATCTATTTGGGTGTGCTTGAGGATGAAAAAAATTCTGTAAAAAATTAAAAATGGCATGTCGAAAGTTTCCAAGGAGTCTTTGGTTACCTTCAAAGGTGTAAAACAATATGATATTTTTATAGTTAAAGCTACTGCTATACCACATCTAAACTCTTCCTTGATCATTGCCTATAATCGAGATCACACTTTAAAATAGCATAATAGACTAGCTCATGTCAGTTATAAATGCCTTAAACTTTTAAACCAAATATGAAGATATAGTTACTGATTTATCTTTTTGTGAAACTTGTATTTTGGGAAAGCATCATAAACTACAATTTAAAATTGGAACTCATAAATTTGGTAGTGTACTTGATTACATACACTCTAACTTATGGGGTTCATATCCCATACCCATTATGTGTAGAAATGTTTATTTTCTTTCCATTATTGATGATTATTCAAGAAAAGTCTAGATTTTCTTACTAAAACAAAAATATGAGGCTTTTGAAAAGTTTGAACAGTGGAAGACCCTTGTTGAAAACAAAACTAAAAAGAAAGTAAAAGCTTTGATAACTAATAATGGCCTGGAATTCTGTAACTCTTAATTTGATGACTTTTCTGTAAATTGCATGATATTTTGAGACATAAGACTGTCATTTACACTTTCAAACAAAATGGGGTTGCTGAAAGAATGATTAGAAATTTATTAGATAAAGTAAGATGTATTATGATATGTTTAGGTTTACCAAAACAAATTTGGGGTGAAGCTATTATGACTGCATATTACATTGTGAATTTGACTCCCTACTTTAAATGATTTAACACGTGTTGAAAAGTGGAGTAATACTCCACCTGATTATACTCACTTAAGAACATTTGGTTGCAGTGCTTATTCTCACCAAACTAAGGGAAAGTTAGATCTTAGAGCTCAAAAATGTGTTTCTAGGGTATCCTCAAGGGGTTAAAGATTATAGATTGTGGGCTAGAGGTCAAGGTGGAGTAAAAGTCATAATCAATAATGATGTAATTTTTAATGAATAAGATATGCCTTGTAAAATTGCAAAACTAGGAAAAGAAAACGAATCTAAAGAATTCTTCTTGAATCCTGCTATTGGAGATAAAACCAATGCTACTCCTTCTACTCAGGCTAAGGTGGAGCCTCATATACAAAATGAAAAAATAGATTCTGGAAAATCTGTTGAAAGTCAGTTAAGCCTTGAATATAAAATAAAATAAATGTCCAAAGCAATGATAATCTTAGGCATTATCACTTAGCTAGGGACAGTGAGATAAGAACAATTAGGGAACCTCAAAAATTGGATTTGAGGGAAAAAATTTATTTTGTTTGTTTGAGTTATCAAGACCTTTGTGACAAAGAACCTAAATCTTATGAAGAGGCAATGAATAGTAAATAATCTCAAAAGTGGAAAGAAGCTATGATTGAAGATATGTTTTCCTTAAAGAAAAACCAAATTTGGGCTTTTGTTTCAAAACCTAAAGGTAAGTCCATTGTTGATTGCAAGTGGATTTACAAAGTAAAAGAGGGATTTTCAGATTCACAACAAATTAAATTCAAAGTCAGGTTAGTGACAAAAGGATTTAGTCAAAAATAAAGTGTTGATTATATTGAAGTTTTTTCTCCTGTTGTAAAGTATACCATAATAAGATTGATGCTTGCGTTAGTTGCACATTTTAACTTTGAACTTGAATAACTTGATGTGAAAACTGTCTTTTTGCATGGTGAAGTAGAAGGAAAAAATTATATGAATCAGCCCATTGGTTTTGTTGATAATAATAAGTCTGATTATGTGTTTTTATTAAAAAAAAATCTCTATATGGTTTGAAACAATCTCCAATGCAATGATATAAAAGATTTGATGCCTTTGTGTTGTTGTGATATAAAAGATTTGATGCCTTTGTGTTGTATTTAAATTTTAAAATAAGTGAATATGATTATTGTCTATATTTTAAATTTGAAATAAATAGCAAAGACGCTATGTATCTTCTTTTATATGTGGATGACATGTTACTTAGTTCTTGTTTGAAGTTAATAATTCAGTTAAAGGCTGAATTGTTTTTTGAGTTTGATATAAAAGATTTAGGTAAAACTAAAAGGATTTTGGGTATGGAAATTATTAGAGGAAGAAATAATTGTAGTTAAGGTTATCTCAAACTCCTTATATCTTAAAAGTTCTTGATAAGTTTTCAATGTTTGATGCTAAGTCATCTATTTTTCCTCTTGGGAATCATTTTGTGATAAGTAAAGATGATTGTCCTAAATTACAAACTGAAATTGATCAAATTAGAAAAGTTCCATGTTCTAATGTTGTTGGATCAGTAATGTATGCTTTGGTTTGCACTATGCCTGATGTGGCTCGTGCTATTAATGTATTGAGCAGATACCTTACAAACTCATGTTGAACACATTGGGATGCTTTCAAATGGTTGTTAAGATACCTTAAAGGTTCTTCTAATGTAGGTTTAACTTTCAAACAATGTAGTGAAGTTGTAAAATTGAAAGATTATGTTGATGCTAATTATGCCACACTACAGGGACAGTAGAAAATCAATTACTTCTTATGTTTTTACTGTGTGTGATACTTGTATTAGCTGAAAATCTCAACTACAACAGGTTGTAGCTCTTTCTACTACAGAATCAGAGTACAGAAGCAATCAAAGAAGCTTCGTGGTTGAAAGGTTTGTTAAATAAGTTGGGTTATGCTTTTCAACCTCCTAATGTTTTTTCTGATAGTTAACCAGCAATTCAATTGTGTAAAAATTCAGCTTTCTACGAAACAACAAAGCATGTTGATGTACACTTTATAAGAGACATTGTGTCTAAAGGCTTGATTAAACTCGATAAAATCTCTTTACAATATAATCCAGCAGACATAGGAACTAAAGTTCTAAATTTAAGCAAGTTTTAAAACTACTCAAGTATGTTAAATTTGGATACAAGTTAGCTTAGTTCCATTTTTGAAAATTAAATGTTGAGTGTTACTAACTTAGTATCTTTTTGCAGATACAATAAGCAATGAAACATATATTGATAAGGTGGAAGTTCATTAGAAGTAATCTGCCAAGATGTTTTGTAACTTGGATCAAAGTGGAGGTTTTTATTTTTTTATAATCCATGTTATAAGTTGTTGATTCCATAAGTGGAGAAATCGCACTTGTTGAAACACACTTTTATTACTGAATAAATTTGAGACGTTCATTTTAGATATTCAATCTGGATCGTTGGTTTGGACTATTTAAGGTGAGTCATTGGTCACTGTTCAATTCTTAATCTGATTCTCCATCTCTCCATTCTACTCGTATGCGCCTTTTCTGAATCTCCTCTGATTTGTTCTATCTAAAGAGAGATGAGTGGTTTTCTTCTCTTAGATTATAGATTTATTTTTAGTGGTCAATTGTTGATTGACTCTCAAGGTGTAATTTGTGTCTGTATCCCAGTGATACTTGTATTTATGTAAAACCTTTTAACCTGTTAACGGATCTTAGAGATCTTTAATGCATTGAAGTTGTATCCACGAAAGTGGAGCTTCAACGAGAAGTAGCCAAGTGGTTGGGTGAACCCGAGATTCTCTGAGCATAAAACTTTTTTTGTTCTTATTTTATTTTCACTATGATTTCTTAGATCTGCTACTTGTTTACGCAAATACGTCAAATCAATACGCGTTTAAAACCAACATATATAAATTAATAATGTATAATGATTTTAGTTAGTGCTATTTGATATACAGTATCATTACCACTACTTATTCTGATATGCTAATACTTTTTCCTTTTTGTTCCCTTCTTTTCCTCACTGCCATATTTTTACAACATAAAAACTTGAAAAGCCAAACAGATTTTCAAACTCTTAATAACAATGTCGTCAACCACAAACATCTCATCTAACATATTAAGAATATCAGCACGCTACTAAGTGATTAATTATAAATACGTCACGTTCTTCACACGTATTGATCAATAGTGATCTAAATAAAAACGAATCTTTAAATTTAAAAAATTCTAGTACATATCAACTATTAAAATATTTGGTTAAGATTTTGTGTAAATTTTCAATAATTTTTCTAGTTTTAATTTATTTGTTTTCATAATATAATATGCTTTATTTATCATCCTTGTTGAATGGATACATGCAATGAACCAAAATTGAGTTGTTAACTTGTTGTGTTCAATGTTTCTAATCTGTGTTCAAAATTAATTTTCTTATGTTCAACAGGTCACGTGTCATGGTCAAATTGTATCCTTTTCTTATCGTCAGTTATTCAAATTGGGTTGTAAGGCCATCTCCAACTATTATACCAAATTTGGTGCAATTTTTACATTTTTCTTACAAATCATCTCCAACCCAGTATACTAAATTTGGTGCAAATGAATATTATTTTCTTACTTTCTTTGTTTTTTTTTATCTCAACAATTAATATATTGCAAATATTATTTATTTAACTACTTAAATTACAAAATAAAAAATTACATCTAATTAACTAAAATATTGCATTTATTAATAAATAAATAAAGCATTACACCAATAAAAATAATTATTAAATTAAAAGAAGTATAGATAAAATCAAATCATTAAGTAATAAAAGATATAAAAGGAATTAGAATTTGTTGTAGTTAGAAATGATAGACAAAATGGGAAATATAGAATTACACCAAATTTGGTGTTGGATTTGTCTTTGGGGGTGGGTTGGCGATGGCCTAATCCACTTATTCTTTTTGGCCTTATGGGTTTCTTTATAAATGGGGATATGTTCGAAACTCGACTTTCTTTGTCCTAGAACTTTGAGATAAACATACAAAGATTTGCGACTATGGTGTGCATTAATGGAGAAAAGTGGGTTTGAAAATAATTAATTCAAAAATATATAATTAAGTGTTCATTTGATTTTGTTAAAAATCATATTTTTTTTATAAATTTAAATAAAAGTTGATAAAATGTACGGTTGAAAAGTTGATAAAAGTTGTGAGTACATGAAATTTGTATTTAAAATTAATTGATTACTTTGTAACTTTTAACAAAATTTCAAACAAGTGCCAAAGATCAAAGTTAGAATTGATAATTGGGTTAATTTCAACAATAATCATTGAAGTTTTTTAAAAAATTAAATTGGTCATTAAAGTAGTTTTCTTACAATAGTTGTCATGCAAATTTCTAATAGTTATACTAGTGATCTCTTAGTTGGAAAATCTTGGACATAAACAACGTTAACTAGGATGACTCGTGAGACAAAAATATCCAATCTTAAAAATATATAAAACAAAATGTAAAATTTCACAAACTGATTACTTGTTAACATACAAAAAATAGGAAAAATGTGTTTGGTAATTACTCTTTTGCTGCAATTAACACATTGTTTGGCGTGAAGAATTAGTTAACGTCATTTGTGTCCATATTGAAATTTGACAGTGATACGTAGAATTTGAAGTTAACGTTTCTAGTCAATGACCAATAGTGTAATTATTATAAACTTGAATGACTAATATCATAATAAAATTATTTCAATGGCGGTTTTGAAATTTTTAAAAAACTTCAATAACCGTTGTTGAAATTAATCGATCAATAATTTCTTTTTCCTTCCCTCCAAGTTTGGTTAAAGCGTTGTTGTCATGCTAGTCTCCTTAGTCGAATAACTTCGTAAATTGTTTAAATTACTTTTTCCCTTTGTATCCTTTTTTTGTTGACCAAAAAATGCATTGACATCTACATAAATTAGAGAAGAAGCCTAGTCAAAATAATTATGTTTTTACTTTTTTTTGTAATCTGAATTTTTTATTTTATTATGTAAGATCCAAACAAAATTTTTTTTTTTTTTTTGAATGAAATAATTACGGAAATTAAATGATATTCAAAATTAATCATAATAAAAAATTATAAATCGAATAATAAAAATTATTGCAAAAACAAATATACTATTCACCATCGAATCAATAGCCATTCCTCAGCAATTTGAGACGCTGCACCGAGTTGATAAAACATAAATTAGAGAAGAAGTTCTACTTGCAAATCCAAACAAATCGTCAAATAATAAAGCAAAAAGCCTTTACCATCGAATAAGTTTTCCTCAAATAAATTTCTGCAGAAATTAATAATATTTAAAATAAAATATGGTATATATTTAACTTGGAAAATGTAAATTAATTAATTAAGTATATAATAATAGTACAATGGAGACCTACCCCCAAGGCATATCTCCAGCAAGCAGCCAATCACCTTCTTTATCTTGATATGTAAGCTTGTAGGCCTGCACTTTTTCCTGATTTGTGTCCAACAAACAAAAAAGAATAATCATTCATCAAACTCTGTCTCTCCTCAATTTCCAATAAAAATTTCATTTTGTTCTATTAATTATATGTTAAATTTGAATATGAGTTACATGAAAATTTATTCATCACAACTTTGTCGAAGTTATATTTGTTACGTTAGATTGTACAAAAAATATGCTCGACTCGAACTTATAAATTGAAAAAGAAAAATAAAAAGGAAGTATCAATTTGTGCTACTTACATTGCCGAACATGGCCGATAAGGTGTCAGTCAGTGTTTGATAAGAATGGTGGCGGCTTAAGTCTACCTTTCTTGCTATCCCCACTCCTTCCATCTTCACTTTAATATGCATGGACTTGGATCTTCCGCCGCCACTTCCACCACCACCGCCACCGTTCTTTACCATCACATAGTTCGTGGTGATGCAGCCGCGGTGGTTGTCGTGGTGGGCCTGGTGGCAAACCCTCTTCCTCCAAGAGTTAATTGGTGGCCAGCCCACAACTCCATCTTCCTCATCACACTCATTTCTGCCATAGCCGGGTACACAGATATCAATATGATCCAGCAATGGTAATGTTTGAGGGACTTGTACATTCTTAATTTCCTCAAAAGTTTCATCAAAACATCGTTTTTTCTTCATTAATCTGCAATCTTCTTCTTCCTGTTCTTCATTTCTATTATTAAGATCGAACCCTTCATCAGAATTGCTTGAAAGTGCGAGTCTCAGTTGCAACTCCATGTCTTCCAAGAACAACAATCCAAAAAACCCACAAATCAATATAAAATGCACTTCTATTCTAGACAGAGAAATGGGTTTCAAGGGATTTCTGTATATAGTAAATTGTGCACATTATATATCTAGATACTCATGTATGTATATATATAGAGAGAGATAGTGAGGTTTGGAGGGGGAGGGGTTGGGGGTAGACAAGAGTGAGGTGATGTGGGCTACAATTTTGCAAGTATGTCTTTATCAATGCCAGACTTTTAGCCGACCCAATTGCTGTGATGTTCCCAATTGTTAATCCCATTTGAAGCCGACAATAGGCTTTCTTGATTACATTGAATTTCCTATGTTGTGTGGTAATTCAACACATATTCAATGCGCGTCCCCCACGCTCGTTCCCCCTCTTACCTACTCAGCTACTCTTTATGACATTAGTAAATATTTGGTGGTGATAAATTATTATTTTTATTACTTATGTATTATGGGTCTTATACAATGTGTGAAATAATAAGTGAGTGATAAATTGTGAATCTTACAAAATATGTAGATAAAAAATATGTTTAACTAATTTGACAATCTTAAATTATAAGTTAAACTATGACAAACATATACAATTAATTTTTTATATTGGATGGATATTGTACTAGTTAATATTGTGTATCAAATATATCTTAAAGAATTGCTCTCTTTTGGCTTTTATCTCTGTCCTAGGAAGTGCTGACACGCCAACGGCACCGGTGTATCGATGTCCGACACGTATCGAACACGTAGTTGGGTACTTGTTTAGAATTTAGAAAAAATAGGTCAATTCTTATAGGTCAGTCAACATTTTAAATTGATAAATTATTTGTTTTTTAATTTTAAAATGAATCAATCATTTTTATTTTTACAATAATTGAGTATTTATTTTTTATACAATAAGTATACATTACACTATAAAAATTTACTAAAAATTTTAATCGACACGCTTGCAGCATGTCGGTGTCAGTATATTTTAAAAATTACATGTCGATATATCTGATATGTATTGTGTCAAACACTGGTATCTATATCGATGCATCATAGCCCTTGTCACCCGCGTCTTATGACCTCTTCTTATACTTAGTATCTATATTGTTCAAAAAAATTATTCGTAATAATTGTTATGTGTAAGTGTGTGTTTGCGTGCACGTGTTCAAATAAACAAAAATACTGTATTTTGTTTTTTAAGGCTTACTTCGAACTCTCATTCTTATAGGTGGCAAAATTGGCCCGGCCCGCAGATCGGCCCATATAACTTAGATTTTGGGTTGAGTTGGGCTAGCCCTGGCCTAAACAAAACCGGACATATATGGACTAGCCCGCACAAGTCTAGTCGTCGCCCGATTTTTATTTTTATTTTTTTGCTCTTTAACACTGATAACTCATTTTGTGAATAGCCTCAATACATAATCCAAATAAAATCAATCTAAAATGATCAAGCCCAAGTCTCCAATTTAAATTGTTTTTTTTAAACATTAGTCCAAAAATTTCAAGCTCCAACATAAAATTGTTTAGATTTAGTTAAAATTTAGTTTAATTAAAGTTTTAATCCAAATTATGTTTGGTGTGACAAATAAACTATTTACTTATAAATAATTTTTTAATTTAAATCAAACATGCTTATATCTCAAAGCAATAAGACTAGCATGTCTTTACTATTTATATTTTTTAAAAAAAGTGTCAATAAATAGTTTACAATTAACAAAAAAAATTATTATTTTGAAAAAAAATTGATGTTTATCTATTGACTAATATATGAGAGTTCAAATTTTATAAATTAATCTCTTTAAAAATCTCAAAATATATATTGTCTAAGTTTATCTAATATTATGCAATGTATTAAATTGTATAAAAAATTTATTTAAAAAAAAAAAATTAAAATCGGTTTGGACCGATGTAAATTTGGATTGAGCCAAAGATATTTCTCTACCACACAAAAACCTGGTCTCAGCCGGCCGGCCTGGTTCAGGTTTCGTGTGGCTCGTCTGATTTAATTCCCGACCGACCCGACCCAATTCCATTTGCCAACTCTACTCATTCTCTATGTATACTAAGATTTTTTTTTATAAAGTAAAGGATCTTCTCATTTGTCTTTAACTCTATAGTTCACTCATCTTTTTTAGTTTTCGGAAGTAGAAGTGAAAGTAGAACTGTATTTGTATTTCAGAATGAGCTATAGTTTTAAGGTTGAAAATCATTTAACTTGGGACATTGAGATGGACAATGAATGGAGAGTTGACGAAATACACTTATTGAGAGCGTGAGGCTAAAGACCTCCGAATATAGCGGGGGGGTCCGGTTGCTTTAGAAACAGCCATGCCCTAGATTTCTGAGTCAAAAATACTTTAGAAAAGATAAAGAAGTGTTTTTAGAGTAGGTTCTTTAGCCCATTTCTTGTCATTGTTGTAATCCAATCTCAAGACATGCTTTGGACGACATGTTTTTTAACATTCATGCACTTTTACTCACTTTATCATCTAATTTCTCACTAATTGTAAGGAGATTCAATGTTTCTTCAACATTCAATAACATTCAATTTAATCAAGTACATGTATCAATTCTCTTGTAATTTAAGATTTTCAACAACTTGGTAAAATATAGTATCAGAGCAAATAAATAATTGATATATGAAAATGTTAACGCCTCAAAGCTTTGATTAAAAAAGTAATAAATCAGACATCTACTAGGAGAGACGTGTTAGAAATTACAAATGTCAATTTTTTTATAACTTAAATTTTTAGATGAGATAGTTTAAGAGTTCTAAATAATCAATTAAACACTTATTTCTATTTATATCTTGTCATATATTATTCAATTGATCAATCAATTTAGTCGTATTTTCTTAATTAGAAGGGTAAAGTTTACTCATGAATTATGTTGGACAAAGTTTTGATAGTCTATTAAAAGTAGCACAACAACATGTCAGCCCATGACCAAAATTTGTACTAATAATTTTTTTTTAAATCCCATAGTTCTAAGGAACTCGGGGACCAAACCTTTTATTGTTTTATTGAAAAGTCACTCAATAGTTTAAAAACTAACCAACAATCATTATGTTGTTAGTTAATAATTATGTGGATCGCAAGATCATTATCCCTAACATGGCAAGACCATGAGTTTCATAAGTGGTGTTAGATTGAGTCTGTACGTACAATGAACTTAATCATGCCGATTCAACCTGACTCCCCATGTCGTACCTTCATTCTAACTCTTTGTGACAATAGAAAATCAAGAATTTTATTGTTATTGCACAAAAGAAAAAGTATTACACAATACTTTCATTATATCTGGTACATCACTTATACATAATTAAAAATAATAAAAAAGAAAAGAAAAATATTACCATGTTCCGTGTTATCCAATATATCTTTAACATACGACAAATAAACAAATGTTGTTTCAATAATATAATTGTGTGATTACAAGGTGAATATCCCCTAGACAACTACACTAAACAAATCATGTCTTTGGGTCATTGGCATTTTGTTTATGCAACAAAAAATTGAATTGACAATAGGAAAAAACAATAAAATATAACAAGGTATCAAGAAACATATGTTCCCAATATGTTTTTGTTTTGTTAATGTTAGGTCCTAAATAAATAACTATGTAATGACTGCATCACTTAAAGCACAAGATATGTGTCATTAGTCATTACCCTTGAATTTGACAACATTGTCTCTTCTCAACCATGCATGTCAATTCTTAAGTCCATATCACAAGAAGATTGAGAGGGAACACATGTCACGTGGATTGCATGTGATTATCCCACCAAAACACAAGGGTGTGTCATTTAGTACTTGAAAAACTATTTTCTTGTCTATATGGTTAGTCATAACTACACGTGTGGGTTTGAGCCCACATAGTACTATATTTCTTTTTCTATGAATCAATATTTTAATGAATAATTAAAATATATTCTTTATATTTATTTCATGATCGACACGTATTTGTATCACATAATATAAATATAATTTAAACATCCTATTTTACATGCCCTGCGGTGTGCACATGTCTTTGTAGAGACAATATTTTCCACATTTTGTAGTTGTACGATGAACTTGATACATTTCACGTTTGCGTGTAGCTAGACTGAAATGCAAAAAAAAAAAAACTACACTCCATAGCCAGGAGGAATGATCTACTCTCCATGATGGAAAGTAGATATAAAAGCCGCAGGACGTGTGGGCCAATGGAAGAGTCTTTTTTATTATCCAATTTATTACCCAACGATAATGTACCGACAACTTTTATGACTTTATATCTACTTCATCGTGAGAGTAGATTATTCATCCCATGGCCAGATAAGTTCTACAAGCCCAACCTTTTGCTACATGGTAAATAGGATTAGACAAGAAAAAAAGTTTAAAATTTTGTTTATTTTATTATTCACCTTCTTTTCAAGACGGTAATTTAAATATGCTCTGTAGCAATATGCCAAGTCTATCTAATAAAACTTATTTTCTTTTCTTTTTGTTTTCTCCCCAAATTAGTCCCAAATATATAAAAATCAGTCAATATAGCTCACGGGCTAACTATCAATGCCTGATTCGACAAAACTCAAGATTTATTATGGACCGTTCGGTTTGATTCAGTTTACAGTTTCACATCAACTAAAGAGTAAATTATATAAGCTATAGCAACAGTGATTTGAAATAGCTAATGAAATGTATGGAGCTCAAAACGATTAAATTGGATGGTAAAATTAAAGAAGAATATAAAAGAGAATTGAGCGTGAAATATGAATTGATGATAGAAATAATGACAGTTGTTATATATTATTTGTCATGATGGCACGTCTTGTACGCCCGCGTCAACGATTCGTCAGCCTCACCGGCTCGCCTGTCTCATTTGTCTCATAAGCACACCTCTGATAGATAAACTGCAAAAACTCAATTGTCGTTAAGGTTAGCCTGACAGGCGACATATAGAATAACAGTTAACACATGTTATTGAAAAACGAAACACCAGCAATTGGGAAAATGAAACATCCCTCAACAATTGGAAAGATGATACATCACTCATTAACTCCTAGTAATGAGGAAGATGAAGTGATACCCGCTATTAAATACCATTAAAGGCCATAATTGCATCTCATCCCTATAAATAGATGCTAACCCCAAAGTAAAATAACAACTCTCATATACTCCATATTGCTATTCTACACATTTTTAATCATATACTAATTATCACACCGGAGTGGACATAGGGGAAAGAAACTCCGCCACTATTTTGCAGGTCTCCACCACTACCGCCACTGTGCTGGAGGAGGAGAAAAATATTTATCATCATGAATGAATATTGAAAATAATGAGAAAAGTGACTAGAAAAATTATAATTTTATGATTGCAAGCATTAATTTGAGTGGAAAGAAAATGAATTCCATGGAATTGAATTGTCAATAAATTGTTAATTGAAAAATATCAATTTAGGGTGTGTTTGATTGGAAATGGTGGAAAAGAAAAAAAAAATTCCATGTAAAAATGAAAATAAAAACCACCAAAATGATGAGAAAATATTTTCCACAAAAATGACCAAATTCATACTTCAAGTGATAGTACCCTAGAATTCATTTTCCTTTTTCACCTTGTATCAAACAACCAAAGTAGGAATTTTTTTTTTTTTTATATGTGACATTATTTTTCTCGAATGTGACATTTTCCATGGAAAATAAAACCATTCCATGGAAAATGTCCAATCCATGAAAATGTTTTCCTTATTTTCATTGCAACTGGAAAATAAAGTTGATTTTCAAAGTAAAAATTTAAAGCACGCTTTTCAACTTTTTGAAAAAAATTTCTCATATCAATCAAACATAGAAGATGGAAAAGATTTTCATTTTCCAAAATATTAACCAATCAAACACACTTAGTTGAAAAATATGTGGGAAAAGACTTTTTTCATAGAAAAATGTGGCTACCAAACGTATCAATTAGAAAATAGGGCTGTGTTTGATTGGCCAATTTTCCATGAAAAATAATGTCACATCCATAGAAAATGTTTTCCAACTTTGGTTGTTTGATTGCACATGAAAAATGAAAATGATTTTCAAAGTACAATCACTTAGGGTATGTTTGATTGACAAGAGTGGAAAAGGGTGGAAAAGGAAAACAATTTCCATGTAAGGTAAAAAAAAAAAAAAAAAAACCACCAAAATGGTTAGAAAAACATTTTCCAAGAAAGTGGCCAAATCCATACTTTAAGGGTGTGTTTGATTGGTGTGCATAAAATTGTGGAAAATGAAAATATTTTCCATCTAAGGTGGAAAATAAAATCTACTAAATAGATGAGAAAATGTTATCCAATAAAGTGGGAAAAAATGTGCTTTTGAAAATCAATTTTTTTTTTCATGTGCAATCAAACAACTAAATGTAGAAAAGAAAATCCATTGATGTGACAACATTTTCCATGGAAAATGTGCCAATCGAACACACCCTACCTTAGAAAATATTTTATCTTTCCACCTTCTATCAAACAGCCAAAGTTTAAAAACTATTTTCACTAAAATGACATTATTTTTCATGGATGTGACATTTTCCATGAAAAATAGTATAATCAAACACAGCTTTAAAACATGGTTTTGGCACTTTCTTGGAAAATATTTTCTCACCATTTTGGTGAATTTTTTTTCCACCTTATATGGAAAATGTTTTCATTTTCCACTATTTTCCATGGAAACCAATCAAACACACCATAGGTGAATTTTTTTTTCCCATGAAAAATATGTTACAATCAAGCGCACTCTTAGGCTGTGTTTGATTGTAAATAGAAAATTTGGATGGAAAGAAAATATTTTTCATAAAAATGAATTACCAAGAAATTATGGTTGGAAAAGGTTAACAAACTTTCCATGGAAAATAAATTCTCATATCCCACAAAAAAAAATATTTTTCTTGAAAACAAGGAAAATGTGGCTAAAAGTGGGAAAATGAGAAAAAAAAAATATATGGAAAAAAAAGTTGAATCAAACAAAACAAGAAAAATATGTGAAAAAAGTGTTTTTCTATGTAAAATTTTTTGACAATTAAATAAACAAGTTGAAAATAAAAGAAAAAAAATATTTTCCATAGAAAATAAATGTCAATCAAAACACCCTTAATTTCAAAAGTTTTATATTTTCTTTTGAATGTGACAAGATCTTGTACACACCTAGAATTTTCTAGCAAGTGGTTTCCAATAGACAGTGGACCACCGTAATCTCTAATTTCTTGAATTTTATAGTCAATATTTGTAACTTATTAGTCAACAGTGGCTAAACAGGTCCCCCATTTCTCATTCAAATAGCCACCCACCCCCACCTCAATTTCTCATTCAAAGAGGTCCCCAGTTTGTTAACATTTAATTTCTCATTCAAAGAGGTCCCGAATTTCTAAATAATTTTCTAATTCGTGGAGCCTAGCCAGAAGGCGAAACCCATACCCACCTCCAATTTCTCATTGAAAGAGTGGTCCCCAATTTGCCAAATGCGTGGAATTCGTGGAGTGGTCCCCAATTTGCCAAATGCGTGGAATTCGTGGAGTGGTCCCCAATTTGCCAAATGCGTGGAATTCGTGTGCCTAATAATGTCACACATCTTTTCCTACCAGGATATTTTTCACTTGTACAATTGATAATGTGAAAGGAAAAATTGCAGTTCTATCAAGTTGATCTTCAACCTTTAAAATGTAACACTTTATTTCTCAACTTTTCACTTTTATTGCACAGGTACCTAATGGACTGTTTTCATTTAAAAATTCGATAAAAAATAAATGTTTCACTAAAATTATACTCTTATTTCAAATAAAATTAAAAAAAAAAAAGAGCTTAGGAGTGTCGGTGTGCGTCTGTGTGTACACTTTTGTGTTTATATCATGAGTGTATAAATATGATTTCTGCAGGCAAACACAAGTGTTAACTGGACTAAGGCGTGTAGTTGTCGTGAACCAGGATTTGGAGGAAGGCACACCACAAACAATTTTTTTTCTTCCTTTTTTTGTTATTATGTATTGAAATCAAGTGTTCATCCATTTTACACAAAAGAGTGGACATGTGGGTTGTGACCATCGCGTGCCATTTTAGTGTATTTTGTATGGAAGACAATCCATTGAAACTAATCGTGCTACAATAATGAAAAATTGATAACCAAATCCATTTTAAATGTTAAGATTTGACTTGTCACAAAGGCCATAGGTGTGGGACTAATGGTGCATTCTTTCCTAGATGAATTTCTAATAGCGCAATTTGGCTTTGTGAAATGCTACAATTTGCTTGATATTTAGGAACAATTGCACAAATTGTCCTCAAGCTATAGGGTTTGTGACAAACCCATCCTCATTCTAGCTTTTTCGGTGCACCCTTCTCAACGTATGGGTTAACCTTAGCCCAACACGCTCTAAGGCATTTGGTACACAATTATAGATAACATTTGACATGACATTATAACGGACAATTTTTTTTTCTTTTAAACTCATCTATTAAGAATCAATCATATGTATCAAACATGTTATTTTATGTTCCAATTCGATATCATCCTTCTTCTCCAAACACTTTTTAGCGTGTTTTAAAAAGCGCGCCTAGACAGCGTGACCTCCACGTCTCGCTTAGGCCCTAGGCGAGTGATTTTTTGGTCAACTATATTTTTAACTAAAAAGCACGCGCCTAGCCTCGCTTAGTAACGTCTAGGCACGTTTAGTTGTGCCTAGTCTCGTCTAGTTGCGCCTAAGCGAACCTAGGCTCACTTAGACCCGCGCTTTTTAGTTAAAAATATTTTTTTTATCTTTTTTTTTAAAAAATATTTAAAATAATATTAAAAATAAAAAAACATTTTTTCACGCTTCGCTCACGCCTCACCCCTATCTAAGCGTCGCCTAGGCTCAATAAACTTAAAACTTGGCATCCACGACTAACCACACTTTACGCTTTTTAGAACCATGTACTTTAACCAACACGGGTCTTAGAGCATCTACAATGTATCCCGTCTATTACTTTTTAGACGTGTCACATAAGCATATATAGACGGTGTTATAAAAAACCATTTCCAATACATGATGACGAGGACTCATCTAGGCGATTTGGCACAAAAAAATAGACTCAAAGTCTAGAAGTCCGCTCAAACTTAGACGGACTTCTCCGATTAACGGACTTCTGATTTTGTGTGACTCAACAAATTTAAATCAATCTCAAAGATTTTATTAAAAAAATAACCGACAAGGAAAATATAAATTGAAGACCGCTAATTTTTTTAAAAATAATATTATATAAGCGGTAATATTAACTTAAGACGGAACCCATTGGAGATTTAATTTATAATTTGATCGCTCATTCAATAGACGTAGTCTGCACATATATACCGAAAGTGCATACATTTTATACGCCACATGTATCTACAATAGATTTGAGTCGACGAGATCTTTCTTGACTCTATTTGTAATCAATTAAAATTTTGCTAAAAAGTTAAAGTCAAAGTTAACAATCAATTTTAATCATATATTTCATTGGCCCACAACTTCTTACTACTTCTCAACCATACATTTCATCAATTTTTACAAAAAAAAAAAAAAAAAAAATCTGATTTTAATCAAAATTAGACACACCCAATTAATATTATATGAATGAAATACGCAACAATATACATGCATCAAATCACTATAGAAGGTTGGGCCAAATTCAGACTAAATTTCTAAATATAACCAAGAAATTTGACAAATACAGAGTTATGATTGTGTCTGATTATGTATCAGGCAATTTCTGCCCCAATTAGTCCAAATCAAAACCAGAAAAGAAATGGGTTAAAACCCCTATGCAAATTTCAAACAGACCAATTGCATTCATTACTGTCAGAAATTGTTTCGTTTTTCTCTTATTTTCTCTTCTTTTTTTTTTTTTTTTTTATCGTATTTTTTTTTTCTCTTCTTTTCTTTGACGGCTGGACAGTGGGTGCATTTGTGAGTCCCAGCTATTCGTTCTTCTTTTAGTAACTTTAACCTCAAATGCATGTTGAATTCAATGGAAGTTTGCGTCCCCTCCTCAACATCGGATAAAAAACAATGTCGTATACAAGTTTGTCTTTTATTTCAATTTAATCACTCAGTTAATTTTCGTCAAATTTTAATGAAATATCTAATGCGAAAGATGACGTAATGTCAAATATTCCATTGAAAAAGCTAAACATAAATTGCTCGTAACTTAGTTATAGGAAAATGTTCTCTTATCTACAATAAAAAATATTATCTTCTCCATTGTCTACATGACAGTTTTTTATTGATCAAGTGAAACTCATTTAATTTAGTACAATAGAAACTGGTCAATAAAAAACTGCCATGTAGACAGTGGAGAAAATAAATATTTCACACCATAGGGAGGAGAACATTTCCCCTTAGTCATAATGTAAGTAGAAAGTTAATTTATATTTTTTTAATTACGTACTGAAAATGACTTACATAGAAGTAAAATTGACAAACATTAATTAGTCGAGGCAAGAATTTAACTCTTTTTTCTTAAGAAGAGAATGCCCCGGACAGGTGCTGACGGTTTTCCGACACTCGTCTCCCAAGATACAACGACCAAGCCTTGTAATAGTAGTACTCCAAATTATAAGACCAACGAATCTACAAATATTTTGACCTCTCTAAACCGAACTTGAAAAATGAGCTTAAAATACAAAATATAATATTTGGGGACTGAAATAGAGAACTCAAAATAGCACATGGAAGAAGAGAACATTATACTGCAGAAGACGGATTTGGAATTGGTAAAATCCATGAATGGGACGACCTTTATATAATAGTTGAAAAATTGTGTCCAAAAGACACAACTGCTTGAAAAGTTGTGCCTGAACAGACATATCCGATTTTGAACAATATTGTTCAGATAGACATGTATGTCTAAATTAACAGTCATCTAGAAGAGGGACACGTGGAGAAATTTTGTCAGCCCACTTGTCAAAATGCTAGAAGGTAATTTAAAATTAAATAATTAACTACACACACACACACACACACACACACACACACACCAAACATGACCCACGACCCGGCCAGCCGACGACAACGGAGTGCGTGTGGGCTTTCGCCCAATACACTAACATGTAGGTCATCTTCATTCCAAAGACAATTGGTACCCATTGGGCTCAAACCTAAGTGTCCAACTTAAGCTATTTAAATTGAACCACTAGCTTCTACTTTTTCAATATGGGATGGACACTTTCTATTTTTCCACTATTTTTAATTCAAACTTATCCAAGTTTAAGTGGCTTACTTTGACATTAATTTCTTATTCACCCAAATTTGGTTTTGAGAAAAAATAAATATACTACGTTAATCTACTCGTGGGGTAGAACACACTTGGAAAAAGAAATCTTGTATCCGACTATTGGGACCTACCTAAATAATAGGTCAAAAATTGGTCAAACCAACTTATTAAAACCAATTTTCCAACAATCCTCCACGTGAATGAAAATCAATATAACAGACTATGCAGACCTTAACATAGAGATCAAGTAGAAAGCTATTGAATCATGATAGGTACCTAGTGGGTTTGAACCTTCCATAGTGAAATATTATCGGGTTTACTTTAGCTAAACAGTAAACGCGATGTCTTGAATTATTCAGTCGTTGGTATAAACTAAGACAATAATATTCACACAATAACCTTCCTAACATCTTCGATTTTCACGGTTGTGTTCATTTTGGTCATCAACTCTTGGGTTTCATAAGTTTTTTATAGAATTCAAGCCTTGAAACATTCTCATAGAAGTAGCCTCATTTATCACTTACATAGATGATCTCCTATCAAGAGTATTATGCCCTACTCTACTTGACTTTTCAAAATATAGGAATCATTAAAAGTTAGACCTAACTTTACAATTCTGCAGAAAGCACTTTTCTATCATAAGAATTGGTAGGAGTTTAACTCTCAAGTGCTTCATTGAATCTTCATAACTTAGTTGTCACATTGAACCAAGATCTTGGGATCTCTAGTCAGCAATGTTGAATTACCATTACAATGACTCTTATGTAGTAGGCTTTAATCACATTCCCCGCGATAGGCAGTATACTTGATGATCTCTTGGTAAACCTTTAGTAAGTGGATCCACGAGATTCTCCTTTGACTTTATATAATCAATGGATATAACACCATTTGAGATCAACTTCTTAATTATATTATGTCGACGACGAATGTGTCAAGATTTATTATTATACATACTACTTTGTGCTCCGATAGCCGACTGACTATCACAATGCATACTAATTGCAGGAATTGGTTTAGGCCAACACGGAATGTCCTCTCAGAAATTATGAAGCCATTCAACTTCCTCTTCAGTTTTATCTAAAGCTATTAACTCAGATTCTATTGTCGATTGAGCTATTCACGTTTGTTTTGAGGACTTCTAAGATACGGTTGCACTACCAATGGTAAAAATATAACTACTTGTGGACTTTGAATCTTCTGTATCTGATATCCAATTTGCATCATTGTATCCTTATAAAACATCTTGATATCTTGTATAATGTAATTCATAACTTTAAGTGAATCTTAGATATCTAAGAATTCTAATCAATGCTTTCTAATGCCCATCGCCTGGATTACTTGTAAATCTGCTATGCTTGTTAACTGCATAAGCAATATCTAGACGTGTGTAGTTCATAATATACATTAGACTACATATGATTGGGGAATACTCCAATTGAGATACATGTTCACCTTTATTCTTGGCCAAATGTAGACTTAAGTCTACTAGAGTTTTATCTGAACTTACATCATACGCATTAAACTTCTTAAATATAATTTCAACGTAGTGAGACTAGATAGAACAAGTCCTTAATATGTTTTACTAATTTTAATTCCTAATATGATATCTGCTACACCCATATTTTTAATGTCAAAATATTTTGTCAACATTTTCTTAGTTGCCATTATAACATCATGATTACTTCACATAATAAACACTTCATCAATATATAGACATAGTCACATAAGTATTTGGTGTGGTTTTGATATAAACACACTTATTACACTCATTAATATTAAAACTAATTGACAATATAGTTTTGTCAAACTTCTTATGACATTCCTTCGGCGTTTGCTTTAGTCTGTATAAGGATTTAACGAGTCTACACACCTTTTTTCTCATGTCCAGGAACAATGAACTGTTTGAGTTGTTCCATGTAATTTTCTTCATCTAGCTTACCATTTAACAAAGCTGTCTTAATGTCCATCTGATGAATCTCCAATTGTGTAATGCGGCAATTACAATTAATATTCTAATAGGCATGATCCTTGTTACTGGTGAGAATGTATTGAAAAAGTCAATGTCTTCTTTCTGTCTAAATCCTTCAGCTACCAATCTGGCATTATATTTATTTATCGATCCACCAGGTTTCAATTTTCTCTTGAAAATCCATTTACAACTCAATGGTTTGTTTCCAGGCGGGAGATCTACCAATTCTCAAGTATAACTTTGCATAATAGAATCAATTTCGCTATTTATAACCTTTTCCAGAATAGAGCTTCTGGACAAGACATTGCTTCATTGAATATCCTTGATTTATTTTTGAGCAAATAAGTAAGAAAATATGGACCAAAAGATTTTACTGTCGTTGCCCTCTTAGTACGTCTTGGTTCTTCATTATTTAGATTATCACCATTAGTAATATCATATGTTCGTTTTTGTGAACTTATTTCTTTCCTATTCTTACAACAAAAATATGTTCTCAAAAAATACATCATCCCTAGATTCAATAATAATACTCTCATGTACATTATAAATGTCTGACTTATCTCTTTAGGATTTAGTACTTCTACCTTAGCCAAACACCTCCACACTTTTAAGTTTTGTATGAATGTTTGTAACCTTTCCATAATTTGTAAGGAGATTGATTTCTACTTTTGTGTGGTGCCTTATTAAGAATGTGGCTTGTTGAGAGGATTTCTTCTCTTCAAAAATTTTGGAGTAAGCCAGAACTTATCAACACAGCATTCATCATCTTCTTAAGACTCAGAGTATGGTTTTTGCGTTCAGCAACACCATTCGATTGAGGTGAATAATAAGCTGTAGTTTGAAAAATAATTCCAAAGTTTGAACAATATTCTTCAAACAATGCTCCATACTCTCCTCTACTATCACTACAAAAAATATTTATTCATTTGCTAAGTTGATTCTTGATAAGTGTGATTTTACACTTATCTGAAACATTAAAAGTAGGCAATTGTAAGTGCTCTTAAGTGATGTTTTACTTAATTATGTGTTGATTTAATTGTTTTAGATCAAAACCCTAGATCGGATGGAATTGAAGAAAAATAAAGCAAAATAGGCGAAAAGGGATTGAAGACGTACGAAAACTTGAATATGGGATCAACTTGCAAACATTCAAAAGTTGAAGGACTTGGATCACAAATAAAAGAAGACTAAATTGAAATGAAAGAAGAAATTGGAGGACTAAAGAGGATAAAATCAAAAGTTGAAGGACCTTGGATGCAAATAAGAGGACAAAAAGGACAAATTATAAAGAAACATGAAATGGGGACCAAATAAAACAAATATCAAATCTTGGAGGACTAAAGCTGCAATTTGGGATTAGAATTCAATTTGAAAAGTTTTTCACTATTTGCCGCGGTGAACCCGCGGTTTGCAAACCGCAGCAACGCGCGGAAATTTCGTCTGGACGTTTTTTGGCTTATTTTTAATTTCAATCAGGATCTTTTTCGTCTTTTCATGTACATGAGTCGTAAAATTAGTAAAACAATATATAAAGACCTAACCTAGGTCAAAATAAGTGTGGTTAATTCTTTGGAGAAGACAAGAGAAGACGGAGAAAAGAACGACGAAGAAAACGAAGAACGACCAAGATCAAGAGATTGGAACGTGAAGATCAAGATATCTTGGTGCATGATAATCAACATCTTTTTATCTTTTTTTCAAAACCCGGTTATGTATTCAAATCTTCTAATGTTTTCTTCCTCCCGAATCATGAGTAGCTAAATTCATAATTTGGATGAACGATGTAGCATAGTTTTAATTCTTTAATTTCGAATCTCAAGTTTTGACTTATAAATTGTTTAAGTATTTGATTTTACTTCTTCTCTTAATGTTTGGAATAACTGGCCATTATTTCATTGATCTCGTGGATTGTAATGAACTGAGAAGCAAATTATTAATCTAGACCACGTAGTAAAATCCGGCAATTGGATAAAAAGTAGAAATACACTTTTATTATTGTTGCGGTCTTAATTGAATTCTTAGGAGAATTAATACATCTAATTAAGGACCATTCTGACTGCCTAAGTTGACTTAATTAGATAGGACTAATTTGAACTCGAGAGAGGTAAACTAGGTTAAATTCGTGAATTCGACCAAATACAACTTTATGAACAAATCTTGAGAGGAGGAATTAGAGATGACAACTAGGTGAATTCGTTTGTCCAAACGCTTTAACTATCATTCTTCTCTAAATTGTTGATTTTTGCTTTCAAATAAATTATTGCATTGCTTTTCTTATTTTGGAAAATCTAAAGTTCTAGTTTAAAATCTTTCAAATCAGTTTATTTTATAGTGCATTCTACAGATTAATCACTAAAGATTAATTGAACTAATACATAAATAAGATAGTTTTCTTGGGAATGATAATCTGAACTCAATAGGTCCACTTCATTACTTTTGTCCGATATTGTACACTTGCAATCACAATATTTTCACAACAAGTTTTTGGCGCCGTTGCCAGGGACTATTCTTATTTATTATCAGTTTAAATTAATTTTTATAGTTAATTTGTTGTTTTTTTCTCTTGTTATATCATATACTACTAAAAATAGTGTTTGTTGCATGCTCCGTACTCAAGTCGACAATCTTGAGACTTTCGATCTTGAGATTGAACGTACTTTCGATCGAAGACGCAAAGAACACAACCAAAAACAGAAAGACCAGCAACAAAATCAGATGGCAGATGCACAAATAAGAAGAGAACTTGAACAAGAGGCTGCAAGAGCTGCCGCTGTAGAAGCAACTCGAATGGCAGCTCAGCAGATTCAACAACATGAAGAACAGGAAGAAGATGACGATGGAAACATGCCAATGTTTCAATTCCTAACTCCGGCAGCAGCTCCTGATCGTTCAAGCATAGTTTATCCAGCTTTTGGTCGGAACAACTTCCAACTAAGAGCCGATATGATTAATCTTTTCAGCAACAACCTGCAGTTCTATGGAAAGGCGATCGAAAACCCTAATACTCATCTCTCCGATTCCTATGTATGTTCAGAATTTTCGGTTTCAAGGAGTAAATGAAGATGTCATTAGACTCCTGTTATTTTCTTACACTTTGAGGATGGGACTCGGAATGGTTAGACTCGTAACCATATGCTAGTATCACAACCAGGATGACTTGGCTAGAAATTTCTGCAACAAATACTTTTACCCATTAAAGTAGCCAAAATGAAGCTAGAAATTTCTACTTTTAACAACTGGATGAAGAAATGTATCATGAAGCTTGGGACAGATTCAAAGAGTTACTCAGAAAATGTCCAAACCATGGGATTAAAAAGGGCCAACAAGCTCAATATTTTTACTCTGGGCTATCTCCTCAGTCCAAATCAACAGTAGACTCATTTGTAAACGGGTCCATTGCGAATAAAAATGTCAACGAAGTAATTGATCTATATGAGCTGATTGCCAACACGCATACCATGTTTTCATCTGATCGTACCACTTCAAGAAAAGTAGCAGGTGTACATGAGATTGACGGTCTATCAGCTACAAATGCACAACTTGCTGCATTGACAAAGCAAGTGGAACTCTTAGTCAGAACACAAACGCAAGGAGTGGATGCACTCCAAGCAACCATCATGTGCGTAAACTGTGGGCTAACCACTTGACGTCAGATTGTATGTTATTGGCCTCTCCAGAACAGGTCAATTTTGTGCAGAATAATACATATCAACAATATAATCCATATTCACAAACATACAATCTGGGTTGGAAGCAACACCCAAATTTTAGGTGGTCTGAGAATCAACAAAGTGGCTATACCTACAATGCTCAGCAAGAAAGAGGATCAAGTTTGGGAGAGATATTCCAACAGTATATGAAGAAAACTGATAAAGTATTAGAGCGGCTGGACACAAACAGTCAAAATCAACAGACGTCTATTAGAAAATTAGAGACTCAGATTGGCCAGTTAGCCCTGCAATTGTCAGATAGAAAACTATGCACTTTGCCTAGCAATACATTTTTCTTTTTTGTTACCGTAAAGTCACTGACAAATTTTTGTTCTATTTTTGGGGATTTTTATTACAGAAGAAAATTCAATATTTTTCACCATCAAGTACATTCATGGTGGGCAATTTTTCATGAGACTGGACAACGTGATATACTTTCATAGATAGGTTCACTATATTGATTGGGTGGATTGTGATTTATTATGGTACTTTGAGTTAGCTAACATTGGTGAACTTTTGGGTTATCCTCCTCCATTGGCCTTAGCGTATAGAAAACATATGATGAATCTGACTAATGAGTTGACGAGGTTGATGTACGATAGAGATATATTGACATTGATTGGGGATATTAGCAAATCTAGGGTTATAGACATCTATGTGGTGTCACGACCAAAGGTATTTGCCCCACCATGGAAATTTGGTACATCGACTGTTGTGATTACAGAGTTAGAAGAAGGTTTGTAATTGGTGAAGGATCAAACATTGTGGTATCAGATAGTGTAAGCATTGTTCATGAAATAGAATCAGACAAATAAGAAAATGTTGTGGTGGATCGTGATACAACAAAAAGTCCCAGATGTTTAGATGAGAGGTTGAGTCAGAAAGCCAATTGTTAACTGGTTCACCACCACCAGTTGAATCCCAAGACGATCATTTTAAAGAAACTCAATACGAGAAAGTATTCAAGGAAAGTGAGGATATACTAAGACATGATGGTGACTATTTGTTTGCCAATGAATTCGAGGATTTTTTTATGAACCATAATGAGGGATTGGCTACTGATGCATGTAGAGTACGTGATGAAGAAGAAAATGTGCAAAATTATAGTGTCGGTGTTGAGGATTGGGTGTTATGTGGCGAACATTGTAGAGATAAAGCAAGTGGGGTTGGAAAGTAACAATTGGTGGATTCTGATTACAATGAAGAGGTCTCATCCTTAACGATGATGACAACTTTGATACAAACTACAACTAGAGTCATTTCACGAATGATCGTATCATAGAGTTTGGAAGCACGGAGGATGAAATGTCTGATGAATTATAGAGTTTGGCCAGTGACGACGACGACGACGACGACAAAAAAGGCAAACACAAGATGCCTGACAATGTTTACATGGACAATGATGTTGTGGATGACCACAACCTTGAAATTGGCATTTATAACATGGTGTTGCCTTCCAGTTCCACAACCTTTGCATTCATATTTTTTGCACATGTTGTAGCTCTTGTACTCATAGCTTTTGTACACTCTTTTTTGCAGGTATGAAGTTTACAAACAAGAATGTGTTAAAGAAGGCAATCCTAAAACACAATGTAAAGCGAGCTAGAGAAGTGAAGTACAAGAAGGATGACAAGCTCCGTCTACGTGATGTGTGCGTACATGATCACTGTCCATGGGTGTTATATGCAAGGTTTCACAAGACGACCAAAGTCATTCACTATTCGAACCATGACATTGGACCACAATTGTACAATGACATTTCATAGCAGGCACATTGATGTAAACTTCTTGGCCGAGAAGTACATGGCAACATTTAAACATAATTCAGATTATCGATTGAATGGTTTCATGGATGCAGTGAAAAATAATTGTGCTTCGACCACCTCAAAGTGAAAATTTTATAAAACTAGAACCAAATGTCTTGAAGCAATTAGAGGTACAAGTCAACAACAATTTTCCATATTGTATGATTATTGTGAACATCTGAGGATGAGTAATCCTGGTAGCATAATTATCTTGAAGACAATGTTGGTTGGGGATGTAAGGGAGTTTAGGAAGGTTTATGTTTGCTTGGCTACATGCAAACAAGGCTTTACTACAAAGTATAGGAGAGTAATAAGGCTTGATGGATGTTTCTTGAAGGTGATTTTGGGTGCCACATTTTGTCGGCTGTAGGTATTGATAAGGAAAATGCTATGTATCATGATGCATATACTGTGGTGGAATCAGAAAACAAGAGTAATTGGACTTGGTTTATGCGGTTGTTGGTTGATGATTTGGGTATTGTTGATGCAACCAGTTGGACCTTCATCACTAATAAGCAGAAGGGGTTGGTGGATGTATTGGATACGTTGTGCACAAATGCGAGCATTGTTTTTGTGTTAGGCATTTATACAATAACTTCAAATGTTAGCATCAAGGTTTACATCTAAAGAACATTTTATGGAGAATATTGAGGGCTACGACTGAAGCTGAATGGGATGAATGGATAGAAATGATGAAAGTTGAGATGTTGAAGCATACAAATGGTTGGCAGACATGCCAACAGGGCAATGGAGTATGTCACACTTCAGGGTTACAACAAAATGTGACATATTGATGAATAACTTGTGCGCGTCTTTCAACGCTACAATAGTGCAAGCCAGAGACAAGCCAGTTATTTCATTGTTAGAAAAGTTGAGGTTTTATCTCATGACATGTATGGCGAAGAAGAGAGATTTTGTTCACAAATAGCACAAAAGAATTGCCCTAAAAATCTGGAAAATAATTGAAAAGAACAAGGAGGAACCAGATATTCCAAGCCAACATGGGTTGGGGATGACGAGTTAGAGGTTGAGAACTTTATTTTAAGAAATACTTATGCAGTTGACTTCCGTTCAAAAATGTGTACTTGCAAAAGCTACCAATTGAGTGGCATTCCGTGCAGCCATGCAATGAGCTACATACTGGAAAGACACGTGGTTGTGGAACAATATGTGGATGAGTCCTATAGCAGAACAATGTTCTTACAGGCTTACAATCCAGTGATCCATCCAATGGATTGGCCACAAAGTTGGGCAGGTAGGAAAAAAATCCAGTTGCTCCACCACATCATCGACCACGACCTAGTAAGACGAAGAACATAAGGAAAAAGAATCTTGATGAAGTACCAAATAAATCATAAAAAAGAGGCCGACAAGGGATGGAGATGACATGCAGCATGTATGGGAAGGTTGGACATAACAAGCGTAGTTGCAGCAACAAATCTAATATCACAAATGACAAGGCAAGTACAAGCCGCAAGAAAAATACCAACTGCATGGAACCTTGAGCAAAGAAGCAGAAAAAGTAAAATTGGGTCTTTCGTTTCATGGAAGAAGTCTTTTTTGTTTGTATTATGCATGAATTGTATGGATCTGTAATGTAATGTATTTAGGGATGATGTTTTGTGCTTTTGGTTACTATATAAAACCTGTATTGCGTGTTGGGTTGCTATAATGATGATTTGTAGCTGCTTTAAGCAGGGTTAATCTATTAATACAAGCAGAATCTTCGTCATTTTATGATTAAAAGGTTTGGCATGAAAGGGTCCCAACGTTTGATATCCGTAGCATGTGACATCTCCAACATTTAATTGCAATAGCACCGTCCGTCCCCAAACTTTCAAATGTGTGTGGTCATTCATGCTTAGGTATTAATTAAGATAGCATGACAGGTCCTCAACCTTTATTGTCATTTGCACAATCTGTATCAGACCTATTTTCACTTTTTGTAAAGATTAGGAATCCAATTGTAAATTTCTATATTAAAAATAAGGTTAGGGATCATTTGCGCCAATTGAAAGGTTGAAAAAAATATAACTTGACTATTTTACCCCTACTAATAAAGAAAAAAAAAAAATTTAGGGACCATTTGCACCTAAATGAAAGGTTTTTAACGAATTTTTAACGGAATGGGTAAATAGCACAAAACGTCCCTACCTATTGAGGGTATTGTGGAAAACGTCCCTACCTTCAAAATTTTGGCATTTTACCCTTACCTCTCGGATTTCTGAACAAAACGTCCTTTAGTCCAAAAATCGCCATTAACATAGGGGTAAATTAGTCCAACCACTTTTTCACATATATATTACTTCTTTTTAAAATTGGGGCTTCCCATGCAATTTCCAAAATTGCACGATGCACCCCATCCCCAAAATTTCCAAACGCACCAATGGTCATGGATGAAAGGATCTAACCTCAATTTTTTCTACCACCGAACATCTCTTAAGTTACTCATTTCTTGCATTAATGGTCATGGTTTTGTTTTGTAAATCTTTAATATCCAAACTCACCTGTTGAAATTGAATAGTGCGATTTCAAAATTTTCTCACCCGCGTCATGCGCAGTAAGTGTTGATATATCTCCATAAGACCGGGACATTGACAAATGAAGCTTATTACGTATATGAGATGATCGCGATTGCCTCCCATGGCTTCTGCGCGGCTTCAACGCACCGCAGCCACAAGTATGGTGGTCAAAGCCACCGACTTATCGTTGTTTGCCATATGTTCGCATTTTTTTTTTGAAGATGTTTACGGTTTATTCTCAGTAATTGCGACCAATCTTTGAAGCCACTCCACCATCAAAGCAAATTGATGGAGTCAGGCATTTTGTACTCTTGTCTCTTCTTTCTTCTTCTCTCTCTTTTCCTTTAGCCACCTCCCGATTGTCTTGCCGCCTTGGCGTGCTAGCAGCACCGGCGGTGGTAATCCCACCACCACCATAACGGTAAGCGTGGTGGTTAATAAAGGTTGTAGGGTGTTGTTTGCATAGTGAGGTCAACCGAGGTTAAGATTAGGTAGATGCCGCTCTTGTGGTCGACGGGAAAGGCTTTGAGCGGATCATGGTGGCGATGACTTCTTGCATGGAGAGCGGGTGAGGTGGGTGCCATGGGAGTAGAGATGGTCGTAGTACTCACCAAAGAAGGATTACGAACGTGAGATGTTGGCTCCCGTCTGATCAGTATAAAGAGATACAGTGCGCCACCACTCCGCCACCGAAGGGGAAGGTGCGGCACGGTGGTTGAAGGTGGAGATAGAGAGTAGAAAGTCCTTGATTAACGTGCCATGGTTTCCACTGGTTTCAGCTTTTCAGATTTGGGGACGGGGGCCTGTCATGCAATTTTGAAAATTGCATGGGAAGCCCCCCAATTTTAAAAGAAGTAATATATATGTAAAAAAAGTGATTGGACTAATTTACCCCTATGTTAATGGCTGATTTTTGGACTAAAGGACGTTTTGTTCAGGAAATCCAATAGGTAAGGGTGAAAATGCCAAAATTTTGAAGGTAGGGACGTTTTCCACAATACCCTCAATAGGTAGGGACGTTTTGTGCTATTTACCCTAACGGAATCCGTAAAAAGGACCAATTGCGCACCTAAATGGATAGGTTAGAGACCATTGCGCCAAAAATAAAAGGTTATGGACCATTTGCGCACTAACGTGATACGTTAGGGACCATTTGCACCAATTTCCCTATTTAATATGCTAAATTAAATATTATTAAACAAATGTATCAAACTCATTTGTACATTTTGTAAAGGTTAAGAATTCAAATGCTATTTTTTCTAATTAAAAGTAAGGGCATCTTGGTCTTTGTAATCAAATAAAGAATAATTACGCACTAAAATACATAGGTTAGAGACGTTTGTACTAAAAAGTAAACGTTAGGGACCATTACGCACTAAGTGCAAAGATTAGGGACCATTTGTGCCAAATTTCCATAACATGAACATAAGGTCCATTTGAGTACTTAAACTTAGCAATTTTTCTCTCATATATAGTCTAATTTTTCTCTCATATATAGTCTTTTCAATTTACCATTTTCTTCTGCTTTTACATGAATTAGCTGAGTGTAAGTTGTTTTTCTGGTTCAACCTAGTAATGAAAAAAAAAAAAAAAACTCGCCCCAACTTGCCCTCCCTCGCCCAATTTAGAATCCCATTCCTTTTAGTAAACCACGTATATATAAAAGTTCGCCATGAGATCAACCCTCTATTGATATGATGAATTCCTTTGAATTGCTATAATCGACGCATTTGAGATCGTAAGTTTAATCTCAAACCATTCAGTTTATATATCAGCAATGTATAAATAAAAATCTGCATTCAATTTATAATGATTTAGAAAAAAATATATATCAGTATTATAGAATTAGAAATCAAGATGGAATGTGGAGTTTTTTTGGTTACCATGATATGGAATTTCAACCCTTTCGGGTGGTGAAAAATAGAGAACATTTTTCCGAAATTTTATATGACTCTAAATAATTAAATAGTGAATCCCACGTAATAAATGTATCTCTTACTTTAACGCACAAACAATCAAACAGGACAAGCGCAAACACACAGCATAATTACCAAGAATTTCTGCTCTTAAAGGCACAGGTTCATCTAACATTTGGCTACTTCCTCCACTTAAGAGTGGATACTATGCATTAGAAATCCTCAAGAAAACACAATAACTTGTTCGTAGTACACAGATTTAATCTTGAAGATCAACGGCTCATATCACTTCAATTACAAAAGCACGTTCTCCAAATGCGACTTATAAAGGCCAAACACGTTTTTAACCAAAAAACAACAAATGACTTGTATCACATACAGCAGTTGCCTTAAAATGTTAAAGGAAATTCAGCATTAGCTTCGGCTTTTATACGAGGAGACTGGAGAGTTCATAAAAACATTATTGCTTTATTGCAGACAAAGAAGTAGTATACTAGACCTGTAATATTATTACGAATTCTTATTCTGAATTGTAATTCTTAGTGTTTTGAGGTTTATCTCATGTTTGGTTACATTCCAAAAACTTGTAATCATTCTAACTTTAAGTTGTTGATTATTAAAGCCAACACAAATGTTTCACATAATGACTGTATTGCTGACTATCAGACTGCACAATAAGGTCATAACTCATAAGAATTTGCATAATTTAAATTTTAATTGTCCTTAGAGCCTTCATTAACTAAAAAACATTGGCTAGAATGATTGATGATTAAAATTATACAATAAAGTTTCTTTTAATTCTTTAGATTAGATTGGATACTTCTAAAATATAAGTAGTAATTGATGTTTAATTTCTTTCGTGGGATATTAAATTAAATAATATATATGATTTCAACCACTTATTTTTTGGTGAGAGAATGTGCGAATTGTACTTGAGAAAGATAATGGAGAAAATTGACGAATTCTGTCATCAGGGATGTACAAAGCATATTTTCTCAAACGTTGGAGTTATCGAGTGCTATTTTTAAAAGTTAATGATATATCCTTTTATGTTTTTGAAAGATTGGAGGCCAAATATGATATTATCCCTAAATCATAGTATAATATTAATCTCAACGCAAGAGTAGAATTAGTTTAAACATTTAAAGTTTCTAAGAGTTTATAAAGTTGAGGAAACAAATTTAATAAAATAATACTATCTATTATCACGGGTGAGTAAACGCATTAGACCACTAGAATTTTCCTTGTGTCTTTATGAAATTGAAATGTGTGTTTGGGTGTTTCCTTTCAAAACCATTTCTTTTTCACACTAGACTCAAGTCGCATCATTTCCACCCTTTAAGACATTAGTGATAACACCACACAATCACCCATCTTCTCTTCCATTTGTTTTGGAAATTTTGAAAATTGCATAGTCTTCTAAGCACAATGAAGTACCACTGGAAGTATCGCGAAGAATGAAAAAGACAACCTCCAACATACGGTAAAGTGGTGAAAAAGTTCTCTTTTTTTATTCATATTGTTGTCGCGATTTTGTGTCTTAAATAATTCCGCAAGTGCACGGATCGCTCAAGTAATAAAGTGGATTGTGAGTCCAAGTATTGTTCCCACGAAGATTTAGATAATTCAGTTCAATTACAATGACCTTAACCGAATCTATTGAACTTTTGATGTTTGTATGATTAAGAACTAATTAAAGTATAAACTAAAATTAATTAACTAATTAAAATTCAAACAACTAAAAATTAGATTAATAAAGATTACTTTAAAATTGAGAAAGAAGAGTACTAGGATCCCGAATCCACTTATAATCGTTAATTCCTCTATCCCGATTCTTGGTTTTGACAAAATACATCGCTTATAAGATCAATATCCCTAGATTGTTTAATGCTTTCTCTCGAATAAAATTAAACCTATTCATATGCATGACTCGACTATATTTCTATGACGAATGCGAATACAAATAAAAGCATTAAATTTCTGTGGATAATTAAAGATCACCTAAAGCATAGCGTTATATTTCTATTCTCTATCGGACTTTAAGATAATTAAAATAGCGTATAGAATGCTTTCGATCTTTCGACAAAAACACACCACAACAATCATACAATTATTAAGCGCATATAATTGTAGATTCATATAAATCAAAATTAATTATTCAAAACTATAATGAAATAAATTGTCAAAACCAAATCTCAAGATGGAAGAATTTAGACTACAAGCTTCATCGTAATCCTAGCACAAAAGAAACTAGCCTAACATACTAATAATAAGAGAAGAAAGAGGAGAAGAAAACATAGAGTTCATCACCCGGATATGAAGAAACTTGAATAAGAAGAACTCTTGATCTTGATCTTCGCTCAATTCTTCAAAGGTTAGTTCTTGATCTTCGTTTCAGTGTCCGCCTCTTGTGTTTTCTCTCCACAATCCTCCTCCCTTTATTATGAAAGTTAACAACTCATATATATAATATCCTAATGGTGCCCCAAAAGATGCCAAAAGACCTAAAAACGTAGGCCGAAGTTACCTAATTGGGTTGGAATTGAAAAAGAAAAATCTCCCTGACCTGTGGGAATAGCACAGGCGATCGCCTGTGCAAATCCTGTGCGATCGCCCGTAAGACCCATTTTGCTCTCTGTTGTTGTCTTGGGTTGCTGGGCATTCGCCCAGATATAATCTGGGCGATCGCCCAGCTTAGGTTTTTGAATTCTGCGGCTTTTGGTCCTCCAACTTTTTATTTCATCCAATTTGGTCCTTCAACTTTACATAATCTCCAATTTGGTCCTTCAACTTTTGATAATCTCCAATTTGGTCCTTCAACTTTTGATTGAGTGTAATTGGATCCTCATTCTTTCGAAATATCTTCCAATTTATTGCTCTTTTCATCAATTATTCTCCAATTGCTATTTAACAGTCCAAAACCGAATATGAAGATTAAAACACAAAATTAAGTAATAATTCAATAAAATGACGGGATAAAAGCTTAGTTTAAAGGCCCGAATAAGTGCACAAAATGCACTTATCAAACACCTCCAAACTAAACCTTTGTTCGTCCTCGAACAAAAATAAAAATAAATTAGAACTTTAAACTAAGCTAAAAGAGTTAACATGAATGTAGTTAATGTTAAACTTCTTACCAAATGCCTCAAGTTTGAAAAATAAAGTAACACGTTGAGAAAGATATCAAACAACACAAAATATTTTCACTTATCCAATGCTCGACATTTAGTGAGTGTGTGATTAGCCAACAATTGAACTTACACATGTATTAAACCATGACCAATATTGTGTTGTTGATATTTTTACAACCCCGAACCCCATGTAGTCATTTATTCCTTACACCTCTCGTAAATTACACACTTCTTATGCTTTTCTCTCAAATTCCGGGGTGTTCTAGCAAATTTGGTTCCAATTGATCAACACAATACTTTCTCAAATAAAGTGGTAAAAATTAGAACTTGTAGTCTCAGAATTAAGATGGTGAGTGATTTCTAAATTCTCATCTTCAATCTCTTAGGTTCTAATCTAGCAATCCTTACCGAGCACTTTAACTTCTTTTATTTTATTCAACCAATATAAATGATCTTACATCTTGTGCAATACTTCTCTATTACTAGCTTTCTATGTGACCTTGTAGCGAGCTTTGGGTCGATGACTCCCAAGTCGATGACCATAGGACACCGTGTTTTGAAATACCATAATGACTTAATTGCTCGAGTTCCACAGTGCTATAAGAGAAGTAAAGATGTAAATTTTTTTTTTTGACTCATGTAGCGAGCTTTGGGTGATGACTCCCAAGTCGGATGACTTTAGGGCATCAGGTTTTAAAATACCCTAACATTCTTAATTGCTCGAGTCAGATATTTATTTATTCTTTTATTTTATTTATTTTTTTTTTTTTTCAGCAGTGAGTAGTGCTCGATTCAGATTCTTTGACTACAACCTATTCAACCAAAGATGAGATCCAGAAAACCCAAACCATCAAAATTCTACAAAAACATGTACTAACTTTAACACCTCCAAACTGTTCTCAAACAGTTTGGTTACTAGTCTAAAGATTTAGGAACGAGAAATTTTTTTTTTATAATGATCTAAGTCAATAATATCAACACATACACTCAAGTCATGTTTTCAATAAGTGATAAGTCAGCAGAGGCCACGTGCTTCAAATCAAGTCTAGTATGGATAAGTATTCAGATAAAAGCATGTGTTCAAGTGTTGTCCAATATTCTACTAAAATGTACTCAACTTCAAACAAATCTCATCATTGGCAAACAAGATATTCAACAATAACTATGAATTTTTTTTTTTTTTATAATAAAATAAAAAAACGAATTTTCCATTTTTTAAAAAGATTATCTAGATCCAAAAAATAAGCAAATTTAAAATACTTAAGTATCCTGATACTTAACCCACCCCCAAATTAATATATTACATTGTCCCCAATGTAATAACGAAATAAAGTAAATAGATGAGAGAAAAGATCGAGTTACTCCTCGTAGATAGATGTGGAGAAGATGGATCCGGGCGGGTTGAAGGTCCGGTTGAAGTGGATTGAAGTGGGACATGACTCATGTGCCTTGCAAAGAGGGACATCCCAGATTGACATAGGGAGGCTTTATAAGGGATTAAATAATAAATATAAACTAATAAATTATTTAAACTAATTAAAATTACTATATAGAAAACAAGTAAATAAAAGGGTAGAAAATGGGTTGCCTCCCATTAAGCGCTTTATTTATAGTCATTAGCTTGACTTATTGTTTGATTGTCCTTTGTCTTCCATTTAACAGCTCCAACCTGTATTTCCGTGGATGATCTCTTCAACTTCAACCTTATGTTCACCAACGGCAGCCTTCTTGCATCCGAATAAATCTGCTTTACCTTTGTCCTTCACCTTTTCTCGGTGGCTTTGTGTCCCAAATTTTTTAAAGAAGTTGTTCTTGAATTTCTTTAAAGTCTCCACTTGATAACCCGTCCAATAAGAAAGAGGTGGTGGAGGTGTCGAATCTACTACCCAACATATAAAATACTTCCCATTCATGCTTTGAACTCTCAATGTCAATATGCCCCGTGAAACATCAATAAGAGCATCCGAAGTAGCTAAGAAGGGACGTCCCAAGATGATAGGGATTTCAACATCCTCGTGCATATCAAGAACAACAAAATCAATGGGAAATAATAACTTTCCCACTCTCATTACCACATCTTCCACTATTCCAAACGGTTTTTAACGATCGGTCTCGCTTGTTGAAGATTAAATTTTGCGTGTTTAACTTCACCAATTCCTAATCGCTTTGAAAATAGAGAGGGGCATTAAATTGATACTTGCACCAAGATCACATAATGCCTTGTCAATCACGAGGTTACTGGATGGTAATTGGAATTGTGAAGTCGCTCGATCATGTCTTTTGTTTGGTAGTTGCCTCTCCATTATAGCATTTACTTCCCACATAAGTTGTACTATATCTCCTACGCCAATTTTTTCTTATTTGAAAGCAAATTGTCTCATATACTTAGCATAGTTGGGCATTTGAGTCGGGACCTCCACAAATGGTATGTTGATATGAAGCTTCCTTAGATGATCTAGAAATTCGCATATTGTCGATCCCGCTTCTTCTTCTTTGGATTTAACCTTTGTGGATAAGGAATGGGAGGTTCATATGGTTTGATAGGAACGCGCCGCCTTTAGCCTGTGGTGTAACCGAACTTTCTTGATCATTCCACGTGCTCCTCACCGATGGAAGATACCTATTCTTTTTCTCGCAATCGGTCTTTTTATATGGATTGCAATCGAACCCCACTTCGTAGTTATTGCATGTACTTGCTCTCTAGGATTGACTTCGGTGTTGCTTGGCAAGGTACCACGTGGTCTCATGGATATAGCAACCGCCATCCCGACCCATCTGTGTTTCTAAATTTTTAATTGAAGCGCCTTGATTACGAAGGTTAATTTCGATCTGCCTCATGAACTCGATCGGTTTTTTCTATGAATTTATCGCCTTCTCTCGATGAATTTACCAAGTGTATCTTCTAATGAAACTCTCTTTTAAAGTCAAAACCGAGAATATTGTGGTCTCATTGTTATTTTGATTATCCCTCCGGGAAAATTTGGATGATTACGCCATCCCGGATTAAATGTATTGGAGAATGGATTATTTTGTGGGTATTGACCACCTTGAACATATTCGACTTGCTCGTTCTTTGTGAGAGAATAGGACATTCGATGTCTTGTGATTACACTCTTCACATGTTGATTTCTTTGTTTGCATCACAAATGCCGATTGTGACATGTTCTCCACTTTGTGTGCCAAAGAGTCTATTTTTGCAGATAATGCCGAGATGTTGTCTATTTCATGTACCCTCGCAGGTTTCTTGTGTATGACTCTATCCGATGCCCACATAGCGTTGGTGGTAGCTACTCTTTCAAACAACTCTGAGCTTCAACAACTGCTTTTGGTAGATAAGGAGCCGTTAGAGGAAGAGTCGATCATACTTTTACATGAAGGGGAGTAGTCCCGCATAAAAGTATCAATTTGTTGGCCCTTGCCAATGCCATGATGAGGACACTTCCTTAGCATGTTTTTGAATATGTTCCACGCTTCATCAAAGGGTTCTGCTTTCGACTATTGAAATATTGAAATGTCATGCTTGACTTCAAACCTTTCTTTGTCAAGGGAAGAATTTAGTCTGAAATTTTTTTGGGCTAAATCATTCCGTGGGTTATGCTATCAATTGGTAGTGAGTCCACCACTCAAGAGCTTTGTCCCTAAGAGTATGTGGGAACAAACGTAATGGATGGCGTCGTCGAGATTCCTTGATATTTGAAGTGTTGACACATTTCCAAGAATCTGGAAACATGTGTATGTGGATTCTCTTCAGCTCTGCCATAGAATTGATGACCATTGTGGAATAGATGAATGACATTAGTCTTCAACTGAAAGTTTGGCTGCCCAAAAGGTGGGTAGACAATGTTAGATTGGTTCTGGATAATCTGTGGAGTCAAAAAGTCTCCAACCAGCATATTGTCTTCATCAATCTCCTGTCTCACCTGAGCAATTTCATTGTTGTTCATTTTGCCTTGCTGTTTTTTGTCTTTTTGGTGTGTCAATCTTATCTCTCTCTGCCTACGATGGAAAGTGCGCTCAATCTCTGGATCAATTGGAATTAGAGACCCGTGTCTCACACTTCGCATGCAATGGCCTGAAAAGAAACAAAGCAGACACTGAAATAACTAAAAATAATAATAATAATAAAAACAATTAAAGCAATTAAATAAGTTCGAATTAGTGTCAAAATAATTGAAAAGAACTAAAACTAAATCCCCGGCAACGGCGCCAAAAACTTGTCAGCGATTTTGTGTCTTAAACAATTCCGCAAGTGCACGGATCGCTCAAGTAATAAAGTGGATTGTGAGTCCAAGTATCGTTCCACGAAGATTTAGATAATTCAGGTCAATTACAATGACCTTAACCGAATCTATTGAACTTTTGATGTTTGTATGATTAAGAACTAATTAAAGTATAAACTAAAATTAATTAACTAATTAAAATTCAAACAACTAAAAATTAGATTAATAAAGATTACTTTAAAATTGAGAAAGAAGAGTACTAGGATCCCGATCCACTTATAATCGTTAATTCCTCTATCCCGATTCTTGGTTTTGACAAAATACATCGCTTATGAAGATCAATATCCTTAGATTGTTTAACAGTTTCTCTCGAATAAAATTAAACCTATTCATATGCATGACTCGACTATATTTCTATGACGAATGCGAATACAAATGAAAGCATTAAATTTACGTGGATAATTAAAGATCACCTAAAGCATAGCGGTATATTTCTATTCTCTATCGGACTTTAAGATAATTAAAATAGCGTTTAGCATGCTTTCGATCTTTCGACAAGAAACACACCACAACAATCATACAATTATTAAGCATATAATTGTAGATTCATATAAATCAAAATTAATTATTCAAAACTATAATGAAATAAATTGTCAAAACCAAATCTCAAGATGGAAGAATTTAGATTACAAGCTTCATCGTAATTCTAGCACAAAAGAAACTAGCCTAACATACTAATAATAAGAGAAGAAAGGAGAGAAGAAAACATAGAGTTCATCACCCGGATATGAAGAAACTTGAATAAGAAGAACTCTTGATCTTGATCTTCGTTCAATTCTTCAAAGGTTAGTTCTTGATCTTTGTTTCTTGTGTCCGTCTTGTGTTTTTCTCTCCAAAATCCTCCTCCCTTTATTATGAGTTAACAACTCATATATATAATACCCTAATGGTGCCCCAAAAGATGCCAAAAAGACCTAAAAAACGTAGGCCAGTTACCTAATCGGGTTGGAATTGAAAAAGGAAAAAATCTCCCGCAGCCAAAAAATAGTGTGGGCGATCGCCCAGGCAAATCCCAGGCGATCGCCCAGGAGACCCATTTTGCTCTCTGTTGTTGTCTTGGGTTCTTTGGGGCGTTCGCCCGAGATATAACTCAAGCGATCGCCCAGCTTAGGTTTTTGAATTCTGCGGCTTTTGGTCCTCCAACTTTTTATTTCATCCAATTTGGTCCTTCAACTTTACATAATCTCCAATTTGGTCCTTCAACTTTTGATAATCTCCAATTTGATCCTTCAACTTTTGATTGAGTGTAATTGGATCCTCATTCTTTCGAAATATCTTTCAATTTATTGCTCTTTTCATCAATTATTCTCCAATTACTATTTAACAGGTCCAAAACTGAAATATGAAGATTAAAACACAAAATTAAGTAATAATTTAATAAAATGACGGAATAAAAGCTTAGTTTAAAGACCCGAATAAGTGCACAAAATGCACTTATCAATTGTCCAAAAAAATTTAAAGATTTTTCCCTTTTTCAAAAAATAGAATCTTGACTTCTACAATTGTATCTTTAGTGAACACTTAGAGACTGTCATTCATTCCGTGAATCTATGGGAAGAAACATCAACGCATAAGATTTGCCACAAGTCAAAGATATCTCAACAAACATGCACAGTACTCTGAATACAAAGAACATGTTAGATGAAATATCAATTGAAATACCAAATTAAGATATTGAAGCATCACAATATGTACACAAAGAAAAGTGGTGTTTTATTTGTTGACGAACTAGGAGGAATTGGCAAAACATTTATATATGGTTCATTACTTGCTGAAATAAGACCATATGACTTGCAATCAAACTTTTGAGGTAGCAGATTCAATAATGTTTGGAGGTTGAATTGTTCATTCAAGATTTAAAATTCCAATGCAAATAAACGAATCGACCTTATATAATATATCAAAGCAAAGTAGTCGAGCTAAACTTATTCGTCAAGCAACACTCATTATATGGAATGAAGCTCCAATGGCAAAAAGAGCTATAATTGAAGCTGATGAAAGGACTTTTCAAGATATTCTAAGCCATTCGGGAAAAAGTAATTTTATGTGGGGAGATTTTCGACAAGTCCTTCCTTTTGTTCCATGAGCAACAGGGCAATAAACATTTAATGAAAGTTTGGTATATCTTCGGCAAAATATGTAAAAACTATAATTGACTAAAAATATGAGAGTCCAAAATGATCATCGATTCATACGCTCACAGTTTTCTATTCACTATGCTATGCAACAAATCTAGACACAAGAACAAACGTCACCTCATGTTGAAATATATCTTCCGCAAGATCTATTCTCTCATGGGCAGTTTATATATTGTACTCTCAAGAGGAATTTCGATGTTAGCTACAAAGGTTTTAGTCAAATCAAACACTCTTTATCTAACAAAAAAATATTGTATATAAAGAGGTTCTTATCTAATAAAATCATTTTCTATCAAAGTAATCTTTTACGTAATAAGTTTTGAATGTGATTGAATTTTTGCAACTTTTGCTTGAGTTATTAATATTTAAAAATTTCAACAACACAAGAAAATTCACAATGATGTTACAAAATCACGTGCAACTCACGTGTTATCAATTAGTTCTTTAAAATAGTGCTTACTATTTGTTCACAAGGATTGAGAAATTAATTTCAAACAATTAAATTTGCAAGTTTATAAATCTTTACTTATAATCTTCAACTTCCACAATTTAGTTTCTTTCTTTTTATTATTTATAAAAATTAGTGTAAAGACTAACCGTCCACTTCGTAGTTAATCATCCATTATTTTGACCACCCATGTTATTTATCATTAACCACATATATTACACTTACTCACGAACAAACGTAATTAATAACTTATGTAAGTAGTAAACACATAATCACCAGCTTCTATTATCGAGAGACTTTCTATTTATAAAGTGCATCTTTTTGTATTTTAGATAGCATAAATAAATTTAGAGATTAAATTTTTGAAGTACTCAACTGTCTCTTTATTTTTAACACTTCATTTTACTTCTCCTAATAAATACTTATTACTTTTTCCTATATTTTATTTTGATATGATTCCTTCTAATTATTATATGATTTTCCTCTATATTACTATATTTTATTTTGTATATATTATTTAATTTAGTCAAAATATTAGTACTGAAAATTGAAATTCTTTAAATACATTTATTTATAGATAGCGGGTTTGACTCTCCAAATTTGGAAAAACAAACAAACAACTCTCTAATTTAGAGTATTTACAACAACTTATATATATTAATAGCACCTTTAGCATTTTAAAGAGTATCTATAAGTGTAAAGAGCAATTTTTTAAACATTCCAGCAGCTTTGTTATCTCCATACTCTTCATTTTACTTCTTCCAAGAAACTTTTAATATATTTTCCCCTCCTCTTTTTTTTTTTTCATATATTTCCTTCCCAATTTGTATATACTATTTAATTAAAGCCAATATATCAAGTATTGAAAATTGAAATTGTTTCAATACATTTAATAATAGAGAGCTCTAAATTAAAATATTTAATTGGAGAGTCTATTGAAGCATAATTTTAAGAGTTGACTCTTTAAATTAAAGAGTATCATATGTTTAAAGAGCATGTTAGAGATGTTCTTAAAAAATTAATTTGAAAAGTATCTTGGAGTATAATATAAAAGGTCGAGTTTTTAAAATAGAGAACATCATATGTTTAAAGAGTTTCTTGAAGATGCCCTTAACATTTTTACATAGCTTTAAGAAAAAAAAATTAAAAATAACATGCATTGTACATTGAATATGGCTAATTTTATGAAAAGCTTCGACTATTAGATGAATGACCACATTCAATAAATAAATAAATAAATAAATAAATAAATAAAATTATATATATATATATATATCTTTACTATAATATAAGTGTCTATCACTTGTTTACTATTCACCCTTCAACCAACGCGACGTCGTTTTGTTAATTTAGTATTCCTAATTTCGTCCAAAGCTCATCATTTTGTTCTAATCTTTTGACACTTTTTTATATTAAATTAATATCTTTGGCCGCAATTTTTGACTTCTTCAACTTTTCTTTTCTTTTATTTATTTTAATATACATATATTAGTGTCTTTTAGCCGCAATTATTGACTTCTTATATATTATAGTAAATATATATTCATTTTTTCCTTAATAAGTCATCAAATTTGGTGCTTTTTTATCCTCAGTTGCTATGGGGAACAAAGGACGAAATACAATCAATTCCTAAAAGTTTTGGTAAATTTCATTTTCTCTAAACTGCAGTTTTTATTGTCCAACTTAAATATTTGCTGCAGCTTATATATTAAGTATTTTTACATAATTCCAGTTGGAGACGATATTCCTATGGGTTACCTAACCATTGTCTTTGGTTTCACATAATTTCATGTTATATAACTCAAGTTATGGACAATTTTGTAAATTGCGACAGCATGAATCCGAGAAATTGTCTTGGATATTTCGGTGAGCATTTTAGTGTGTCAAAACATGCCGTCGGATTATCAAATTTTTATATGTGGTAGCTACATGGGCATTCTACGTTCCGTGAAAATTTCATATTGTTCGGTGATCGTTTTCTATGTCAAAGAAATTTTTTTTGCTCTATGACTGGGTGAATTGTTTCTCCAAACTACACTTTCTGTTGACCAACTCAAAAATATGCTGCACCTTATATATTAAGTATTTTTACATAATTCCAATTGGAAACGATAGCTCTATGGGTTACCTAACTATTGGCTTTGGTTTCACATAATTTCATGGTATATAACTCAAGTTATGGACAATTTTGTATATAACTCAAGTTATGAATCCGAGAAACTGCCTAGGGTGTTTCGGTGAGCATTTTAGTAAGCCGAAACATGCCGTCGGACTATCAAATTTTGATATGTGGTAGCTAAATGAGTATTCTATGTTCCCTGAAAATTTCATATTTTTCGGTTATCGTTTTCTATGTCAAACAAATTTTTGTTACTCCATGACCGGATGAAGAAATTTTAGTAACACTTTCCCTTATTTTGAAAATTTTATTCACCGGTCATGGAGTAACAAAAATTCTTTGACATAGAAAACGATCACCGAACAATACGAAATTTTCAAAGGACATAGAATACTCAGGTAGCTACCACATATCAAAATTTGGTAGTCCGACGGCATGTTTAGGCATACTAAAATACTCATCGCGAAACCTCCTATGCTTTTTTTCGCATTTATCTTGTCGGTGCGGCGAAATCGATATTATAAACCAATCAAAAAACTTTAAGTAGTGTAAATATCTTCTTAAACTTTTGTGGACCTTGGTTTTGTGGTAGTTTTAGTGGATTCCCATGTTTTGGTTACACGTTAATGATGTGAACTTGAAAGGTTTTGCTAAACTTCATGTTTTTCTAAGATGCGCTTTACGTTGTCCAACTCAAAAATTTATTGCACCTTATATATTAAGTATTTTTACATAATTCCAGTTGGAGACGATAGCCTTATGGGTTACCTAACCATTGGCTTTGGTTTTACATAATTTCATGTTATATAACTCAATTTATGGACAATTTTGTAAACTGTGACAACATGAATTGAAAAACTAATTAGGATGTTTCGATTAGCATTTTAGTAAGCGAAACATGCCGTCGGACTATCAAATTTTGATATGTGGTAGCTACATGAGTATTCTATGTTCCTGAAAATTTCATATTTTTCGGTGATCGTTTTCTATGTCAAATGAATTTTTGTTAATCCATGACAAAGTGAAGTTTTGAATTTTTTTTTTTTTTACTTTTTCTCTACTTTGCCTGATAACTCGACAAACTTAGTTAAAAAAAAAAAAAAAATATTTGACTTTCTCGAGAAATTAAAAAAAAAAAAAATTTAAGGCTTTCTCGAGCACAAAAAAAAAAAAAAATTATTTTTTAAGGCTTTCTCGAGTAACTCGAGAAAGCCACATTAAAAAAAAAAAAAAAAAAAAATTTGGTGGCTTTCTTGAGTAACTCGAGAAAGCATTAAATAATTTTTTTTTTTTTTGGTGGCTTTCTCGAGTTACTCGAGAAAGCCTTAATTTTATTTTTGGTGGCTTTCTCGAGTTACTCGAGAAAGCCTTAATTAATTTTTTTTTTTTTTTTTGACTTTCTCGAGTAACTCGAGAAAGTCATTTGGGAAATTTTTTTTTTTTTAAAATACTAACTTTGCCGAGTTATAAGGCAAAGTGGGAAAAACGTAAAAATTTTTTTTTTCCAAATTTCACTTAGTCATGGATTAAAAAATTCATTTGACATAGAAAATGATCACCAAAAAATGAAATTTTCGGGAACATAGAATCTTGATGTAGCTACCACATATCAAAATTTGATACTCGATGGCATGTTTCGACTAACTAAAATGTTTATCGAAAACTTCCTCTTTGGAACAGGGAGGAAAAAAATGGAAAAAGTCGACAAAAAAAATTTAAATAAAATAATTGGGCGTTGTCGGGAATATTTTTTTTTTAACCTTTGTCGAATTACTCGACCAAAAAATAAAATAAAAAATAATTTTTTTCCCTTAGTTGAGTTATTCGACCAAAAAAATTAAAATTTTTTTTCCTACTAAAAAACCCAAAAAAATTATATATTTTTTTCCCCTTTATCGAGTAAATCGACACAAAAAAAAAGTTAAAAAATTGTCAAATTGGATTTAAGACTTGGAATAAAAAAATTATATAAAAGTCAATAAATGCGACTAATACAAAAAAATGTTAACATTTCGACAAAAACTACAACACTAAAATTACTTATGCCGGTCCACATATCCCCCCCCAAAAAAAAAAAAATTGGTGAATAAGAACTTTTTCGAGTTACTATTCAACTCGACAAACTTTTTCGAGTTGAATAGTAACTCAAAAAAATCGAGTTACTTTTTACACAAAAGTTTTCCTGGATTAAAAATATATATATATAACAAAAAAAAATGTAAAGTCAAAATGGACTTAATTATTGATATGAGTGTGTGTCAAACACACACCCAAATTTGCTTTTTTAATTTTTTTTTTTTTTTAATGTATATGGGGTGTTTGTCAAGTTACTCGACAAACACCCACAGCTCCTAAAAATCAAAATGGGCTAAAAGCCCATTTTGAACCTTTTTAATTTCTTTTTTTTTTTTTTAATATTGGGGTGTGTATTTAACAAACACACCCCCAAACAATAAAATGGAGTTTTTTACCCCATTTTAAACTGATTTTTTTTAATTTGGGTATGTATTTGTTGAGCGCATTTGAACCTTTATTTATTATTTTTTGGTGTGTTTTTTTTTTCTATTAATTTATTATAGTAATTGTAATCATTATATCAATTTTTTACAATAATCGTTTTATTATAATTAATAATGATGTTAAAATTTACTATGAATTTATTATAATATCAATTTGTTATAATATAAATTTATTATAAATAAATATTTCAGCTTTTTGAGATTGTGGTATGTGGCATATTGTTTTGATTTTAGTATGTCGAAATATGCCGTTGGACTATTAAATTTTGATATGTGGTAGTTATATTAGTATTCTATAATTCATAAAATTTTCATATTGTTCACCATTGTTATGTATGTGAGATAATTTTTTTTACTTGATAATTGGGTGAAGAATAAAAGAAATGAGATAAGTTTGGATTTAAGACTTAAAATTAAAAAAAAATTATATACAAGTCAATAAATGTGGCTAATACAAAAATATGTTATAATAATTGATAAAATATAATTAATTCATAAAAATTTATTAGATGCAACACTAAACTATATCTCATCACCTATTAAGTCAATGAATATCTCCAATGCATTCTATAAACTCAACATTAAAAAAACAAAGAAAAGTTACCACAATATAATGGAAGAGTACCAGATACAGAATTTCGAAATATTTTTTCAACATTTTTTATTCATCTTAAATTTTCTTGAAAGCTCAATTCGACCATTTTTTTTTCTTTTTGTGGGATTATGTCCTAAATTCTATAATATTCATTTATTTGTCCTAAATTCTACAATGTTATAATTGCTAAACGTGCAACGCAAGGACTTAAAACTAGTGTATATATATATATATATATATATATATATATATATATATATATATATATATATATATATATAATTGACTTACTAAAGTAGTTGTTAAGCTATACCGCTCTTTCTTGAAATCTAATTTTACAATCGTCAAAAGTCTTTCTTCAAACTCCATTTTACTTTGCCATCCATTTGACTTCCTCTTATTTCATATTCTAATTTTTGTCTACAATCTTACGGGACTAAATCTTTTCTAATTATGTTAAATGTAAATCAGATATCGACTAAAGCTATTAAATTTAATTTAATCATCTTATTAATTTGTACTTCTATAGGTATTCTAATACTTTTGGTTGGCTTTATTCTAGATATTTGACATATTATTTCTTCTTGATTTTCTGTTTCTAAATAATTATTCTCGAAGATATAGAACAATTAAAATTTCTTGAACAATTAAGAACAAATAATAAATTACCGTAAAAATACTAATATAGTCTGGAAATAAATAGTATAAATGTAAATTACTTGTAAATAATACAAATTTCTTTTTATGTAATCTAAAACAAAACTCTAAACTTGATCTTAGTCTAAGTAACTTTATAGATTTAGAATACTTATAAGAAATTGGACATCTCATAACATATAAGTTGGAATGAATTGAAAAACTAAGAATACGTAAAGTTAAAATAGATAGGCTACAAGTTTGTAATAAATGTATGAATAGTGTTTGCCTATTTATTATGTTATGATAAGTCTTTGTCTAATAACTAAACTAAAGAAAGAAAAGCTTATGTATTCTTACATACTATTATTTTATTTACCAATTTAATACGAGTCTTTGTCCTTATATAAAGATTATGAATTCGTAATAAATGTTGATCTTTTATGAATCGTGATATGTAATCTAAATTAGTCTTATTCTATTTTTCTACGGATCTTTAATCAAGAAGCTCCAACGTTGAGAGATAGAGTTCTTAACAATTTGCAACTTGATCTCATTAAGAGGAGTCACCTCTATTTCTATCTAATAATAAATGGATAATGAAAACTTTCGAGATTAAACAATTAAGCATATATATGAAGTCCAAATTGCATAAATAAGAAAGCTTAGAACAATATTGATGTAATGGCCTTAATTCGAGTACTTTACCGTTCAAAGAAAAACTAATTTCCTTCAATTTTTTTTTTTTTTTTTTTTTTTTTTTTGAATCTTTTTCTTGACCTTCCTAAAAGGCTTAAGACTGTAGCTAAAAATGAAATTTCATCATGTTTAAATAGGTTTTGAACAAATTCCCATTCTCGGGATAAAAAACAACATTTCTTAACTCAGAGGATTACTTTTTCATTTTAGCCATGGAATCCAGAAAAAGAAGTTAAGTTGGAAAATAAAATTCTTGAAATATAAAGACAAATTTTTGAAGGAATTAATTGCTTACTAAGTTTTTCCTCTTTTAGGCCTTTCCCCTAAAATATAATAAAGTAACAAATAATTAAATAAGAAGAGATGAAGAACTTACTTTTATTGAAGATGTCTAAGAAAATCTTTACAATTGAGAGCAATACAAGAGTATGTAAATCTGTGTGTGTTCTATTTTCTGAGTGTTTTTGCGTGTGTACAAGAAATATATCTTTCTCCATAATGTTGGTATATCAAAGATTTACTAAAAAGATTTCCTTTTTCATATATGTCTAAAGCTTTTATTAATTTTAATTTATTCATCTAAACATTTCTATTTGTTCTTCTATATCTATTAAGGATTCTAATCTGTTTCGATTCCATTCTTCTAGTTGAAGATCTCATTAAAGGATTTCCTAAAATTCTACTACTTGCTAGCTACGACTTGTTTATCTTTATTCATTATGTATATACCCACTTAGTCTTTTTAAATTTACTTGTTTCTTTAGTTTTTCCTAGATCTAGCTTTTCTAATTTACCAATTAATTTATTCAAATCTTCTTTAGGATTTTCTACTGATTTAACTTTTTTAATTTCTTGAACAATTAAGAACAAATAATAAATTACTGGTAAAATACTAATATAGTCTGGAAATAAATAGTATAAATGTAAATTACTTGTAAATAATACAAATTTCTTTTTATGTAATCTAAAACAAAACTCTAAACTTGATCTTAGTCTAAGTAACTTTATAGATTTAGAATACTTATAAGAAATTGGACATCTCATAACATATAAGTTGGAATGAATTGAAAAACTAAGAATACGTAAAGTTAAAATAGATAGGCTACAAGTTTGTAATAAATGTATGAATAGTGTTTGCCTATTTATTATGTTATGATAAGTCTTTGTCTAATAACTAAACTAAAGAAAGAAAAGCTTATGTATTCTTACATACTATTATTTTATTTACCAATTTAATACGAGTCTTTGTCCTTATATAAAGATTATGAATTCGTAATAAATGTTGATCTTTTATGAATCGTGATATGTAATCTAAATTAGTCTTATTCTATTTTTCTACAGGACCTTTAATCAAGAAGCTCCAACGTTGAGAGATAGAGTTCTTAACAATTTGCAACTTGATCTGTTAAGAGGAGTCACCTCTATTTCTATCTAATAATAAATGGACAATGAAAAACTTTCAGATTAAACAATTAAGTATATATATGAAGTCCAAATTGCATAAATAAGAAAGCTTAGAACAATATTGATGTAATGGCCTTAATTCGAGTACTTTACCGCTCAAAAAAACTAATTTCCTTCAATTTTTTTTTTTTAATCTTTTCTTGACCTTCCTAAAAGGCTTAAGACTGTAGCTAAAAATGAAATTTCATCATGTTTAAATAGGTTTTGAACAAATTCCCATTCTCGGATAAAAACAACATTTCTTAACTCGAGGATTACTTTTTCATTTTAGCCATGGAATCCAAAAAAGAAGTTAAGTTGGAAAATAAAATTCTTGAAATATAAAGACAATATTTTTGAAGGAATTAATTGCTTACTAAGTTTTTCCTCTTTTAGGCCTTTCCTAAAATATAATAAAGTAACAAATAATTAAATAAGAAGAGATGAAGAACTTACTTTTATTGAAGATGTCTAAGAAAATCTTTACAATTGAGAGCAATACAAGAGTATGTAAATGTGTGTGTGTTCTATTTTCCGAGTGTTTTTTTATGCGTGTGTCCTCTCAGATGCTATGAACAAAGGTATTTATGGACAAGGAAATAATAAAATAATCTTACAATCTTTACAAGTGTAAGCATGGGAAAAGAAAGAAGAAAAATCCAAAACTTTCTCTCGCAAACTTTATCAAGCACAATGAATGCTTGCGATGTACACTTTTTGACGTAGCAACATGCATTTCCTTCTATTATTGGTATTTCAGTAACCTTTTGACATTTCTCTTAGAATTATCGTCAATGTGCTTAATTATTGTCCTTGTGCTGAATTATTGTCCATGTGTCTTTACACATCTCAGTATTATCTCGTCCATCATTTCAATATAGGCTTCTTCTAGATCAAGATCCATTTCATTGTTCGCTCCATCGAGATATTTTCTCAGATCCGAATGTCTCTCTCGATGCTTCACAATAGCTTTCAATACAATAATTTTCTTGAAAAGTCATCGATATAAATCTTTTGATGAGTATTTGGAACATATAATCTTTTACCTTGATATTTCTTGCTAGAAATTCTTCACAAAATATTATTCCATTATTCCATTGCGCCACAAGTCAGAGCGGGTCCTTTGCATTTCCATGAGAGCAGCAAATTGCTTTCAAATTCTTCTTTCATAATCAATCTGCCTAACTTTAACTTTGATATCGCCTTTGAAGAAGGCCTCAATTTTCTAGAACCTTCAAAATTTTTAATAAAATGGTATGCTGGGATAATAATACCATTATTTACAATTGGTGGTCTGAAATAAATTGAATCATTAAAGGGTGTTGTTTAAGCTGATTAAGAATCTTTTTAAGAGAAGGTGGAAAAAAGTTAAAAGGTCTGTTTAAGATATATACTGTGTCAATCATGCCGTATTGTAAAGTTTGCTAATAAAATATATCGCCTTTTTCTTGAGAAATTGTATAGTCAAATGAAATTGTAGGGTAATTGTGTCTAAGAAAGGCGAATCGTGGATAGTCAAGTTTTTAGAGAGGGCCATATTGAAGGAAATATTGATTCTCATTATGATAATATTGTAGAGTTTGGGAGAAATCAATAATTTCTTGGATAAGTGAATTTTTATAGAATTTCGAACAATGTTGGCACAATCTCCAATACTTTGTTGTAGATCAAAAGAGTTTTTTCTTGCCTCGCAAATGTAGAATCTGTTAGTTCAATAAGTCTTTCTATTTTAGGCGGATATTTTCTACTAGAAAAGTAATGATGTTTTTGAATAATTCTCTTCATCAAGATTAAATCTTTCTAAGGTCTCATGTAATTTAAATATTTCATCTTGGTATTTAGTTATTTCTTGTTGATGAGAAGATACTTGGTCTTCTAAAATTTCTAGTTTTACTTCTAAAGTATGCTTTTTATAGTTAAGATCTCTAACTACTCTAGTCATAGTTTCACAAATATTACACAGCTTGCAAAGATGAAGATGATGTTTGAGAAGAAGAAGGTGATGGTTGAAAAGTAGATGCATGAATTGTCTGTCTAACTTTTTCGTATATGTAAAAAATTAAATCCGATGGTCTCATCTCACAATGATTTAAAGCTTCTTCAAGAGAGTAAAACTTTTAAAAGAGGTTCTCGAAATCATGCTCATCTCTGCTCAATTACTTCGCCGCAGTTATAAACTCCTGGTTGTCTTCCTTTGATTACTACGAAAGAAACTAAAATTTTTACTTTGTGTTTGATTATGGGTCTGCCTAAAATAATTAGCTAAAGCATTAATGTCAGCTAATTTCTGCCTAGAGTCTCTTGCCATCCGTAGATTATCTAGTAGGCACCTTTCTTTTTCTGAAAATCTTTCTAAATTATTTCCTCTTAATCAAGATTAGATCCTTCAGGACCACTCTTAAAGTGATGTTCCCAAAGTTCATCATCCTTTGATCCATCTCGCAATATGAACAAAATTGGTCGAAAAGTCAATAACTTGTCTACTTAAATTATCGGCTAAAACATTATTTTTTCCATCTATGTGTTCAATACTTACCTTATAACTATTTAAAATTTCATACAATTTTAACCACCTTTTATGTCTAATTTTATCAAAATTAGTCTTTTAATAAATTTAACAATTGTTTCATTAACTGTTCTAATAGTAAATTCAAGATTTAAAAATAATTTAAAACTTTCTATACTATGAATTATAGCCATTATTTCATAATCTAGGTCGGTTAAGTATTTTCCTTTTATTTTATATTTACCGCTAGCATATCTACAAATTTTTTCTTCTTTTTATCACTATATTTATTTGGTTTAGAATATAAAATTCCTCCCCATCCTAATTCACATCCGTCTGCTTTCTACTACTTTATATTCACTATCTAAAGGCAATTCTAAAAGTGGTAGTTGTTGGACTTCATTTTTATTTGTCTTACTAATTCTATGTCTGTTTGGTTAAAATACTTTTGACCATTGCTTGATAATTTATTGTATAAAGGTCCAATCTTTTACCTAAATCTTTAATAAAACTTCTAACATAATTTAATATTCCTAAAAGGCTTGTAATTTTTTAGTTTCTTCTATTTTATCCGGAAATTGTAAAATAGTCTTTACTATATATGGGGTTGAAGTTGAATTTTTCCTTCTCCTATGATTATTCCTAGAAATTCTATTTTTGTTTATTTATTTCTATTTTCTTTTTACTAATTATTAAACCATTTTCTATAAATTTATTTAAAACAATTTCTAAATGCTTTATATGCTCTTTATGATTTTTGCTATGTACCAAAATATCATCAATATATACACAAACAAATGGTAAAGAATTAAAAATAGAATCCATTTTTCTTTGAAATATAGATGGAGCATTCTTTAAACCAAATGGCATAACAATCCACTCAAAATGACCTTGTGGTGTTGTAAAAGTCATCCATGGAATAGAATCTTTATGCATTTTAATTTGCCAAAATCCTCGATTTATACCAAATTTTGAAAAATCTTGCTATTTTGTATTTTATTTAAAATCATGTCTTTATCTCGGTATTTTATATCCATCTTCTATAGTATTATCATTTAATCTTTTATAATTTATAACCATTCTAGCTTTTCCTCGCTTGATTTCACTATGATTTCTAACCATAAAAGTCACCGATCTATGCCGACTAGTAGAAGGTCTTATTACTTTTAATTCTAACAATTCTTTAATCAATTTTAAAGTCTTCTATATCTTTATTAGTATGTTTTATCTCTCATGGTCCTAATTTTTATATTTTCATTTATGATTTCTATTTTAGCTTCTATTTTATTTCTATCCCAATGTTTTAGAGGGTCTTCTCCTATTATTCGGGTTTGTTCACTAATTGTAAAATCTTATCTATACTTTGTACATGGTCTATGTTTTTATTAAAAACAATTAAGTCTTTTGCTCTTGGTACAAAATCTGCTTTTAAGGTTTCTAAAGATAAATAATCTAAAAATTCTAGATTCTCTAAGTCTTCTTCATCATTTTGTGTTTTTGATGGTAAAGGTCCACCACGCTTAGCTCGCAACTCGATGTTTCTATAGTCTCAGATAATAGATGTATCTTTCCCAAGAATTATCGCATCATTTGTAATAGTTAAACTTCCATTTCTACTTAATAAGAATTTTATTCCTATAACAAATTCATCTTTAATTAATTGACTTACTAAAGTAGTTGTTAAGCTATACACCGCCTTTTCTTGAAATCTAATTTTACAATCACAAAAGTCTTTCTTCAAACTCCATTTTACTGCCATCCATTTGACTTCCTCTTATTTCATATTCTAATTTTTGTCTACAATCTTCCGGGACTAAATCTTTTCTAATTATGTTAAATGTACATCCTGTGATCGACTAAAGCTATTAAATTTAATTTAATCATCTTATTAATTTGTACTTCTATAGGTATTCTAATACTTTTGGTTGGCTTTATTCTAGATATTTGACATATTATTTCTTCTTGATTTTCTGCTTTCTAAATAATTATTCTCAAAGATAGCTTTCTATGGATTGCTTTCCTTTTCTAGATTTATAAGTCTATAATGTATTTCTCCTAAAGCTTCATGTATTTTATCAATTCTATTATTAGTGTTGGTTACTCTATCTTCTAATTTTTCTATGGTTTCACTATAGTCTTTGGGTTTATTATGAGGCTCATCTTGGATTCCTAAGCAATTATTACATTGAATTTCTAAACAATTTTACACCGATTTCTATTTCTATGTCCCGGATATACTCTACATATTGTGCATTTATCTATCATAGATCCTTGTCCTCTAATCCATTCGTGAATGCATTCTTGCTCTATGTTCATCATTTTATATCAAGAATTGAGAAATCTAAATCTTCAGACTACTATTGCTTTCATCGTAACTTTCTACAATTTCTAAATTGTCTAACTCATTATCTCGTATATACTATATAATTTAACTACAAGATTCATTGTCTGATAACTCTGTGATATGACACTGTATTTCTTCTATTATTATAGATTTATTTAACGTTTCTCTATTTTTATTTTTATTTGGGCATTTATTAGCAAAATGTCTAGGATCTCCACAAATATAGCATTTACAATCTTTTTTATTTTTTGGTCTTTTAACGTATCTATTATAATTAGGCTTCCTATTTTTATAGTATGTTCTACTTGGTCTAATATTGTATCTTTTTCTATTTTGATATTGTCTTTTATATTTATATCTTTTATCTTTTCTATACACTTTTTTCTTTTTCTTTCTATAATCATAACTTTGAGGTGTATATAAATCTGAACAAAAAGAGTAATTTAATTTCTTTAATTGCTTTCTAGCTACTTCTTCTATACAATATTCTTTTAATTTATCTGTTATAAATTTTATGGTAGCGCTAATAGTTGTTCCTCTTCCATTCCAGTTTTCTATCTCATTTTTAATTTTATCATTCCATGGTGGTGGAATCTTTCTATATAGTCTATCTAATACATTTACATCCAAAGCTAATCCTGCTGTACTAACTAGTCTTTCAAAGTCTAATAGAAACGGTTGTATATACTTCATATTACTTAAACTTAGTTTTTCTAGTTCTTCTAAGGCTTTATTTTGTTCATAAACATTGTCTCTACTTGGGTCGGCCCTATAATTATTTCTAATAAAACTAGTGAAGTTTCTAGGATTTTCTCCTCCACCATTCTTAATCTTATTTCATCCGGTTTTAGTCTTTTCGTCAGAATATAAATATCTAAAGTGTTTTTCCTAAATATGTCTCTAAATAAGCCCACATTTCTTCTCATCGTCATAACTATAGGTAAACTATTACATGCTCTAATTACGTAATTTTCCCATTTAGTTAAAGTGCTAGGTCTATCTTGGGGTTTGCAATTATTTAATTCTAATATTAATCCTCTATCACTTGCTACCGTAGACTACATCCTTCTTCCGTTTGTCTTTTTCCTATGCTTCTATATTTTTGTCTTCCCAATCATACAAACGAAAGGGGGAAAAGGTATTTTCCTCCAATATCGTATTCTTTGTTCATGGGGTCTTTTCTTTTCCAAATTCTTGGTCCATTTTCCGCTTTAGGCTTTTTACTACTACTTTCTTCCATTTTAATTTCTATGTTTGGTTGATCTTTTCTTCTAATAGAGTCTTAATTTCGCTTCTCTCCGGTTTTCCTAAGATTTTTGTAATATTCCATGTCTATATACCCAAATTCTTTATCATCGCCTTCACTTTCATCTTCACTTTCTTCATCTAAAGCATTAATTTCTTCTTCACTTTCATAGTCTTCTATTTCGATATATCTACAACTTTCTTCTTCATTTTCGCGTCTTGCTTTGTTTCTTCCGCTTGATAATTGTAATTTCCAAATCTAATACTTAAAGTTCCATTGCTATTTTTATACATAATATTATCTTCCGGTATTAAAATTGGCTTTTCTAAAAGTTTGCTAAATTCCAGCCTAATCCTCGCATTTGTTTCAAGAAATTTCTTTTGTTTGGGATTGCTTTTATACCTTTTTGTCCTAATAAAGTGATGATTTGATCATTTTCTAATTTATATTTAGTGGTGCTATTTTCGCTAAGTCTTCCTACAAATCACAAGTGCATATTAATAGATTTTCTTCATTTCTTTTCATTTGGTATCCCCTAGTCTTTATTCCTATTTTAATATCATTATAAAAATTCTTTGTTCTGACTAAATAATCGGGTGTGAAATAAACTATACCTCCTTTGTTATTCATGTCTAATTCTATGCTTCCTAATAATCCATGTTCTATGTCTCAGAATCTATTATCATATAAACATATTAATGTCTTGGCTCCTAAATTTTCTCTCGTAATCCTTTTACTCCTACCATTATTAGTCCTAGATGTGTCTCATTGAAGGTTTTTATTTGTTATTTCTTTATAAGAATCTTTTTCTAATAAATCTAAAGATATGAACTGATCTTCGTGTGTACAAGAAATATATCTTTCTCCATAATGTTGGTATATCAAAGATTTACTAAAAGATTTCCTTTTATATATGTCTAAAGCTTTTATTAATTTTAATTTATTCTGCTCTAAACATTTCTATTTGTTCTTCTATATCTATTAAGGATTCTAATCTGGTTTCGATTCCATTCTTCTAGTTGAAGATCTCATTAAAGGATTTCCTAAAATTCTAAATTTTGAGAAAATATCCCAACAACCTCCACCTTGACGCAGAAACAAGTCAAAACTCACTCAGCAGCTCTTCATCTCGATACTTGAGAAAATTTTCATAAACTTTGACAATCTAAATTTTCAGAATAGAGAATTCAAATAATCCACCATATAAATATAGGAAAATGCTAGATGAACAACAACTTAGACATAAAGTTAGACCACCATGTGTAAAATATCAATTATGTCCTTTGAAAAGACATAAATAGAAATTTGAATTATGTCTTTTTAAAAGACATATTTGACATTTTACACATGGTGATCTAACTTCATGTCCAACTTAATGTTCATCTAGCATTACTCATAAATATAATCACTTAAAAATAACGAATTCTAAAAATTTCATTGACTCATATTGAATAAATTTGTTGAAAATTTATAGCGCAACTCCAATGCTTGACTTACTTGGAAGTTCATCAGTCATGAACATCAATTCTACCACACTCCTTACATTAATATCAAGTCAATGCCCGTCGCGTGCAAACATGTGGACCCCATAGTAGTAATACATCTTCAATCATGAAAATTAGCGCATGCCACAAGAATGTAAATATTTACTCAAGCAATATCATTGTCTCTCATAAAAGAGACATACTAACTGTATCTAATTTCGAGTAGTTAGCCGAGCCTACTCCACCCTTTGGATAGTTTTTCCTCACGTGACCAGGTTGTTCACAGTTCCAACAAGATACTTTCCTTTTCATGGAGTTATTCTTTTCCATTTTTCAGCAACATGTAACGAGTTTTTAGATGAAATATTACTTCCACCACTCAACATTCTTTCTTTAGAAATTAATTAACTTGTAACTTTTTCAAAACTCACAGTTTCTTTTCCATACATAAAAGTTAGTTTGGCGTGTTTAAAGGATGATAGAAGAGACCAGATAAGTCTTAATGCTTTATCTTCATCATCAAATTTAACTCCAATAGCCTCCAATTCAGAAACAATCCCATTAAGAACACTTAGGTGGTCTAAAAATTTCGTACATGTATTCATTCGTAAAGAATGAAACTATTCCTTCAATTACAAATTATTTGAAAGACTTATTGTTTGATATAACTATTCAAGTTTTTTCTAAAGTTTATTTGAAACAAATATTCCATAAATATTTGCAAGAACATTTTTTGCTAGACAAACATATTTCGTACTTACAGCTTTCAAATCCAAATATTCTCAATCATCATCGCTCATACTGGATTTTCAATATCTTTATCGGAAATAGGGGTTAGTTTTCCTTTCAAAGCCTTGTGCAGTCCAGATTGAATCAAAATATCATTGACTTGTACTTGCTACAAACCAAAATTGATTATCCAATCAAATTTCTCCATGTCATATTTGATAGATATATCTTCTCTGTGCGCCAACACTCTGGACGATCTGTCTCTGATACCACTATTGAAAATTGAGATCAATTTCTTTATCATCGATAAGATCCTTGTTCAGAAGAAAATAACGAAACGAAAAATATAAAAAGATACAGAAAGATGTATGGATTGTCAAAATTTTTACTATATAAAAATTTGTTACAATCATTTAGATTTTCACTCACACAAATTGTCCAAGTATCTTAAAAAAAATATTCTAAACTTAACCACACCCACTAATTTCTATTATTTGTACAACCCAAAAAAGAACAAGAAAAACAATTAGGATGCTAAACTTACAATTTTTCTCTCAAAAAATCTTCAAGTCACATACACAAAAGAGATAAAAAAAAATACTTCAATATATAATTAACGTACAACCTAAATTTCTTTCAAGTTTCAACTTTCAAGGTGTCCAAGATTTGAAAATTTGTTTAATTTTAGTCACCATATATAATATAATATAATATCACATCTTTTCTTTTCCAACAATTGATGTATATTTTAATTTTGACAAATTTTGAGAAAATATACCAACAATTAGACTTGTTGAAATCTCAATATACTCTCTACTTTTACAAATAAAACTTCTTTCTACTATAAAACAAATTTGCAAATCAATGTTAATGTCTATGTTTCTGTTCGTTAGTTTATATGTGATTGGAGTACTAATTCTATAAAAAAAGAAAATATGTTTTATCTTAAAAGACAAGTGCTCGTGATATTGTTGTCGATAAATTGTTATGCACGACCAATATCTTGTAGAAATCTTGATATAACGTGAATAATAGTTTTGATAGAGGTACTACTACCTAATAAAATATACACATGTTGGGTTTGTGTGACTTGATTGATACACCCATGGCTTCATACCTTTTGGCATGACCAATGTGTGATGCTATGTAGATCATATATCATAACTGTCCACAATCTCACCTTTTGATGTGTATGTGTAATAGGTTTAAATACCCTTAACATTACTATATTTTGTTAAATATTTTTAGAATACTATTGTACTTTAAAACGTTATTAAAATGTCATTAAATTTTCAAAAATTAATTTCATATGCCACTCTACTTTGTCAAAATTTCTTGAAATGCTACTATACTTTAAAATAGAGTAGCATATAAAATTCACTTTTGAAAGTTTAATGACATTCTAAGAATGTTTGGCAAAGTATAATGGCATTGAGAGTATTTAATTCGTGTTTGTAAGTATGTATATTCCCGATTAAGAGAATTCACAAAAATCCTAGAGGTGAATTTGGCATGTTTTGGATTGATTTTAGAGCAAGTTTTAGATTGATTTTAGAGCATAGATTCTTATTGTCAAATAATAAGAAGTTGTTTTAGACGTTTTGATAAAGTTAAAAAAAAAATTCTAGAAAAATCTATAAAATCTGACAATAGATTTTAAAAAGTAGTAAAATAGTTACTTCTCACATTCTGCTTTTAGTATTTATTTTGAAGGGGTCAAAAACTCATTTTTTTTCTTTGTTTGACTTGTGGGCCCCAAAATGCACTACAAACAGGAGATTGATCGGGGGTTTTTGGTTTGACATGTGAAATTTGTGACTTTTAACTTGGGTAAGATAAATTCTTTTTAAACCCTTTCTAAATAAGTGCTTAACTTCTCCAATTATGGACTTGTTCGGTTTTCTTTTTTTTTCAAAAATATTCATTTTTTTGCTTACTAGACTTTTCAAACTTTTTTTAGACTTTTCAAACTTTTACACTACAAAAAAAATTTGAAAAGTCAATAAAGAGGCAAAAAAAAAAAAACCCATTTTTTGAAAAAAAAAAAAACTACACCGAACAAATCTTATATATAATTCAAATATCAATTTTAATCTTAATTAATTAATTTTTTTTATGTCCTAGGTTTGTTAAAATTCTAATAATAATAATACAAAAAAATATTATTATAATCAATGTTTATTTTAATAATTTTATATAGTCACAAGACTCACAACAATAAATGACATTTGTTTATCAAACGCTCAAATGATAGTTTTGAAATATACAATAATTTTGAATCAAGAATTTACTAAATACTTATCTGATTATTCCCACAATTGACTTTTTTGCAATTGATTCTCTTAAAAGCACAACAATATCAAACCAAACATTTGTGTGCACTAATAGATGAATTAGAAACAAATTGGATAAATATAGAAATATGCTCTAAATACATGCAAAAATTAAGCGATCATCTATTAAAATCAATGTTCTAACTTCTAAAAGCTCATCTAGACTCCGCCTAGGCGTGAAGCTTGGCTTCCATGCTTAGCCACGCCTCACGCATCGCTTCTCTTTGTCCTTATCTCGCTCTTACCTAGGTCTCGCCTAGACTCGAAAAATCTTGAAGCTCGACATCGACGCCTAGCCACACTTTACGTTTTTTAGAATATTCATTAAAATAACTAGATTTATAGATAAATATAAAATTAAGCCCATAAATTTCAATAACTATAATAATAAACATAGATGCAAGATTAGTGGATCGTGTCAATCAAAATGATTATATTTATACATAAATATAGAATCAAACTCGTCAATTACAAATTTACAATAAATATAATAATAAAGATAAAATTATGCTCTAAATATACGGGGGATGTTCTCCTATCTATGATGGAAAAGAGTTATCATGCCCACTGCTCAAGGAGGTGACCGTCCATAATTGATAATTCATAGCTCCACATTCATTATTTTTTTTCAATCATGGACTACCACCTCAGCAGTGGACATGATAACTCCTACCCACCATGGATTGAGAACATCCCTTTAAATATACATGCAAGATTAGTGGATCAATTGAATTAAATTAAGCTCATCAATTACAATAACTATAATGATAACTATTGAATTATATGCCCTAAATAGTAAATACAACCAAGATTAGTTCATAGCGGATCATGTCAATTACAATCAACATTTTTTAAAAATAAATGGATAATTAAGCTCACTAATTATAATAAATACATTCATGTGATGTCACATCAGTATGAATATTATAAGTGGACAACTTAAGTAAGTAGAAGATCAAGACCTTTTTACATATGTGAAAAACATGACTTCTTTGATAAATACATTTCTACATTTATCAAATGTTATACACTCCACACCCTTCAAATATATTTTGATAAGAATAATTATGCTTTAAATCAAAATATAAATGGATAGTTATACATGTTTATATACTTATAAGACTATATATTTGAAAAGAATTGCATATCATGGAAGTATCAGCCACGTGGATGAGTCGATCACAAATTCAATTTGTGCACAATGATTGATCAAAATAAAAATAAAAAACCAAAAATACATGAACAATATTTTCTAAAATATAATTTATAACGTCGAGCATTTGAAAATGTAAACTATTTCGTAAGCAACATTTTCTTTTCTTCACCTTAACTAATTGAATATATCTTTTATTCAAATCCTACAAAATTGTAGTTTTAACATCAAATTCTAAAAAGTAATTAAAAAATTAAATGTTCTCTTTTAAATATATTAAATCAGAATGCATGTGAAACAACTTGTTTACTTTCAAATAAAATTATATTATATTTATATAATAAGTTAAGATGTATAAAAAAGGGGATAATTGCATCAAAAGTCCCAAACGTTTCAAAATCGTTAGGAATATGTCCATAACCTTAAAAAAATAGTACCACACATCTCCAACGTATGAAGAAATAGGCATCATAAGTCCCTCTTCACACTTGCTGTCAATTTTCTCTGTTAAAATTCAAAATTGGACTACACGCGCTATATTTCTCCCAAAAATGCAACTAAGAATGGTAGAGGAAATAAGACATTAGCAGAAGATGCATCTGGCGTGGGGGTTTTAGGAGTAGCACTCTTTGCTTCATCTTTAGCAGGTGAAGCGGGCTTGTTGGAGTAGCATTTGTTCTATCCTTTCCAACCATCCCATCCTGTAGTGAGGTGGAGGTGTCTGCTTCAACTTCAGAAGCATTTGACGTATTCTTGCGAGATCAGTGAGTTTCTCGAGCTTTGGCCCCTGAATAACCAAAACATAAGGTTTCTTTTCCTCTTCTTTTTTTCCTCTTCTCTTCTCAAAAGGAACTTCACGAGGAATGATCTCCGCTATTGCTTTCCAATATTGCTGATTTGCTTCCTTGTGGAACTTCTCTTAGTTTTTAAGGTAAAGCTGCACAAAACAAATATCCAATTGTCAATAAAATTTTGTATGAACTTTAAATAGTGGACATGAAATTTGATGTTTGATTTTACTCTCTCTTTCTCTATTCTGAGTATTGATTCTGGGTTTAAATACCTTCTCAAACTCCATTTCTATGAGATTCAGTTGGAAGTGATCCATCAAAATGAAAGGGTTTTCACAATTTCTATCAACAATCGACAACGAAATTGAAGTTGATGTTATTTCCTGGATGGTGGCCTGAAAAATCCTTATTTCAAAGACTATATTACAAGGGTTAGTGATGATGGCCACCATGGGAAGAAAAACCTGCGGCTTTCTTTGTTCCCTAGCCTTATGGATTGCCTAAGTACTCAATGCTCTATTAAATGGCTTAGAAATCTTCAAACTCACTTATTCAAATCGTAGTCTTCTGCAGCAACAAACCTCGATCCTATACAGAAATTTTCGCCACCAGGACCAGATACTAGCCTAGGGAAGAAGAAGAAAAGTAAAGATTCATCCGTACTTTATCCTGTTATTGAGAGTGTGACCGGAGTTCTTGTTGTGCTCTTGTTTTTGAGCTTCTTGATTTTTCGGCGCCGGGGGAGAGTGAAAGACTTCGGCATAAGTTCTCACTGAAGTCATCATGGATCCCATTTTCAACCACGTCAAAGTCAACCATGAAGACCAGTGGTTCGGGTCCTCAGCTTCAACAATAATCTGATTCCTCGTCTCTTTCTCCTTCTTCTCTTTCTCCTCAAAATAAATGACATTTTGACTACACTAATAGAACACGAATAAGATTCTATATTGAGAGATTACCAGACAGAACATGAGTTGCGTTTTTTGGAGAAATATAGCGCGTGCAGTCCAATTTTGAGTTTTAATGGAGAAAACTGACGGAAAGTGTAAAGATGGATCTACGATGCCTATTTCTTCATACGTTGGGGATGTGTGGTGCTATTTTTTTAAGTTAAGGGCATATCCCCAACAATTTTGAAACGTTAGAGACCTTTGATACAATTATCCCTAAAAAAATGCTGGTTTTAATATTTCTAAATCCATTAAATCTATAAAAATCTATGATATAAAATTCTGTTAAACTATTATGAATTATGCGAAATTCTATTCAAATTCATGCAAATTCAGAAATATTATTATGTTCATTAAAATTTGAATCGAGGATACCTCATAAATCTATACATAAGTGACTCAACTTCTAAATAAATGAGATGGCCTTTAAGGTCACTCCACAATTAAGTAAGACTCCCAAATTTTAGGAAATTTATATTTAAATAGTTTTACCATTGAAACTTTTCGATTCATATTTTTCTTTCTATAATTAAAAATACTTATTTTCATAAATTTAATTTATCGATAGAAAATTTTTTTTTTTTTTGCAAAATAGAGTAATATAAATAAATTATTAATTTATTAATGAAAAAGTTTACAAGTAACAAAATAATTTAAGATTAAAAATAGAATTTTTCGTTAGTGATAATTTTAAAAAGTAACTTAATAAAATTTACATACTGATAAAACAACGTAAAGAAACAATTCAATATTATTAACCAATTCTAAATTTGTAATGCTAAAAAATAAATATTTTCTTAAATTTAATTTATCGATGAATTTTTTTGTCCTCAAATAAACTTAATATAAATTTAAAATTTAAACACTAATTTTAAAAAAAATTGTTGATAATTAAAAAAATAACTTATCTAGTATTAATAAATAAAAATAAAAAGATATCGTAAGTTACTAACGTAATATTATCCCAATAATTTTAAAAAATAAGAAAATAATAAACATCCGATGACATCAACTTTTCTATCTACGACTAAAATTATAGTACTGTCGGTTGGTGATTGTCGACAAAATTGTCGTCAGTAATCACAATCACCGACGGAAGTGCATATTCATTATATCTACCGATATCAATGTCTCTAGTTTCATCCAAATCACCAACAAATATTAATTTTCATCAAATCACCTACAATAAAATTGTTGATTATCGATCCATATCAATATTGTCGTGTGCTACATTTAACCTTTGATATATGGGTACATAATTATATATGGGTACATAATTATCTATAATTATGTATTCATGACCATATATTTGAATTAAATAGTTACTCATTGAAGTATCTATACACTTGGCCATGTTTGTCCATGCACATGGCCCAGAGTCCATGGTCTCGACCACAGCCAATTAGACTTCCATCTCAAACATGTGAGAATAGTTATAAATGGTAAAATAACTCGACCAATTTATATGAATATCAATTAATCTATTTTTATAAGTAAATTACAAAATATATCTATATCTTTTCTTTTTTGTTTATTTCATTTTAATTAATTTTAAATTTATCTTAGTTACTTATACGCTTCTACCAAAAAAAGAGAGAATTATAAATTTCACTATTTTGCAAAAGAATTAACATCTCATTAATCTAAAAAAACTCAAACAAGTGTAAAAATTTCATTTTAATGTTAGAATCTAATACATCTAAATTCTTGCAAAATATATGATTCTTTTTTTTTTTTAAGGTACCAATTGTAATTTTATAGTATAAATTATGAAAAAAATGTATACATTTGAGTATAAATTGTAATTTCTACTTTAAATTTGTGTTGATATGAATTATTTGAAATGGGTAAACAAACTAACATATCTATAATCTATTAAGATTTGATCCATTCAGGTTGGTTAAGAAAGCATCTATTAATAGTTTATTAACAACTATCTTTTAACAAAATTTACCTTCAGAAGTATTTAAATCTTTTATTTGTAAAATACTTATTTGTAATTTAAATTTTATAATCGATCGTAGAAAGATTTACTTCGCTCAAATATCTATTAATGGTTTATTTCTCTTAACAACTAGCATCTTTAACAAATTTACTCCATTTACCTCAATCTTCAGAAACAAAACTTTAAATCTTTTATTTGTAAAGTTAAAATTATTTGCAATTTAAAAACTTTAATTTCAAAAAAAAAAAAGCTATGTTCGATTAAAAGCTATGTTCGATTCATATTTAACACGGCGTTTTAGCCCAACGCAGCACTCAAACTTCCTACCTTGTCTCCAAGATTTTCTCTATTCCATTCCAAAACTCTGTCTCTCTCTCTCCATGAATATATATGTAGACATACATTGTATGTATATATGTGTAGATCACGAAGCTCAGTAATATGCCTTTTTATACGTGTATGGTTTACAATAATGAAATGATGATTCGGTCCATGAACTTTGGTTCCTCATTTTCGTTTAACTCTGATGAGAGGTATGGAATTTCAGCTAAATTTATAGATAAAACACCCATTTGATTATCTATTTTGGTAATATCGTTTGGTTTCTAATTGGAGTGACTCGTTGACTTTTTTCCCCCTCTAGGGCTCAAGAATTGAAAGTTGTGCATTGTTTGTTTATTTTGTTTGATTGGTCATTGAATTGATTGGGTGAATCACATCTGTATCTGTTTAGGTTTTCTTGTTATTCTAATTCTGTCCGCTTATGAATTTTATGATTAATTTAGAACTTGAATTTTAGTATTTTTTTGAGCTCAGTATTAATTGCATGTTGCTTAACCTCAGCATTTGTCTGCTTCTTAAGCTCATTTTCAATAAATATTTATTGCAAAAGTAAAGGATTTTGAATAGCACATAGTATTGTCAAATCTGTGAGTTCAAATCTGATGTGAGTTCATGAATATATTTAAACTTCATCATTTTCAATAAATATTTATTGCAATTTTTGAATAGCACATAGCATTGTCAAATCTGAGTGAGTTCGTGAATAATCTCATTATGAGAAATTCAATTGGAGTATTTTATACTAGAAAATTTTCCATATTTAAACTTGGCTTGTAACCAGCTCTTACTTGCCTTATTTAAATGCTTATCTGTATGGCATTTTGTGAAACTTTCCTATTAATAGTGTTGTTAGAATAATGCTATGCACAACAGGTGCTTAGCACCTGTCTAGGAGCAATGGGGTCCACTGCTTACAATTGGTGGACAATTGTAGTGGAGTCCACCTGGACTAGCACCAGCGGAGCTCCATAGCATTACTCGTGTCATTATGATAAGTAATGTGCATTTATTAACCTGCTAAGATACTCTGGCTGTTTAGCTGTTAGATTCATGTAATTAGTAATTGCAATTATTGTACTTAACCCTAGAGATTGTTGCAATCCCAACCAGGTGCGTGTCTGTTTCTCATAACTCAGTTTCTCAAATAAGGTGCTTATAAGTACCTTATAAGTTTAGCCAAACTTGCTAAGTTTGTTGGTTTAGGTTCTTTGTATGTATTTCAGAGTCGTCCACTTATTAAGATATTCTTTACATGAAGTCCACCTTGAACAGGATATAACAAATTGATTGTTGTGACTGTTGAAGAAGGTTTTCTTTTGTTTGGTGGGGGGGGGGTTGAGGGGTGTTGTGAATGCTTTTGGCTGCACATAATGCATACTATTACAAAATGGAAAATGGTATAGCCGAATTAGATGGGCGGTCATAACCTTACCTACTTGTGCAGTACCAGAGGAAAATAAAAATTATAAAGCAATGGGAAAAGAGGTGGCTTTGTAGCCAAGTTAACAATAAAAGAAGGTGAGACTCTAAAGTTCTTTGTCAGGTTTTATATAGTTAAACGGGTTGAAATGTTACAGTTTATTTTTCATGAGATCCCAATTCATCCAGTTTGCAACTATAATAGTAATATTTAGCATGGAATATGTGACCATTGGTTATGATCCAAAGATATCGCTTTTTTTGTCAATTAACATACTCTGAATGAACTCTCATATGGAGACCTATTTATTGTAGTTATAGAGACATAGGAATTTTGCTAAATGTTGAGTCTTAATGATAAAAAATATTGTGCATATGATGCATCCACATGAATACAAAAATGAATCAATCTCGAAGTGTCTTGAGCTTATGTATTAATGCTCAATGTAACTATACTTTTGGGAATCATGAGAGGAATTCGAGGTAAAACTTTGTAGATTCTATTAAGATTCTTCTTCATTTGATTCCCCCCCTTCCTTTTCTTACTCTTGAACTTATTTCTTTAATTCGGCTTCTAAATCACTGACCAAAAATCCTAAAACTGTGCATTTGAAGCCCTTGATTCTTAAACATTATGCATCAAGCATAATCCCTGAATGATTTGAATGATGTTGCTAGTGATCAAAGTTCTGTCCACGGTCTCTAAGAAAGTTGCATTTTAGCCTGAATTTCCAATTTGCTGTGACATCCTCAAATATGCAGCCAGAGTGCCAGGTTGGATCGGTGATGGGTGTCAAGGGTTTTTGAGGTGCACAAGGCCAAACATCCATAGGTTTATGTTGTCAATAGTTTTTATGTTTTAGTTTTATATAAAGAAAATTTATCATAAAGAGGAATTCAAATCTCAAATCGACCTTTTCCCCTTCCGTCCTTATTTGAACATCTTTTGCTTTCTGGAGTCAAAGAACCTCAAAGAGAATTTCAAGGGTTATAGTGTGTTGCTTGTCACTACTCACTTGAAATACTTTATTTTGTGGACTCAAAAATACCCAAACGAGATTTTCAAGGCTTAAAAGAGTCACGTTTTAGTCTTTGTGGGACTGCCAGGCACAATATACTGTGTTCCCACCAGCTTCACTTTTTATTTGACCTATCGAGATGCCGATACATCAAATAGGTAGGTAGTTATTTCTCCCACCTCATCATCGTCAATTTTCAAAGAAGGATAGTCAGATAAGGATTTCAATTCTATTGTTCTGATGATATCCTTTCTGATGATATCTGTCATGGCAAAATCTCTAAAACAACTTGATATTTGTCCATTGAATTATAAAAAGAGGAGGGAGGGAGGGAGGTAGTTGGTAAATTGATTTGTGTTCATCTTCAAGTCCTAGTCAATCAGTCAAAAAGTATCTTCATGGTCAGATAAGTATCAAATGCAAGTGCTTCTAATGCAGTAAGATAAAATGTCGTGATTTAGAAATTTCCCTTTTCTGAAATGCTTATTTTTTCAACAGCCGGTCCATGTCTTTCAACGAAGATAGCAGATTTGTCCATGTCTTTCAACAAGATAGCAGATTTAGATGGATTCTCCTTGTGGGTTTTCAAATATGTATAGTTTTTGTTTCGACCATAAAAATCTTTACTCTGTCACTGTGATTTACTGTCACACAATCTATGAAGTTTATTTAAATTGATATCTATTCATTTTCAAGTCCCAGTCTGTCATCCAAACACCAATCATGATCAAATATATCAAAATATGAAATGGAATGGCCTCATTTGTGTATGTTTATGCTGCATTCATTATGACGGTGATGGAGGGGAAGTGAAGTGAAGTGAAAAGATAATTAGTTATGAGGAGAGTGGATGGTAAAGGAGGGGGACCAAACTTATTGAGTATCCACTTCTGTTCTCCATCGCTTACTCAAATGTAAAAGGTGGAAGTCCTCCATTCTCTTCACTGCCTTTCCATCCTTTCACCTCCAGTATCGTCCAATAGAACTTAGCATTAAGAATGACCTAAAATGTTGCAGATTTGCGATTCTTTCTTTTCTGACGTGCTTCTTGTTTCCAACATTCTATGTTCATGTCTTTCAACAAGAGAACAAAAATTCATGGAAGCTCCTCACGAGTTTTGATATATTACTCTGTCATTGTGATTTACTCCATAATTCAATGTGTTTAATGTGTTGAATAACTTAAGGAAAGCATCTATCAATTGTCCATCTTACTGAATAAAACCATTCATTGTAAGCATATGGACAAACTAGACCTAGACAATTCCTGCATTTTTGGACCTTCAGTTGAGTGCACTCAATGCCCTTTATGATAAAAAGGTTTTACTTGTTAATTTTGGCTAGTAATGTATTTGTAGATATGCATGTAAATTTTCCTAACCACTATTATCAAAATATTCTGATACTGTGCAGTGTAGTTGATTTTGCTTGGGTAGTATTTTGACTACTTTCAGCTAAATTTACAACTTTCACTGTATGAATGGACTTGGTCTGAATTTTAAAACCCTTTTGAGTTCATGATTTACTCTCAATGATTTAACCAATTTTGAAGTGATGAAATACAACAAAATGATTGCTGATTTTCCTTCTCATCCACTTCTTTAATCATGCAGATAATGATTGGTGGAGCAATAATTTTGTGTTAGTCACTGAACCTGACCAATGCTTCTTGCATTATGGCCCCAAGACCTATCCGCTTCACCACAGACGCTCTCCTCGAAAGTTCATTTTTATAGTACTCTTAGTACTTGTGCCAATATGTGTCATTGGAACTTTTATTCACAGTCAGAAGATCTCCTATTTCTTTCGTCCACTTTGGGACAATCCTCCACCCTCGTTTGAGCATTTGCCACATTACTATGCAGAGAATGTTTCTATGGAAAACCTTTGTCGCCTCCATGGTTGGTCCTTGCGTTCCAAACCACGCCGTGTTTTTGATGGGATAATATTCAGCAATGAATTGGATATGCTTGAGATTAGGTGGCATGAACTCCATCCATATGTTACTAAATTTGTCATCTTGGAAGCGAACACTACATTCACAGGCATCCCAAAACCTCTATATTTTGCTGCAAATCGGAACCGATTTGAGTTTTGCTGAAGAAAAGATTGTTCATGGCGTATTTCCTGGCCGTATTGCATCACACGGGTCACGCGATGACCCATTTAAACTTGAATCCGAGCAGCGTATAGCTATGAACGGGTTGCTTCGACGGGCGGGTATATCGAATGGCGACTTACTCATAATGTCAGACACTGATGAAATCCCAAGTCCTCATACAGTGAAACTGTTGCAATGGTGTGATGAGGTGCCTCCCGTTCTGCATCTCGAGTTGAAGCATTATATGTATTCCTTTGAATTCCCTGTTGACTATAGTAGCTGGCGTGCCACGATCCACATTTATAGTCAGTGGACCCAATATCGACATTCACGCCAAACAGATCTTATTCTTTCCGATGCAGGTTGGCACTGTAGCTTTTGCTTCAGATATCTGAGAGAATTTGTATTCAAAATGACTGCCTATAGTCATGCAGACCGGGTAAGGCGTAAAGAATTTATGAAATATTCTAGAATTCAAAAACTTATCTGTAGGGGAGATGATCTTTTCGACATGTTACCTGAAGAGTATACTTTTAAGGACTTGTTCAAAAAGATGGGATCAATTCCCCGGTCGGCTTCTGCTGTTCATCTTCCAGCTTACTTGTTAGAGTATGCAAAAAAGTTCAAGTTCCTTCTCCCAGGAGGCTGTTTACGCTCAACAGGATGAACTTCTTCTTACAGGTTCTGCCAATTTTCCAGATTATAATTTAAAAGTTGACATAACTTATAGATAAATCACTTGTCAAATTATCTTTGGTTTGTTGAAATGGAAATTATAAGTTTGCTTTTCATGTGCATTAGTTTCTAGCTTCCACAAGGTAGAGGAGATTTTAGCAATTACACGATTTTCCATTGTACTACCATTTTTTTTTTTTTTTTTTAAAGTATGAGAAGAAAAACTATCATTATATTTGTTGTGAAACTGTGGGACGGTTTTAATTTTGAAATGGACGTGACATTTACTGTTTGAAATGAATTTTACTTAGTTTCTGAAATAAATTGTGTGCATCATACTTGGCCATATTGATTATTAGGGACTTTGTTTTGTGTTTCCTGTGTATGTGTATGTTTTGTATGTGTTCTTTCTCATTTTCTATTATTTGTCTTCCTAAGTATGTGTCTAAACCTAAAGCCGAGAAGAACATCAAACAACTACTACTAGCTAATAAATTTGGAGGAAAAAAATGATATCTTCTTCCTCCAACCCATCTCCGTTCCAAGAGATGTAGAAATAAAAACAACTTCCGAACAATCCATACCCAGTCAACATCTCTACCCCCATCTGCCGCCCTCCTGCTATCCTTGGACCCCGACACACTTCTCCCTGCTCAGTCCAGCAACCCCCTAATCCTTGCACCAGTTAAGTGACTCCCCTATCTATTCCAGTCTCGCTTTCTCCTTTTACATGTGTTCCTTTTTCATGTTTAATGGTGAAGATTCGTTCCCTTGTACAAATTTTAATGTTGATGGAGCTTTAGGACGTGTTGGAACTTCCGTCCTCATGTCTTTTAGTTCCATGTGGAAAGGAATGAGAAGATATATTTCCTCATTCTCAAATCACCTATTTTGGCGGTACTTAATATTTTGCTGAGTATCGACTGCAACAAATATACTTTTGTACATCTCATTTTTATTATAATGGAGATAAGTCTCGTAGTTCATCCTATTGATGTAAGAATTTTGTCAAATCACGTAAAATTCTTTGATCTTGTTCTATTTATTTGTCTACATGTAAGTTTCGAGTGTGGGGTGTTTGGCATGTCGTGTTTGAATATTGATGGAGTAAATATGATACACTTGGACAGCATTGTCTAGATATTTAAGTAAAGGAAAAGTAATAATCTTTTTTTATTATTCAATTAATGTCTAAATGAAAGTTGAGCTAAAATTTATTTGTTCTTGGACTTTGAGTTTTCTCTTTGAAAAACAATGTATTTGACATTGAAATGAAAGATTTAATTTCTTCATATCATTTTTTGGTGTCTTATTCATTATGATTTTCTTATTTCGACAATAAATAAATGAATAGAAAGATCTAAAGATTCTGTAGATACCTTTCTTTTAAAAATAATGATATTGTCATGTCAAAAATTTATCATTTTCAAGAAAATTAAAAAAAAAATAATGAACAGATGCCTTGTTTAGTTAGGTCGTATTTTAAAAGCCTCATTTAACAAGTTTATACAATCATATCATATTATTGATATTTATGTTAAATTCGTATTCAAGTACTTCCCCATTCTTGTGAATATACATCAATCAAAATTACTAAACTAATCTATCCGATGTTTATAAAATGACACGTCAAAGAAAATAATGCACATAAATGAAAAGTTAGTTATCATAAATTGAAATGTGCATGCCATTTTTCAATTTAAACAAACTAAAAAAGAAAAGAGAAAATTGTATCAAAGAGATATTGGTACAACAATCTTAATTTTACTAATATTCTTAGTTACGTTGCTAGTCTTTGAATTTGAATTTCTATTGAAAAAATAATGTATATGGGCATTGTAGTGTATATGCTTGTTCTCTCCCGCCACCATGGGCAAAAGTTATAGTGCTTCACAGGTTGATGTGGCATAGTCATGTCAATAAATTTTGTCATGTAAATTTTGTCATGTCGCCTTGTGCATCGGCAATTAAATATAATGTTTCATCTCTAATTAATCAACCCCTCCAAAATCCGATTCCCAAACCTTAATAATTCTTTGCCATTATCTCTTTGCCATCGACTCCACCATTTTCCAACCATCAATGCCGCCAACATCAGCAATCATGCATAGTGTGGTTGGGTCAAAGTGTTTATCATGAAATGGTCATTTTTTCAGATTGAGAATTATAATCTGCTAATAGCCCACTAATGGTGGTGGCTGGTGGCCAAGAGAGAGAAGGCAGAGGAGTGGCCACCAGATTCGAGTGCCTTCACTTCAAGCTGCAGATCTGGCCTGGCGAGGAGTGGCCGTCGGATTTGAGGGCCTTCACTTTCGAGTTGTCAAATTTGATGGTTGGTGGCGGAAGAGAGAGGAGCCGGAGGAGTGGCCGCCAGATTTGAGTCTCTTCACTCCCAAGCGCAAATCTGGCCTCCATTTGGGTGCCAAATCCGAGGTCCTTCACTTCTGAACAAGGAGGTGGTGGTGGTGACCATTATGGTGGTTGGAGGTTGGAGCAGATCTAGATCCGACGATGGACTGAGGTGGTCATTGTCACTGTGTGAGACTAGGAGGTTGGAGGTTGGCGGCGGTGGCGCAAGTCCGGAGGTGGTGATCCATGGAAAATTTGACGATGTTGGCAGATGGTCGGAAATGGTGGAGTCTAGAGGCGAAGAGAGGGAGAGGGTGGCAGCGGAATTATTTGGGAACCGGATTAGGGAGTGATTAATTGGAGATGAAACATTATATTTAATTGCTGATGTGGCGAAATTTATTGACATGGATGTGCCACATCAGCTGTGGGCACTATAACTCATGCCTATGGTGGGTAGGAGAATAGGCATTGTTGTAGTGTAACATTTAATTTCTTCATTACATCTTTTGATCGTTTATTCATTAGACAATAAATAAATAACGAAAGAAGATAAGACCCATTAGATAATTTCATGTTATAATTTTCAGTAATATATTGTTTAGGTAAGTGGTATTAATTAAAACTTTATTATATAATTGGAGAATAATGTCATTCCTATAGTGGATATGAGATATATTACCCTTTATGTGTGGACAATATTTGGACCTCCATTGCTGATGTGGCACTCCTACATTAGGTATTAGTCCATATTAACAGTGGGCAACATATCTCCTACCCATGATGGGCAGGAGATCATTTCCCTTATATATAATATCATGGGCATGAGATTATTTCCCTTATATATAATACCAATTCATGCATTAACTTACTTACCAGAATTCAATACAGCCTTCAACTTATCAAACTTATAAGTTCATCTTCTTATAATTACCACTTGTCCTATCTACGCTCTTATCATTTCCATCTATTATTTTTGGGGTATTTTCTGAAATGGTCTAGTCAAAGATACACATCTATTTTAGGCCTTACTTATTTTAATATCTTTTTTAGACATCTTTTGTGAAAAATATTTATACTACTCTTACTTTATTATTACAATAACTGATATACTAGAACGACACAAGTGTTTTAAAATGATTATAGTCATGTTTGAAAAAATCTCTAGTCATTTTTCAAAAGAACTAGAGCTGTTTAGATTGACAAAAATAAAAAGACTTCATCGTTGTATAATAACTCTAGTTGTTTTACAAAACTACCACTTGAAGAAATTTTATGAAATAATATAATTACTTAATAATAATAAAATAATTTTATTTAACATATTTATTAATAGTTATGAGTTTAAATTTTGGTTATGTTATAATAGTTCGTAAAATATACAAAACAATTTAGTACATTATCAATTTGTTAATAAAATGTTAATTCAAAAAAAAAATCATTAATTTTCTTTATTTTTTTTTTAAAAAATAAAATTATTGGACCCATTTGCACATTTTGCAAAGATTAGAAATCGAATTACAATTTTCTCCAATTAAAACTAAGGGCATATTTTATTTTTCATCAAATAAGGACTAATAGTCCACAAAAACACATAAGTTAGGGATTTTCTGTGCCAAAAACAAACGTTAGTGATGATTTCTGCACTTAGGACAAAGATGAGGGACCATTTGCGTCAATTTTTTTTTTTTTTTTTTTTAACTTAATCCATAGTTATTTTTTTGTGCGTGTATTTTGGTTTTTTATTTTGATTTTGATTTTGATTTTGATCTGTTTGTTGTATGGTTTAAATGCTATAGATATCTATGTTGGACAGTTGTAAATGTTGGTTAAGATATACATTTCAGGTTGATAATCATTTCAAAACATCAGTAGTAGTTTTAAACATGTCAAATGTCATTTTCTAAAACGTATTAGGTCGTTTTGGTATAACTTTTTTGAAAATTGTAAAACTTATGGAATTTGGACGTTTGTTGGTTAATTAGTGTGTTTGTATTCAGTTTGTCAATGAGGATTTACTTATCTAATTTTATTATATCATTGTTGTAATTACAGTTGGATGCTTTACGAATTAAAGCTGCTAATAGTGTTGTTATTGCGACGGAGGTTGATGAAACAACTTTCCAAATGACTTAGATAATAAATTGATTATAATTGTGAACTCTAATAAAAAATTGTTATTTCTCCAGTAAAAAAAATGATTCATTTGATCAGATTTAAAGGACAGAACAACATTTTTGTAAAAACAACTTTTTATTCACAATAAATTTTCAACACAACTATTTAAACGTAAAATAACTTTCTATGCACCTATTCAAAACCATCCATCCATCTATCCATACAACTTTCAAACTGTTATCCAAATTACTCAACCTTCAAAACAATCTACCCAAACAACCTAACAAATAATATTTCAAACAATTATTAAAATACAACTATTACAACTACTCAACCTTTCGGACAACCTTGCAGATAACCCTCCAGACACCAACAATTAAAACAAGCCACAAAAAAAAAATTTCATAATCTCAATTATTAATCCTCTTTCTCCGACTGCTCAATCTCTTTCTCCATGTCCTCGGATTCCAAAAAGCGAGAGTAGACTTCATTGAAATACGTAGAAGGGTGCATAAACATGACAAACAAAGCTCCTTTCGCGATGACAACAAAGTTTGATGGGTATTCTTGAACTTTCCATTGGTGGCCATATTTCGTAAGAAAGACATTAAATATACGCTCGTCTAACTGCACCTTAATTGTGACGAATAAAATATAATGGTTGAAAAATAAAATATCAAAATGATCCTTACCATCAATAGACACTCTTACCACATTGTCAAGTCGGTTTCCATGAGAGAGATGGACAAATTATGTGGCATTGAAATAATTCTGGTGCCTCTATATAAGATAATGCGGTGAGGTAAATGGCATGGTGTTGAATTGATTGGAGAAGGAGTTATTTGGATGCCATCAAAAAAGAGCACGAGACAAATCAATAGAAAGTGAGAATAAAAAATTTGCATAAGACGCCAAATTTATAGCACATAACAGAGCAACTGATGAGTAATTAACACATTGGGAAGGAAAAAAGTCTCAGTCCCTCGGTGATCATTCAAATTATTATTTACCAACAATCATTAACACAAATAGAAGGTGATAAAGGGATGAGAAAAGCTCCAGTGCCTCAGTGACCATTTGAATTATTTTCATCCATATTTTTAAATGCATAAAAATGACAATAATTGTTTAAAAACGAGCATAGTTATTCCAAAACGATCAGAGTTGTTCTAAAACGACTATTGTCGTTCTATGTCGACTTTCATCTTTCCAATCGTTCGAACATCTCGAATTTCATCTTTGTTTTAGCATCGGCGATTGAAAGAGAGTAGGATCCTCCATCTCAGAAGGAAGGTCTCAACCCTTTGCTACATATATCCAACATCGAAGCAAATGCATATGGCTAACATTACCCATGAAGTTCCGGCTTAGATCAGAGATAAACAGTAAAAAAAAACTCTACATAGCTTCTGAAAAACCAATAACAAATAAACAGTGTACACCATCCATACAAATTAGTATCACATTCTTCTTTGTGCCTGGAGGATTCACGGGAATGTTGTCGAATTTGAACACTAGTGTCGTTACAATTTTTTCACTTCTTTGGATGGGTCTAACGTCGTGAGGAAAGAAATACGTTAACTGGATGGAGAGGAAAGAATGGAACTAAACTCACGTTAAAAGGAGGGGGTAAAATGGAAAAATACAAATTACACAATTTCTACCTTTTTTTATTCCTTACATCTGGTCAAAGGCCTTAAAAGTCTAGTGTGTGGGTTATCCGGCCTTTTGGGTGATTCCCACATTATTTTTTCTCATTTACTCTAAAGCCCTAGAAAGAAATACTCTTGTACCTCTCTCTCTCTCTCTCTCTCTCTAAATATACACACACTCGCTTTGAAGATTTTCAACATTTTGGATTCAAATTTGCCACCATTATCAAAATCAGCAGAAAACACACGGAGGTAATCAAAGCTAAAAAAAAGAAGAGACAAGAAGATGAATTGATTTGCCAAAGACATATATTGAATGCACTTTCAGACTGGTTGTATGATCTTTATACTAATACAACCTTCACTAGAGAAATATTGAAAGCATTAGAAAATAAATACAAAGCAAAGGAAGAGGATACGAAAAATTTCTAATACAAAATACTTTTGACTTTAAATTTCTAGATAACATCCATCTTCTAGTCCATGTGCTTGAATTACAAGTGCATGTGGTCAAAATTGAAATTTCAAAATCTTTTCAAGTCGGGCAATTATTGTAAAACTTCCGAGTGCTTGGAAATGATATGGAAGAAGATTCTTCATAAGTTTGAAGACTTTTCTTTAGAACAAATGCAAAAACACCTTGGAATTGAGAAATAATCGAAGGCAAGAGATAAGAATGAGAATTCTTATGAAAGCACATTGAAAGCCAATGTCGTGGAAAAGATTGAACGATCCAACAAATCAAACAAGACAACGTTTTCTAACAAGGACCACAAAAGTCCAAGAAGAAGCCTAAAGGAGATTGTTTTGTGTGTGGGAAACCTAATCATTATGCAAAAGATTTCGGGCATCAAAACAGAAAACAAAAATGAAAGTGAACTTTATTGAAGAAGATAACATTATGGCTACTATGAGCAAAATGATCAAAGGAAAAGTTCATGGTTGGTGGTATGATACATGTGCAACTATTCATGTATCATATGATAAGTCATTTTTCAAAACTTATCACGAAGTGAATGGTGGACAAGAAATATAAATAAGTAATGAAGCCCGCTCTAAAGTGGTTGAAAAAGAAAATGTAGAACTTATCTTCACTTTTGGAAAGAAGATTACCCTAACTAATGTATTACATGTCCCCAAAATGAATATGAACTTAGTGAGTAGAGATATTTTGAAAAAATCGGGCATAAAAAGTATTTATGAGTTCGAAAAACTTGTACTATCTTGAAATGTGAAATTTGTTAGAAAATGATATTCATGTAAAAAATGGTCATATTATGTACCGTTAACAATGATTTTTGTGTTCAAACCTTTTATTCCATATTCGATATTTTATTATTTGTTCTCCTAATTTTTTCTAACAAAATGTTCACAAGTAAGAAATTCAAAGAATTATTCACAGGTCTTAGACTGCTAAGAAATGTGGAAAATCGTGGCTTTGATGCTTCTATGCTAGCAACCATGAAGGTAAAAATATTAAAATTTTCCATTTTGCTTTTTATTCTGGTTGTGTTTATTCATTAAATCGTAGACACATGTTGCACTCAATTTGTTTACAAAGTCGTATCCGAATATCAAACATGCATTAGAGCATCTCCAACTACAATCTTTAAATTAGTGCAACTTTTATATTAAAATAGTGTAATTTTCACACTATCTTTTTAGTCATCTCCAACCAAAATTTTCAAATATTACACTAAATGAATAATATATATTTTATTTTCTTAATTTTTTAATTCTCAACCATTAATCTATTTCAAAAATTATTTAATTACATATTCTATTACTACAAATTTGTAACTTTTTAAATTTAATGAGTAATTTTATTTTAATGTATTCATTAATTATTATTTATTACTCAATTACAATTTATTATGTTAATAAAAATAATAAAATAAAATATAAATAAAATTAAACCATAAAAGGATAGAAAGATATAAAAAATGATATATAAGGAAAAAAAAAATTTTGTATTATAAAAAGAGAGGTAGGGAAAAAAAAAACTGTAAAACCTTCTTCAATTGAACAGTGATATGACAAATTTGGAGCAGCATTGTTCACCCTTCCAAAATGGTGTCTCCAAATGGAGACCTATTAGAGGTCATAATTGCAACTTTAAAAGACCATGGTAACTGACAATTCATTTCTACTACAGTACAAGAACATATTATTAATGCATTTTATTTTTTTTTTCCTTCATGGATCTTTAATTGGAGCTGTATATTTGATTGATGATTGGAATTATTTAAATGGCATTGTGAGAAGGAGTCGTGATGTTTGTAGTCAAAAGATTAGGTTTCAGGGTCCCTAATATGCAATCAATATACAATATGAAAATGTAATTAAGGTCTAAAAAAATTGAATTAAACATAGAGAGAGAAATATTTGATCTTGTAGATTTATAATTACTTATTTAGTAGAAAATTGAAGTTCTATTCTAAAATGTTAACTCATTAGGTGGAGTAGTTTAACTTATTATAAGTCCATCATTTATTCCATGTTAACCAATTTAAGATTTAGTTAGCACATTCTCAATAATCCACATTTTTAACAAAGTACCATGTCTTCTCAGCCTTCCCTTAAAGCGATAATATATCCACCTCTATCCCTCAAACTTAGAAGGATTACATAGTTCTACGGCCACCACCTTACTTGCACACAAAGCTGAATTTTTCCGTCCATCGTAACCTATAGCTTAGGGCCTATCATCTTTGTTCGACTGCAACTGATAATATATCTTGTGCGTCAACATGTCTAAGTTTGGGTCCTAACTTTGTTCCATCCCAAAATGTTAATCTATTAGGTGGAGTAGCTCAATTTTTTATAAGTCCACCATTTACTCAATGTCTAATCAGTATGAAATTTTGTTCGCACATTCAACATCTTTGTCACGAGACTTGAGAGAGAATCTTTCCGTATTGATATTGAAAACAATCAACTCAATAAGTTAGGATTTATCAAGACAAAATTATTTCAAGAAATGGATAATATTCAGTGCTGTTTCTAGAGTTGCATTAAAAGCACTTAATCATGCAATTACAAATTTACATTTTGTTTAATTGAGTTTTTTATCCAAGTTAGATGAAAATATAATGAAAATGTATGGTTCAAAAATTATTAAAAATTGTGGGCTTTATAAAATATGTAGTTAAAATTAATTGTCGACTTTAATCACAATTTTTATTAAATTTTAATCTGAATCACACGAGCACTTATTCGTAACTTATAAGAATTGAATTAATTGTTATAACTAGTTACTAAGACAACTTCCAACAAGGTTGGCCGAAAGTAAATTGCTATAACTAGTTACACTGCGCAAACAGTAATTGGATTGTCGACTCCTCCAACCAACAAAATTTTTCCATGAACTCGAACTATCAATTTATTTGGTCAAATTTAAATTATAATTTAAGATGATTAAATTGTTCAAATTTATTTTTTATTCACACATTTCGTAGACACAATTTACTACTTAATTATTCTCTACACATTCTATAGATATCACAACTTATAAGTACTTAAAAAATAATTTTAACTACTATATTGGTAATGAGGACATTATGGTCCAGACAGTAATAGTATTTCAATTTAAAATATATTTATTCCACATTTTTTTTGTAACTCCACCATATTTAAGTTGAATAAAAGATTCATAACTTTTACTCATTATCACACTTACATCCCTAACTTTTTCATCTCATTTTTATTATCAATCTTCTATTAATTAATACATTTTGTCTATGATAACGGTTTTCATAAAAAAAAATTAGTAAAATGGAGTAAAAATTAAGACTCATTTGCTCCTCATATTTTTAAAGAAACAAATAAATAAATATATATATATATATATATATATATATGAATAAATATTTTTAAATCATTTTAAACCACGCTAATAGAATTTTTGGATGAAAATCGTCACTAAGGACAAACCGTGCTAGGTAATAGAAAGTTAAAGATAAAAATACAATAAAAAAGTTAATAACATAATGTGACAATAAATAAAGGTTAAAAACTTTTAATACAATTAAAATGCAATGAATTTGTTACAAAATAGAAGAAGAAGAAGAAGAAGAAGAAGAAGAGTAATGCTATTTATGATTGACGGGTGATAATTGTTCGTCTATATCGCATTAAATGATAAATCTAATTAAAATAGATTTCATATCCCACATTTTATTAAAACTATTATTTAATGACAACAAAATTGTCAGTAGACTAATAATAATCATTAATAGTGATAAATAATATTATTAAAAATATATATGGTGTCAATGTAACGACCTTTCAATTTACAAGAATTTCATGATAAGTATCAAACGTGTTTCCTCTTCTATAGCAATGGTCACTTATCAGATTTTAATCTCTGGGAGATTTACTCTGCTATAAGCACAAAAAAAAATCTTAACTTTCGTCTCATTACACTACGCCTTACATCCTCTCAAACCAAAACCCATATTTCTTTTTCTCAATTCCACCATTTCTCCATATTCTTCTTCATATTCATCAAAATCAAATTCTCCTCAAACAAATGTATTCTCATATATTCGTACGAATTTCATTGCGTAACTGTAGGAAAGATCGGACTAAAGCTTTTGACATCTTAATGAAGGACTTGAAAGTAGTTTCAGATTCCAATCAAGACCTTTATAAACAATTAATAAAGCTTTTGGTTCTTGAAAGCTTCAGGTTGATTAGAGCACTTGTTCTTGTCCTGGTTGTCACTATTATCTTCTTCATTTATGGTAGTTTGCATTGATTTATTTTCAAGAATGTTGATTTGATTGCAATGACATGCAGAGAGAATTAACTAATGTCTAAATATGGAGACATGGAATCTTCTAGGGGTTTAGTGTTTGCTGTAATTAAGAGGCTTATAGAATTAAACCACCTGTTCCATGATAAGATGAACTTCCCCAGCTTCGAGGCCGTAAGATTAAGGACACTAATTAATCAGAGGTTTGTTTCTTCAGTATATGTAATATCAGCATTTTCGTTCAGGTTAAGACAAACATTGGCATTTTCCTCTCTGTTTGCTTGCAGTTTGAAGTGGCAGCATCAGTTCTGCAAATATCCGAAGCTTAATCCTAACATAAAAACTCTGTTTGTGGACCATTTGTGTGTAACAAATCCTCTTTTGGGTGCTGTTCCACCTTCACAGTCAAATGGTCCAATGGATCCATCTCCTGTAACTAATCCGCCTTTGGGTGCTGTTCCACCTTCACAGCCAAATGGTGCAAGGGCTCCATCTCCTGTTATTAGTCTTTTGGGTGCTATTCCTAACCCTACAGGATTCCCACTTTTGAGGGCTCATGCTGTAAGCTATAATAGACAAGAAAAAGCTTATTCATTGGGGTTGTTTCAACTATCAAGAGATGTGAAATTGATTTTTGACTTTTTTTGTGAAGGCATTTCAACCAGTTCCAGGTCCTTTGCCAACTTCCCTTGTGGGATGGATGACTAATCCATCTTCAGCTCCTCACCCTTCAGCTTCTGCTCGTCCAATTGGTTTCAACAGCCAGGATTTTTCCGGTATTCATAGATTCTAGACTTTTTCTATTTGCTAAAGAGTTGAAACATGTCTTAGATTGACATGTTAGTCAAATCACGACAGGTTTTGTTGATGAAAACGTGATAATAGTTCTTTCTCCCCCTCCTCCCGTCTCTGTGTGACTAGCTCTTAACTCACACCTTTTTTTCCATGCTAATGCTAACTTACTTTCTAGCACATATATTGAAGCGTTCAAGGACTCCTACGAATAACCCAGCTGTGGACTACCAAAATGATCCTGAACAAGTTTTGAAGAGAACAAGACCTTTGGGGATGTCAAATGGAGTATGGAATTACCATCTTATCCTTGTTTTAACCCTATTTCTAGGAGATGGACAACTTCTTGGTTCTCATAAATTGTCTAGTTACATGGAATTGGAGATTTGTGTGTGTCAGCATGCAGGCTAGTCTTGTATTTTGGTTGTTTACCTTATGAAATATATGCACATAAATTGTTTATAGGGCTTACAGTTTAAAGCTTCGACATATTGTACAACTTTGTCTTTGACATTGATTTATAGTTTAAATTCATTGACTCTACGCCTTATATTTCTTCACAAGTCAATAATATATACCTGTTAACATTTTGCCCATTAGATATACCAGTCAGACTAATACTCTATTGATGATTTTCTGCACATTAATTTTTTTCACAGGTCAATAATATTCCTGTTAATGTTTTGCCAACTGGATTTACGGGTCCGATCGTGTTCAGAGTTCATGCTCTTCTGATGACTTGCCAACCGCTGTTGTTATGACTCTCAATCAAGGCTCAGCAGTCAAGAGTATGGATTTTCATCCAGTACATCCAATTTTACTAGTTGGTCAGTATTCATCAGCATGATACAGATTCTTCTTGTAATTTTGCTATTGTTTTCACTGTTATGCCAATGCTGATTTTCATATATTCATTCATCTTTGTAGGAACAAATTTGGTAGAGATAATGATTTGGGGCCTAGGCATCCGAGACAGGCTCTGTCACAGAAGTTTTGAAGTTTGGGATCTTGGAGCTTGCCCAATGGCTCTGCAGGTCTGCATTTGAATCTTGCAAACATAAGTGAACTGCCATTGCATTTCTATGGAATGTATTGAATTTTGTTTGTGTAATTGACTTTAAGTGTGTAATTTTTTTTAGATATATCTGGCCAATGGTTACTCTGCATCAATTAATCGTGTTATGTGGAGTCCAGATGGTTCCTTATGTGGTATGTTAAGAAATTTAGTATATTACCCTGCTGTAAAAAAATTGCGATCTATATACAATTATTCTGCTCACAAGTGCGGAAAAAACTTGTGAATGGTAGCCATAGTTCTCAAGTAACTTATTGCTGCCTTAGGTGTTGCATACTCAAAGAGCATTGTGCATATATATTCCTACCATGGTGGCGATGATCTGAGAAACCACCTCGAGGTTGATGCCCTTGCCTTAATTACCCAAGCGTTCCTTTTTTTTAGGCCCTGCCCTGTTGATTTATAGTATGTTTGCTAATGTTTTAGGGTTCTCTCCCTATTGTTTGAAGATGTTCAATGTGCATGACTACTAACATACTGATTTCATATTTATTTTTCAGATTGAAGCCCATTCAGGGAGTGTCAATGATCTTTCTTTCTCCAATCCAAACGAACGAATCTCTATTGTAACATGTGGAGAGGACAGGCTTATTAAGGTCTCATCTAGTATATTGTGGGTTTGATAACACAATGAGGGGTGGACTGATATCCATGATTTTCACTACCTTCTTTCATTGGGACCCACTTTTCTTCTTTGTTTTTGGAGTCGGGACTCTTTTATTTGTTTGGGGTGGTGGGCCATGGGAGCTATGTTACGGTTGGACTTTATCATATGTATTGGACTTCTTATCTTTCACAGGTGTGGGATGCGGTATCAGGTGCAAAGCAGTATACATTTGAAGGCCACGAAGCACATGTATATTCTGTATGTCCACAACATAGAGGACATTATAAGGTGCGAGCTTTGTATTAAGATATTCATAACCAATGGTATATTGAAACATAACGATTATGGTTCTTTTTACTTGTTTTTTCAATCTCTATTAGAACTTTCGGCTCTATGATAATAAGAGTAGCCAGAAAGATGATTTCACTGAGCCTCTCAATGAGCACAAAACAACAAACTATCCTTAGCTTTATAGCCATCCCCTCCCATCTGCATCCAACACAGAATTAAATAAACCAAAAGGGAAGAAAAAGGCTGCAGTTCATCATGAAATACGTGAAGTTGACTTCACCTCTTTTTAAAAAAATTAAACCACTATAGGTGGCATGTTTTATTCATAATGAAAATAAAACATAATATAGACTTAAGAGGAGGTTCGGCCTGAACTCTATCTAAAGGTACAATTAAAGGAAACTTAACCCGTGTGGAGACGGGGAGTACAATGAGCTAAAGATTACATATATGCGCCCTAGTCATACTCCTCGTCATCATAATATAGTGTTTCTTTGGCTCATGGTCACCAGTTTCCTCCACAAAGCAAATCCCTCTGGCACCCCATGAATCCGATAAACAAAGAAGAAATAGTAGAAAATGAAAGCCAACTTGTCCAACCTTGTAGATTAATGTTTGTGAACACTGATGTTTCCAGTTGAACATGGAAGGTTTCTATTTTCGTTTTCTGGGTCAATTAGGTGTAAAATATGTTGGGTATCAAAATAATTATGATAGGTTTTCACCCCCCCTTCCCCTTCTACACAGTTTATCATCTCTACGGCAACTGATGGGAAAATAAAAGCATGGGAGTATGACAACCTGGTTCCGAGAGTTGACTTTGCTGCACCAGGTCATTCATCCACCATTATGGCATACAGTGCTGATGGAGCAAGGTCTAATCAAGCTTCTATACATTTCACCGTTCTTAATTTTTTCCAACATTGTTGCAAGAGTCTAGAAATTCACTTCATGATGTATTGTTGTACAGGTTATTTTCATGTGGCACGAACAAAGAAGGAGACTCATTTCTTGTGGAATGCAATGAAAGAGATGGAACTGTAAAACGTACATATATTGGTCTTGCCGAGAGAGCTGTGGGAACTGTGCAGTTTGATACAACCAAGAGTCGAATTTTGGCTGCAGGGGATGAGTTCATGATCAAGTTCTGGGACATGGACAATGTCAACATGTTGATGACAACTGACGTGGAGGGTGGATTACCGGTAATTGTCAATGTGATCTGTGTTAAATCTGTACCAATAATGTTTGCTGTTATTGAATAACTTTGGGTTTATTTTATTCTTAGGCGTCTCCTTGTATCCGGTTCAACAAGGAAGGTTTGTTGGCAGTTTCCACAAATAATAATGCTATAAAAATTTTAGCTAATCTAGATCGTGTTGGACTGCCAAGAACCATGGAAAGTCCTCCCTCTGATGCTTCTGGGCTAGCCTCTGGAGCAATTGTGAAGGTAAAAATATTAATAGTTTCCATTTTACTTTTTATTCGGGTTGTCTTTATGCTTACCTTTGCTGGAATGTTTTATGCATCTTCAGTCTCCCCTGATAAGTCCGTTTGTTGATGTTAATGGTACTACTGGATCGAGCATTGAGGATCGAGTTTCTCCAGTAGCATCCACAGTTTCAATGGTATGCTGCTTTCAAACTTTTAAGAAGGATGTATCTGTTTCTGACCTCTGATTAATTTCTTTGGGACAATAGTTGAATAGCATTTTGCAAGTATCTTATTTAGGCTTGCACAATGTAGGTGCATTGCATAATATTTCATTTGATAATAGTTATTGTGTGCACTACTATGACTTTTTAGTTTGCATTATTCTATGTTCACTTCGTGATCAGTTTCTTTTTCAATTTCCTTAGAATGGAGATGGCCGAATTTTGGTAGATGGGAAGAGCAAAGTTGCAGATGAGACCTCCAAGAAATCCATAATCTGGAAACTGACAGAAGTGAATGAGCGATCACAGTGTCAGTCCCTGAGACTTCCAGATAGTTTAACGGCTACGAGGGTAATAGTTAATTCAGCCCTCAACCATTTAAAATGCCTAGATAACTTTTTGCCGAGAAATGGATTTAATTTTGACCAGTTTGAACTTCAATCTATTCCATCTAACTTGCTTCATATGTCAATCCCACATCCCCACCTCTCTCATATAAAACATTACAAATACACATGCACGGCTCATATTTTATGTGCATGGTCATGTGGATAGAAAAATTTCGGAACTTTTTACATGAAATTAGAATAATTTCAACTTCTTAAATTGTTTGCTAGTTGTGTCTTTGACCTCTAGTATTTCGACTGTTGGAGAATATTATTTGTTCAATCAATTCTGTGCTGTGTCCAAGCAACAGGACACCACAGTGTAGCCTAAGATATAGCTAAAAAACTCGCAAGACAATGGAGAAACTTCAAGTTGTTTATTATAAAAAAAAATTACCTCATCTTGAGATTGCTTGTAGTTAATTCTAGTTTTTGTTAATCATTTATGAATTTTTTTTCTTATAGTTTGACACCTATTTCTGGTTTGTGTTTGTTACTCTGACTCGGTGAGGCCCTCTCAGTTCTACTCTATCAATTTATCAGGTTTCAAGGTTGATGTATACCAATTCAGGACATGCCATATTGGCTCTATATGCCAATGCTGTACACAAACTCTGGAAATGGCCAAAAAGTGACTGTAATCCAACAGGGAAGATATAAATCTATTACACTTGAAAACTTCCCAAATTCCGTTACTTCTATTAACACCAGTAGAATCTTCTAAATGCAATTCAACTCTTGTAGGCAAGAGCAAATACCGTGCCACAACTGTGGAAACCTTGTAGTGGGATATCGATGACCAATTATATTAGTAGCGTGAATCCTGAATATGCGGTTCCATGCTTTGCACTGTCCAATAATGATTTTCATGTTATATCGACTTCAGGAGGGAAAGTGTCTATATTTGATATGAGAACCTTCAAATTAAGTGGCTTTTGACTGCTCATCTCTTGCATTTATTCGTATGCATTGAGTCATAAAGTGGTTAATTACACTGTAGGTCCCCAACCTTTCCACTTTGTCACAATTTCATCTCCATTAAATTTTAATACCATATATCTTAGTAGAGATGAACCCTGCTAATTAATGAAAAGTTGGGTATCATAGTACTATTAAAATTTAATAAGGACGAAATTGTGACAAAGTGGAACGGTTGGGTACTGACAATATAATTAACCGATCGTAAAGAGACTTTTTCTCATAATGTGTTAAAAACAGATTGGAAGAGTTTGATTTGGGAATTTCTGGACCAAACAATATACACAAGTTGCATTCAATTTTTCACCCTCTTGACTTGCTTGTTTGTAACATTTTTATTTTTATGCACAGACAGAGACAACATTTCTGCCCCCTCCACCTGCAGCAACATTTATGGCATTTCAACCCAAAGACAATAACGTCGTAGCCATAGGCATGGATGACTCATCTATCTGAATATATGCTAAGGTAGTACCTAGTGGTGAACTTCTGGCTTAAATTTGTGTGCCAAACACGTCTAACAGGTCGAGCCATTTTTATCATTGTGCGTTTCCTTTGCACAGGTCAGAGCCAAGCTCAAACCTCATCAGAAAAGGATAACTGGCCTTGCCTTCTCCAGTATTCTTAATGTGCTTGTATCTTCAGGAGCTGATTCTCAGGTAAAGCAGCTTTGTCACAGATGCTTCTACAATTGGTAAAACTGAAGTTTCTATTAGTGTCTACATCTATTCCTTCCTCTAAGCCATCTCATAATAATAACAATACTGGGACACCTTTTTGGGAACAACAAAGTGGAACTAACATGATGTGTTATCTAAGTTAAAATTTCTAGAGAGATTATTCGTAGGTTCGTAACTTGTCATTTTTTAATCTCTTTACTTGTATATTTTAAAATTTATATATATTCGCCATTTACTTCTGCATATAGCCCTCTTTTCCCTTTCTCGTTGAAGTTTACAAAGTTGGCTAAGCATTTCATTCTTTAGAATTTTCAGCCACTGACCTGTTTTTGTTTACCCAGTTGTGTGTTTGGAGCATTGATACATGGGAGAAGCAAACAAGTATATACTTGCAAAGTCCACCTTGTCACTCAGCTGCTTCTCTTACAGATACCCATGTACAATTTCACCGGGATCAAACACATTTACTAGCAGTCCAAGAGACACAGATAGCAATATATGAAGTACCTAATTTGACGTGCCTTAAGCAGGTGTAGCATGTGAACTAATATATATGAATATATTTTTCATAAATTATTGCTGAGAATGGGTATTTCTTTGTTCCGAAGTTTTTTTACTTTGAATATTGTTCCTGCCTTGGCTTCTGATGCAATTACTTTCTTCTTTTCCTAATCTAAATAGTGGGTACCCCTACAAGCAAGTGGCCGAATCACGTGTGCTACATATTCTTGCGATGGCCAATCCATATACGTCAGCTTTGAAAACGGAAGTGTAGGCGGGGCGGAATCTAATAATCAAGTAAAATTTTTAAGAAACACACGTTACTAGCTTTTTAATTATCAAAAAGCTATGTTATGAATCTGTCATTAGAAATAATTTAGCTAAGTTAAATTTAATTTTTTAATAGACAAGTTTTAGGTTGACAATAGATAAAATCTTTGGCCTATAGCATAAGTATGGGAACAACATAACTTTAATTAAAAATTCTATATCTACAAACTTATATGATTATACGTAAACATTATAGTAACAAATATAATTTACACTCAATCATCTCCAAACATAAAAAATATAATTAAACTTGGTGGCCCGATAACCCAGTACACCTGGGTCGAGTAAAATGTTCAAATCAAGTCTAATAACTATGACGACATTTTTGGGGTCTGCATCTCGTATCACTTTACTCATATACAATGTTAGGAGGTTTCTTGTTATTATATAAGATGGTGAAATTAGGCTAATCAGCTACCTAACATATAACATCATGCGCACAAACCATTTCAACCTTTCATTTTTTTTAGGTGGTTTGCCTTAACATGTCTATGCAGATGCATTGATTCTTTTATTCTTATTAAGTTTAAAGCCTCTGGCTGGTTTGGTGCATGAATGGCTCACTCTTATTTATTTCTTTGCCTTTACCTATGAGGAGATACTATGTTTCATGGGGTTCAAAGAAAAAGAAATATAAGTTGACAATTTTATCACGCCGATAAAAGGCAAAATAAATAGAGAAATCACAGATCACCTAAATAGGCATGTTTTAATGTATTAATAATGTGAAAGCACTTCTCGGCATAATCTAAATGAATAAACTCTTGTAACCCTCCACCAAAGCTTCATTTGTGCACTATTGTTATATCGTTAGGGCCCATTTTAGTCAATTTCCCTTATGAGATTCTGTAAGCAACATGTGATGATTATTGTGCAGTGAGATCTTTCATGATCACGGGAATGGCAGCCGATAAATAGTAGTTAGGTTTGAATAGGCATGTGTCTACTGGTTGTTCATTGTTTCTTAATATAAATTAAATTTACAATATCAAAATATTATTGTTTAAAAAATCTCAGAACATAAGCGCTAATATTCAAACCCATACAATATTATACAAAATTTCAAGTTCCACCACAAGTTCCATCATTAAATCCTTAATATGATAATCATCATATAAATGAAACAATAAAGAATCGGAAAGAAGAGAACACAATAATTAAGTTAAAGTATTTACTTACAAAGAATCTCAATTGACCCCCGAACTCCCTCCAAAATAGTTAAAAGAAAATGAAATATCACCGTCCAAAAAAATTAAAGAAAAAGAAAAAGCAAAAAATTAAAATAAAATCGATACATAGTAAAACCTGTCCAGATTCCAGACTCGGCCAATATCTCAAATAATCCAAAATCAAACAGTTTGCTTGACCACAAATCTACAATGTCGCGTGAAATAAATATGTATAGTGTATATATTAATATATACTGATATACAAAAACAAAAAAAAAATTCATCAATATCTATTTCATCAATATCTTGATATACAAATCTGATTACAAATAAATGAAACTTCATAAATCTTATACCTTGATACTTAGTAAATGTTTGACTTAATTTTTACTTACAAATTTCATCAATTTCTATTTGTCATTTTCCATTGATTTTTCACGGGTTGGTAGAATGCATATGTTTTGTATATATTGTATGGTAGAGTCAGTGAGAGACACATATATACATTTTAAAAGGGTGGGGAAGGGGCAAAAAGTAAAATTCAACATTACTTAAAAAAAAAAAAAAAAATTGGAACTTGGCCAGTGGGGGCAGCTGACCCCACTGCCCCCACGTTGGATCCGCCAGTGAGTGTAGGTGTTCTTACTGCTTCATCACTTTGTTTGAGATGTCAAATCAATATCTCTGCATACTTACCTCCCTATAAATGGTGCGTACTACTGAAATTTATTGAATTTGTTTTTTTTTTAAATGAATAGCTTAGAAACCACTCCACCAAAACCATTTGTGCACTATTGTTATACGTTAGGGCCCATTTTCACCAATTTCCTTTATAAGATTGTAAGCAACATGTGATGATTATTGTGCAGTGAGATCTTTGATGATCACGGGAATGGCAGCCGATAAATAGTAGTTAGGTTTGAATAGGCATGTGTCACCTGGTTGTTCATTGTTTCTAATTAATCATGGCAGATTTTGAACTCAAAGATAGCAAATGTTGAATTAAGGGCAGCATAAGAATTAGTAAATACAGACACACCTGCTTCTGAATTGGCTAGAACATAATAAATAATTTATGCAATCAAGCTTTGATAGACAGAGAAGAGCTACGTTATCCATGACTGAACAACTCTGAAGTTACAATAGTATTCACCACTTTCCATGATTCACAAGAAACGGAAGCCCAGTAATATTTCCATGTCAATTGAACAGAAGATGGGTAAACACGGCAAAAGCACCGTATCTAACTGTAATCTCAAAGAGGCCATTATTCTTACTTGTGCCGTCGACCTGGCTTTGTTTGTCTTTTTCGGTTACCAGAAGATGACTGATTCGAATCTACAGGCAAAACAGTCCCTCCCTTGATGCTGTCCGAATCGTTCATGTTTGCTACCGTTCGCTGGGCTTCAACATAAATTTTTAAGTCTCTAATCTGCAGGCAAAAGATTACATTTTGCAATATGATAATGGAATCAAGGTCTAAAGAAGTTTAATGCAACTGTCAAAGATACAGAACCCAGACCTGCTCTTGTAGATCTATTACTTTTTCCTCCCTAGAATTGAGAGAGTCTCTTTCCCTATAAATTGAGATATTGAAATTATCAACTCAATAAGCTTCAATTTGTGAAGTCCAATTTATTTCAAGAAATGGAAAGTATTCAGTGATGTTTTCATAATTTACATTAAAAGCACTTCATCATGCCATTACATTTATATACAACTTGCACATATTGAAGAAATTAAAGAATTGCTAGAAGAGAAGCCACTGGGAATGTAGTAAATAAACGTCATCCTAGTAGGAATTCACTACAAGATAACTGAATTGCTGTTGAAGTATCATGTTATTAAATATGAAATATAGAAATCACATCATTCAAAGTTCCAAGGACTTAAATTTACACGTAAATGGAGAAAGAGAAGGTTGTACCTTTCTTCGATTGCTTTGAACTTTTTCTGCAGCAATTCTTGTTTTTTCATTAGCTCTTGATTCCTCTAACAAGAAGAATGAGCAAGACATTTTACGTCAAAATATTATTTTGAGATAATGAATATATAAACCACGCAAAGATACAAAATATGAAGCATCCAGGGAGAACAGGATATTTACATCTGCAACGGCCTTCTTTTCCTCTTCATAACTTTCCAATTTATCTTGTAAATCATGTGTCCTTGAAAATATCGCCTTCCGACTGCTTTTGCTATTGAGCTTTCCTTTCTACTCTTTGCCTCGGAGAGTAAAGATTCATAGTGCTGACAGAAAACATGGGAAAAGTTCTGAAGGAATCACAGAAAACTTTACTCTTCGAACATATTACAAAGTTAGACTGATTCACTAGCTTGAGATATGCTGCTAGTACAAATTCATTTTGTTGTCTAAGATTATCATTTCAATTATTTATAGCACATATACAAACTAGTGAACTCCACCTATATTTCATAGCCAATCCGAATAAAAAAGGAGGGATGTGGTAGGTCGAAAACCAGTGAAAACTTTGTCACACCTTATGATAACAATTGTTATACACATTTTTTTGGGGCGTCCCCAACTAGCGAGTGCTGCATTAGATCTGAGTGCAGTGAAAAGTTGGTAAGGGTTAGCTAGGGAACACCCATAAGTGATGCGACAGTTCGGTGCCCGACAGTGACGAAAGTGAGCAAGGGTTCCTGTGTCTAGTAGATGGAGATGAGCAAGGAAGTTAGTACCGGATAATGGAATTAGGATAGGATCTCTGAATATTGGGACGCTTCCCAGAAAATCCTTAGGAACCAGTAGATGTGATGCATAGAAGAAAAGTTAACTTGCATACTAGAGGTCAAAGGGGTGGGAGAGAATATGAAACAATTAGGGGACCCGGGATGTGAAGTTTGGGTAATATATGCAAGGAAAATAATGGAAACAGGGTAGGAATAATTATTAAACCAGGTTTAGAACAGGAGATCATAGAATTTAAACAAGTCGGGGACAGGACACTACTATTTATACTTCTTTAAAGAGGAGTAAAAAATCGTGTTACTAGCACAGGCTCCACAAATAGGATTAAACATCGTAAGAAATCAACAATTTTGGGAGGGCGTGGACGGATTGACTCAGGGAATCCCTAAGCAGGATAAGATCGTTCTTGGGAGATTTGAACGGGTCAAAAGGTAACTCAGGATATGAAAGAGTACATGCAAATTTTGGCCTTGACCTTGAGAAATCGAAATGTAGAAGGTAATAATAATGGACGTCAGGATGGCTTATGATTTGGTGTTAGCAATATGTGCTACAAAAAGATAAACCCCACCTTATAACTTTTTAAAATAGACAAAAGTTTACTCAAATAAATTTCATCTTTATTAGAGAAGTGAATAGGTCCTTATGCAAGGAAAATCAGTTTAAGGATTGGATAGATTTCATCCTTATTAGAAAATCAGTTTGGCTTTATGTTAAAAAGGTCTACTAGAGAAGCTATTTCCTTCCTCAGAAAATTGATGGAGAAGTATAAACAAAGACGTACATATTGTTCTTATAGTAAAAGCCAATGATGAAGTGTCACAGAAGTGCTATTGTAGGTGCCAGAGAGCAAATGAATTTACATTGAATATGGAGCAATAACGAGTGTGAGTTGTAACACTGTTGGCAGTAGATCTATCACCAAGGGTTTGCATCAAGGTTCTACTTTAAGCACTTTTATCTTTTCACTTTAGTTGTGACACACTTATGGAACAAATCCAAGATGAGGTTCTTTGATGTATATTATTCGCTAATGACATATTTTTAGTTGATGAGACTAGAAGGGGTTAAATGGTAAGTTAGCATGACAAGAAATGGTACAGGAATCCTATGAAGGAAGATATCAGGTTAAAAGCAAATTATAACAGAACAGCTATAGACTTGCTATACTTGTTCTGTGTGTTAGGCTGTTAAATAGACAATATTCATAAATGAACGCAGCGGGAATGAGGATGCTGAGATGGATGTCATCATACTGAAGTGAATAAGATTAAAAAAACTGAAAATATATGCCAACAAGTGGAGGTGAGAACGATTGAGGATAAATTAAGGGAATGATGACTTAGGTGGTTGGACATGTCTAGTGGAGACCAAAAGAAGCTCCGTTTATAAGAGTGATGCGATCTCACTAGAACGGGTTAGTAGAGAGAGGAGTAGACCAAAACTAACATGACATGTTAAGTGCCTAGTACTTTAATCTTCCAGTAGATGTAACAATGAACCAAAGCAACCCTAAATTTATAGGGAACAAGGGTTAGTTGTTGTAGCTATACATGAACCACAGAAGGTGGGTTGAACATACTAAATAACCACAAACATGTGTAAATTCAAATGATCAATAGCTCAAAACTATGAAAACAGGCTTCCACTTACTTTTCTCTGAATCTCCAGCTGACTTGCTAGAAGATGGTTGTACTCATCCACAATCTATTGCCACAAGAATAAAAACACATTATTCCAGTACTCAAAACACGCAAGGTTATAGAAATAAAGTACAAAAGGCTGCTAATAGCTAATAATGATTTTTTGTCTTTGAAGTTTTTGATATAGGGGAATGCTCAAAATGACGAATTCAAACTTGGGTAAAGGCCAGCCAAATACTCCTATGAATGTCAACTAACCAAGGGCTATCTCGATCAAGTAAAAAATAAAGCAGATATATGCAATATCAACAAAACTAAATATGAGAGTACCGCTTCAACTTTGCTGCTGAAAAGGGCACCATCTAATTCTGCCCCACCATCACACACACAAGTACCACATTCTCCAACTGAATTGCAGTGTGAATTTATCATGACTGATTTGCCGCCAACTTTTGATTGATTTAGTCGATGAACATATCTGTCTCCAACATAATCCCAAATTTGTTGTTTTTCTACTTCAAGTGAAAAGCGATGTTGTTTATCACTCCAATGTCCACTAGCATGACCTTTTTCATACCTATATTGCACAGAATGATATCAATCAGATACAATTCCACATCAATGAAGTAAAATATATATGATTAAATGAAAAACGACATGGATATAGAAAATTATGCCATCAAACAACTAAAACCAAGTCTCATTTACCTGCCACATCCAACAAAACCACATATCAAGCAGACCCAAAGGTTGTTTAGAGTTCCACACACAGCACATGCTGGTTTCTCATCTTGTTGTTGACAAAGCCGACAAACCTGCCAACAAGAATAGAACAAAAGATGCAATATTGTCGGAAGTCATCTGATATTTTCATAATTTCAGAATATAGCACTAAGCATACATCAATGATTGATAACCTTGCATTCCCCTACCAAAGTGGTTAACCAAAAATGTTATTTTCACAGAATATAAAAGAGTTTAATTTGCTTTTGAAAAAGTAACTAAATAATTAAAATATTTTTATTTGAGGTATTTTGTCCCTTTATGTCAGTCTTGTATTTTCTCATTTGTTGGAGGTCAGCCCTAGCCTCCCTTCCTTTCCTGAACATTTTCCTTCTGATTTAATAACTCGCCATCGTTTTAATGGTTTTAAAAAAAAAAAAGTAATCAAAACACATGAACACGTTGAATATTTGTTGTTTGTCTGTTCCATATGGACTCAACTCCATAATTAAAGTTAGCTAAAATTTGTGCCAGGATAACGGTCTCATTTTGTCGTGTTGATGTTAAAAGCTGAAAACAAAATTCAAAGTAAATAAATTTGTCCTTCCTTTAAAAACTTAAAGCTTTTAGATGAGGTGGTTCGACATAATATAGAGTAGGTAAAGGCCTAAGTTCAAGTGTCGCCACCACGTAGTTTCATGCTTTTGATTTAAAAATGGAACCTGGCCAAAATTTAAATAAATAAGTTTGTTCCCACTTTAAAAACTTAAGCTTTCACATAAGGTAGTTCAACGCCAAATATCAACAAAATCACCAAAACATCCTGTTATGACACCTTGGAGACTTCTGACACTGATGAATGTTATTTGCAACCAACATACAAATAAGTCATGTTGTCTTAAAGAATGTCCAGTGAGCTTTTTATTTGGCCAGAAGAGCTTCCAAAGCTTTTAATATATTTTCCAAGTTGTCTCGAAGTGTATGGTAAAATATTTTGAGAAAAGTCCATGACATCAAACGATAAGATCTTCAAGAGCATATTAGTTTGTTGAACAAGAGTTCAGGTACGCCAACTTATTTTAAGAGCTTACTCTTATAGTTTGAGAAATAAAATTACTATATTTTCCCATTTGTTGTCAATTCCAAAATTATTATTCTTACAAAATAATCAGACCCACCCAATACATCAGTTGTGCAAATACCCCTCCTAAACTCCCACACACCCAAGCATGTTGCATGTTTTCATCCACGAGAGAGAGAGATGATGATGATGGCACATCAATGAAGGGTGCCATGCATCTTTCTTACTGCAAAGAGCAAATTATCACCGAGCAACCATGTCTACTTCACTTTATGTTTTATCATTTTTTTTCCCCAGACTAACCAATGTGATGAAGGGTTGATTATCCGATTATGTCCTATTATCAATTATTATGTGCCATAATATATTTGACAAATTTAACAAAGAGATATCAACGGTTGATCGAGGGAAAGAAGGGAAAGACACATGGAGCTGGATACAACTGTCTGGACGTCTCCCATAAAGACAGATCAATCAGTTTTCTCTTATTCTCTTCACCCTATTGTTTTGGCAAATTTATAACAAATACAAACTTCCAAGTACATTACATAAATTAATTATTTTTAAGGTCTTATATACACACTACTTTATTGGTCATGCCAAGCTTCTATGCATAGAGGCATACACACAAAGCCATATTTGCTTCAATCAATGTATGCATATCTTTTCATTTCAATGAGATGACTTTTGACAAACACATGTAGTGAACTATTCCAAGCCTTCAGCATAAGCTTATCAACATTGAATATAATTCTAGTAAAAATATCACGAACATGGCATCAGTTGCCATGTTGCTTTTACAAGAGCATCCTCCTGGACTGATATACAATCCTTTTTCCAGATCCACGTAGCATCAAATAAACCAACCCCTTGGGCCTCATTCCCGAAAAAGAAGAGGGGGGGGGGGGGGTTAATCCACCCATGGAACAGATTTATCGAGTATTCCCAGTTTATTTATGACAAGAAACAACTCATAGTATGGATCGACCTTATCGACAGGTTCTAGGAAACCTTTACTTGAATTCATTTGAAATATTTTTGACTAAGAAAACCCATGCTCAAAATATTTTTACTTGCGTGAATCTAGTCCATACCACAAATATATTCTTTAATAACCAAATTGCATTTGAACACGCTCACAACAAGGTAAAATATCAAAAGTACATAGAGATTTTTTCTCTTAAGAAGGAAATGCAAATGATTCAAGTTTTTTATCCAGCGCATTAGCATATAGATCAGCCAAAGAGTTAACAGTAGGGCAATTGCAAACTAAATCAGCAACAAATCAAGCCATGTTCTCTTGAATAGTAAAACAAAATATCACTGCAGTGGCATAACAAAACACCTAGCGCCTTGAGCACAAACAAGAAATTAAATAACGCAAGGCAAAAAGTAAATAGGTGGATAAACTTACCAGGCAAGATAAGTAGGTCCACTTTGAAACGCATGAACATTGAAATGAATGGTCACACAGTGTACTCGTTATTCCACTAGTATCATAGTCCAATCTCTCTGATATTTTCACCAAAATGTACACGTCATTACCAGAGATCTTTTCGTTACATATAAAGGAAAAGGTAGTTAAATATGCCATGAAGATGTCTTAAGAAGAAAGAAAAAAAAAAGGTGAAGAAGTACAAAAGTACAGACAGACTTTTAATTATCCATACAGAAAAAGGGCATATGCTAGCAAGGTAGACTGACCAAGACAAACTGGGCAAGTGGGCAATTCAGCAAATTCAGGCGGAGGAGTAGTGGCAATTTCTGCTGACATAGTATACTGAACTGATTGAACAAAATACATATGGCAAACCTCAACCTGAAATTAAATCAAATCGTTAAACTAAAATTTGAAAGACGACATTCATTCTAAAAGCAAATAAATGCATGTTTGTAGTAATAAGATCAGACAGTACCTCAGACGGCTTGAATTTTTTTCCATTGAAACTACAATAAAACCCATCAGCAGAAAACTGATTTTCTAACCTGATCAACACACTGTACCTATCCTCCACTCCATCATTTCTGTTCAGATGCACAGATCCAGATACAAGAAAAAAAGGAAATAAGCAGATAATCATATGTCGAGAATAAACAAAAAACTTCAAAAAGAAAGAAGATAGAACGTGTAGATATTGCGGTGCCCAAGAGACAAAACAAAAAAAGGGACCACCTCACTTCCATCAAGAAAGAGTTTAGTTCTGCCTCACATAACTCCAATCCATCAAGGAAGTGAGGAAATATTTAGGCAGTTAATATACTCGACTTTTTAATTATAAAATTCAATTTTTCAAACATGTGGATCATAAAATATTGAATTTCCCACTTGTACCTCATTTCATTATGTGCTAACACAACCTTGAGAATTGGCAAGATTCATATCCGAAATCTCTTTTTATTAAGGTGCTAACCAACATTTTGTCAAAACTTGCCTAATTCCCTTCAATAGCCTTTATAAAGTCCTTGGTCTTATCATATTTTGGGATTGAACCCTTGTTGCTTCTACTGACATGAGTCTCCATGGTCTCAAAACTCAAGTGATTGGATATATTTCCCATGACTCATAAATAGTACTCTATTATTAGATACATGATTATGTGACGAGAGACAAGTGAAGGTCCATGCACTCCAAGTTTAGGAAAATTTTCTCCTTCCAAACACAAAAGTTATCACCCGATAACATTAGAATGCAAATATTAATATTCAAACAACTAGGAACTTGTCGTTCCAGTAGTGTTTGTGAATTAGTAGTTTTGAGGGGGAATGCAAGAAGCTAAATAAAGAAAGACAATTATTCTCATAAAAGAAAGGAAAACTACATTCCTATTCAAAAAACTAGGAACCACTACACAAGAAAAATGCATAAAATCAAAGCAATGAAGATTATTTTACCATTGAATTAACCAATCAAAATTCCAATCATCAAAGGTTGAGGTAGTATAAGTACAGTGAACTTAAGAAAGTCTTTAGTAATACCAAATACAAAGACTTCCATACCTGTGGACCTAGGATATTTCCCAATTTGATTTAATATTTGACTTACCACTTTGTTGCAATTAAATCATTAAAATAACTATTTACGCGTAGGACAATATAATTATCTTATAAGTTAGTTGCACTACATGAGATGTTATATTATTTAAAGATGATTCCAAATGCAGCTTTGTGCTCCATGACATATTATTATAACTAAGATGTTTAACATACAAGTACAACATAAAGAAACCTCAAATGATGTCTCAAAACATAAGATTATCAAGTAATCATTTTTCTGCAACCAACGTTTCATTCAAAGGAAGTAAGCATTACTCATACATCCAAAGCAACATAGAAAACTAATAATATCTTGACATCTAAAAACTTTACTGACATAAATACAACTTTGGTTTATAATATGCACAAACAATAGTAGTGCACACCCATTGGTATTTCAGCAAAATTCCTCATGAATCTTGTCTTTATCTCAATGGCGGTACTCATATAAACAAGGATATGCATGCATAAACTTCAAGATACACCAACAAAAACATCTAGAGTAAAGAACTACCCTTCCATTGCATGGTGAACATATTTAAGAATATGATTACTGAAGAAATCAGACTTTCCATTTGCTCTACAGAATGGTAGTGGAGGGCTCAGGTGCCCTTTTTTCAAAAAAAAATCTTCGATAGTCAATTTAACATAATTTAAAGTAAGAACAACCATGAAGACCAACTTAGTTGTCCATTTTAATAGCACATCCGCAGAGTCAAATGCATGAGAACAGCCATGAAGGATAGTCCTGATCTTTTCTCAAGAAAACATCGTATGCATATTGCTAGGTTGTACAGATTGAGACCAAACTTTTTAAATCCAATCAAATGCTAACATATATGACTAAAAACAACAATGACTCAAATTACATAACAATATCTGGAAATTCAAGGCATTTCAATTTTGGTATTAATATCCAACCTCAAGTGAGAATAATAGATTCTGCCTTGGACATAGTTAACATTCCTTAAATGTTTAGCATCCAATTAGAATTTACTTTAACATAGCAACAGTAAAAAGCAACAATATTTATATACATGTTAAAAAATCTAAACACAAAGCATGGAGCATGTCTGGCATACCACATGAAGAAAATAAATTAATGTTATATATCCACCTCACCCTATTATTCAAACAGAAATTATCACTAACCATAAATACTTTCCTAGCCCATTTCTACTTGAGTCATTTGTGGTTTCAAAAACCTTTTGATGTTAAATTTAAATTCAAACATGTGCACTATAGAATATGTCAGCAGGTTCATTGTACACAACGCATCATTGTACTTTGCTCTGCTATAAAAGTTATTGCTAAGGCAACATTAATTCTCTAGGCACAAATGTAAATACATGCTTCAGCATCTAATAAATCCAATTATTGCATTTCCTTCCATATTTATACACGCACGCACACATAGGATATGCAGTGGAGAATTTGAAATAAAGGTACCTGAAGAAGAGGAGTTTAGTGAAGTGAGGGAGGTAGGAAACACAGAAGAGGAGGAAGTCATCTGGGGAGAAATAGTTGGGCACGGCCACCACGAAAAGTACGGTTGAGCGGGCACGCGGATTAGCAAGGGTGTTTCCAGTGGGGTTGTGTGAAAATTCCCGGAAGAGGTGGATGACACCTCTGAGTTCTGCCGGATTCAAATTGTTAGGGTTCTCGGCGGAGGTGACGGTGGTGTGAAGGGGTTGAGGGAAGTCAACGGTGTGGATTTTGAGAGTAAACATCTCTCTTCGATCTTGAGAGGAAAGCAGAAATTGTTGTTTGCCTAAATCAAAGGTTTTGCAAAGTATCGAGAAATTATGGAGTCAGTTGAATTTTGGCAAGAGATCTTTTATTTACATCTGAAGTTTGCCAGCAAAAACATAAACATATTCATTTTTTTGGAAAATTTGACTGTAGGTTCCCAAACTTACAGGTTGTTCATGTTGATCCTTCAACTTTCTTTTTTCAATTTGATTACTCAACTTATATTTTTATTTCAATTTAATCATCCAACTTATATTTTTTGTTGTAATTTGACTGTTCCTTCTGTTATGGATAGCAAAACTGATGGAATTTGTAACCTAGCCTATGGAATTTGTGACTTCATCAAATAAATTTGAAACCTGGCCTACAGAATGAGTCCTAAATCTGCCCCTATGGAAGACTCACTTTTTTTATAACAAAACATGTGATTTGTATTTTTTAGCATCTAACAAAATTGTGTTGCTAAAATATAAGTTGGGTCACAAATTTCGTGGGCCAATTTACCAATTTCATCAGTTTGATAATGGCTTTAGATGGAGTGATCTATCTATTATTTTTATAATCTCGAAACAAATTGAAGTTGAATGACCAACGTATATCACACAAAAATGAAAAGTAGAGATCTCAGGGGTAGTCTAGAAACTCAAGGAGATAGTATTCACAACTACAATCAAGATTCAAAATTAGTTGAGAACTCTACACTTACTAAATGAAAATTGTCTGAAATGTTCTTTCAAAACTATTTAAAAAGTGCAAGAAAATAATAGTATTGCCATCAAGAGAGGTCTCGACAAAAGTCGAGAATAACTAACAGTTCCTCTCTCTACTCGTTAAACGAAAATCTTGATTTATAAGATTCTTTAAAATACCAAAAATAGTTCTCCACTATTATGCAATGTTCTAAAAAGCGTAAAGCGTGGCTAGGCGTCGAGGTTGAGTCTCGCCTAGGCGAGAGCGACACAAGGACAAAGCAAGGACGATGCGTAAGGTATGGCTAGGCATGGAGGCTAAGCTTCACGTCTAGGCTCTTAAGCTTAGGCGGTCTTTTTAGAACAGTGCTATTATGTACTTGATTATGTGAGGAGCAACCAATCAAGGTCCACGCACCCAAGGTTAAGAGAATTATCTCCTTCCAGGAAAAAGTAGATACCCCATAACAATAGAATGCAAATATTATCATTCAAAAAACTAGGAACTGGCATTCCCTTTCCAGTAGTATTTTTGATCGAGGGGGAATGCGAAAGTGTAAATAAAGACCATAGCCAAAAGCAAAGGATTCCCAAGGCTGTAATGAGAGTAGATAAAACAAGGCAGGTATCCTCAAAAAAGAAAGAGAAGACAACGATTTTCAAATTCAAAAAACTAGGAACCACTCTGTAAGAAACTATTTTTCCATTGAATTAACCTATGTCAATTAATTTAAATTCCAAGCTTCGAAAGCACAGGTAGTAAAAGTACAGTTAATTTAAGAAAGTATTCAGTAATACCAAATACAAAGACTTCCACACCTGTGGGCCTAGGATATTTCTCAAGTTGATATAAATTTTGATATTGATTTTTCATTTACAGCTTTATTGCAATTAAATCATTAAGATAACCATTTACGTGTAGGATTAAAAAATTATCTTACAAATTTGTTGCACTTTATGACATGTCGATTACAAATGCAACTTTGTGCTACATTACATTTTATTACAACAAAAGATGCTTCGACTACTCTTAATGTACAACAATATATCCAAACCTCAAATGAGGTCTCAAAATATAAGATTATCAAGTAATCGCTTCTCTGTTATCAACATTCCCTTCAAAGAAGGTAAACATTGCATATGACTCGTATATCCAACGCAACATAGAAAACTAATAATATCTTGATGTCTAAAACTTTATTGACATAAAGAAAACTTTCGTTTACATGTTATATGCATAAATAATGATAGTGCATGCCCGTTGGCTTTTCAGCAAAATTTCTCATGAATCTGGTCACTATCACGTGGAAGCATGCACCAATAACTTCAAAATACACAAACAAAAACATTTAGAGAAGTAAAGAATTACATTTCCATTGCATGCATGAACATAGTTAAGATTATGATTACTGCAGAAAATTGGCATTTGAATTTGCTCTATAGAATAGGAAGTGGAAGGCTGAGGCGCCTTTTTTAAAAAAACTCTTCCATAGTTAATTTAACTTAATTTAAAGTAAGACCAACAGATGAAGACAAAATTAGTTGGCCATTTCAATAGTACATTCATATAGTCAAATGAATAAGAACAGCCATGAAGGTAGTCCTTATCTTTTTCTCAAAAACGCATCACATGAATACTGGAGGCTGTACAGATTGAAACCACACTTTTTAAATCAAATCAAATGCTAATATTTATGACTACCAACTGCAATGACTCAAATTACATAACAATGTCCGGAAATTCAAGGCAATTCAATTTTTTGGAATTAATATCCAACCTCAAGTGAGAAAAACAGATTCTGCCTTTGGGCATAATTTACATTCCTTAAATGTTTAGCAGCCCATAATACATCATTTGCACTACAATTAGCATTTACTTTAACTTAACAGGAAAATACAACAATTCTTATAACATGTTAAAAAATCTGAACAATGAAGTGGAGTGTTTTCGCATACCACATGGAAAAAAATAAATTGACGAGATATATCTACCTCACCAAGTTGTTCAGACAGAAATGACCAGTACCGGAAAAACATCTCTAGCCTATTTCAACTTGAGTCATTTGAGGTTTAGGGTTTAAAATTCAAAGTTCAAACGTGCGCCATAGAATATTTCAGCAGGTTCATTGTAGACAATGCAGCATAGTCAATTCAGTAGGCCCACATGTAAATACGCACTTCTGCGTCTAATGAATACAATTATTAACTTTCCTTCCACATATGTACCCTCCCACACAAGATAAAGTGGAGAATTTGAAATATAGGTACCTGATGAAGAGGATTTCGGTGAAGTTCGGAAGGTAGGATACACAAAGAGGAAGAAGTCATCGGGGGAGAAATAATTGGGCACTGCCACCACGAAAAGTAGGGTTGTGCGGGCACTAGGATTGGCCAAGGTGTTGCCGGCTGGGGCGTGTGAAAGTTCCCGGAAGAGGTGAGCGACGCCTCTGAGTTCTGCCGGCTTCAAATTGTTGGGGTTCTCGGAGGAGGCAGAGGTGGTGGAGGCGACGGTGGTGTGAAGGGGCTGAGGGAAGTCCACCGTGTGAATTCTGAGAGTATACATATCTTGAGAGGAAATTGGAAATTGAATCAAAAATTAAGAAATCAATTGAATTTTGGGGGTTTTTTTTAACAGATTCATTCAAAATATTTATCAGTTCAGTTAAAATGTGTGACAATTTTTCTTTCAATTTTTGCACCACTTTTTGTTAATTTCAACTTAATGAATAATAGTAATGAATTCGACTATAGAATCAGAGTTAAAGAATGGGATGGATTCAAGGAGATGAGAATTGAGAGAACAATTTTTTCCTAAATTTGTTGATTTTTTTTTGAAAGACTGATGTAAGTATGAGAATTGAGAGAACAATTTTTCCTAAATTTGTTGATTTTTTTTTTAAGAGCGGGATTAAAGATACTTATTTATTGTGAATGGATGTGATAAAAACCAACATCACACATTCGAATTTAATTGATATTATTTTATCACATAGTATTTCAATAATTATCAAGAATTAACATCAAGTGAAAAATTATAAGAACATTTTTAATACATTTCGTCTATTGTTATTTATGTGATAGGTAAAAAAGGCAAATTTTCGATCCACGTGTAATCTTCGCTATAGAATCGTATTTATGAAATTAAAATATCGCGGGACTTTTTTCACAAATAACCACAACGCGATAAATAAAATATTTTTAAAATATCTGTCATACTTTTTATTATAAAAATAATATTTTTAATTTTATAATACTTTTTGTTACATTTGCTACATTTGTTATTTTGGTTACAATAAATATATTACATTTGTTATTAAAAAATATAAGAAATGTAACAACAAATGTTACAAAAATAAAAAACACTATTTTCCTACTTCTCTTATTACAAATAAAAAACATAACAAATATAATAACAAGTGTAACAACATTTATTATTTTCTCCTATTCATGCCCTCTTAAATTTTTCTCTTCATATAGGATTTTACAGTGTCCAAGTTGGGTTGTCGTGGAGATAAAACAAAATTTAACTTTTAGAGAAAATAAAATTTGTATATGGATGAAGAATCTTAATTATTTTGCATGTCGTGTGCAACGTTGGCGGTTCTCTTTGGGCCTAATTCATGTTTACTACAGAAGTCTCTTTAGCATAATAAGCAATATTTCAATACTTGATTATGTTAGAACTCTTTGCTTGATTTAGTAATTAAAATAGGGTCATTAATTCCAAATATGACATTTGAAAGAAGCAAAGGTGATATCCAAAAACTCAAGAACTCGGTTCGTGGATACTTGTGGTGACTCAGTTTATGGATTCTTATGATGTTATTGAAACTCTTTGAGATGATTCAAAAGTGTTATCAATCTTGTTATTTTTACTTGTTAACATGGACATATTATTGCTTTATATATATATATATATGTGTGTGTGTGTGTGTGAGATTACAAATCAATGTCTCTGTCAAGTTACGAATCAGACTCAAGTAGTTCATCATCAAGTAATGATTTGCTTTCATTGATGAAACAACTATTGGACGTGCCATATGCAGAGGATAGCTTATGCAATAAAATGTCTCATAACGTGGTTCAAACTTCCGCAATTCATGTCTCAATGATAGTTTCTACATTGTTGGTCAACAAAAACCTCCTCACGGTGGCTCCATACCTGTTAAACTCTATATTCGTCATGATAGGTGTTGGGAATTGAGATCAATTATTTTATTGTCCACAAGATCCTTGTTTAGAAAAAATAACAAGATAGAAAAAATATAAAATGATGATAAATATTTTTCTCTCCTCCGAGCACGCAAGCATGACAAGATGAGTGTAGACCGCAAAAAGGTAGCGGGGCTTTTTTCTCCCGTGTCCACTCCGGTGTGATAATCAGTATTTGATTAAAACATATGTATAGAGTAGTAATATGGAGTGTATAAGAGTTGTGTGTTCTGTCTTTACCTGGGGGATTAGCCTCTATTTATAGGGATGGCCTGCAATTATTAATGACGGCTGTCCCTTCATCTCCTTCATTTGATGACGGGTATCCCTTCATCTCCTCATTTGATAATGGATGTCCCTCCATCTCCCTCATTATTATGAGTTAATGAGGGATACTTCATCTTCTCAACTGCTGGTGTTTCATCTTCCCAATTGTCAATGGTAATTGTCATTTTATAGGTCGCCTGTCTGACTTGTCTAATGGCAGTTGAGTCATTGTTATCTATCTGTCACAGACGAGTTTATGATACCAACGAGGCGGGCGAGTCGGTGAGGCGGGCATGCCAAGACGTGCCAGTATTAACAGACAACATATATCAACTATCATTAATTCTATCATCATAAGCCCCTCTACTTTTCATTGACTGTTGTCAATTCTCTGAATTTTTTAGACAGAAGCTCATCGCCTTGATTTTTAAACAAAGGCTCATCGCCTTGTTTTTCGGACGGAGGCTCATCGCCTTATTTTTCTGACAGAGGCTCATCGCCTTGTTTTTCGAACAGAGACTCATCGCCTTGATTTTTAAATAGAGGCTCATCGTCTTGTTTTTTGGACAGAGGCTCGTCGCCTTAATTTTTAAACAGGGGCTCATCACCTAGTTTTTTAGACAGAGACTCATCGTCTTGTTTTTCAGACAGAGGCTCATTGCCTTGACTTTTAAACATATGCTCATAGCCTTGTTTTTCATACAGAGGCTCATCGCCTTGATAATAAATATAGGCTAATCGCCTTAATTTTTAAATAGAGGCTATCGCCTTGATTTTTAAACATAAGCTCATCGCCTTGTTTTTCAATAGAGGCTACCGCCTTAATTTTTAAACATATGCTCATCGTCTTGATTTTTAAATATAGGCTCATCGCTTTGTTTTTTAAATAGAGGCTATCGCTTTGATTTTTAAACATAGGCTCACCACCTTGTTTTTCAATAGAGGCTACCGCCTTGATTTTTAAACATAGGCTTATCGACTTGATTTTTAAACAGAGGCTATCGTCTTGATTTTTAAATAAAGGCTATCGCCTAGATTTTTAATAAAGGCTACCGCCTAGATTTTTAAACATAGGCTCATCGCCTTAATTTTTAAACATAGGTTATCGCCTTGATTTTTAAACAGATGCTACCGCCTTGATTTGTAAACATAGACTTATCGTCTTATTTTTCGGACAGAAGCTCATCGCCTTGTTTTGTTTTCAAACAAGATTTATCGATTAGCCTTGTTTTTCAGATAGTAGCAGCTGACCTTGTTTTTCAAACAGTAGCAGTTGTCCTTGTTTTTCAAACGATGCAATACCGTCCTTGTTTTTCGAGACGATGCTTGATTGTCCTTGTTTTTCAATTAGTGACAAACCGACCTTGTTTTTCGTGAGCGATACCGGATGTCATTATTTCTGGCCTTATAAGCCCCTCTACTTTTCATAGACTATCGTCAATGGGAAGTAAAAATAATCAATCGCACATGCTCCTCTCTAATTTTTTTTTTTTTTGCTTGGGTGAGCTTGCCTCAGCTTAAATTTTTTTTTTTTAATCTTTGGGCGAGCTCGCCTCGGCTTAGTTGAGCTCACCTCGGCTAATTTTATTTTATTTTTTTAACCTTGGCTCGGCTTGCTAGCCTGGTTGGTTCGTCTCGGCTTGGGCAAGGTCGCTTCGTCTTGAGTGAGCTCGCCTTGGCAATTTTTTTTTAAACCTTGGCTCGACTAGCTTGCCTGGTTGGCTCGCCTTGGCTTGGGCGAGGTCGCCTCGTCTTGGTTGAGCTTGCCTATATTATTTCGAAGTTCGGTCTTCCTTTTTGTTGAACTTATGTTCATTTTGATCTTTCATACTTTTGGTAATAAGATATGCTTCTTCATCCACATACTTATCCCCCTATCTTGAGTAACTCATGCATCGTATCCATCCAGCTGGGTTTTGAGAGTGACATCTTACAAGGACTACTTCGAGTTCCACTCATCATGGCAGTGACTACAGCAGACATCTGCAGATCTTTGATTCTCAGCGTAGTTCTATTGAACTGAGCAATAAAATCTTTCAGCAATTCGTCATTGTCCTGTGTCAATTGCATCAGACTCATAGCAGCTTTCTTAACATGTTTACTGCTGACAAAGTGTGCAGTAAAACTCTTGGAAAAATCATCAAATGTACGAATCGATTTTGGAGGAAAGGTGGCTACCTAGTCCCTGGCCTCCCACCTAAGTGTTGGCAGAAAAGCCCTGCACATAATCACATCAGGGGTGGCTTGCAACCTCATCAAGTCAACCTGAGGTGATCGACAGGATCAGAGGATCCGTCGTACTTTTCCAACTTTGACTGTTTGAAATCTCGTGGCAAGGGGACTACCATCACTTCTAAGAAAAAGTGATCTTCTTCCAACACCATAGATTGTTGCCTACTACTTTTGTTAGACATAGCCTCAGCTATTTTGCGACCAATCATTTCTTCTAATCGATGTTCCAGGCTTAACATTGGTGTCTCAACCATCGTAGGTGTGAGCATCCATGACGATTGTCCCCAGTGTAGATTTGGACCAGATGTCAATGAATAGAAGTGGGGTGTGGAAGGTGGAGCCAAAGAAACTGGAGCCAGCAATGGAGCTGCCATTAGCGAGGTTTCTATTCTTTGGAAAGTTAGGAGTCTAGGGATGAGCCCCTAACGGTGATGAGGGCCCCTATCGGTGGAGGGCTAGGACCCTGTGGCGAGAGCCCTTAGTAGTAAAGATCCCACCGATGTAAGAAGGTTAGGACCATGTGGGTAGCCGAGAAATCGCAGCGTTCGATCTTGGAGTAGAGTTGTTGTTAAGTCGCCACCGAGCTTGCGATGCTCATCAAGTTGAGCGCGCAGACAAATTCTTTTTGTGGATGATTAGTGGCGGCGTTAGACTCGACATCTACATCCCCGATGGGGGCTGGTGGAGCAGTTACATTTGTAGCTCTTATAGTTCGAGTCATGACTTATTGTGCGGTTCTCACAGACGACGCCAAATGATAATAAATATTTTCTCCTCCTCCCGAGCACATGGCGGCGATGGTGGTGGAGACCTTCAAAAGGTGGCGTTTTTTTCCCGTGTCCACTCCAAAGGTGATAATCGAGTATATGATTAAAATATATGTGTAGAATAGCAATATAGAGTGTATAAAAGTTGTGTGTTCTATCTTTACCTAGGGGATTAGCCTCTATTTATAGAGATAGCCTGCAGTTATTGATGACGGGTGTCTCTTCATCTCCCTCATTTGATGACGGGTATCCCTTCATCTCCCTCATTATTATGAGTTAATGATGAATGTATTATCTTCTCAATTGCTGGTGTTTCATCTTCTCAATTGTCGATTGTAACTCGCTGTTTTATGGGTTGTCTGTCTGACTTGCCTAATGGCAGTTGAGTCATTGTTATCTATCTGTCACATACGAGTTTATGATACCAACGAGGCGGGCAAGTCGGTGATGCGGGAATGCCAAGACGTGCCACTATTGACAAATAACATATATCAACTATCATTAGTTCTATCATCATAAAAATTGGAGAAAGATTTATGGACTGTCAAAGTTTTTATTATATAAAAGATTGTTACAATCATATAGATTTCACCCATCCAAATTCTCTAAGTATCTTAAAAAAAAAATATCATAAGCTTTACAACATCCACCAATTTATACTCTTTATACAACCACAAATGAAAACAAGAAAAACAACTAGGATGTTAGGCTTACAATTTTTCTCTCAAAAATTCTAAAGTCACATATACAAAAGATAATAAACTACGTCAATTTATAATTAATGTATGACCTAGATTTCTTTCAAGTTTCGACTACTAAGGTATCCTAAATTTGAAAACTTGTTCAATTGAATCACCAAATATAATATAATATAATATCATATCATATCATATCATATCATATTTTTTCCTTTTCAACAATTGGTACATCTTTTGATTTTGACAAGTTTTGAGAAAATATCCCAACAATAGGAAAGAGCGTTATGATTTAATTATGAATGACTATTTCAAAGATGAGCACTCAAAGTATACGCTAGAGCATTTTCGGCGTCGATTTCGAATGGATATGGAATTGTTCAAGCGCATTTTACAAGTGATTGAACAATATGATGATTACTTCATACAAATGGTTGACGCGGTTGGGAAGAATTGTTCAACACTTGTGGGAGAGATACGGTGGTCATCAAGATATTTGATGTTTAAGTAACTAATTTTGTTAAAATTTTGATTTCCCCACTTTACATGTTTGGATTTTGGATATTGATTTTTCTTTATTTTTAAAATTGTCACGTATCAAACTGTTAATTGATTTCTTGTTGTTTTATCGGAATGGATTTAGCATTTTAGCTTTGTCAATTACTCTGGTGTGCATTACATTCTTCCTTGTACTTGAACTATTATATTCTCAATGAAAACTAGAAATTGCATTACAACTTCCTAGTTTGCATTTTAGCTATTCATTCAAGTTTAGGTATGTCATTTGCAAACCAAGAACATCATATGTAGTAAAAACCGAAGAGGACAATGATCAAGAGGAGGAAGTCGATGGCACATATACGATTCTCAAAAGAAAATATGTAGATTGTAGTCGATGGAGATGAAACAAAAGAGGCAAAGAAGCACATCCGCTAATAAATATAAGCCATTGCATGAAATCGGCTATGACATAAAAAAGAGTTTTATCTGAGACATGCTAAAGCTAAAATTAAAACAAAATATGATCCAAAAAATCATTCTCCCACTCCTTCAATATTTAAGCTCGATCGATCGAATCCATAAAATTTAAAATAAGTTAAGGACTTGTTCGGTGTAATTTTTTCAAAAATGGAGTTTTTGACTATTTTTTTTATTGACTTTTCAAATTTTTTGTAGTGTAAAAAGTTTGAAAAGTTAAAATATTAGGCAAAAAAAATGGGAACCCGAACATGTCCTAAGTCAAATATATATATATATATATATATATATATATATATATAACAAAAGGAACCTAATTACAACATTAAGTCTGTTGTATTCATCGAGCTTTAATAACATAAAACTCATTCATAATAGATAGTTGCTAGTCAAGTTGTGAAGATAAAGGATGTTTGGTTTCAAGAGATGAATTTGGAGAAATTTGGATGTCAGGAATTGAAGTATATTCATCAATTTCATTAGAAATTTTACTTGTAGTAGATTCATCCATTTTTTAAAGAAGGAAAACAACGTTTTTCCCTTCTTTGCGCAATGTTAATGATATTTCATTTTTAACTCTACAAACACAATTGAAATAATTCAATAATCCAACAATAAGCAATTCAACCCGATTCAACTAACAATAAATTCAATAATCCAAAAAATATAATAAATGAAAAGTCTATAACAACAAAAATAAGCAAAACAATAACCCATATTAAATCCAAACGTTCGATTCGGTGCTATTACAATAAAAATTTATTTGGTTTACCGTCCTTCACCAGTCAATTTTAAATTTTTAATGCTTTCAAGATATTCAAGCAGAAATTCATATTAATTCCCAATAATAAGCAACTTTTTTACTTTTTCTACTTATTGAAATTTGAAATAATTTCTCAAAATAAACTAAACATCATTATTCATTATTCAACAACAAGTAACAACCATAGAGAATTATATATTATCAAATAAATAGAAAAGAAAAAAATTTGGGCAAAAGAAAAATAAATCCAAGCAGTTGAAAAATTCAAAAACGAGAAAAAAAAAACCTAGTTTAGGGGTCAGAAGGTGGTCATGCGAAGGCGGTGGTGGTCATCGGTTGGACTTCACAGAGACGGCTTATAAGAAAACCTTCTGAACGTGATTAAACGCTTTGGAATGAGCCCTCCATTTCAGGCATTGATCAAAACATTGCCCTCCAGATTCAGGCATTGATATAAACATGGCTATGGTGTTTGGTGTTTGGTGTTTGGGTTGAGATGGATTTAAATTTAATATATAATGGGGGTTTAGGAATTGGCCCATATATGTGGGTTGGGTAATGGGTTTTAATGGGTAAAAGATTTAAGTTTAAATTTAACCCATTTAAGAAAATAGGTTGGGTAGTGAGCTATTTTCAAAATTTGGGCCGAGCTATAATTTTTTTTTATAAAAATTACTACCTAAAAAATGTCATCTCGGCCCAAATCCACCCCTGCCTGATAGGTTTCATACCTCGCTCGCAATGCTAGCGTAAGTTTACTGAGATGTTGGTTCATAATACGTTGTTGCTCAAGCCTCTTCTGAGCTCCCTCCCTCAATTCTTGGTCCTTCATCCTCATTTTTTGAGTTTCCTCCTCCATTCTTTGAGCCTTCTCCTTCAATTCTATCTCCGTTTTCATTATTTGTTCTCGTAGTTCAAGCTCTTTCTTATATTTCTCTCTTTTCATCTCCAACTCTTCTAGATTAACATTAATCTATTTTTCATGAGTGCATTGTAACTTGTTTAACGCATCCACAACACATTTTTCATCATTCAACCTCCTCTTTTTCTCTTGACTACCTTTTCTCCCTTCGGGGCGCTCAACTCCATCAGCATTAATATTTTGAGATTTCACAAAATCATCACCTAGATTAATAAAAGTCGTATATGTTGCCGGCGAATCGCTATCGTGTAATTGTGGTCTGCTTGATCCATCGGTCTTGGTAAGACCTTTCGTACACCATTTTGGGTTCTTTATCATGATCTCCCAACAATGTTCATATTTGAATGGGATGCCTATAATATTTTTGTACATTCGCATTGCTTCTCTTTTCTACAAAAATAAAATTAAAATTAAAATTAATATAGTCATGAAAAAAAAAGAGGAGTAGTTAAAATTATTCAACTTAGTACGAAAATTTCATAATAAAAAAGGACTTACCATATCATCCGGGTTTGTTCCTCTTTGAGGACGTCTATCCAATCGCTCATAAAATCCCTGGAATTTGTTAACCCTGCCTTGGATTTTTGCCCAACAACATCCTAAACTATTAGTGTTTTAGTCAATATTACTTCTATCCCCATATTCTCCTTCCATATTTGTAAAATACGGTTCCACATAGCTTTACTTCTCTGATTATTACCAATATGAGAGTCAACAGATACATACAGTCATGCCTTTGTGAGGGCAACATCTTCAACTTTAGTCCAATTTGAACTTTTTTGGCTATTGAACATTGAGAGTTATTGGACTTTTGGCTATCCCTAACTACATTCCTTGGACCGTTGGATGCATTGTAAGTTTGAGAAATATTAATTGGTATATTAGGAGAATTCCGTAGATCTTGATAAGAAAATTTAGATCCAAATTGTTGGTTTGCGTGTGAATGATATGAACCATTTATTAGATTGAAGTGATGGTTGGGCTGAAATGGTAGGTTTAAGGAAGCAAATTGGTTTGAAAATTGGATTAGCATAGTATCATTGGAAGGTTGTTGCAGAGATGAAAAATTATTGATGTCTTCTGATTCCATTTTCAAACATATATCTTCATAGAATGAATGCAATATAAGATGAAGGAATGAACAAAAAGATAGTCACATTTTAAAAAAAACAACACATTGGCAAAGATCATTACACGGTGCAATATTTGTGCAAGCTTTGCCAAATATACACAAATTCGCATTTTTAATCTTTGCAAAACATTTACAAAGACTTATCCAACATAAGAAGAATTAGCAAGTAATTGGAGGCATGCAAACTGCACATAAATAGAATAGTCACTTTTTAATACCTAAAACTTATCACCTATTTGCAACTGGACAGAAATTCTAATGTTAGATTATGACACTGGGATTGTTCAAACATCAAAATTAAATGTCAAAAAGTTGTTTCAATAGTATTAAATGGTGGAACGAGATCAACACTCTCCGAGACCAATACCTTTATAATTATTCAATTAGCATAAATTTTTGGTAGAAAATTCATCTAGGAGTTTAGTATACGTGGTTTGGTGGATTGGGTCCGATTTGGAGAAGCAGATATGTGGTGTGGTGGATTGGGAGGGTTAAGTTTGGGGTTTCTTCTGCTTATTCATCTTTTTGCCAGACTTTAGGGATGAAATTGGTAGGACTTCAATTGGCAATTTCCCTCATCCTAAATTTTCTTTTTTTTTAATAAAATACTGAATTGGATTTATATTTGTTCACTCACTCCGTCTACGAACTTCTAGACAAAGTCTATTTTTTGATATGTTGCATCAGCTAGATGGATTTCTCTTCAACATGCGTTGGAAAGGGTTTTTTATAACTCCGTCGATATGTGCTTATGTAGTACGTCTAAAAAGCTATAGACGGAGTACATTGGAGATGCTCTAATAGATTTTGTTTAAATAGTCTCGGTGTGTAATTGAAGTCAAGAATGCAAGAATGAGATATGAATGTCATATTATAAAAGAGAAATTCAAAATGAAAGAGATATAAACTCAATAAACTTGATAAAATTGAAAATGACAGTTTTATGAATTTTATATAATTTTTATTTTATTTAAGTAGAAGTAGCATCTATTATTATTTTGAACCATTATTTTACGATTTTAATAAAATTAGAGTTTAGACTATTAGTTTTTTCCATAAAAATAACAATCAACATTAAATTTGAATTTTTATTTTTTTCAAGATTTGATTTTAAATCAATCAAGTATTGATTCTAAATTTTTGAATCTATGATCATTTAACACGTGTTTAAATATGGTATTTTTTCTTAATTTATCGATAATTCTGACAATTGTTGTTCGGAAGAGACTACCGGTTGTTTGTAAGACTTTAATAGATAAGAGAAAAACGAGAAAAACGACGCAATTACTATTTACTTAAACAAACGGATCTAATGTGGAAACTTATTTATAATCTCAATGATTTCATAAGGGTAAAAAGAAAGACTTATGGGCCGTTCTCTATAAGTTTCAGTTTTTAATTTTGAAGTTTTGAATTCATTTTCAGTTTTGTGTTTTGAGTGTCTATTTTGAGATTGATGAAAATACGTTCTTTTAGAAATTCTCGAAAACTGTTTCTCAAAACAGAAAACTGGAAAACGCAAACACTTGGAAATTTTGAGATTTTTTTAATAATATTTTATTCAAAATTTTTGATTATTTAATAATTTGAATAGTTTAATAGAATATAGTATGAAAGTCCTAACAAAATAGACTATATAATACTAATACATTTGAATACTTTCTTAAAATAGTTTAATGCTAATACATTTGAATAGTTTAATGCTAATACACTATATAAAGACCTAACAAAATATAAAATATCTCCATGGAATCATGTATGACTCCTTGAATAGTCATTCCACATTTGTGTAGCAATTTGATCCCTGACTTGTCCCATTTGAGCTGTTTGACTAGCATCAAAATGTATAGCTTCTTGATCTTGATCTTAACTTGACTCTGATATATCTTGAAATACCATATTCTCTCCTGAATAATCAGCGAACAACTTATCTAAAGCATGCTCTTATCGAATAAAGTTGTGTATTGTGCAACATGCGGTACGGATTTGTCTTTGTCTAGTAAGTAGATAATTAGTAATCAATTTCAAAAATAGAAAATCTAGCTTTTAAAACTCCCATGCAACGTTCAATAATGTTACGGCACGATGAATGTCTATAGTTGAAAAGTTCTTCATTCCCATGTCTTCCCGATCCAACATAGTCACGCAGATGATATCTTTGACCTCGATAAGGAGCAAGAAAACCAAGCATGTTTGGATATCCAAAATCAACAAGGTAAAATTGATCTGCACAAAAAAAAAAAAAAAAAATTGCTTACATAATGTAACAATGTAAGTGTTGAACAATGAAGAGGATGAAGAACAAAACAAGAGTATTAGATGTAAGTATATGTATTTGATGTTAATAATTGATTTTCCAACATGAACACCATCTATATTTATAGATTATCAAGTCTAATGCACAAATAGGTGCCAAAACCAAGTCAAAAGATGCCAAAACCTTTCAAAACATCTACATAATTTTAAAACCAATTATCACTACAATTTTATACTCGGCGAACACCAGTACAATAATTTGGCCTCTGTTGCCAAAAGTTGTTCTCCAAGCCCAAAATTTCAATTGAAATTTTGGCTTACCTCGTTTGTTTTCGGGTTTTTGCTTTGGGTATTTTTTTCGACAAATCATTTGAAATATTAGAATATACCTCCCCGTGGCGTTGGAAAATTGTTCGAGCTTCTTGTCATTGCGTCTACGAATACTCGTACCTTCCCAACCAGAATACACAAATGAAAATTTCATATCAAAATCACATACCAACATCATAACACAAATGAAAATTTCATATCAAAATCACATACCAACATCATATTTTGTGTTACATTAGTTTTTCTTCAACAAAAATATTTGTCTCGATGCAGATGCCCAAGCTATAACAACATGTGTTCCATCTGTTGCACCTATACAATCCTTGAAGAAAGGATAATTGGGCAAAATCCGCTCATAAACAATATCTTGATTTGTCGGACAGATTATCTCTGTGCCAAATGAACAAACAGTAATTAAAACTCGTTTAAACTATTTGTGTATGATATTGTTGGAATGCTAAAATCTATCACTAATAATAATGTATCGTGTAGTATGCCCTACAATCATCAAGAACATAGCAACACCCTCCTCGACACTCTTTTTTTTTTCATCTGTCAACAACCCTTACTATAGCACACATTCGAATGTCCATTAAGAATTTCTAGCATGTACATTTTTCCAGTAATCAATAATGTTATACAAGATCTCCTATCGATGGTACTCCATTCGTTGGCAACGAAGCAATTAAACATCATTAAATCTCTAAAATTGTCATCAAAATCATCCGTAAATAACATATCATCAACACTCGGTCTTTCATCAGTCAACACATCGATACTCACATTATCAATCAAATTTGATAAACTTGTCATCCTGTGAACAAATATATCCACAATAATTATCATAAGCAATATCAACCATCATTGATTAAAATGAAACAATTAATCAAGCTTGTAGAAATTCAATATCAAAGTGCAATACAGCAGTTTAAACTAAGTAAAGACAAATATAGTTCAAATCATCATGATTTCAACAATCAACAATTTCACTAAGTCCATAAATGAAAAGAGCTCAACATCAAAGTTCGAAAAGAACAAAGTAATTAAACCTTCAACAACACAAATTCAAACAACAAGATAATAGAGAACTGAAAACAACAATCATATCAAAGTAGTTCCAAGATAGGTCCTCTCCTTGCTTCTGGCATCTTGACAAATGACACCCTAAAATCGGGATCCTTAAAAGCTTTTATCGCTTTCATATATACTTCATTAGACACCCCTTCCATATTGTTTAAGATGTCAAAGCAAACAATATTTGAATAAGGATCCGGACGTTAGCTTCACTATCCGATTGATTACATGATTTTGCTTGGATCTTTGAAAGCTTTTCTTTTAGGTGAAGTGTTCGAAGTTCAGTTTCTTCATTCTTCAAACTAACAGTAGATAACCACTGCGCCATGCAAACATCGAGTTTATCACCCTTACTTATCTTAGGTTCCTTATGTCGGCGTTCACCCGATGTACCAATTTCCTCACGCCGACAAGTATTTGAAACCTCGTCGACGTCATCATCTTTTTCAACACGTACATGCACGCCCCGGTTCAAAAAATCATCTTCTAGCTGCCTTTCTTCCTCTGATGTGGCAGGAAGTTGAGTGGATACATTCTCTAATCCTCCAATAGCTGTAGTCCCACAAAATATCTCCCCAAGAGTGTGGTAGTGCTTACGCCCTTCCGTCTTGAATATTTTGTAATCCGACTTGTTAATCTACCATTGAAAAACGAAGCAACAATATCATAGTGTTCAACAAAAAATGGAATATGATAATGGAATCAAGGTCTAAAGGAAGTTCAATGCAAATGTCAAAGATACAGAACCCAGACCTGCTCTTGTAGATCTATTACTTTTTCCTCCCTAGAATTGAGAGAGTCTCTTTCCCTATAAATTGAGATATTGAAATTATCAACTCAATAAGCTTCACTTTGTGAAGTCCGATTTATTTCAAGAAATGGAAAGTATTAAGTGATGTTTTCATAATTTACATTAAAAGCACTTCATCATGCCATTACATTTATATACAACTTGTACATATTGAAGAAATTAAAGAATTTCTAGAAGAGAAGCCACTTGGAATGTAGTAAATAAACATCGTCCTAGTAGGAATTATCTACAAGATAACTGAATTGCTGTTGAAGTATCATGTTATTAAATATGAAATATTGACATCACATCATTCAAAGTTCCAAGGACTTAAATTTACACGTAAATGGAGAAAGAGAAGGTTGTACCTTTCTTCAATTGCTTTGAACGTTTTCTGAAGCACTTGTCTTTTCATTAGCTCTTGATTCCTCTAACAAGAAGAATGAGCAAGACATTTTACGTCAAAATATTATTTTGAGATAACGCAAATAAAAACCACGCAAAGATACAAAATATGAAGCATCCAGGGAGAACAGGATATTTACATCTGCAACAGCCTTCTTTTCCTCTTCATAACTTTCAAATTTATCTTGTAAATCATGTGTCCTTGAAAATATCGCCTTCCCGAATGCTTTTGCTATTGAGCTTTCCTTTCTACTCTTTGCCTCGGTGAGTAAAGATTCATAATGCTGACAGAAAACATGGGAAAAGTTCTGAAGGAATCACATAAAAATTATACTCTTCGAACATGTTACAAAGCACCAGCTTGAGATATGCTGCTAGTACAAATTCATTTTGTTGTCTAAGATTAAAATTTCAATTATTTGTAGCATATATACAAACTAGTGAACTCCACCTATATTTCATAGCCAATCCGAATAAAGGAGGAGGGATGTGGTAGGTTGAAAACCAGTGAAAACTTTGTCACACCATATGATAACAATTGTTATACACATTTTTTGGGGAGTCCCCAACTAGCGAGTGCTGCATTGGATCTGAGTGCAGTGAAAAGTTGGTAAGGGTAAGCTAGGGTAAACCCATAAGTGATGCAACAGTTCAGTGCCCACGGTGACGAAAGTGAGCAAGGGTTCCTGTGTCTAGTAGATGGAGATGAGCAAGGAAGTTAGTCACGGATAAAGGAATTAGGATAGGATCTCTGAATATTGGGACACTTCCAGAAAATCCTTAGGAACCAATAGATGTGATGCATAGAGGAAAAGTTAACATGCATACAAGAGGTCAAAGGGGTGGGAGAGAATATGAAACAATTAGGGGACCCGGGATATGAAGTTTCAGTAATATATGCAAGGAAAATAATGGAAATGGGGTAGGAATAATTATTAAACCAGGTTTAGAACAGGAGATCATAGAATTTAAACGAGTTGGGGACAGTACACTATTATTTATACTTCTTTAAAGAGGAGTCAAAAATCGTGTTACTAGCACAGGCTCCACAAATAGGATTAAACATCGTAAGAAATCAACAATTTTGGGAGGGAGGGATGGATTGACTCAGGGAATCCCTAAGCAAGATAAGATCTTTCTTGGGAGATTTGAACGGGTCAAAAAGGTAACTCAGGAAATGAAAGAGTACATGAAAATTTTGGCCTTGACCTTGGGAAATCGAAATGTAGAAGGTAATAATAATGGACTTCAGGTTGGCTTATGATTTGGTGTTAGCAATACGTGCTACAAAAAGAGAAACCCCACCTTATAACTTTTTAAAATAGACAAAAGTTTACTACATAAATTTCATCTTTATTAGAGAAGTGAATAGGTTTATGTGCTACATGCAAGGATTGGATAGATTTCATCCTTACTAGAAAATCAGTTTGGCTTTATGTTAAAAAGGTGTCTACTAGAGAAACTATTTCCTTCCTCAGAAAATTGATGGAGAAGTATAAACAAAGACATGCATATGGTTCTCATAGTAAAAGCCAATGATGAAGTGTCACAGAAGTGCTATTGTAGGTGCCAGAGGGCAAATGAATTTATATAAAAAATGGAGCAATAATGAGTGTGAGATGTAATACTGTTGGCAGTAGATCTATCACCAAAGGTTTGCATCAAGGTTCTACTTTAAGCATGTTATCATTTCACTTTAGTTGTCCCACGCTTATGGAATAAATCCAAGATGAGGTTCTTTAATGTATATTATTCGCTAATGACCTTTTTTTAGTTGATGGGACTAAAAGGGATTAAATGGTAAGTTAGCATGACGAGAGGAATCCTGTGAAGGAAGATCTCAGGTTAAAAGCTCAATTATAACAGAACAGCAATAGACTTGCTATACTTGTACTCCGTGTTAGGCTGTTAAAAAGACAATATTCATAAATGAATGCAGCGGAAATGAGAATGCTAAGATGGATGTCATCATACTGAAGTGAATAAGATCAAAAAAAAAAAAACTGAAATTATATGCCAAAAGAAGCTTTGTTAATAAGAGTGATGCGATCTCACTAGAACAGGTTAGTAGTGAGAGGAGTAGGCCAAAACTAAACATGACATGTTAAGTGCCTAGTACTTTAATCTTCCATTAGATGTAACAATGAACCAAAGCAACCCTAAATTTATAGGGAACAAGGGTTAGTTGTTGTAGCTATACATGAACCACAGAAGGTGGGTTGAACATACTAAATAACCACAAAGATGTGTAAATTCAAATGATCAATAGCTCAAAACTATGAATACATGCTTCCGCTTACTTTTCTTTGAATCTCCAGCTGACTTGCTAGGAGATGGTTGTACTCATCCACAATCTATTGCCACAAGAATAAAAACACATTATTCCAGTACTCAAAACACGCAAGTTAATAGAAATAAAGTACAAAAGGCTGCTAATAGCTAATAATGATTTTTTGTCTTTGAAGTTTTTGATATAGGGGAATGCTCAAAAAATGACGAATTCAACCTTGGGCTCCTATGAATGTCAACGAACCAAGGCTATCTCGATCAAGTAAAAAATAAAGCAGATATATGCAATATCAACAAAACTAAATATGAGAAGTACCGCTTCAACTTTGCTGCTGAAAAGGGCACCATCTAAATCTGCCCCTCCATCACACACACAAGTACCACATTCTCCAACTGAATTGCAGTGTGCATTTATCATGACTGATTTGCCACCAACTTTCGATTGATTTAGTCGATGAACATATCTCTTTCCAACATAATCCCAAATTTGTTGTTTTTCTACTTCAAGTGAAAAGCGATGTTGTTTATCACTCCAATGTTCCATAGCATGACCTTTTTCATACCTATATTGCACAGAATGATATCAATCAGATACAATTCCATATCAATGAAGTAAAATATATATGATTAAATGTAAAACGACATGGATATAGAAAATTAGGCCATCAAACAATTAAAACCAAGTCTCATTTACCTGCTACATCCTACAAAACCACAGATCAAGCAGACCCAAAGGTTGTTTAGAATTCCACACACAGCACAGGATGGTTTCTCTTCTTGTTGTTGACAAAGCCGGCAAACCTGCCAACAAGAATAGACTGAAAGACGCAAAATTGTCGGAAGTCATCAGATATTTTCATAATTTCAGAATATAACACTAAGCATACATCAATGATTGATAATCTTGCATTCCCCAACCGAACTGGTTAACCAAAAATGTTATTTTCACAGAATATATAAGAGTTTAATTTGCTTTTGAAAAAGTAACTAAATCATTAAAATATTTTTATTTGAGGTATTTTGTCCCTTAAAGTCAGTCTTGTATTTTCTCATTTGTTGGAGGTCAGCCCTAGCCCCCCTTCCTTTCCTGAACATTTTTTTAGTGATTTAATAACTCACCATCGTTTTAATGGTTTAAAAAAAAAGTAATCAAAACACATGAACACGTTGAATGTTTGTTGTTTGTTTGTTCCATATGTTCTCAGAACTCCATAATTAAAGTTAGCTAAAATTTGTGCCAGGATAATGGTCTCATTTTGTCGTGTTGATGTTAAATGCTGAAAACAAAATTCAAGTAAATAAATTTGTCCTTGCTTTAAAAACTTAAAGCTATGGTTCGACATAATATAGAGTAGGTAAAGGCCTAAGTTCAAGAGTCGCCACCACGTAGTTTCATGCTTTTGATTTAAAAATGGAACCTGGCCAAAATTTAAATAAATAAGTTTGTCCCCACTTTAAAAGCTTAAACTTTTAGATGAGGTGGTTCAACACCAAATATCAACAAAATCACCAAAACATCCTGTTATGACACCTTGCCACCTTGGAGACTTCTGACACTGATGAATGTTATTTGCAACCAACATACAAATAAGTCATGTTGTCTTACAGAATGTCCAGTGAGCTTTTTATTTGGCCAAAAGAGCTTCTAAAGCTTATAAGATATTTTCCAAGTTGTCTCAAGGTGTATGGTAAAATATTTCGAGAAAAGTCCACAACATCAAATGATAAGATCTTCAAGAGCATATTAGTTTGTTGAACAAGAGTTCAGGTACGCCAACTTAAATTTTAAGAGCTTACTCTTATAGTTTGAGAAATAAAATTACTATATTCCCCCATTTGTTGTCAATTCCAAAATTATTCTTCATACAAAATAATCAGACCCAATACATCAGTTGGGCAAATACCCCTCCTAAACTCCCACACACCCAAGCATGTTGCATGTTTTCATCCACGAGAGAGAGAGAGAGAGAGAGAGAGAGAGAGAGAGAGAGAGATTACAATGATGATGGCACATCAATGGATGGGTTCCATGCATCTTTCTTACTGCAAAGAGCAATTTATCAGAGAGCACCCATGTCTACTTCACTTTTTGTTTTATCATTTTTTTCCAGACTAACCAATGTGATGAAGGGTTGATTATCCAATTATGTCCTATTATCAATTATTATGTGCTATATCATAATTGACAAATTTAACAAAGAGATATCAGCAGTTGATCGAGGGAAAGGAGGGGAAAACACATGGAGCTGGATACAACTGTCTGGACGTCTCTCATAAAGACAGCTCAATCAGTTTTCTCTTATTCTCTTCACCCTATTGTTTTGGCAAAATTATAACAAATACAAACTTCCAAGTACATTACATAACTTAATTATTTAAGGTCTCATATACACACTACTTTACTGGTCATGCCAAGCTTCTATGCATAGAGACACACACACAAAGCCATATTTGCTTCAATCAATGTACGCATATCTTTTCATTTCAATGAGATGACTTTTGACAGACACATGTAGTGAACTATTCCAAGCCTTCAGCATAAGCTTATCAACATTGAATATAATTCTAGTAAAAATATCATGAACATGGCATCAGTTTCCATGTTGCTTTTACAAGAGCATCTTCCTAGACTGATATACAATCCTTTTTCCAGATCCACATAGCATCAAATAAACCAACCCCTTGGGGCTCATTCCAGAAAAAGAGAGAGGGGTGGGGGGTTAATCCACCCATGGAACAGATTTATCGAGTGTTCCCAGTTTAATTATGACAAGAAACAACTCATAGTATGGATCGACCTTATCAACCCTTACTTGAGTTCATTTGAAATATTTTTTACTAAGAAAACCCATGCTCAAAATATTTTTACTTGCAATGGTTTTCTAGGCCAAGTGAATCTAGTCCTTACCACAAATATGTTCTTTAATAACCAAATTGCATTTGAACACACTCACAACAAGGTAACATATCAAAAGTACATAGAGATTTTTTCCCCTTAAGAAGAAAAAGCAAATGATTCAAGTTTTTTATCCAGCGCATTAGCATATAGATCAGCCAAAGAGTTAACAGTAAGGCAATTGCAAATTAAATCAGCAACAAATCAAGCTATATTCTCTTGAATAGTAAAATAAAACATCACTGCAGTGGCGTAACAAAACACCTAGCGCCATGAGCACCAACAAGAAATTAAATAACACAAGGCAAAAATCAAATAGGTGGATAAACTTACCAGGCAAGATAAGTAGGTCCACTTTGAAATGCATGAACATTGAAATGAATGGTCACACAGTGTACTTGTTATTCCACTAGTATTGTAGTCCAATCTCTCTGACATTTTCACCAAAATGTACACGTCATTATCAGAGATCTTCTCGTTACATATAAATGAAAAGGTAGTTAAATATGCCATGAAGATGTCTTAAGAAGAAAAAAAAAAGATGAAGTACAAAAGTACAGACAGAATTTTAATTATCCATACAGAAAAAGGGCATATGCTAACAGGGTAGACTGACCAAGACAAACTGGGCAAGTGGGCAATTCAGCAAATTCAGGCGGAGTAGTGGCAATTTCTGCTGACATAGTATACTGAACTGATTGAACAAAATACATATGGCAAACCTCAACCTGAAATTCAATCAAATCGTTAAACTAAAATTTGAAAGACGACAATCATTCTAAAAGCAAATAAATGCATGTTTGTAGTAATAAGATCAGACAGTACCTCAGATGGCTTGAATTTTTTTCCATTGAAACTATAATAAAACCCATTAGCAGAAAACTGATTTTCTAACCTGATCAACACACTGTACCTATCCTCCACTCCATCATTTCTGTTCAGATGCACAGATCCAGAAAAAAAAAAAGAAATAAGCAGATATTCAAATGTCGAGAATAAACAAAAACTTCAAAAGGAAAGATGAAAGAACGTGTATATATTGCAGTGCCCAAGAGATAAAAAAAAACAAAACAAAAAAAAAACCCTCCTCACTTCCATCAAGAAAGAGTTTAGTTCTGCCTCACATAACTCCAATCCATTAAGGAAGTGAGGAATTATTTAGGCAGTTAATATACTCAACTTTTTAATTATAAAATTCAATTTTTCAAACATTTAGAGCATAAAATATTGAATTTCCCACTTGTTCCTCATTTCAGTATGTGCTAACACAACCTTGAGAATTGGCAAGATTCATATCCGAAATCTCTTTTCATTAAGGTGCTAACCAACATTTTGTCAAAACTTGCAAAATTCCCTTTAATAGCCTTTATAAAGTCCTTGGTCTAACCATATTTGGGATTGAACCCTTATTGCTTCTACTGACATGAGTCTCCATGGACTCAAAACTCAAGTGATTGGATATATTTCCCATGACTCATAAATAGTCCTCTATTATTAAATACATGATTATGTGAGGAGAGACAAGTGAAGGTCCATGCACTCCAAGGTTAGGAAAATTTTCTCCTTCCAAACACAAAAGTTATCACACGATAACATTAGAATGCAAATATTAATATTCAAACAACTAGGAACTTGTCGCTCCAGTAGTGTTTTCAATGAATTAGTAGTTTTGAGAGGAATGCAAAACTTGATAATTATAGTTTTTGAGAGGGAAAAAAGGTAAATAAGACGTAGAAAAAACAAGAAATTCAAGAAATTCCCAGGCACCGAACATGAGCAGAAGCAGCAAGACAATTATTCTCATAAAAGAAAGGAAAACTATATTCCTATTCAAAAAACTAGGAACCACTACACAAGAAAAATGCATAAATCAAACCAATGAAGAATATTTTACCATTGAATTAACCAATCAAAATTCCAATCGTCGAAGGTTGAGGTAGTATAAGTACAGTGAACTTAAGAAAGTCTTTAGTAATACCAAATACAAAGACTTCCATACCTGTGGACCTAGGATATTTCTCAATTTGATTTGATATTTGACTTACCACTTTATTGCAATTAAATCATTTAAATAATTATTTATGCGTAGGACAATATAATTATCTTATAAGTTAGTTGCACTACATGAGATGTTATATTATTTAAATGATTCCAAATGCAGCTTTGTGCTCCATGACATATTATTATAACTAAAGATGTTTAACATACAAGTACAACATAAAGAAACCTCAAATGATGTCTCAAAACATAAGATTATCATGTAATCATTTTTCTGCAACCAACATTTCATTCAAAGGAAGTAAGCATTACTCATACATCCAAAGCAACATAGTTTATAATACACACAAACAATAGTAGTGCACGCCCATTGGTTTTTCAGCAAAATTTCTCATGAATCTTGTCTTTATCACAATGGCGGTACTCATATAAACAAGGATATGCATGCATAAACTTCAAGATACACCAACAAAAACATCTAGAGTAAAGAACTACCCTTCCATTGCATGCGTGAACATATTTAAGAATATGATTACTGCAAAAATCAGACTTTCCATTTGCTCTACAGAATGGTAGTGGAGGGCTGAGGTGCCCTTTTTTCAAAAAAAAATTCTTCGATAGTCAATTTAACATAATTTAAAGTAAGAACAACCATGAAGACAAACTTAGTTGTCCATTTTAATAGCACATCCGTGGAGTCAAATGCATGAGAACAGCCATGAAGGCTAGTCCTGATCTTTTCTCAAGAAAACATCGTGTGCATATTGTTGGAGGTTGTACAGATTGAGACCAAATTTTAAATCCAATCAAATGCTAACATATATGACTAAAAACAACAATGACTCAAATTACATAACAATATCTGGAAATTCAAGGCATTTCAATTTTGGTATTAATATCCAACCTCAAGTGAGAATAATAGTTTCTGCCTTGGACATAGTTAACATTCCTTAAATGTTTAGCATCCCATAACACATCATTTGCACTCCAATTAAAATTTACTTTAACATAGCAACAGTAAAATGCAACAATTTTTATATACATGTTATAAAATCTAAACACAAAGCATGGAGCATCTGGCATACCACATGAAAGAAAATAAATTGATGTTATATATCTACCTCACCCTATTATTCAAACAGAAATTACCACTAACCATAAATACTTTTCTAGCCCATTTCTACTTGAGTCATTTGAGGTTCAAAAAACCTTTTGATGTTAAATTTAGGTTCAAACATTGCGCTATAGAATATGTCAGCAGGTTCATTGTACACAACACATCATTGTACTTTGCTCTGCTATCAAAGTTATTGATAAGGCATCATTAATTCACTAGGCACAAATGTAATTACATGCTTCAGCATTATTGCATTTCCTTCCATATTTATACACGCACACACACATAGGATATGCAGTGGAGAATTTGAAATAAAGGTACCAGAAGAAGAGGAGTTCAGTGAAGTGAGGGATGTAGGAAACACAGAAGAAGTGGAAGTCATCTGGGGAGAAATAGTTGGGCAAGGCCACCATGAAAAGTACAGTTGAGCGGGCACGTGGATTGGCCAAGGTGTTTCCAGTAGGGTTGTGTGAATATTCCCTGAAGAGGTGGATGACGCCTCTGAGTTCTGCCAGCTTCAAGTTGTTAGGGTTCTCGGCGGAGGCAACGGTGGTGTGAAGGGGTTGAGGGAAGTCAACGGTGTGGATTTTGAGAGTAAACATCTCTCTTTGATCTTGAGAGGAAAGCGGAAATTGCTGTTTGCCTAAATCAAAGGTTTTGCAAAGTCTTGAGAAATAATGGAGTCAGTTGAATTTTGGCAAGAGATCTTGTGTTTACATCTGAAATTTGCCAGCAAAAACATAAACATATTCACTTCTTTTGGAAAATTTGATTGTAGGTCACCTAACTTACAGGTTGTTCATGTTGATCCTTCAACTTAACTTATATTTTTATTTCAATTTGATCACTCAACTTATATTTTTATTTCAATTTAACCATCCAACTTATATTTTTTATTGTAATTTGATTGTTCCTTCTATTATCGTTAGCAAAATTGATGGAATTTGTAACCTAGCCTTGGAATTTGTGACTTGATCAGTTAAATTTGAGTCTTGGCCTATAGAATGAGTCATGTTGATATCCAATCCGATCTGTCATATCAGCTATATAGTTCTTCACTCTCTAAGAACCTTAAGGTCAACCTCAGAACCTTGGTCGGACCTCATCTTTGGTGGAATCTAATCCAGGTCGGACCTCATTCTTGGCGAGAACTTGACTTAGGTTGGACCTCATTCCATTGTTGATTAAGCTTACGTCATCAGCATAGCATGTCCTCTCGTATGTCAGAACGTCATACCAGCCGCCATAATTAATGCAGATATCACTTCATATTAAATGTCCAAAAAGGAGATATCTTGTAAGCAATTAATGCTTAACTTAGTATTAAATGCATGTAATCATCACATATTTTCCTATAAATAGGAGACATAAATGTCCAACAGTTCGGACATGAATTGCTGAAATAAAAGCATCCACAGAAAGATTATACAAACAGATATTCCACTATATATTCACGAATGTATAGCTTACTACGATCATAGCCGACCTACATACATAACATTAAGTTGGCTTGGATTAGTACAAACTATTTTCTAACGTCAACAAATCCTAAATCTGCCAATATGGAATACTCACTTTTTTTAAACAAAAAACATGTGATTTGTATTTTTTAGCATCTAACAAAATTGTGTTGCTAAAATATAAGTTGGGTCACAAATTTCGTGGGTCAATTTACCAATTTCAACAATTTGATAATGGCTTTAGATGGAATGATCTATCTATTATTTTTTATTATCTCGAAACAAATTGAAGTTAAATGACCAACATGAATCACACAAAAATGAAAAGTAAAAATCTTAAGGGGTAGTCTAGAAACTCGAGGAGATAGTATTCACAACTACAATCGAGATTCAAAATTAGTTGAGGAAAGTTGATTGGTGTTCTCTATACTTGCTCAATGAAAATTGAAGTGAAATGTCAAAACTATTTAAAAAGTGCAAGAAAATAATAGTATTGCCATCAAGAAAGAGTTCCTCTCTCTACTTGTTAAATGAAAAGATTGATTTTTAACATTTTTTAAAATACCAAAAGTAGTTCTCTACTATTATGAACTTGATTATGTGAGGAGCAACCAATCAAGGTCCATGCACCCAAGGTTAAGAGAATTCTCTCCTTCCAGGTAAAAGTAGATACCCCATAACAATAGAATGCAAATATTATCATTCAAAAAACTAGGAACTGGCATTTCCTTTCCAGTAGTGTTTGTGATAGAGGAGGAATGCGAAAGTGTAAATAAAGACCATAGCCAAAAGCAAAGGATTCCCAAGGCTGTAATGATAGCAGATAAAACAAGGCAGGTATCCTCAAAAAAGAAAGAGAAGACAACAATTTTCGAATTCAAAAAACTAGGAACCACTGTGTAAGAAACTATTTTTCCATTGAATTAACCTATGTCAATTAATTTAAATTCCAAGCTTCGAAAGAACAGGTAGTAAAAGTACAGTGAATTTAAGAAAGTCTTGAGTAATACCAAATACAAAGACTTCCACACCTGTGGGCCTAGGATATTTCTCAAGTTGATATTGATTTTGATATTTCTCAATTTGATATTGATTTTTGATTTACAGCTCTATTGCAATTAAATCATTAAGATAACCATTTACGTGTAGGATTAAATAATTATCTTATAAATTAGTTGCACTTTATGACATGTCGATTTCAAATGCAACTTTGTGCTACATTACATTTTATTACAACAAAAGATGCTTCGACTACTCTTAATGTACAACAATATATCGAAACCTCAAATGAGGTCTCAAAATATAAGATTATCAAGTAATCGCTTCTCTGTTATCAACATTCCCTTCAAAGAAGGTAAACATTGCATATGATTCGTATATCCAACGCAACATAGAAAACTAATAATATCTTGATGTCTAAAACTTTATTGACATAAATAAAACTTTGGTCTACATGTTGTATGCATAAATAATGATAGTGCATGCCCATTGGCTTTTTAGCAAAATTTCTGATGAATCTGGTCAATATCACATGGAAGCATGCATATAAACAAGGATATGCACCCATAACTTCAAAATACGCAAACAAAAACATTTAGAGAAGTAGAGAACTACACTTCCATTGCATGCATAAACATAGTTAAGATTATGATTACTGCAGAAAATTGGCATTTGAATTTGCTCTATAGAATAGGTAGTGGAAGGCTGAGGCGCCTTTTTTTAAAAAAGTCTTCCATAGTTAATTTAACATAATTTAAAGTAAGACCAACAGATGAAGACAAAATTAGTTGGCCATTTCAATAGTACATTCATATAGTCAAATGCAAAAAAACAGCCATGAAGGTAGTCCTTATCTTTTTCTCGAAAAAGCATCACATGAATGCTGGAGGCTGTACAGATTGAAACCACACTTTTTAAATCAAATAAAATGCTAATATAATATTTATGTCTACCAACTGCAATGACTCAAATTACATAACAATGTCCGGAAATTCAAGGCAATTCAATTTTTTGGAATTAATATCCAACCTCAAGTGAGAAAAACAGATTCTGCCTTTGGGCATAGTTTACATTCCTTAAATGTTTAGCAGCCCATAATACATCATTTGCACTACAATTGGCATTTACTTTAACTTAACAGTCAAATGCAACAATTCTTATAACATGTACAAAAATCTGAACAATGAAGCAGAGTGTTTTCGCATACCACATGGAAAAAAATAAATTGACAAGATATATCTACCTCACCAAGTTGTTCAGACAATATGACCACTACCGGAAATACATCTCTAGCCTATTTCAACTTCAGACATTTAGGGTCTACTTGGGAGTTTTGGAATATCGGTTATGAAGGTTTTTTAAAGTACTGATTTTGGGCGTTTATGAGTAGAGTGGCTTTGGGTGGTTTTTAATAGAGGTTTTTTAAACGATTCAACACATGCTTGAGAGTTTATTATCTAGCGATTCTAATTAATTTTTAAGAGAATCAAATTACATATATGCTCATATATAAAAAAAAATTAAATTAAATTTTAGAAATTTTATATATCCACCTATCATTAAAAATATAAAATTAAATTATGTTCTCGCATGTGTTTTTTTCTTTTGTATATATTCTTTCATTTTTATAAATATTAAGTTTATGGTAGTTTTGAAAATAATTGTTTGAAAGTGGGTAATGTTGGAAGAAATTTTGAAGAACGGCCCAAAACCACCGATTTTGGGAGTTGGAAAAAACACTTCAAATTACACTACACCGATTTTGGACAGTTTTTAAACCGCCCAAAACATGTGCTCCAAAAAAAGAACAAGCACCGGTTTTCTCAACCTTTCATAAATGGTACCATCCAAACCGATCAAAAACGGTGAAAAAATAACTCCCAAGCAGGCCCTTAAGGTTTAGTGTTTAAAATTCAAGTTCAAACGTGCGCCATAGAATATTTCAGCAGGTTCATTGTACACAATGCAGCATAGTCAATTCAGTAGGCCCACATATAAATACACACTTATGCGTCTAATGAATACAATTATTAACTTTCCTTCCATATATGTACAGTTGTACACTCCCACACAAGATAAAGTGGAGAATTTGAAATATAGGTACCTGATGAAAAGGATTTCGGTGAAGTTCGGGAGGTAGGATACACAGAAGAGGAGGAAGTCATCTGGGGAGAAATAATTGGGCACGGCCACCACGAAAAGTAGGGTTGTGCGGGCGCTAGGATTGGACAAGGTGTTGCCGGTTGGGGTGTGTGAAAGCTCCCGGAAGAGGTGAGCGTCGCCTCTGAGTTCTGCCGGCTTCAAATTGTTAGGGTTGTCGGAGGAGGCGGAGGTAGTGGAGGCGACGGTGGTGTGAAGGGGCTGGGGGAAGTCCGTGTGAATTCTGAGAGTATACATATCTTGAGAGGAAATTGGAAATTGAATCAAAAATTAAGAAATCAAATGAATTTTGGGGGTTTTATTTAACAGATTCATTCAAAATATTTATCAGTTCAGTTAAAATGTGTGACAATTTCTCTTTTCAATTTTTGCACCACTTTTTGTGTAGGAATAATAATAGTATATTGCTTACTGTAGTGGGATTTGACATAAAAAAAAAAAAAAAAAAAAAGAGATATGTTTAAGAGTCTCATTCTAATGCCCAATGGGTTGGCGTTGTTATAATCTTGTGATTTGATATCGTTGAAAGAGTGTAAGTGGGCACGCACGCGTCTGCGATCATCGTAAACGTCCCATGCAAGATTATAACAACGCCAACCGGCATTGATCACTTTTCATATGTTTAAATATATGATATTTTTTAAAGAGAGTGTTTTTTTTTTTTAAAACACAAACGTAAATATTCTTTTTATCATGGTGAAAGTAAAATTTATTACGATCGCGATAAAATGTTCAACGTCACACTTTGAATTTAATTGATATTATTTTATGTCATAGTATTTCAATAATTATCAAGAATTAACATCAACTGAAAAATTATAATAAATTTTGTTGAAATAGTCATGTGTAATTGAACTCAAGAATGCAAAATCGAGATATGAATGTCATATTTTAAAATAAATATTCAAAATGAAAGAGATATAAACTCAATAGAAGTAATAAAATGAATTTTATATAATATTTATTTTATTTAAATAGAAGTATTGTCTATTATTATTTTTAACCATTATTTACGATTTTAATAAAAATAGAGTTTAGATTATAAGTTTTTTCTATAAAAGTAATAATTTTTGAATTTTTATTTTTTTGAGATTTGATTTTAAATTAATTAATTATTAATTCTAAAATTTTAGATATATATACATTTAACACGTGTTTGAAGATGATATTTCTTCTTACGTTATTGATAATTCTGGCAGTTGTTATTTAGAAGAGACCACCAATTATTTATGAGACTTTTAATAGAAAAGAAAAAGTTTTATATTACCCTTTACGACAAATGGATCTAATGTGGAAACTTATTTATAATACCAATTATTTCAAAAGGGTAAAAAGAAAGCCTTAAGAATTAAGAAAAGGCCTATAACTGGCCCGGCCCGGAAATTTAGTATTTTTGAAAAATTATTTTATAAACACGGAAAAAAACCTCCAAAAGGTGGCCGGCCATTCGCTATTTATCCCTTTCTCGGTTTCTCCACGCGTTTCGACTTCACTCTCTTTCTGAACTAGTCCAGTCTCTCCGGGCTACGCTTCTTGGACTCATTCTCTTTCTATATATATATATATATGCACACATGTATATGTATATATTTGCGTGCATATACGGGTATTCATATTCATAAAACACCGCCGTTAGTGGCTGTGTCGGCAGATCAGTCGGTTCCTGAGTAGATCGCAGTGTTTACAGCTCCGATAACTGGAAAATAGGGCCCAGTCTTCGTAAGTCTTCTCTTTTTCTTTAGGGTTGTGTGTGTATGAAATGAAGATATATGCTGTCTTGTTTTTAGAATGATCGAGAACTGACTTCAATTCCGAGCAAATTTCAGTTTTGATTCAAGTGATGTAATGGATATACATTTATCTATATAGATATAGGTCTGATTTTATGTTTTAATGTACATCTAGATCATTTTAGTGCTGATATTCACTGTTGTTCAACTGAATTTGGATTACAGGGCCAACCTACACAATTTAGAAAACGGATTGGGGTTTGTGATATATATCAAGATTTGAGTGATATCAGTAGTTGGGTTAGTAGTTTATACGATGGCAGCAAGTACGATCCGAAAGGCAATTGGGGCAGTGAAGGACCAAACAAGCATAAGCATAGCCAAGGTGGCTGGCAATGTTGCACCTGACCTCGAGGTCTTGATTGTAAAAGCCACAACCCATGACAACGAACCTGCAGATGAGAAATATTTAAGGGAGATATTGAATTTGACATCCTATTCAAGGGGGTATGTGAACGCCTGTGTTTTTGTGATTTCAAAGAGATTGAGCAAAACCCATGATTGGATTGTGGCATTGAAGGCCTTGATGTTGGTCCATAGGCTGTTGAGCGATGGGGACCCAGTTTTTGGACAGGAGATAATGTATGCCAGTCGGAAGGGGACAAGAGTTCTAAACATGTCAGATTTTCGAGATGAGGCCCACTCGAATTCATGGGACCATTCAGGGTTCGTGAGGAGCTATGCACGGTATTTGGATCAGAAGCTCGAGTTTATGGTGTATGAGATGAAATTGAATGGGGGTGATGACGAGAAAAAGAGGCATCAGGATGAGTATCGAGAGTTTAGGGATGAGCCCGGTTATGGGATGAATAGACCAAGGTCTTATGGTGATCTCAACGGCCCACGAAAGGAGAGGAATGAAGTGACACCTGTAAGGGAAATGAAGCCTGAGAGGATTTTGGAGAGGCTCAATCAATTGCTTAGGCTTCTTGATCGGTTATTAGCTTGTAGACCAACAGGCTCTGCAAAGAACAGTAGGATGGTAATTGTAGCGCTATACCTGCTTGTGAAGGAGAGCTTTAAACATTACATTGATATATGTGAGGTGTTGGGCATTTTGTTAGATCGGTTTTTGGAAATGGAATATGTTGAGTGTGTTAAGGCTTTTGATGCTTATGTTAATGCAGCAAAGATGATTGATGAACTTGCCGTTTTTTATAATTGGTGCAAGGATACAGGAGTTGTGAGATCTTCAGAATTCCCCGAAGTGCAGAAAATTACTGACAAGCTTTTGGGGACTCTCGAAGGGTTTTTGAGGGAAAAGGCAAATAGGCCAAAGATCCCCGAGAAAAGCAGGGAAGCTACTTCCTCTCGAATTAAAGAGGATGATGTACCGAACATGAATGAAATAAAAGCACTTCCTCCACCAGAGAATTACAGTCCTCCATTTGCACCAGAGCCCCAATCTATACCACAGACTCATCAAGTGACTGAGGAACTGGTGAATTTGAAGGATGACGGATTATCAGCTGATGAACAAGGAAACAAATTGGCATTGGCTTTGTTTTCTGGACCTGCTGCTGCAAATCCAAATGGTGCATGGGAAGCATTCCCAACAGATGGAGAGACTGAAGTGACTTCAGCATGGCAGAATCCAGCTGCTGAGAGTGGTATAGCCAACTGGGAATCATCGTTGGTTGAGTCAGCTAGCAATTTATCAAAACAGAAGGCTGATTTAGCAGGAGGTTTTGATTCACTGTTGTTGAATGGTATGTATGATCAGGGGGCAGTGAGGCAGCATGTAAATATTTATCAACTGAATGGTGGGAGTGCAAGTAGTGTTTCATTGCCTGGGACAGGCAAAAGTGCGACACCCATGTTGGCATTGCCTGCTCCTGATGGAACAGTCCAAGCAGTCGGGCAACAAGATCCGTTTGCTGCATCTCTATCTGTGCCACCACCATCCTATGTTCAAATTGCAGATATAGAGAGGAAACAGCAACTGCTCACACAGGAGCAGCAGCTTTGGCAGCAATACGCGAGCAATGGTATGCAAGGCCAAATGGACTTGGCCAAGATTGCTGGCACCGCTGGTTATTATGGTGCCGGAATGCAACCCATGATGTCTTATGGAATGCCGCAAGTAACTGGTTTGGGACAACCTGGGGGTTATTACCACACACCATTCTAAGTCGACTCTAAAAAATGTGCATATCTAAGCCCCTGCCTTCTTATTTCTTATGGCTATTATCTACTGTGCTACTTTTTCCTTTCCCCCTTGTCAATTTTGCAAAATAAGAGTGAAATTAGGGTAAAGAGATTATCATGCTAAACGTAAATATCGAATGCTTTTGCCCCATATATGTAAAAGAAAATCAACTATATATGTCAAAAAGAATTTGTTCAAACTCTTTTGGCTCATTTATACTTCTCCCTTGTGGATTGAGACTTGAATGCTTTATTTTAGTTTCAAGATTGATTGTGAATAGTCTTCTCTTGACTAGTTTTGAGTCAATCTCGAGAAGGGATCAAGTTAGATTTTTATATACCTAATTTAGAGTCTTTTTAGTCCGGCTGCTGATTCTGATTGGCCCTTATGACTTGTTCGTATGTGTTTTGGTCACAATTTATGCAAAATAATATATAAATACACGCGTATAATTTCTAACAAATTGATGTTTGCACTTTGCAGACAAATATTACAAGCATGCCCATTTTGTCTTACAAACCTGTATTTGCTTACTATTAGGAAAAACATACCATCCAAGGTCCCCAGCCTATTCATGATGTTACCCGTTGGTTCTAAACCCCCCTTCTTTTTCTCTCGTGGTGGGTGTCTTCTAGTCGAAAGCACTAAAAAGGTAGGTTCTTCGTTGAGAATCCTCACATGCTACTATCTTATAAACCGACTTTCCCCTAGTATGTTTGGCTCTTGTTTATGAAGCCTATTGAGCTTTGTATTATCTTATTATGTAGTATCGTGATTTAATAGGACAAATTCCTGTGGTGTTCAAGGTTTAACCATAGTTAATTTAAGTCACTAGGCCGTCCTGAACACTAGTAAGGAGACTTTTGTGTCATTCATCCTAAGTGATGTCATGCTATATTAGCCTGAATCTGAGGGTAAATAATTTAGAGACCTTGCTTAAATTATCTTAAATAGAGTGTGGTAGCTAACTTAGTAACTTGTGATACTCTAGTAAGGTAGCCTAATAGTTGAGCTTAATATAAGATAAGTGAACAATTTAACCGATTATATACTCGTATATAATTGTATGTTGTTTTTTATTTGAGGTTGTCACTACTATTATTAGATCATGGTATACACGTATGGTAATTGTTCGTAACAGTTACAACATTTTCCCTTTGAACATGTCAAAAGTGATGACTCCGTTAATAAAGCTAGTTAAATGTATATAGAGAATAGTCCCTAGACTTGATACTCCCTTTGTAGTGTGTGTGATGTCCTGAGGAATAAAAGATGGATTTGGGTGCTGAGAAGAGGAACCACTAAGTTTCTTTACAACGTGACGAAAACTGATTCGAACAGCGTACAATCTGCGGTAAACTAGTTATTAAACACAAAGCAACCAACATCAAAAAATTTAAAGAGTTTTTTTACTTGTTCTTTTTCTTTTTCTTTTCTTTTTTTTTTGTGGAAGGAAAGACCATCATCATCTAACCAAAGAATCTCCACAGAAAACAGCTCGTTGCAGAATTGCCCATAATTTTCGAACATATAATCATTGACCTTCCAGCACCAATGGAGTAGCTCTCTTAAATGATTCATACGCTTTCACCAGATCAGATTCTGTATGAGCAGCAGAGACGAACAATCTGATTCCTGCAGCTAAATTGCATTTATCAATTGTTGATCTCTTTGAAGTAACACAAAATATCGAGTCTTCCTTCAATACCTGCAACCATCAGAGCAAGAAATGGTTATTATGAACAAGAAAGAGAATGAATTCAACCTCAGAAAATTCAGGTTTCCAGATGAGGCTAGATATATATTTATACTTAATTGTCACATAATAATTTCGAGTCAACCATATAACAATTATTGAAGACCACTTACATGATCAGCTATATCTTCGAGTACTTGTAGGTCGCCCTTTATGGATCCCGTGGAATTCCTCAGTCTGAGGAAAACAATTGGCGATTGTGGATCACTCACAATCTCAAGGCCATGTACATCTGATAAACCTGGAATACAATAGACAGAAAAGACATAATTAATACATCTTCACAGAGATGAGTCGAATGTGTAAAATACAGAAATATATACATATACAGAGACACACACACGCATGCACGCATATATATATATATATATATATATATATATATAGAGAGAGAGAGAGAGAGAGAGAGAGAGAGAGAGAACAACCTTTATGAAGAGTAGCAACATTTTTCTTCAACTTTGTTATAAGATCCAGATTTTCTTCCAACACATCAACAGCAGTAAGTGCAGCACTTGCTAGATATGGAGGCAAAGAAGCAGAAAAGACGTAACCGGAACTACTGAGACGCTGCCAGATGAATCGTACACTGGGCATTAGTAAAGGAAAGCTGGAGAAATTCTATACAATATGGAAACCACAATTTCCAGTAAGAAAGTCTAGCATCTTTCAGTCTTCCAGAACATGGGCATATGGTTTACTAGTAGAGAAATTAAGTACGTAACCCTACTTGGTGATCAATGACTCTGGCACTCCCAGTGCAAAATCCTCCTTCAGCAGCCAATGCATTTCCCATAGCAGCAGTTACGATATCTACCTTCTCAATCTGCAACAACAAAGCACCATATAACCACAGAAACTTGATAACTAATTGTACCAGAAAGGTTATGGAAAACATACAGGAATCCTGCAGTGTTCTGTTAGACCTCTACCAGAGCTTCCAAGAACACCAAAAGAATTGCTCTCATCCAATATTAAACGGAATCTATATTTTTCCTTGAGCCTGACAATTTCGTCAAGTGGAGCAATTTGGCCAGAATTCTGGAAATTCCACAAGATAAGTAACAAATTAACATTTCAGGATTCAGCATGAAGTGATAATTCAAAGTAATGTGTTTGAACATGTGGCAAATATAGTGCAAGACTTCAATATTTTGGCAATAATGGTCCTCATTTTTCCCCGGTTGAATTGATGGGCATAGTCCCACGCAATGCGGGCATTTAGTTAGATCATAGCATCTCAACGATATCTTTGAGACAGTATTTTCACACACCAAAAGGGCAATAATGTTTTCTTCAGTATGGCCAGTATTTCTTCTCAATCATTGCATCAAAGCAACCAGACATTTAGAAGCACATGTTTGATGGTACTTAAATTGTAATTTCAGCTGGTCAAATTGGTCAAACATAGTTTTTATCCAACATTTCATAAGACCCACTTACAACTCACTTTTTATCTACAAATTCACCCACAACTTATAATATAAACACTTAAAAAATAATTTTAGTACTACCAAACATACACGAAGTTCAATAGACACAAACGTGTATGACGACAAATTTTTCACAGGTTTGGTAACTTCTAATTATTGGATCCATACCATGTACTTTTTCGACTATGATGAAATCAATTGAAGTATAGACCATGAAGCATAATTGCATTATAAAGCAAATAAAAATGATGTTGCAGTCCTAAGTCCAAATTGATATTATCAAGTTACATTATTGTAGTTAGATTGTTTAGAAAGCTTTAGCTATATATTTTAGCACAAGGCAGTCAGTAGCTGGCTAGCTGCATATCTATTTCATTGGTTATTAACCCTGTCAAACTGAAAGCATATATTTATTCATTGGTTATTGAACCTGTCAAACTGGAATTCAGGACGAATCGTACATGGTTTTATAATAAATATCTAGGATCTATTGAGATAATTGCTTTAAGGATTTGTTGAATATTGTTCCTTCGAAGGTTTTATGAACTTGAATAATTATGATACGTGGTGCAGATGTTTCAGGTCTGTTTAATACTAGGGGCATAAGAAAACTGGTCAAACTCCAAAGACCATAAATAACAGTTAAACATTCTGGCTGATGAAAGTTTGGCAGCATTGATCAGCTATTCACCACGACAGAAGTTTCTTGTTAAAGACACAAATTGGACTATACTTGATTGGTAATGGATATAAAAAGCAGGACCACAAACTTGTGCATGTTTCCTCCCCTTCATCCCGTGTCAATAACCACCACATAAAGAAGTAAAGGAAAGTTAGAGCATGAAAGAAGCAGAAAGTAATTGCTAGTACACTGATAAGAAGAGAAACCTGATACACAGCTTCTGCCACGATGTAGCGCCTAAGTTTCTTAGCTCTCTCATTTTTCTGGGTAACTTTCTCCAGAATACTTCGTAACGACTCCATATCATTGTGCTTGTAATATACAATTGTACTCCTAGAGAGCTGAAGTCCATTTTGTATTCCCCAGTGGACACCCTCGTCTCTGAAAGAGACAAAAAAACAACCCTCAAGAATTTATAAAAACTGTGTTGTGATTCATGTCAGATATTATATATGACTGACAACTAACAACTTATAGAAGACATGTATGTCTCTGAGAGAGGGGGGAGAGAGAGAGATACATATTAAAGTCATATACACTGACATAAAACTGGTAACTTAAACAGACAAGCAGTCTGTCACAAGATAAAAGGGCATTAGTGGTAAATGAACTCTAATATCAGGGTGAAGTCATGTTTGGTGTTCATGGTGAATAAATAAAACTAATGTAGTTTATTATAAAAAACAACAATTGCGCATGAAAAATGTAATTTGATAGTATGATGCAGGAAGTAAGGCATGGAGAAGTTTAAAATGTTTCTTTTTACGATACAGAAATAGCTCTCAACTAGATGTATGCTGTGAGATAAAGGAAACAAATAAGAAGAGAACAAAAGAAGGCTGAGGAGAGAAGGGATAAAGGTAGAAGAAAATGGGAAAAATAAGGATTGGCAGAAAGCAGTGAGTGGAAAGACTTAAAAATCTTTGACTAGTGGGACACTTCTAATAAATATGCTTGTGCATTGCACAAGCACACGAGCAATTCTACTATCTTAATTTCTACACGTGATTCAGCTTACAAGAAAATAAGTCATCTGTTGGCAATTTCATTGGTTGGAAATCAACAAATGTATTTTTATCTAAACTAAACTTACACATTAAGAAACAGTAGTTCAGTAACTCAGATTGACTACAGCTTTCCCTTCCATTTTTTTTCTTTTAATTTTTTACTCAATATCAGTGAAAACATTAATGTTCATGTGGATTATTAGCATCCTTCTACCCTCAACCCCCAACAAGAAGGAAAAGAAAAAGTATATATCCATAAATCAAACAATTAACAGGATGTGATCAGAATGTTTTTAGAACAAGAAGGTAAGTTTATGATGGCAGTTATAATGCAAGGGGTGACAATTTTAGCAGTTTGAGGTTTCACACCATGAAGTCATATAAACCATCTAGATAAACCTACCAGCTTCCATGGGAAGTAATAATTATGTTGAGTTTGAGATGGGAGAGATTTAATTAATTATTCAAACCTAGAGGAAAGTTTCCACCATTATCAAAGATTTTGACAACATGTGAAGCTTAAAACTATTTCGCATAGAAACATGCTCTAAATACTTATCATTCCAACACAATGCCTCTCGTGCTCATCACAGGAACTAAAAAATATTCAAAGAAGCCATATTTGCTCAAGTGATGCTATCTAAAATATACACTGTTTAAATTCTTCCAGGAGTTCCACTCAGTTTGCATTGTAGAACACTGTTGACCCAATAAGTAAATAAGGACAAGAAAACTCACGCAACAATAATATCACCCTTCTTGGAAAATGCTGGAATTATACTGAACATCGTAGAAAGTCCATATGCATAGAGTATAGAATCAGAAGTTCCAAGAAACTTGGCTATTCTGGCCTCACAATCAAGGTGAACATCTGTATAAATCAAAAGTGATATAAACTTAGTAGCCTGATAAGTCAGATTATGGAGAAAAATACAATAAAACTATGGTGGAGGAATTTCTTTAAATATCAATTCAAATAATACCGATTGTCCCATAAAATCCACGAGGACCACATGAACCAACACCATATTTCTCAACTGCTTTGGTACAGGACTCCTGTTTCACACTGTATGCTATCATTTGACACCAAAGTAAAGCACTATGCAGGAAATAAAAGGCGGAATAAAAAGGTAGTTCTTACTAGTATCTTTTCATGTCCTACAAAACCAAGGTAATTTGCTGATGCAAAGTTAATAACTTCTTTCCCATTGATTATTGTATGTGGCCCTGCAGCACTGTATAAAAGCAACTCATGAAATAACATGAAATCCAGAACAGACTTGAAAACTTGCATACACACATCAAAATTTATCAGTCAACCAAAGGAGTAGAAACAAAATTTGCAATGAATAAAGAACCATATCACAAGTCTGAATGAAATGGACCATGCACAGAATGGGAATCCATGTCATAAGAGAAAATAAAACATCTGCATCGAGTTTTCTATCTTCTTTTTATCATATATATGTATATCCTTCAGGCAGATGTTTTTTTATTATATGCAGATTTGAAGTCTATCATCTCCAGAAAATGAACCTCAAAAAATGGATTCACTAAAAATAGTTCACCTTTGCAATACTGGAGGTTCATACTTCATCTCTTCGGTAATTGGAGGAATGAGGGGTTCTGGGACCCATTCATCACATAACTCATCTATTTCCTGAAGATCATCAAGCAATAACATTCATCAGCTTGGCTAGTAAAAGAAATGATGAAACACAAAATCATATAAAGAAATTTCATGATGTGCTACCAAAAGTATTATACGTATAGCTAATCAAGACATGCTACCTTGATGTGTAAATTAAATATTAACGCCAATCAAAACACATCCCTTCAAGTTACATCACATTTCGATATGATATTGCAAAGTTGTTCACGAAATATCATAGGAACATACATTGCGGCCTAGGGGCTAGGAGCTAGGACAAGAGCTCATAAAAAGGGGGGGGGAGAACAAGAGGGAACAGTGGAATTACATGTGGCTAGAAAGATATCCACATAATGGCCAATGCGGAAATACTATTTGTTTCTAGTAAAAGAATATAAATAGAGATAATCCTGAAAATTTGTTGATTCTGCGTCCACAAGAGACCTATTAAAGATGGAAACATGTATATCTTCTCCAAAATTATGGTGGCACCATGTAGTTTAACGCAAGTAAAACAAGTAGCATGCCCATCAGTATTTTAAAAATTTATCAAAATACGCACAAACAGTGATCTCGTTCAAATGTTTGGATGTGACGATCAACTCCCAAAAAATACAGTACCTTGGAGAAATGAAGAAATAATCATCAGTACTATCAACACTCAGACAAATGTGCCACGGTCTATTTAAACGTATAGTTGTAAAATTTATCCTACCAAAGGGTTTTTGTAGTCCAACAAATGGAGAAACTAACTTGAGCACACAAAACAGCGCAAAATAAAAGGTATAACTTTAAGAAGGCTGGGGGAATCCATATAAAATTTCATAGGTGGAAAACTTGGATTTAAGTCATTTAAGATACAACTTTGAAGTTCTTCAAGTACACTACATGAAAAGTCCCCCAACTTTCAGTATTATAATATGCACATCTTTTCTTTTCAAAATTAGATTTTCCTTTCTGAACCCAAAAGAATCATGAATGTCTGAAAGCGTCCTCAATGTATCCTAACATGTTCCAAAAGTGCCCCTCGTCAGTTATTGAATTTAGATAGAAAAGATTTATCAAGGAACTGGTCCAAGTGTGCCTGGTAAAGTCCGTCTCTGAAAAATGTCTTTGGACACCAATAGTCAGGCCATAGGAGGCATCCTAGAAAGTCATCATTATTTCCATCATAACAATAATCATCAAGAATAAAAACAACAATAATTGTTATGGATCATCAACCATCAGCATCACAAACATGAGAGACCCCAAAAAAATCACCATGAATAATCTTGGATGGTTGATGCTTATGATAATAGTGCTACTGTAAATTTCAACTATCAAGATTATTTGTTTGAGTTACAAAACCTTGTTTTCCTCGAGCCCCATGACAATTTTTTAATGCTTTCACAATTATTTTGCAACCAAATAAATGATATGACCAAGAAAGTCAAGCAAAAAGAAAATAAAAATGGCCAAAGAAAAGGACACCACAGTTTGGCATATATTCTGCCTCCAGGTAACTAAAAGCACGGAGCACGGAGCACGGAGCACGGAGCACGGAGCATGGAGCATGGAGCATCTAAGAATGGGCACGAAAACCATAGAAAAGTGGCGACCAAGATAATGTTAATGCATAACACAAACCTTCTTTGACAGTGGCCTTTTGGGTGGCTTGTAACTTTTTTGGGATAACAGGAAAATAATCACTACAAACAGAAGACCCTCAACGAAAAGATGGCCTACAGAAAAATAAGGAGATAATTATGTTCCCAGTAATTTAAAAAAACCCAGAAATTTGAAAAGTAAGTACCCGAAAGTCCAGGAATTCACATCATACCTCCAATTTGCACTCCAAAGACAACAGCTCGTGCTGAGGGAGCATCAAAAGCCAACGTTACCCAGTCTGATGCAGTTCTCACAGTATTTTCAAAAGCTGTTACTAATGTATCCATTGACTGAGCTTAGCATGCACACGAGGATTCAGCCAAATTACCTACAGAGAAATGAAAGTGTAATGTCCCAGTGCTTTCAATAGGTTATATTCATCACATTTACTACAGTTCCAATTCCAACACAACAACGTCAACATGTGAATGTTCGTAAGTAAACTCACATTAAACAGTATTACAAACCTAAGGATTGGGTATTTACTCTCATGAAAACATCATATATGGAAAAATATCATGTGCTTAAAAGAACCAAGTTTTAGAGAATCACGGTATTCATGTAAGAAACATTTTTAATTAGTTGATAGAACACTTCAAGACACCACCAGAAGCACTCCGTTTTAGGAGTTGTGAGAGAGATTTTCCGTAACTAACCCAAATGTACTCGGTCAATCAACACCACTTCAAGTCACCATCTGAAGCAACACTGATCTTTTTAAGCCCAGACCAAGTGGTGGATACGTGGTAGCACTATGACCGTCAATCAAACAAATTACATCAGCCTGACACAGTTTTATGTCCAAAGAATATAACCAGATAAAAGATTTCCAGACAGAAATTTGTAAATAATTTCAGCAGTATTTTGTTGACAATCCTACCTTCAAGAACTAAGGTTTTGTGCATGATATAATTTATCATCCAACTTATACGTCCTGTCATCATCCTTTAAATTATATCATTGACGTGAATCATATTTATTCAATATTTCCAATCAGAAGCATTCAAAGCAGGGGCGGAGCCACCTGGGGTCTAGTGGGGGCAGTTTCCCCCACTGTATTTTGGTCCTGGATATTTCAAAGAGTATACTTGAGGGGCGGCGGGTTCTAAAGGCAAGGGTAAAACCATAAACCACATAAAAAATTCACGAGAGATAATTGCTGTTGCGTAAGGAAGATTACCATCAAGAAACAACAATTTTGTTAAAAATAAATAAATTCTAACGAAGATGAGAATGGCGATAAGGCTGGACGGAATCTTAGATCGGGGTTGTGTGTTGAAATTAAATCATTCACAACAATCAAATCGAGTGCAAACTACCTTTCAAGTTTGGTGATGAAGAAGTTGACTTGTCCTTGTAGAATTCACTGCAACACGGGGGTGATGAACAAGTTGCCCTTTTTCCCACTCCTCGGCTATAGAGTTATAACTAAGTATGCCGTTTGAATTCGAAGTAGAAAAATGAATGGATATTGATAAGAAGTAAAAGTACGTAGAGAAGAATTGGTGAAGAGAATGAGGAGAAATTCCAATTAATTTAAGCTCGTGATTAATTTTAATTGTGCTTTACAACAAGAAGAAAATTGGCTTTTAATTGTGCTTTATATGGTTTATAAGAAAGTGATAATTTTGCAACATTGTTGATTTTCTAATAAAATTTTATTATTGTACTATTTTTTCGTGGTGGGATTCGACCGTACAATTTATTAGAATGAATAATTGAAATTTGAACTTTTTTGTTCCTGATGGCCTTGATGGGCGAGGATGATAATCTAAATTGCAGTGGTTATAGTTTTAGAATTGAGGCCGTGAATAGAACAATGATATAATCGTTTGAGGAAGAGTTTCATTTAAGATGGAAATTGAAAACGTAGTGACATATGAACGTATATATTTTTTTCTTGTAACAAATATAATAACAAGTGATCTAGTAGGATTTGTAAGAAATTCTTCAAAAACGGAAGATATTGTCGATAAATAAAAGTACGTCTTGCTCATTAACATCTCAAAAATATTTCATCCAAAGTACGAACAAGATGGATGTTTGTTGTTTCAACCATTCTTTTAGTCCTGAGCCCGAGTTACAAATATAAAAATAATATTTTTAGAATAAAAAAAATTAGATAATATTTTTTAAATTATTTTATATTTTGTGGTGTTACGTATGGTGAAATTATCCCTATAAGTAATCCCCACGTAATGGTAATGGGCTTGAGTTTTAATTAATTTTTATAGTTAGATTATTTGAACAAATAGACCAACTAAATACTACAGGAGAGCACATCTATAGGTCTAAAACAAGTAAGTAATAATTCAATATCTAATACAGTATGTGTATAATGTTGGAATAATATAATTGTCCAAATCATGTTTTAAGATAAATCTTATAAGTAAATCGATCATAATTATACATTCTACACGAAATATTCTAACATATTCATTTGTAAAAAAAATCGACTAACAATAGTAATTAGTAGTAGAATATAGAGTATCGATCTTCTTCCCCCGAGATCATTCTTCGTAGAATATAAGCAAAGACTAGAAGAGATAGTTTTAAAAAGTAATATATGTACAACAAAATGATATAGAAGAAGGAATCATAACAAACCACAAAACAGTGCAAGAGATATATAATTCTTTTGTTGTAAAGACTAAAGATATAAAATGTTTAAATAGATAGAAGTTAAAATTAGGTAATTCTCTAGTTATGTCCACCAAATATACATAGATATTCAATTTCTTCCTTAATGTCAAAATAAGTATTTAATTTCATTCATAAATTTCGCATTCCAATTTATAGGTTAATTTCAAAAATTAAATATTTAGTTATTTAAATTTGATATGTAATAATTGAAATTTATAAAAATAAACTATTGTAAATTTTAATAGGAATTAAGATTTAAATAAAAGGTAATTAACACGATTCGTCCTTATCGTTTGCTCTCATTGTGTAAAACGTCCATATCGTTTGGATTTTGGCATCTGGACCCCTAAATAAACGTTTCTTTGCGGGAATGTTTCTTGCAGTCCATATCCGTTAACATTTGTCATTAAAATTAACAAAATGGTTAATTTGCGCAATAAAACCAAAACAAGATAGATGATTTGCGCAGAAAACAGTGAACGATATGGACGTTTTATGCACATAAACGTTTAAAGCCAGATTTTGGGTCTTCTTCTTCTAGCAAATATAAAATTACACACAAACAAATAAAATCACATACAATGTAATATTATACTTAAACATAGTAAAAGAAACTCATTCACATTATAAGAATTTGATACATCAAAACAAATGCATACTGCTAAATACATTCTAAACACTTCAAGATATAGCTACATACAAAATTTAAACACCGTGTTCTAAATTTGAACAGTTTCTTCTCTTTCTTCAAATTCAACAATTGTTCTTCATACGCATTCTTGGATCTAAGCAAATCAAGTATTATTTCCATAGATCTTAAACACATAGGCAGGTTACACCAAGCAAATAAGCAACAACTTTCATTTTGCTGTACAAGAATTTCAATTTCAGATGTCAATAAAAAACGACACAAATTGAAAAAATAAAATTGTGTGTGAATAATTACCAAATGGCATTGACACGTAAGGAAGCGTCTACCAGGATTGGCTTGTGTCTACGAGGTCTTCATCTTAATTTGCGTTTCACATATACATAAGTGATGATCAATTGTTGTTCTATTGTGCAATAAGAGGTTTTGGTATGATTTTACATACAATGTTTGTGGTTTTATCTGTTTGTGTATAATTCTATAGTTGCTGGAAGATAATGCAAAATCAAGATTTAAATGTTTGTGTGCGCAAAACGTTTTTCTCTTTCACTGTTTTTTCCACAAATTATCCCTCTCATTTAAATTTATTTGCACAGATTAAGTATTTTGTTAATTTTAACTGCAAATGTTAACGGATATGGACGACATGGACATTTTCCACAAAAAAATGTTTATTTTGGGCCCAGATGCCAAAATCCAAACGATATAGATGTTTTTTACAATGAAAACAAATGATATGGATGAAATTTATTAATTATCCTTTAAATAAAAAAATGTAAATAATTAATTAACATCAAATTAACTAAGTATGCAGTGTAAATTAGAATTTACGTTTACGCGATTAATACCAATTTTAAAATGAATCAACTTGATTCGATAATTTATGATTGAGTGTATTTGTTTATTATAATAATTGTTAGCCACAATTTGAATTGAGCAAACCATTTTCAAAACCAAGAGTTATCTAAATTGACATCTCAGATATGTAATTTCATTTTTTTACAATTGTACCTTCAAATACAATTGACGTTGTGGCATTGTATAATTTAACTTTTTCTCGTGACATGTTTACATTTTAGTATAAGATTTAAAGTTGTTTGTAAATATTTATATTTGTAATTATAATATTGGTATGTTACACTCTAGTTGTGATATAATCGAAGACTTACAAATACACCCAACATTTGCATTCAAGATTCCACTATGAGTGCGTGAGGGATGTCTGGGTGTTTGAGATGCAAAGTGGTCAAATGCTAAACACGATAAAAAAAGTGGAAGGCTAAAACTAGTTAGTATTGTTGGTAGTTGACCTACATATTTGACAAAATTTTGAAGATGTTTGGGAGAGACTTTAGAAACATAGAGAATCATGTAGATAAAGTCAATTCTAAGAACTTCTACAAGAGAAACTTGTTAGAACATTTTAGAATAAAGAGATATGCAAAAGGATTTTGTAATTAAATGTCCTATTAAGTATTTGTATGAACTTGTAATAGATATGTAGAAGGTTGTAGAAACAATATTACTATAAAAATCTATGTATATATCTACAAAAAATAATTTAGAGAAAAAATATTAACCATAAAACATAATCAATATCCACTGTCTGCTTAAAAGAGGTAAAACTATAAAAGGTCAAAGAAATCTCATTTGTAATAAACCAAATTAGAAGTAAGTTAAAAGCTAAATAATGGGAGTAGGAGTTTTGAGAGATATTATAATATTCTTTAAAACTTTATATTTAAAGATATTATGCTCCCACTAAATTAAACTTTTGGCTCTGCCCATGATTCAAAATCAATCATAAATTATTTGCAAACAACGAAACATCAAACGTACACAAAACTTAAGAAATGTTTCCTTGACCACTGTTGACCTTGTAATCAGTACTATCTACGTGTTAACAGATATCCAGTCAATCCTCTGCTAGCCTGTATATTACATGCACACTAGGACAATCGTTAGGCACCAATATCACCGGAGAAAAAGGGTCCAACGATTAAGTCAACTACCGGTATAAGAATAATACGGAGGGAATGTTTGCGTGTGGGAGAGACAAGCAAGCGTAAAATTGAGCAAAGTTTAAAGGTGAGAATAATTGAGCAAAGTTTAAGGGTTAGAACGGCCAATGACCTTGTATTTATAGATTCAGAGTCCAATTGATTTGGGTAAGCAATCAATTAGACATTGAATCTGATTGTCCTTCCTTATGAGATAATGAGTAATTGGACATCAACGCGATCTTTTAAATTTTTCATCCTTATCTCCATTAATTCCCAATATCTTGTTACCAATTATTAAGAGATTGATATTTACTTTCCTTGTAAGTTTGTATCGTGATCAAACACAATCTTTTCTTAAGATATCACTTTCGCCGTCCCAAAATATCAGGCAACATCAGATTCTTCGAAATATGAAGACAGACGAAGCACCCTAGATTGATCATGAGGGTCGAGGCCCTTCATGGGCTTTGTTGTAACCGGTTCAATCGTGCAAGGCTTTCACAAGGTCTTATGGGACTTTTACTGGACTTAGGAGGTCTTACTTAGGCCTATGAGGCCTTGCCAAATCTGCATGGTAACAACCACCAATCCAGTCGAGCTCCGAAACAATTTCTAAATTAAAAAACAAAATATATTCAAATAAGCTTCACGAAGATTCTTAAATTCTCTAATTACGTTCAACTCATCGAACAAATATCTCATATTGTTGTTTAAGCTTTTTTAAGTTGCTAAGTTTAATTAACTAAAATTCAAGATATACCAATAAACAAATAAACATATCACACATTGAAGAATACCGATGGGTTCAAACGAGCACAAAATTTCACTGTAAAATTTACAACTTAGATTTACCACATAAGATTATACATATAAAATTTCTATTTAGAGAGAGAGAGAGAGAGAGAGAGAGAGAGAGGCGGAGGATTGAGAACTAAAAGGTGGTTGTTCCTGTTATGACTATGAAAAGACTATGAAAAGTAGAAAATGAAAACGCTAATGCTCGTGAGATTCAAATGAGTCTAGATTTGCATTTCTACAGTATTGGCCTCAATTTTATGCATAAATCGTGTGAATGTGAGTGTGTGTTCGTTTTTTGGCGTTTTGAACGTATTTTTATTGGCATTTTTTTTAAAGAGCCAGCTAATAAGTTATCCATTTACCAGTACTTCAATTTTACCAAAATCGAGTATAAGAGTAAATTTCATCCGTGGCTATTGAACTTGTAATGAAATCTTAATTGGGTTGTTAAACTTTAATTTATCTTAATTAAGTTATCAAACTTCAATTCAATTCAAATTTTACTATTATTTTATATTATGCCATTTATCGTCTCCCAAACTAACAAAAATTGATTAGTTGACAATCATACATCAACTGATGTTTCACGTAATCTCTACACGACACCTTATAATGAAAACGGTGTTACGAAGGTGATAACAATTTAACACTTTAATAATTACATGGAAGATTTATTGTGGTGTGTACGTCAATATGCAATTTTCATCAATTTGGGATGCGGGTTGTGACAGAGTAACAAAATTTGAAATTAAAATTAAAGTTGAGTGGTCAAATTGAAACTAACTTGTAGTTTAATTACTCAATTGAGATTATATTGAAAGTTCGGCGAGAGCAAATAAAATTTACCTCAAGTATATTGTTTAATAATTTAAGTTAAATATTTCAATAATCGTTGAATTTTTTGTTGTGTCTTCAATCGCTCGCAAAACTTTCAAATATTGTTGCGTGTTCAATGAACTTTGGAATGTTACGCTCCGTTAATCACTCATCGTTATTCAATAACTGCCAATGGATGGAAGCGCACACGTGACTAACAAAACACCCATATAGCACACATTTGGGGTTAATTCCAAAGTTAAATATTTCAATAATCATTGAACTTTTAGTCACATATTTAATCACTCACTGAACTTTGGAAAATTACACTATGTTAATCACTCATCACGATTCAGTGACTACTAATGGACGGAAGCATACAAATATGACTGACGAAACGCCCATGTAGCACACGTTTGAGGTTAATTTTCCCAACCAATTGAAGCGGTCCCTCCATGTCATCAAAGCGCTTTTTCAAAGTGCGATTTATATACGAGAAGCGTTTATTCTTTCCCCAAATTGAAATCTCTCAAAGTTTATTATTTTAAATTCGATTCATAACCCCAACCTCTTATTACCCGCTACAAAACGATAGCACTAACCCATAAACAAATCTAATCAAGGACCACCACTTTGCTTATAAATCAACAATGTTGCACATAGAGGTAAAGCCATAAGTCTGTTAGTTTTTTTTTTTTTTTTTTTTAAGTGTAACCCAAAAATCTACATGTATGAAGTTATTCTCTGTGAAACCTAACCTTAAGGGTCTGCTTGGGAGTTTTTTTCATTGATTTTGATCGATTTTTAATGGTATCGTTTATGAGAAATTGGGAAAATCAGTGTTTCTTAATTTTTTGGGACACTGGTGTATTTCTCAAAACATGTGTAGTGTAATTTGGGGTGGGGTGTATTTCTCAACTCCCAAATTAGTAGTTTTTTACAGTGTTTAGAAAATCGGACCGGTCATCGACTCGAAAAAGGTAACGGGTCAAGGGTCAAAAGGTCGAACCGGGGTTGAACCGTTTCAATTAAAAAATTAAAAAAAAAATAATCTATAAATCTCACAAAATTTCTAAAAGGAAATTATTTGCAAATTTAACGTTTGATGTCATTATATTGAAATATGAATCACAAGCACGCCAACTAGATCTAATGAAGAAATTAGGACAACAGATCACACATATGCTTCTAAGATCCCATATAAAAAATCATTCCTAATATCTTCACATGAATCAATTGAAATAGAATTAAAATCCAAACTGCCAATTAAATCAACAAATTCCTCCTAATTTCTTCATTAACGTACAATTATTAGTTATTACCGCATGATTTGCCGAGACATAAGAACAGAAAAATGAAAAATCCAATTGCAATAGACATTTTGTGGCCAGCAATATAGAACAATGCAATTTGCTGTAAAATCAAACAACAATCTGTGGCCAGCAATAAATTAACATTAACATTGGAAAATCAGACATAAATTTAAAAAAAAATTGAAAAACCGAAGAACAGCATTGGTCGAAAAATCAAACCACGTCTAATTAATTTCAATAATATGATTATCATTCACAATCTGATTTTCATTTTCATTTTTATAATTTTACTGATTATTAGCTTCAAGAACCCAAGAAGAAGACAAGAACACGCATTGGCCGAAGCAGGAAGAATTATTAAAAAATCAAAAATTAAACCCATATGAAATAAACCCATAAAAATCAAATGTCATATACAACACATACACATAAAACCAGCAAGAAAAAGTGAAAAAGCAAGAAAAATCTGATCTGTGTGCGTGCGGAGCTTAGAAGAGATTCTGCAATTCCAAAACTTTAAGAAATGTTGAAGCGAGATATTGAGGAATAATTTTCTTCGTGGATTTCAAAGATTAATGGTTGAAGAAGGTGATTGTGGCTGATTTTTGAAAGAGAAACGACGAAGGAAGCGGACAGTAGAGAAGGACGGGAGAGACTGAAGATCAAAAGATTGATTTTGCCCTAAAAAATGAGGTCTAATTTTACTATTTCAATTTAACCGGGTTTTTTGTCCCAACCGGTTCGCGGTTGAACCACCAAAAAACCCGGTTCCCGGTCCGGTTTTCCCAAAGGCGGTTAAATAAGTAGCCCGGATCGGTTTTGAGGCCGGTTCCCTATTTTTCCGGTTGAACCGACCGGTCCGGTCCGATTTTCCAAACATTGGTTTTTTATCGTTCTTCAAATTTTACCATATCGTAAAATAATTATTTCTACCCTAAACCTAAAATACACACTTCATTATTCCTCTTTTCTCCAAACACACGTTTGCCTATTTTCTCCAACAATAATTTTTTTATATGCTATTGAATTATTTTTAAAAAAAATTGCAGTCCAATATATATTTACATTTAAATTTTTACGTACTTTATGTTGTTTACACATACATATATTTTTTAATACATATATAATTTTAATCTTTTAAAAAACTCTCAGAACTGCTGGATAATAAACTTCCAAGCATATATTTGACTGTTTCAAAACTGCTACTAAAACTACCTAAAACCGGACAAACCCCAAAACATGTACTTTAAAAAATCCTCATAACCGATACTCCAAAACTCTCAAACAGACCTTAAATGTGAAAAATATAGTCTTTTTTTATGATGATTCACATTGTATGTCGTCTGTTAGAACATGTATTTTTTCACGTTGAATAATATGTATTTTGGCCATACTTGAACTCTTCTAGGAGCAACTATTTATCATTTTAATTTTGTTTGTGCTGCCAGATTTGGAGGATGATCTAGACTTCAATGAATCTGAGGATGATGATGATAGACTGTATGAGAACAATGTCAGATAAGCAATTGAAATGAGGGTTAAAGATAGAGTACTTGAAGGGGGTCGAAAAGGTTAAAAATAAAGTAGATGACTTATAGTATCAATCTTCTAAAGTTTTTCTATGATTATGCATCTGATAATGAAGTTGATTTCTAAATAAAGTGGTGAACCTTGATTAGACTAGTTTGTAGGATAACGCTGTTACTTTGCCACATGAGAAATGAGTTAGGGTTAGAGAATTGAATTTGAGATAATAACTTTGAGTGATTTCAATTTGGAAAAAGAGTAAATGTTTTATAAATCGTATTTTGAAAAATCATTTTAATGACATGATAAAATTAACCTCAAATGTGTGCCATGTATGCACTTCCATCTATTGACAATTACTGAATATCGAGGAGTGATTAACATAGCATAACTTTCAAAAGTTCAGGGAGCACACAACAACATTTGAAATTTTAATAGATAATCGAAGATGCGATTGAAAATTAAGTGATTGTAGAAATATTTAACTCATAATTTACCTCAAATGTGTATTACGTGAGCGTTATGTCAGCCACACGTGCAATTCCATCCATTGGAGATTACTTAATCGTGCTAAGTGATTAACATAGTGTAACTTTCTAAACTTCAATGAACACACAATGTATTTTGAAAATGTCTATTTGAATGTGGTACTTTTGAAAAATGGCAGCTTTTGAAAACAAGTTGACAAATGATCATTTTGGACAAATATACCCCCAAATAATTACTTAAATTTCTACTATATCATAGTCAAATCTAATTCAAAAGCATATATAATATTTCACTAAAATCAAATCTTGCTCCACCACCCACCACCTCGTGCCACCGCCTTTGCGCCACCACTCGTCACCAGTTTAACCTACTCCAAATAATTTACTTTTTTTACAGACTAATTTAGATTATGAAAGATAAAAAATTCAATAGGTTTTGTGCTAGACTAGTTTGGTTGTTTTTAGAATTGAAACTATATTTAATATAATTGTTCAAAAATAGTTGGAAGAGATTGAGTTCATGAATTAATGTTGGGTTGAAAAAGAAGAATGTAGAAACGAGAAAATCAAACGAAGTGGGTTGAGCAACTGTCAAGAAAAGAAGAAGAAAAAAATTATTGTATACCCGACATACAATTTAATTTTTTTTACATTTGATAGTAGAATGACAAAAAAAATAGGAATGGCAACAGGGCGGGGCGGTCATTACCATCTCTGTCTCGTCGAGGATTTTTGAGAAGCAAGGCAAAGATTGGGGTGGGGTGGGTATTAAAAATTCTCATTTATCGTCCTAATTAATTAATTAATTAATATTTAATATCATTTTTTATTTTTAAATACGATTTAAATTTTAAAACATAAAAATAAAATAAAATAAAAATTTGGTAGGGTTCCGAATATTCTGGACAGGGATCATGCATTCGAGGCGGGGCGGGGCAAGACAAGGCAGGAAGGGTCAGGTCGAGGGAGAGTTTTTTGCCATTCCTAAAAACAAACGAGAGTTGAACATTATTCTTACAATTCAACTGTCTTTCAGCAAAATGATATACATAACTTTTTGCACAAAATAGTTGCTATTTTTGAAAATGACCATTTGCATTTGTCTAGTACATGTTTGGTCAAGCTTAAATTAAAATTTCAGCTCATCAAACTAGCTAAACATACTTTTTATCTACACATTTCGCAGGATCCACAAATTCTATAAGAATCGCAACTCATAAACATTTAAAAAATAATTTTAGTACAACTAGACATGCACTAATTTTTTAAATTCCCATATTATAATCAATATTTACTAGTACTAGTTATCGTACAAGAAATATTCATAGGTAATTATATTTAAACCACACTATTTGTTAACTACACCACATTTTAATTACAATAAAAGTCTCCAATTATTTCTCATTTTTCCCTTAATTTTTTTTTATCACATTCTTATCATCAACCTATAAATTTACACGTCTTATTTTTGTCTTTGATGATGATTTATGTCTAAAAAGTTAATTAGAATGGCCTAAAAAGATTTGTATATATTTTCAAAATACAATAATTTGACAAAATATTTTTTCTTATTTTAATGTATTGATGAGATATAAAAATTGATTGAAAATTAGTGATAAAAATGCGAGAAAAACAATCTTAATCTTAATCTTAATATATATAAAAGAAAGATAGTCATCAATAAAAGTCAATACATTTTTCTGCCCAAAACATGTCCCACATATTAAAGTTAATTACTAATCATATTTAATGTGCAGCCCAGATGAGATTCCCAATGTTTCATTTGTTAAGTATTGTCCACTTCAGTTAATTAATTATCAATATTCCAATACAGTGTAAATAGTACCGCCGGTTCAACTTCCCAATGTTTTGAATATTCTATGATACTCGATAAAAATGAATAAGATTATGAATTGACATTTCCAATTAAAAAATACACATATTCCAGAACAAGATAATTTCATTTCAATTATTAGTAATAACAAATTTGAATGCTGCATTAATTAATCATATAAGATTTAGAGTATGTAAATATTACTAATTATCTACAAATAGAAAAATAATAAATTTGCATAATATCATTAATGCAATCTGCATCTATACAATTTAGAAAATCAATTTTCAAAATATAATATATAAATTGGTGGGATATTTAATGAGCCGTTAAGCCGGGAGCACTTCTTAAAAATTAGAAAATGATAATCAAACATTCCCTTAAATTTTGTTTTTTTTTCCATGTTAACTAAGAAACAGTTAAAATTAGTTGTAATTTATAAAATATATATAAATATACAATCTGACTATTAAATAGAGATAAGAAACACATTCATTTGATTTAAACAAATGATAAGATTTAAACTGTGATTTTAACTGAAAAATTAATCTATCTAATAATATTTGTATCGTTTATTAAAAAAATTTATCTATGTATACCAAAAAATTATTTTTCAAATTATAATAGAAAATTACTCAATAAGTTTTAATATTATATATTAAATAATATTAAAATATTTATATTATATTTTATATTATTATTATTATTATTATTATTATTATTATTTACATAGAGTCAACAAAAAAATATAATTAAATCAAATGACGGAATTTTGATATTTTATTATTTTAAAATTTAATTAATTAAATTAATTAATTATCCAACTTCAAGTAATTAATAATCATTATTCTAATACAATTTAATCAAAATGAGTTTTTCAATGTTTCAATTTTCTTTAAAATGAATAATATTAATAATTGACATTTTCAAAAAAAAAAAAAATACACATCTTCCAGAACAAAATAAATTCACTTCAAAACACAAAACATATGAAATTATGGGTTCCAATATCTTAATTTATACCGGTTGAGAGATTAAAATAAGTTATATTTTCAAAAAAAGGAACATCAATGCACGAGAATTATTGACAATAATGCAATAGTTTTCAAAAAATGGACTATTTTTCCCCCACAAAATTTTTTTGTTTGCCATAGTGTTTTAAATAGGTTGCAGTTTCAAAAAAAAAAAATATCAATACACGTAAAACATATAATTGTGTTATATTATCAAATGATCTGATTTATTGATAAAAATAATAAGTCGATTAAAATAATAAACTAGATGTGATAATTTCAAAATTAAATTTATACAATTCAAAGCCCGTCTCAAATTCTAGCTCCTCAAAAGGGTTCTAGACAAATGATAGGTTGAAAACGTTAAATAATCAGATTCTAGTTCCTCAATATTTTATTACAAATAATAATTATCATTGATTTGTCTTTTAAATTAATTATAGTTGTCTGTTTGTCTCGATTTACATATTTAGAATTGAGTGATGAATAAATAAAAAATTATACACTAGCGGAGATTGAAAAAAAATTGCGGAGTAGTGAAAAGAATTTTCGAGACTTTCAAAGAATGCCTTTATCTGAGATAGTAGATGTTTCAATTCACAGTAATAGACCTATACATGATGAATTGCGTTATGATAGAAATGCTTTAGCTGAAGATTGAAAAAAAAAATTGATTCTAATCTCACAACTAAGCAAAAGAACGCTTATGAAACAATAATGTAGCCCGGATGAAATTTCCAATGATTCATTTGTAAAGTAATTGTCTAACTTCACTTAATTAATTATCAATATTCCAATACAATGTAAATAGTACTGCCGATTCAGCTTCCCAATGTTTTGAATTTTCTATGATACTCGATAAAATGAATAAAATTATGAATTGACATTTTCAATTAAAAAATACACATCTTCCAGAACAATATAAATTCACTTCAATTATTATTAATAACAAATTTGAATGCTACATTAATTCATCAATTTAAGATTTGGAGTTTGTAAGTATTACTAATTGTTTACAAATAGAAAAACAATAAATTTGTAGAATATCATTAATGCAATCTGCATCTTTACAATTTAGAAAATCAATTTTCAAATTATAATATACAAATCAGTGGGTTATTTAATAAGTCGTACCAAAAATTAATTAATAGTCTCATACGCTATGACTATCAATAAGAGTATCTTTCTCCCACGTGGGATTGTATATAAAAAAATCAGTTTTTAGTCATGGACAACTTTATGTAGCATTGTCCAGATTTACAAATCGTACGGGATTGAAAATGTTAATTTGTGATAGAGATGGAGTGTCAACCAAGACGACCACAAACATGGTTTTCAAAGAGACGTTTGAAAATCTGGATTTGCAATGTTGTTTTTATTTTTTTCAGTATCAATGTGTAATCAAATGTTATTTATATGATACTTTTTTATTTGATTGTAATAAATGAACAATATACTCTTAAAATATTTTAAAATCACTATCATAAAAAAACAAGTATCGTGCATCGCACGGGTGATATAGTAGGCAAGTGTTAACATGTCAAAGTTAAAAGAGGTTCGTTGCAATTAAAGGTAAATTTAATAAATGGTCACCAAACTAATTTAAGATTACTATTTGCTCACTAAAATTGAAAAGGTTTCTAATTGAGTACTCAACTTCTCAAATGGTTTACCATTCATCACTCATTGCGAAAACGTTAGGTTGAGCAGACGGAAATGGTCATATGGTGAACGAAAAACTGAAGTGGTATAATTAAGTTGTTAAAATCGTCGACGTAACTAAATTGCAATAGCTAAACATGCTTTAGCTTGCTTTAAAAGACGTTTCTCCAAATTAAAAACGTTTTTTCAAAATTGGAGAAACGTTATTTAAATCAATATAAAGGCGCGTTTGGTTATTACGATTTTGTTACATAGACGATTTTAACAATTTAATTATATCACATCAATTTTTTATTCGCCATATAATAATTTCGTCTGTTCAATTTAACGTTTTTTTAATAAGTGATGAATAGTAAACTATTTGAAAAGTTAAATGCGCGATTAAAAATTTTTTCAAATTGAGTGAGTAAGTATTAACCTCTAATTAGTTTGGTAGCCATTTATTAAATTTATCCCAAATTAAAACATGGATTTGGTAGATGGAGATATGATCTAATACCCTCGGACATTATTATAATGCCCACCGACGACATTAAATAACAATGATCACCGGGTCATTATATCAAAACCATTGGTAGATGATAAAAACTTGAGTTAAATATTTGAATAATCACTGAACTTTTAATCTTGTCTTCATTTACTCATTGAACTTTAAAATGATGTTGAATGCTCACTAAACTTTACAACGTTACTCGCCGTTACTCACTCTTGACGGTTTATTTGACGGAACAACACACGTGGCAGACGGAGAGCTCACGTGGCATACGTTCTGCCAACCAATGCTGAGTTGTCCACTATGTCAGCAAGTTATATTTTTTGAATAATCACTGAACTTTTAGTCGTGTTTTCGTCCACTCACTGAACTTTTAGTTATGTCTTTATTTACTCACTGAACTTTAAAATGTTGATGGATACTCACTCAACTTTTCAAAGTTACATTTCGTTACTCACTCGTGATGATTCAATAACAACTTATCGACGGAATGCCCACGTGGCTGAAGGAATGACCATGCATCATCTATTTAGTGCTATTAAATCTACTAACCATAATAGTCGGGCGTCATATCATCAAACGCATTTTCAAAGTGCATTTTTTAAGATGCTAAAAACGGTAAAACTTCTCCTAATTAAATAAATGATTTCATTCAAATTGATCTCAAATTGATTTTTCCTAAATGTTATATCAAAAATCCCAACCCTAAGCCATCTTCTCTAGCGAACCAATCTGGGGTGGAAAACTCTAATTCTTTACTGATTATGAACAGAAAATAGTGTTGTTGTGGGAATGTTCCAGTGTTGAAGATATTTTGGATGAAAAGTTATCCCTGGTCGTCGATTTTAGGATTGCAGATTCTACGGATGAAGGTAGATGCGTGTGATTTTTTTGATCTCGCAGATCTGCACAATATGCTAGATACAAACCGGTAATCAATTGGTGAAATTTTTAGGAGAAATCAATTTGAGATCAATCGGAATGAAAATGCTTGTTTAATTATGGCAAGTTTAACTGTTTTTAACATCTTAAAAAATGTATTTTGAAAATGTGTTCGATGACATGATACATGACTATTCTGATTGGTAGATCTAATGGCACAAAATAGATAAGACATGGTCATTCATCGCCCACGTGGGCATTCCATCAATAGATCATTATTGAATCGTCACAAATGAAAGAACGGTGTAACTTTGAAAAGTCAAGTGAAAGATTCAAAGAACATTTTAAAGTTCAAATGAGTGAATAAAGACATGACTAAAAGTTTAGTGATGAGCGAACGAAGACACGATTAAAAGTTCAATGATTATTCAAAAATACAAATGGCGACACTGGCGACAACTCAAAGATTGGTTGGCGAATGTATGTCACGTGGGCTCTCCGCTTGCCATGTGTTCGTCGTTCAAAAATGGGCCGTTAATAGTGAGTAACGGCGAAGTAAATGTTAGAAAGTTCGATGAAGATTCAAAGACTATTTTAAAATTCAAATGAAGAAATGAAGACAAGACTAAAAGTTTAGTAATTATTCAAACATTTAAGTCATAAAAACTTTGGTAATATTTACGCATATATTTCATCGAAATACCCGAGAAACCCCACAGCCACCAAAACCCCGCCGCCGTCACTGTAGATTAAGCATGTCGAACGTGGTAGTGTTAGACAACGGCGCCGGCCTAATAAAAGCTGGAATGGGCGGAGAGCGCGACCCGTCATGCGTAGTCCCCAACTGCACGGCTCGACCGCCCTCCTCCAAGAAATGGCTAGTGGCTGACCAACTCCTCTCTCCGGCGGAGGACCTAACCTCCGCCACACTCCGCCGCCCCCTTGACCGCGGCTACCTTATCAACCCCGATCTCCAGTCTACGTTGTGGGCCCACCTCTTCACTAACCTCCTTAAAATCACCCCCTCCACCACTTCCCTTCTATTAACCGAACCCCTCTTCACACTCCCCTCCATTCAACGCTCTGTCGATGAAATCATCTTCGAGGAGTTCAATTTCAAGGCCCTTTTCGTGGCCGATTCGCCGTCGTTGGTTCATTTGTACGAGGCTTCAAGAAGGCCATATGGGTTGGTCACGAAGACACAGTGTAGCTTGGTGGTGGACTGCGGTTTCAGTTTCACTCACGCTGCTCCAGTTTTTCAGAACTTTACCCTGAATTATGGGGTGAAAAGACTGGATCTTGGGGGGAAGGCACTAACAAACTATCTCAAGGAATTAGTGAGTTACAGGAGTGTGAATGTGATGGATGAGAGCTTCATTATGGATGATGTTAAAGAGAAGCTTTGCTTTGTTTCTCTTGATGTCCCCAGGGACCTCCAGATTGCTAGGTGTGTATGTAGTGCAATTGAATTTCTGTTTCTTTGGTTCTCGTTTTTCGTTTTTTAATTCCTATATATTTTTGTTTTGTGAGGTTTGGTTGGTTGGTTAATTGAATGTCTGGTGCATTACTAATGTTCTCAGCTCAACTGGGAATCCCTTTGGAGATATTCTATGATCAGTTTTTTGTGTTCTCAAGAACTATTATTATGCCAACGTTGTAGCGTTTGCTTTCCCACTTTTAGCATCTTTCTAGAATGTGCATGTGAATTTGTATTTGATGATTGTCTTTGTAATGAACATAGTATGATGATTTCTGAATCCCGAAGAAGTGACTATATACGTAGCTAGTTGGCATATGTTATATCTCGGTCTTTTATTGTCTGTTCGAGGGGTGTCTATTTGATGTTTTGTTCTTCTAGACTTGGTTAAATTTTCAGAACTACACGTGTTTGGTTACTTGTGCATTTGTTTTGTACTTTCCTTTATGATATTCTCTGACCAAAATTATGTTTTTCTAAGACTAGGAAGTGCAGAATGAGGTTGGAAGAACTAGATATTGCTAGCATATATTGTTGACTTCATTCAAAATCATGCATCATATAACTGCTTATTATGAATCTACTGTTTTAGAAAGGCTGGCATGTGAAAATGATCAAAGACATAATTGTAGAATGACAAAAGCAAAGCTGGTCTATTCTCAGTATTTGTCTGTAGATTAAGTGAAACCTTTCTTGTAGATCTTCCATGCATGAGGATGCACCACTTTTTGTTTGTGTTTTACACCATGTAGGAGTATAAGAATTATTTATATTGCAGAGGTACACACGCCCTTCTTGTAAATATGCCAGGTGAAAAAGATAACACCACGTAGTGATAGGCTGAGGCAGACTACGTTTTGATGTATTGGATTACATGTACGGTAACAATATTTCTCATTTATGAGTTAACATCATATGCTACTGGTGGGAATTTAACTGGAACCGAAACGGGATTGGAAGTCCGTTTCCAAAAAAAATAAAATTAGGAACGGGAACCTAGAACCGACCTGGTCCGGGTCGGTTCTTGAACTTAAACCATGGGTACCCGACTTTAGAATCGAATTTGTCATTTTTTATACATTTTTTATATTTTACAATTTATTCACCTACCCAACACCACGGTACAAAAAACAGTCTAACTTTCTAAGACCCAAACCAAAAGTCCAAAACTCACTGCCCCTAAAGTGAAACTCAATTGACCCAATTCCAAATATTCAAATCTCAAATTCTAAATCGCTATTTGTTTAGATACACAATACAAACACTAAAGATTGTCTCGCACTTTCGCTTATCTCTCTCGCTCAACACACAGTGAGACTGCGAAGATAAAACTCTTCTGTAATCTAAACGAATCCTCAATTTTGAGAAATAATTTCTCTTTTTCTAACCCAAATTTTATGAGTTTGCAATTTTGGTGTCTATTTTTTCAGTTAATGTTTATATGTTTCAAAAGTTTTAATATCTAACGTATTTTAATATTAACGGGTTTTGGAACTTTTAATTTTTTTCAAAACATGTGTGAACTCACGGTTTTAAAAGAAAATGTTATGGGTAGAACCGAACCCGAAGTGGATGTGATTCTGATGCATTAAGTGAATCTTATTTTCTTTCATGTTTTAGAAGCTGCTATTTCTTGTGAGAGTTGCTGTTGTTTTACATGTTTTCATACATAAAAATGACCTTGCAGGAAACATGGTAAGGATAATGTATTCGGATGTACTTATGTGCTTCCTGATGGTGTCACCTATACGAAGGGTTATGTAAAAGACCCAGATGAAGCAAAGAGATATCTCACCTTAGATGACAAAGTCCCTTCTTCCCGATCTGGAGAAAATGATTACATAGAACAGCAGGATCCTATAGAAAAAAATCAAGACAGAAGAACGGTCGACCTATCAAAAAATGTAAACTCTTCCTTATTTTCAAGTTCCTAACCCATTAAATTTTTCCAATATTTAAATAGTTTACCTTTTGAACAGGAATTTAATTTGACAAATGAGCGGTTCCTTGTTCCAGAGATGATATTTCGACCAGCTGATTTGGGTCTGTACTTAAGTTCTATAGTTTGGAATTATCAATATATCCCAGAAGTGTCTCAATTAAGATTATGTCAGCCGTCGATTAGTTTTCGTTTTAAGCATTCTGATCACATAGTGTTACACCCCTTGAGTTTGCAATTTCTTTCGATATTATTAGATGTAGTGGAGTTGCACATGAAGAAGTGGAACATTATTGTACATCTAATGAATTGGTTTGTGATTACACACATTTATTTCTGTTCTGCAGGAATGAACCAAGCAGGACTTGCAGAATGTATTGTACGAGCTGTCAATTCCTGCCATCCTCATCTTCACCCTGTGCTCTATGAGAGGTAGTGATGGGAAATATTGGAATGTCATTCCTAGATATTCTAGTTTTGTTGTGGTTGGACCTTAAAATCATGGAGAATTTGCATTCACGTGTATTTATAATTGGCAGTATTATTTTGACTGGTGGGAGCACATTATTTCCTCGATTTGCTGAAAGACTGTAAGCTTCATTGTCTCTATCTTCGTGCTTTGAAATCTCTTTTTCATGCATTGCTTAAAATACTTTATAATACTTCTTGTGACCAGAGAGAGGGAGCTTCGACCTCTTGTCCCTGATGAATACCAAGTGAAGATATCAACTCAAGAAGAGTAAACTCTGTTCTGAGCTCTCTTCAAATGATTTTTCTCTTCCTCCCGACTGGTGGACAATTATGTTTCTTCTCCAGTCCAATATTAGGTGTCTGGCGCGGTGGGTCACTTTTGGCGTCCAGTCCCGATTTTGAAGCAATGTGTGTCACCAAGACAGAGTACGAGGAGCTGGGGTCCGCCAGGTGTCGTGCGAGATTCTTCCACTAGCAAATTAGATCATTAAGGTAATGCCATCAGAGTTCCTCTCCTTTTCCCCCCACTCTTATCTGGTGAACTGACCACTGTTGTGTTAAGATGTCTAGGGTATTTTTGGTACACAGGATTAGATAGACATTAATGTACCCAACAAGGAACAAGATTTTAACTCATTTTCTTCCTTAAGCCTATGTTGTAGTATCCAGATCAACGTCCCAAACGCCCCACTGATGCATTACAAATCTGTAAAGTTTGCATTGCAAGGGTTCGTATTTCTCAGAATATTACACTTTTTGAGTATTTTTATACTTGGTTCAGGAAATTACGTATCGATTATCTTACGGTATCTGCTATAACTTGATATCAGGAAGATGAGGTTGAAGAAGTAACCAGTTGCAAGTGGTTTATTGTGGTTTTGTGGACTGCATCTCTTAATGGACCTTAAATGAAAGGATTAATCGACTGTGGCTCAACTCTTGAATCTATCTTTTCTGGGAAAAATTCACTCATCTTCAAAGAAAGTGAATTGTGCACTAGGACTACAACAATTGGGAACGGCTTATTTGGGAGCCTATTTGTTCATGCAGTCGGATTTATGATCAGTGTTAGCCTCAATAGAATTATGTGTTATTCGTATCTGTACATAAGTCCATGAAAATTAATCTTGTTATCTTCTAACATGAATTTGGCTGATCCATTTTGTTGATGTATTTTCCTTTTTGAAATTGTGTGGCTGTTGGGATGTTACTGATTGGTCGGGTTAACATTGACACAACCATATTTTAGGCAGCCTGGTACGGTTGCTTATGGACTTGACACGACCTACAATTTTTGATGTGCACAATAAAAATTGTGAGACCTTCACACGCAAAGTTTTGAGGGCTGCCCTGTCCCCACTCCATTGCCATCCTTAGTGCTTACTGTCAACTTTAACACACTCGCGTAGACACGTTCGCTCATTATTTAAGAACTCATTATTTAAGAACGAATTACATTGAATTGGATTAAAAATAAATTTCCAACATAACTCTACGTTATAATCAAAATTCACTGCCAGTTTAGTACAAGTAAGATTCATATTCACACACTATTTTTTGAGCATAGATTTGCTGTTCCAAATGTGTCCCCTTGGTTAGCATACAAATAAAAAATGCAATCATCATCAAATAAAAACAATTATTTAATATCTTGACACTTGTTAAAATTAACTTGTATTTATTTGATGATGTGTACATTTTTTATTGGTGGAACAGTCCAAGGAACACATTTGAGATAGAGGCTCCTATTTTTATCCGAATACAGAAAATGCGGGAAAATAGTCGGTAATAATTCTCTTAATGTACCAGCAGGCTCAACAAAAGCCATCGGAGCAGATATTATAAGAGCCATTGTGAAACAAGAAAGAAATTATAAGTATTTACAGTGATCTGTAAACTTTCTAATATACAACACATAATTCACTAATTTTCCCTCTGTATTTGGTATGAAAAACATTCAAAAATATCATCAAACGAGGTTCTCAAAAATCCGTCCATACTAACTTTCTACTTGATGTTCCAGTTGTGCAACATCACCTTTCGGGTGGCGATTGATGTTGCTAAAGCAGCAATTCTTCCAAATACCTTTCATCTTGATTGGTTATGTGGCAATGTATACAATTTTGACAGAAAAAGTCGAAAGTTCTTCCGCTATCTAGGTTAACTGAATCCATCCTTCCCAACAATTTTTTAAATAGTTTTGGGTGTTCTCAAGCCTTTTCACTGTTTTCAGATGTATATTTTCAAATTCGGTAACACAAGAATATACATGAACACTTGCTGGCAGCAGTTCAAATCTTCTGTGGGATGAAAATAATGCTAGAGCACTTGTGGAAACTTGACCATTTTTGGGTAGCTGGAACGTAAAAGAGCTCGCTTCAGTTGGCACTATCTCGCTGTTCCAAAAACTCAATTTGATGGTCAGAGATCAACCAAGAAATCACAAGACAACTATACCAGCTGGGGCTGCTCAGTCAGAGTAAGGCTGAGAGTCCATGCACATATGTACTAGTTTCCTTTGATGCTGTCCATAATATTCACCAACTGCAATAACATCTTCATTCTCTGGGTTCAGCGCAGGTAAGTTGAGCTTATCATTATTTGTAGAAGAATCCGATTCTTCAACCGAATCTGGGGTGGAGAGATATTCATCAAGGATTTCATGGCAAGCAAATATGAACATGGCTGCCGTGTCTGGCAGCTGTGCCTCACGAAGTGCTGCCAGTGCCTCTTGTAGTGCACCGGCTGCCACGTACAAGATCAGAGCCCTGCATTGGATCAAAGTTAAGGATACAATAAATGGAGAAATGTCTCTTCGCAAAATAAGAAATGAAAGAGTCGTACCTCCAAATGTTATGTTCAGCATGATGGACATGTTCAGCCCATCTTTGTAACACCCTGCCGATAATTCATTTAAAATTAATCAATGTGATGGTTGCCCAACATGCAGATGTGGATTGCTTAGATAATAACGTAAATGTTGTTTTTCAACTATACATTGTCGTAGGTCGCTCGGGAAGATATTTACTAACACCAAGAAATACTTTTAAAGAGCTACTTCAGCCCTTACAATGTATGCTTTCAATTCATTAACAGCAAAATCTGGTATTTGGTATTAGGAAGCGAAGGATAGAAAGGATCACACGAAGAACAATTCTTGGATAATTCATGCAATATTGTCTAAATTGGCAGTTTATATTATATAGCATTGTGGACAATCCGAGAGTATCGGATGGATCATTTGAAAACTAATGTTCAATGCTTATTATATAATAATAAGTATTTGTTCAGAAGTGCACTGGCCCTGTGTTTAAAATTTTGCTGCAGGAGATTTTAGGTGATTAAATGCATCTTGATACAATAATATGTATGTAATAAAAAGAACATCAGTGCCTCTTGACAGATCAGAAATGTTCCACTGCACATCTTTGTAGAAAGATAAAAAAAACTGCAGCATCTCATGGAGTGCATGTTGGCTTGGCATCAACATCTCTGACCAGAGGAAAAAGGGCCTAGCAATGAGATAATGGAGAGCCACACGGACAGAACTTTCACGCAACAAGCAGGACTTAGAGCATGTTTGGGTGGGCTTAAAAAAAATGATAAGCTTCTTATAAGTGAAAAAAGTAAAGTTATGCATGTTTGGGTAAGTTGTGCTTACAAGTATATTAAGCACATTTATGTTGGGGAGTCTCCTTACTTTTAAGCAAAATTATGAAGACGTAGCAAAATGCGCTTTATGTAGTTTAATGTTTTATGAATACAAAAATGGGTAAGGGTAAAATGGTAATTTACTAGGTCAACCCAAAAATTAAGCCCAAAAAGTATGGCACCCCTTGTTATTATTTTTTATTTTTATTTTTGGGGTGGTGGGGGGCTTATTTTCCAGGGATTGGCTAAAAAAGAAAACTACTACTTAAGACGAACACGTTTGGGTGTGTTTGGTGCTTATAAGCATGTTTGACCAACTTACAAGCCCACCCAAACATGCTCTCGAGAAACTGTTCCATCTAGGAGTTCGTTGAGATGTTAGGAAAATTTCACCAAGTTTCAGTTGATTTGTTTAAGTGGGCAATGTCATTACGAAGTGGAGCCGTCCAGTGCAATAGCATAGTCAAACTTTCAAAATAATGAGGGGCAATCTCCCTGGCCAAGAACCAGTAGGGCTAAAACGTGGTAGTCCTGATATTGAGGCTGTGGGCTTTGCTAGGGATCAAACAGTTCATTATTTGGAGTTTGAATGAGTTATGAATCATAAGCAAAAAGACATCTACTATTTTTTATAGTACTTCAAACTAATTTACTTTTTTTTAATCTCCCCCTTAGAGAATAGACTCTCTATTTATAAAGAGCATCTTTGACATTTTGAAGAGCATCTATAAATTTAGAGAGTAAAATTTTTTAAGTGCTCCAACAATCTCTTTATCTTTAACACTTTATTTTACTTCTTCCAATAAGTATTTATTATGTTTTTTTTTTTTTAATATGCCTCTCTCCTAATTATTATATGATTTTATTCTATTTTTTCTATTTTATTTTGTATACACTAATTAATTCAATCATTATATGGAGTATTGAAAATTAAAATTTTTCGAATGCATTTAATTATAGAGAGTGAGTTTGGCTTTCCAAATGTAGAGAGCCAAATCCACTCTCTATTTTAAAAAGTTAATTTAGAGAGTCCGTTGAAGTATAATTTTAAAGTTTGGCTCTTTAAAATAGAGAAAATCTTATGTTTAAAGAGCTCATTGGAGATGCTCTTAGGAGCTAAATTTGGCATATGGTTCAAAATCAGTATGTATGCGTGGCACCCCTTCTTCCCTCACTCACTCACTAAGTGTAGGATTTCTCTGTTGCTAATTATTTCCCCACCCCATGTATACAACACTACTGGTATCTCTCTATAATGCATTCGGTCCATTCTTTTTCATGCACCAAATTATATGCACAAACACAAACGCGAATATGGATTTTGAAGATCCAAATCCATCCACACACGGCGAAAATCTCCGCTGCCGCCTCAATCTTGAATTTAAGTCAAAAGGAAAGTCGTCGAGGAGTTTCCACTTTCGCCGCCAACAAACTAATGAGGCGGTGGCAACAACCTTTCCACCTCCTCCACCGTCGCCCCTACGACCGCCAATCCTACCACCATTCATACTACTACCAAAACAGAAGAAACCAAGAACCCCACCCTCACAACCAAGGGTGGATTGGGGAGGGGGGACCCTGGGCTGAAGTCCAGGGCTACCCAATTCCAAGCACAAATTTGAAGCCCAAACTTATGTTGCCAAAAAAAAAAAAAAGTAGTGCAGCCCAAATTTCACAATGTCCAAGCACACAACAAGCCCAACTGCCCAAGCCCAAATGTATAGCTGAGCACCAATTAAGATTTGCATGTGTGAGAATCAATTCATTTAAACCGTGACCTAACTCTCTTGCAATTGATATATCTACAATCAAAAAATCAAAATCCTTATTCTAGATCCCCAACCCATTACCCATGCCGTAGAAGAGATTTTGCCATAGAACTTGGAATATAGAAGAAGATAGAGAGTGAAAGAGGTAAGTATATATTTTTTTACAGAAATTTTTAATATTTTATTGTCAAAATAATGTTTATATTATTTGGAATTTATTGTGTTTATTGAATAAGAAATTGAAAATGGAAAGCACAAGAGAAATTGTCTTCGATATAATTTTTTTTCTTAATTTACATATTGGTGTCTTGCCATCATGGACTCATGGTGATAATGGAAAAAGAGGCTGACTACAGTAATTTTTTTGGGTGTTAATTGAAAATTTTCTAGGTTTTGAAAAAGGTATTAGTTGATAAAAATGGTGATAATTGATAATTTTGGTTTTAAAATTTCAGAATGTTTGCAGTTTAAATATTTTTTTTCTTTTGTATATGAATTTTGTTCGTACATTAACTTTTAGAGATTTTTTGCCTTCTCCAACGTAGATTCCTAGCTCCGCCCTTGCTCACAGCCACGGCAAGAATTCCAAAACAGAAGTAACCATGAAGCCCACTGCCACTTCCACAAGTCCTAGTGCAGTTGAACATGAGTTGCATTACTAGTGGGTTCAGCTATGCTAGGGCTCGTGGGAGTGGCGTGTGGGTTTCGTGGTTTCTTCTGTTATGGCGGTGACAGGAATTGTTGTCGTAGTTGTGGGATGGGGTTCTTGGTTTCTTGTGTTTTCGCAGTAGTAGGAATGGTGGTGTGAGCGACGGTGGAATGGGTGTTTCCACCACTACGAAAGAGCATCACAGGGAAAAGGATATGTTTTCTTCATGAGGTGAAAGTGCAAACGCCTTGACCGCTTTTCTTTTGTCTTAAATTCAAGACTAGGGCAGCAGCGGAGACCTCCGCCGCGTGTGGGTGAATTTGAATCTTCAAAATCCATATTCACGGTTGTATTTGTGCGTATAATTTGGTGCATGAAAAAGAATGGACCGAATCAATAATAGAAAGATATAGAGAAGACAGAGATATTAGTAGTGGTGTAAATATATGGTTTGGGGTAGGAAAATAAACAGCAACTGAGGAACCCTACATGTATTCAGTAAGAGTGGATAAGGGGTGCCACGCATGCATACTAGTTCAAAACATATGCCAAATTTAGCTCCTGTTTGGCAGACACTCAAAAAGAAGTAAATTATTTTGAAGTAGTACAATATTATGAAGTAAATATATAACGAATCATAGTTGAAACTAGATGGAGAAATGCAGGTTTTAGGCTGGGAGTAACTTGGGGTATTGCACAGGCAAAAAAATAATTCTACTGCAAGACTCCTATAGTTGGCTTGTGCAGAATGTATTATAAGAGTTGAATGGCAGTCATGGAAATAAGATCGCGAACGAAATTTTAAAAAATATCAAATATATTTAAAAGAGGCAAACTCGAAACATTTCCTATATCATATATCTAATATACGAAATCACCTTGCATAATCAGACCCTTTCAAATGTGTTGCAGCTAGAGTTGCAGCATCGGTCCAACAGCCAGCATCTTGCAGCTGCAAAGAGATGGAACAACATATAAGCAAGAAATATTACTAAAGTTATCACTCTTGAATCATATTTCATGACCCCTTGAGTATTATTTTGACTTCTCAGTTTTTCTTGCAGCAAACACTCATGGCTAATATTATAGCCTATAATAACAGAAGAACGAAAACAATTTACCAAATATGACTTAAAAAAAGATAGACATAATTAAGGTCCATTCTGGCTGAGTATTCCAACAGATACGATTCCTACAAATTTATGTAATCATAAAGTAACCAAAATATGTTGACTTGCACGTGGAACATGATCATTTACAGGAAACAAATTTTCTTAACATGAGCTAGAGTAAAAATGTTTCCAACTTGCACAGGTGTCACACAGAACCATGACAAACCAGCATATCATATCGAAGCCTGAAATCTAGGTAAATAAACAGTTTCAAAGTCAGGAGCTACTAATTTCTCATATGATATGCTAACAAATCGTATAGACAACAGGTAGCCCCTTTCATTAGTTTCTGAATATTTGCCTAATACTCGGAGGAATTCTGAAAGACTCGTGCCAACATTTTCAATTCTGATAACTTTTAGCAAGATATGAGACCTTTAAAACATGTCTTCCCCAAGTATGTTTATTAGACAAGCTGAACCGATGATGATGGCTCTAATATGTTTTAAAAAATTCAAAAAACTCTTCAACTACAATACTGATCAAAATACATTTTACTTGTTCCTCCCCATCCCATTCTTCAAGGGCAATGAACAACTCAGGAAACAAACCACAAATGATTGAAAGCAAGAAGTCATTCATAATGCTTTTGTCTCACCATAGTAGAAATATTGAACAAAAACACAGGTATTTGATTACAGAATGCTAAAATTTAGATGCAGAGTTTGAAAAATAAAGCAGAGCACTCAACATTAGAGCTCAACTAAGCTTGAGATTCAATATTTTGAGCTCAAAGCAGCAGATAGTCAATTTAGTTTAAAAACTCAAAATATATTATCATATTTTTGGATGGATTGTCATACAGATGTAAAGAATGAAAATTGACTAAAACTGATGCCTCAGTTAGCTGTCCCTCCCAATTGAGTACCCTTGCCTGACCAAGACAATGCGCCCCCTCAACATTTTCTACCTACTTAGAAATATCCACTCAATTTCAGTCTCTTTGTTGCTTCATACTCCTACAATATTGTCCTTGTTTCTTTTTATGAAAGTAAAATACGGCGAAAATAATAAAGGCCCAGAGAAGGAAATTCTGCAACTGTTCAGCTCCAAAGAAGACTCCTTTCAAGAGACTTTATAGCCCAAAAGTGATTAACCTAAAACCTAAGTCATTGCTTGGAATAAAACAAACTTTGACCAAAAGAGGAACAGAGAGGAATTCTCACCAAAATAGCAAAGAGTTAGGACATTCGAGAGTGGCAAGGTATTAGATGAAAAAATTGAATTAGTCTATTGATAAAGACGGTCATCCCCCCTCCCTTTTACAGGCCTTAAAGCAACAGATCAGCAGCTGACAACCACTAGACTACTTGCGAACCAATGCTCTTACAGGCTTGCCACATCAGCAACGTATAGTGGCTGTTGTAAGCTACACAATCTTCTCCCCTGAGCTGGCATACTGCTCACTTTCCACCCTTGAAAAGGTGTTTTTGGAACCATCTTCATTCAAGCAAAGCAGATTGCTCTCTTGACCCACTTTCTTGATGTTAGGGTTTACACATCTTGGTGGGGCTCAGATAGGCACTACAACTTGCTCCAAAACATACCAATTAAGTCAGATTCTAGTAAATTGCTAACATTTAAGGAACACCAGATTGCTTGAGGTTGGCACTCACAAGATGCAGTGCTCAATCTCAAGATTGCTTGAGGTTGGCACTCACAAGATGCAGTGCTCAATCTCAAGGTTAAGGTGACTCCACAACATAGTCACACGCACTGGGGTGGAGGGGCAACGTGTGAACAATTTAACTATCCAATGAATCTCATCAGAAAACTGCCACATGTCAGTTTTCTGGATCATGCACATGCGTTACGAAAAGTAATGGTAGTTCCAGTTTTGCTGGTCATGAGAATGTATTTGGAATGGTAGTTGACTTTAGCTTTGGATTCTCCATTGAATGTTTTTAGACTGGTAACCATTCTCTGGAAAGATAATGATCTCCAATCTTCAAGTATCCATTCACTGACACTGGATGACTGTCCTTCTTTTGGCTGGTCCAAATAAACTTGTTGAGAAGTTTTTGTTTGAATATGGTGGTAATCTTTAAAAAGGATATTGTTTTCATCCCAGAAGAGGATTGTGCTTGAAATTTTTAAAATGATTTGTAAATCTTAATTTTTTACAACGTATTTTTTGAAGTCTTTCAGGCATTGTAAAAGTTTTTGATCAATTAAAGATAATTTTTTGAACTCGGGTCCAGGAATTATCATTTTAATTAATCCACAGAAAAATGCATTTCTGACAAAGGTAAGTTCAGCTCCTTCAAAGAAAATTAACTGACCAAATTTTTTCACAAATGTTCCAATGTAATTTTTCTCAGGAGCAGTGTCTCCAATAATCCTGGCTTCTTCTTCTAGATTAAGAAAGTCTTGAAGAGTAATGTCTGAAAGTGTTGAAACTTCTTTTTGGTGAATTTTTCTCATTCATGAAAGGTTCTTTCCAAATAGAAATCCTGATAAAGGTATTGAAATTAAAGAACCAAAAATCGAATCAGAAGCGGTCCCCATGGACTATGAACCTTATGGACCTTCATCATCAAATCCAAAAGGTGATGGTAAAAGACCAATAGGAGATTTCACTCCTAGACCAAATTCTTATGACGATGAGATTGACCCATCTTATCTTCTTAATAAACTAAGGAAACCACCCATCGACGTCAAAATTCTTGACTTAGATTGTGTTATCAACCTAGAAACAGTCATTGAAGATTGGTACAACAATATCACGATATCAATGATTATACACAAAGATGAGCAAAACTTATGACACTATGTTACCTTAAGTACAAGAGCAAATGTCAAAGTTTTCCTTACAACATTCAGCTATGAAGCAAAAAATGCCATCTGGCAAGAAACTCGTGGAAATATTTCTCAATTCGGTCAAAAGACAAGATTCCTTGTCTGTCACAGATTTCTGAAAGATTTGAAGGTATGTCCCACCACTTTGGCACGCGTTTCACCGAGAAACATCAGACCAATAGTGTAAATTCCAGCTATTCTGACTGGTATGCATTGTCTGCACGTTCACTTATTTTTTCAATTTTTGAGCATTCATCTTCGATAAAATCCTCAAAATCTTCAAGGTGAACATTTTCTTTCCCTTTGTCTTTCTTTTCTTTGATTTTGCAAAATTTGCAATTGTGGTATTCTCCAAGGCTGGATTTCAAGGCTCGCATAAATGTCCGTTGTATTCTGGAGTTGTATTAAAGATATTGTAAAAATTCTTTTCAAAATTACAAATAATTTTGACAGCTTCCTGAGTAATGATAGTTCCAGTTTTGACTTAGATTGTGTTATCAACCCAGAAACAGTCATTGAAGATTGGTACAACAATATCATGATATCAATTATCATACACAAAGAGATACATAGAGATGATTATTGGAGATACTGCTCCTGAGCAAAATTACATTGGATCATTTGAGAAAAAATTTGGTCAGTTCATTTTCTTTGAAGGAGCTCAATCTACCTTTGTCGAAAATGTATTTTTCGTGAATTAATTAAAATGATAATTCTCGGACCCGAGTTCAATGAATTATCTTTAATTGATCAAAACTTTTACAATGCTTGAAAGACTTCAAAAATACGTTGTAAAAATCAAGATTTACAAATCATTTTAAAATTTCAAGCACAATCCTTTCCTGGATGAAAACAATATCCTTTTAAAAGTTACCACCATATCCAAATAAAAACTTCTCAACAAGTTTATTTGGACCAAATGAAAAAGACGGTCGTCTATCTAAAGGTCGAATTGATGATATGAAGATTGGAGATCATTATCTTTCCAAAGAATGGTTACCGCCTAAAAACATTCAATGGAGAATCCAAAGCTAAAGTCAACTGCCATTCCAAATACATTCTCACGACCAGCAAAACTGAAACTACCATTACTCAGGAAGCTGTCAAAATTATTCGTAATTTTGAAAAGAATTTTTACAATATCTTTAATACAACTCCAGAATACAACAGACATTTATGCGAAGTCTTGAAATCCAGCCTTAGAGAATACCACAATTACAAATTTTGCAAAATCAAAGAAAAGAAAGACAAAGGGAAAGAAAAGATTCACCTTGAAGATTTTATCGAAGATGAATGCTCAAAAATTGAAAAAATAAGTAAACATGTAAACAGTACATACCAGTCAGAATAGCTGGAATTTACACTATTGGCTTGATGTTTTTCGGTGAAACGCGTGCCAAAGTGGTGGGACATACCTTCAAACCTTTTAGAAATCTGTGACAGACAAGGAATCTTGCCTTTTGACCGAAATCTTTGGTGGTGGAGCCCATCTATCAATCAGATTTTTTAAATGGCAAACAAACTATTCATCAATAGTGAAAAATTGGCAGACAAACTGTTCATCAATAGGAAAAAACATAAAACAACAAACCGAAAGCAAATGCCTTTTTGAAAAGCAAGATAATGAGGCTACGGATGGAATCTCTCATTTGCCTATATAATGAAGACATTTCAAACATTGAGAAGCAGAAGTTTTAGCACTCAGTTTACTTTTCTTAAAAAAAATTTAAGTCTAGAAAATGCCATGTAACTAATTTATATTAGAGATATTAGATCCATCTGGATCATCTTGTGTAATTAAATAATCTAAAGAGAGTTTTCTCTTTTAAGCTTTATGGAAATAAAATATTATATTTTAATTTCACATCACTCTTTATATTTATTACCTTGTACGGATCTCAAATTATCCAGCCATTACACCAAGCAGGCAAGTGGCCATTCAGTGTGTACGTGCAGTGGATCCAGTGAGTGAGGCAAGGCAACATATTAAGAGGCACCAATCAAATACAGTAAGGCTTTCTGAGAATTTTCTTTAGTTTATAATTACATGATGTTCATTTGGTATCTAATGTTTCTAGTTTATATTAATTGTTTAAATTTTCGATCATTCCGCAGTTTTAAATACATTAAAAGATGTGTTTTGAAAAAAAAAATGGTATCAGAGCCTAGTTTACAGTTTACATTATAAATGATTAATTGTGATACTTGTGAAATACATGTCCTTACATTAACATCTGAACATAAAATCTACAAATTTTATGAAAGTACATAAAGAGAAAATTTATTTGCAAACGTACACCGTATTTCTTTAAAAAAAAAGAAACAACAAATGATAAATACTTTACACGTTTATGAGACAAGTGTAGAAGAATTTAGGGTAAATAGCACTAGGGGTCCCTAACCTTTGAACGTTGTAACGATTAGGTCCCTAACCTTTGTTCACTAGCAGTTAGAGTCCCTAACCTTTCAAACATACGTACCAGAGGTCTTTTTTTTACGAAAAACGTTAAAAATTCTGTTAACTCACCACGCTCTAAATTTTTGAAGGGCAAAAATGGGATAAATAGCATTAGAGGTCCCTAACTTTTGAATGTTGTAACGATCGGGTCCCTAACTTTTGTGCACTATCAACCGAAGTCCCTAACCTTTCACTAGCAGCTGTACATACCAAAAATTTTCTTATTGTTATTCTTCTTCGCAAACACGATGTTTTAAAACTAATAATATCAAGATTAGAGAAGTGATTTCTGAAAAGCGATTGTTTGAGTGCAATTTTTGTCCAACACCACTAACTGGCAGCAGCCGCCGTCGGAGTAGCACTGTCTCAGTTGGGTGTACTGTCTCAGTTAGGAATTTACAAATTAAACTCCAGAAAGTCACCGAAAAGAGCTCACTAATTTTCGCCTCCAGATCCTCGACGGCGACGACAATGCCGCTCCGGCGGCTGGTGCTGCTAGTGAAGAATCTGCCGCAGCTCTTGAAAAGAAATGGACCGTGAAAAAATAATAATATTTAAATAGTGTTATGACATTTTTGCCTTTCAAAAATTGAGCGCATGGTGAGTTAACAGAATTTTTGACGTTTTTCGTTAAAAAATAACCTTTGGTACGTACGGCTGCTAGTGAAAGGTTAGGGACTTCGGCTGCTAGTGAACAAAGGTTAGAGACCCGATCGTTACAACGTTCAAAGGTTAGGGACCCCTAGTGCTATTTATCCTATTTTTGCCCTTCAAAAATTGAGTGAGTGGTGAGTTAACAGAATTTTTGATGTTTTTCGTCAAAAAAAGACCTCTAGTACATATGTACATATGTTTAAAAGATTAGGAACTCCGACTGCTAGTGAACAAAGGTTAGAGACCCGATCGTTACAACGTTCAAAGATTAGAGACCCCTAGAACTATTTACCCAAGAATTTATTTTACATTATGTGTTACATCATTATTCAACATGATTGAGTGTAGAATTTGCAGTGCATACATTAGTTCATTTACAAATAAATATACTTTGTACGAATTCTATGAAGTTTTTGAACAAACTGAGTCACTTGGAAACCTTTCAAAAGAAATTTTAATTTCTGACAAAAAATTGGCAAAGATTTGCAAAACAAATTTATCTTTAGATTCAAGTGAAGCCTTTGTCCAACCAAACTTCATCAATAGATACATTAACAAGAATAGACACGTCTATTATAGGATTTCCCAGAAAGAATTTGCTATTCATGTGCAACACACTTATGGTAAAGTAGGAATTTTCCTTCTTACCAAACAAGACATTAACAAAGCCAAGCAAAAAATTGACTTGGATGACAGTAAAAACCTTTACTGGATCACGAAAGGAGCTATTCGGATTCAACTCCGTAGCACACTATCTGATAAAGGAACCTTTACGAATTCAGAAAAGAATTACCACATAAATGAAAAAAAAAAATTTATTTTTAAGAAAAGAAAATTGAGTGCTAAAACTTCTGCTTCTCAATGTCTGAAATGTCTTCATTATATAGGCAAAGGAAAGATTCCATCCGTAGCCTCATTATCTTGCTTTTCAAAAAGGCATTTGCTTTCGGTTTGTTGTTTTATGCTTTTTCCTGTTGATGAATAGTTTGTCTGCCAACTTTTCACTATTGATGAATAGTTTGTCTGCCATTTGAAAAATCTGATTGATAGATGGGCTCCACCACCAAAGATTTCGATCAAAAGGCAAGATTCCTTGTCTGCCACAGATTTCTGAAAGGTTTGAAGATATGTCCCACCACTTTGGCACGTGTTTCACCGAGAAACATCAGACCAATAGTGTAAATTACAGCTATTCTGACTGGTATGCACTGTTTGCATGTTCACTTATTTTTTAAGAAAGAACCCAAAATTGTTCTGGAATGATCCATTTGCTAGCTGTGCATACAGATGCTCCTGTATCAATGTAAGCATTTATTGTGTATTTTCTATATTCTTCAAAGCTAAATTTGATAGGAATGTAGATAGAATTGGAATTGGTAATGTTTTTGTTACTCATAATCAGATGAATCTGGTGATGAATATCTTTTTTAAAATGCAAAATACACCCTGGTTACAAACAAGAGCGACTAGTTAGATGGCAAATGTAGTTTTCCCATTATGACTTTGAAATTGACATTATTAAAAACAAAGATAATTCTCTTGTTGATTCATTAACCCGTGAGTTAAATTCTTGCAGGTAACATAGCAGACCTTGAAAAATAACTCAAAGAACTTGAAAAACAGTTAGAAATCAAAGAAATTGAAATACAGGTAATCAAGAAAAAGATTTCTAATCTTCAGAAAAAGAAAAAAGGCGACATTACCAAGAGTAGTGAAACCAAAAATACACTACCTTCTCATGTCAATGATTCAATTGAAACAAGCTCGCGAGAGCCAAAGGATATTCAAAATCCAGTTTCAAACCCGCAAGGAAAAAAGGACATTCCAAGTCCGCAACAAAAAGACAGTTCATCCCTCGTGGAAGGAAACACCTCAATTGCAGGAAAAAAATCTATGTAATATTCGATGGTCCTGATCGTGGATATTATACAAATTGGGATCAGGTTGAACTCCTGGTTAAAGGAAAACCTTATAAACACAAAAGCTTCAAATCCTTACTTGAAGCCCAAAACTCTTTTAACCAATTTCATCAAACCAAAGGAACAAGCCCAGTTCCATATAGAAACATTTTTTACCACACACAATTATCTCTAAGACCTCAACCTTTCCAAAAGGACATAAGGACAAGACTCAGAATGCCTACTTTCTCAATCTCCGAAAACCAAAGATTCAGAAATTTCTCATACAGAGAAGCTGTAGAAACCACTCCTGAAATTTTACCTGATAGGTTCAAAACCTTAGGAAAAATTCACAAAAAAAATTTCAACACTTTCAGACATTACTCTGCAAGACTTTCTTAGTCTAGAAGAAAAAGCCAAGATTATTGGAGGCACTGCTCCTGAGCAAAATTACATTGGAATATTTGAGAAAAAATTTGGTCATTTCATTTTCTTTGAAGGAGCTCAACCTACCTTTGTCAGAAATACATTTTTATGTATATTAATTAAAATGATAATTCCTGGACCTGAGTTCAATGAATTATCTTTAATTGATCAAAAACTTTTACAATGCTTGAAAGACTTCAAAAAATACGTTGTAAAAAATCAAGATTTACAAATCATTTTAAAAATTTCAAGCACAATCCTCTTCCGGGATGAAAACAATATCCTTTTTAAAGGTTACCACCATATCCAAATAAAAACTTCTCAACAAGTTTATTTGGACCAGCCAAAAGAAAGACAGTCATCCAGTATCAGTGAATTGATACTTGAAGATTGGAGATCATGATCTTTCCAGAGAATGGTTACCAGTCTAAAAACATTCAATGGAGAATCCAAAGCTAAAGTCAACTACCATTCCAAATACATTCTCACGACCAGCAAAACTGGAACTACCATTACTCAGGAAGCTGTCAAAATTATTTGTAATTTTGAAAAGAATTTTTACAATGTCTTTAATACAACTCCAGAATACAACGGACATTTATGTGAAGCCTTGAAATCCAACCTTGGAGAATACGACAATTGCAAATTTTGCAAAATCAAAGAAAAGAAAGACAAAGGGAAAGAAAAGGTTCACCTTGAAGATTTTGAGGATTTTATCGAAGATGAATGCTCAAAAATTGAAAAAATAAGTGAACATGCAGACAGTGCATACCAGTCAGAATAGCTGAAATTTACACTATTAGCCTGATGTTTCTCGGTGAAACGCGTGCCAAAGTGGTGGGACATACCTTCAAACCTTTCAGAAATCTGTAGCAGACAAAGAATCTTGCCTTTTGACCGAAATCTTTGATGGTGGAACCCATCTATCAATAAGATTTTTCAAATGGCAGACAAACTATTCATCAACAGTGAAAAGTTGGCAGACAAACTGTTCATCAACAGAAAAAAGCATAAAACAACAAACCGAAAGCAAATGCCTTTTTGAAAAGTAATAATGAGGCTACGGATGAAAAGAATTTTTACAATGTCTTTAATACAACTCCAGAATACAACGGACATTTATGCGAAGCCTTGAAATCCAATCTTGGAGAATACCACAATTGCAAATTTTGCAAAATCAAAGAAAAGAAAGACAAAGGGAAAGAAAAGGTTCACCTTGAAAATTTTGAAGATTTTATCGAAGATGAATGCTCAAAAATTAAAAAAATAAGTGAACATGCAGACAATGCATACCAGTCAGAATAGCTGGAATTTACACTATTGGCCTGATGTTTCTCGGTGAAACGCGTGCCAAAGTGGTGGGACATACTTTCAAACCTTTCAAAAATCTGTGGCAGACAAAGAATCTTGCCTTTTGACCGAAATCTTTGGTGGTGGAGCCCATCTATCAATTAGATTTTTTCAAATGGCAAACAAACTATTTTTGGTCTGTTAAATCATTTGAGAAATTTTGGATATGATTGAGGATATGGGACTTAAGTTGTTTAAAATCATAAGCAATTTCCAATCCAAGATATTCAATTTTTTCTTTAAATAGTTCTGCTTTCCTTTTAGACAAAACAATTCCTTCTTTTTGGGCCTTTTGGAGGACCTGCAAAACATGTATCTTATGACTTTCTTCGTTTTCTGAGAAAACTAGAATATCATCAATATAAACACAACAAAATTCGTTGAGTTCTTTAAATGTATTATCCATGTGTCTTTGAAAAATACCTGAAGCTTGCTTAAGCCCGAAGGGTGCTACTGTCCATTGAAAATGTCCTCGAGGACAACTAAATGCAGTGAGTGGTTTTGTTGATTTTTCAAATCTGACTTGATGAAAACCAGATTTTAAATCAAAGAAAGAAAAAATCTTTTTACCTTTGATAAGGTGAAGTAAACTTTGCATATTTGGCAGACTCTGATTATTCATCACCAGATTCATCTGATTATGAGTAACAAAAACATTACCAATCCCTATTTTATCTACATTCCTATCAAACTTAGCTTTGAAGGATATAGAAAATACACAATACATGCTTATATTAATACAGGAACATCTGTATGCACAGCTAGCAAATGGATCATTCCAGAACAATTTTGGGTTCTTTCTGAAAGAACTTTAAAATTGAAAATTGCAAACAACTCTGAAGTTTCTTCTTCAAAAGTTGTTAAAAATAACAATTTGTGGATATCATAACTCCTCTCTTCAAACTTTTGAATTCAAAATTCCAACAATTTATCAACTTGAAACAGGCATTGATTTTATAATTAGAAATAACTTTTATCAGCTATACTATCCATTTATACAAGTTTTGGCAGACAAGGAATCTTGCCTTTTGACCGAAAAAATTTCTTTTTGTAGGATTTTTTGTATTTTTTGAACCTATAACTTTTTCTTCTTGGTTTCCTAATTAATTTTCTTCTTCTTTCAGGATTGCATCTATACTGTCCTGGGATTTGTCAAGGTATTGACTACAGTAAATCTTTGGATTTCTGGGAACAATTTTCTCACTTGTTCTTACAAGATGTCCTTCTTTACATTTTTCTGCAAAAGTTTCTTGTAACTATGATTGCTAATCCTAAAGAAGAATCAATTTGAATATTTTCTTTGAAATTTTCAGCACTTGGTTCTTGTATTTTGATTGCTTCAATGAAGAGGATGATAACTTCATTATTAAAGAGATATTGAAATTTTCTCATAAATTTCTCTGTTAGTTGTTTCCATTCGGTGGGAGGACAAATGTAATAGTATTTTGAGTATTCACATGTATATTCCTCAAAATAACACATATTACAAATTATCATTTTTTCTAAGTGATTTAAAGCATCTCCTTGATCAATTGTCGATCTGACGCTTTTGAATGCTTCATAAGTTTGTCCTGTAAATTATTTGTAGATTTGTTCCACAATTCTTTTTATGAATTGAGAAATATTTCCACGAGTTTCTTGCCAGATGACATTTTTTGCTTCATAGCTGAATGTTGTAAAGAAAGCTTTGACATTTCCTCTTGTGCTCGAGGTAACATAGTGCCATGAGTTTTGCTCATCTCTATGTATCTTTTTGTGTATGATCATTGATATCATGATATTGTTGTACCAATCTTCAATGACTGTTTTTGGGTTGATAACAAAATCTAAGTCAAGGATTTTGACGTCGATGGGTGGTTTCCTTGGTTTATTAAGAAGATAAGATGGGTCAATCTCATCGTCATAAGAATTTGGTCTAGGAGTGAAGTCTCATATTGGTCTTTTACCATCACCTTTTGAATTTGATGATGAAAGTCCATAAGGTTCATAGTCCATGGGGACCGCTTCTGAACATGAGGGAACTATTTAATATGCTAAGATGTGTAATAGAGCGAAATCCCTATACATCTGGACTACAGAATGCAAAATTAATACACAAAGCACAAGCCTGACAAGCCAGAAACAGAATGTCTCTAATTTCAATTTCTTCCTACTAAATATCAATAACACGTTTACATAAAATTTTGCAATACTCTTATCATTTGTAATAGAGATGCAAGAAAAAAACTCTACCTGAGAACAAGCTTCTTGATACCTCCCAACAGCACAAAGCAGGTGTGTGCCAGACAATGACCGGTCAGTTCTAACCATATTGGCTGCAACCACCTGTACAATAATAACAGGAGGTAAATGACGAAGGAAGTGGATTCTTAGGTTTAGTACAAAACAGTAACAGTTAGAAGAAAGAAGCACCTTGACAGCCAGTTCAAGTAGAGATCTTGAAACTGCAGATGAAAGAGCCACAGCTTGCAGAGCATTGGCATAGAAGTAAGAACTCTCTGGAGGAGTAGAGAGCAGTAAACTAACAGCACCCTCCAAGTTCCCAACTGACACAAGTCTGATACTCAAGGAGATGTAACATAATTAGGTAAATGATTTATATCAACATCCTTTATATTAGTTGTTAATTGCTATCTAAATTGTGTGCACAGGAAAATACTCTTAAGCGTGAATATAAGCATCACCATGAGCCTCTTGGCACTAGTAAATATGAAATATATAAGTAGCGAACTGATGCAAAAGATACACGCATCAAAATACTTTCCTGCAATACTCAGTGAACAAATGAATATTTACGACTTATTAGGACTTCTTGAGGTTGAAATTAAGGGTCCATTTGACAAAGCTTTTGATAAAGTTTTAGCAGATTTTGATAAAAGTCATGGGTCCCATAGAATGTATGGTTAAAATTGAAGTTTGACCGGTTGAAATTATCAACTTTTGCTAAAAAGCTAATTTTTAGCTTCTCCAAACAGGCACTAAGTCAAAAGTTTCTATGTCAAAATAGACAGACAACTAATTAATGAATGGCTGGTGGTGCTGGTGCTGGTACTGGTGCTGGTGAACAGTAACATGAACATAAACTTTAAGGTAATAGCACTGTATATTTTGATTTTGTTATTACGATGAAACAAACTGTATTGGGTAATTATTTCTGGATTTGGGAGAAGAACAGCAAGATGGAATTGAGGAACTAAAATAGAACACGAGTAAGCATATAAGTCTATGAAACTCAGAAACTAAGCAACCCTGTAACGAAGACTCTTCTAACTAAATTGCACTCAAAGGGAAAAGATCTAATAAAAGGCCAGGTGGATATAATATCCTTGAGCCATTACAGTACCAAAAGAACTAAAACGTCTTGAGGTTAAAATATGAGAGATTCTGAACACTAGAATACAATAATAAACAAAAAGAGGCACATAGAGTTTGAAGTCTCTTCTGCAACAGTAGAGCAACCTAGCAAAGTTGCTAATAAGAAATCGTCTACTCATTATATCACGTAATTTTGTTACTTCAAACCTCATAGGGTCATCCTCATATCACTTGTCACTAGATTCTTCTGGCAGATGTCAAAAGGATACAATTATTCATTGCAAAGAGAAAAGGTGGCGAGCTCATTTATGAAATCTATACACTTAGTGAAGATTCAGTGTTTTCATGTCTAGGTTTTTACTTACTATTACTTCCAATGCACAAGGAATTCTGATGTAGTGAAGCATACGAAATTTGACAACTACACGATTGACAAATCGTTGATTCCTATGAATACCGATTTGGATCGAAAAATTGAAAGCTTTATGCCAAAAACACTTTAATTCTGCGAATCCCAGAACAGATGCAGCGGAATTAATGTGAGAACGATGAACACAACTAAAATAAGCATTGATTCGGAGTAAAACCACAAATTTAGGAAGTCATGAATTCATTGATTCCACCGATACTGAATAATCAAAAGAATTTGAGAAAACTCTCAAGTGTTTTTATTCAATAACAAAAAGCCAACTAAAACAACAAACCCTATTAGCAATTCTTAAGAAATTGTAAATAAGCACCTAAACTATATAGAAATAATAAAGACTCTTATTGTAATAAAATAATTAAAAAAATAAACATAAATAAGCAAAAACCATGGACTTCATGGAATTTCAATTTCCAATTGCATACGAAATTCCAGCTTTCCTTTTTGTTACTATTCATAGAGGAAAGTTAATATTTGTTAATTGCTAGTCCACCTCCCACGTAAACTGTTAGTGTAATGTGAAATCATAATTGTATTTAATGCAGCAGTAGCAAACCAGTAGTTCAATGTAATATATGATACATAAGGTTCCCACTCAATCTCAGAAGATATGACATACCATCTTTACAATTTTACGAGACAAGCTAGATTACACAGGCTACAATCACACGTAGAGTATTGTGTTCTAAATTCTCCACATTGCCAAGCACTTGATGTTAACAAGAATTTTATAGGCACCCATTTCTAATCTCTACAACATAATTGTAAGGATATCGTTTATTTTATCAAAATATAATCAGGGATATGCACAAGGACATTATTTTTCTTTGTTTTGCTACCAGGAAAAAGAGAAATGACAGCAACATCAAGCACGTGACACATTTATTTTTCTTTTTCCTCTTATTTTCTTTCATACCAGCTAAAATGTAGGCTCCAGATAAGTAAAGTAACAAGATAAGTGTCAGCAGTTTAAGCGCACATGCACCTTGCTTCCTAATTGAACATTCAGGTTTCACCACCTGCAGTTCATTCATAATTTTTTTGCATCACACTGATTTGTAATGCCAGATGGATCACATCCAATTAGTCACTTAAATTAACTTAACTCAACAGAGCCTTACTCATAATTCTCTAGATCTGCTACAAAATAATTCTTAGGACAAATATTGAAACATCAAAAGGGCTTTGGTATGAGAAGGTTTTTCATGAAAAGAAGAAATGAGTTTTGGTCCTTATGTGACTCAGCATTTTGACAAATAATATTTTCTAGATCATGACATGATTGCAATCATAGTATCAGTGACCTCCAATGTTGATATTGAAATCATGCAATTAAATCAATAGAGGTAACACCTCAAAATTGAATATATCCATAATCAGAGTATTGTAAAAATCCCAGGGACAGATATTCCACGACTGATTTCTACTTAGGACTGGCCGAAAAATTAAACAGTGCTAACAAGAGGGAATAAACAAATTTGGAGAAATTGAAAGACTTACTCATGTATATGGTTCTGAATTGCCTCTTCACTCTCCAATTTTTCATGCCAAGGAATGCGTTCACTAGCGCACTCCCATAATTCCGCTTGTTCAAAAGCCATTAACCTAAGTTGGCCATTACCCTTCAACGAAAAAAAAAACATAATGGAAAAAATGATTAAATACAGAAATCATCATCTCATAACATTTCTGGTTACAAACAAAAAGGTCTCTCGTTGCTAAGTTGAAGTAAATTGTTACGAGAAAACTATCGCGGTACAATGTTCAATAATCTGACTAACCAATGGATTCTTTTTCCCTCCTCCAGGCACTGATTTTCCTTTTGAAGAAATTCTACTCAACATGGATGCTTCGTCAATCTCAGGAGTTGCAGCTGGCTGTGGGCCTTTCTGTGACTTGTTAACCAATTTATTCATCAAGTGGTTAAGAGCTGGAGGTAATTGAAGCCAGAAAAGTGCTTCCATGGATTCACCAAAAATTGCAGCTGCAAATGCTAACCTTGCTGCATAACCTTTGTTCACAAGACTAGCATAGAGTCTCACTCTCTGGTCATCAAGTAGGCAACCTTCAAAACATGTGAAGGAAAACAAAATTCATCAAATGATCAAATAAGTATTTATAATATCGTTCTACAGATGATGGAGACCTTCTTTGCGGTAAGGCTCTAATACTTTAAGCAGCATCTCAGGAACTACAGAGTCACCAACACGTGGTAAATCAAGCATATAACTGCGAAGATCTCCAGATGATGGAGTTCCTGGAATTTGTGATTGTGTCTTGTCCATGGTTGTCCTGAATGCATTAAACCATGTAGGCTTCACACCTAACTGTAAAATCATCCGCAATGCCTGTAGCAAAGGAACATCTAAAGTGAGTAGATGGATGACTAGTATCTTGCTCAATGGTAACTTCTAGGTCATTCATGTTTGCAGCATTGACATGGTCATACTTCATTTATTAGTTTTGAGGGAGCATGAAAGCACACCCATTTATAAGATATCTTCCACTTCATCGAAAGTTTACAATACATTAAAAATTGGTCTAGTTACCAGGCAGGTGATTTGTTTAACTTAATGTGTTTACCTGCATGCATCTAATATGCTATCAGGTATAGATTAGAAGTTACCAGTGCATGTGGAGTAGGCAGCAATATTGGAGAGGACAAAGGCACTGGCCGGAACCTCTCTTTCACCGATCGAGCTAGAGGACCAAAACCACTTCTGCATGTAATAAAACACAAAAGACATACTTAGTATCATGAACTACAAGAATCTAGTCCAAAGTTATACATCTTTTAGATATTTATGAGAAGTATCATATCATAGCAGATTGCAAGATCAATCATCAAAAGTTTCAGACAAGTGTTTTGTTTTTTTCCATATAACAAACATGACGTACAAAATAACTTCACTTTCTAGAAATATCAAAGAAGCCAACCAAAGGATGACAAAAGCTCCTGTAATCCCCTTATTCACTAGAAATTACTGATGCAGCACAGCAAACCTGAAGGATTTATGGTACATACACATTAACTTCAATGAGACGAAAGCTACTATCAGCTCCAGCAATGCACAAAACCAGTGGATCATTCTTATCTGTTCGCAAAGGCAACCAGTCAAGTTCAAGTACAAGCGTTCCAGGAAATTGCGGTTGTAAGACAGAATTCGCCAATGGATCTGGTGAATCCTGCAAATCAGAAGTACTTTAAAATGGAACTGAATGGAAAATTATCCTAGACTTGTACAAGGCCAACTTTAGAGAAGCAATCGTTCCAGCTTCTTCACGTCTATTATTTTGATGATAACAAATATCACGTGTATAACACAGCTTCAACACACAAAATATGGAGGAAAGGTTCATTTAATAAGAGTCAGAATTGATTAAAGAAGCAATATAAACTATCCTCGTGTTAGCACAATTTCCCTCATAGCTAACATTAAACAAACTTGCAAGAATAACCTTTCAGCCAGTTTTATCTATATAATTTCAATAACATGGACATGAACATTTCAGCACCACACATTTAAATCACACGCACTCAAGGAAATCAACTAGTCCCTTGTTTTGCTTACAAGATCAAAAACAGAGAATGTGTTGTCATAAAATAAAACAGCAATACGTCCACGGCTACGATCTCCTGGAACAACCGGTGAGAACTTGATTCTCCTAACACCTTCCCTGTGAGTGTTAAATGAGGATGATTGCCCTGTAGTAACATCCCACCAGCGTATGTTCCCTGATCTGTCTCCCATAACCTGAGATGTCAATGCATTACTCCCTCCAATATGAAACCTTCCTACTATGTTAAACATGAGTAGCCTATCAAGAGTGGAAAAGAATTGAATATAATATATCATACGTACTACATGAGGCAGACGATAAGCCATGGCCGTAATTAATCCATCAGAGTTAACAAATGAAGACGATGGCCACTTTGGTCTGCAATGATGACAACATCAAACATGGTCATAAGTTATAGAACTTTTAGTAGAGCAGAAAAACTGCCAAGAGTCATTCTGATTCATATCAATAACTGGAAAAAAGAAAAGAAAATAATTGAAAAAACCTATATAGTTGAGATCTCAATACAGTAGATTATAACAAAGGCCGGTCGATAATCTAGTAGCATTAATTAACAATTTCACTTCTTTGTCACAGAAACTATATATGAAAACAAGTGCAAATTAATGTTTCTATTCCCGTGCCATTAAAAAGCTACGCATAACATGACAAAAAGCTATTAAATGAAGGTATCAAAAGTTGTACAACTGTGTGCCTCAAATCTGTCCACTGGGCATAAACCTCCAAGTCATCCAACTCAACAGGACCTTGTCATTGTGCTTATACACTTACAAAGTAGTCATCCACGTCTAAGGAAATATGGGGCCACAGTTTCTAACATAAGTGAACAAAAACTTAAATTTTAAACTTTGGTGCAGATAATATATCAATAGGATGGGAAGAGAGATAAGAAGGTCCACATAGTCTTTAATTGGACATATTGCAACTGTGCTAATATGAAATACATCCAACAGTCAGGACATCAAAGAATAAAATCATAAACTAAAAGAAATAAGTAATATTAAAGTTACGGCAAGTAAATTTTGTTGAAGATCAAATTTTAATTTCACAAGACAGACAAGGTACTACAGTGTAGATATAATAGTATACCGCTTATCGGTGAAATTCGACCGTAGAAAAATAAATGGAGATAAGAGAAAGAAGGTTGAGAAGGAAAGATTTGGAAAAGAATGGTGAAGAGAAAGAGAATTGAGAAGGAGAGAATTGAGGAAATTAAAAAAAAAAAAAAAATGGAGAATGTCAAGATAGACGTATAGTGGATTCTTGGCCTGTCGAGGTGAAACTCTCTACGGTCGTGACTAGTATACCGTTTATCGGTGAAATTCGACCGTAGAAAAATAAATAGAGATTGATAGAAGTTGGTGAGTGAATGATGGTGAATAATGAGGAGGAACAAGATTGAGAAGGAAATATTTGGAGAACAATGGTGAACAGAAAGAGAATTGAGAAGAAGAGATTTGAGGAAATTGGGATAAAAAATTTGAGAAGGTGAAAACAGACGTATTTCAATTTTTTGTGTGAGTGGGAGTGAAAACCTTCCTTACGGTCAGTGATTAAGCTGACAAAAATGTTGCAAGCAAAAAGATTCGATAATTCTCAAGTCTGTTACGGCAGAAACTACTTTGTACTATGTTCCTCAAGTGAAACGACATATTGGTTGGAAAACCAGTTGATTGTGTATAAAATTACCCAATATAGAAATAGAATGCCAAATTAATATGTTACAGTAACCCCATAAGTAGTTGAGCTTGCATGGTATTTGAATCCGACTTGATCATAACTAAAATCAGCTGTCAAGTTGTGAATGATGAATATTTAAATAGCATAAACTGACAATTCAAACAAGTGTTTTATCTTTCTTACAAATCACAATTGTGATATACACTTACCAAATACAATACAATTGTATTTGGACATGATGATATCTAGCACAAGCTTGTATGCACACAAATATACAGACAAAGCAAGAAAATAAAGAGAGGGCAAAGTCAGACAAAGATTAAATACATGTTTGGCTGCCAAAAGAAAAAAATGTGCTTTTTTTTTTCAGCACTTTGGTTCGACAGTTGGCACCATTTTGTAGATGCGTCAGGGTGAATTAAATCCTTTCCCACTTGACAGTGCCAACTGGACCACATATTTCGTTAATGGCGAAAATACCCTCCAGAAAGCAAAACAACTTTAACAAAAAAAAAACATCAAAAATTTCTTTTGTCCAAGATAGCCCATCAAATAAATTGCACCGGATTATAAACAAAAAAAATTGGTGAACACCGCAAAAAAAACAAAAAAAAAAAACCGGAAAAAAAATATCCCGAGTCGCAAATTACTTTGAAAAATTAACCCGAAGAAGCGTAAGAATAAATTAAAGAACGTGTTCAAGCACACATTTAGCTATGTTTTCCAAGTACGTGTACGATTCAATTATTCGGGTACTCCACTTACAATTCAGGGTTATCCCACCATTCACCCAAAGCATCAATTGTATTCGTGACGGGATCGATGCTTATATCGATTTTCCTATTCATGAGTTCATTAAAGGTGACAAATTCTGCTTTTATGGCGTCCCACTGGTTCTTAAACTGTGCCTTTGTGTACTGGCGCCCCGTAATTGAATAGAAGCCCTCAACAATATTTTTTGTTGGCCTACTATAATTTCTTCCTCACACCAATTTATGAACACTCTTTTGGCCTCCGAATCCCATTGCGCACTTGTCCGGTTAGGCTTTCCATGTTTTGCTTTGTTTCCTTTCTCCGAACCAGATGTTTCAAAGCTAGATTTGCATTTGAGAAAATAAATTTCATGATTGTTAGAGCAGAGCGAAAATGAAAAGTTAGTTATCACGGGTCGATTTCGCACACGCAGTATACTTGTTGCAAGGTAAAGTTAAGAACGATATTGTAATCCGAACATAAAAATCACAGTCGTATAACATTTGTCACTCATGCAAGTGTAAGTACCGGCCTAATACCACATGAAAACTATGCAGACATAGGATAATTCTCCAGCAATTGACATCAATTAAAAAATTCCCCATACATGGTCAAGAGAGGAAATTGGAATGCGAGCCTTCAGATTTTCATGATATCTCACGCTTTCCTTCCTCAACAATCCGTATGTTATGAGTTCCTCAACAATCCGTATGTTATCAATTCACTATGCAGTGCGTGTGCTTTCCCTCAACTCTCTGTCTCTCTTCTCTCTCGTCGCTCGCTCTCTCTCTCTCTATATATATATATATATGTATACTATATGCCTACACATAACCCAAAGACGACCACAGTTTATAGATCTAAAGTTGGAGGATGCGATACATACCTAGATGAATGATTTGTCGGTGTCGGAATATGGCACCTGTGAATGTGTTGACGGCGGTTGGAATAGGGCGGAGAAGATTGTCGTTCTGGGTTTGGGAGATATTTTGGGTAATTGATTGTGGTTGGTAACGGTTAGTTAATTCTTCAAAGTGGTAATTTCAGTCGAAACGGAAAGGTAGGACAGTAATTTCCTTGACACAATGACAATGTGCAGAATTTATGTCAGGCGCTTATTATTTAAGCATTTTGTGGGCACCCAGTTGCTTATAAGAACATTTGGGCGGCTTATAAGCATGGCCAAACAAGCGCTAAGTATACCATTTTTAAGATAAGTATCAAAACATCAACAAAAGACAAAACATAAACATTGAAAATAGTAACTATTATATATAGAGGTTTCTTATTCTCTTTAAAATTCACAAACCTAAATCAAAGAAAAAGGTACCTGAAGTCTCGAATCCTTCGTCCATGGACCTCAAAAACTCCAAGTGCACCATTTGCCAATGCAAATGCAAAACTTTCAGAAAATTCTTCTTGAGATCCATCTCCTCCTGCTTCCTCTGCAATTATTACACCACTGCATGTCAATAATTAATGATAGACAGGTTCAGTCTGTACAGCAAAGGACTTCTCAAAGAAATAAGAAAGAAACGCTGACTGGAATCTGTTGAAGATGCCTTTGTTGGGGAAGAGGTCCCGGTCGATGCAACACCTGCACGATCTTTGGATAAAATTGACGAGCCCCTGGAAGGTTTATTTTGTGCCGGCCGGGGAACTGTTGGTAGTGTCCATTCAAGAACTGTGAACGGAAGAGCTAGGGACCTTAGCTGCATGATAAAGTAAAGTAGGATGAACATGTATGACTAAGTAAGATTGAAGAGAAAAATTAATAACATATTTTGGTACCAAAGAGACAATTGTCACTTCCATTTCTACACTCACATTATTCATATTTGCTAACTGCACTGACATATACCACTCAAAACTTTCTAAAAGAAAAACTAGCTCAAAGCAATACTTCCACGTAAGCTTTCTTAAGAGGAAAACAGTTCGAGGGAAAAAAATAAAAAATCAGTGATTGTTTGATAGACAAAAGGATAAATTTCTTCTAGTTCAATTTTACTCCATTAAGGTCCAATAAAGCTTATCTATGTAAAAATATTCTTAGATCCACAATGATTTTCAAAGCTCTGGAACATCTAGCTGCACGCTCAAAAGAATGTCAAATATCTAACAGAATATCATTTAAAAAACAAGAATGGGAATAGGACATCGAATCCAAATATATGGATGATAGAGAAACAAGAGGACTTCGGCGAATTTACCATAATTGGAGTCTTGGTCATTGCCCAAACCTCTACAGGTGCATCCCGGAATAAAATTAATAGATACCTATAAAAAGTTTGTAGCTAAATTTAGGAACAACACAGTACGAGTTGCTAAAACAATAATGATTAATAAACACCAGAGCACCAGCTGTTGAACAGGTACCCATTCAAATGCTATAAAAAACCCTAAATCATTTAGATTAAATGATTAATATTATATGATGGAATTATTTAATTATCAATTTGAAATCACTGCAACGGGGCTATTTTGTACACCCAGATTGCCAAACTTTGCCAGTTTGAGAGAATGGAAGGAATGTTTTTTCATTTTCTTTTCCTTTTATGGGAGGGGCAAGGTTTGTTGAGTGCAAACATGTTCCGTTCTAAGCAGAAAGTTACAGTTCTTCAGATGATCCTTCCATGAAGCTCTAGGAATATACCTTCAATGATTACTGGATTAGCATATCCGATTCAGGTGTATTTTGATAATTTTTTGCATGCAACAGAAGAAGGAACTACCTAGTTTTGAAGTTGATGGAAGGGAAAAGCTAGTACTCAGAGCACTTATATATATAGCTGACTAATCTTCAGAGTTACTGACGATCAGAAACAAAAAATAAATTACATCATGAGCAACAACAGTTACAATGAGCCAAATAATAGATTTCAAGTCAATGTTTCTCTAGATCCAAATTGAACATTGAACAATGTAAGAGATCAGAACAGTTCAGGAAAAAAAAATCTTTCAGATGTTAAGTCATATAAAAATGTATTCTGAGAGGATTTATTGTAACTAGTCTATTAATTATAAATTTGCACATTGCTCCAAAAAATGTGGTGCAAACGATACATAAAAAACATAAATATCCAATGAACCTTCCAGAAGATGAAGCCCTCAAGGCTCTTATTGGTGCCCGCTCTGGCTTTTGTAGAACTCGAAATGTTCGATTAAGACCACTTCTTAGACAGGTCACTACAAGCCTATTGATATAGCCTCCTGTTTTCTCAGACCCCTAAATCCAGAATTGATTATTGCAAGAATATCAGCAAGTAAATAAACTCTGAAATATCATTATTCTTAAAATAATGAACAATGAAATTTTAAGCAAATCTAAGAATAGCCTACAAGAATAATAGATGAAACAGTTCAGAAGTGATGCCCATCGATTAGATTTATAGAGCTCTAAACAGACATTACGACCTGTGTGTAAGAGAATGACACCAGTCTTGAATTTCCTAGCCATCGTAACCCCCGTACCACACTGCTATGAACGGAAAAACTGGAAGCAACAGCATTTGCAGAGATGTCAATGACATCAATCGTCCCACTTTGAGTTCCCAAAGCAACTAATGGAACAGCAACAGCAGGAGAGTTTCCGCCACCTTCATGTATCACATCAATTGCAGTTAGTGCAAAGCATAATGCTAACTTCTAGAAAAAATTATCCAACTTCAACATTTAAGGGACAGATAAAATATTGAAAGACCACTCACGAGCCAAAGTAGCTGTTAAAGAAGGGGATGGCACAGCCAGCATGGTCACTGTTGATGAGAGAAGATGCAGCTGTCCAACTAGACTTGTCTGCATTGATGGCTTTAATTATGAAGTGAAAGAAGATATAAAATGAACGTGTAGAAAGAAAAATAGCATGTCGTTACTAGTAAACTTTTGGATTTTACTAGATCATCCTCTAGAATTTCAATATAACTAGAGAACCTTCATTTGGGTTGTTATATATAGGGGTGATCTCTAGTAAACAATGAATCATCATTCGAATTACTGCAGCGGCTAAAAACATGACGCAATCTCACATGGAGGCGAACTGATAAATCCTTGTGTTATTTATTTTTCGCCTTTTATTTATTGTTCTAATTCTAACATCTCTCACCCTCAATCTAGAACCAAAACACCCATAAAGGAAACCCACCACAGCACTTGACAATCTCACAATCAAACAATGTAAGAATAAAGAATGGTGTGAATGGTATATTATGAAAGAAGACGCAGTAGGGCTTACATGCAGCAAATACTTGCCTACCACTAAATATTATTCCACCCAGACCACATTGAAGAACAAATAAGTAACTTTTCAATGTCCTTTTCCGGATCCTTCTATAAATGAACTAACAAAAACAGTTCTTCTAACACAGAAGGATAATCTTTGCATATAATCAAGCATTTAATCATCAGGCACCACGATCAAATAGGCCCAAACCAATCTTTATGAAGTTTGCATACATCAGATATCCACATTTGCGCAAGTAGCATTATACAGTTCACATTTCTGCTTTAATGTGAAATTTACCCACACCCAATTTTCACCTTCGTGAAAATCAGGATTCCCAGGGAACAGAGACAAACAAAATAGAACAGTACTCCCCTGCTTCTCTTCTTATAATATACATTTAAACTTTTTTGGACAGGATGAGATTTATCAGATTTGGTCCGCCATAGAATAAAAACACAAAAAATATTATTTCTCTATTTCCAGCCGATGTTGTGCTCAGGTGTCCAATCACAGGAAGGAGCAGGAAAATCAACAGTGCAATAGAAATTAAAGAGCAAGAAAAAGAAAAACAACAGCCTTGCAAGATAATATTCGCCAAAAACACCAACCTTAAATGACACTTCTTCCGGGCTGTTAGCGGGACTTGATTGGTGATTCTTATTGCTATATGTCTTGTCTGACTGGGTTAACGCATTCAGTATAGGATCATCAGTAGACATGACTTCCGTCGAAGATTCAGATTCTGGCACTGGATCTTTACCGACTTCAGTAACTTTGTCTTTTTTGGATATATCCTTCTGAGCATCTCCAGATCCTTCAGCAGTCAGGAGCCATTTCCATATTTTTCCATCATCAGAAATGGATATTAAATGTGACTTAGAAATGATTTGAGATTCGTCATGAAAATCAAAAGGATTATCAAAATCCAAATCAAGTGAAGAAGCATCAGAACAAAGCTTGCGAATACTTTGGAGAGTGGAATCTGATTGGGAGATAGCGACTGCAAGAACCGAGGGAGAAGGGACAGATGTGCCAATAGAGGGTATCAATTCTTCCATCAAACACATCATGTGCACCTGCTCTCCTCTGTGATATATGCAAATAATTTATCATCTTTGTAGTCCAGCAAAGAGTAGTCTACATAAAGGTTTTACAATCATGCCAAGAAAACTCAATTTATGATAGCTATGAAGTTACAGATCTATGATTGCATATTGTTTAAAAAATTAAATGCTTAGCCAAACATGGTCTATTATTTTACTTGAATACTGAAATGGTTGAAGTATCAGCCATTGTTCCTGCCAAATAAATAAAAACAAAATGCAGCAGCATCCCAGTACATCACAAAAGGTATCCTATATACCTTGTGAAGGCCATATACTTCTAAGAATTTCAATAGTATCATACAACACTGAACAATTCAATAGTTTCAAGGCCTAACCTCTGCTGAAAAAACTTTCTAGCAGGTTTCTTTCTTGTTATGATCTTTATCTAGCGATCCACTCCATAAAAAACTTAAAGCATAGCCTTCAAAAAGGGCATCATACTTCCTCGTCTATAGTTAAAATGACATTTCTATGTCATATGAATCCTTAATTTTTTTTCTAAGTTTGAGGGTTAATTTGAACATTACCATTCATCAAACAATTCTACTGGAGAAATTTTCTTATCAGATTAAAACTTTTTTCATCATTTTCAACTTGTTACTCCTAAAATTACAAAATTTGTTAAGGACCAAGGGCCAAGAATAATGCATTTTTCAAACACAAGCAATCAAAATTCAAGTTCAACATTAAAGGAATCAATTAAATCGTGAAAAACAAAGCCACAATTAATTAATGTAGTTTTAGGACGGAATACATGAAGAACTAGAATTTAAACATGACAAATATGTTCATTTGATTGAGTACTTACTCTTTCCTCCGCCAAGTACTGAGCTTCCCATCCAAATGAGCACAGTATAATACCTCGGTATTTGCATTCGGCAAAACCTCCAAAAACTTGCCACACCCTCTTGGCAACCCTGCTGAGGACAACACTGATTCATACTGCAAGTCGAACACCACCAGCTCCCTCGGAAAACCGACGAATATCACATGCTTCCAGTGTGGTGAGAACGCGAATTTCACCACATAGTTGGGGAATACAACCAGTGCTGGTGCCCCATTATTACTGCTATTACCACTAGAATCTCTCTCCAGTCTCTGCAAATCGGATGTATCTGCACGAATCTGAAGCTCCTGCAAAACGACATCATTCTCGGAGTCACCATGTAATTTCACCGATAGCAAAAAGCCCTTGAGGCCCAACGCGCAGAAATGACGGGCATCAAATGGGTCCCGACGGAGACACGAAAAATATTCCGGCGAAGCGTCGTATTTGAAAAAGCAGCGGCCAGTAGTAGTATTGTAAAGAGAGAGCAACGAGGATCCAGATAGAACAGCGAGAGCCCAGGAGTCGGGTCGGACCTGGATCCAGCAAAGATCTTGAATACCCAATTTGGAGGAACTTAAATTAGTAGTATCAAAGTACAGAAGGGTAGATTTCGAGCGAAGGTCGATAAGGGAGATGCGGCCATGGCGATCACCGACGGAAAGAAGTAAATGGGACGACGAGTTTTCTAACAGGTGATGCGGAAGTGGAAGAGGGGACCACCGGACGGCGGTTATAAAGGGAGACAGCGACGCGGCGGCGGTACTGCCGGCGGAGGAAGGGTGAGGAGGTAGAGGAAGGGTAAATACAAGTTGCATAGAATTAACATCCACGATGGTAACAGAGCTTCCGGCAGCGTAAGCGAGGAGGCCAGCGTCGGAGATGTCGGCTGCACCGCCGTTGTTCTTGGAAGGAGGGCCCGGTAACATGCAGTCCCAAGATGACATAGAGGAGGACAGTAATGACTCGTTGGGTGGTCTTTGCATCGACATTGGCGCATATAATTGAATTGTATGTACTTCTAACAGTTGAAAATCAATTCATCAATGGAGGTTTTGTGGAACAGTGGAGAAGAAGAGAGATCTGAATCCGACATGGGTGGCACGTTTCAGTGGATCGGACCTTGTACGGTTGTACCTTTTCAAAATTGGACAAATTGCAGCAGCAAACCTCAAGCTCTATAATTCTAATGACGACCGTGGTTCCAAGGACTATTCCGTCTATAATTCTATTAAGTTTTAGTATGTAAAGATGAATTAACCCTTAAACTTTAATAAACAGATCACTACAATAATTTAAGAATTTTATTAGGCATTTATTGTTCATTTTTCAGTCAAAACAACGACGTTTTGGGTAGGGCTGGACAAAAAATCTGCAAAATCGACTAATCGAACTGAACCGACTCGGGTAGATTTTTGGGCTCGGTCAGGTTCCAAAACCGACTCGGTTTAAAAAAAAAAAGGAGAAATTGTCAATAAGTCATCCGTACCTGACTTATTTTAAATTATGTCCAAACAACTTTCCAAAATTGTGAGTAAGTCATATTAATTTATCTAATACCGTAATTACCCCTATAATCTGTTAAACCAATTTAAACCAAACCAATTTTCATCAACTCACGATTCTCATTCACAAGCTGACATTAACAGCTTTTTTTTCCACAAGTTCTCCGTCGACGATCACATCACCGGCGCACCTCGTAGTCGGCTATCTATGAGTCGCCGCAGTCTACAAACCTTCTTTTATTTTCGCAATTGATTATTTTAAAAATTTCACAGTTTTTCAGTGCTGTTTTTTTTTTCTTAATCATGGAAGGTAGCCTGATTTTTCTTTGTAAGTATATTTCAGACACAGTTCCCATAAAAGTTTCTGTTGGTGGAGATTTTAATGGTGCTTTGAGAAAATTATATGGTAATTGAAATTCATTAGAAGTAGATATTTATTGCGTTATTCAATCCCTGGACATGATAGGCGTTTTCTAATCAATGAAGAAGAATTTAGGAACATAAATTCATTGATTTCTGCGTTTGAATTGAAATTTGTTGATATTAGTGTTTCAGACACTAAAACAGTATCACTTGATTGTAAAACATCATCACATGATTGTGATACTGTTTTCAAAAATGAAGGAACTGTCATAACTACATATTGTCTTCAACAAATAGTAGGGCATTGCCTTCATCTAGTTGGTCAAGAGTAATCACTCATGTTGGACAGAGGTTTGAGAGAGATGTAGCTGAAATTAGATATGCTTTATGCAAATATTCAATTGAGAGATGATTTAAGTTTGATTACATGAAAAATAACAATGGTAGGGTAGAGGCGCAATGTTCAAACAGATATTTTTACGTGGTATGTTTGTGCAACAGTATCAAAGGTTAGCGGTTTTTTTTTACATACGAAAGCTTGTGAATGAGCATAGTTGTCCTATAGTGTTGAGAAAAGAAAAAAGTGAGAGAAAAAGTTATAAGGTGATTTCTGGTTTGATTGTCGATATATTGAGGGAAAAACCAACATTATGCTCTAATGACGTTGTTTCACACTTTTTAACAAGTTACGGTTACACGATAAGCTATGACAATGCTTGGAATGCGTTGGAGAGAGCGAAGATATTGATTTTTGGTGATGTATCTGAATCTTTCAAGCAGTTATATTGGTATATTGAGGCTGCAAGGTCATTTAATCATGGAAGTCATATTGATTTAGAGGTGGACCAAGTTTGTAAAAGATTCCAAAGATTGTTTGTTTCTTACTATGTGTGCATTCATGGGTTTAATCATTGTCGTCCCATGTTGTTTATCAATGGAACATTTTTGAAATGAAGGTTCAAATGTATCTTGTTGTCTACAACTGCTAAGAACGGTAACCAAGGTAAGATACTGTTTTTCTGTTCTTTTGTGATACTATTTTTATGTTATTTTGTGATACTGTTCTTCTGTTATTTTGTGATACTGTTTTGTAATATGATTTATAAGATACCGTTAGATATTGTTGTTCTATTATTCTGATATTATTATTTTGTGTAGGCTTATATCCATTGGCTTATGCCATTGTAGATTCCGAGAACTACGATAATTGATTGTGGTTCTTGGAACATTTGCGTAGTATTGTTCAGAGTACTCGGGAGCTTACATTTGTGTTTGATCGGAATGTTGGGTTAATGGAAGTGTTGCCCAAGACATTCCCTACATCGAATCATTTTTTCTGTTTACAACACCTTAAAGAAAATTTGAGGGATAAATTCAATGGTGGTGGCTTCTCAAACAGTTATAGAAAGCGTATGGTCTGGTTGTTCCGGAAATATGTGCATGCTCCAACAATTACATTATTTAACCAGAAGTTGGAGGTATTGAAACGTGAGTGGAGAACTATTGTTAAAAGGTTTCTAGATGGGTTACCATTTGAAAATTGGTCGAATGCTCATAGTGTTGGATGTCGGTATGGAGAGATGTCATCAAATGCAGCTGAGTCTTTCAATGCATGGATAGTTGACTGTAGGAGTTTCCCATAACCTCAATGGTTGACATGTTGAGGATAAAGCTGATGAACATGTTTGTTACGAGAAGAAATGATTCTGGTAATATTATGATATTGTTTTATTTTGTGTATGATACTGTTTTATTTTTTATGTGATTCTATATGATAATAAGATAGGTGAATGGACGAAGGTTGTCTGCCCAAAGATGATAGAGAAGTTGTAGGGATATACAGATGAAAAGTCGATCATGGAATATCAAGTGGTCTTCCGATACAATTTTTGAAGTTTTTTCAGATCCATCGGTTTGTGTAGATATCTGCAAAAACACATGTTCTTGTTTTCAGTGGCAGCTGAATGGGTTTCTATGTGTGCATGCAATTGCTGCAATTAATAGATCTGAAAGGTGCATTGATGAATTTATTGATTATTATTTTTATGTTGCAGCATTCCATAAGTCCTATGAAGAAGCTATACATCCTATTCCTACGTCAACGAGGTTGGATTATGAAAATTCTGCCAATTTTGACATTTTGCCTCCACCTACAAAGAGACAACCTGGAAGACCTAAAAAGAGGCGAATTAGATCAAGGGGTGAACGCGTGCGGATGATATGATGTTGAAGGTGTGGAAAGTTGGATAGTCACAATAAGAAGAGTTGTAAGGAGTCATTGGCCTAAGAGCTTTCCCGTGAAGGATATTATTCTTTCTTTTTTAAATATACAGTAAACACATTTGTCTAGTAATCATTTGTTGGTCAAATTAATGAAAGCAAAATTTATTTTCACAAAACAGTATCACAAAATGTTTATCTTAAGAAAATAGTTTAACAAAATAGTATCACAAACAGTATCTCATTGATTAATAGTAGTAGCTTGCAATACAATATCACAAATTGTATGCAGTACAATTTTCAATATCAAACCCAAATTCGCAACTAGGAAATCTATTCATCTATTCATTCATCTACAACGAAATCTCTGATGAATTGAGAAACCATGCTTGCTTTATATTGTCTAACTTCCTTCATTGTCATTGTTTCTTCTATCTCTTCATTCTTTGCGAGTCTTTCCATCACATGGTAAATGTGTATTCCACAATCGACACTGCGAAATAAAATTCAGAAATATGTAGTAAATGTCGGTTTGTTGCATAGTCATTTAAACACAAGATAATACAAATAAGGAGTTTGAAGGAGTAGTCGCTTCTTACGTCCCAATGTGTTTTTGCGGACATTTCTCGTAGGAGATCAATGGATGACTGAATTCTTCTTCTTTGTATTCAACAATATTTGTAATGGGAGATTTCATAAACAGTTCTTTTTGTTTGCTCTCAACATATTCTTTCTACACGTATTTGAGAAAAAACAACAATGTAAAATATTAGACTGTTTTGTATAATACAATATCAAACAACAGTATATGGTAATGTAACAACTTATTATCTTACCAATATCCTAGCATCGTCCATATATCTATTTGACGTCCTGTCTCTTGGCAAGTTACTATTGTAATGTGTCCATTGACCTGCCTCAAAGTTGAATGTGAGTAGTGTCCAATGGTTTGGAACTACGTCAAATCCCTTTCCTACCTTTGAGTTCATCGGGAACAGCAAAAGTAGAGGCTGCCCAGTATTGTGGAGGTTCTCCAACACTATGTCAATTTTTCGTGATCTTGGAATTGCCATTTTCAGGATTTGTGACATATAGCTGCATTATTCAAGTATAATATCAAGATAAGAAATTATTTTGTTGTTAGACTTAAGTTTGTAATTGAAATGTTTATGTTGAAATTAAACAATTCACCCAGCACAAAGAATCAAAAATGACAAATCTTTTGTTGTAAGTGCTGTCTACAATTGGGTCATTGGTCTTTAGCATTTTCCCGTATGTATCAATTACCCGCATATAAAGTATCATAGTTATGTTTTGTATAAGTTTATAATTTGAGAATACATTTTTTTGTTTTTACAATTTTACAGTATTTGATATTGATTGGTCTCCAAAAATATCAAACAAATCTCCCAATCTCACAAAACAAAATTCTGCTCCGGTCGGCATGTAAACCGTTGCTCTGCAATATAATACAGCATTAAGTAATGAAACAGTATCACAATATCATAAGTAAAACATTCAGTAGTAGAAACAATATCACAATATTTATAAACAGTATCACTATCAAAACATCAACTATTAGTGTATGAAAGAGACTTACGATGGGTTGTGGATTTTCCCGATCTTTACGATCTTCTTCCATTAATGCATTTAAGCTGCTTTCTTGTCACAACTATTTTGCATTGATTTTTGGTTGGTACTTTTTTTGCTTTCCTCATTGGAAGATCGGGAAGTTCTTCAACATTAATGATAGTATTGTCATCTTCTTCTTCTTGCACTTGAGATTTGGCCTTTCTACCCTTTGCGACTCTTTTTTTGGAGCAGAGTAGGTGAAATCGTCATCCTTCTTTCTTTTTCTTTTATTCTTTTGACCATTGAAGTTTGCTTTGTTGCATCCTTTGTTGTTAAGATCTCTCTGTCATTCAAAGCTTGAGTCACTTCATGAACTACTTTTTAGTCATCTCATTTACAAGTGTTGTATTATCTTTTTCCAATGTTTTGTTCTCACTTGTAAGAGAATCTAATGTTTCTTTCAGCTTTTTAGGTTGTTCTGCATTATTATTATTTCCATCCAAAACTGCTGCATGTAGAGCCATTGACTTTTGTAGTTGGTCTTCTATTATTGTTATTCTTTTGCTCATCTCATCGAGCTCCTGTATATTCCTTTCATTTTGTGAAGTATCAAAAGCATTTATTATTTGTATTGAAAGTATTAAAATCATATTATTATCAGTATCTTAATTAAACAGTATCATAGATAATAAAATAGTATCACAGACAATAGAATCTCAATAAAACAGTATCACAATAAAACAGTATCATAGATAAAAACAGTATCATATATTAGTACCTTTCATTCTGCGACACACTTTCATCCAACGCAGCTTGCAAGATGCGCTCTTTTTCTTTAGAAGCTCGTAATTCATTATGGAGTCTGGATGAACTAGTTATGGCTTTCTTAGGTGATGAATCGTTGATTGCGACTACTGCTAGACGACTCAAGGGCAAGTGTAGCCAACTGTCATCCTCCTCTTCAAAACTGCCATGTTCTTCTTCATTGACGTTACCTTCCTCACTTTCTTCTTTTTTGTTTTCTTCTGTTGAATTATTATCCTCTATTCGATTGTCATCACTTTCTTTCGTATCAACTTCATCAGATACTTTCTTTTAAGTATCTTTTGTTTTCGTATCAACTTCATCAGATTCTTCAACTTCATCTTCTTTGGATTCTTATATTCATCAGATTCTTTGACAACCTGCAATGGTGTAGTAGTTGTATAATAAATATATTGGATGTTTGTATGTTGAATAACCCTTCATCTAAGATATTGTATCCTGTGAATTGGTGATACTGTTATTACTTTTTTTTTATAGTTCGTGTACAGTCGTAGATTTTAGACTACATGTGAGATCTCTTAAATCCCATTTAATACATTTTGGTTCTGCATTCTTCTTCAATGGTTTACAGACATTGAGTTTTTCCCACAACCAATACTGAATATTCATAAAGAAAAACGTTTTAGTGCGAATATCACATTTAATGCAAAACAGTATCAACCAATAAAACAATATCAACAAAACAGTATCAACAGAAATCAAATAGCTTACTGCTAAAGCCATCACACAGCATGTGACGTCGGTTGGGTCTTCATTTTTACTTAGAGAAGAAATTAGGTATTCAAAAATGTGTTTCGATCAATTGTAAGTTTTGATCTTGTCGAGATCTTCAACGAACTTGATATATCCCTAGCTCAAAGTCAGGGATTTATTTGGCACAAAGAACGATGTCATCAGAAAGAGCATCATTAACCTAGAAACATCGTCGATGTCTTCTTTTTTCTGTCCATTTGCTCCAGCCCTTAATTGTGTAGATATTATTGTTTTGGTCAATCTACGACAGTCTCTAAATCTTCGTTGGAAAAATATAAAATCGAGGCTTGCTTTTGTTTTTCAACCACCATCAGATTTTTACCTTCGACGATGCCAAAAATACCCTTCATAGTATCCATCTTGAACTTTAGATGGGATTTGTTTATCAAAAAATCATTCTTTGACTTGTCGAAACACTCAATGATCTTGTACAAATCTATATCACTTCGACGACAACATTGTCTATCAATTTTGTCATCTAATATCAACTTGATAAGATTATAAAATGGAAATTTCTTGAACCCATTCCTTTGTGGTTTTGTTAATGGTAACCCTTTCACCTTCTTGATCACTGTTTGGAGATTAAAACGATATTGTGGGTAAGCTTTCTTCTTGACTGTTATTTTTCTTCGTATAGGTATAGACTTCTTTTTTCCCATCGACTTGTAACCTATTGTTTTGTATGTAGAAGTTTTTTTGTTTTGCTGCATCATAAACAAAAATAGTATCAGAAGTATCAAAACAGTATCATAGAAAACAGTATAACAGGTTGAAACATTGTCATAATTAAACAATATCAAAGATAAAAATATGGTATAAGTTTAACAGTGCACATTATCTAAATAAAAACAGTATCATATATAGAACAATATCAAAGATAAAACAGTATCATAGGTTAAAACTTTGTCATATTGAAACAGTATCAAATAATAAAACAATATCATTAGAAACAAGGAAAAAAATTGGCAAATAGAAACAGTATTATATATCGAAAGAGTATGAAGCTTTTTGCATGGTTAAATAACATGTTCTAACAAAAAACAGTATCATAGATAAAATTAAGAGATTGAAATAGTATCACATGTTGAAACCTTGTCATAATTAAACAGTATGAAAGATAAAAGTATGGTATAAGTTTACCAACGCACATTATCTAAATAAAAAAAATATCATAAATAGAACAGTATCATAGGTTGAAATTTTGTCATATTGAAACAGTATCATGGGTTGAAACTTTGTCATTAGAAACAAGGAAAAAAATTGACAAATAGAAACAGTATCATAGATCGAAAGAGTATGAAGCATTTTGCATAGTTAAATAACACGCTTCAAAAAAAAATAGTATCATAGATAAAAACTAAGAGATTGAAACAATATCATAGGTCGAAACTTTATCATAATAACACAGTATCATATTTAAAACTAAGAGATTGAAACAGTATCATAGTTTGAAACTTTTTCATAATATTTCACTATTATTAGAAACAAGGAAAAAATTCGACAAAAATAGAAACAGCATCATAGATCGAAAGAATATCAAGCATTTTACATGGTTAAATAACACGTTCTAAGAAAAAACCAAAAAAATTACCAAAACATTAACATATAATATACAGTATCACACATTTCAAAGCCCTACATCACTTGTTCTTAAAGAAAAAACTAACTCACGGCAACTACATTATCAAAAAAATTACCGAACAAATTACCTTCGCCATTGAACCTTCGAACTGCTTTGTATGCGGTTACGATTTGCTGTGAGAAGAATCAAACATGAAGAAGATGAAGTTTGCGAAAGTTAATGGAAGTTTTGGTAGTGGTCTATGTGTTTAATTGGCGATTTTTTCAATTAGAGGGCATATTGGACTTTTGGCACTAAAGTATGACTTTAGTTGAATTAAGATTGGGTCGTATGACTTTTTAGCCTACTTTGGCAGTAACAGTGACCGGCCCAAAATTTTTTCAAAAAAAAAAAAAAAGTTCTTTAACAGGGCTGAAATCGACTTGAGTCAGTTTCGGGCCCATTTTTCAAAAAAAAATTTCCATTTTGTCTTTCTCCAAACCGATTTTTTTTTCTTCGAGTTAGGTCGGCGTTTGGGTCAAAAACCACCCAACCCGACCCACCCCCACGCCCACCCCACCCCACCCCACCCCACCCCACCCCTCCCCTAATTTTGGGTGTTTTTTTCGTGAGTATATATAAAAGTTACAAACTTTTTCTCTCTCCCAAAACCATAGCTGCTTATTCATTTAATCGACATTTGTCACCATTTTGGTCCTAATTTGTTCTTTCTTCAAAACACAGACATTCTTGTGTGTTTTCTGAAAGCTCAAACCTTAGAATTGCTATTTGTTTGTTGTATTGTAGAAAACGTTAAATTTGTTGTAGATCTCTTCTAAACTTTCAATATCTTGCTCGTTCCATCGAATTGAGGATACTTCTAGAGTTTTGGGTTTGATTGTGTTCTAATCGATTCGGTTTTTGGCATTGTTGCGGCTTTTCTCTTGTTTTATAGGTATGTTGGTTTCAATTTTCCCTTATTTCGTCAACTTAATTAGGGTGTTTATCTTGGTTTGATTGTTCGCTCTTTGCGATAAAGGAATTTTTTTTGTGCAATTAATGCTTAATGTTGTGTGGTCTTACACTACTATTATTTTTATTATTTATTGAATGGTTTGATTGTTCACACACGCGCACACACACACACACTCTTTCTCTCTCTCTCTCTCTCTCTCTCTCATAAAAAGATTTATTTTGTGCAAACTTAATGTTGTATGATTTTACTTTATTATTATTTATGTTATTTATTGAATGGTTATCTTATGGTTTATGCCTCTTTTCGAGGTTGTTTTTAGTATTGCAATGCAAAAATCAAAATGAAGATAAAAATTGAATTGAATTAAAGTGGAAAAATAATTCAAAAAAAGTAGATGAAAAAGATACTTAATCAATGATTTGACTCTGTGGCCGAACATGCTAGTGACTAGATTTATTGGCTTGCGATATGAAATTCATCAAATTTATAAATACATCTAAATCAGAATCAAATTAGAAATCTCGTTTAATTTAATTTTCTTTCAATAAATACGTATGTCTAATATCCCCTATTTGGCTTGATGGAGTTTTTCTTTTCAAAAAGAAAAGAAAAAAGGGGGAAAAAATTGAAAATACTGACGAAATTTGTATAAACACGATCATATTTCGTTAACACAAGAATCGTCTATCAGTAACTACTAAAGCCCAAAGAAATCTGTGTGTATTTGATGCACAATCTTCTATCAACAATACACATAGGCAATGTTTGAAAACCTCTTCAACTGGTCAAACTGGTCAAATTATAATTTTAACTGGTCAAACAGATCAAACATACTTTTTATCCACACATTTCATAGGACCCACAACTTACAACTCACTTTTTATCCACAAATTCACCAACAACTTATAATATAGTCACTTAAAATATAATTTTAGCACTACTAAACATATGCTCAATTCAGGAGGGTAGAATTGAAAAGAGACTAATAGAGGGAAACAATTGGTGTATAGACTTGAAAGGGCAATTGTAGAATTTAGCAGAGAAAAAAAAACTGGGGAAAGCAAGCATTATTTTATTATACATACAGTGAGGTAAGCAAGTATGCAGGGAGTTGCTCTATCATCTTGCCCTCACATTCAAGATGGCATTAAAATCTATTTTCCTCGACAGACATGTCGTTACATAGACAAAGCTCAATTTCATATATACAGTTCGTTTCTTTTAGGACATCAGTGTAGAGCCAAAATGTTTTATACATCAACATCTGGAGATATTGGGTACAAAGTACAGACAACTAATAATCTCCAAGTAGTCTTAGTCAATAATTTATTCTCCTAACATTTTACTACATATAACATTTTGGCAGCTTGTATTGAATTAGAGTTACATTGTTAAGGTATCAAGTTAGGCGTTTGCTTTGTGGTTATTTTGGTAGCAGACTCAGCTAGACAAGTTCTATAAATCCGCCAAGTATACGTGTCTTGTAAAAAAAGTCTGTGTCACTGCCATCTTCTAGAGAAATTTCATGTTATGAGAGTTGATCAACTAATTTTTCCTAAGTCTACTTCGGCGACGTTAATTAGACATACTGATGAAAAAAATTCAGTATTCTTTTGAAGCATGCAGCAGATGATTTTGGGAAGTTTGGCTGTGGATTGTTGAACACTTACCACTTACAAAAATATAGTTTCTGCAAAAAGAGAAAATCCTTAGAGAGATAAAACTTTTGCCTTTTCTAAAGATCTTTGTCAAGATTCCATAGCAACTCTCAGAAGTGTTAAGTTGTGGAGCCTAATTTGTTACGCTACGCAGAGTTGAGCGCAGATCGCGGATCAAGAAAGACTGTTACAAATAAGAAACAGAAGTTGTGTACAACTGTAGTTTGGTCTTCCTCATTAAAGATTGGAGGAGGTGTACCAGCGCTGCAGAGGAATGAGTTGATGATGAATCAGTCTCCAAGTGGGAAATTGTTAAGCTGTGGAGCCTAATTTGTTGCGCTACGTGGAGCTGAGGGTGTTTTCGAGATTTTGTCTTTGTAATTAGGTTTGTTAGAATATAGAATATATATTAGAATATATTAGAATATATTATGATTGTTTACCTAATATAGATTAGGATTTTTATTACTATATAAACTCTTGTAAGTGTAGTTTTATTATGCTGTCTGTCTAATAAAGTTGGTTGTTCTTTCTTTCTTCTTTGTTCTTCTCTGTTTTTTCTTTTTCACATGGTATCAGAGCATGGGTTTTGTATTGAATGCTTAGTTCTTTCTTTTTCATTTCCTACTCAAAGTTCCGCACATTAAAAAACCTTGCTATTTCTTTAACCTAAAACTGAAAATCCACCATTTCCGTTTAACGCGACCTCGGATGGGAGAGTGGTGATCATATCTAGACTCACGGTGACGAGGCGACCAACCACAGCCGGCACGTGCAGCGCATGGACGAGAGATGCGACCAAACGTGGCGGCACATGAGGCTCACGCACAAGGACGGTGGAGGCGCGTGACAGCGCGTGTGTGCTCCGATCAGTTTGCTCCTTTTATACAGATTGTTCCTTAGTAAATTTCTGATCTTCTGGTAGTGTTTGTTTGGCCATTGGTTGAAGTTCGTCTTTTAAAGCAGATTGTTTGGTCGTTTGTGTTGCTGATTTTTCTTGAATTGCGTAGTCTTAATTCTCTCTTATTTGTAATAATGACAACTGAAAGGGATGATTCCCTTCAATCTATTAGTGTAAGATTAATTGGTCAGAATTATTCATATTAGAGTACCGTGATGAAAATTTTCTCAAAGGTAAAAAATTGTGGATTTGGAATCTGGTCAGGAACCTGAAATTTGGTTGGTTTTGTTTCCGGTTAATCTAGACAGATATCTGTCTCCCTCTTCCTATCCCCTTCTTCTATCCCGTTTTCCATTCTTTCTATAATACTAGGTTTTTGTCTACTTTTGGGTGATTCTCTTATCTCTTGGAATAGTAAGAAGCAGACTGTTGTTTCTCGTTCTTCTACTGAAGTAAAGTATCGTGCTATGACGTCTACCACTACTGAGATTATGTGGTTGTATTGGTTACTTGTTGACATGAGTGTTTCTCTTTCCTCTCCAACTCCTATGTATTGTGATAATAAAAGTGATATTCAGATTTCTCACAACTCTGTGTTCCATGAGCGCACGAAGTATATTAAAATTGACTGTCATCTTATTCGCCACCATCTTCAGCATAGCACTATTTCTTTACCTTTTGTTTCTTCGTTGCTACAGCTTGCTGACTTTTTCACAAAGTCACATCCGGTCCATCGTTTTCGTTTCTTACTTGACAAACCCTCGCTGTTTATTGCTATAGCATCGTGAGTTTGGGCGAGATGTTAGAATATAGAATATATATTAGAATATATTATGATTGTTTACCTAATATAGATTAGTACTTTCATTACTATAGAAAACTCTCTTGTAATTGTAGTTTCATTATGCCGTCTGCCTAATAAAGTTGGTTGTTCTTTTTTTCTTCTTCACAAGGTTGTCCTAGAATTTCATTTAATTGAGTTGCCTTAGAATTTCATTATAATTTTGGAACCTTCATTAGTTGTTATATATAAGATTGATCTCTTTTAAACAGATCATCATTCATTATAGTGAAAATACTACAGCAGTCGAAGGCATGACGACATAATCTTTATTTTTCACTAATTATTTATTGCTCTAATTCTAACAAGAAATATTCCTTAATCCACTTCTCCACCCTATTGTTTGCTGACATTTTGGTTCGGGTACGTATAATTTGTATATATAAAATTTGTGTGTACAATACAATATACTATACATATTACAAGTGGTTAATTTTAATGAGATTAATGATTCGTAAGTAAACAAGAGATGACTGATGAAGACTCATATCTCAGTAAACTATAAATTTTAAATTTTGTAAATCTAAAATTTATATGCAAAAACTTTAATAGAATAAAGTTTTTGCTAATTTTTCCCTAATCAGCTGAATTAACCATAAACTTGTGGGGGAGCTAACACTCAAAAAGGCTCGGAAAGAAGATGGAGAAATAGGTAATGTTTGAGCACTAATTTATAATTTATTTATTGTATTGTGATAAATATCGTCTTCTTCTTCTTTAGGAAGAATCATCTAGATTTTTATTTGTTTGATTATTTGACATCTCAATTTGAAACTAAGAAAGAAATATAGAGAAACCATTATTCATGTTTCTTTATAATATTTAAGAAATGGAGAATAGTGGAATAGCACACAACATTGCCGGTTTGCTCAATTCATACTTAATTCTGGCTTGTAATGCTGCCTATTCCTATTGAAATATGTAAGTTCGTCAATAAACAATTTATTTATTTGATCTATTAGTGACTTTGTTTTCAATATCTTTTTGCGATTTCTAATTGTGATGTTTTCCTTTTAACAGTTTTAGAGTGAAATAAAGATATAGATAAATGGCCCCGAGGTGTAAAATTTTAAATCATGATTTGTGTTGTTTTTCTTTTCCTTGTGCATATTTTTTCGATTTTGTAACTATTCATAAAATCCACTTATATCAATCAAAATATTTTATACCAACGAAATATAACTCTTATGTCATTTTATACTAATTTTAGAGATAGGTAATGCTAAAGGTGTCAATCGAGGACCCGGCCCGCCTTTGATAAAGTCCAAACTACGGCGGGTTGCAGGTTGAGTCAACCCAACCTACAAAAATTGAACGCGAACTTGGTCCAACCGTCGGCCCATCCGGGTCGAGCCATGTGGGCCGCGGTTCGACCTGTATGAATAAAAATTAAATTTTTTTGAAATTACTAACTTATTTTACTTTAAAAAAATATATTTACATTTATATTAAAAAATGTGTCAAATTTTGAAAACTTGTGTAAGTGTGATATGACAACACACTTACACGAAACTTTTTAAAGAACTTTTGCTTTGTGACATGCAAGTAGCAAATTGTCAAAGCGACAACGACGACTAACGACCACTACCGTAATATTTACACACTTGTTGTAATATTTTTTTTTTAATAATATTTAACTGCTGGTGTGTTTGATGTTGAACCACCGAAACCAAAGTTCAGAGTCAAAAGCCCGTGAATCATTCGTTTGATTCACGGGCCGACCCGCAATTACGAGCTTCCACGGGTGGGTCGTTGTGGGCTTGGTCGACTTACCCGCCTTGACCCCTCTAAATAATTCACACATATATTTTTATACTAATGTTTACATACATGGCAGTTATTTTCTTGCCGGAATATATGATGATGCACTGAGGATAATTACTAAATTGAAGTGAGTGGAAGATTTGAACAACTCAGGAAGCCAATAGGGACACTGAATGTTTCAAATGGATTGCCTCTACACACATTGATCATGTAGTATTTTGAGATTCGTGTCCTATCTATTGACAAAAATACATAATAGAAATCACAGAAAATTTAATTTCTAACTTGGAGACACATACTCAGAATTATAGTTGGAGAAATAAGATCTGCTCGAATTCTTATACACTGATTGGACTGCAACAAATTATCCAAAGATGTTTCATTGTTTTTGTCAATTTTCAGCAATTATACTGATTCTTTATATCTAAATATTTTGATATTTACTCATTCTATTTCTTTAATGCACGAGGAGTATATTTGTTTTATGGCAAATACAATAACTATGTCTAGATCAAGTTTTCCTTTTGTCTAATAATTTTATAGACAAATAATTTGTATTTTAAATATGACGTATTATGGAATGCTTATTAAATTTTTAATACAATTTCTCCATGCTAATCTTCCGTGTTTACTTAATAGTTTTTTCCCCTCATATCTCCACATAAATCTTTACCAAAATACATATTAAATTACATATTGAAATACAATTGTTATGATTGTTGTTATTTTACAGGCTTATTTTGTTGTCCTGTCAGCTTATTATTAGATTGTTATACTTTGTCAATATTTTTGTTGCTTAGTGGAATTATTATTAGATTGTTGGATACACTTTCTCAGGATTAGTTAAGTGAAGTTCGAATACCCGAGTCATAAAAATAAAAAAAAAAAAAAATAAAATAAAGAAAGACCTTGTTTTCATTTTTAAAAATGTATGTTAAAATTTTCTTCAATTTCAACTCATGAATTACCACTTTTGAGTATAGCTTCACTACGTTGAGGCAAGATAATATTTGAGATTTGTCTTAAGGTGAGTTTTAAAGGAATGTTAAAGACTTTAATGTCAAACAAATAAATAAGAAAATAAATAAAGCTAAAGAGAGATTAATTTTTTACATGTCTCAATAAATTGGGGTGCAAATATATTCTATCAGTTGTCTTATAATTACGTGTTTTTAAAAATTTATTTAAAGGTAAGTAGGTGACAATATGACTATTTCCCGTATAATTTATTGATAAAATTGGTTCATTATTTATATTTTGACAATTTAATTACGTGCATGTAAAACGAGTAAAATGACAATTTACAAAAATATCGAGAAATAAAAAATTAAATTTGGTCGAGATAAGATTTTGACTATTTTTCTTTAAAACGAATTTGCTCTGCACAAGTGCTTACAGTATCTCGGCACATTCCAAAGATACAACGACTATTTCTCGTAATAGTAACACTCCAAATTACGAGAACAACAAATCGAACAATATTTTATTCTCTCTTTTAAATGAAAATTGGACTTGGACTTTATGCAAAAATTATTTTTAAAGTAAATTGATTTGTGCAAAAAGTGCATGAAAATTTTGTTAAAAGTGAAGTAATTTAATTTGCAATTATAAGGGACATATTTATAATATATGAAAAGTTGTGTCCCAAAAAACACAATTTCATAGAAATGTCCAAAAGAAATGTTGTGTTGGAAAAGACATGTCTAAAGAGACATGTCCCTAAGATAAATGATGTGACTGTTTAGAAATGACATGTCTAAAAAGACACGATTTTTCAACCAAATATATTCTAGAATATTATGCAATATTCTAATCCATTTTCCAACTATTTTTGCGTATTTAACTAATTCATTTGGGCCTTAATTTCTCATTCACCTAAAATCAGTTCGGACAACTAAATATAATATGTTAATCTACTCGTGTAGTAGAACACATTCGACCTTACAATTCTAGTACTCAACTAACAGGTCCCGCTTGAATAATTAGTCAAAGTTTGTTAAAGTTAGCATTACTAAACAAATTTTCAACAATCTCCCACATGAATGAAGATTAATATAAACGACTATACCGACACTAAAAGAGAGTACAAAAAACCAATGCATTAGGAATTGTGGCTTGTGGCTTTGAACATTCCTTAGTACAATACTATCGATTTACTTGGCTAATCAATGAACGTGATATCTTGAATTGTTCAACCGTTGGTGTAAACCAAGACAATAGTACCCACACAATAACCTCCCTAATACTTTCGGTTCTCACGGTTGTGTTTATTTTGGCCATGTACAACTCTTGGGTTTCATAAGTACTTTAGATAATTTAAGCCATGAAACATTCTCATAGAAGTGGTCACACTTCACACTTACATAGGTGATCTCCCATCAAGAAAATTGTGGCTACTATCCTTGTTTTTTTTAGATATAGGAATCACTAAAACTTAAACCTAAACTCACAACTTTGCACAAAACACTTTTGTAGGAGTTTATCTCCTAAGTCCTGTACTTCATTGAATCTTCATAATTTAGTTGTCCCATTGAACCAAGATCTTGGGGTCTCCAGTCAGCAAGATTGGGTTACTATTACAAAAATTCTTACGTATTAGGCTTTAAGCTCATTCTCCGCTCATTTTCCTTGATTTACATTATGCTATATCTCTTTGCTAGCGAATCCGCGATATTCTCATTTGACTTTACATACTCGATGAAGATGACACCATTTGAGATCAACTGCTTAATGGTATTATTTCCTCGACGTATATACTAGTACTCACCATTACACAACATAGTCCGTGTCTTTTTAAATGTAGCTAGCTATCACAATCAATTTATTAAATAGGCAGAGACTGTTACCAATTAAAAAATCATCCCTCGAAATTTTGAAGTCTCATGTTTTTTTTCTAGCTTATCTATAGCTCTAATTTGATATTCCAATTCACAAGTTGTTTGAAGGATTTCTAACGATGTGGAGGATTTTGGCACAAATACACTTATTAGTTTGATTGATCTTCATCACTGAAACTAATGTATCACCAACATCAAATTTCCAATGTCATTTTTACTAGCTAGTTTCAAAATCCATTATGTGCTTCGACCACAAAGAAAAAATGCAATACTATTATTGAAAACATGCAATTAGCAATTTTCATTCCCATTCTAACCACTTTTGGTTTAGGGTCTGTCATATATCTATAACATCATCGTACTTCTAAAAAATGGTTCAAGGACCTCTACCTTTCTATTTTCATAGACATTTTTTTTGTGACTTCCTTTAAGGTATTCTATAAGAATGTAGCTTATAGACAATGCTACCCCCACAAGTCTTAGGGTAGATCTAAAGTTCAGTTGAGAATGTAATCTGTAAGTAATAATGCTACACCCACAAATTCAGGGTACATTCGAAATTAACGATGTAATTTGCAAGCAACAATGCTACTCTCATAATCATGGGTAGAATTCAGCAACATAAATTTGTCAACTCTTTTAAAATTTGATTATATCGTGATTATGTTTATCTACCGAATAATACAATCCATTTACTAAGTATCCTTTGTCCACGTACATTTCAATTTTTGTACGTATAAATTTTTCTTGCTCAATAATAAACTAGAAATCAAATTCTTGCGAATATCTGAAACATGTAGAATTTCAATTAGGGTTAATTCTTTTTCCAAGGTCATTTTGAGTACTAATGTGCCTAGTCCAATGATTTCTAAAGTAGAAGAGTTGTCTTCCACTTATCGGAGTGTAAGATGAAAACATCTATTTGTCAGCACAAACATGACAGGTGGCACCCATGTCTATCTACCGTTCTCAGTTTATCTACTATATTGATTTCAAACACCATTATTGATAGCATTAGACCTAACATCCCATTATATAATTTGTCTTCCTCGGTTGGGACATCTTTACTGCTAGAATCTCGTTAGATTCAGTGTAATGAGATACAACATCAATTTGAGTTGTCAACTCTTCAAGTCCACTCCGGTTAACTTTTAGTACTTATCCTCACAAGCGTTGACCGAGGTTATGACAAGTGAAGTAGAAGATGTCATACTTTATCATATAAAGTAAATATTTTATAATAAATTTACAAAATTATAACATTTACTTATAAGAATTTGAACTGGATACTACATAACATGATTTTCCTTAATATTTCAACAAATCATAATTTAACATTACTTGAACTTCAACCTGAAATTTATAACAATTAAATTCTAACAACATGAACGTGCATTTAAGATATAAATGAGCATGTAGAGACATGCACTTAACCAATGAACAAAGTGATAAAAACTCCACATAATGGATCATAATTAATTATTATAGTGTACAAAAGTTGCACAATCTAATCTTGATTACTTACTTATCCAGTTCATGCACGTCAATAAGAAATGCACTAATCAAATATGCAATAAAAAATTCATATTTATTAATGAAAAAACCAGAATCAATTTGTACTAAAATTAAATGTGAACGAATGTAATATCTAAAATTAATGGAACATAAACATAATTCTTGAAAGGTGAATATGAATTACTGAGATTAATTCAAATATGCAAGTTTCATTTTATGTAATTTAAGGTTGAATACGCAAAATGACCTATCAAAGTTCATGCAATATAAATTTTATTAGAATATAATATGTATAATGATGAAATTTTCATCTTAAGATTGTTGGTAAAATTGGTGCACTATTTATATTGTGAAAATTTAATCACGTACATGCAAAATGAGAGCTTATAAAAATATCAAAACATGAAGAATTAGATTTGGCCAAGGCAAGATTTTGACTATTTCTCCTTAAAACGAAATTGTTCCGCACATATGTTTAAAATTTTTCGCTACACGTCTCCCAAGATACAACGACAATTTTTCGTAATAGTAGCACTCCAAATTACGAGAACAACAAATGGAACAATATTTTGTTATCTCTTTTAAATGAAAATTGGACTTGGACTTTATACAAAAACTATTTCTAAACTAAAATGATTTGTGCAAAAAGTGCATAGACATTTTTTTTAAAGTTAAGTAATTTAATTTGCAATCAGAATATTTATAATATCTGAAAAGTTGTGTTTCAAAAAACACAACTTTATAAAAAGGGAAGTTCAAAATACATTGTTGAAAAAGATGTCCAAAAAACATGTCTCTAAGATGAAATGATATAGCTGTTTAGAAATGACATGTCTAAAAAGACACAACTTTTCAACCAAACGATTCTAGAATATTCTAGAATATTCTAATATATTTTCCAACCATTTTCCAGTATTTAAGCGATTCAATTTTTGCTATAATTTCTCATTCACCTTAAATTAGTTCGGATAGCTAAATATACTATATTAATCTACCTGCATAGTAAAACACGTTTGATCTTACAATTCTCGTACTCGACTAATGGACCCTGCTTAAATAATTGGTCAAAATTGATCAAAACCAGCATTACTAAAAAAATTTCCAACATAATTTATTGCTAAATCTACTAAGTGCATTCAAAATCGACATACATATTTCATTGATTTCAATTAACCACTCTCAAGAGATAACAAGAGATTTATTTATAAAAATGAGTTGTGTTTAAATTTTCACCCAGCTATATAGTAGTAATAATGAAGCAAATTACTATTAATTATACACAGTCTCGTTCTTCTACCCACGGTTGGCAGAGAAATTGTGCCCACTGTTGATGTGCAATAAATTAGAACAAAATTAAATGGCAAAAATTAATTAAATATGTATATACATTTTCTCTCATCTCCCCCCAACACCCCACCTCCACTGTCAGATCCTATCTATCATCTCAATCCCATTCTCCTCTACTCCCACAACTGCCGATGCACAACCACTCCTCACGGTGCCGTCACCACCGCCACCGCCACCGCCACCGCCACCGCCACCGCCACCACAACAAATGCAAAGTACTTGGCTACTAGGGATGGCAAAAATCCGATCCGCCCGAACCCGATGGATACCCGATCCGAATGGAGCGAAAATTCTGATCCGCGGATCGTGGGGCGGATCGGGCGGATCATGGGCGGGCGGATCACGCTTCCGATCCGATCCGATCCGATCCGCCTTGCTTTGAATATGATTAAATAATAAATAAATAAAAGATTTCGGGCTTAAATTACAATTTAGAGATAGTTGGAGTTAGCTAAAAAGGTTTAATTCTTTATAAAAAAAAAAAAAAAACACAAAAGCGGATCGATATCACGGATCGATCCGCCCGATCCGCGATCCGATCCGATCATACCGATCCGCCCGAAAATGGCGGATCGCGGGCGGATTTGGATATCCTAAATTATTGCGGGGCGGATCGGATCGTGCCTAATCGCCCCCGATCCGCCCTGCCGCCATCACTATTGGCTACAAACCTTAGTGAGCTCCCGACGCTCTGCGAGTTGATTTTTTTCCATTTACAAGTGCTGGTTTTTTTAAATCCACCGCCGATGTCTCTCCTCCTCCGCGACGCAGACAACCCATCGCCATCCTCACGGTGAACTCACGCAGCGAACCAACACCGGCGAACCCACCCATTTTTCTCTGCTTATCTTCTAAATTTATCAATGTTCGGCCACCAACTGCTTATCTCCGCTTCCGTTTCCCCGCCTCCATTTCTACTTCTAGCTCTGTTGGTGTCTCCTCCTCCACCCAGCTTTCCCAACCCCTCATCCTAGCTCTTCCGGTGTCTCCTCCTCCTCTGCGACGTAGACAACCCACCACCATCCTCACGGCGATCCCATGCAGCGAACCAACTCCGACGAACCCACCTATTTTTCTCTGCTTATCTTCCAAATTTATCAATGTCCGGCCACCAACTGCTTATCTTCCATATTTGTTTTCATTGTTGTATTTCCCTGCTGCTTAAATTGAAGGCATAAATGGGAGGAAATTTCGGGCACAGATGGGAGAAAGAGAAATGGGGGGCTGGGAGTTTGGGGAGGAGAGAAATTGGGCACGTGAAAGATTTGGGGGAGAAAGGAGAAGTGGGGTGAGGCGTTGGGGGCTGGGTATTGGTGGGAGATGAGAGAGAATGTATATACACATTTAATTAATTTTTGGCATTTAATTTTGTCTGATTGACTTTAGTAGTGGGCACAATTTCTCCTACCCACCGTGGGCAGGAGAACGGGACTGTAATTACACAATACAATATATTAGCCAACATAGTTCTTATGCACAAATCCCTACTACTATATAAGAGTGAGTGAGGCCAAACATTGTTCAATTTTCGTCCAATACGACATGTTTTGGACGCATCATGATGGAATCATTTTTTATTTTTTTATACCATTGGGCAGAAACAACGTCGTTTCTATTCCTGTATAAATGTTTCAGTTTTTTTCTTGCATTTTCTCCATCCGCTATGAATCATGACCGTGGTTGAACGTTTCCTAGCCGAAATTTGTAGTGGGTTTTGAAGGGTAAGCCGATCTCCCCTATTTCCCTTATTTAATGTCTATAGGATGTTGTTTAGTTTTGTGCGAAATTGTTTTCCACTATTTTTTCAAATTTCTCTTTTTTTTTTTTGCTTTCAATCGTTGTGTTCTCTTCTTCCAGATCTTGGTGAAGAAGTTCGATTTGAAGCAGACGTGACTTCTGAGACGCATGCAATTTTTATTTTTATTTTTTTTTCAAATTCTCTGCTTTTAAGATTTCTTACTACCTTGTTCTTTAAAAATAGTGTGTTTCTTTAGCTCTTTATTCGGCTATGTTTTCTCTTTGTGGACATTTGAATCAAGTTACTGTTTTGATATTTTTTTTGTTTGAGATCTATGCTAGTTTGTTTTTTTTCAGATTTGTTTTTGGTTTGAATTAAGCAAGGCTTTGTCTCTCTTTTTTATATTGTAGATTTATGTGCTTGTATGTAAAATATCTACCTTGTGTGCTAGAATTAGAAAAGTATATGTAATAGAAATGAAATTTAAATCTACACTTCGATTTTTTGGGTATTTGGACATTCTTGTATCATTTTATAGATTTTAGAAAAGTTTTATATTCCAATTCACACATGCCAAAGAAAAAAAAAAAAAAATTTGTGGTCAATATGGGGTTTACTTCCAAACTTTGCCATATCATATACTAGATGTCTTTGATGTCTTCATACATTTGCATTTACAATACTAAATTAGGCCTCAGAAAGGCTGCTAAGATTGTAGTTTGATGGTTAAGGCTGCTAAGATTGTAGTTTGATGGTTAGTTTTATTTAGAACAATATCATTTGTCAACTTTCTTGCAATTATTTGTTTCCATGTGTTCTTTAAAAATAAATATGCGATTGTCAAATTAGTCCAAGAAAGTAGGAGCACTCGATGGTAAATGCATTGTCCTGCCTGCCTAAATCGTGAACATCAGTGCTTTTGCAATGGATTTTGATTTTTTTTTTTCCTTCCTATAATGTGCGACCAACCAAATAACGTAACTCCTTTGTACTAGCATCATAGCTCTTTTATAGTATGTTATAAAATACCTATCTCTTCCTCTTATGGACCTCAATATTGTAAGTTATCTGAATGGACAACTGAACTTTTGGTAGTCTAAAATTGTGGGGGATGTTTGGAAGGAGTCAAGGGGGAAAGAACATTTCAATGCCTAACAACCAAGTGAAACAACAACAAACTAAATTTTATTTCTAATATATTTGATGTTGGCTACATGAATCCTTTTTTTCATGTCCTTTTGTTCTACACCCTAAACCTAAGGACATAAAATATAAATTATGATTAATACTTAATATATAGTGCAACAAACTAAGTCATTTTTCCAAAAAAAAATAATAATTATATTTTAATACAAAATGTTAAATTTCGATTATTTCATTTATCTTCTTTCTTATTTCTGAGATATTCTTATCTCTAAGATAAAAAGATTAAGGAAAAATTCAAATTTTTATCATTTTCTTCCTGAACTCAGTTGATTGTTGAAGTAGTAGCTCTGGATCGAGAGCTGGATGCTTACCTTATTATTCTAAAAGGAAGAAAGGGCTTTTTTTTTATAGAGGGGGAGGGGGACATGCTTAATATTCAATTAAGTTCACAATAAAATTTTCTTGAATCAACTCCAATCAATGTCCTAAAGTTCATTATCTAATACCCAATAAGTAACATCATTTTGAGAATATCTATTTATAATAATAATTATTAGAATTGAGTGTACATATATTCAAATTCCTATAGTTGGCTTGTTCCATGCACAAATACATTTTGTGAATTCTATTATACGCTTTCAGATTTAATCCAATGCAATATTGTTCATTTACATCTTTGAAATTCAAGTTTCGATTTATGATGAATGCTTGAGGGAGTATGGAAATGCCAACGCGTGTGGAAGTATTTCACTTATCTATTTGATTATCTACCTCTCACAACACTATTAAGAGTGAGATTTGAACAATAACTATATTTACCCATAATTTTGAGTACTAGCATGATTATTTCTAATGCTTTGCACTGTCTTATATAAATTATGTTTGCATGGATGACTTTCACCATCTCTTGATACCTTAGATAATATCTGAGCTCTGTAACATATATGTAACTATTACAGACTTTTTTTTACAGGTCTTTTGCTCAGGGGCTATTCCGTGCGCCGTTAACTTACGTACTGTCCACTGGGGTTTCATCCCAAACTGGATTTCTTTCGCGTTCCCAGCAATTCGAACTATTGACCTCTCTCTTAAGTAGAGAATGCTAACCCAATTGGTACCAGCATTCCACTTAAGTTCTCCTTAAGAGGAAGGTCAAGAGTTCGAATAGCTGGGACGCGAAAAAAATCAAGTTTGGGATGAAAGAGACGCGAAAGAAATCCAGTTTGGGATGAAACCCCGATGGACGATGACGTAAGTTAATAACGGCGTCTGAATAGCCCCCGGCTAGCAGCGGTAGGAGAAAGCCCGTGGTCGTTACACAAAAACACGCATTTTTTGTAATGACCGCGTTTTTTGTAATGACCACAGACTTTCTCCTATGATCTTTTGCCTATGGCTATTCCGTGCGCTATTAACTTACGTAATATCCACTAGAAGTTGGGCTCCAAACTGAATTTATTTCATGTCCCTAGCAATTCGAACCCTTGACCTTCTCCCTTAAGGAGAACTTAAGTAGAATGCTGGTACTAATTGTTGCTAGAAAGTTCATGGCTCTAGATCCTGTTGTCGGTATTCTTAGTGTTTGCATTAATACTTGATGTTTGTGTTGCCATGATGATTGATAGAGTTATTCTTAATTATAATTTCTTCTATAAAGTATAATATCTAGTGACATCATTTGTGGTTATTGTGGATTTGTGTACATTTGATCGCATTTGTATAAATAAATAAAAAAAAGTACAAAAACTAATTGAATTAGATGTCAATCGAACTAGACCATTACCGATTTTACCTTATAAGCAAAAAGCATTAGTCGTCATGTTACAAAGGATGTAGGGATGGCAATGGGGCGGGTCCGGGTCCCGCCTCCACCCCACGCCACGAAATTTGTGTACATTTGATCGCATTTGTATAAATAAATAAAAAGTACAAAAACTAATTGAATTAGATGTCAATCGAACTAGACCATTACCGATTTTACCTTATAAGCAAAAAGCATTAGTCGTCATGTTACAAAAGATGTAGGGATGGCAATGGGCTTTTCCGCCCCGCCCGCCTCTACCTAAATTTTTTTCTTTTCTCTTTTTTTTAATAAACGCCCTGAAAAAAAAATAATTAAAAATAAATAATTCTTTTTTTTTAAAATATTTGTAGCAAACAAAACAAAAATAAATCAAGAATGAGATTGTGGTGTAATTGTTGAGATTTATAGTTTATAATTTCAACCCGGGTTGTATTCTTCTTTAGTCCATTTCTAGTAAAGTTTTAATTTGTATTCCATTTTATGATTTTACAAAAAAAAAAAAAAAAATCTTGGTGGGGCGGGTCATGGAGAAAAAAACCCATTTCGGACCCGCCCTATTACCCGAATAAGCGGGGGGGCGGGCGAGGCGGGCGAGTCGTGTCGTGAGTTTTTTGCCATCCTTAAAAGGATGGACATTTAATGAAATTGAAATTCTACAGCAAAAGTTAAATACAAGAGTCAAAATGTTTGAACCAGAGCTCTGAAAATGGCAGGCAATGGCCATGCCCGTGATGGAGTGCATCTTTATTGAGGTTATTTTTCCTACAAGTTTCAAAACAAATTTATTACTAAGAGCATTTTCTAAAATAATTTTCCGTGAACTTTTACCAAACTATCAAACTCATGTGTCAAAGGTTCAGAAAACATAGTTTACTTTGGTCAAAGTAAGCTTATTTTATGCAAATTTTTATTAAGACAACATGTTGGATTATTTGAATACAATATGTTGTTTAGCATGGATTTTGTATTCTAGAATTTGTTACAACTGTAGTCTAACAACTAATACATTATATTGTATTATGTATTACTATAATTTTAGATATTTGATATATAATATTCAATTCACCTTACTAAACATAACATCATAGCATTAACACATGTTATCTCGACCATCACACATGATAAACAATCACATTAAATAACACTATTTTCGACTTCCACCACCAATAATGTCAGCCGCCGCCACCCTTCATATGCCCAGCGACTCACTACCAGCTTCTCACTTTAAAAATTGTATTTTTCTAATGAAAAATGTAAAATTAACAAGAAAAATTATTGAAAATGTTTTAACATAACTCACATAATTCTAGGAAACCCATAAGCTTAGAATCAGCTAATGTTCAAAATCCAGAAAAGTTTTTAGAGCATGCTTGTCAAAAGAAATAGCCAAAATTCACATTGATTTCATAAGAATTGTGTCAATTTACAAACAAAAATACCGCGCTTCTCAGTTAGCTTGAGGTTCCATCCGCAGCAAATACCTCAGCAAAAAGTTGTAGGTCGTCTGTGAGGTACGTCCCGTCCAAAAAAAATCGATGATGTTCAAACATTGATACAAAAAACAGTTGCAGAACCTTAGCTACTGCTAATAAACATATGGAAGTATCCTCCAAGGAACCAATTTTCGATACTCTGCCCATACTTCCTTATACTTTTCAGCACACCGGGCTTCATCACGTCTCTCTCTCCATATTAACAAAATTAGAAGGTATATAGGATAAAAATATGGAACTGGAGAGCTGCATATAAAAGACAAGAAAAATTACAGGTGTTAGGGCAGTGATTAGAGTACAACACGAAGCTTAGTGCAGATAGTTACCTTAATCCGCAAGGTAAACTAAATGACAGGGCCACCAACAAATCCCCAAGATAATTACAGTGCCTTGCAATGCCCCTGAAAAGAGAAATGACTGTGTAAAAGAGGATGAAGTTCACGAGCGTCTTGTATAGGTCCAAAACTTTAACGTGTAAAAGCCAAGCTTTCTTAACAGAGGTTGCACATGATACAAGATTCTGTGAAGTGACTGGATTGCACATCTATTGCCCGTTGCCACTAAACTATACAAGAAGATAACTTCATCAACTTTCATTCAACTAAACTCGTTACAGCCTTCAGGTCATTGTTTCTAATGTTGCCATAATTATTGAGTTTCATGTTTGGTACGTAGTATTTGACGGTACTAGACAATAAAATATACAAGTTTTTAGTTTCCTTTTCTTCCTAGACTTGTCCACTTTTGTATAATTGACCCTACAGGACAAACATGCTAGTAAGGTATAATTTTCCCTCCCTCACTTGTCTCAACCACTAGCCCTCACCATCCCTTCCAAAATAAAAGTACAGAAAACATTATTTTCTCGCGAACCAAGAGTCTAAAGAAATACAAGAACACAATAAGTTTATTAAAAAGACAAACTTACCAATAACCAGAAGCAAGCAACTTTCCCCCAATTACTTTTGGAGGCCTACCCCAAATCAATGCTTTGGGATTCTTTTTGAAATCGTGCTTTTGCTTATTAGCTCCTCTAAATACAAAATAGCTTTCCCCGTACACAAGAGTGAGCAGTGTAAGTGGGCAATAAACATGACAGATTAAGAAAAAGAGGATATTCCACGATGAAGAAAAGGAAAATAGCATAGAACATAGAACGGCTATAGCAACATAGTGAAGAATATTTACCCTATTAGAAATACAAGACAATTTGCGATAACAGCAGCCGCCATTAGCTCCACCCTATGACTTAGAAGCCACCAACCCTTTAACAGAGAAAGATTAATAAACTTAATTGCCCAAGAAATATTGTTTCAATAATATCTCCAATTAGCATCAACTGCTAAACTTGCTAAGCCCAATGACCAATCAAAAGAATAGCAATATGTCCAATAGTTTTGGTAAGCTACTGCTTTGGTTCCAAGAACATCCGAATGTAGCATTCTGTAAATTAGCAAAGGCTATTATGCAATATTGGTGTTTCTTAGTAATCCCAAGAAGAAAACGTGTTATATAAAGCTATTAAGCCAAAGGAAAAAATTTAGCAAAGGCTTTACTAGGTATAAATTCTATCTTGTAAGTCATTGTAAATTTTTTTTAAATAATTGAAGAGAGAGCCATATCAAAGAATGTTATAAATCGAAACATTGAGGCCAAATCATTAGTAAGGCTAAATAGCAATTTTGGTGTAATGCAAAATTGTTGGTACAATAAAATGCCATTGGGCATATCCAATCCAATTACGGTTATTTATGTTTTTTCGAGTTGTGTATTTCTAGAAATTTGGAAGTGACTTCATGTCCAGCACAATCTGGTTAAAAGTGTTCTTCTACTCCCTCCTGTTTTTGCAATAATCTTTGAGAAAATAAATTAAAAAGGCAAGGACAAAGAATGCAGATATAAACAAAGAAAAAACAAATCAATGAGATATATTTAGATCCAATTGTCAAAATGAATACCTACTCCCAGTAAATAAATCAGAGTTGACCCTAATAGCTGAATTTCTACACTATCATCAATGCAATTTCTTTTTTGTTGCAAATATGGGGAAGTTAAGTGCTAAAAAAGCACATTTAAAAACTTAATATAAGTGATGTATGTGCGTGCATGTGTGTGTGTGTGTGTGTGTGTGTGTGTGTGAGAGAGAGAGAGAGAGAGAGAGAGAGAGAGAGAGAAGGGAGGGGGGGTTGAGCATACTTGATATCCAATCAGTGACAAGAGGAACCGAAAATAAGATATATAAGCGAAGAGAGAGATAGAGCACTCAAGAAGCCCATAGAAACTAGAGGAATAAAAACATGATGAAGAAAGAGAATAAAAAGAGTGCATAGAAAGAAAATTAAGGACTATCATCAGGCAAAAAACTAGGTATAATATTATCTACAAAAATTATTATATGATATAATCAACTTGGGAGTACCAATAAAGAGAAGTTTTGCCTATGTTCAGATATGTGCTATCCTCGGCCATCTTTGTTATAGAAGAATATAAGATTCTTATAAAGTAAAAACAATGTTTGACACGAGTTCATAGTTTGGGAGATTATTGTTCTATAAACAACTTATCGTTGTTTCACACAATTACGAGAGACATCCGAAATAACACCAACATTTCGCTATTTTAAATGTAGTATGGTGATATACCGGATACCGAAGGTGAATGGTATCCGACTAGATCTCCAAACACTAGCATGAACCCCAATCTCTCAAAGAATTATATCCCATCTAAAAAGATGCCCAATGCATCAAGGTTAAAATTATGTACACTTTCATATTTTAAACACATATCTTAACAATTACACCAAATGCAAGAGTAAAATCATATAGAGAAAATAGTACTAGTTTTCTTTGTGAAAAAAGAGCATCAGCAGTAATTAGAATGATTAGGAATATAGATTTGACAGTTAAGAAGCGTATAAATCAAGCAAGGACGAGCCACGCAAAGCATGAAAGCATTTGTTAATTCCTAGGTAAAGAAGGAACACGACGTGCCATGATCCGATTTTTTTTGAACATTATCCAGAACAGCCCACAATGAATACACCATGCCATCTCTGAACCATAAGAGCCCAGAAAATTGACCTGAACAACTGATTGGACAATCATGATAGGTTGCTAAGTGAACTCAAAGCATAATGTCTCAAAGCACAATAAGTTGCACAAGATTATGGCACAGGTGAGTCTTCAAACCAGATAAAAAACATAAAGGAGAACAGCGATTATTCCTTTTAGCATCTCTGAACGGAAATTAGGGGCACACGGTTAAAAAAAGCAATGTTTATCAAAAAATAAATAAAGTAGCATGCTGCATAGTTCGGATAGCATGGATAGTCAACATCTTTGTAGACAATTCCATTCACAATATGTGCCAGCCTTTATACAGTTCAATGCTAAATTATTTAGCAGCTATAATAGAAAATGCCATTGTTTCTAGTAAAGGAGTTCATCTAAAAATGGGAAATGGAGGAAGAGTCACTGTAAGTTACCACTTCTTGGGAAAATGTTCTAAAAGAAGATGTCAGAGAAAATTGACAAGAAAGTTCTTCACAATGAAAAGCTTGGCTGTTAAACAATATGACAATAGAATCAACTAATGAAGAATAGCTTCATAATATGATACAACAATTATATAAAATGAATAAAACTGATTAGTTGACAACTTAGTTTGAAGAGAGGAAAGGTTGCACTTACGTGGAGGTCATGTACTCTTCATGGAAAAAGTAGTCCAAAATATAGAGCTGCCGGTAGAAACAAGTATAAGGCAATTTAACGAGTACATGAATGTACCAAAAAACATGAAAATTAGAATATCACCACTTACGAAACAGAAGAGTTGGTAAAAAATCATTGATCTGCTTAGGATGCCCTCTTGATTGCATTTTGCAAGAACAGAAAGATTTATAAGAAGCCATCCCATCATTCCAGCTCTAACAAAGAAGAATCTACAAGACAATTGGATCCACTGTGACAAAATGCTAGAGACAAATTATATTGCTGATTCTGATAATTAATGTAAATAAGCCAGGTGAGGAACTGATAGCAATAGTGGATTATATTTTTGAATAAAAAAGAAAATGGAATGGTCCATGCCAATTTGTTTCTTCCAAAAGAAAGGGGGGTGTTGCCACCTAAGTCAAATGTAGTCGTTATCTGACAACGAACGTGGTTGTCAACTTTTGCATTGCAAATTCGACAAGCAAAGTAAACACAAATGACGTCATGTACTCTGTGTGCTGTGTGGTTTTAGTAACATTCTGATTGCCCATGCATATGAAAAAGGAGATTGTCATAATGGAAGACACTCCAATACTTTATGTATGGAAACATACTTGAGATCTATGCCCATGAATTGAGGATTCAGCTGTATTCCGAACCACCTATATGATGACATAATCAGCAGCAATATTAAAACAGTGTATCGATCAATTTGCAATCTTGAGAAGTTGTAAATAAAACTGTAGCAACAAAAAAAAAATAAAGTGTTCTTGGAAGGATATTAGTACTCAAATTTTTTTACCTTTGTCTAGATTAATATAAAGTTGAATCTCAAATTTTAGAATTTTCCAAAATTTTCATTAGAACCATATATCATCTGCAACTCTATACTTTCAGTTAGACTAGTTGGAACTAATTTCCCGAGTTTGTCCTACTAAGAGCATCCAACAGGCTCTTTAAACAAAAGATGCTATCTATTTTAGAGAATGAACCCTTAAAATTATGTTCTAAGAGACTCTCCAAATTAACTTTTTAAAATAGAGAGAGCCCACTCTCTATAAGTAAATGCATTCAAAAAAATTCATTTTTCAATAATCATATGTTGACTAAATTAAATAGTCATACAAAATAAAATAGAGAAAAATTGAGGAAAATTATATAATAATTAGGAAGGAAGTATGTCAAAATAAAATATAAGAAAAAATAATTAATACTTATTGGGATAAGTAAAATAAAGAGGTTGTTGAAGTAATTCAAAAATTTATATATGCTCTGTAAAATGCAAATAATGCTCTTCATAAATAGAGAGTCTCTTAGAGATGCTCTAAGACAAACAAAATATGTAAAAATTTGACCATGTTAACACTTCCGCTGAGAATATAGACTGTGATGCTGTACAAGCCAATTCATGGCAAGTTTGAATAATATCAATACATTACAAAAACAACATTAACCACTCATGCCAAAATTTTATAACCCAGTTCTAGTTAACTAGTTTACTTGGAGTTCTATAACCCCCTCCAAGGTTAAAGGAACCATCATTTGTTCTTCTAAGTTTTGAATACTAATGGTGTCTATCAAGAAGCCAGCTACCATCATAGGATGGCAGCAGCTGTACTGTATAAATTCGAAGTACAACAATATCTAGCTTAAACCTTAAGTAAAATTCTGCATATCAATAGAGAAGATTGAATTACCAGTCGTGGATCAAGCTTCCTGTAACATGGGGCTTCAAAGAAGAACTTTGTTTGCGGGATTGACGGCCAGTCACATAGAGTGTCAATGTCACCTGGCATGTATGCATCAAATTCAGAAAACATAAAATAAAAAAAATAAAAAAAGAGATTACAACTACCAAAGTTGGAGATCATAGATTAGACATTATTCAGAGCACTTACGGAAATTATTTTATATATACTTAAACTTCTTTAAAGCGATGTGGATAGTATCAACACAAAGTTCATGTCACCAATGATACAGTTTTACAACAAACTTCGTTGCTTATTGTGAGAAGGGGAGAGAGACCTTTAAAAGCAAATTAACCTAGTTTAGACACTGATATAGTGATATTTTAAATAAACAAGTTATTAGTTATAATCCGATGTTAAAAACTCAATTCGACTTGGTAAAACCTCGTCCTATACTTACCAGGATTTGACCACATGGAACTTATTCTTCTATTCCACTCTAGCAAGGGCCATCTCCAGAGTTTAATAGTACCACACCAAATGTGATCTAAAGTCAACCTCTTTCTTTAAGTTCACTATTGACACTAGTTCAATCAATTTTTCTAGCTGGTGCATCTCACAGCTTTTGCTGAATACGCTAAAACGATCTCAATCAGATTTTTTCCTTAATGGCCACGACCTCAACCAACTTACAAAATATGATTATGTCAATTCAGAATGTCATGAATACCAAATACTGTTACCATGAGCAGTCGACAAATAAAGTAAACATGCAGTAAAGACTGAAACTTACAAACACACTGAACATAAACGTCGTTGACAAAAGCTCAAGCCCTCTATCAGCAATTGCCTACAACAATAGTCAAGATGTTATTGCATCTATACAGAACCAAAACATTAGGAGTGCATATTGTTGATTGGATATTTCAATTGTTGCATTCAACAAATGTGTTGCTTAATGTGCCTCTAACAATTGTGCCTGACTTTTTTACATTCAGATTAATATAGCATCAATACTAACCCACACATGGTGGATTCACAAACCATTCTTACACCACTTGGCTAAATTCGCCCCTCTACCATTACATTATTTTTTTTAAAGTTCAAGACAAAATCTTGAATTTCGACCTTTTCATTTATAAAGATTAAGAATGCGCATTTTCAACCTGAAGTAGGCTCTGCTTCAATTAGATATTCAAAAGGAAGATTGTCAAGACTTACAGTGGGTGGCACAAGATCTATCCACGCACCAGTTCCAAGTAACAAAACCAATAACAGAAGCAATAACAGACCTACAAAATCGAATCATGAAGAATTCCTTAATTAATAACCCTATGAGCATAAATAACAATCGAGATTAACTTATAACACAAATGTATAATCAGAGAGAGATTGTGACCATTGCAGCGGTAATGGAGTCGAGTGCCATCTGATAAAGTCACCCCAGGAATAATTCTTCCCGGTAAAATAGATCCAGCTATTCCCAAGTAAGTAAAGAATGATAGAAGCATAGCAACCTATTCCAATTTTTTTTTTTTTTCAATTTTCAGCAGAGAACAAGAAAAACAAGTCGTTGCAACTACATAAAGACACGTACATACACGATGATACGCGCGGGGAGAGAGAGAGAGAGAGACTGACCGAAGTCCATGATGGAAGGAGAGAATTGATAAGTGACTTGAGATCCATTGATGACTTCTGGATGCAGTATTTGGAGTCACTCTTCTAGTCTGCCCAACTGCTACTTCAGTATGATGCTGCAAGTTGCCATTAATATGATTCCAGTTCCAGCCGGGAAGAGTTAAACCTCGTTCTTAAAAGCGTGTTTGGATTCATTTTTCTTGTTTTGTTTTTGGTTCGTGCATATTGCTTTTATAGTTAATTTTTGTAAATAAAAAATGTTTGTAATTGATTATGTTCGTTTTAAAAAAATTAACTTGTTATTATGTCAACTATAATTTTTGACCAATGACATTACATAGGCGAGCATGATTCAAATTTCTTTAGTACTGAAATCGAACATTTTGTAATTTAAGAATTTCTTAAACAACCAATCATTTTTTTTTTTTTTTTTTTTTTGTGGATCGGACATCATTGAAAGACAAATAAACTACTAAAAATATAAAAAAACAGATTTCATATAGTCCTTGAGATAAAATTAGGAAATGAAAAACTGTGTTGAAGACTTTTGGATAAGAGTGGAGAAAAGTACTTACTCAAATTGGACCGAACCGGTTTGATTTGGTTCTTCTTAAATTTAAAATGGGTAGCGTGTATTAGAATTGAAAACCGACTAGTTATGGTTCAATTACCAATTCTAGGCCCAGAAACTAAAGAACCGAACTATTCATGTACGTTAGTAAATAAATTTTATTAAACAACTTGTTCTTGTATTTTTAAATTTGGACTAAACTTGCTATTTTGTATTAAGATCATTGTTCTAAAAGGCCCGCTTAGCCGCTCGCTAAGCCAAGCTTAAACTCAATCGTTTGCAAAACGATCGCATTGAGGGTATGCGCGTTAAAATACGGTCAACTCTTTTTGTTGACTGCCTAGGCACGAATAGACGAGAATATACGAGAATAAACATGATTAAGCGAGAATAAGTGCGAATAATCACGCATAACACGCATTAGAGCAAGGAAGCTTCTTTTTAAATTTATTTTCAGATTGGGCCAAAATAAATATTTTTTAAATCTACAAAAGATACTATAAATGCTCAAGATAAAATAAGAGAACTCGATTTAAAATGATCTTGTATCGGATGGCACGGAAGATGAGTTAGATAAAGAAAAAGAGCTTGACTTAGAATCCAATAAAGAGTTAAACAAAATTTAAGCTATATTGGTATGTAATAAAATTATAGAAAATTATTGAGTAATTTGTGTTTATGATTGTGGTAGTTAAAATTTACTAACTTTTGAAAACTATTATGTTGGACTTTTATTTTGTAATCTAATTGTAGACTATGATATTAAAATTAGTCCTGCAATTTTGATTTTGAACCACGTTGAATGTGATATGTTCAACCATGATATGTGTCTTAATATAAATCTAATTTTTCTTCATTGTTACAACGTGCATCTAATTTTGAAAACTAATGTATTTTTTATGTGTTTTTTGAAAACTAGACCTATAATTTTATAATCTAAATCAGTATATTCTATGCTATGTTATTAAAATTTAAAATTTGAGCATTCAAAAAAAAAAAATTCGAAAACGCATTTTGACGCCTAGGTTTCGCATAGGCGCGCTTAGGCCTATAATTCTTGATGCTTTACCTCGCCGCGTCGTCACGCATTACGCATTTTAGAACCTTGATTAAGATAGAATATTGTGTTTAAAACTTGATGTGTTGTTGTTTTGTGAATAGTTTAGAGTTTGGAAGTTATAATTTGTTAGATTATTGTGTTGTTTCAAACATTAGAAGAAGAAAAATAGTTGTTAGAATTATAAAAATTTAACTATGAATCAAATCGAACCGAACGATTTGGTTCCATAATTAAAATTGAGACCGATAGTTTCATTTACAAATTATTCATTAGTTTTCGGTTTGATTCTCTTTAGAACCGGACCAAATCGAACCGAATCGAACCTTTTGGAGCTTAAAAGATCAAATACATCCCCAGAATTTTTATTAAAGATAGAAAATTGAAAATAAAAGAAAATATGCAAAAATAACACAGGCGGCCACACGAGAAAGAAGGAATTGTTGGTGTTTGAAAATGATATGATTAAGATCTAGAGAAAAGATCTGGACCCCGTCACGGGAGAAAATGGCCCCACTCCCCCTCTGCAAATTAACACTCCAAGCCTCCACCCCCTAAGCTTTTATGAATTAACAATGCCCCCCCCCACCACCCACCCTACAAAAAAGCTCCCACCCCAATTTATTTTAATCTCACCACTTTTCTTCATTATCCCACTTTCTTTAATCACTCATTTATTTATATACCATCAAATTTACATCTACATTATTAATATAATTAAATTTATTAAATTAAAAATAATTTTTTATTATTATATTCATTGTATTTGTTTTTAAAAAATATAATATATAATAATATTTATTGAGTTAAATATTATTTATATCATATAATAAATAATATAATTAACGTTAATTTTATTATTAAGATTAGAGTGAGACGTATTAATTAGTTTATATTTAAGTAAGAAATTAAATTTACTTCAAAAACAAAAATAAATGAAGCGTACATAATAAATTTGCTCTAATTGATAATATATACACACAAAGAAGAAAGTAATATTACATTAGAAATAATAAATTAGTGACGAGGTTTAAAGCGTGGATCATACTCCGGTGGATTTAGGGAATATGATGCATTTTTTACTGCTGTGATCGAGTATTGTGGATCCGGAGTAATAAGTAAGAAAATATATAACATTAACTTACCTATTTTGCAACATAGACAAGTTCTTCTATCGTGGCCACTGGTGCCATATCAATTATATGTGCAAATAAAAAAAAACATAAAAAACTGTTAACAATATTACAACTAACTTGCAAATTACAAAAAATAATTCTGTACAAATAAACAAAAATAAAAAAAAAATTAATAATTTATTAATAACCTTTGAAGAATATGAAAAACAATAAGTGGGACACAAATTCGGTAAAATAAATTTAGAGAACAAAAGTGATTCTAAACATTTAATGTTGGTCAAATTTGGGTAAAGTAAATAAAGCGATTATGTTGGCCAAATTTCAAGAAAAATATGTATTCTGATGAGGAGGAAAAAATATGTATTCTGATAAAGATGGAAAAATATGTATTTGATAAGGAAAAATTGTTACGTTGAGTGGTGTATAAATAGATGGGAAAAGGAAGAAAGGAAATGGATTTGTTGGGGTGGGGGTGGGGGGGGGGGGGTGCTATAAAATTAAATAGGGAGGCGTGGGGGGGCTTTTTTTGTACCGGGTGGGAGGCTTTTTCCTTGCGAGGGGTGTGTGGGCTGTTTTTTATTGCGAGAGGGTGGATGGGGGTTAAAAAAAAAAAAATTCAATGGTCGCTTGACACGCAAAACCCATACGAAACTGATCCGGACCCCATCGCGGGGTCCAGATTTTTTCTCTTAAGATCTATTGTAGGGATGGAAGAGAGGGGGGTACTACCCCGTTTTATCCATAATAATTCAGAAGATCGTGAGAGAAAAGTTCCAAGTGGTAAGCAGCTTCTATGTGTTTTCCTTCCAATTTTTGTGGTGTTTCAAAATCTGTAGTTGACTCGGAGCATGCCCTCCCATTTTCCTTCATACACAAATCACAATCAATGGAAACCATTTTTATCTTTCATATTTTATTTCTTGGCCTTCAAAGTTTCCAGTACCCTCTGCAGTCTGCTCGTCCCTCAGTCCCCTCTTATCTTCCTCACCCACGAAAATGGACAAGTACATAGTAACATACTGACATTCTGAGCAAAATGAGAAGTACAAAACAAATTTTCGATTGAAATTTTTTTGAATGAATGAGAAATATTTAAATACCTAGAAATTTGCCAAATAATTAGGATAATGGAAATGGAGGTGGCGACTGGTTGTCGGTCGATTAGTGAATGGAGACGGATGTGGCGACTGGCGACTCGAACTTCTCGGGCCCGGTTGGCGGTAGCGAGGTCGCCATAGAGAGTACCGAGGCGGTGAAGATTTTCGCAAATCGCAAGCTGTGGGAATTTTTCAATTTGGGAAATGGGATTCTGCTTATGGGAATTAAAGTTGCTGAAAGTAGGGTTAAAGAATTAATTTTGTATTATATATTTAGTAAATAAAATGAAAAAACTACAAATGAATGGGTTGTGGCATATTGGTTAACGTTTAAGAATTTCAATCTAAAGAGGGTTCGACTCCTTTTCTTTCCACGCCCATTTCTGCATCTTTTTTTTTTTTTTAAACTTTTAAGATTTTCAAATAATAATAATAATAATAATAATTGCTCCCCGGCGCTTTTATCTCCTGATACCCGTCCCGAATACGATTGTTCGAGGCGGAGAAATTTTTAACGGGACGAGGTGCGGGTTGCGGTAATTTTGCCATCCCTATCTCATTGTTGAAAAAGTAAAATACTATATTAAAGTGACATTTAGAATTACTTTTAGAATTCAGCTTAACTGTCAAAGAACTCATAACTATTTTAAATGTTTAGTAAATTAAAAGCAAAACGTGAGATATTATAATTTTTGTTTTCAAAATTATACTTATAATTTTTTGTTTTTCAAAACAAAAATTATAATATCTCACGTTTTGCTTTTAAATTTTCCAACTATCTATTATTTAAATATTAATTTTAACCACCAATGAATTCTTATTCTATATCTATTTTACATCTTCTTTTTCTTTTTCTTTGTATTCTACATTTCTAAATAATAAAGTTTCATCCATCATCCACCTAAAAAAATCATTCTTTTATTTTATTTTACTTTTCTTGGTCATTGACATCAAATATATTTTATAAATTTATAAATTTAATAGATATTAATTTTTTTTAAAAATAAATATGGTGAATATATTATCAATGTCTAGTCTAATATGTAATGTTTTGTTAATGGATAGACAAAAATGTCCAGGCCCAAGAAATTTATTTACTTTTTGGTTTTTAATCAAGCCCGTCCTGGGCTCCATTGAACCGATCCAGATTAACGCCACCGTCAACACACTGCTGCTAGCCTGCTAGTGAGTTTTTGTTGTTAAACAAACTTGCACAGACAAATTATAGAAGAACACAAAATGAAGAATATTGAATGAGTCCCCCCACTACATATGATTGGAAAAAATTAAGGAATAATCCGAACTGGTGAAAATACCTCAGGTACAAGCCAATGGCCATACGTAATACATATAACTGGTGAAAATACAACAGGTACAAGCCTGATGAGCCCTACAACAACTGAACATACCCACAAATTGTCATATACCGTGCTATTGGGAAATATATTCTTGTGTTGAAATTGGATGCCATCATAATAAACATAGATTCCTTCAATTTTTCCACAACTATGAATATGTCTTTGCATATCGTAATCTCTTTGCGATATAAACCGCCAACAATACAAATATCTCTACAAGTCATCATATAAATGAGGCTACACTAGACGCAGAACACCGACCGCAAAACTTAAAAATCTCTTAAAACAACCTTGTGAACATCCTAAATTACATCTGTTGATAAATATTTAGCAACTTTGAAATAGAGGAAACAAGTTACCTAGTAAAACTACTCGATCTGTTTATACATTTTTTTTGTGTTCGTAATGGGTGAGAAGCTGGCTTACCAAATGGAAGACACTATATATCATTATCCAGAGTATTGAAGTGTTATCACTTTTTTTCAGAACCTTCATATCCGAGTAATGCTATTCACCATTAATTGTGATCATCGCTGGTCCAATAGCCCCCTAATTCATTGTCTAATGGAATTGTATTGCATTCGACAATGAATCAAAGGGCCAAGTTGCCCATTTTCACATAGACTGGTGATAATAATGATGAATAATGTTATTCTTTATATCCTGATCAATGATAATTGCTAGTATGTAATTAGAAAGAGACAAATGCTTAGTCAAAAAGCATGAAAAACACTGAATCAAAAGAATAAAATCAAATGAAAGATGAAAGATGCCAGCTGACATATTAAAGAGGAGAGGAGCTAGAAGCTTTGAGCACTAGGATGATGTATATGTATTTTGAGAAAATGAAGAGCGCTGCAAGGATGACAAAATTTTTTGGTCTTTATGCAAGGTATTTTTGGGGGGGCATGATGATGTACCACATGCAATTATGTGCCTGTTGTTTTTCCTGCTACACAAACCATTCCCACTTTTCCTTTTCCTTTTCCTATTTGCGAGAGAGAAGTTTTCTATCCTCATTGTTCATACACACACATATATATTGAGAAATGGAGAATGATATAGGACAATGCAGTATTTTTGGGGAAAAGGAATATTTTTCTTTTTTCAATATCCACAAGAGAGAGAACCTTTCCCCACCTTCACAGTGGAAAACAGTGAGCCTTTTCTCAATGAGTCAATATGGATCAAATTTAGCGAAAGAGAACTTGCTTAAACATAAGCAACTTGATGCGGTAAACTTGAATCAACTAAGAATAGAAGACAAACCATGAAATCTGCAAAGCCACTTGCATCACTAGTCATAGCTCACATTCCCTCGCTCCGATGGCTGAGGATAATTGTCATTAGACTGGTTTTCGTTATGTTTGAAGCCACTTCCATTATCATTGAAGTTGCTAGCATTATCTGCAGCAGGTTCCGCCTGCTCATTTTCCTTGTTCCATTGCTCAATTCTTGCCCTTCTCTCTGCACTCCCTAACCGGACTCCAATTTCTCCTTTCTCCAAGGTTTCTACTTCTTCCACCTCTTCGACCAGGACTTTCGCTTCGAGGCCTCTTACCTCTATCATGGTGGTGACGATCATCTCTTCTCTCATAATCACGTCCAACATGCAAATTCTCATCATAATTACGATGTTGGGGACTATGGCTTCTGCTTCGACTCCGGCCATGCCTTCATCTATTCCTCCCAAATAACTGCCGTCTCAACTCTCTTCAGCCGAAACAAATGCATCAATCACCGAATAAAGTGGTAACAAGGCTCAAGGAAACAAAGATGAGAACACTTAAATTCAAAACTAACTTGTTTATCTTTTTCGGATGCATGAAGTTGCAAGATCCACCGATTGCATACATTTTCCTCATACCGCCTACAAGTTGCTTCTCAAAATCCGTCCACGGGAGAAAAATCGACTATGATGGGATGCCCTAAAAGTTATTGTTTGTACCGGTAAGGAAGAACATATCAAGTAGACGACTAAAACATTTAATGTACGAAAAAGATATTGCATTTAATGTGAGTAGCTAATGCTGAAAATAGATGCAAGTAAAAGGAACACTTCGAATCGTTGACAAGATGAATGTTAAGTGAAAATTTACTCCCGAAGTCCGAACATATTTCAATGTGTCCTGCAGCTATTAATAATATAATACTCTTTCAGCACTCTAAAATCAAATTCTTAAATTTCTTTTGACATGCCTGCTCAAATGATGAGCCCTAGACTGTACCTCCATTGAATTTAAATTACACGTTGCCAAGATTCTTTTTGAAATAGCTGGTTAGATACATCATACATCCCAACTTTCTGATGTTTGAATCTATGTTGATGAAGGCAATAGAGACTTCAAGAAAAAAGTTTCAAGGGTAATTTTTGAAATGTGCAGTCTCCTTTGAAGATGTTCTAAAACCAAAACATCCTGAACGGCATCCATATTAGGGTATTGTTTAAACTTTTGGAATAAAGTATGTTTCCTGAAAATTCTGGAATAGGTTAACTTTGGGATCATGTCTTTTTCCATGCTAATAAGTCATTGTTACTAGTTTGGTAGCCACTTCAAACCCTGAACGCAATAACCATGGAAATCCATGTACGATGCCTAGATGTTTTTCCTCCTCTCTTTGTTTCTTTCATTATTTTTCAACGCATCTTAAATATGCTCATTAGAACCCAAACAGCCACTAATCTTCTTATTGGTGAAGTCTTTGAGCTTAAAACCTTTACCCATCCAGAATCCCAAAAGACAAGAAGACCCTCAAGGTTGTCCTATATCGCGTGTAATCTAAGAAATAATTAGAGCTTAGAGCACTACAAGGCTGCAGTCATAGGACATTAGGCACGAAGTACATCACTGTTCAAAGTTATAGGACATAGCTAGAAAAAAGGGGAGGATTGAAAGATTAAGAACAAGGAAAGAAAGAAAGAAACAAAAGAAAAAAATAGAATATTTTAACCTCGTTTTGCGGAGGATCAAAGTAAATATTTGGAGGATGATCTAAAAATAGATCAGAATAAGAACTGCTAACAAGCAATAACTTTACTATAAATCACATAGTAAATGAAACCAGTTACGTTCACTCACTCGACCCAACAGGCTTCAGTTATGGCTGCTACTTGAGGATTCACATCGCGTAGAACTTCAAGCTGTAAACCCTTAAAACCAACAGCCGCTACAACTTATAATAATGAAGACATATAGTTAAGACTCGTAGTCTAAATGAATTCAAGCAAAATACTGAAAGAAATAACAACTGACAACAAGAACATGGACTAGAAAATTTGCAATGACTTGATGATGAAGTGCAGAAAGGGTTATAAGAACTGAAGATTATGAATGCTAAGAGTACTTACAAAATTTAGAGTTCACTTCAGTTCATTAAAAACCTATGATGCTTGCTAAACATACAAAGATTAAAGAAAATTCTATAACAGTGCATACATTTTAACAAAGCAGTACGGTCATGACAACAGTGAAGGAACAAATCGCGCAAATAAATGTTACTTGATAAGGATACAAGAGGACTATCATGAAAATTATCACATCTACTATATTAACATGAAGCATCTTTATCTAACTATAGCCCAGCCACCATGATTTTTAGCAAATTTGGTACTCTTCTTGTAAAATATGAGAGAAAATATATGTGGAGAAATAATTCTCTGTATTGATTCAATTGAATGAATAATTATTACAAGGTAAAAGACCTTATTTATAGGGTTACAATAGTTCTAAAAGAAAATATTGTGTAATAATCACACAATCAACTATAAAAGAAAGTAATCTTATACATTAAGAAAAATATCAAATAGAATAATATCACGATATTTTCATATCTTCAACATTTGCCCTCAAATTCAATATAGTGTTGTAGAAACTAAATTGATCATACTGGTAGTATGGTGTATTTGTGGTTTTTGTGAAATAAGCTGACACTGATTGATTTTCTTATCGATACTCAACAATTTTTTGACGAATCTGATATATTCCCGCATCATTATTTTGAGAAAATTGATCTTGTAGGTCGTTCCATACCTCTGTGGCAGATTTGGAGTATATAATACTTTCAGCAATATTTGGATGTACCGAATTAAGTATCCAAAACAGGATTACCATGTGATTACTCCGTTCCCATATAGAATAATTCTCATCTTCTGCTTCTGGTGCTTTGATCTTTCCATTAATGAAGCCAATTTTATTCTTGGAAATTAGGGCAATTCTCATAGTCCTACTCCATTGTCCATAATTGTTTCTATTAAGTGGTTTAGAAATGGGGATTAAGCCGAGATGATCGAATTGTTGTAGAGCCATGGGATCCGATTGGACAATCGTCGCTTCTATGGTGTTTGTGCCACCATAATTGTTTCCATCAAATGGTTTAGAAACGGAGATTAAGTCGGGATGATCGGATTGCTGTAGAGCCATGGGATCCGATTGGCCAATCGTCGCTTCTATGATGTTTGTGCCATACATCGTTGCTCTGATACCATGTAAAATATGAGAAAAAATATGTGGAGAAATAATTCTCTGTATTGATTCAATTGAATGAATAATTATTATAATAGAAGACCTTATTTATAGGGTTACAATAGTCTTAAAAGAAAAGATTGTGTAATAATCACACAATCAACTATAAAGGAAAGTAATCTCATACATTAGGAAAAATATCAAATAGAATAATATCACGTTATTTTCATATCTTCAACACTTCTCCTTTTTCCATTTTTTATTACTTGAAGGGAGGCGGACATCTTCAGTACTATGTGTCACTTGTAATGGTCCAAGTGCACAACACCCATGCACTCATTCCATCTCACCCAAACAAAAATCATGCCACAAGGCAATCGAGTTCATAACTAGGTAAAAGCAACAAGTGTGCACAAAGGGACAAAGAGAGCGACGGAAAAAAGTTCATGAGCACAAAATAAAGACAGTGTTCAAAGCTCACACACACCTTGCATTAGCTTGAATATCTGGCCTCCTATGTAATGTCTTAATTTTCATCCAACATTTTAGAAATTTGTCAAAAAATTATGATCCATTTAAAAGTCAATCCATCATAACGCCTTAATGTGTTTTTACCCAGTTTCATGATAACATTGTTTCCCTAATAAATTAATTATTGTTTAGAGATAAGTTGGAGTAAGTTAAGATGGAGCTAGTTGTTAAATTTTACTCCATTCATTTTTACGTTAGTTACTTCAGTAGGGTGTGACAATAAGATGCTGCTGATAATTACTAATGTAACAATTTATCAAATCTTAACTCCGTGGAACTCACTAATAATTGCCAATTTATGCTATGCATTTTACAATATTCTCATGATTTGGAAACCCCTCTCATGTAGACTCGACTTGATATATATTTGGTTTGCCACAGCACCAAGATATGAGGCACGTTTTCCATTATTATATCCAAGAATGTGTTTCCCAGTTTACAAACTGCGGTGCATTCAAATTACTCCATGGTTGCTCAAAAGTTGCCAACTCCCACAAAATCACACCAAAATCAGATACATCTAATTTTTCATTCGATGGTTCATCACGAAGAACTTCAAAGTGCCATCCACTCAAAGCTATCAAAATAGAAGAAAGAATTCCTTCAAGATCACCGAGATTAAGGCATCGATATTCAGTATCTTAAAGCAATGAACTTACGCCCAAAGCAGCTTGTCTTTGATGAAAGAAATGTGTTCGCTTTTAATCGGGAAAGACCAAAATCACAGACACGGTAGAAGACATTGGGAGCGGTAATGAAATGTACATTTAAAACAATAATCAAAAAAATAGAAAACAAAAATTTCAATGACAATCAAAAAGCTTGACATGGAAAAGATCATGTTAGAAATGTAATGTAAAATAGATAAGTATAAATGTTTGAATTACTGGCTCCATTAAAAGACTGAAGCGACCATCAGTGGATGAGACACAGTTAATGGGAGATTATGGAGATTGAACAAGAAATCTCTAGAAAGAAAGAAAATGACTACTAAGTACTAAGGCTCTGAAGGCAGAATTTCTTAATACTCTTGCGGTGGATAAATATACAATCCCCAACGCTAGTATTGTGATAGGTTCCCAATTCAAAAGACTTACCAGATACGCATTCAGGCAGGGGACACCAATAAGGGCAGGAAGGAAAATTCGGATGGAAATACCAACTGAAGGCATGTGCAAACCGTTAGGGGCATGATGGAGACTGACAATGGAGAGATTGAGCCTCTTGAATTGCTCATATATGTAATTGGTTTTCTTTATTTTATTCAATCAAACATTTGTAATCAAACTGTGGAAATCAATAGCAATACAATTTCGTTCAATTCCTATCACTATTACAAATTCTTCGCATATACATAATATGGGATTGAAATTTTATCTTCAAGTCACGGGAAGTCGCATCAATCAAAAATCACAAATTCAGAGAATTAGGTTCTATCATTTTGGTATTAGAGCACGATCATGGGAATGACACTAACAGAAAGAGTAGGAGTTATGGAGGAAAAAATAGAGGAAATACATCAAGGGGTGAAGCTAAGTATGGAGTCCATGAAATCAGAAATTCAAGGACAAATGGCTACGCTAATGGAGAGATTCAATTGGATGGCTGACAAATGGGAGGAACAAGAACGATGAAGGAAGAGAAAAGAAGGAGAAGGTACCAAACGAACGGAATTACCCATCTCATCAAAAAACTCACATGGAATTAAAACTGGGAGTCGCAAAATCGATAGAGGAGGAGGTTCCGATGGCATATGGAGTCCTGACCATCGTAATAGACAATTGGAGATGCCAGTGTTTGAAGGAGTGGACCCGAGCGGATGGATTTACAAAGCAGAAAGATAATTTGCTATCAATCAGATAGCGGATGAAGAAAAGATGGAAGCCACCGTGGTATGCTTGGAGGGAGAAGCACTGGCGTGGTTCCAGTGGGAAAAGAAACGACGGAAGTTACAGAGTTGGGAGGAATTGAAGGTGATGATGCTGGAAAGATTCCGACCATCACAAGAATGGTCTGTGGAGGAGAAATTCTTAACACTCTGGCAAGAAGGCTCAGTTCGTGATTATCGAAGATGGTTTGAAACCTTGGCGTCTTTGTTGGAAGAAATACCCGAGGCCATTCTGGAAGGAAACTTCATCAATGAAATGAGACAAGAGATTCGAGTCAGAAGTCCGCTTGATGAAACCCAGTGGGTTTGGGCCAAATTATGGAAATGGCCCAAAGGATAGAAGACAAGAATGTGGCTCTTAAAGGATCCTTTGCTGGAACAGGCCCACTTAAACACAAACCACCAGTTTACACACAGCAGCACCAGACGATCGCGATTTCTACTCTCCATCTGCCCAAATTCCAAAATCAAGGCGGACCTAGAGCTTTCTCCACCGGAAAACCTTCAAATCTGCCTTTCAAAAGGTTGAGTGAGGCCAAACTGCAAATGAAGAGGGAGAATGGGTTGTGCTTCTGGTGTGATGAAAAGTATACCATGGGCCATAGACGAAAAACAAAGAATTACATGTACTGTTGATTCAAGAATGAGAGGTGTGAGAATTAGATGAAGAGGGAAAGGTGTTGAAGCGGCGGCGGTAGAGGCGAATGACGTGGGGAGGTGGTAGAATTGTCACTAAATTCGGTGGTGGGGCGACCCCAGCTGCGAACAATGAAAGTAAGAAGAAGGATTTTGAGCCGAGGTCGTGGTATTGATTGATTGCGGAGCTTCTCATAATTTCATTTCTTCTAACTAGTTCAAACACTATGATTATTGATGACAAGTAACTACGGGTTATAAGCGTCATTATGGGAACGAGATTGGTCGTGCAAGGGGTTGGGGTGTGCAAGAGAGTATCGTTGGAGATCCAAAGTGTCCAAATTAAAGAAGATTTCTTCTTCGTTGGAGTCAGGCACTGATGTCAAACTGGGCATGAAATGGTTGGAGACCTTAGGAGGCACACAAGTGAATTAGAAGGAATTAACCATGAAATTTCAAGTAGGGAGAACTTCATTGACGCTCCAAGGAGACCTGAGCTTGAGCAAAACTCTTGTATCCATGAAGTCCATGATTAAAGCGTTTAGAGAAAACGGCGATGGGGTGTTACTGGAGTTGGGAAATATCACTTCAGACTTTGTTGAGATGCAGTTGGAGGTTCCATTGATCATTGAAGGAGTTCTGGCGAATTATGAAAACGTGTTTGTGGAACCCCATGGATTACCTCCCTACCGTAGTAAGGATCATCCGATTGTCCTGCAGTCGGTCACAACTTCCGTAAGTGTTAGGATTTACCGTTATCCTTAAGTACAGAAGAATGAAATCGAGAGGCTAGTTCAAGAAATGATGGCAGCAGGTATCATTCGGCCGAGCATGAGCCCTTTTTCAAGCCCAGTATTATTAGTTAAAAAAAAGATGGAAGCTGGCATTTCTGTGTTGATTACCGAGCCCTGAACCGTGTGACTGTACCAAATAAATTCCCTATTCCAGTCATTGAAGAGCTACTAGATGAGTTACATGGGGCTGCAGTATTCTCGAAGTTGGATTTGAAGGCTAGTTATCACCAAATTCGGGTTGAGGAAAGAGACATACCTAAGACCGCCTTTCGAACACATAAGGGGCATTATGAGTTCATGGTCATACCATTTGGGCTTACCAACGCCCTTGCAACTTTTCAATCCCTGATAAACGAGGTCTTTAAAGCACAACTGAAGTGATTTGTCTTGGTTCTCTTTGATGATATATTAGTTCATAGCCGCAGCTTGGAGGAACACAGTGAACACTTCAATTGCGTGCTGGGAATTCTTCGAGAACATCAATTAGTGGCTAATAGGAAGAAGTGTCAATTTGGGCGATCGAAAGTAGAATATTTGGGGCATATTATCTCACGAAGGGGGGTAGAAGCGGATCAATCCAAAATTAGGGCGATGCAGGATTGGCCTAGCCCACGTGGCCTGAGGGAACTTCAGGGATTCTTCGGATTAACAGGGTGTTATCGGGTTTGTGCAAGGTTACGGAGTATTGCATGGCCCTCACCGAAAGATTACTCAAGGGTAATTTTATTGGGACGAGGTTGCGGAGGAAGCTTTCCAAAAATTGAAAACAGCCATGACGTCGGTGTTGGTCTTAGCACTTCCAGATTTCAGTAAGCAGTTTGTAGTGGAAACTGATGCCTCGGGGTATAAACTGGGAGCAGTGTTGATGCAAGATCATCTCCCCATAGCCTATTACAGCCATGCTCTTAACCCAAGAAGCCGTACGAATTCAGTCTATGAGAGGAAGTTAATGGCAATTGTTTTCGCAATACAAAAATGGAGACACTACCTTCTTGGGCAAATTTTTTTGGTCAGGACTGATTAGAAAAGTTTAAAGTTATTGATAGAGAAAATGGAGGTAAATTCGGAATACCAAAAATGGTTGGTGAAAATAATGGGGTATCGGTTTGACATACAGTAAAAGCCCGGGTTAGAGAACAAGGCGGCGGATGCACTCTGGCGAGTAAGTCAGTCAGTCGAGCTTTTAGCTATGACCGTACCAGTTGAAATCTCGTTAGTCCAGTTAGCAGATGATATTAGGAAGGATGATGGGCTGCAGAAGATTATGAGGAAAATTGGGGAAAATCCACTATCCCATTTCGCTTTCACAATATGTTAGGGCAAACTACTTTGCGAAAAAGGCGACTAGTGATTCCCAAAAAGTCCACATTAGTGTCTTTATTGTTACATGAGGGGCACGAAGGAAGTATTAGCGGCCATGCCGTAGTTTTGAAAACTTATCAGAGATTAGTAGCTAGTGTATATTGGGCAGGAATGAAAGCGGATATCCGGAAGTATGTGGGTCAATGTGCGATTTGTCAACAGAACAAATATCAAACTGTATCTCCAATCGGGTTGTTGCAGCCCTTACCAAACCACGATCAAAGTGGGAGGATGTAGCTATGGATTTTGTAGAGGGTTACCAAAATCCCGGAGGACTAGATACTATATTGGTGGTGGTGGATAGATTAAATAAGTATGCCCACTTCATTGGACTAAAGAACCATTTACCGCTCCAACGGTGGCTACCATATTTGTGAAAGAAGTGGTCCGGTTACATGGAATTCCGAAATCGATAGTATCAGACAGAGATAAAATCTTCATGAGCAAATTGTGGGAAGAGTTGTTCCGCTTGCAAGGTACCAAACTAAATCGAAGCACCGCTTATCATCCTCAATCGGATGGGCAGTCGGAGGTGGTGAATAAAACTTTGAGGCTTATTTAAGGTGTTTTACATCCTCTAATCCTCTAAACCGAAGGCGTGGTCGAGTTGGCTAGCTTGGGCAGAGCTATGGTACAATACCTCGTTCCACACCGTATCAAAAACTACTCATTTTCAGATTGTTTATGGTAGAGAACCACCTCCATTGATACGGTATGAAAAATGAACAACTACAGATGGCCACGGTGGAGCAACAATTACTAGAAAAGGACCAGATTTTGGATGGATTGAAGGTCCAAATTTGAATAGAGCCCAGATCAGAATGAAGAATATTGCCAATGCAAAAAGGAGGGAAGTGAATTTTGAGGTTGGAGAAATGGTGTTTTTAAAATTTTGCCCTTATAGGCGTAAATCATTGGTGTCGCGCTACCGAATGAAAAATTATCCCCTGTGTTTTATAGACCCTTTTATGGTGGAAAAGAGAGTGGGACGGTGGCAAATCAATTTGAATTTGCCTCCTACTTCTCACATTCATCCAGTGTTCCATGTTTCTCAACTGCAGAAAGTGATTGGGTAGGTTCAAGGTAGGTTGGAGTTACCACCTCAAATCGTGGGGAGGCGGAAATGATGGTTGAACCAGAGGCCGCTTTGGGAAGTCGACCGTGGACGGGTAAAAATCTGCAAGCACGGACGTTCTAATTCGGTGGAAAGGGCTACCTCTTCTTGAGGCCACTTGGGAACCTTTTGAATTGATCAACCAACAGCTTCCCTCATTCCACCTCGAGGACAAAGTGAGTCTTGCGAGCAGGGATAATGATAGGTTCCCAATTGGAAAGACCTACCAGAGACGCATTTAGGCAGGGGACACCAATAAGGGCAGGAAGGGAAATTCATATGGAAGTGGAGAATATCACGTGGGGTCCAAGAATACCAACCTCAAGGCATGTGCAAACCGTAGGGGGCATGAGAGAGACTGTTGTTGTGGCATAAGAGGAAAGGAATACATAATCCATTATCAAAAAGATCAAAGGAAAACAGTGGAGAGATTGAACCTCTTGAATTGCTAATATATGTAATTGCTTTTCTTTATTTTATTCAATCAAACGTTTGTAATCAAACTATGGAAACCAATAGCAATACAATTTCGTTCAATTCCTATCACTATTACAAATTCTTCGCATATACATAATATGAGATTGAAATTTTATCTTTAAGTCACGGAAAGCTGCATCAATCTGCAAAATCACAAATTCAGAGAATTAGGTTCTATCATATTGTTGTCAATATTTTAGAAAGTGTACAAGGGTGAAGACTCTTTTTGTACATGAGATGCATTCCGTGGTGCCATATGAATTGAACTTTCACTTGCCCAAAGAAAAACAAGATTTCTAATTCATTAGCACCACTGAAAACATAAATGCTTCACAAAAATAAAATATCTATATGTCCAACATTGTAGAACGTTCGCAAAAAAAGCTATTATAGCTCACCAAATCACCATACCAAATGCTTCACAAAATGGTTGTCTGGGTCATCAATCATACTATAAGATAAAGCAATATGCACGCTAAAAGATATTCATTCTCTTACCTTCACTGTATATTTTCTGTCAACTAAAAGATTAGGAGATTTCAAGTCTCGATGAACAATGGGAGGATAGCATTTATGAAGATAGTTCATCCCCTTTGCCTGTACAAATAATATAACTTGTCAAGTGCAAAAGATCAGAGAATGTGTGTGTGTGCATGAGGAGAGAGAGGGAGAGAGGACATGAGGGATGTTACAGCACCAAACTCATGAATTAAAGGATGTGAATGCATACCACATCATAAGCCATGCACAACCGGCGCCTTTCATTCAATGCTTCTCTTGCGGTGGGATCACGCAAATGTACATATAAACTACCTCTGAGAATGAAAAGTAAAACCAATATACCAGTCAGCAAAAAACTCTACAAGACACTGTCACATATAATAACTAACATCTGGGAAGTAAGTGATCGATATAAAAATACTTCGATAAATATTCAGTGACTATGGACAAGTTTGGCGGCTTGGTAACAGCACCCATTAAAAGCACAATATTCGGATGGCGCAATCATTTCATAATAGCTACCTAATCACAGCAAAAAGTGAAGCTAAATAACCAATCAAACATGCGATCAAAAAGTTGAAGGAGAAAGATGAGAGGAAGCTAACATGTACCTCCCGTAAAAATTCCTTGGATCGCTCCCCATGAAAGTCCGGTTCCATGAGAATCTTCACAGCAACTTCCTGAAAAATACCCGCTTTTGTAAGATTAAAACTGTCGACGTCAAAGGCAGATCATGTAATAAAGGGAAACTGAGTATTTTCACATGATAAATTATTTTACCAAATTGCAACAATAATAAATTTGAAACAGAATAAACTCAGGATAGTGAATGTCTGAATGAAGTAAAGGGGCATAAGAGCTCAAATTACACTTGGTTGGAAAATAAAAGGACAGATATCTTACGCAGCCATTCCACTCAGCAATATGAACTGTCCCGAATGAACCTGGAAAAGCAAACAAGCCACCTTATGAGATACACGAGTAAAAAGAACAATTTAAAAATGCTCCTTTCACCACAAGATGATAACGTAACTATGGAGTCTGCACATAGCATTGCTTCTGAACAAGCAGGAAAGAGTACCTGATCCAATTCTTCCCTTCAGAACGAGATCACTCCTTGGAATGATCAGATCTTCAAAATCAAATGTAAGTTCTCCAATAGATTGAGATGGAACCAGTTTACCTCCCTCAACAAACTTCACTTCTTTGCTAGGGATTATCCTAGGATGTGGCATTGCAATAGGTGGTTGAACATCATTATGCACAATTGGAGGTATATGCTTTGGAGGGGCTGAGGATTAGATGGTTGGGAAAACAATAGTTCTTTATCAAGAACCTTTATCCAGGAATTTGTTGGAAATTGTGGTAATTGAGAATTTTCATCTTGATTGCTTGAGCTGGCCTGAGGGCTGATTCTATCCATGTTATTTCTATCTGTTTGTCTAGGATATACGGAGTCCTTCATATCGCCGCCAATAACGATTCCAGCTGTCACAAAGAGCAACTTTTCTGACTAATATATCAACCAAACATACCAGGAGGATGGTCATCACTATTAAGTGCGATGTGAATCGTAAAAATTTAGAGCCCATTTTGTGTGAATTATAAACTAGTTTATTTGACCAAAATAATTTATTTGATCAAAAATAGTTTATTTGACCAAAAAATTTGCCTATGTAGTATGATATTTTTTACCATTCTTGGTCAAATAAACTAGTTTATAATCTACACTAAACGAGCTCTTAACTAATAGTATTACATGTCTGGATTATATATATATATATATATAATGAACATCACCTCCAAGTAGAATGCATGGAAATCGGAAACTTTTGAGAAAGGCAACGCACATAGAAATAACATTCATATTAATAAAAAAATTAGAGAACATCAAAGAATTTGTACTGCACTACTCAAATTCATTCAGCTTTTGGCATACAATATACGGAATATTGATGAACATACAATAGATACTCAAATATCATTGACTCGTACTCATATTCAACGATGATGAACAACTTTTTAAGTTTGCGTTTAACTTTTCCAACGTGAAAACAAACTAGGAAGAACTATGCTAACTGAAAGAAGAGAAGAAACAAGTAAATCTACAGCATTAAACAATCACTGATATTAAAAGAATGACCCTTGATAGAAAAGGGATGGCTTAGTTAATAAAGACATGCTTGAAAAGAAAAAAAAAATTAGGCAAAAGAGCCAGATGCAGTTGGGCCAAAATTCAAGCAAAGTAAAATAAAAACCTGAATTTTTAGCAGACATCAAAAGTAAATCCATTACTAGGACGCTAGCCATAATATTATTAGCTTATACAGGAATTTGTCCCCAAAAAGAAGGATCTCAGTATAATGGTCGCCTGAAGGTTCCTGAAATTTACCAATCTAAAGCCAGTTATCTTAGATAGGACATGAACACTGAAGAACTATAGAGATGATTACCTGTTGATGAATTGTCAAACACCAGATTAAGCATTCGCAAGTCCGAGAAATACCGTCTGGCCAGCAACCTAAATTCTATTGTAGGTTCAACAGGTTTGAAACGTGGAAAGCGCAGTGGTGAAAAAATTGAGATAGAAGAAGGACCATTTAACAATGCATGTGGCTCACATAAGCATCCGGGCTTCTCCACCAAATCAACAAGATACTCCCTGTAATGTCAATGCCATGATAGTTATATCATATTACCCATTGTGTACACCTTTAGCTAGTTAAAATGCATAATTTAGAACTTTTGTATTAAACTATAGCAACAGTATATAACATTGCTAACCAATAGACACCCTGGACCTCAAAGTAGTTCTCATAAGCCTCAAAGAAGAGAGATAATTTTAAAAAAGGAGATCATGGCTCATTTAGACATCACAGTCGGCCACCTCATAAACTATAAACAGATTAGATACACAAACACTGCAACATATGAGTGTTGGCTAAATCAGTCAATACTGTAATTAAACTTTTTTAAATAAAAGAATGTAGCTCCTAATCCATGCTGTCAACAGATCAAACGTCAGAGGTAATAAAAGATGCTTTTGAAATTTAATTCTTTCCATAAGGTTAAGTAACTTTTGATTTTTGTCTCAACCCATTGAATAAATACACATGATAATGACACGGCTATAAGTCATAAGATATACCTGTCAGGTCCAAATCTAACTAGACATGAGGAAGCATCATCTCTTGTACAGTAATTACATCCTTTGGCAACTCGACAGGGTAAGCCAATGATGTCTGCTAAAACCTGCAGAAATCATATTTTAAGTGCAAATTCGAAATCCAATACTCTAAAAGGATTTTAGAGTTAAAGGGGAAACTAGCTTCCAAAAGAATAAGAGATTACATGCACTTGTAAAGGTAAGGTAAGTGGAGGGAAGAGAAATAATCTCCCACTAGAAGGGACGCACCTGGGGATTTAAAAATGGAATGAGATACAAAAAAAAAAAAAAAAAAAAAAAAAAGATAACAATGATGATGATAATTTTGACATGGCTATATTCTGGAATTTGTAGGTAAAATAAAGGTATATATATGACCACAATTAGCAACTTTATCAAATTAATCATATCCAATGAAACAGTGTATTAAAACAGTATCAAAACCTACTTTGAATAGCAGTGCACGGTGTCTGCAAAGTCCAACAGACAGGCTGCCTATAGGGCGCACAATCGACCCCAAGCAATCCTTCAGGTCGTTGCTACGCTCTTTCCAGATGGTAACCAAGTCATCTTCGCCATTGGAAGCTGCACACCTTTAGAGAGCAACAAAACTTAGTTACAACAACAATAACGCCAAGAAACATAAACTTAAGAGCGATTTATGAAATAGGAGCTGCTAAAAACTCACCCCATACGATTGCAAACTAGATTGGCAAGCTGGTCAACAACCTCCTTTGTGTTGATGCAACTAGAGGACACATTATGAAACCAATTTTGCAGCTCTTTCAAGCTGGGATCACTACGCCTATCTACTGAAATGACTTCAATTGAAGACAAAGCGGCAGGATCAATGATCTTTAATGATTCAATTGATGGAATATGGCCACTTTCTTGAAGATCGGTGCAGACAGTCCAAACATAAGGATCCATTCCATGAATTGAGTAAAACCCGTCAGGAACTTTGTCGAAATATGATCAACATCCATTTACCTGATGCAAAATTAAAAAAAGAATGAAAAGTTTTAACCCAGACTAACAAGAGAAATCAAACCCATCTGCTGCAAATCTTTACCTTATTTTCATATTCTACATTACAAGAAAGCCAAAAGGAAATAAATAATTTTTTTTTTGTAACCTGTAGACAACAGCTAATGTATTGCATTGTGCATCAGATAATCCCTTACCATTAATACTTCTATTTCGCTTTCCAGTTATACACAATTTACCCAAATTGTAATGACCACATTAATTTCTGTCTCCATACCTGGTTACCATAGAAAGAAGAGGTCGCCTGAGCTAAAAGGTAAATACCTGAACTTCCAACGATATAGGGCATCTGTTCCCAAATAACATTTCACCAAATATCCCAATCTTGTATTATTGTAGGAAAACTTGTTGATTAATAAATCACTGGAATTCTACTGTAAATGTAAAAATTGTAAATACGTTGGTCTAAATGCATGCCACGTGTACATTTGATCCTCATATACTTAATACTCATTAAATTTGACAGTCGTCAGCTTTTCAAGTAGGGGTTGTTCATCAGTAGTAATTAAATTATATACCCGACCATTAATAGATTGCCACAAAGATACTTTAATAGTAGTATGATTCATAAGATATACCTTACTTCTTTCCACAAATGAGATCCTCACAAGTAGTTCCAATTCACCAGGCGTACAATAGGTCTGACTTATAATGAGAAACTTTTAACGGACCATTCATTTACAAGAAGCTTACATTAGCATGCTCAAAGAAGCACATTTGCTTCCACCTCCAAAAGTCCACCATTCTACCTCCACAAACCACTCATTTCAATAGCTTAATTTTTTTTTTATTATTAATTTCAACACATCCCGCCAATTAAGGTCCACCACATTTCTCAATTCCCAAAACTGCAACGATTTGTGTTACTCGTGTGCAGCTCTCATTTGGTCAATAATCATATTTTACTATGCCCATACATTATAATGCACAATTGAATGCAGAAACAAAAGGCAACTTCAAAAATAAATTCTAAAAACAGAGAGAAAGCCTCCTCAGTCTACAATTATGTTTTTAAAGCACTAGAGAGTGTTACCCAGAAACGATGGGACATGGTCTCGGCAGAGGCGGGCGAAGAAGAAGAAGCTCGCGATGTTGACTCATCCGGCACGGGATCATTGGGGTCATCAGCGCAGGCAGCTGTGGATGAAAGCCGACGAGCCAAAGCCAACTACAATTGGTAACTCTCCTCCGTCTGCTGCGCCCAGCTCTTCGAAGACCACGAGACTCCTCCACCGCCACCTCACTTCCCCCTTAATCGGCCGCTTCCTCCATTGCTAAAATGGCGGAAAGACGCCATCTCGGGGTTCGAGGGATTCGAAGGAACGTAGCAGTCTCCCGAGATCGAGCTCTCACCAAAGGTACTCCCACTCGACTGCCTCTGCAGACCGATCGAAGGCGGGAATACCGCCGCTCCGATCCGGCTCTGCTGAAGCTGCGGTGACAATTGGTCGTCGGGAATTTGACTTAATAATGAATAATTTGATCGTCTACCTGGCATTTCCATAAAAAAATAAATTTACCAAAAAATACAAAATTCTTAACACGTAAATTTAACAAATAGTATATTTAAGAGGTTGTATTTAATTAACACTTGATAAAAATTTTATGAAATTTAAAAGTTTAGGTATATTTAATTCAAATTTTTTAAACTTTATAAAAGTTTTGTAGTATTTAATATAAATTTTTAAAGATTTTTAAAAAGTCTTATAAACTCATGCGATATTCAATTTAAACTTTCTAAAATCCTATGAAATTTAGAAATATTCAAAATGTCGATGATTTTTAATGACTTTATAAATAATTTTATATGTATTAACTTTAAAAGCACAATATATAAATAAAGTATATTACAATTTGTTTCTCATCCATCTTAAGATTTTGAAAGATTTTAAAAGAAAAAACATATTTTATTCTTTTGTTTTTTTATATGCAATATTTTTCTTTTCTTTTTCCTTCAACAAATTGTAAAGTGAAGATTAATATTCATCTCTTTCTTCAATATTTTTTTTTTCCTTTTCAATATATTCTCATAACTTTTTTTTTCCCTATTTCTTCTTTTAATATTTTTATCTCTATTCAATTTAATTTTTTTTTTAATATTCTCCTAACTATTTACTCATTTCTTCTATAAACCTTTAGAGACATTGTGATTTTTTCCTTCAATATTCTCATACTATTTCTCTCTCTCTCTCTCTCTCTCTCTCTCTTTTATTCATTATTCTATTTTTTCATTTTTCATTACAAATAGATAACTTTATAATTAAATTCTTATATAATTGTTGATAGCAATTTATTAATGAATTTCATCAAGTTAAAAACTATTTTTTTATTACTGTAATTTTTATTTTTATTTTTATTCTTGTTTTTTCTATTTATCTTGATGAGCATGATTGTATTTTTTTTTCTTCCTCTAAATTGGTATTTTGGTTATTTATTTATACAATTGTGGTGACTAATGATGTGTTACCTATAGATTATTAAATATAATAATGGAGATAATGAATTGGATAAATTTTTTTGTTGGAAAATATTTTAAAATGAGTCGCATGCCATAATTTTTTGAATTTATGCACAAGCCATTTGAAAGTTGATAGTTTTACCCAAAAGAAAAAATAGAATGAGTTATATCATTAACTTTTGATGTAGTTTACTTGCAGCAATTAAATATAATATTAATTTTTATGAATTTATTAATATTTATATAATTAAATAAATTATTGTTAAAATTTTCTCTTGCGACAATTTTTTTTTTTTTTTAAATATGGGATATTAAATTTTTATTTGAAAAAGCAAAGTCTATAAAAGTCCATAAAAGTCTTGTGAAAATCTAGGAAAATTATTTAAAATGAAATCTACAAAAATCCATAAAAGTATGTGGAAGTCTATTAAAATTTATAAAGGTCAATAAAAATTAATAAAATTTATCAAATTCAGTCATTTGAAAAATGTCAATCAAAATCTTTAAAAATCTATATTAAATACACCCCTTTAATACTTACTCACTACTTACTCACATTATCACTAATAACTCACTCAACATTAGAATTTGTATACCATCCATCATCCATCAAATAATTATTAGAAGAAGATGACAGAAAATACCGATGTGTCTTACGGCAAACACATGGCACCAATTAGATGTTGGCATTTATCCAACTCAACAAAAGGGGTGCCACGTCAGCAAATTCCAAAAGTGAATTTGTATCATTGTTGGAAGAATTCTGTTATGAAGGACCAATCTTCATTACCTTCAACTAACACAAGGACTGGAGCTGTAATTTGCCAAAACTCTAGCCCTTAACTTCGTTGCCTTCGCTAGAGATGGAAAGCAACCGGACGGAACCACCCGTCAACATAAAAAAGAGCACCAACTGCACCCCCACCCACTTGGCACGGCAACGGTGCCCAAAATCGAGGGCACCGCTACCTCTAGCAATCGGCAGTGGTAGCGTCCATGGATGCCGCCACCGGCCCATCGGACCAATTACCAACATTTGCAAGCATTTGATTTTTTTTTTTCATATTTCTCCACTCCTTTCAAATTCTAATTATAATTTGTTTGTCTCTGATTGGGATTTTTACAGACTTGCAGAAAATGGAGATTATTTGATGGTAGAATTAGAAGACAATGACTTGGCAAAAAATAAGAATAGGCAGGTTATGAGGGTCTTGTAATTTAGTGGACACCACTTTTTGCGTACCAATTTTGGGGTCTCGATGTTTGGCTTGTCGAATTTTGATGATGTTGCAGCAGTAGTAAATAATTGAGGAGAATTTGTTTGCCATTGCTGATCATTTGTTGAGAGAGAAATCTCTCATACATTGCCTCTAATTCCACCACCATTGATGCTACTCGAAATTGAATCTGTCAATTGTCATGTTCAATTCATCATATGAAAGATTTTTGTACATACACATGTGTGGATATTGAAATTTAAGTTTAAGCACTTACTTGATAATTTTTGTGAACCAAATGGCGGTAAGTTTTCCATCTCCGGCGAAGGCAACGAAGTTAAGGGCTAGGGTTTTGGCAAATTGCAGCTCCGGTCCCTATGATAGTTGAAGGTGATGAAGATTAGTCATCCATAGCAGAATTCCTCCAACAATGATACAAATTCACTTTTGGAATTTGCTGATGTGGCACCCATTTTGTTGAGTTGGATAAATGCCAAGATCTGATTGGTGCCACGTGTTTGCCTTTAGACACGTAGGCATTTTTCGTCATCCTCTTCTAACAGTTGTTTAACGGGTGACGGTTATTTAACGGGTGATGGATGGTAGACAAATTTCAAAGTTAAGTGAGTTCTTAGTGACACTTCAAAGTACAATGAGTAAGTATTAACAAGGTAAAAGTTCAGTGAATATTTGTTAAATTTACCCAATTCTTAACTCAAAACCCTAAAACCTGCCATGGCTGAGCTATGTGAAACTTTTCTTTTTCCTCTCTAAATTATTTGCTTCTTTTCTCTTTCTTGTGGTAGGTAAGCATAAATGTCTCTGTTTTAGCAGTGCAAGAGCATCTCCAATACCTAGAAATCTTCTAAAAAATCTACTTGGCAAGAGAGAGAAAAGAAAACAAAATGAGGAAATAGATAATGGAATGAGAAAAGAGAAAGAAAAATAGATAAGAAAGATAGACAAAATGTGGCAGCATTTATTGTAGAATGTGTCTAGCAAACCGTCTAAAAGTAGATATTCTGTTGAACAACTTTCTACAATAAATGATGTCACATTAGTTTTGTCTCATCCACCTCATCACCATATCAGCTGGACATTCAAAATAGAAGCCAAAGATTGGAGATCTTCAATGCTACACCTTATAAAAAAATCTATGTGGCAAGAGAGATAAAAGAAATGAAGAGAAATAGTGTGGAAGGAGAAAGAGAAAAAAAAATAGATGAGAGAGATAGACACAATTTAACAAAAAAAATAGATGAAATGTGTCTAACAGAAATTCTAAAATTAGACGGTCTGTCGGACGCCTTCTACAATAAATGCTGCCACATCAATTTTGTCTCCTCCACTTCATTGTCACATCAGCTGGACATGTTGCCTTTGAGATGCTCTAATCGTATTTTCTTTTCAATTTTTGTTGTTCAATTAATGCTTTAATTAACAGAGTTTGGAAAATTAAAAAATAATAATAATAATTTCTTTTACTTTAATTACTATACCGGTATTCGATCGTAGAAAAATAAGTAGTGAAAAATAAGTAGAGATTGATAGGAGAAACACGGTTGAGGTTGAGGTTGGAGGTTGAAAATGAAAGATTTTGAAAAGAGTGGTTGGGAATGAGAGAATTATAGAAATTGAAAAAAAAAAAAATTTGAAAATGGTGAAGACTGACGTATATTGGATTTTTGGATCGAGAAACTCCCTGGTCGTGATTATTTTTAAAAAATTTAAAAATTATACGCTTGGCACTCATAAAATTATATTTTAAATATTTATAAATTGTGAATTTTGTGAAATGTGTAGTTAATAAGAATATTTGTAAATTGACTTGATAATAAGAATAGAGTTAATTTTGTTGACTTTTACTTATAAGAATATGTTATGTATGTATATTTTTTCACCAAAAAGTTAAAGTTAAATTTAACAATGACTAATAAAGACATACACTAAGCACTATCTTGATGAGTTGAAAATATGACTTTTTTGTGTGTTAAGTGCTTGTTCGATATAGAATTTTGAATAAAAAATAGATTTTTCTAGGATGACATATTTGATTTTTTAAAAGTTTTGAATGTGAAATGACAAAATTATTATTAATTAACACAATTTCATTTCAGAGTATTAAGGGCAATTTTGTAATTTTGCCTTCAAAATTTTTGAAAAGACAAATATGTCATATTAGAAAAACTTATTTTTGTACAAAAAACTCCACCGAACAAGCTCTAAATTTCGTTCCATATGTTGCTAGGAAGTTCATGGCTCTATGATTCTGTTGCAGGTGTTCTCAGTGTTTGCATCAATACTTGATGTTCGTGTTGCCATGATGATTGATAGAGTCATTCTTAATTACAATTTCTTCTATAAAGTATAATATCTAGTGACATTGTGACATCTTTTGTGGTGATTCGGGATTTGTGTACATTTGATTGCATTTGTATAAATAAAAAAAGTATAAAAATTAATTGAATTAGACGTCAATCGAACTAGACCATTACCGATTTTACCTTATAAGCAAAAAGTGTTAGTCATTAGTCATGTTACGAAGGATGGACATTTAATGAAATTGAAATTCTACAAAAAAAATTAAATACAAAAGTCAAAATGTTTGAACCAGAACCTTGAAAATGGCCGGTGATGGGCCATGCATATGGTTGAGTGCATCTTTATTGAGGTTATATTTCATATAAGTTTCAAAACAAACTTATTACTAAGAGCATTTTCAATATAATTTTCCGTGAACTTGTACCAAACTATCAAATTTGTGTGTCGGAGGTTATTTTGGTCATAGTTATTTATTTTATGGTCACAAATTGATAAGTGTATTTTATTTTGCAAACTTTCATTAAGACAACTTTTATTAAGAAGATGGATTGGATTATTTGAATACAATATGTTGTTTAGCATAGATTTTGTATTCTAGAATTTGTTATTACTATAGTCTAACAACTAATACATTATATTGTATTATGTATTACTAGAATTTTAGATATTTGATATATACTATTCAATTCACCTTACTAAACATGACACTATAGCATTAACACATGTTATCTCGACCATCACACCCGATAAACAATCACATTAAGTAACACTAGTTTCGACTTCCACCACCGATAATGTCAGCTGCCGCCACTCTTCATATGCCTAGCGACTTACTAACAGCTTCCCGACTTTAAAAATTGTATTTTTCTAATGAAAAAATATAAAAGTAACAAGAAAAATTATTGAATATGTTTTAACATAACTCACGAAATTCTAGGAAACCCATAAGATTAGAATCAGCTAATGTTCAAAATCCAGAAAAGTTTTCAGAGCATGCTTTTCAAAAGAAATTGCCATAATTCACATTGATTTCATAAGAATTGTGTCAATTTACAAACAACAATACCGTGCTCTTCTCAGTTAGCTTGAGATTCTATCAGCAGAAAATATCATCAATAAAAGGTTGTAGGTTGTCTGTGAGGTGCGTCCCATCCAAAAAAAAATCGATGATGTTCAGACATTGATACAAAAAACAGGGTGCAGAACCTTAGTTGCTGCTAATAAACATATGGAAGTATCCTCCAATGAACTAGTTTTCAATACTCTGCCCATACTTCCTTATACTTTTCAGTACATCGGGCTCATCACATCTTTCTCTCCATATTAATAGAATTAGAAGGTATATAGGATAAAAATATGGAACTGGGAAGCTGAATATAAAATATAAGAAAAATTAGAGGTGATAGGGCCGTGATTATAGTACAACACAAAGCAAAATGCAGATAGTTACCTTAATAAGCAAGGTAAACTAAATGACAAGGCCACCAACAAATTCCCAAGATAATTACAGTGCCTTGCAATGCCCCTGAAAAGAGAAATGACTATGTGTGTAAAAGAGGATGAAGTTCACGAGCGTCTTGTATAGATCCAAAACTTTAACGTGTAAAAGCCAAGCTTTCTTAACAGAGGTTGCATATGATACAAGATTCTGTGAAGTGACTAGATTACACATCTATTGCCCGTTGCCACTAGACTGTACAAGAAGATGACTTCATCAACTTTCATTCAACTAAACTCATTACAGCCTTCATGTCATTGTTTCTAATGTTGCCATAATTATTGAGTTTCATGTTTGGCACGTAGTATTTGACGGTATTAGACAATACAACATACATGTTTTTAGTTTCCTTTTCTTTCTAGACTTGTCCACTTTTGTATAATCCACCCTACTGGACAAACATGCCAATAATGTATAATTTTCCCTCACTCACTTGTCTCAACCACTAGCTCTCACCATCCCCTCCAAAATAAAAGTAAAGAAAACATTATTTTCTTGCGATCTAAGAGTTTAAAGAAATACAAAAATACAATGAGTTTATTAAAAAGACAAACTTACCAATAACCAGAAGAAAGCAACTTTCCCCTGATTACTTTTGGAAGCCTACCCCAAATCAGTGCTTTGGGATTCTTTTTGAAATCGTGCTTCTGCTTATTAGCTCCTCTAAATACAAAATAGCTTTCCCAGTACACAAAAGTGAGCAGTGTAAGTGGGCAATAAACATGACAGATTAAGAAGAAGAGGATATTCCATGATGAAGAAAAGGAAAATAGCATAGAACATAAAACGACTATAGCAACATTTAAAGTGAAGAATATTTATCCTATCAAAAATAGAAGACAATTTGCGATAACAGCAGCCGCCATTGGCTCCACCCTACTACTCAGAAGCCACCAACCCTTTAACATAGAGAAAAAGATTAATAAATTTAATTGCTCAAGAAATATTGTTTTAATAATATCTCCAATTAGCATCAACTGCTAAACTTTCTAAGCCCAATGACCAATCAAAACAACAGCAATATGTCCAATAATTTTGGTAAGCTACTGCTTTGGTTCCAAGAACATCCAAATGTAGCATTCTATAAATTAGATTGTGTTGCTATTCTGCAATATTGGTGTTTCTTAGTAATCCCAAGAAGAAAATGTGTTCTATAAAGCTATTAAGCTAAAGGAAAAAATTTAGCAAAGGTTTTACTAGGTATAAATTATATCTTGTAATGCCAAATGTTTGTACAATAAAATGCCATTGGGCATACCAAATCCGATTACGGTTATTTGTGTTTTTTCGAGTTGTGTATTTCTAGAAATTTGGAGGTGACTTCATGTCCAGCACAATCTGGTTAAAAGTGTTTTTCTTCTACTCCCTCCTATTTTTGCAATATTCATTGAGAAAATAAATTAAAAAGGCAAATACAGATATAAACAAAGAAAAAACAAATCAATAAGTTATGTTCAGATCTAATTGTCAAAATAAATATCTACTCACAGTAATTATATCAGAGTTGACCCTATTAAATTTCTGAATTGAAACTTCAATATCCCTTTTCATTCCTAATGTCAGCTGTTTTAACAGTCAAACCTACGTTAAGTTATCATATGAGCATACACACTATAGCTGAATTTCTGAACTATCATTGATGCAATTTCTTTTTTGTTGTAAATATAGAATCTCTTATTGCAAATATGGGAAAGTTAAGTGCTAAAAACGCAATTTTAAAAACTGAATATAAGTGATGTATGTGCATGAGAGAGAGAGAGAGAGAGAGAGAGAGAGAGGTGAGCATACTTGATATCCAATCAGTGACAAGAGGAACCGAAAATAAGATATGTATAAGCGAATAGAGAGATAGAGCACTCAAGAAGCCCATAGAAACTGAAGGAATAAAAACATGATGGAGAAAGAGAATAAAAAGAGTGCAGAGAAAAAAAATTAAGGACTATCATCAGGCAAAAAACCAGGCATAATATTATCTACAAAATTATTACGTGATATAATCAACTTGGGAGTACCAAGAAAGAGAAGTTTTGTCTATGTTCAGATATCTGCTATCCTGGGACATTTTTGTTATAGAAGAATATAAGATTCTTATAGACAGAAAACAATGTTTGACACAAGTTCATAGTTTGAGAGATTACTGTTCTAGAAACAACTTGTCAGTGTCTTACAATTCGCCAGAGGCATCCAAGAAATAACACCAACATTTTTGCTATTTTAAATGTAGTATGGTGATATACCTGGATACTGAAGGTGAATGGTATGCAGACTAGTCTCCAAACACGAGCATTGTAACGACCACGGATTTTTCCTACAGGCATTTCGCTCGGGGGATATTCCGTACGCCGTTAACTTACGTACTGTCTACTGGAGGTTGGACTCCAAACTGAATTTATTTTGCATCTCTAGCGTTTTGAACCATTGACCTCCTCCCTTTAGGAGAACTTAAGTAGAATGCTGGTACAAAAACGGTTTGTTGTTGTTACAAAAATATGCGCATTTTTTTTGTAACGACCACGAACTTTAGCCTACGAACCTCTCGCCTATGGGCTATTCCGTGCGCCGTTAGCTTACGTATTGTCTACTGGAAGTTGGACTCTAAACTGAATTTCTTTCGCTTCCCCAACAATTCGAACCCCTGACCTCCCTCTTAAGGAAAACTTTAAGTAGAATGTTAGTACCAACTTTCTCCTACATGCCTTTCACTCTGGGGATATTCCGTGCGCTGTTAATTTACGTATTGTCCACTGGGGGTTTCATCCCAAACTGGATTTCTTTCGCGTCCCTATCGATTCAAACCTTTGACCTCCATGTTAAGGAGAACTTAAGTATAATGCTAGTACCTGATGAAACCTCTAGTAGACAGTACGTAAGTTAACGGCACACAGAATAGCTCCTGGGCAAAAGGCCTATAGAAGAAAATCCGTGGTCATTAAAGTATACATGAGGTATGATTAACATTTCTTAGCTTGTAACTTATATTTTGATATGCTTCTTTTATATTTTTTATTTTTGGTGGAGCATGATTTGGGAGTTAGTGATGCAAGTTCCATCATGTAATGATTGAGGTTAAAGTCTTACTAAAGTTGTTTGAACTTTTGGCTAATTGGAATCAAAATTTATCAATGTTTGATCTACTATGCGTTGTCTGGGATCCATCTTTGTTTGATTAGCTAAGAGTATGTTTGGTTATGCTTAAAAGTTAATTTCCTAGAAAGTAAATCATGACTTACTTTATAGAAAAGTTCGCTTTGTTAGTAAAAAAAAAAAAAGGACCTTTGAAATCATGTTTGAAAAAGTAACTTAAAAATGTACTTTTAAGCACAATCAAATATGTTCTAAACCTAGTCGTCCACTTCAGGCATTTTTTGCTTAGCATATTGTGCTTCGATCATAATTCTTCCATTAAATTATTGGCTTGCCATTTGGATGGGATTGATTACATTTTCAAGATCCCGCTCTACTTATCAATTCCTTTAAAGTGACAGCTATTGTAAGAGCCTGGATGAGATATATCAATTGAACAATATTTGGACGCAACTTTTATTCTTAAAATAGTTCTTTTTAATGAACTTGATGATCATGGTTTGATAGGTTCCACATGAAGGACCAATGTGTGATCTCTTGTTGTAGAACCCCAAATTTTAGAATTGATTAATTTATTTGGGCTAAATAATTAATTAGTGAAATATTGAGTTTTAGTATATTGATATTGGGCTTGTTGGGTAGCTTATAATTATTTACGATTAACGGCCTGAGAAAAAGTATTTTTAGATAAGCTAAACTCAAGATAGAGACGATTAAAAATTTCTGTGGTAAAATAATTTTAAGATGGACTCTTTTGGAGATAACCCATTTTCGACCAGAAATGTTTGAATTCCAAATTCTCTCTCTCTCTCTCTCTCTCTCTCTCTCTCTCTCTCTCTCTCTCTCTCCTTCTCCTATTTAGTTTAGAGTTCCAACAAAAACTAAACTTCTAAAGTTTGTTTTATTTGAAAAACAAGCAAAGCCTAATCTATATAATAGTCCTTCACCCATGTTGGCTACAAAAACAGTTTAGTCAAAAAACCAATCTTGAATTTAATTTTAGCACTTTAATATTCAAGGATTTTACATCAAGTTGTTGTTGTGGGGTGAATCATATTTTTCAAGTCTATTTCCAAAAAATTCAGATTTGAAGTTTAAGGTGAGATGCTATGTGCTATTAGTGTATTCCACTTTCTTTTTACGTATTATATTTATGCATGTAAATTGATTACTTCATTTCAGTGCTCTTTCGGGAGAAATCATGAATCAATTCATTTAAACATTCGAGTTTCAGTTAAACTTTCATGTTCAATTAAACTTTCGAGTTTCAATTTATTTGCAGTGCTTGCATGAATTATCATTGTCATTGTGTGATAATTTTTAGTTCAGTTTAGTAAGATAATTTTATACTTAATTATAATATTTGGATTGATTGTAGAAATAGCAGATATCTCACTGAGTATAATCATTTGTACTCATCCCTCATTTTAACAAATTTTCAGGTAATGATTAATGTGATAGATGCGTGGCAGGTTGGTGAAGCTGTCGTGCCAATGGTCGCCAAATAAAACTTGGTTTTGTTAATGATACTTTAGACGATTAGCGTCATAGTTTCAAGTTTATTTAGCATTTGATAATCTATTTTCCTTTAATGCTTGCAAATTAATCAATTGTTTGGCAATTGATTAATTAAAGTCACTTTTTCGCAATAATTTAATGTTTATGAATTTTATTAACACTCCGAAATTTTAGAAATTCTGGAGCGTTACAAATGGTATCAGAGCCCAAGTTTACCTTTCTGTAGACTCGGGAAAAAAAAATTAATTTTTGGTGAACAATAACTTTTCTAATGTTCACGGAATAGTACACGTCTACTGTTCACGTGAACAGTAGCAGTGAAAAAAAAAATCAGTTTGATAAAATTCTACACTATTACGTGAAAATTATCCCAATGTTCACATGAATATTGACAAAAAAGATTTATTTTTTGTTCATATGAACAAAGACACTAATGTTCACATGAACAATGACCAATTTTTTTTTTATGGACAGAAACCTACTGTTCATACGTGAACAGTGACACAAAAAAACTTTTTGTTTTTGTTTTGATTTTGTGAATAGTAAACAGTACAAAAAAATTTGTTTTATTTTGGTACGAGACCTTTGGCACCCAGAGTTCACTGATCAGCCACCATCCAGTATTTTTCAAGGTATGAAATAAGAAAATATATTTATGTACCGTAAATTCTTTTGCTAGTTCGAATAAATTTGTTAGCATGATTCTACAAATTATTTAATTTTGCAAACCTATATTAGTTTATTTCTGTATTATCATGAGATAAGTATATATTTAATCATGTTTGTGATTTTAGTAGCTAATTATTTATATGAATACAGACTGTAAACAATGAGTTGTTCCCTTATGTTCACGTTAGTTAGTGGTATATGCGTATTAAATTATGTAACTGTTATCACTTGAATTACAATATGGAAAAATGACGAATGGTTAGCGAACCTAAATAGATAAATTTATTTTGTTTATTTGAAAGAAATGTCTCGACAAATACAAACCTAGGCATGGCAATGGGTCGAAATGAGAAATGAAAACCGGCCCATAAAATCCGAGCTCGGCTCGCCAAAGGGACGAGCCGAGCCCGAGCTCGACTCGTCTCCAAAATACGTGATCGGTTCGGCCCACGAGCTCATGGGCCGAACGGGCTGAGCCGAGCTACCCACGAGCTCGACTCGGCCCTCAAATTTTTTTTTTTTTTTTTTTTTAAATTTTGAAAATGAGAAAGAAATAAATATCGGGTATCTTTTATGTTGAAAATTAAGTATTGAAAACTCTCATCCCTAGAATAAGTATTTATAGAAAAATAATGAAATTAAAAAACAAAAAAATAAAAAAAATGGTCACTTAATGCATGAGCCACGAGCCGAGCTGGCTCGTGGCTAGTGCTTTTGGGCTCGTGGACTCGTGTCCACGTGCCCAAATTGGCCGAGCTCGTGGGCGAGCCCACAAGCAGGCTCGTTTTTTGGCCTGGCCGAGCCGAGCTAGCTCGGCCCTAGCTCGTGCTCGTCTTTCGACGAGCCCGAGTCCGAGCTGGGCCGAGCTTTTACGAGCCGAGCCAATGAGCCCACGAGCTTTTTTGCCATCCCTACACAAACCCAACCAACTATGTTCAGAGACTTGATGAGAGCGGTCTGCAGACTTGGGCGAGATAGCGGGCTTAGGAGCCACCTCCGAGTACGACAAGAGTTGACAACAGGGAGTTCTATGGTTGAACAGTTTTGATGTTTAGTCCACGAACCCAAACGAGCCGAGCTCGTGGCGAGCCCACGGCGAGCTGGATTTTTTTTGGCCGAGCCGAGCTAGCTCGGCCCTTTTTTTTTTTAGCTCGGCCCCAGCTCGTGCTTTTCTTTCGAGAGTGGGCCGAGCTTTTACGAGCCGAGCCAACGAGCCCACGAGCTTTTTTGCCACCCCTACACAAACCCAACCAACTATGTTCGGAGACTTGATGAGAGCAATGCAAGACTTGGGCAGATAGCAGGCTTAGGAGCCACCTCCGAGTACGACAAGAGTTGACAACACGAATTCGATGGTTGAACAGTTTCGGTGTTTCAAACCACTATCCTTTAATGGTAAGGATGATCCATTCGCCACCGAGGAGTGGTTGAGGAGACTTGAAGGATTTTTGAGCATCTGAATTGCAACGATATGCGTAGGTTTCTTGTGCGATGTTCATGTTGATTGACGATGCTAGCCATTGGTGGGAATCTGATTTGCGCAATAGGACTGCAGTGCATCAACGTAGTGTTGACCTATGGTTAACTTTAAACCTTAATGTTTTGATTATTACAAACAAATTGGTTATGGTTTCTAACATTTTATTTTCAAGCAAATTCAAAGCGCTACAAATCGAACTCTCATACAATGTCAAGTTCAAAGTCAAAATCAATACAAGAGTTCAAGCATCTCAAGATCCGCCTGAATTTCAAGATTCAAGATCAAGATTGAAGAATAGATTTTTAGATAAAATTGTAAAGGTATTAACTCTTTAATCCTTAGCAATTAAATGAACGAAAGCTCAAATATAATTTTTATCACTTGCATAAAAATTAGTTTTATCAAAGCCAAAAATCGATTTTCAAAAGCGTGGAAACGGATCATCCGTTTGAAAATCGGATGAACCGGGTCGACCGCTTCATTTTCACCGGTCGACCGTCTGCGAGCGTATCTGTTCAAAAAGTGTCCGTTCGACTTTTTTGCAGTTCAACGGCTAGTTTTGACTAATCTGGACCGGGCTGACCGCTTTGGTCATCCGTTTGGTCATCCGTTTCAACAGAAGTGACGAAAATTCATCTCTATAAATACCACTTCATTTATTATCATTTAACAACACTTTCAAGAGCATTTATAGAGAGAATCATATTGAAAACATCATTCAAAGCTTCATTGCATTCATATCTTCAATATCTCTCTTTGAAAAACTTTGTTTGATTAAATCAAACTTTTGATTCATCTTTCTCAACAAAGTTTTCTTCTAACACTTGAGCTTTCCTCATCCATTGTTATTCATTAAAGTGTTAGTCTCTCTTAGAGCTAAACTTGTATCTATCATTCATCTAGAGAGAAATACTCAAATCAATCTCTTTATTTATTTGGGTCATATTGAGGTCCCTTGAAAAGCTCAATATTGTATAAGGATCGGTGCTCCTTGCTTGTAAGTCACCGGATACATTGTAAGGGTTTGGATTGCACCATAAGTCAATCAAAATAGTGGAAAGGCCGTGCTAGTGTTGGAGAGCTTGGTAACGGAGGACGTAGATCATTGGTTGGATCGAACCTCCATAAAAATCGTTTGCACTCTTTCTCCTCTTTTATTTACTTATATTGTGCTTACATTCTTGTGAATCTATTTTTATCATTTTTAAGAATATTTTTCGAAAAGTTTGAGAAAACCAATTCACCCCCTCTTGGTTAGTTATTCTTGGGTTATCAATTGGTATCAGAGCAAGGTGCTCATTTTTTTTTTATTACACAATCTTGAGTAATGGCTAACCAAAATTTTCAAAACCTTGAAGGTCACTCCACAAATCATCCTCCCTTCTTTAATGGCTCCCACTACAATTATTGGAAAACTAGAATGATGATTTATATTCAATCAATTGATTATAACATTTGGGAAGTCATCGAGTTTGGTCCATATGTGCCTACAAAATTGTCAAAGTTGATGATAAATCGGACCAAACTATTTCTAAGCCTAGAGAAGAATATGATGAAGAGGACAAAAGAAAATTGTCTTTGAATGCTAGAGCCAAAAATTTACTTTATTGTGCTTTAGACAAAAATGAGTTTAATCGTATTAGCACATGTGATTCCGCATATGATATTTGGCATGCATTAGAGATAACTCATTTAGGTACCAACAAGGTTAAAGAAACCAAAATAAATCTTTTGACAAAAGATTTCGAAAATTTCTTTATGAAACAAGATGAACCTATTGTTGATATGATTACTCGTTTCACCGATATTATTAATGGCCTTAAGGGCTTTGATCGAAAATTTACTAACGGTGAACTTGTGAGCAAAATGCTTAGGTCTTTATCGGAAGATTGGAACTCCTTGAGGATGTTGATAGAAAATACAAAAGATATTAACACTTATCCATTGGAGGAGCTATATGGAACATTGATGACATATGAGCTCAACAATGCCGAAACAAAGGAGAAAACAAGGAGAAGCAAAGAAGAGATGAAGGAGCTTCCAAAGAAGCAAATTGCTTTGAAATCAACAAATGATGAAGGATCATCCAACACAAACTTAAGTGATGAAGAACTTGATGACTTAGTTCTTCTTGTCAAAAAATGGAGAGGATTTCAAACAATAGGCGATTTCAAAAGAAAGAAGACAAAAATGAAGAAAAGAACAAAAGATCATATGCTATGATTGTGACAAACCCGGTCACAAGAGGACCGAATGCCCAAACAAGAAGAAGTTCAACAAAAGAAGGCACTTCAAGCTACATGGGATGATAGTGATGAAGATGATCAAGAAGATGATGAAATTCAAGAAGAAATTGCTAATATGTGCTTCATGGCTATTGAGGATGAGGTAAGTACAAACAACAATGACTCTTACATTGACTTATCTACCTCTTATGATGAAATTCTTGAAGAATTTGAGAAACTTATGTCAAAATACTCCATTCTTAACAATAAACACTCTTTGTTGAAAAAGGTAGTTAAGAAGCTTTTTATTGCACAAAAGGACTTTGAAAAGAAAAGGATGATCATAAGTCCTTGATTAAAGAAAATGTTTTATTGAAAGAAAAAGTGGTTGATTTAACAAGCATTATTCACAATTTCACCCAAGGAAAGAAAAACTTTGAATTAATGCTTGGTGAGCAAAAATGTGTGTTTAACAAAGGAGGAATTGGATATAAACCTCTCTTGAAACAAAAATCCCTTGAAACCATTTTTGTAAAATCATCCAACTTTTCTCAACAAAACATCACATGTAGTTTTTGCAAGAAAGATGGTCATGTTGCTTACAATTGTTTGACTAAAAAGAAACTATACTTTGAAAAGAAACACAAGTGGATAAAAGAATCCACAAGCACTAACTATCAAGGACCCAAACTTATGTGGGTACCAAAAATCAAAATTAAAATTATTTTTGTAGGTACCACAAAAGGTCAAGAGCAATTGGTTCTTGGATAGTGGTTGTTCAAAACATATGACGGAGATCGATCATTACTATCAAATTTCAAAAGAAAAGATGGAGGTCATGTGACTTTTGGAGACAATGCCAAAGGAAAAATCATAGGCATTGGAAATATTGGTAATTGCTCTTCTCCTCTATTGAAAATGTTTTATTAGTTGATAACCTCAAACATAACTTACTTAGTATAAGTCAATTGTGTGATAAATGTTATCTCATTAAATTTGATTCTTCTAATTGCCTCATTGAGGATGCTATATCTAAAGAGGTATTGTTCATGGGGAGCCGAAGCAAAGATGTTTACATCATATCTATTGAATTTGAACTTGAAAAGGAAATAAAATGTTTTTCAAGTATAAAAGATGACTCTTGGCTATGGCATAGGAGATTAGGTCATGTTAGCATGGACTTACTTTCAAAAATCTCCAAAAATAACTTTGTGAAAGGGTTGCCAAGTATAAAGTTTGAAAAAGATAAAATTTGTGATGCTTGTCAATTTGGAAAACAAGTAAAGAGTTCTTTCAAACTTAAACAACACTCTTCTACTTCAAGACCTTTGCAACTTCTCCACATGGACTTATTTGGACCATCTAGAACCGCTAGTTTAAGTAGAAAACATTATGCATTTGTTATTGTTGATGATTTTCAAGATTTACTTGGGTCATTTTCTTGAATTTAAAAGATGAAGCCTTAAATGCATTTAAATATTTTTGCAAAAGAGTCCAAAATGAAAAAGGATACACCATTACCACAATTAGGAGTGATCATGGTGGAGAATTTGAAAATATAGCCTTTGATGAGTTTTGCAAATCCAATGGATATGAACATAATTTTTCGGCTCCTAGAACTCCTCAACAAAATGGTGTAGTAGAAAGGAAGAATCGAACATTGCAAGAAATGGCTCGAACCATGTTGAATGAAAACAATTTGCCAAAATACTTTTGGGTCAAGTAAACACTTCATGTTATATCTTAAATAGAGTTTTAGTAAGTCGAAAGAAAACCAAAACTCCATATGAGCTTTGGAAAAATAGAATTCCCAATATCGGATATTTTAAAGTCTTTGGTTGCAAGTGCTTTATTTTAAACACAAAAGAAAATTTGGGAAAATTTGATCCAAAATCCGATATTGGAATTTTTCTTGGATATTCATCTACTAGTAAAGCTTTTAGAGTTTTCAACAAAAGAACTTTAGTAGTTGAAGAATCCATGCATGTTGTTTTTGATGAAACTAACTCCTCTACACAAGAAAAAGTTATTGATGATGAAGATTTGAAATCCCATTTGAACAACTAAGTGTTCAAAATCAAGACAAAGGAATCCAAATAACATTGAAAGTCAACATGAGAAGGAAACAAGTATGCAACAAAATGATGAAGAACCTCATGAAGATCCCAACACTTCATCATTACCAAAAGAATGGAGGTTTGTCCCATCTCACCCAAAAGATCTCATCATTGGTGATCCATCAAAAGGGGTAAGCACAAGAAATTCTTCTAAAATTTTCATAACAATTGTGCATTTCTTTCTCAAATTGAGCCAAAGAATTTTAAAGAAGCCGAGTTTGATGAATTTTGGATCCTAGCTATGCAAGATGAACTAAATCAATTTGAAAGAAATCATGTTTGGGATTTAGTTGCTAGACCAAATTCACAAACCGTAATTGGCACAAAATATGTTTTTCAAACAAACGAGATGAAAATGGTATAATTGTGCGTAACAAAGCTAGATTAGTGGCTCAAGGTTACAATCAAGAAGAAGGCATTGATTTCGAAGAAACTTTTGCCCCGGTTGCTAGATTAGAATCAATTCGCATGCTTCTTGCTTTTGCTTGTCATAAGAATTTTACTTTATTTCAAATGGATGTCAAAAGTGCATTCTTGAATGGAGTCATTCAAGAAGAAGTTTTTGTTGAGCAACCACCCGGTTTTAAAAATCATAAGTATCCGGATAAAGTTTTCAAACTTAGAAAAGCTCTTTACGGTTTAAAACAAGCTCCTAGAGCATGGTATGAGAGATTAAGTAAATTTCTCTTATCAAATGATTTTTAAATGGGTAAAGCGGATACTACATTATTTATAAAACCAAAAAGAATGATATGATAGTTGTTCAAATTTATGTTGATTTATATCATTTTTGGTGCTACTAACATTTCCCTATGTGAAGAATTTTCTAAGTGCATGAGTAGGGAATTTGAGATGAGCATGATGGGTGAACTCAAGTTCTTTCTTGGTCTCCAACCAATGATGGAATATTCATTAGTCAAACTAAGTATATCTTGGATATGCTCAAAAAGTTTGAAATGGAAGAGTTGAAGCCAATGAACACTCCAATGAGCTCATCAATCAAACTAGATAAAGACGAGCAAGGTACTTCGATTGATGTAACAAAATATCGAGGTATGATCGGATCCTTCTTTATTTAACCGCTAGTAGACCTGAGATATTATGTTTAGTGTATGCTTATGTGCTAGATATCAATCTAATCCTAAGAATTCCCATCTTAGTGCCAGTAAAACGCATTTTCCGTTATCTTAGTGGAACTAGATCTTTAGGTCTTTGGTATCCCAAAGAAACTCATTTTGATTTACTTAGCTACTCGGATGCCGATTGGGCCGGTTGCACAATTGATCGTAAAAGTACTAGTGGAACGTGCCATTTTCTAGGCTTTGCTTTAGTTTCATGGTTTAGTAAGAAACAAAATTCCGTTGCCTTATCAACCGCCGAAGCGAGTATATCTCCCGCCCGCTAGTTGTTGTGCTCAAATCCTATGGATGAAGCAAATTCTAAATGATTATCACATCTCATTTGACAAAATTCCTATTATGTGTGATAATACTAGTACGATCAACTTATCAAAAAATCTCGTTTTGCATTCTCGTACCAAACACATCGAGATTAGACATCACTTTTTACGAGACCATGCACAAAAGGGAGATATAACTTTGGAGTTTGTAAACACCGAAAAACAATTGGCCGATATTTTCACAAAACCATTAGCACTCGAAAGATTTTCTTACATTTGACGAAATTTAGGTATAATTGATGAATGTGAAATATGTGGCTAACTCCTTCTATTTTCTATAATTGATTGCATTTTATGTGATAAATATGTTTCAAAATTATTTGACAAAAGATCAAATCGATGATTTTTATAAATTTCTTGCAAAAATTGTCCAACTGGACGATTGTTTATTAAAACGGACGTCTGCTTCATGTCAAACGGATGAACAATTGTTCAAATCAGTTTGCTCATCCGTATGAGCAGAGATTTTTGCCAAAATTAAAAAGTTTAACCGGTTGACCGTATAGTTCAAACGGACGTCCGTATGATTTTTACCGGACGACCGTATATCATCCGTTTGAACAGAAAGTTTGAACATCAAAATTCCAGACCAACCGGTCGACCGTATTAGGTTTCCGGTCGTCCGTATAAGCGGAAATCAGGGTTTTAAGTTAGAAAATTTTCAAATTTCTTCATTCCAACTTCCCGCGAACCACGGTTTTCTCTCCAAATCTTCCTCAAATCTTCCCAAAATCTTTCCAATTTACATTCAAAATCTCAAAACCCATATCATTTCACGCCTAAATCTTCAAAATCCCCATTTTTGTCCACCAAATCGCGATAAACCCCTCAAACGGTCGACCTCCAACCCTAAGCTCCAAATCCGTCTCCAAAACCATGCCTCGGGTGAAAATGGCAGCCAAACGACCTAGGAGAGAAAGGCAACCATCTCCACCCTCCTCCTCCTCCGAAGATCCTCAATCCAAGCGCATCGAACGAAGTCCCGTTCTCATTGGTAAGAATGTCGATCTTGCCTCTTTCACACACGAGCACCCATCTTTTAACATTGAAAATCTCTTCATGGGTATGGGGTGGGTTCCTCTTCTCACTCTCAATGAAACTGCTTACCCCCATTATCAAAGAATTTTACAAAACATGGTTTTTCCCTGGGTCGGTATTTCATCTTTCGTTTCGGGACAAACGAATTAAGATCACTCAAGATCTTATTCGTACCATTCTCCATCTTGAAAATGGTGGTATGCGTCTCTATACCACCAAGACAATTCCTCACACACGACGAGTATAATCCCGTCAAGCATGTTGTAATGTCATCGGCAAGCATTTTGAGGTCGCCGCTCGTCTTTAGCTCAAATCAACTTACCCTTCCTTGTCGTGTCCTTCATAACATCATTGCCCACATAATTGTCCCTCGAAAGGGTCATTTGGATGAGGTTAATCATTTCGATGCTTTTGTGCTCGACTCTATCCTACGAGGCGTAAGCTCGATTTCTCCTATATCATGATCCAACACATGCACTACGTCCTTGCGGCAAGAGTTCTAAGGCACTTCCCTATGGCATGATTCTCACCAAAATCTTTCAACATTTCGATATCTCCTTCCGTGATACGGTGACCCTCCTTCCAAAAGCCACCGACACCATCAATATTCTTACACTAAAAAAAATGAAAATTGTAAAGGAGAACGGTCAATGGGTGGCAAAGTCGAAGGATTTGATGAAGAGTCGGGCCCTCCACTCTACCTTTCGAGGGGAAGATATTGACGAGGATGCCCCTCCGTCCCCTCCGCGGCAAAGATCACAAAGCTGTCGTCGTCCTCCACTTCCGCCATAACGAGGATCAATTCACTTTACCGCATGGCCGGATCGACTCACTTACTTCTTCATCGAGGGCCTACACCACACCATGGGGACTCTCCAAGACTCGGTTGCCGACATGACGGCATTGCTCGAGATCTTCACTCCGCCTCGATGCTGCAGCTTCCTCCACAGCCGCCCCGGCGCCTTAGTCTATTTATTTTACGTTTATAGCATATGTCTTTTGTCTTTGTAGCAATGTTTTGGAAACGAAGTCTATGTTCTAGCTTTCATCTATAAAACTATGCTTGTCTTTAAATTTTACGTTTATCAATGAATGACTTATGTTGTTTCATTTAGGGGGAATATGTTTTTAAACCTTAATGCTTTATCTTTTGCCTTTTTGTTTATGCCAAAAGGGGGAAAATAAATATGTGATGAAATATATGAAACATGTGATGTGATGAATTTGGCATGAAATATGTAATGTGATCAAATGGAATCGATATCATGTAATGAGATAAAATTGGCAAATCAAATGAAAATGTGATACAAATTCATTCGATATCATGTAATGAGATAAAATTGGCAAATCAAATGAAAATGTGATACAAATTCATCGAATCATGTTTACTTGAAAAAGATAGGGGGAATATATATGCTTTATTGTATCTCATTATTCTATATTCTCACATTGTTTGTCATAATCAAAAAGGGGGAAATTGTTGACCTATGGTTAACTTTAAACCTTAATGTTTTGATTATTACAAACAAATTGGTTATGGTTTCTAACATTTTATTTTCAAGCAAATTCAAAGCGCTACAAATCGAACTCTCATGCAATGTCAAGTTCAAAGTCAAAATCAATACAAGAGTTCAAGCATCTCAAGATCCGCCGAATTTCAAGATTCGAAGATCAAGATTGAAGAATAGATTTTTAGATAAAATTGTAAAGGTATTAACTCTTTAATCCTTAGCAATTAAATGAACGAAAGCTCAAATATAATTTTTATCACTTGCATAAAAATTAGTTTTATCAAAGCCAAAAATCAGATTTTCAAAACTGTGGAAACGGATCATCCGTTTGGAAAACCGGATGAACCGGTCGACCGCTTCATTTTCACCGGTCGACCGTCTGAGCGTATCTGTTCAAAAAGTGTCCGTTCTGACTTTTTTTTGCAGTTCAACGGCTAGTTTTGACCAATCTGACCGGTCGACCGTTTGGTCATCCGTTTGGTCATCCGTTTCAACAGAAAGTGACGAAAATTCATCTCTATAAATACCACTTCATTTATTATCATTTAACAACACTTTCAAGAGCATTTATAGAGAGAATCATATTGAAAAACATCATTCAAAGCTTCATTGCATTCATATCTTCAATATCTCTTTGAAAAACTTTGTTTGATTAAATCAAACTTTTGATTCATCTTTCTCAACAAAGTTTTCTTCTAACACTTGAGCTTTCCTCATCCATTGTTATTCATTAAAGTGTTAGTCTCTCTTAGAGCTAAACTTGTATCTATCATTCATCTAGAGAGAAATACTCAAATCAATCTCTTTATTTATTTGGGTCATATTGAGGTCCCTTGAAAAGCTCAATATTGTATAAGGATCGGTGCTCCTTGCTTGTAAGTCACCGGATACTTTGTAAGGGTTTGGATTGCACCATAAGTCAATCAAAATAGTGGAAAGGCCGTGCTCGTGTTGGAGAGCTTGGTAACGGGGGACGTAGATCATTGGTTGGATCGAACCTCCATAAAAATCGTTTGCACTCTTTCTCCTCTTTTATTTACTTATATTGTGCTTACATTCTTGTGAATCTATTTTTATCATTTTTAAGAATATTTTTCGAAAAGTTTGAGAAAACCAATTCACCCCCTCTTGGTTAGTTATTCTTGGGTTATCACGTAGTCTCACCTAGAACCAATTTAAGGAAGCATTATTAGGTAAATATTTTCCTCAGTCATTGAAGGACCAAAAGGAGGCAGAATTTCTTCAACTAACACAAGGGAACATGTCGCTTGGAAAGTACGAAAGGAAATTCGAATGGCTGTCTAGATATGCACCACACATGGTTAACACCGAGCTAACAAAGGCAAAGAGATTTGAGATGGGATTACGACCCGAGATCAAAGGAATCATAGCCGCCCAGCAATATACTACTTACGCAGAAGCTTTACGTCGGGCACAGGCAATCTCCACTTGGATTAGGGTTGGGAGAGAAAATCCTATCCAGTTATGAGGTTTCTAAAAAGCGAGAATGGAATGAGCCGTATACAAAAAATAGAAATGGACAGAACAATAAGGCAAATAATGGATCAGGATCAAGCAAACTGAATGAAGTCATCTCGCCATGCCCTAAGTGCAGTAGGACCTATAGGGACGAGTGTCTGTATGAAAAGAATGTGTGCTATCGATGCGGTATGTCAGGTCATATAGTTCGAAATTGCCAAGAACCCCCACCGAAAAGGAACAACGAACAGGGCAAAGGAGAAGAAGTCAGGGTTTTCGCCTTAAACCAGCAAGAGGCAGCAGAATCTAAGTATCAAGAACTCTCTGACTAGCTAAGGTAAATTTTGAGGACAAAATTTGTTTAAGGAGGATAGGTTGTAGAACCCCAAATTTTAGAATCGATTAATTTATTTGGGCTAAATAATTAATTAGTGAAATATTGAGTTTTAGTATATTGATATTGGGCTCGTTGGGTAGCTCGTATTTATGTATGATTAACGGCCTGAGAAAAAGTATTTTTGGATAAGCTAAACTCAATATAAAGACGATTAAAAATTTCTATGATAAAATAATTTTAAGATGGACTCTTTTGGAGATAACCCATTTTCGGCCAGAAATGTTTGAATTCCAAATTGTTTCTCCATCTCTATCTCTATCTATCTCTTTCTCTCCTTCTCCTATTTAGTTTAGGGTTCCAACAAAAACCAAACTTCTAGAGTTTGTTTTATTTGAAAAACAAGCAAAGCCTAATCTATTTATTAGTCCTTCACTCACGTTGGCCACAAAAACAGCTTTAGTCGAAAAACCAATCGTGAATTTAATTTTAGCACTTTAATATTCAAGAATTTTACATCAAGTTGCTGTTGTGGGGTGAATTATATTTTTCAAGTCTATTTCCAAAAAATTTAGATTCTAAGTTTAAGGTGAGATGTTATGTGCTATTAGTGTATTCTACTTTCTTTTTACGTATTATATTTATGCATATAAATTGATTACTTCATTTCAGTGCTCCTTCGGGAGAAATCATGAATCAGTTCATTTAAACCTTTGGGTTTCAGTTAAACTTTCATGTTCAGTTAAACCTTTGAGTTTCAGTTTATTTGCAGTACTTGCATGAATTATCATTGTCATGGTGTGATAATTCCTAGTTCAGTTTAGTAAGAAAATTTTATACTTAATTATAATATTTGGATTGATTGTAGAAATAGCAAGTATCTCACTGAGTATAATCATTTGTACTCATCCCTCATTTTAACAAATTTTTAGATAATGATTAATGTGATGGATGCGTGGCAGGTTGGTGAAGTTGTCGTACCAATGTTCGCCAAATAAAACTTAGTTTTGTTAATGATGCTTTAGACGATTAGCGTCACAGTTTCAAGTTTATTTATCATTTGATAATCTATTTCCCTTTAATGCTTACAAATTAATAAATTGTTTGGCAATTGAGATTTCTATTATTAAAGTCATTTTTTCACAATTATTTAATGTTTATGAATTTTATTAACACTTTGAAACCTTAGAAATTCTGGAGTCGTTACACTTGTGGTCTGATTCTGATGATCGATGTGGGATGGGGCATATTACCCCGTGGTGCTGACTACATTTGGATAGGATATAGCTACTTAGTTCAACCATACCAATGGCCTCACTCTGATTACAAGAGCCCACCAGCTTGTCATGGAGGGTTTCAACTGGTGTCAGATTTTTATATTTAAATAAAATATAATTTCCCATCCTGTCCTACATTTCTTGGCCTAGAATTAAATTGATATTTTCTATTGAATTTTCAAGACAAGAATATAGCATAGTTTTTAGTGCTCCAAACTATTGTTGACAGTGTAGAAAAATGGATGCAATCCTCGAAATTGGAGAGAACATAGAGAAAATTTTCTTTTAGTTCTATCTAGCTCATTGACAAATCGAGCCCGATGCAATGCGCAAGACTCTGGATTTTTTTTTTTGAACTCAATACCTTTGTTCATTGTGTGTAGTCCCTGCTTATAGTTATGTTATTGTAGATGTGTCTTGAGAGATGAGTTTTGTTATGTGAGGATTATTTTCTACATTCTCTCGTTTTGAGTATGCTCTTCTGCTACTGCAAACATCAATTATGTACTCAACATATTTTCCAGAGATGCGATAAAGGTACGAGTCTTTTAGCTTGAATATTTTTTCCCAAAAGGAGGAAGCAACTATGACATGGTATAATTGTATTCTGTAATTTACAATTTATGGTAGGAATACAGACTTGACCACCATTCAACTGATTTTCTTTTTAATTCGACTTCGCGAAAGCACTGATAAATTAAAAAAAATACAATGAATATTGAATAAACTCCTCGTATGTTTAAGATTTTAATCTTCTATGGATTGATAGAAATTTTAGGTTGGCAATGAAGAACTTGTTAGTATATGTGATAAGAGACTTCGGGATGCTGGCTATATCAATTTCAAACTTGCTCGGACAAATACTCGTGTCAATGGTATGTGCATATTCTTTTATAGGCTTAGTAGTGATTTTCTTGGCACGTTGTTTACGCCTAACAAACTCGATGGCACTGCTTAGATAGGGATGGCAAAAATACCTGCCGACCAGGCCCTGCGCCCCGCCCCGCCTCGCCTCGCCTCTCCTCGCCTAAAAGGATAATAGGGACGGATCCGGGGCAGAAAATTCTGCCCCGCTCGTCCCATGACCCGTCCCTAAAAAAAATTGAATTACAAATAGTTATATTTGGAAATTCAAACATATTTATTTATTGGGTTGGTGGTTGTGTAAACTGTAAAGATAGAATATAGAATAGGGTTATGTCTCATCCATCATAGGCATTATGCCTATTGATAAAGTGGTTGAATACCTAAGGCGTAGCACTAGGGCCACTGGGCTTTTTTTTTTCTTTAAGTTGCAGGCTTGCAGCTGGCAGCCTTGCTTTCACATTTTTCTATGCTCACTCTTTTCTTATTTGGCAATTGGCAGGTAGCAACTTATTGGACGTTTTCAATCTATCAAAGTCTCAACATGATTTCATCATCACCATTTGCTCATTTCAAGTGCCTACACTCTCCATACACTCTCCATACCCTCTCCACAGTGGAAGAAGCAGACCTCATGCCTTTACAGCAACAGCAAATTTGTTGTTCAATGGAAAAATCACTAAAGGTGGCGGTTATCGGAGCTGGTGTCGCTGTGCTTGCAATGGAAAAATCAGACCAGCTTGGTAGAACATGGGTTTTCGATCCCCGAGTTGAGTCCGATCCACTCGGCCTTGATCCCAACAGACAAATTGTTCATGGAAGTCTTTACTCTTCTCTCTGCACTAATTTGCCCTGACAGCTTATGAGTTTTTTAGATTACCCATTTGAAATTAGGGAAAATGGTGAATGCAAGACTTTCTCCTATTTGTTTTTTTCCCTGTTTTTCTCTCTGATAAATCATTTATCTTACCACGATCAACAAAAGTTTTGCGCATTATTTTTCTCATATAAAAAAAAAAAAAACTTAACCGGGATGGTTCCCGCCCCAAAATTGCTGGGTTGGCGGGCGGCCCTGACCCTCCCATTGCATCCCTATGCTTAGAGTTTGAGTTGCTTTGGAAATAAAAAATTTTGGTCGATTATAATTAATTTGAAGATTGGTTTTGCAGGATTTGAAGAGAAATGAATTGAATCTTTGTATCTATAATCTTGGTTTTGATTAAGTAAGTTCTTCAGATCTGATTGTTGTCAAAACTGAGGTTTATTCTATTCAATTGGGATCGTATCATTTATTTACGAAAGTTTTTGTAACGTTTAAGTTTATTTTAGATCTAAACTACTTTGAGTTTCAAGATTATTAATGCTCCCATTAGATCTTCTCAAATAATTGTAGGAATTAAACATCTTTCTTATTGTATGATTGTGAATTCTAATGGTTTCGAATGGACTATAGAAGAATAAAACTCAAAATTTTTCAGATTTTAAGTGTTTTATTAAGATAATTTTCTCTTTTAGCTCTTGTAAAATTTGGCCATGAGTTCTCTTCATGTGTAATGCAAATTGGATATTGATTTGTTGAAATAATTATTTAGTTCATTCTCGATTTGGCCTCTATTTTGTGATGATTTTATAATTGTTCATAAATACTTTAATAAGAATATTATACATGATTCATCTTGACCATGTAGTCATAGAATGTGCATGTTTTCTTGATTGCCTGTGGAGGAAATCATATGCATTTTTCTTGATCAATAATAATTAGTTTGGTGTATTTGATCTTTAGAGATTAACCCCTCATTAAGGAAGCACAACAAGTGTAAATTGATGGATTGAAAATTTGTCAACATTACTTTTACGAATCTCGGAAAAACACTTGAAATAGTATTTGGTGGGTCTAGAATTTACCTATTTCAATAAAACTTTGTCATGAAAATATACTACTTAACATGAGTTTGTAGGGGTTTAGAATGAGTCGACAATTTGTTGTTTGACTCGGTGGTATTGATTTGTATGAGATAAGAACTTTGTGATTTTTTTTCTTTTTCCTATCATATTTATAGTATATGTACTTATATATATGTATACATAAGCGAATGTGATAGTTGTGCTCACGCTCATACAATGTTATATTATTGATGAAGATTTTTATATTTAAACTAGGCTTGAGGTCGACGATTGCAAGTTATTCAATTTTACACGATTGTGTTGATATTAAACGAATTACCTTTCTTTTACTTTTATCAATAAAACTCCTTAGTCTACAACTTGGAATTCTTCAATTTGACCTCTTCAATCTATGGAGTTTGAAGCAGCTGTAAATTCAGATTAATTGCATTGCTTACTTTAGTATATCGTATAAGTCATCGACCTTATCTACTTACCACTCCTGTGCCCTAGCTCAAATCACATTTATGACGATATCCCTTACTTCGTACTTCCTTATTTATTCCAAAAAGTTTCATTGATGTTATTCCACAAAAGTTTCAAGCTATACACAACTTATGGTAACCTACAAGTTATCCTTGTAATTTATTCTTTGTGTTCTTTAGCAAATAAATTCTATAAATTCTCCTACTGTATGCATCTTCATCTCTTTTTAGGATTGCAAGAAATATGTTTAACAAGAATGGACCAACTAAGACTTTTTCAGATTGGTTGAAGAATTGCAGAAAAGAGATCATGAGTAAGATTAGTGGGGGTACTTGATTGATGTAATTGGCAGTGGAAGAGATCTTTCTTCGGTCGAGAAGTTTGATAAGTACAAATTTGTACTTATCTAGGCTCACAAAAAGGGACAATTATTAGTACTCTTAATTATTTTCAGTTTAATGGCTCGTTGTTTTCTTATCATTTTAGGAAATAATTAAATTCAAGTGTCGACCTAACGAAAAGAGAGCAAACAGAAAAAAAATAGACTTATATGCAAAGACAAAGAGACTTGAGAGACTTGGCATGCAAATATCAAAGAAAGAAAACAAGGAACTGCCTCCAAGGTTAACCATGGATGCGATCACAAGGCTGACTTTTCAGAGGCAGAACTTTAATTGACCAAACCATGCGATCGCAAGGTTTTTAGCCATGTGATCTTATGGCTTTCTGGGGCAGCAATTAGTTGTTTCCTAATGCGAATGAAACTCTATCAAGTACAAAATAAAACAACTATCAAAAAACATGTTTTGAAAAGTTTGAAGAGGAGTATAAAAGCTAGATAATAGACATATCGCGGGAGACGAATTTTGAGAAGAAGATAGAAGCAAAGAATCGAAGATCAAGGAACGGATTGAAGATTCTTGAACCGGAATCACGAGTTTTATTTACTTTTTCTTTTTCTTTATCTGGAACATAAATAATTCAATTATTGTAATAATTTATAAAATCATGTCCGGCTAATTTACTTATTGCTAGGATGAATGATAAAACCTCATATTTTTAATTAATTAGTAATTTTTTGTTTTAGTAATTAATTGCTTATTGGATTGATTACTCTTTATTCAGTTTTTCTAATGTTTTAATGCTTGATCACCTTTAAAATGTTTTGTGATCTTTATTGAAGTCGAGAGATTCAATATAGATTAAGCACGTGGTTTTGAATAACATATGGTCCAATAATGGATATAAATTACTATTATACTTTATGAAATCCAGTTAGGTGCTCTTGAGATTTTAATGCATATTTTTATGTACGAAACTTAATTAGAGATAATTAGGTTCGCAAATCGATATAGAATTGATTGACCATCGAGAGAGGCTTCTGATTATTATAGGATCACCGATTTTTAATCCAAGGTAATCATAAACTAAAGCGATTAAACGGATAATTAATTAAGAAACATATAGGTGGATTCGTGAATCCTAGTGTTGGTAACACTTGAAATCGTCTTCAAAAATTTACTTTAATTGCGTGATAAATTAGATTTATTTAAATATAATTAGAATAGTTTTAGAATTAAAATTGAAAAACGAATATGTGATCTTTACATTGTTAAAATTTGAATTATAAATTGATTGGTCAAATTGGTAGTTAGTCTTAGTGGGTTCGACACTCTAATTCTCATTTTATTACTTGTAATGATATGTCCACTTGCGGGATTGAAGTCGTTGATATACGAAACTACAAACAATAAGCAGGTTTTAGAAGGAAGTTTGAGGCTTTATCTATTGTACATATACTGTGTATATATAAGTTGTAATGCAATGCTTAAATTTTAAGTATTTTTAGTGTTGGCTGAATTTTTGGTGTTGACTAAACTTTTGTGTGTGTTTTGATTTATAAATTTTAATTGTTCTTCAAATTAAATTCAATGTTGGATACATAGATACTGTCAAGTATTTTAAACATAGCATTAACCAATCCTTCATTAACTTTACATATATTTAATCACTTTCATGTATTAAATTTTATTCAAAACAACAAATAATTAATCTTTTCTTTCCTAACTTTATAATACCGTTAAGAGTCAAATTACAACTACCAAACGTGCAACGCAAGTGTCATAACTAGTATAGTTAATTAACATGGTTATGAAATGATTTTGGTGTCGCACGTGATTTGGAAAAGAATGTTAGATAGATTTTCGTCCATTCATTCATTTCTACGTGCAACACAAATGATAAATTTGGGGACTTGATTGTAAAGAAAATGAATGGTGGACCCAAGCAAGTGGTATAGGTTGGAGACCACTTGTTCAATTTTTTCAAAATCTTAAATTTACTTTTAAATTACTTATTTTATCAAATATGTTTCTTAAAATTACTTTTTTATTGAGAAAATTTACTTATATAAAAAATAAGTTAAAAATTACTTTTCAAAATAGTAAATTTTAAAAATAAGTAAATAACTTAAAAAATTTCATTTAATAAAATAATTTTAAGTACCACTAAAATCTAAAAAATACAAATTTCTTCACAATATCTTGTTCAAATGAGAAGTGTTACTGTATTAGGGATCTATTTATAAAATTTGAAGCCAAAATTTCCAAGGACACCCTTGTAATTTCATAATCTTGTTATATATTTCTTTAACAAATTAAAACATTTTAAATAGTGTTACTTTTCATTTTTTAAACTTAAATAAAATGAATTAATCGCATGACTTAAATGTTGTCACAACTCTACTAGATGAAGTGTTTATACTATTTTTCAACTTTCAAAAGTGTCATTACAATAGTATATTTAAGAGAAATTGGAGAAATAAAATATCAACTTTACAATAATAAGTAAATTAAATAATTTTATACGAGTATCAGAATTTATTTGATAGCATTAGAACTAACTCAATAAATGGCTACACATTTAGCTAACTTTCTAATGGTCCCCTTCCAATAACACATCTTAAGAGAAAAATTGTGTTTCAAATAGGGTTAGTTTGGATTTTCTCGATAAAAAAATAGAATAATATTTTGTTTTTCTCTTCATTCTTACTTGGGGGACTCAAAAGAGTAACAAAAACATACTTTATATGAACATATTCTTCACTTAAATGCTAAAAAAATACTTAAGTCATTGCATTTGTAATTCAACATAGAGAAATGACATGTTCAACTAAGTTAAAAAGTAATTTAAACCCACCCTTGCACAAAGAGCGCCTCCGACAGTGGAGGTCATTTCAAAATTTTCTCCTTATCGAGAATGTGAATGAAACTCTATCAAGTCCAAAATAAAACAACTATAAAAAACACGTTTTGAAAAGTTCGAAGAGGAGTATAAAAGCTAGATAATAGACATATCGCGGAGGCAATTTTGAGAAGAAGATAGAAGCAAAGAATCGAAGATCAAGAAATGGATTGAAGATTCTTGAACCGGAATCATGAGTTTTATTTACTTTTTCTTTTTCTTTATCTGGAACATGAATAATTCAATTATTGTAAAAATTTATAAAATCATGTCCGGCTAATTTACTTATTGCTAGGATGAATGATAAAATTTCGTATTTTTAATTAATTAGTAGTTTTTTGTTTTAGTAATTAATTGCTTATTGGATTGATTACTCTTTATTTAGTTTTCTAATGTTTTAATACTTGATCACCTTTAAAATATTTTGTGATCTTTATTGAAGTCGAGAGATTCAATATAGATTAAGCACGTGGTTTTGAATAACATATGGTCCAATAATGGATAGAAATTACTATTATACTTTATGAAATCCAATTAGGTGTTCTTGAGATTTTAATGCATATTTTTATGTACGAAACTTAATTAGAGATAATTATGTTCGCAAATCGATATAGAATTGATTGACCATCGAGAGAGGCTTCTGATTATTATAGGATCATCAATTTTTAATCCAAGGTAATCATAAACTAAAGCAATTAAACGGATAATTGATTAAGAAACGTATAGGTGGATTCGTGAATCCTAGTGTTGGTAACACTTGAAATCGTCTTCAAAAATTTACTTTAACTGCGTGATAAATTAGATTTATTTAAATATAAATAGAATAGTTTTAGAATTAAAATTGAAAAACGAATATGTGATCTTTACATTGTTAAAATTTGAATTATAAATTGATTGGTCAAATTGGTAGTTAGTCTTGAGTGGGTTCGACACTCTAATTACATTTTATTACTTGTAATGATATGTCCCTTCTCATGGGATTGAAGTCGTTGATATACGAAACTACAAACAATAAGCGGTGGTTTTAGAAGGAAGCTTGAGGCTTTATCTATTGTACATATACTGTGTATATATAAGTTGTAATGCAATGCTTAAATTTTAAGTATTTTTAGTGTTGGCTGAATTCTTGGTGTTGACTAAACTTTTGTGTGTGTTTTGATTTATAAATTTTAATTGTTCTTCAAATTAAATTCAACGTTGGATACATAGATACTGTCCAATATTTTAAACATAGCATTATCCAATCCTTCATTAACTTTAAATATATTTAATCACTTTCATGTATTAAATTTTATTCAAAACTACAAATAATTAATCTTTTCTTTACTAACTTTATAATACCGTTAAGAGTCAAATTACAATTACCAAACGTACAACGCAAATGTCATAACTAGTATAGTAACATGGTTATGAAATGATTTTGGTGTTGCAATTATGAAATTTCAAAGGAAATTTAAATGTCAAGTGAACAATAAGGTTTGGTCGCGAAAAATAAGTACATTAAAGAATTGATAGATGGAAAGTGGGAACCTTAGAAAGTTGATAGTCAAAATCCCCTATACAAATAAGTCGAATGGATCTCGTGCATCGCACGTGATTTGGAAAAGAATGTTAGATAGATTTTCGTCCATTCATTCATTTCTACGTGCAACACAAATGATAAATTTGGGGACTTGATTGTAAAGAAAATGAATGGTGGACCCAAGCAAGTGGTATAGGTTGGAGACCACTTGTTCAATTTTTTCAAAATCTTAAATTTACTTTTAAATTACTTATTTTATCAAATATGTTTCTTAAAATTACTTTTTATTGAGAAAATTTACTTATATAAAAAATAAGTTAAAACTTACTTTTCAAAATAGTAAATTTTAAAAATAAGTAAATAACTTAAAAAATTTCATTTAATAAAATAATTTTAAGTACCACTAAAATCTAAAAACTACAAATTTCTTCACAATATCTTGTTCAAATGAGAAGTGTTACTGTATTAGGGATCTATTTATAAATTTTGAAGCCAAAATTTCCAAGGACACCCTTGTAATTTCATAATCTTGTAATATATTTCTTTAACAAATTAAAACATTTTAAATAGTGTTACTTTTCATTTTTTGAACTTAAATAAAATGAATTAACGCATGACTTAAATGTTGTCACAACTCTACTAGATGAAGTGTTTATACTATTTTTCAACTTTCAAAAGTGTCATTACAATAGTATATTTAAGAGAAATAGGAGAAATAAAATACCGACTTTACAATAATAAGTAAATTAAATAATTTTATGCGAGTATTAGAATTTATTTGATAGCACTAGAACTAACTCAATAAATGGCTACACATTAGCTAACTTTCTAATGGTCCCCTTCCAATAACACATCGTAAGAGAAAAATTGCATTTCAAATAGGGTTAGTTTGGATTTTCTCGATAAAAAAATAGAATAATATTTTGTTTTTCTCTTCATTCTTACTTTGGGGACTCAAAAGAGTAACAAAAACATATGTACATATTCTTCTATTAAATGCTAAAAAAATAATTATAAAAAATACTTAAGTCATTGCATTTGTAATTCAACATAGAGAAATGACATGTTCAACTAAGTTAAAAAGTAATTTAAACCCACCTCAATTGAAAAGCCTCCGCATTAGAGTGGAGGCATTTTCAAAACTTTCTTATGAGAAGTTAAAAATAATTTAAGATTGTTTTTAATTCTATTTTCTCATTTTATTTTTGAAATCATAGAATTATTGTCATTGGTTTACGAAAAACGTCGTTCTCAAACTTTTTTAAGTAAAATTATCGCTTACTTTACAGCATGTGTGGCCAAGCTTAAATTATAGTTTAAGCTGGTCAAACATCTATATTTTTTATCTACACATTTTGTAAAACTCAAAACTTATAAACACTTAAAAAATAATTTTATCAATCTCAAACATGTGCTTAATAGTAAAATAAAAGGGTAAATTATATTCACATTCTATTTTTTCAGTATTATAACAATTAACAATATCATCCCCATTTAATTTTATTTGCAGATATCGTTTCCATCTTTTCATTAATTAAATGCGGATGAGTCTCTCCAATAATTTTTTTGTGATTTTACTCTTAGCTTAAATAAATTAAAATAGTAAAAAAAAATAGTTAACTTAATGATAAAATTATAGTTGGGTTACCTAATTTTTTAACAAGTGCAATTTGATCTTTTTACATTCTATTATTTAAATCAATTAAAAAAACTTCATATTCTTCTCCAATTCCACCCTGTGACCAAATTGGGAGGGAGGTTTCACACGAAACTGGGGAGAATATCTCTCTGGTTTCGCAAAACTAGATATACGCAGGGTGGTGTAAGATTTTTCTAATGGATTGGGTCTTTTGCAATCTCAGAATCTGGTTGTACGTCCTCTAGGCTTTTCACAACATCAGTTTAGTGTACCTTTATATTCTCACCTCCAAGGGTCATCCAATGATTCTGCCAATCTATTGGTCATGAATAAAAGTAGCTCATTGGAAATGTCCCCCATGCAGCCATCAGCCTTTGGTAACTCAATCATTAATCAAAGATGCAATTTCTCTTCAGACTAGATTTGCATCCCAAACGGAGAGTTGCTAGCCTGCTACCCAATCAAGTGTTTGAGGAGGAGAGTTTGTTCGGACAAGGCCTTGTTCAAGGTTTCAATGACGGAAATTTACATGAGAACTACTCCCAACAAGGGAATTCCCAACAGAGGAAAACATCTATTCATGAATCTGAAGAGAGGCAAAAACAAGTTGGTTTGCATGGACTTGCTCCACGAAACATGCCAAAATCAAGCCATTTTTCGCAGTTTGGCGCTTCTCTCGACCTGTTGGAACATAAGATCTTATATAATATGGATGACAACATGGGTGTTGAAGGCTTTTCAAGTACCCTTCGCAGATCTAGTTTTATGAAACCAGTGGAGAAATCACTTCCGATTTGGGGAAAGAAGATGTTTTTAATTGTTTTAAATAATAGAATGTAAAGAGGTCAAAGTGCACTTTTGAAAAAGTTAGATACCTCAATTGCAATTTTTTCATTAAAATTTTTGTTGTTGCTATTTTCATTTATTTAAGTTAAAGGTAAAATCGTCAAAAAATTCATTTGAAAATTATCTGTGCATATTAATGATAGGATGTGAATGAAATCTGTTAATAAAATTAAATAAAGATAATATTGTTACAAAATTGAAAGTCGATGAGCGTAATTTATGTTGGAAAATAAATAATTTGGTGAATGAAAATTAAAGCTCACCTTCCAACTTCTCAACTCTCAACTCTTTCATGTATTGTAACTCTTGTAATTCATGTAACTTACCTTGGATTTGGAATTAGAAGGTCACTCTAAAGGCCTATATAAACATGTTCATTTTCTCAATTCAACACATCAAAAATTTAGTTTTTCTTCCTCCAAGTTTTCTCTCTCTCTTGCGATGATATTGTTACAGCGGTGGGTCGGGTTCATTTGATGCAAACAGTTCTACCACTATAACACGGAAGCGATCGTTCATAACCTTTTCTGATGAGGGGACAAATATGTTTTAAAGAAACTGTACTTGTAGAGGTCTCGGTTTGCTTTCTTCTTCAATAATTTATTCTACAGTTTCCTTACTACATTTGTTTACTGTTAATTTCTTATGTAATATGCAGTTTCATGTTTTTATTTGATAAATAGTATAACAATCTTAAAACATATTCTTGCTAAACTTATATTACATGAAAAATGAAAAATAGTGAAATTCATACGTGTGAAACTAGTTGTTCATAAAACTGAGTGAAATGCATACGTATGAAACTAGTTAATTTGCAAATAAAATTGATTTGTTTAATTTTAGTGATACATTGTTTAAGTGATTATATTTTAGTAATTTCGGTTATTATATTTAATTGGCAGTTTTATAGTGATTAAATTTTTTTTTTTTGATTACCATTTTTAAATGATTTCATTTCAATAAAATCTGCGAATTAAATCAAAAGATTGATTAACATATAATTACATTTATTTCCAGCATCTTATATCAATTTTGATATATGTAATTACATTTTTCAAGAAATTGTTTCCGTAATAATTAGTTTGTCTAGAAATATTTTGTGATCCAATTAGCTTAAATCTCAATTCATATTTTTGCTCTAATTTAATTAACATGTTTCTGCTCCAGTTTTTAAGTAACTTTTGCAGAATTTTTTTTCTGTGATTACTTGTAATTGCAAGTGTAACTAAAGAAAAAAAAATTTATAAACAGATATTGTTTATCCTGCTTATTTTATTTAAAAGTGGAATTGAATTTTTTTTCTTATTTGAAAATGGCAATTGATCCGATTCTTGAAGTTGTGGCTCTTGAAAACCAAATCAGTAGCTCTTGTGCCAAGTCCATTTGTGAACTAGGCGTGGCACAAGTGTCAAGTTTTCTTTGTGACCCAAACTTTGGTTCCAATTGGGCATGTAAATGTTCCAATTAATCATGGAGAAAAACACGAGAAGTTCAATGAATTGAATTTCAAAATGTGGCGGTGACCACCTTGAATCTTGCGAAATTTTTAACTGAAAATGCTTGAAACTCAAACAGGTGAGGGAGACATACAAGTTGTCGATCTTTGTTGAAGCTTGAAACATTCATTTTCCTATGCCGGGAACTATGTCATGAATGGCTTGTGATTCACTATACAATTTGTATAGTTCAATGAAAATAATGAAAAAGAATTGTCGGAGTTTCTAGACCGCAAATATAAAACTGAAGATGTGGGGGCTAAAAAATTCATTGTTGGCCACTTCATCGATTATAAAATGGTGGGCTTAAAATTCACGATCAGTCAAGTACAAGAATTTCAAGTGATCTTGCATGAGATTCACGCCGAGGGAATGAGTTTGAGTGAAACTTTTCAAGTGGCAGCTATTATTGAAAAGCTACTTCCGGCCTGGAAAGATTTCAAAAATTATTTCAAACACAATAGAAAGGAAATGAACATTGAAAAATTAATTGCTAGACTTCGCATCGAAGAAGACAACAAGGGTTCTGAAAGGAAGATGTTCAATTTTGCTGTGGCCAAAGCAAATGTGGTAGAGCACAGTCAAAGCTCTAAAGAGAACAAAAATAAGTTTGTCAAGGGGCCTAAGATGGGACCGAAAGGAGGTGTGTCTAAGAAGAAATTTCTTGAAAAATGCTACAACTATGACAAAGTAGGTCACAGATCTTCGGAGTGCAAGTTGCTAAAAAGAAACAACAAAAAAGAAGCAAATATTGTTGATAATATCACACATGATGTGTCTGAAATGAACCTCTCTGCAGTCATTTCTGAAGTGAATCTGGTGGGATCAAATCTAAGAGAATGATGGATTAACACCGGTGCTACCTGGCATGTTTGCCCGAATAAAGAGCTGTTCAGTTCTTTTGAAGCAACTGAGAATGGAAAGAAGCTGTTTATGGGAAATACAACTACATCTGAAATCAAAGGCCAGGGCAAAGTGGTTTTGAAGATGACATCTGGAAAAGAGCTGACTCTGAACAATGTATTTTTTGTGCCAGAAATTCGCAAGAACCTGGTGTCCGGGTCACTGCTGAACAAGCATGGTTTTCATATGGTATTTGAGTCAGATAAAGTTATTTTGTTTAAGAGTGGAATGTTTGTTGGGAAATGTTATGTGTCTATCGATGGGCTTTTTAAGCTCAATGTAATGACGGTTAAGCTGAAAATTAATAAAGTGAATAATTCTTCTACTTACTTGATTGAGTCTTCCAATTTGTGGCATGGTAGACTAGGACATATTAATTATGATACTTTATAGATTAATTAACTTGAATTCCATACACGCATTCCATATTGATTCTAAACACAAGTGTGAAAGCGTGTGTTGAGGCAAAATTGACAAGGTCATCATTTCAAACTATTGAAAGGAAAAGCGAATCACTTGATCTAATTCACACTGACGTTTGTGATTTAAAATATGTACAAACAAGGGATGTCAATAAGTACTTCATTACTTTTGTTGAAGATAGCTCAAAATATTGTTATGTCTATCTACTCAAAAGTAAGAACGAAGCTATAGAGAAATTTGTTTTTTATAAGAATAAAATTGAGAATCAACTCAACAAGAAAATTAAGGTGTTGAAAAGTGACCGAGGTGGTGAATATGAATCACCATTTGTTGAATTATGTGCACAAAGCGGAATCACACATGAAATAACAGCACCTTATTTACCTCAACAAAATGGTGTTGTTGAACGAAAAATCGTACCTTAAAAGAAATGATGAATCCAATGCTATTAAGTTATGGGTTACCTCAGAACATGTGGGGGAAAGTTGCTTTATCAGCTTATTACCTTTTAAATAAGGTGTTCCAAAAGAAAGAAGAGAAAACCCAATACGAGTTGTGGAAAGAAAGGAAGCCTTCTTATAAATACTTGCGAGTGTGGAAGTGTCTAACCAAAGTAGCTGTACCTATACCTAAAAAGGTGAAAATAGGTTAAAAAACAGTTGATTGTATTTTTATTGGCTATGCACATAACAGTAGTGCTTATCAATTTCTTGTGTATGAATTTAAAATCTTAGACATACACAAAAATATTGGAATCGAGAAATGCTTCATTTTTTGAACATGTATTTCCATACAGATCCAAAGAGGAAGCAAGCTCTTCTAAATGGACACATGAAGCCACGGACCAAGAACAAGAAGAAGAAGATGATGTTGAACCAAGACATAGCAAAATAGCTAGAATTGAAAAATCTTTTGGTCCAGATTTTCTAACTTATATGCTAGAAAATGAACATCAAAGCTTTAAAGAAGCTGTGGATTCTTCAGAAGGACCTCTATGGAAAGAGGCAATTAAAAGTGAGATAGATTCTATTCTACAAAATCATACATGGGAGCTAGTGGATTTTCCTTCGGGATACAAACCACTAGGCTACAAATGAATTTTCAAAAAGAAAATGAAAGCATATGGAACAATCGAAAAGTATAAGGCTAGGCTTGTTATAAAAAGATACAGACAAAGAGAATGTCTTGATTACTTTGATACATATTCTCCAGTAATGAGAATAACATCCATCAGGATGATACTTGCAATTGCAGCGTTGCGAAATCTCGAAGTACATCAAATGAATATGAAAACTGCATTTCTAAATGGGGATTTAGATGAAGAAATCTACATAGAACAACCTCAGGGTTTTTCTGCTCTAGTCCAAGAAAACAGGGCAAGAAAATAAAATATGTAAATTGGTGAAGTCGTTGTATGGCTTGAAACAAGCTCCAAAACATTAGCATGAAAAGTTTGATCATGTCATGATGGAATGTGGATTTAAAATCAACGAGTGCGACAAATGCGTGTATATCAAAGACACTGAAAATGGCTATGTCATTTTATGTCTTTACGTTGATGACATGCTTATTGTTAGAAACAACGATAAGATGATTAAATCTACTAAAGACATGTTAAATTCAAGATTTGACATGAAAGATATAGGCTTAGTGGATGTGATATTTGGAATTAAAATTTCAAGAACATCAGAGGGAATTATCCTAAGTCAATCACACTATGTGGACAAAATTCTTGACAAATTTAACAATGATAATTCTGGCATGGCTAGAATACCAATAGATACCAGTCAGCATCTATCAAAGAATATAAGCGAGAGTATCTCTCAAGTAGAATACTCTAGAATTATTGGAAGTCTGATGTACTTGATGAGTTGTACAAAACTAGACATAGTCTACACAGTTAGCAAATTGAGTAGATACACGAGTAATCTAAGAGCTGACCACTAGAAAGGAATAATAAGAATACTAAGGTATTTGAGATATAATCGTGATTATGAACTGCAATATACCAGATATCCGAGCAATTATTGAAGGATAAAGTGACACTAATTGGATATCTGATATAAAAGACTCAAAGTCTACAAGTGGATTTGTGTTCACATTGGATGGTGCAAGCTATATCATGAAAATCCTCTAAACAGACGGTTATAGCCAGATCTACTATGAAATATGAGTTTATAGCATTGGACAAGTGTATTGAAGAGGCTGAGTGGTTACGTCACTTCCTAGAAGATATTCCTAGATGGTCAAAGCCTGTGACATCAATTTGCATACATTGTGATAGTCAATCTACAATTGGTAGAACACAAAGTAACATCTATAATGGTAAGTCTAGACACATACGTTTTAGACATAATACCATAAGACAACTACTCTCAACTAGAGTTATCTCTATTGATTATGTGAAGTCAAAGGATAATATTGCGGATCCGCTAACTAAAAGTTTGAATAGAGAGTTAGTTGGAAAGTCGTAAAAAAGAATGTGACTTAAGCTTTTGGAAGAATAAGTTAATACAATGGAAACCCAACCTAGTTGACTGAAGATCCCAAGATCTAGGTTCAAATGGTCAACCTAATTGTAAATACTTAATAAGATCACTGTGGGGGTTCTCTCCGTATGTTCCTATAATAAAACAGTGATACCCGTAGAGGAAATGATTAGCAATAGGCTTTTAATGATTTTTACGAAATCACTTATGTGAGAAAGAAGTGGGGCCACTTCGAAGAGAATTGTATGAGGCACAATTCTTGAAAAAACTCTCGCAGAACCGTACATATATTCACGGCCATAAATGAACATAACAATGAGAACTGAATTATGTCAAGAAGAATTCTGTGTGAGGTATATCATCGTTTACACAAACGGCTGAACAGTTCAATGACATCACGCCTACTGGTCAGCTAGTAAAGTAAATATACTTTCACGATGGAAGGTTCAAAGGGTAACACCTATCTATCATACGTTGAACTTTATTACCAAGTCTTCCGTATCTCTGTCAATTTTCATTCATGTGGGGATTGTTGGAAAATAAATAATTTGGTTAATGAAAATTAAAGCTCACCTTTCAACTTCTCAACTCTCAACCCTTTCATGTATTGTAACTCTTGTAACTCATGTAACTTACCTTGGATTTAGAATTGGAAAGTCACTCTAAAAGCCTATATAAACATGTCCATTTTCTTAATTCAACACATAAAAAATTCTGCTTTTCTTCCTCCAAGTTTTCTTTCTCTCTTGCGATGATATTGTTTTGGCGATGAAGTCGGTTCATTTGAATACAGTAGGGTTCTATCGTTGTATCATGGGAAACAGTCGTTCATAACCTACGGTAGAGGACGAATATGTTTTAAAGAAACTGTACTTGTACATGTTTCGATTTGCTTTCTTTTTTAATTATTTATTCTGTAGATTTTTTTTACAACATTTGTTTACTGTTAATTTCTTGTGTAATATGTAGTTTCACGTTTTTATTTGATAAATTAATAACAATTTACTCAAAGTAAAAAGTACTTAATGGTAAACATTTTTATAGCGAAAGACAATCCGTCGAGATAAAGATCTTCAGACCAACTTATTTGAAGACTGGATGTGGGGTTTAGTATAGTCCCTATTTACTTGTAAATAAACTTATAATTAAGCTTTTTAAGCCCATTGCGTGGGCCAAGGAAATGCAATTTAATGCAGATAATTTGTGAGGGTGGGGTTTATCAATTCTTGGAGGGTGCGTCAAATCACAATATCAACATCACACACCCCACTCCTACCCCACCCCACCTATTGCTAAAACCCACTCAGACATTATTATTGTACCCAAACTCCAACAGATAAAAAAGAGCACAGCATCTCTTCCTTCTCTGTCCAACTCCTGATGAAAAGTACAATTTAGGGGTTTTGGGGGAAGTTGAAACTTTCAAGTAATGGAAGTTACCTCAAGTTCTTCACTTTCACCCCATCTATTGTAGCGAAATTGCTATCTGTGTAAAGCTGATTTCATTTTCTTTATATAATAATTGCACAGTGTGGAGTTTTTGAAGAGGTGAAGGAAGATGCCAAGGCCAGGTCCCAGACCATACGAGTGTGTGAGAAGAGCTTGGCACAGTCATAGGCACCAACCCACGAGAGGTTTAATTATTAGACAGATTTTCAGGTACTGGGTTTTGTGTTTCTTGAATTTATTTTCTTTTTTTTTTAGGTGAAATTCGTGAAATGTTCACTGTTTTTTTTTTTTTTTTTTTGTAGGCTTGTACACGAGAATCACTGCCCTGCAACTAAGAAGAATAAAGAATGGCAAGAGAAGCTTCCTGTTGTGGTGTTGAAAGCCGAAGAAATCATGTACTCCAAAGCCAATTCTGAGGTTTAATTTTTGTGTTTGTTTTTATGTGGGTTGAGTTTAATTTCTTGGGATTGTATGCTCAATGCATCGTTGTTATGATTTTATATGTGATTCTGTTTTGCTATTCTGCATTGGGTAGGCTGAGTATATGGATCTTGAAACACTGTGGGACCGGGTTAACGATGCCATTGATACAATTATAAGGAAAGATGAGAGTACGGAAACTGGAGAGCTTCTGCCTCCTTGTGTTGAAGGTATCCACATTGCCTATAGTTCTTCCACTGCACGTTGTTGACTTCAATTAACTGAAATTTGGTTTGGTTCCATGCATTTTTTCATTCTCAGTTTTGTTACTTAAAAGCAATGTTCTGTTGCATTAGTTTGAGATGAAATTGTAATATTCATTGTATGATATGGATTCTGATGTTCAGCTGCACTTAATTTGGGTTGCGTTGCGGTAAGAGCATCCAGAAGCCAAATGCATAACAATCCAAGAACTTACCTCAGACCAACAGTTCAAGAATCCCGTGATGTATCTCCTAAAGTTTTAGATGAGAATACCAGTGAACGGCCATCTAATGTATGGCATTTGCATTCTGCCAATATCTCAGCATTGAAGAAATTCCCGACTGCAGAATCACCGAGTTTAGCTTTGGAGCCTAATGGGTGTGCAACACCAAATAACAATCCCAATGCTCTGTCGTGTGAGAAAATCCCGTCTCCTGCCAATAACCAGATCCCGCTAGTTGACTCTAACACACCATTGAATGTTGGCTCAGTGTATCCCTTGTACTATGGTACAATGTTTCAACCTGAAGTCTCAAGGTCGGTCTTCCAAGAGCCTAAAAATTCCACTTCTGTAATTGTTGGTGTGCCGATATACTCATCGGCTGCCGAGCCTGCTGAAGTTGGATGCTTGCAGAATCTATTTTCCTGCGATGCAGACAAATACGTTACAAAAGGAACCTCCAAAACAAATTCTAGGGACAACAATTGGATGGAACCACAGATGGGGTGTGACCTGTCCTTGAGATTGGGTTTGTTTTCTGAGTCAAACTTGAGCTCAGTAAAAAGTTCTGATTGTGAAACCTATATTGGTCGGAGAGTTTCTCAAGATGGAGGCAAACCTAGAGACAAGGAGTTTCCTTTCTTTCCTTTGGAGTCTGGTAATGATCCCTCCAGGTTGCATACAAGTAGATGGAATTCAGAGGGTGAAGGTCAAAACTTGAATGAAGTTGCTAGAAAGCGTAAGATATCGCTTATTACCAATATGGACAATGAGCAATTTTTCTTGTCTCAGGACCCAACTTCAAACCCTTTTTCTGGTCGAATGAAAAGACCAGGTATGTAGAGAATGCTTCTTTGTTGTATGACACTTTTATTTTGAAAAAAATGGGGGGAAAATTTCATATGCCTCTATATATGTCTTGGAACCTTTTCAAACTTCACGTCTTTTGATTTTGACGCGTTCCATGCTGTTGGTGAACTGAACTTGCAGATTACCAGAAGTCCATTGAGAACTAGATTTTTGAAGATAGGATAATGATATGAAATTGAAGGTGCAAGATGCTATGATTAAAATTGTGTTGGTTACAAGATTTTGTTCTCTGTTGTGTTCTTTTTAAGCAATTTATAGAATGGTAATATTTGATAGTGTAAATTGGAGAATGACAATTATCCCCAAGGAATGTTTTGAATTCATACGTGCCAACTGATAAAACAAGAAGTCAGATCTTCTCACGGTTGAATCCTTCATGTTGCTGGTTTGATTGTAATTACTTGAATAAATAAAGTGCCAAACTTATTAACGAGAATGTGAGTCCAAGACTAGTTTGGAGCACAATTAATGTAATGAGCAAATAAAGTGCACATGCACATGCACATGCACATGCACATGCATTCACTTGTTTCTAGATTGTTGGTCGTTGTAAAAGTACCTGTTTGGAATGTAAGTAACACAGTGAAAGAAATGGCAGAGTAAATTTTGGGTATCTGCATTTATATGTTGAATGTCTTTTCTAGATATGTATCAAGCTCATGTCTCGTGATATTATTCTGGAGTGGTACTGTTTGTATGCTTGTTGCCCTTTCCCTGCATATTCAACTGGTGTTTGTGTGGCCGAAATAGTGCATGAAATGTTCTGACTTTGTCGTGAGTCGTGACCATTCTGATGTCTTATTCTTATTGACCATATGATTTTCGTATCAAACTTAATCTGCAATTTGCCTGGACATCTGGATAAGATTATCATTAGGTTAATGCTCTAAGCTGCTGTATTCTTCAGTTACTTTTTAATGAGTGCCCATGATGGCATTAGCATACAACCCCGAATAGTGCATACCATACTGAGAAAGCGATTTACTGCTGGAATGGAAAGTAAAACTAGTCACATCTTCCAATATAGATATTTATTGCTGACATGATAAATTTAATGTTTTTCTGATCATTGCGGTAGCCTATTCTGGACCGTGTTGCATACTGCAGAAGTATTTTGTTTTTTTTGTTCAGAATAAATGGCCTCTACAGTCTGGATTTTAATATTTCTTATTTTTTATCATTTTTTAACAATTCAATTTTTTTAGTAAGTGAACTTTTCAAATTACTGAATTGTGAGGTTTATGTAGATGAGAGCATCTGTGCATGCTGATTTGGATTGTGTAAATCCATAATGATGTGCATTTTAGTGTAGAGCAAGAAGTTTCATGTGTAAAAACCTTCAAATACCATATTGCGGTATTGAAAAGTATAAACAAGTATGAATTACCTGTTGACATTAGAGAAACTGCTGTTTTTATATTTATTCTTTCATTCAATTCTATTAGCGCGAGCGGGGGTTGGCGATTGAGGTGTTAGAATCCACAGACTTGATGTTTGAGAGTGTTCATATCACCCAGATCTTGCGATCTTATACCTACTCTTTAATGTTAATTATCAAAGAGCAGAAAACTTGTACTGTTGTAACCAGGGAGAAGGCTATCAACATCTTCTGAATAAAAACAGTTACATTTTGCCGTTAGTCGATCACGCGTGCCCTATAAACTAATTGCAGTATTTACGTACTTCTACCCCTTATCTTCTTAATTAATTTTTGTTGGTTAATGACATTGTTTCTTTAGGTAATCCGGTGTTTATTGAGCCTTGATGTAGAAATGTTCTCCCTCTGCTCAATGGTTATAGAGTGCATGTATATGGTGGACCTCATAGGGATTTTTCTCCCCATTTCTCCTCTCATTCACAGCGCGTATATATTGTGATCTTTTTATGCATCTAACATATAAATATACAGTAGAAACTCCAGCTTATAGGAAATCAGAGGAGGATGGATCTACTAACTTTGGCGTCCCAGTTTGCAAAACGGTCCTGCATTGTAAAGGTATCTACCCAATCTTGGAAGACTTTCAATGTTATGTTTGTGCGTGTTTTCTTTTCTTTCCATTTAATTTGTGCAATGTGTTTATTTAGATCTATTTTGATTGAGTTTATTTATACGTGCTTGAGCTCAAAAAACATTCTAAGTTTATTCGAAACAGTGTAATACAATAGGATTGACAGAAAATTTATTTTGCATGGAAAAACCAATTTACACAAGACTCAACAAAGCGAAGAGAAGGGCAGGGAGAATCGCCATTAAGGCTCCGGTTTTAAGAGTTGGAGCCGATGATCCGGTGCTTATTGTCACCTTCTGCCCCATGCTGCAGTGGTTGCCGACGGTGCAAATGAAGTAAGACTCTGTCGAATTGACAATGAAGCTTGCTGGGCTGGTTGTTTGGATTGGACTGAGAGCATTTGTTGAAGTGCAGGCATCATAGTTTTCTTTGGTCACTTGGACCACATTATGTGTGCCATTCCAGTTGAATACTGCAAAAAAAAAATAGTGGGAGAAAAAAAAAAATTAGCATGAAATTTCATTTAGAAAAATATATGCCTTTAAATTAGTAGTAACAAATTAGCAAAAAATGAATTGGATTAACAGGTAGCTAGAGAGCTTGAAACCATAATGTATTTGGTGCAAGATTTTCACCATTTTGTGGGTTATTTAGTTCTTGTTACTTCATTCATTCTGGGTAATCATTGAACTTTTGGCAAAATTTCATGTTGATTTTTTATTTTCATTTTGTTACAAGTTGATCACTCCGGTCGATCAATTTAACTAACTGAAAAGCTTATCAGTGATCACGTTATCTTTTGGTCAGTCGAACTAATGGACATAACTCGAGTGATTAAACTGTAACAAATTTTAATTTCAGTGACTTATTTTGAAACAAAATAAAGTTTAGTGATTACGTTCATTATCTCATCGTGTTTATTCTCGTATTGATACAAAGTGAGAAATAGCTTACTTATAGTGTCTCCGATCTCAAAATCTTCCTTGGCTGCCCAGGTTTTGTAAGCAATATCCCCAAGTGGAGGAATCGTCCAACGGAGCTCATCTCCGACTGTGTACGTACCGGCCGTCGCAACCACAATTAGGGTGGCTGCAACCATAAACCACCCAACCAATTCCAATTTGTTTGTCATTTTCTACTATTGTGTGTTCTTTTCTTTCTTTCTGCAGGTAAAAAACTTATTTTTCTAAAGAAATATAAATAGGTGAATATGAAAAGATGAAAATAACTGTTCCCGTATGCATGGCATGGAAATATTACACGTATGTTCATATTTTTCAAAAATGGCGTCTGGACCTAAATTCTTTGAAATTCTAGATTTTTGAACCCTATTGGTTTATTTCTAGTCCATTGTCAAATCTTTCAAAACAAGATTATGGGCTTCAAAAGTTTTGCAGGAAAATGATGCAAATGAAAACGAGTAGAAGATATTTCAAGGCTTGACACTTATTAAGTACATGTTTGACTGAACTTAGCTTTTAAATGTTTATAAGTCGAGGATTCTATGGAATTTGTAGATAGTAAGTTCTATAAAATATGTAGATAAAAAATAGATTATGTTGAAGTTATTTTTTTGCACGAGCATAAGTGAAAATTCAAACATAATTTTGCTTGAGGATTGTTATTTTCTGCTGTGGAGACTAGATGTCGAGATATCTATGAGAATGTAGATGATTATGAAAATCATTAATTTTAATATGATTTACACTTTTCATTTTTAAAATATTTATTATAAATTATATGTATAAATTTAAACGGATTTATTTATTATCTGATTAATTATAAAAATAAAAAATCAAATGGAGTTTTTCAAAGTACATAGAGGTGAATATACTTGTGCTCTAACTATTAAAAAGAAGTAAGTTGGTCCTTAACATTTCATTAGTGCTGTACACTAGTCTCCGTCGATAAATTTCGTCAAATTTTCTACTTCGAAGGTAAATCCCTTTCAAATGCGAACATGTGAGGATCAAATGCTATTTTAATGTTATATATTTTTTATTTTTTATTTTTTTTCTGTCTACACGTATTAGTTGTGCACTTATTTTAAAATGTCAAAGACTCGACAAAACTCGCAATTCAAAGTGCAATTTTACCAATATGAATTGCTAGGCACTTGTTATGAGTCTTGGAAGAACCTTCTCACCAACCGATCAAGAGAAGAAAAAAGAGTTTTGTCTTTGTAGCTGTTTTTGAAATTTGAGAAAAGTCTACCAATTCCTTACACACACTATAGTCTACAAAAGACACCATCTTGTCACAATTTTGTGTAAATTAACTATTTTTAGGTTTAAATTCAACTTTGGCTACAATTTTCACACCAGGAATAAATAAAGCCATAAAAGACCTTGAAGACTTTTTCTCCTTTTCCTTTTCCTTGTTGATTTTTTTTTTTTTTTTATTAAAGTGGACTTGTTCTTACTTATTATTTTATTTATGGAAGACATTACATTTTATGCGTGAAAAGGATTTAAACTTGTACACCTTATTGTTAATAAATTTGAGAGAACAACTTTATAATTTTAAATTAGGATGAAAGATTCATTATGATATCATTGACAAGTACAAAAAGTTGAACTATAAGCAAAAAACTGTCAAATCGACGAACGAAACTAAAATTGTTTTTTTTTTTTTTTTAAATTGGCGGTTTGGTGCCACGTGGATCTGTCAACGAAACGATTTTGAACCAAGTTTATTTTAGTATTTTCTCTATAGTTTGGAACTAAATTGAATCGTTTAAATTATTTTAAATAGTTTAATTTAAAAATATATAAAAAAATCGATCAAATCGAACCGCTTACAACCTATATTAACTTCCGTCTCAATCTCCTCCTAATTAAGCTACTCTAATCCCATTAGTCTTTCCAACTACTCATCTGATGTCCCCTCCAAAAACTTGGTGCGGAGAATTGGTCTTCCTTTTGGTAAATTTGTTCTTAATGGACTAGACGAGCTGCAACCTAAAGGCTAAAGCTACTCTCTCAACATGATAATGAGAAAAGACAAAGCGACTAGATTTGGTGAATTGGTCAATTAATAATTTTTCCAAAAGAAATAAGACTTGTGATGCCATCAATTTAAAGTTGAATGTTTTTAGTTTTTCAAATCAACGCTGTTTTCCAGAAGAGTTGTTTTTTGTTTTACTCATTCACACAACAACAATTATTTATTTATTTATTTTTAATGACATTGACATATGAAACTTGTAAAATTGAAAGAATGGATAATCATTATTTAATAAATATCTGTTTATAATGTAAATCTTCTTAATTAACTTCTACAAATTTTCTATTAATTTGACAGTATATTATAATAAAAGAAAGTAATTATAATATATTACAATATATTTGTTTTATAATAAGATCAATCTTTGATATTACAATACGTTCTCAACACTCTCCCTCAAGTTGGTGAATAAATATTGTGAACTCCCAACATGACTAACAAAGAATGAAATTTTTCCTTCCCGAGAGTTTTAATAATATGTTAGCTAGTTTTGATATAAATGGAACAAACTTAGTCATGATTCTTTCTTCCATAATTTTATCTCGAACTAAATGACAATCAACCTCGTTGTGTCTTGTTCTTTAAATGAAATATTGGATTTGCTGCAATATGAAGAACAATTTGTTTGTCTCGAAACAAAGTAGTTGTCCCTTGACCTCGAATTCGAAGGTTTGAAAAAGGTTTTCAATCCATAATATGTAATGTTTAGCCGTATAATAGTAAGATATATCAATCAATCAATCAATTTACTATACTTGGCTGGATCATAGATCACCATTATCAAGAAGTAGTTTAAGATTTTGTATGCATAGAAACCAAAATCACTTCCATTATCAGTTCTAATTTTTTAATTTTATGATGGAATTGTGTTTTAGTATAGGCAATAAATGACTTAAGCAATGTTTGTATGTTAGATTTATGACGCATGAGATAGACCCAAGTACATCGATTAAAATTATCAACAATAGTAAATAAGTAACGAGCACCAGAACGAGATGGTATTCTATGAGATCCACAAAGATCATATTGTATAAGTTCAAAAGCATGCTTAGTATTAATACGACTTCATCCAAAAGACAAACGAGTTTATTTTGCCAAAGATCAAATGTCACAAGATTTATTTAAAGAATAAGAAAATTCAGAAAAATTCTTAGCTAACATTTGCAAGCGCAAAGGTGAAGGGTGACTAAGACGGCGGTGCCATGTGATGGATAAAGCCTTTGAAACCAAGTACAAAAGACACCATCTTGTCACAATTTTGTGTAAATTAACTATTTTTAGTTTTAAATTCAACTTTGGCAACAATTTTCACACCGGAATAAATAAAGCCACAAAAGACCTTGAAGACTTTTTCTCCTTTTCCTTTTCCTTGCTGAATTTTTTTTTTTTATTAAAGTGGACTTGTTCTTACTTATTATTTTATTTATGGAAGACATGACATTATATGCGTGAAAAGGATTTAAACTTGTACACCTTATTGTTAATAAATTTGAGAGAACAACTTTATAATTTTAAATTAGTATGAAAGATTCATTATGATATCATTGACAAGTACAAAAGTTGAACTATAAGCAAAAACTGTCAAATCGACGAACGAAACTAAAATTGTGTTTTTTTTTTTTAAATTGGCGGTTTGGTGCCACGTGGACCTGTCAACGAAACGGTTTTGAACCAAGTTTAGATTTTAGTATTTTATCTATAGTTTGGAACTAAATCGGATCGTTTAAATTATTTTAAATAGTTTAATTTAAAAATATATAAAAAATCGATCAAATCGAACCACTTACACCCTATATTAATTTCCGTCTCAATCTCCTCCTAATTAAGCTACTCTAATCCCATTAGTCTTTGGAATAAGAGTTTGTTTAGATTTACGAACTACTCATCTGATGTCCCTCCAAAAGACTTGGTGCGGAGAATTGGTCTTCCTTTTGGTAAATTTGTTCTTAATGGACTAGACGAGTTGCAACCTAAAGGCTAAAGCTACTCTCTTAACATGATAATGAGAAAAGACAAAGCGACTAGATTTGGTGAATTGGTCAATTAATAATTTTTCCAAAAGAAATAAGACTTTTGATGCCATCAATTTAAAGTTGAATGTTTTTAGTTTTTCAAATCAACGCTGTTTTCCAGAAGAGTTGTTGTTTGTTTTACTCATTCACACAACAACAATTATTTATTTATTTATTTTTAATGACATTGACATATAAAACTTGTAAAATTGAAAGAATGAATAATCATTATTTAATAAATATCTGTTTATAATGTAAATCTTCTTAATTAACTTCTACAAATTTACTATTAATTTGACGGTATATCTATAACTATATCTATATCTATACTAATTCTAAAAGTCCCTTAAAAGGAGAAATATTTTTGGACGATATTGCCCCTCAAATAACTTATAATTTCTAAAATCATCTTTCAATTAATATAATTTATTTTAGTTTTAATTTAAACTATTTAATACTATATAAATATTGTATTTTGATCATTAAAAGTGATTTGTCTCTTTAAATTTTATTATATATTGTAATTAATGAAAATAAATAAAATATACTAATAAATTTTTAATATATTGAAATTATTATCTTTAATTGTAAACAATCAAAGAAATAATCTTATTACGTATTTGAATTTAAGCAAATTCATTCATCAACATAACAAAACAAGATGAATTTGGCTTTGCATTTCGACTTTCTTATTATTGATTCATACTCTTCCTCCTTCCAAATATGGGAGAAACATTTATGGACGATATTGCCCCTCAAATAACTTATAATTCCTAAAATCATCCTTCAATTAATATAATTTATTTTGGCTTTAATTTAAACTATTTAATACTATATAAATATTGCATTTTGATCATTGAAAGTGATTTGTGTCTTTAAATTCCATTATATATATTGTAATTAATGAAAATAAATAAAAATATACTAATAAATTTTTAATATATTGAAATTATTATTTTAATTGTCAACAATCAAAAGTCAATCTTATTACTGCAGAGAATTTAAGAAATTCTTCATCAACATAACAAAACAAGATGAATTTGGCTTTGCATTTCACTTTCTTATTATTGATTCATTTCTTCCTTTGTTATTCGCTCTTTTTTATTATGCCAAGAATATTTTTTCCTCGCAATGACGATTTTTAATCTTTGATAATTAGTTTGATAATAATGTGGTAATAATGGATGTGTTAATTTTCCATGAATGATTCACTAAATTTAAGAATATATATGATATTATAATAAAAGAAAGTAATTATAATATATTACAATATATTTGTTTTATAATAAGATCAATCTTTGATATTACAATACGTTCTCAACACTCTCCCTCAAGTTGGTGAATAAATATTGTGAACTCCCAACATGACTAACAAAGAATGAAATTTTTCCTTCCCGAGAGTTTTAATAATATGTTAGCTAGTTTTGATATAAATGGAACAAACTTCGTCATGATTCTTTCTTCCATAATTTTATCTCGAACTAAATGACAATCAACCTCGTTGTGTCTTGTTCTTTCGTGAAATACTGGATTTGCTGCAATATGAAGAACAATTTGTTTGTCGCAGAACAAAGTAGTTGTCCCTTGAACTCGAATTCGAAGGTTTCGAAAAAGGTTTTTCAATCCATAATATGTAATGTTTAGCCGTATAATAGTAAGATATATCAATCAATCAATCAATTTACTATACTTGGCTGGATCATAGATCACCATTATCAAGAAGTAGTTTAAGATTTTGTATGCATAGAAACCAAAATCACTTCCATTATCGAGTTCTAATTTTTAATTTTATGATGGAATTGTGTTTTAGTATAGGCAATAAATGACTTAAGCAATGTTTGTATGTTAGATTTATGACGCATGAGATAGACCCAAGTACATCGATTAAAATTATCAACAATAGTAAATAAGTAACGAGCACCGTAATCGAGATGGTATTCTATGAGATCCACAAAGATCATATTGTATAAGTTCAAAAGCATGCTTAGTATTAATACGACTTCATCCAAAAGACAAACGAGTTTATTTTGCCAAAGAGCAAATGTCACAAGATTTATTTAAAGAATAAGAAAATTCAGAAAAATTCTTAGCTAACATTTGCAAGCGCAAAGGTGAAGGGTGACTAAGACGGCGGTGCCATGTGATGGATAAAGCCTTTGAAACTGAAGTAGTTGTAGGTGATGTTTGTTGCTTGGAGTCCACCAAATAATAAAGTCCATACGTCGTCGTCCCCGACCAATCATCATCCTTGTATCTAGGTCCTATAAAATACAAAAATCAGAATAAAAAGTTAATGAACATCCTAATGATTGAGTAATTCGACTGACAGAAATCAAATTGGTCAAAAAAGAAGCTATCCCAAGAACATTGTAAAGAGACAATTTGGATCCGAAATAATAAGTCCCAACAGAATGGATAGGAACTCGAGTCCCATTACGTAATGCCACTGGAGGTAGAGACTAATTTGTAGTAGCATTAGTTAATGGGAGACTAGATATGTGGTCATTGACATCACTATCTACAATCCATTGAAGAGAGGGAACTCCACTTGCAATGTTGGCCTTAGAATCAAAGCCCAATTTTTGGCTCATCATGGACAAAAGTTGCTGAAATTAGTCCACAATAAGATTGGGTGAAGAAGAATATGCTGTCATGTTGCTGATTGATGATATTCTACTCCATTTCTTTTCATGTCCACTGGGACGACTAGAACCACTAGAAGCAGCAAAGAACTTTCCATGAAGGCAGTGTCTTGGTAGAAAGCTATTAAGCTTCCAACATGTATCATGGGTGTGATAGTCATTATCACAGTGTGAATAGTGTGGTGGTTTCTTCTCACTCGACAGACCTTTTCCGCTGTTTCCACGGTCTGTTCAAACAACCATGGCTGCGGGTTCAATGATACTAACCCTAGCAGCCATGCCTTTATATTTATCTTCTTGTGTCAATATGGAATATAGGGACTGAATAGAAGACAACAACTAAATCAATAATATATGTCCATGAACAGCAGAATATGGATAATCTAATGTCTTTAAAATCTGTAGCACCTTGTTTCTCTCTACTTGTTTATAGTTGGACTTTACTCTTAAGTTTGGTAAAATATCATTGATGGAACTATTGATTTTGTGTAAGGCGTGAAGATCACGTTGAATTTCAACTTAGCTAGAAACAAGCATCATCCCCTGGTGAATGATGAATGAAAAAAGGGTTAGTAGAGTTATTAGCAAGATTTTGTTCAAAATTTTCTTCCATGACTGAAAAAGAGGAAAAACAAATCAAAAGGATCAAAAAACACGATTTTGGAGGCTTAAACAATGAAATTTGGCCGAAAAACGTCGAATGTCACGACAAAGTGATAAGTATTGCTCAGACAACCATTTCCACAAAAAAAAAAACACACTATAAAACCTCTAAAAAACGGACATTGCATTTATTTTTTCCCAAAAAATCGGATAAATGATTGAAAATGGAATCGTGGCTGAAAATGGGTTAACCTAATGCTTTGATACCTTGTAAAATTGGAAGAATGAATAATCTTGATTCAATGAATATCTGTATACAAGGTACAACTATATATAACTCACATTTTCTCAATTAACTCCTACAAATATGCTACTAATTTGACAGTATATTATAAAAAAAGAAAGTAATATATTACAATATCTTTGTAGTATGATAAGTACAATTTTGTACTTATTAGAACTCACAAAAAGGGACGATTATGAGTCATATTATTTGATTTCAGTTTAATTGCATGTTGTTTTCTTGTTATTTTAGGAAATAATTAAAGTCAAGAGTCAAATTGGTGAAAAAAGACCAAACGGAAGAAAAGAGGACTTAATTGAACAGATAAAGAGACGTGAGGGACTTGGCATGCAAATATCAAAGAAAAGAATCCAAGAAAGCGTCCAAGATAACCATGCGATCGCATGGTTATCCAATGATGCGATCGCAAGAGGTCAATTCAACTGCAGAGCCTAAAACCATATAACCATGCGATCGCAGCGGTATGTCGCGAATGCTTTTTGGTAGAAGCCCCGATTGGAATAGAATTCTACCAAGTCCAGATTAATTCAACTACCTAATACACGTTTGGGAGAGTTGGAAGATGGTTATAAAAGGTAGAATAATGGCCAGAACAAAAAGAGACGAATTTTGGGAACAAGATACAAGAGGAGAATCGAAGATCAAGGCACGTGATTGAAGATTCTTCAGTCTGAGTCACGTGTTGTATTTATTCTTTTTCTTTCGTCGGATCATGATGAAGTCAATTATTGTCATAATTGACGAAATCATGTCCGACTAAACTTACTTTTTCTAGGATGAACGATGAAATCTCATGATTTTTAATTAATTAGAAGTTTTTCCGTTTTAGTAATTAATTGCTTTTGGGTTGATTATTCTTTATTCATTATTTCTTTTATTTTAATGCCTAATCACCATTAGAATATATTGTGATCTATATTGAAGTCGAGAGATTCAATATAGATTAAGCACGTAGTATTGAATAACATATGGTCCAATAATAGATAGAAATTACTATTATGCTTTATAAAGTCAATTTAGGTGTTCTTGAGATTTTAATACATGCGTTTATGTTCGAAGCTTAATTAGAAATAATTAGGTTCGCATAACATATAGAATTATTTGACCATCGAGAGAGGCTTTTGATTATTTTAGGATCACCGATTTTCAATCTATGGTAATTATAAGCTAAAGCGGTTAAACGGATATTTGATTAAGGAAAGTGTTGGTAGATTCGCAAATCCTAGTGTTAGTAAAACTTGAATTCGTTATCTCTATTTTAAAGTTAATTGTCTGATAATTTAGGTTTAATTAAAATAGTTTTGGAATCACAAAACCATAATTTAAATCTGTGTTTCTTTATATTGTTAGAATTTGAATTATAAATTAATAGGTTAAATTGATATCTAGTCCTCGTAGGTTTGACACTCTATTTATTACTATATTACTTGTTAACGATCCGTCCACTTGCGGGATTATAATCGCACAACATAGTATATTACTATATATTTGTTCCCCAATAAGATCAATCTTTGATATTAAATTATATTTTCAACAAAACTTGAATAGGGAAAGTGTATGATATTATCTTGTGTTTCAATGCTATTTGTCTTTAACAATTTTTGAAGTATAGTGATTTTCCCCCTAATTTTTTGTTTAAATTTGTTACTAAGATAAACTTGTTTTAAAATCTTGCATGCACTTTTTCTTTTGTTATGATTATGATGATTATGTATAATAAGTGTTACACCATACTCTGACTTGAACTTAGAATTTTACAAAATAGTCTGGCGTTATGTATGATACGTCAATATGTTTCACCAACAACAATTAAAATCTATTAAATATTAGTGTGGATAAAGACCCAAAGCTTAGAATCACGAGCTCGGAGCCTTGCACCAGCCACCAAGCTAGCTAGGGGTGCTGAATTCGTACCTATAGAGGAGATGTCAAGACGATATCGAGCCAGAAAAGATTGTTCAAGTTAAATAAGGGACGTCGAGATATATGCTCCGCAATGAAAGAGGTAACTCAATATAAGAGGAATGATCTTCAACTCCCAATGGATAATTGTTATCTTACACACATTCATGTGCAAGACTTCAGAAATTGGCGATATGGCAATTTATCAAATGTCTGAAGTCTGGTATTAGATGCATGCGAAATAACAATTGTCGGTTCGAGAATAGAGAGATCACTCCTCCCCAATCCAAAGCTATATCACTAGGTCAAAAAGAATAAAAGTAGTGGGTCAATCTTCATAACTTTGATCGGAAATGTAAAATATTATGACCATTGTAGCTAAGGCAGAGTAACATGCGTTGCTCATCTTTGACTCTAGCGTAGTATCCAACATCCTCCCACCTAACTTGCAATGCTTTTATAAAAAATGTTGAACTCCAATCTTAAAGGCCCCCCACCCTTGCCCTGAGGCCTTGGTGGAAGATGTAAATCACAAGATGTACTTCAATGAAAGCGGTACCGATAAATTGCTTTTTAACTATGCTTGCAATAAACTTCCTCCATATCAAAAATAGGAATTGACTCCCTACCTTGCAGTAAAGTTGAAACTACATCACTCTCACATTTCAACCAACTGAATTATGTCTTGGAAACACTTGCAAAGCTTTTATCATATGAGGTCATTCGTTCCAATGATAATTAATGCCAATTCATCTCCTCCTATAAAAATCAATTCAAATTTCAAATGAACATGATAAATAATGTAAGTACGGAAGTCGATTCAACCACCCTACTTTCATTGAACTCTATTTTGCAAACCTAATAGTAGTTTTAGGTTCAAATGTTGACTAAAATTGGACAGACTTCCACGATTTTTGGATTAATATTATCAGTAGATATTATGTAATTTTCGTCAAATATAATATTTAAATAATATAAAAGAAAGTAATTGTAATCCTATTTGTTTTAATAAGATCAATTTTTCAATTAAATATTTTTCAACACTTAATTGGTGAATAAATATTGTGAACTCCCAACATGACTAACAAAGAATGAAATTTTTCCTTCCCGAGAGTTTTAATAATATGTTAGCAAGTTTTGATATAAATGGAACATACTTCATCATGATTCTTCCTTCCATAATTTTATCTCGAACTAAATGACAATCAACCTCCGTTGTGTCTTGTTCTTTCGTGAAATCTTCGGATTTGCTGCAATATGAAGAACAATTTTTAAACAAAGTAGTTGTCCCTTAACTCGAATTCAAGGTTTCGAAAAAGTTTTTTCAATCCATAATATGTAATGTTTAGTCGTATAATAGTAAGATATATCAATCAATCAATCAATCAACTATACTTGGGCGGATCATAGATCACCATTATCAAGAAGTAGTTTAAGATTTTGTATGCATAGAAACAAAATCACTTCCCAGTTCTAATTTTTTAATTTTATGATGGAATTGTGTTTCAACATAGGCAATAAATGACTTAAAATGTTTGTGTGTCATTTAATGCATGAGATAGACCCAAACATCTAAAATTATCAATAATTAAAGAAGCAACGAGCACCGAGCGAGATGGTATTCTATGGGATCCACAAGATCACATTGTATAAGTTAAAAGTATTTAGTATTAGGAACTTCATCCAAAAGACATACGAGTTTGTTTTCCAAAGAAAATGGGATTAAAGTCTCAAAAAATCATGAACAAATCAAAGATGATTAAACCATAACAAATAATAAAACATAAATAATGTTTGTTGCTTTCAGTTCACCATTATCAAAAGTCCATTTGGAAAGCTAGAATACAATCTCTAGGTCTCAAAATAAAATACAAAACTTCTAAAAATATCACAATATCCCAATTATTATTCATTTAATATGTTATAAATCAAATGTCCAATAATAACAATCCCAAGAATATTTTGAAAATCAAATGAACAAAATAATAAGTCCCAACAGAATGGACAGAACTCGAGTCCCATTAGGTAATGCCAATTGGAGGTAGAGACGAATTTGTAGTAGCATTAGTTAATGAGAGACTAGATACGTGGTCATTGACATCACTATCTACAATCCATTGAAGAGAGGGAACTTCACTTGCAATGTTGGCCTTAGAATCAAGGTCCAATTTTGGCTCATCATGGACAAAAGTTGTTGAAATTAGTCTGATAAGATTGGGTGAAGAAGAATATGATGTCATGTTGCTGACTGATGATATTCTACTCCCTTTCTTTTCATGTCCACTGGGACAACTAGAACCACTAGAAGCAGCAAAGAACTTTCCATGAAGGCGGTGTTCGGTAGAAATCCATTAAGCTTCCAACATGTATCAAGGGTGTGATAGTCATTATCACAGTGTGAATAGTGTGGTGGTTTCTTCTCACTCGACATACATTTTCCCGTTGTTGCTGTTTCCACGATCTGTTCAAACAACCATGGTTGCGGGTTCGATGATACTAACCCTAGCAGCCATGCCTATATATTTATCTTCTTGTGTCAACATGGAATATACGGACTAATAGAAGGCAACGGCTAAATCAATAATATATGTCCATGAACAGCAGAATATGGATAATCTAATACCATTAAAATCTGTAGCACCTTGTTTCTCTCTACTTGTTTATGGTTGGACTTTGCTCTTAAGTTTGGTAAAATATCATTGATGGGACTATTGATTTTGTGTAAGGCATGAAGATCACGTTGAATTTCAACTTAGCTAGAAACAAGCATCATTCCCTAGTGATCAGAATGATGAATGAAAAAAAGGGCTAGTAGAGTTATTAGCTAGATTTTGTTCAAAATTTTCTTCCATGATTGAAAAAGAGGAAAAACAAATCAAAAGGATCAAAAAACATGATTTTGGAGGCTTAAACAATGAAATTTGGCGAAAAACGTCCGAATGTCACGACAAAGTGATGAGTATTGCTCGATTACAACCATTTCCACAAAAAAAAAAACACTATATAACCTCTAAAAAGGGACATTGCATGTATTTTTTCCAAAAATCGGATAAATGATTGAAAATGGAATCGTGGATGAAAATGGGTTAACCTAATACTTTGATACCGTGTAAAATTGGAAGAATGAATGATCTTGATTCAATGAATATCACCAAGATACAAGAACTCAATATAACTCCCAATTTTTTCAATTAACTCCTACAAATCAAAAGTAATTTAAAACCCATTATAAAAAAGAAAGTAATATATTACAATATCTTTGTGGTATATTACTATATATTTGTTCCTCAAAAGATCAATCTTTGATATTATATTATATTTTCAACAAAACTTGAATAGGGTAAGTGTATGATAATATCTTGTGTTTCAATGCTATTTGTCCTTAACAATTTTTGAAGTATAGTGATTTTTTTACTAATTTTTGTTTAAATTTGTTACTAATATAAACTAGTTTTAAAATCTTGCATGCACTTTTTCTTTTGTTATGATTATGATGATTATGTATAATAAGTGTTACACCATACTTTGACTTGAACTTGGAATTTTACAAAATAGTCTGGCCTTATGTATGATACGTCAATATGATTCACCAACAATTAAAATCTATTAAATATTAGTGTGGATAAAGACCCTAAGCTTAGAATCACGAGCTCGGAGCCTTGCACCAGCCACCAAGCTACCTAGGGGTGCTGAATTCGTACCTATAGAGGAGATGTCAAGACATTATCGAGCCATAAAAGATTGTTCAAAAAGGGACGTCGAGATATATGCCCCGCAATGAAAGAGATAACTCCAATATAAGAGGAATGATCTTCAACTCCCAGTGGGTAATTATTATCTTGTCCATATTCAATGTGGCACTTGCAAATTGCTGTTATGACAATTTATCCAATGTGCAAGTGCCATATTAGATGTGGACGAAATAACAATTGTCCATTGAGAGTAGGAGATCACTCTTCCCCAATCCAAAGCTATATCACTAGGTCAAAAAGAAAAAAGTAGCGGGTCAATATTCATAAATTTGATCGAAAATGTAAAATATTATTGCTATTGTAGCTAAGGCAGAGTAACATGCGTTGCTCATCTTTGACTCTAGCGTAGTATCCAACATCCTCCCACCTAACTTGCAATGCTTTTATAAAAAAATGTTGAACTCCAATCTTGAGGGCCCCCCACCCCTGTCCTGAGGCTTTGGTGGAAGATGTAAATTCAGTGAGGATATCTTGGTGGAGTAGGGTTGATAGCTTTGCTTTTTAATCACACAGAATGGTAGCCTCTTCCATATCAAAAGTAGGAATTGAACCCCACCTTATAGTCGCAAAGTAAAGTTGAGGCTACTTCACTCTCCATTTCAATCAATGCGCTATGCCTTAAGAACACTTGCAAAGCTTTTATCATATGAGGTCATTCGCTCCAATGATAATTAATGCCAATTCATCTCCTCCTACAAAAATCAATTCAAATTTCAAATGAACATGATAAATAATGTAAGTACGGAAGTCGATTCAACCACCCTACTTTCATTGAACTCTATTTTGCAAACCTAATAATAGTTTTTAGGTTCAAATGTTGACTAAAATTGGACAGACTTCCACGATTTTTGGATTAATATTATCAGTAGAGATTATGTAATTTTCGTCAAATCTAATATTTAAATAATATAAATGTAATCCTCTTTAACAATTAAATTTTTTAGATTAATTGGTACAATATGGTATTAGATTAGACAAATGTCTTGAATTCAAGTTTTGAAGCTCGCTTATTTAATAAAACTGTACACGTGTCTGACTTTAATAACAAAAAATGAACAATCGCCTAGAGCGTGATTGATATATATATATATATATATATATATATGTGTGTGTGTGTGTGAATATTTTTGATAGTTTAAACTAATATCAAGTGATTTAATATTTTTTATGTTTTATTAAAAACATTAATAACAAAAACTATAAGTATTCATTTTTTTTCATTATACCATCCGTATTTCTTTTTCTTCAAAATAATATATAATGTCATTTCTTTTTCTTTATCAAACATTAAAACCTCTTCATAATGCTCAATTTGGGCAGATAATTTTATTTATTTATTTTCCTTTTATCCTATCTCTCTCCTATTTTGTCGACTCTAATCGAGTGTTGATAATGGCCAAAATTTCGTTGGTATTCAATACACTTATCGAGTGTTGAACTTTGAATTTTTCTACTAAAAATACTTGTCGTTTTTCATAAATAGAGTAAAAATAATTATTGCTAATAGAAATTAGGTACTATAAGTCGAGAACTAATTAACCTCTTAAAATTAAACTAAATATATTTCTTGACCCCACAATAAAATATGTTATAGGTCGCAAATTAATTAAGAGACTTCGTGATCAAACTGAATTCAACATCTTTATTAGTTGAAACTAATCAATTAATGCTTTGAAATTTAAAGATATGTCGCCATCTATATTGAAATAAAAATATAGATTAATACAAATGAAATATCAAAAATCTCTTTATTGATATAATAATATAAAGTACAATACAATCAGTATAATGTAAAAATTACATAAAAATGAATCATAGAAAATTGTGTAAAATTCAATACAAGAAAGCTAAGGCAATGGACAACAAAGAGAATGGCAAGGCTGCAACACCGAAAGATGATGCTGAACTGTCTGGCGGAGGAGGACCGGTGACTGGAGATGGCGTCGTGGGAGTACTGGGAGTGGTAGGACTTCCGGAGCTGGGTGAAGGAGTGGTGCTAGATGGTGGGGTGGCGGTCGAGGAAGGTGTGGGGGCTGAACTTGAAGGAGGTGTGGGCCGTGTGGGGGCGTTGGTTCCTGTGACGTTGATAGCGAGCTTTTGGCCAAATGAGCAGTGCTGAGGGAAGGTGCAAATGTAGAAATGTTCGCCGGCCGTGCTGAGGGTGATCCTGGCTGGACTTGTGGTTCTGGTCGTGATGGCGGCGGAGCCATTACAGGAGTTAAAACCTGCCTTTCTCACCTCGGCTACATTATGTGCTCCACTGGTGAAGTTAAAAACTGCATCACAATATTCAGACACAAAATAAGTAATTTAAAATTAACGTTTGACTTACTTTTAAGTACGAACTAAACGGGCCGCGAGAGTCTTACCTAGAATGTCTCCGACCATGAAATTTTTGCCCCTAGCCCATGTTTCGTATGCAATTGGTCCACCTGGGGGCACAACCCAGCCAAGGCTGTCTCCAACAGTATAAGTCATTGGTGGTCTAGAAGGTGACGGTGCAGGCGTAGCCACTGGTGAAGGGGACGGTGCAGGAGTAGCCACCGGTGAAGGGGTGGTTTCTGGCGTTGGAGTGGCGGGTTGTGGTGCCGGTGAGGTGGAAGAAGCTAAGACATTGATGGCTAACTTCTGACCAACGTCACAGTGCCTTGTAAAAGTGCAAATGAAGAAATGTTCCCCAGCAGATCTCAAAGTAATGTTTGTTGGGCCATTGGTCGATATGGAGATGGGACTGGTGCCGTTGCATGAATCAAAACCTGCCTTATTCACCTCAGCTACATCATGTATTCCGGTGGTGAAGTTAAACACTGCAATATAATATAAACAAGTTAGCAAAACTAATTAAAAAAACACGATACAAACGAGTGAGATTGAATTACGTGGTGTCAATCATTACCAAGAACATCACCGACGGTGAATGTTTTGGATGATGCCCACGTTCGATACGCTGCATCACCACCAGGCGGTACGAGCCATCCTAGTGCGTCACCAACTACATGTGTATTTTGTCCTAAAGAGCTTTGTAATGCAGTAGCAAAAACTGCTAATGTCATAAAGACAACCATATTTGATTTTCTTGTCATGATCGATATTGTGTTCTTGAATCTCAGATCGCCCCCAATCTTGTTTCTCTAAATTTTTTCCCTCTCAAAAACAATTGCTAGATTTAACACTATATTGTTTGTATCTTTCGGGTTTTAACTGGAACTTGTCACCTCAAGCTATGTTGTGGGCTTGGAATGATCACAATTTCCTTCTATTTATAGGACACAAACTAAGTACCAATAATGTCCATGTTCAACTTTGATTATTTTAAACCCCCAAATTGGTGACATGTGGACAAAATGTTGACTATTTACGCAATACAAAGTCAATTTGGACCATTATGCAACAAAGCGGGGCCAAGTAGATCTACAGAAAACCGTGTTTTGGTTCTTCCAGAATTTTAGGTAAAAATTGAATAAGCGTGTGAAGCCACCTTATTTGACTTTTTGACCGTTGACTTAGTCAATACTTTGGATTTGTATTTGTTAGAATTTTATGGTTAATAGAGGAAAATTTGGAGATATAGGCCCAACTATATTTCTAGATCTTCCCAAATTTCATAATTTTTTATTAATTATTAATTGTTTAATTCATAAAATATATATTTGTAGTATGTGCCTCTTTAATTGGGTGTGATGAACAGTATTTGTAGACACGTCATTATTAACATTTTTTTTTTCAGAATTTAAGTAAAGAAATAAAGGTTTCACATTTAGATATTTTTGTGTGAATTTTTCCATTTCTAAATTTTATTTAAGGAGTATTTAAGTTCGAGGACAAATTTTACATTTTCAATCTTTAAGTCATATAAAAATTATAAATTTCTCAATGTTTGGTTTGAAATATTGGTTTAGAACTTTTGGTGTAAAAAGGAAAAAAAAAAGGAAAATAGCATTAGAGGTCTCAAATCATCGAACATTGTAACGATGAAATTCCTAATATTTGATGTCTAGTAATCAAGACCCCAAAATCTTTCGAACGTCTGTGTATAAGGTCTTTTTATGACGGAAAACATCAACTTGATTGTTAAATGATCAATTATTTTTAAAATAACAATTTTACCATTATTTTAATTTAGGGTAAATAGCATTGGGAGTTCGTAACTTTTAAACTTTATGATGAAGTCAATTTCAAACGAGGTCTCGAATTTCAATGGAAAACGTCTGTTTAATCGTCACTAAAGACCCTTTATATAATATATATATATATAAAATATATTATATTTATATATATCACTAAATTGATTTTGATTATTTTTAAAAAAAGATATTTGTCGGTATTATTTATAATATTTTTTTTTTAAAATAAAAGCATTATAAGAAAAAATATTCTAATGGGAGCCACCTTCATCTGCAGCATCTTGATCCTGGTCTTGCAGAAAGAGGACGACATCTGACCAGACTGAAAAAGTGCCACCATCTGGTGACAAAACTCCTCCAGCTATTGCATCTACTTTTATTGTTGTTTCAACTTTTGCTCGTGCTACTCCTGCAAGGTCCAAACTATCTATTGTCCTGCAAGGTCCAAACTATCTATTGTAGTTCAATGCTAGCGAGTGGATCGTCGAGCAACCTAGTCACTGGTGAAAGCAGATTCATAAAAACTAGACACCTGAGATCCGATGTTGTATACCATCTTCATTTCTCCGCCAACAATTGATAATACATTTGTGTTTTGTCGACAAGGCGAGGCTGAGTGGACCAGGCTCGGGTTGCGATTGTTACACTCGAAGTGCATCAATGATCTCCTGTTAAGAATAAACAAAAAAAATATAAAAAATAACTTACATTACCAAACAAACATGTATATTAAAAATTTTGTGATTACATTGCAGTGTAATTGTTATCCGTCGATATAATTTTTCATCAATACGCCGTAAGCATTCCATCGCTAAATCAATGGGCAAGTTATTCGTCCGCAATTCAGCATTGAATAGTATCTGTCGGTAAATTTCGTCAAAAAACTATGTTTTTCTTGTAGTGAATAATTGCAATATAATTTTCCCTTTTATTATACTAACAAATTTCTTGGATAATTTTAGTGGGCAATACCAAAATATCTAATACAACCATCGACACTGTTCGAATCTACATATATAAGGTCGAAATTTGATTGTAATATTTGCAAATATCTTCCCATTTTGGAAGAGACCACAATTTAGAAGAGGAAAGCTAAGAATTTTGTGAATTAAATTTGTTGTTTGTTTATTAAATTTAATCATTTCAATACTTCATTTTAAACATCTTAAATTTTTGGGTAAATAGCATTAAGGGTCTCGATATTTTGAATATTGTGAGAATAGGGTTCCGAACTTTTGATTTTTAGCACTCGAGATCCCAAACCATTCAAATGTCTGCGCCTGAGTCTTTTTTGACTGAAAACGTAAATTTAACCGTTAAATGGTCAATTTTTATTAAAATTATAGTTCTATCCTTATTTTAATTCAGGGTAAATAGTATTGAGAGTCCTTAACCTTTAAACTTTGTGATAACGAGGTCCTGAATCTTTGATTTTTAGCACTTGTGATCCCAAACCATTCAATTTGCGCTTGAGGTCCTTTTATGGCTGAGAATGTTAGTTTAACCGTCAAAAGAATAAAAAGAAAGAATGAAAGAATCACCCATTCCATTCAAACCAATAATCATGATATGACACAAACAATACATCTATTTTTCAATATCAAAACTAAAAAAAAAAAAAAAAAAAACAACCAAGCACCACTGTAGATTATTTTTCTATTATTGAGCTTGATGTCTATCAAGGGTATATTTGTGATATTAGGTTAGAGAACAGATTTTGACTAAGATTTTTTTATTTTATTTTTTTTATTTTTGCAATTTGGAGATAGATGGTGATCGACTAAGATAAAAAGTATTGAAAGGTGTGTGGTTATCTAGTGCTGCAAGTATGAGTTAGTTTATTTTTTGGTGGGTGGTGGTGTTGGTAGTGCTGTTGCCACTAGGTTGGCGTGGGTGGTTTGGAAATGGGAAAGATGACTATTTTTTTTTCTTCATTTTATTTTTATTTAATTAAAAATGGGTACACTAATCATTTTACATCAAATTTGACATTATAACGATCACACTGACGTTTTTCATCATAAAAGGACCTCAAGCGGGAGAGTTTGAATGATTTTGGGATCCTGAGTGATAGAAATCAAAGATTTAGGACTTTATTGTCACAAAGTTTAAAGCTTATAGACTCCCAATACTATTTATCCTAAATTAAAATAAGGGTATAAATGTCATTTCAATAAAAATTGACCATTTAAAGGTCAAACTGACGTTTTTCGTCACAAAAGGATATCAGGCACAAACATTTGAAATGTTTGGGATCTCGGTTGTTAGATATCAAAGATTTGGGACCCCATCGTCACAATATTCAAAAGTTCGAGACCTCTAATACTATTTATCCTAAATTTTTTGATAAAGTTATTGAATGAAAAACCATTGTCAGAAATGATGTGCCAAGCCCTTGAGACCAATGTTATTAAACCACGATCGTTGATAATCGGGCATCCAAAAAATCAACGACTGGGTGCTCCAATCAGTCCAATTATCTTTAATTTGACCGCCTAGCAATCAAACCATTTACGACCCCAAAAACCGTCGTTTTTTTAGGCAAACCGGTGATCGGTAACTCCGGTGACCGATCAGGGTCATTACATAATAAAATTTTTCATTTTTTTATTACCATATTTTACTCAAAAGATGTACCAAATACTTTTTCACTCTATTGATGAGATATTAATGCAATAAAGTACAATAATTTATGTTATTTTTTTACAAGAATTGGTGAATGATACTAGAGTCTCATACTTATTTGTCAAATAAATTTCTAATGGTGATGATTTTCTACTATAATTATACGTAGAATTTTGTTTGATTTGGATGTGTAGAGTGATATTTAGGGCTTGTTCGGTAGAGATTTTTGGGGAAAAAATGGGTTTTATTCTTTTTGACTTTTCAAATTTTTTGTAGTGTAAAATGGTTGAAAAGTCAAATATCAGAAAGCGAAAATGGATTTTTGGGGAAAAATCATGCAAACATAATACTTTAGTCACAAAATTAATATAAAATTAATATTATATTTAATAAAAATAGACTTGTTGGTTCGACATGAATTGACCCACCTGTTGAACTAGCAACCTGGTGACCAGTCTTCTTGTCCAAGTCAATGTCCGAACCGAATTTGATAACTATGCTCGAAACTATAGAGTATAGATGGCACATATTTCATTTGTTGAAGTGACTCTCGCACTCTATCAAATATATCTACAGAAGCAATCCCAAGCGTATATAATGGATGAACCACCTATCATTCTATCGACTTTTGTTATTATCTCAAAACTAATTTTGACTTGACATCGGAGGGTCGTTGCTGGGACACTTCCACTCAATTGTCCTTTTGGTTGTGATGGAAAATACAAGTTTCTACTGAAATGATATTCCAGGATTTATTACAAACCAAAGTAGTAAGAACAAAATATAGCTTATTGTATTGTCCACATACAATCTGTAATCATCAATCCATACAAATAAATGAAAACTAACAATGGTCCTATCAAAAGTAACAATGTGCATAAGCAACAATACTAAGGCAAACATCAAGAAGACTCATAATTTACTGCATACAACAAGTCTAAATAGTGAGCCCTACAGCGATTGATGCAAATATGACGAAGGAAGTGGCAATAGCTGTTGTTGCGGCAGAGTTGGGAGGTGGAGGTGGAGGTGGACTGACTTCTCCCGCTGGAGGGGATCCCGGTGGTGGTGATGGTGGTGACAGAGGGTTTGGAGAGCCACCAGGCGCTGGAGGCGGTGTTGATCCTGGTGATGGTGTTGGATTTGGTGACGGAGAAGGTGATTTCCCACCCATTGGTGACGGTGAAGGTGACATCCCTCCAGTTGGTGTAGGCGTCGGTGCTGGTGCTCCAGGAGGAGTGATTTTGGGAGTTGGTGCTGGTGCTGCCGGGGGAGTGATTTTGGGGGCCGGTGCTGGACTAGGCATGGGAGTCGAGGCAGCTGCAACGGTGATAGCTAACTTTTGTCCAATGCTACAATGCTGGCCAAAGGTGCAAATGTAGTATGCCTCACCGATTGAGTCGAGAGTAACATTTGCTGGACCGAGTGTTATAAGGGATATGGGACTGTTGGAGCTGCAACCATCATAAGCTGCCTTTGTTACTTTGGCCACATCATGGGCTCCAGTTGTAAAATTGAACACTGCACAAATTAGTGAATCATCAAATGTTAGAGACACATTGATCAATCAAATATCACCTCCATTTTATTATGCACGGATTACTTGTACACCTACACGTAACGAACATCTTATTATGCACGGATTCTACTTTCCGAAGTGTTGAATCGAGAACTACATGATAAGGCCAAGTTCCATTGACAGCAATTCTTCTGCTACACACCTCTATGGTAGCTATCGAGTAACCTTTCGGATAGAATTTTCACGTGTTTCATCAGACATTTCATGAAACTGGGAATTTAACATAAGAATGAAGCTAAAATCATTATTAGACAATCCAACCAAACATCTCTATATGCCCCCATTAACCAGATTCTTCTTGTGTTTGGTTTATTGTAACCAAAACCCACAACACACAAACATGAGCCCCTGTACCTTTTGTTCTCTAATGAACCACAATTAATACATAAAACTACAAATACAAACATAAATCAAATAAGTAAAAATCAATTAATACTGCCTTGCAATCTGAAAAATAAGTAAAAATCAAAAGCTCAGACAACTACAGAAGAAAATTCTAATAGTAAATCTTAAAACAATACCATCAATTCATGGTTCCCCTTTCTTTGTCGTGCAAATTTTCCTAGTTTATCTCAATTTTTCTATGTCTGTAAAAAACAGAATCCTAAATCTGCTTTCTATTTATGAAAATTATGTACTAAGCATTATTAACAATTTAAGCTTTTAGACCGGGGGGTGGGGGTTCCAAGGAGTTTACCCAGAATATCTCCACTTCTGAAAACATGCTGTGAAGCCCAGTTGGTGTAGAAACTGGCACCCCCAGTAGGGATAGTCCATCCAACGCTGTCTCCAACAATATATGTTGCTGCATCACCCTTTTCTATCACAGCACAACTCGCCACCAGAATTGCAAAAACAACCGCAAAATTGATGTTTCTGCCCATTTTTTGCTGGCAAAATCTGTGTTTTCAGGTGTCCCCTGCTGTGCAATCTTCTGTTTCTGCGTGTTTATGTCAAGTTTCAAGAACTCAATTCCAATACTAAATGGAATAATCACCTCTCTCTCTTCCTCTCTCTCTCTCTCTCCTATATATATATAACTTGTTGGTAAAATGGTTCACCAATGGTGTTAAAAGTTGTTAATGCAGAGTAGCAAATTTGACTTTTCTATGATGTGAGGGAAGGTCTTGGTCAAAGAACACGGAAGTAAGTAGTAACACTCGGATGGCATGTTATTGGGAAACGTGTTGGGATAAATTGTACAAGTGTAATTCTCATTTTTAGTTGTCGTGAAATTTTGAATAGATCGTCGACGTTAAATCTAAGGAAAGTAAAAATAGATAGACGGTTCTATTACATGCTAAATATGTAAAAAGGGTTGATTCGATTCTTGTACAATAAATAAAATAACTATGTACAATTCAAACTTATCTAATATTATGTTATTATATACGGGTGTAAGGTTGAATTGATTCTTGTATGATAGGTACCAATAGCTAAAATTTTAGCTGTTTACTAAAAAATTGGAATTGGGTGGAGGAGCCATGTGGGGGAAATTTCGAAGAAGCCGACATTGGATAAACATATGACACTTGTCTCAGCCTTGATCACTGCTTTTTGGTTCAATATCTCAATAGACTTTTTGTGTGCACCCAAGAATATTCTATATATATAAATAATAATAAAATTTATTCATATATTTAACTCAATTTTTAAAAAAGTTTATATAGACAGTGTCTGGGTTCGTTTATATTTGAAGTTTGATCTCGATACTCAAAGAACGCCTCAAACATCGCCTCGCATCGCGTCGTCTCTCTCTCTGCATGATTTCGTGCAGGTCAAAAGCTTGAAATTCGACTTCCACGCCTAAATTACACTTTCTGCTTTTTAGAACATTTGTTTAATTACATTTTGAAACAAAAAAAAAAAAATAAAAATCATTGTCTTGTTGGTGCATGTTTGGCAAAACTTAAATTTTGTAAAAGATAAGTTAATATTATTTTGTTCAGTCCATATTGCAGTTGGCATCTTCACAACCTTTAAATTATTCAAATTATCTTTTGTTTCTTGCAAGTAATTCTAGTCCAAGCATCTGATTCCATACCTTTCAGGGTCGGAATTAGAAAAAATGATCAAAAGCAGATATCAAATAACTCCCGCAAACTATTGCCTCGTCTCTAAGTAGCATTATGTAAGTGAATTAAATAGTACTAGACAACATTACATAAAAAATAAAGTTAAAATCTTATCAAAAATACATGTTACATTAATATTTTATCAGACAAGACAAATTCTGAATAGTGATGATTAAACAACCAATATTCCCATTTTGAGGCCTCTAAGCCAACCACACACGATAGTTATGTAGTCTTACAAGCGACTATACACTATCGACCAAGCCAGCCATAAGCCAATACAAACTATTGAAGGGTGGCGATTAAAATATTTTCATATCTTTGCCCATCTATTTTTTTTTAATTATTAGTTTTTTAAATATAATTTAAATTTAAAAATATTGAAAAAATAAAATATTTGAGATGATGACTATATTTTCCGTCCCCATCTCGAAATGGGCGGAACAGGATTGGATCATTTTCCTATCTTTATGTGTGTGAAGTAGGTCGGGCCAGCTCATCAGCTTGACCCATCTACTTTTGAAGAGGTCCACACCAGTGCAGGCACAAGCCGTGCCATGGTGGAAGGCGCACCAGGCCCATAAGTTCTTTTAAATTTTTTTGTTTTAGTTATTTTTCAGAAAATAATATAAAAAAATAAAAATAAATAAAAAAGGACCCTGTGGGCCAGCGACGGGCTGAGGGCATGGACACCAGCCCAGCCGGCCCTTTTGATGCCCCTAATCGTACCCCATTAACCGGGGGAAGCCTCACCAAGGTGGCAATAATTGTAAATGATTGGGTGATCAACTAATTTATCTGAATAATCGTTGACCAATTTTACAAGCAAATTATCAAATATATCCCCATATTTTCTTCCCCTTCTTCTCTCCTTATTCAATTTCAAAAGCTTTCAAATTTCTCTCTTATATACACCACCACTACTACTACTATTAAAGAGATGATTTTAAATTTCATTATTCCGCAAAGAAATTAATATTTCATTAATATCAAAACAAGCTCAAACAAGTGTAGAAAATCACATTTCTATGTTAAAATCTATCCTATCAAATTTTTGCAAAATGTGTGTCAATAAATTTGATCTATTAACAGCCCTTAATATAGGTCTATTAACAGACCATACGTCTGTCAAGGCCTTAAAGACCATCTTCTATTAATGGTGTGTTAATAGATTTTATGGTGTGTTAATAGACATTATCAAGAAGGGTTTTTAAGTTTTTTCTTTATTAAAAAATGTTTTATAACTTAAATTTTATAAGTTAGGTTCCTTTTTAATTGAGTGAGTCTTTTAGCCAACGCAGCCCTCACCAAGAAAGTTGATAAACTAACTCGCATAAAAAAGAGCCATAAATACAAATTCCACGAGAGTTGTATGGGTGGTTGGGGATTTGGGGAGTAGGTTCACAACTTCAACAGCTCCATTCCTAATGGCAAGAGTAATCTTGATAGTACAAAATAAAGAAAAACTAATATGCACTTCTGGCAAAGAAAACGAAGAACGCGTAAACCAGCAAAAGATTTATTTCAGATAAATAGATATACATGCTGAGATAAGTAAAAATAATCAGCAACTTATAATGGGTAGAGTATTCTGAAATAATAATGTATATTCCTAAAGCACTGAATGTGCATTTTGGATGGTATCCTACCTAGTGCTGCAAGGATCCTCGAATTTTAATTCGTGTTCAATATAGCAGCATTTGAAGTCATATTCTCAAAAGCAAAAGTAAGACTGTAGCTGAGATTGTGAATACCGACAAATACGATCCAAACAATGCTTGAGCTCGAAATTCCTGAAATATTGAATATAAGTAAAAATTTGAGACAACAGATCAGATAAATGATCATAGAACTATAAAAATGCAAATGAAGAGCACATATATGGCACCTGTTAATCTGTTATGGATGATCTACATACAAGAACCTATAAGCTTGTTTCTGAAATTGAACTCTCAAAAATTACTTTTACGTTTTTTTACTTGGTTTTAGGCCTTGCCAAACATGATTTTACATCCCTCATTAATGTGTCTAATGATGGAGTTTATGGAATAAGCTTTGACCTTTCTGTCCTTTCCTATAAGAATAAATTGTACAATCAGTTGCTAGTTTTTGTACAGTATCTCACTGAAAGATTCAATGTAGCCAAGTCAATCTTCTATTAACATGTGACCACTCCCCGTTCAGCTTTTTACATTTTCTCAACTTAATGGTATAACATCATTTTCTCTTTTTTGGCGTGATCATATGTAGGGATATGCAGTGAAATTTAATGAGGTAACATAAACATTTGTGCTCATGTTAGCATATATACTCGTGCAAACCCGAGAGGGAGAGAGAGAGGAAATTCAATATGAAGCAGAATATCAGTTTGGATAACACAATTGACTCTTATTAAGTTGAATAATAGCTGACAGAATTCATATTAAAAAAGCATTAGTGATGGGCGTATATATGTTATTCAATCACAAATATAATAGTTATGTGAAACCGCTGCCTGCCACAGCATCAGTTGCACCCGCAGTTAGTCAGATGCTAATAATAAAAAATAATGAACTATACATCATAGAAACTTAGAAATTCTTCCTGAAAATCAGTAACATCAGCAAGTGTCAAAAGAAGCAAAACATTTCTCCATGAAACTCAATAAGCCTGAACATCAACATTAATTTCACAATATGGTCCAAGATGTAGAACTATACTAGAGCAGTATAATACATATCGTCATACACATATTTCCCAAGAAAACATAAAATAATTTAAGACCAACACGTTTATCTAGAGAGCTGGATCTACCAATTAATGATGCATAATTTCTGTACTCAACAAATTCTTTCCCTCACTAATTAAAAATAAAATATCTATTATGCACACATGGAGAAACCTCAACCTCCAAGGAGTCAAGCATCATATCTTACTGAAACTTGCAATCAGGAAAAAAGTTCAAGTCGACTCATCATGAAGCAGGATGCTACCAAATTTTATTACTCCTTCATTAGATGATTGTACAGCATGATTTCACATGCAGTCATGGAAGTTAGAATAAAACTCAGCAGAGAGGAAATAAGACGCTATGAAAAATGTTCAATAAAAGTCATGTGAAAAACTCTCAAACTATGATGAATTTACTTTTCTATTTCTCAAATGTGATGTGAATCCCTTAATCAATATGGATTGAAAAGCGAAGCAAATTTAAAGATCAACTTTCAGAGTAGATGATGGGTCAATCTAACTCACTGCAATTAATATGTCATATCAGATGCTTTTGGTGTGTATTTTGATTTACGGGCTACATTTTTCGTATGTCCTCCAACACCCACATATGCTATTGCCTAATTTTCTCTTCCTTGGCAGCTTTTGCTCATCGTACAATATTGATGTTCTCCTCCTTTATCTCCTAGATTATTTTCTCACTTCCACATATTCAAGTCTTCATCTCGCCTCTTCTTGAACCTTTTTAAACATTGGTGAGTTGATCATCAGTCTCATGGCAGCTTGTGGATGCACTCTTCAACACTAAGGACCTGCTGGCCCAAACTATGAAATCATTCATACAAAGCCATCACATAACCATCCACGCAAAATCACTTTCTTAATTGTGCCTTCACTGGTTCCCAAGTGTGAATTTTCCCTATAAGTACTTTTCGTTCTTCTAGCATAGGCTTCCACTTGAAATAACTCAACAAGCTTGCTTCCCAATCAAGAAAATCTTTTGCGTGCATTCTAACATGGAAATTTTCAAATTCAAACTCCGAAATTGAGATAAGAAGCTCTTGCCACTCTTCAAATCCACTACACTCAGAGTGGCACCACAAACTAGGATCGATGACTGCTTTGGTACCAAAGTTGACGAAGGACAAGCTTTAACCCACAAATAATTATAAAAAAAATTGATTGAAAGAACTAAAGGATATTAGCGAAAATCAAAATAAGAACTAGAGATAAAGTTCTCCAATTTGTTATTTTTGTTGGAACAATCAAGGCCTATTTACTGGCTCTTCAAACCTTAAAGACTCCAAAACCTATTCTAACTAGTAATCTTAAACCTCTTTGTTCACTATATTCCTGGTTTGCTAAAAGGGTCCTTGGGCCCAATCAATATCTATACTCTTGATGCAATGGACTCCCCAAAGCCACTAAACAGCTCTCTTCCACCCGATTCAATAGGAAAAAATCCAAAACCTATTGTAAATAGGAAATCTTAAAACACTAGGAAAAGGAATCCTAATTCTAGTCAGACCTGAAATGAAATCTAATCCCTAACTAAGAATACTAGTATCAGTAAGAATTTGAAAAATTAAACTCTCTCCTCGCAACAGAGTGAATAGTAACCATAGATACATACCCACATTTTGTTAATGACAAAGAAAGAGCTGCAAATAATGTAAATGTACGTCTCAACACGATCGAGACAGCTTCAGTAGCTGGTATGTAACTGATCCAATTTTCAATTACCCCCAAACAGAGCCTAACTGGACAGAATAAGAAACAAAGTATCCTATTTTCCTGATGCATCAACTGGAGCATTCACTTCTTGAAGCTATATTCATCCAAGTTCTTCTTTTCTCCCTTTGGAAAAGAAAAACAATACTAGTTCAACTGAAAGGAAATTAGCCTTAATTTGGTGTGTAGCGAAGGGAAAACATGCTACAATGCAGGAGTCAGGAGTCAATAAAAAGTCTCTGCAACAACAAAAGCCAAACCTTTGTTTCCAATCCCACATCCTTTCTTCTTTTCATAACTCCCATTAGTGTATGATGGAATATGAATTCATAATATGAAAACAAAGCCCATCAGCATGTTATGTGATTGCAAAATATTCTCAAATATTAAGGGGAAAATAGCCTTCAATGATTGATCGGGTGACGATTAGAGGTTTTTTAACCTCTATTACATCTCCCGTTTGAAATCCACAACTCAAGCACACAAACAAGCCTATACACATTTAACAAGGTAAAGAATAAGTAGAAAAAAAGACACCTCAAGCCGATATCAAATGCATGCCTGGTTTTTCTCTATCCAATTCTTAATGCATCAAAATGTTCTACATTTGCGTCACCTCTGGTAAACAAAGAGCAAAAGAATGTCAAATTTTCATATTCTCACTTTAAAGTTAATCAAAATTCCATAAGAAGCAGAAAGTCAAAGAGTATTCAGGGACTTAGTGAGCCATAAAGTCTTCATAAAACTAAGTTAGCAATCAGCAGATTATGAGAAGTGATTTAGGAGAGATTCCCTCTGTTTTACACTTCATGGCATCATGGAAGGGAACTTTTAGACTCTACAGTGTTGCATTTGGAACAAATCCCAATTTTTAAAAATTATAACCAAGAAAGTCAAGGATGGCATCAGCATTCAAATATGGAATCTTTCATGAATGCTGAACTACTACAACTATTTATTCTCTAATTTACCAGTATTCCAAGTTCTTTCCATTTTTCATTCTGGACAAGTGATCTTATTCTCTTTCTAAAACATTCTGTGCTTCGTGAAATTAGCTTGTAAGTGGGTTCTTCATAAACATGTGTACGGTCAAGTCTTCACACTATTTCCTTCCTTCTTATTCTTCTTGAGTTTAGTTTCTGTGAACTTGCTTCGAATCCAATTTTTCCCCTGGAATTTTGCTCGAATGGATTCCAATACATCAGCCTACTTTGAGTACGGGCAAATAAGAGTTTATTTTCCAGAATGTAGACTTGAGAAAACAAATCCACAGATCAAAAAAAAAAATTGAAAAAGGGGGGTGTATCACTCACAAGCTCAACTATATGTAGGAAAAAATCTTTTCATGCGAGCCTAGCATGGCCAAATATTTAATGCATGGTAGCAAGACTTAAATACAGACCTTTTCTTCACTAGCTACCATATAAAATTACCACCGTATTAGAAAACTAAGCAGTAAAGCAGAGAGGGAAGGCAATATGTATTTGCTAATTACTATCTCTGAAAAACATAATCCACACAGAACTCATTAGCCTGACATAATCTAAAATAGAATGGTGCAACGTACCTTAAAGGACAAAAGAGAAGACTGGGCAGATGAAGATTTAAGTCCTGAAAACCCAATTTCATAGGAGACACTCCCATCGGCTTTAAACAGTCCATAGTTTTTCTCAGAAGATGCACCAGGTTTTGAATTCTCATTAAACAATGCAAATATATAGGCTTTCAACATCATCTTTGGCCTCAGTGGAGTACCTTTCCTCTTGGCCAGCCTTTTACGCAAATTATAATTATACGTCCTTGCATTTTTTGGTGTAGCAGCAGGTTCACTCTGGTCCCCATGAGAAGCCCAACCTGTCTCTGTAATAATAACTTCCATCTTTTTAAATCCAGCATCTTCCAAAGCAACATAAGCTGCATCAATTTGAGCATCGAGCATGTTATCATAATGAAGATCAGTTTTCTCATCGTATATTCCCTCATTTTTCTGAAAGAGAGCATAATTTATGTCAATTTTGTCTGGATTATATGTGTAAGCCAGAAAGGGATAAGCATTTAGACAGAAAGGGGACCCAATTTGAGAGAAGAACTCCAAAAGAGGCTTCATGAGTTGAGCAACACCATCTTTGAAAATACACGAAGAGGGAGGAAATGAATTTGCAAAAACAGCCTGAGAGTGAGAAGTCGTAATCTGAACTGAATCATCTATCCCAAGCTTTTTCGTGGCATTGTGAATATTTTTTACGGCACCTAATAAAGAGACCGAGAGGTCAGAATCACCTCCCAAAACTTCATTCCCCACAGCAATACCAACTATGTTTGTATCGGGGAGGAACGCCATAACATTATCTTTGACCCAAGTTAGTGCATGATCTGCATTTGCACTCATCTCTTTTACAAATCCATTTGGAAGTCCAATCACCAACTCAAGCCCAGTCCCTTTAAAGGCATTGAGAACACTGTGATCTGCATCGTAAATTCTTACATTCTTTATCTTTGCAGCCCTGAGCAACGTCACAACGTCATCAGGTGAAGGGATGTTATCTGCAATTCTACCATAATTGATTCCATAAGTTCCAGTAAACGCTCTTGCCATTCGTTGTGCTGGGAATAAATAGCAAAGAAAATGAGGAACAGCAAACTACATGTTTTTTATATGGATTACATAAGTTTCAATAAACAAAATATTCAAAACAGCAGAAGCACTAAAATTATACAAACATAAAGAGGTTTGAACCGGGTATTGAGGGTAATTCCAGTTCCATCTTGCAATTAAAATTTTCACTATCTAGCTTACAACATTGTACTCGGAAAATATCATTAAATTTGGACCTACGGTAATTTCAATTGCGTAAAAAATATACATACTTTACAAACGCATTCACATGTGTTTGTGCATAGTATAGAATAATTGATTCTTAGAGCCAAAAAGGTAGCATCTAGTTTGTAAATCAAAAGATAAACACTTGTTCAAATATTTATATATTTATATATGTGTTTATATTGAGTGTCTGGCTTCATATAAAATTTGAAATTTGAATGGTTAAACCAAGAAACGAAAAAACCCAAATCGATTAATAAATTAAAGAAAAATAAAATCAGCCATCTTAGCAGATCACCACGATCAGTGATCCAAAAGAAAACCAACTTCATAAATAACGTTTGTAATCAAAATTCAAAATCAGATCGCATTAAAACTACTTTTTTTTAAAGAAAAAAGAAGAAGTAATAGTTACCATTGTGACTGAAGAAGAAGACTGACACCAAAAGTATGAACCAAAATTGAAAAACCCTCATCCTTTCCGGTACTCAATACGACGCCGCGTTGTCTCCAATTGTTCAGATATAATTACTGAAGAACTTCCTTTTACACAACCATGCTATCACGACTTGTAAAGTTTCCTCTTAAGACAGAAACTATATTGTTTTTATATACAAGTCTTTTTTGGGCCTACGTAACGATTGGTGGAGAGCGGCGGCGTCGGAGGCGGTGGTTGCCGGCGGTTGAAGGGGTGGTTTTGGGCTGGGTTTTGGCGGTCCTTCTCTGGGGTTTCTTTTTTAGTGCATGAAGAATATTTATAGTAACAAGATGTAGTATACAATTAGTCAATAATGGTCTGTGGAAATTTGTCGTGAGCTGATTGGATAAGCTCGCACGTGTGAATGCTTTGAACTGTTTATTCGAAAAGCATTTTGTATGTTGGATAAATTATTTACAATTTGAATTTTTTCAAAATTTAATTATTTAGATATTTCAATGAATATAATAAGAGAAATTGGCGCAAAGGATCCCTAATCTTTTCCCTCAGTGTGGAAATGGTCCCTAATATTTTTTTGACACAAAAATCTCCCACTTATGTATTTTGGTACGCTATTGGTTATTTTTTTTTTTATAAAAGAGACAAATATTCCCCTAGTTTTGATTAGAAAAATTTACAATTGCATTCTTAACATTTGCAAAAGATGCAAATGAGTCTAATACATTTATTAAATAATATTTAATTTAATATATATTAAATATATTATTATAGTCGTGTCAATTAAATTTTTCATAGGAAATAATGTAAAATTATTGTACTTTAAGTATATGTATTGCTATTTAATGTAAAAGCTTGAATACAAATCAACTTAAATAAATAACAAAATGACATATATAATTCTATGACATTGAACGAATCTTATTGTGTTTTTTTTTACATAAAAATACTAATAAGAATTAACTTATACATTATGTGTTCTTTATTTTGAACAATAAAAAAATGATAAATTAAAATTTGAACAATAGAATTGAAACTCTAATATTTATAGTTAATAAACGACTATCTCAATGAAATAAAAGTATTTGAGTATTAAGTTTGTGACAATTTTTTTTTTTTTTTTTTTCGTTGTAACGACGAAGTAAAAGTTTAAATTTTAGATAATATAATTATTCAATAATTAAAAAATAATTTTATTTAAAATATTTGTTAATAATTATGAGCTTAAATTTAAATTATTTTATAATAGTTTCGCAAAATATACAAAACAATTTAGTATATTATCAATTTGGTCAATAAAATGTTAATTCAAAAAAAAAAATTGTTAGTTTTCTTTATTTTTTTTATAAAAATTAAAAGTATCGGACCATTTATACTTTTTGCAAATACTAGGAATTCAATTGTAATTTTCTCTAATAAAAACTAATGGCATATTTACTTACTTTTTTTTTATCGAATAAAGACTTATAGAGACAATTTTCGTACTAAGGATAAATGTTAGTAACAATTTCCACCAACTTCTCATATAATAATGAATAGTTAAAAATACTTATATAATCGTTGCTAAATTTATTAAAGATAAAGTCTGAATAGCTGTTGTTAATCTCGAATTTAGATTATTTTATTAATTTGAAAGTTAGGTTTGAATGTAAAAAATAAGTTTATGTGTCACTTTCGTATTTAATTTTACGAAATTGTAATAGATAAGGAAATTTTTATTTAATAGTATGATTTTTAACTTTTGTTCAATCGTAAGATGATAATATATTTTAATGTTAATTGGTCTTGGACTATTAAATTTCGAACTAATTGACACAAATACAATGTATCATAAATCAATATTTAACAGAAAATTTTATGAAAATATCAAGATTTAAAAATCATTTCATCGATAGTAATCTATTTTAATATTTATTAAAAAAAAGTTAAAATCTTGTTTATTATTAAGTATAATGTTTTTCAGTATTATATATTTAGTGTCTGTTTGGTTTTACTAAAAATCGATTTTTTAGTAAATTTTGATTAAAAAAAGAGATGAAATTATAATTAAATAATTGATAAAAATTGTAGTTCGCATGAAATATGTCATTAAAATTGACTGTTGACTTTGACTTAAATTTTTATCAAATTTTTAAACAAAACTAGACAACAAACAAATGATTAATATCAATTATGTCCTTATATTGTTCATATTTTGTGACGTAATTAAGAATATTCCATTATATTTTATTTTTAAAAATCTTCTAAAAAATCACAAAATTTTGTCCAATTTAAGGAAAGGTTTTGACAAACTTTTTCTTATTTAACATTTTCTTAACAACTTTATTCTCGTTCTTTTGGACAAAAGTTAAACTTTAAACACGCTTTTCTCTCTCTAAAATTAGTCACAAAAAAGGACCAATCTAGGAAAACAATTACTCCCATTAAACTTTTCAAATCCTAGGAGAACTATTTAGGACAAATCAAATACTCTTATTGTCAAATAAGATAAAAATTTGAACAATGCTATTCATAGTCACTTACTACCGATAGTCATTATATATGACATTACTCAATTGGATGAATTATTTATAATTAATAGCTATAAAAATATTATTCAATTAGAGTAAATAATTCATCTAATTGAATAATATCATATAAAATAACTATCGGTAGTGAGCGACTATGAATATCATTATTCTAAAAATTTGGATCGGCTCGACTGTAGAATTAATAATTAATTATAATGTTATTCGTTCTTAAGAATTTGATTGAAAACAGTTTTCCAAAGTATCGAAATACAAACGAGTACTCCAAACTCGATTTAGGAGAAAAGTAATCCAATAAAATAAGTAATAAGAACAGTCCATAAAAAGGACAGACCGTAAGATATTTTCTGTACTTTTTCTAAGACCTGTGTTGTGCACTATCTTAACCTCTAAGGCAAAGTCAAAGTCAAAGTCCATGATAAGTCAAATTGTTATTTTTATTTTACATTTCTTGAGTGGGGCTTAATTTAGTTGGTGGCGAATTTAACACGCTTGGTTGTTCTAAATAATTAGAGATCCACCTAATCAATTAATCATCATCATGTTTCTAATTAGATGCACTTTCATCTTTCAAGAGAGGATAGAACTTATTAGACAAGCGTATAAAAATACTTTTCTAAAAAGTTTGTTTAAACTTTTTACTTGGACTCTCGTGAAACTTGAAGCCTCGCCTCCACGCATTCACGCATTCGCCTCACTTTATTACCTTATCTCGCTCTCGTCTAGGACTTGTCTATGTTCAAAAAACTTGAAACTCGACCTTTACGCTTACTCACGCTTTATATTTTTTAGAACATTGATAAAAAGTATAATTATCGATGCCGACTTTAGTGTCTGTTTTGGTCTTTATTATTCTATTTTCTAACAGAAGAAAATTGTACCAATTCTAGGAAGTGTATGATAAGTGTGATATATACACTTATTTACATCATTTTTGTAAGACTTTTGTTTGTAATTCAAGAATGGATGCTATTTATTTTGTTTTGAAATGTTTTAGGTCAAACCCGACTGAGACGGATAAAAAATGTAATGGAAATCTAGAATCAAGTGTGGAGTGCGCTAAACAAGAAAAGACAATAAATCAAGATTTAAAAATCTCACTAAAACTCAGCTAGATATCCAACGAGAAACAACAGAAAGTAGGAAAATTTGAGATTGAATTCTCGTCGAAATGAGCGTGTTTAGGTTTTGGGCTCCTTTTTACGGATAAATTTGGTAATTCGTTTGCATGATTTAAGTCAAATCATCCTCACCTTGAAGTCTTAGATGGAAAAAGGGTTACACAATCTTGGATACAAAAACACTCAATTGTATCTTGAAGAATATATTGCTTGGTGGTTTTCTTGAAGTTCAAGCGAAGAAGAAGATGAAATTTTGAGAGGTGAAGTTTGTAGCTTCAAGCTTAGATTTTCTTCTACTTTTCTTCTAATAATCTGGTGATGTATTTAATTTATATATTGTATTTTTGTATGCTAGTTATGAGCGGTTCATATTTTTTGCCAATCTATAAATAATTTGTGAGCTTGCTTTGAGATGGAGATGTAATTTCTTTGACTAGAACTTGCAATAAAAGCTACAAATTAGTAGAACGTAGAGATACGGTTTTACTTGAATTTCTTCGTGTTTTAATTGTTAAGTAATATCGTAAAAATTTGATGTTGATTGAAGTTTTGTTTAAACGTGATAAGTGAATTTAAATCGGATAAGTTATGGTAAATTTGTAGAGTCCTAACTCTTTTAACCCATCGTATTTTTCAAAAATCGTAATTATGATAATTTTAATTAGAGTAATTTTTTCATTTTAGTTAAGTTTTTATATTTTTTTTAGTTTAAATCACGACCACCTCAAAATCTGGATTGTCAAATAGAGGTAGAATTAGTACATTTTTAATACTCAATAAAATAAATAGTTTTCGTGAGAACGATGTTCGATTTGATCAATATTGTATAATTGCAATTTTCCACAAGTGTACCCGATTTGTGCAAAGCCCAATTATCACCAACCACTAACTATGAAAAGACTTGATTGGTACGGTTTTGGCACACAAATTTCGGGGAACTTTGATAGTCTTTTAAGACAATTAATGAGAATTAAAAGTAAAGTAAAAAAAATAAAAAACTCAAGAACACATTAATATCAGTTAGTATCAAACAACAATTGAAGCTGACTATATAAATATATTTTGTGATAATTTTACAATATACTACAAAATATAAAATAATTTTAAAAATACTATTTAACTTTTTTTATTTTAAAAATAATATTTTTTATTTTTATAGCCCTTATTGTTAGATTTGTTATGTTTGTTAATAACAAATGTAACAACAAGTTATTAAAAAAAAAAAAAAAGTAGTTTTAGAATAAAAAAAAAATTATAATATTTTAAAAATATTTTATTTGTTGTAGTTATTTTTGAAGAAACTCCATATATTTTACACTTCTTGAGCTGGGCTCAATTTAGTTGGTGGCAGTTTAACATATAATATTAGAGCTTCAACCACCAAATTTTCAATTTTATTAGATATAATTTGGTGAATTAAGAAGAAACACATGTAGATGTTTATTCAACTCAAACATTTCAAATACGCCTTTTTTTTAATTTATTAAAGCATCTTTAATACATTTTGTCTATTATTTTTAGACGAGTAATATAAGTATAGATAAACAAAATTATAAAAAAAATTATTTTCAATACATGCTAACGAGATTTCGTCAAACTGATGTGGCACACCAAAATATAGACTTCATCTCGAATTCTATCTAGATTTAGACAGACTTCTAGACGGAATAACTCAGCAAATTTAAATCCAACTCAACATTTTATTAAAAAAAAAAATCAGATGAGGGAAACAAAAACTAAAGACCCACCAATTTATATAAAAAAAAAATAGTGCCACATAAACGATAATATTAGTTTTAGATGAAATTCATTATAGATGAATTTTTAATTTGATCGTCCATTCAATAGATGTAGTCTTACATAGACTCAAAGTTAGTACTATTTTACTTTCATCACATGAGCTACAATGTATTTTGATGACATTGAAAATGCTCTTAAAACCCGTACGATTCAAGATTCACTCAAATATGAGGATCGATTTAAGCATTGATATGAATTAAGAATCATAGAATTCCTCGGTGGGCATTGTTATATCTTCAACTGTGTATGAAAATTGCTAATGTAAAGATTGACTCATTAATGCATGACACATGCCTCCGAGAGCATTATAACAATGCCCAGGCGACATTAGATCAATATTCTATGAATTAAATCTTCAACTTTATGAAAGTTAATTTGATTGATATTTGCTCAGCCTCTAGACAAAAGAAGTAGTAGCCTAAAACCCTAAATTTCAGAAAATTTATTTCTAAATAGTTTTACGATGTAATCTTCGAGCAAGATTATTCTTTATTACCGACATACAAATTAACATAAATAAAAGATAAATATTATCAACATAAATATCTAAGTTACAAAATAATAATTCAAAATTAAAAACACCTTTTCATTGGTGATAATTGAAAATATATCTTATTAAATTTAATCTATCAATTAAAACTATCGTCTTTAAATAAAATTGTAAGGGTATGTTTGGTTTGTTGATAAATCTATTTATGATTATTCTCTTTGCTTCAGCTAAGTATAAGAATAAAAAAATCACCGTTAAAAAAAATATTTTTTTTTGTAAAAAAGACAATTCTACCATTATTCTTAATTAAAGAAAAAAAAAAGTAAATAAAAAATCTAAAAGAGAAACAAAAAGGGTGGAACGACAGAGTGCGATGGCAATTATGATTATCATAGGGATGTTAAAAAAAAAGAGTAATGCTATTCATAGTCGCTCACTACCGATAGTCATTATATGTGGCATTACTCAATTTGATTAATTATTCATAATTAATGGCTATAAATACATTACACAATTGGAGTAAATAATTTATCCAATTGAGTAATGTCACATAGATATTTGTCGGTGAGTGAAGTGACCATGAATAACATTATTCTAAAAAAAATTAGATTTGTTCTATATATAATGCTATTTATAGTCGCCACTCACCCAGAGTCATCCTACGTGACATTATTCAATTGAATGAATTATTTACTCCAATTGAGTGATGTATTTATAGTCATTAATTATGAATAATTCATCAAATTGAGTAATGCCATGTGTTGACGTCTGAACTGCACCACCCACGTGCCAGCAGATCTCCAGATCCCTCTGCCCAACAGATGTTACCCGCACACTAGGGCGACCGTTAGGCACCAAGATCTCCAGAGAAAAAAGGGTCCGGCGATCGTTGGCACTCGACGATCAAGTCAACTCACGGTATATGGAGAGATACATCGGGGGAGCAAAAGGGGTGGGAGAGAGAAAGCGATTTTTGAGTAGAGTTTAGGGTGGGATTCTTAAGCATAAAAAGTGCGTACCTTGGAACAATCGGAGACGTTGTATTTATAAGCGCAAAAATTCTAATTGATTTGGAAGACAAATCAATTCGGTCTCCAATCGGATCCTCCTTCCTTATGTGATAAAGATACCCGAGATTGCCTTCCTTCCTCGAGTTTATCACGTTGCACGATTTTAGAAGATCATGATTGTGTTTCTTTGTGGAGATTCGTGCGCCTAATCCAACGCAATCTTTTTTAATTACTTCTCTGGTTGCCCGACATATCGAGTTGCATCTTTGGTTACTAATGGTGCGTGGCCCGACGAGGCCCCATGGTTCGCATGAGGGCACCGGGCCCTCCACATGACTCGCGGATCTCCGGTCAGAAGCCCAAGCGTGTGACGGGCCCTTCCAAGGCCCTAGCAGGGCCCGGATAGGGTTCTTGACAGATTATGGACCGGGCCTTTCTTGGGCTTGGATGGGGCTCGTCTTGACGTGGCAGCCATGTCGTAATCGTGTGGTAACACCATGTAAGATGACTACCGGTAGTGAACGACTCTAAATATCATTACTCTATTATAAAGAGTATGTTCGTTTTTTTTAAAAAAAATAAGTGAATCTTTATCTGCATTAAAAACTATGTCCTCCTCTTTCCGCAAATAAAATTTATTTTCATTTTTTACTTAAATTGTTATCCGAATAAAAATATATCCGGACATGAATTCCGCCCTCACATGATAAAACAAATTTTATCCACTGTCTTTAACTATTGACTATATATTAGACCCTTCACAAAAATTCAAGTTTATTAATGAATTGTAATATTATAAAATAAATATTTTCACAAATTTAATTTATCGACAGAAATTTCGTCTATGAATAAATTATTAAAAATATAAAAAACAATTACCAAAAAAAAAAAAAATGGTAATGAAATAACAGTTAAAAACAAAAATTCAATATGAATTTTATAAATACAAAAGATAAAAAGATATATTAAATGACCGACTTAATTAATTTTGTAATTTTTAAAAAATAAAATAAAAATAAAGAATGAATTCCGTTGATAACACCAACAATTTTCCTATCGATGATCAACACTATTAATGATTGTCGACGATATCTTGTATTGTTCTCGTCGTTTTTTTTCCTCTCCTTTTTGTATAGGCTAGTTGCCGGGTTCAAGAAAACTATAAAATTTTCAATATTTAGGATTTTGAAGGCCGTTGAAATACTAAAGTTACCGATGTAATATCCCTTCACTAACTTTTTCAAAAAATAAAAATCAAAGAAAAAATAAATTTTCATTATTGACGCCATTAACTTTTCTATTGACAATTAGTGATCATAACACTGTCAATGATTACCATGAGTAATCGCAGATGGAAATGTGTCTGCAATAACAGATGATAACAGCGTTGTAAATTTCGTCCAAAATCACCAATAAAGATTGATGTTTGCCACATCGCCTACAAGAATACCGTTGACAATTATCGACGAAATCTTTGTTAGTGATTATTTGCTTCGTTTAATTTTTAAAAAATATTTTTGAAAAGTTTCCTTCATAACTCTTGCCCAAGGCCCTTGAATTGCTTGAGCCACCTTTATTCCCATACCGCCACCAACTAATGGTTTCTCTCGTCGCCTTCTTTCATATTGATTATTGCAGCCCCCCCTGCTTTCTCCCGCAGCCTCCTACCCACCACCGTGTCACTACTGCATCTGCTGCACGACCATAGCTGCAGCAGGCAAACTATAGTTCAAATTGTTGAAGTGGTCGAGGAAGTAGTTGAATAAATATTTGATAATGTAAAAGATGTCTTCGAGTAAGAATTTGTCAAATCTAATGTATTTGTAGGGGTTCTTGTGCTGTTTTTTTTTAAAGGATTAATTGCGGGTCCAAGAATACTATGAATTCTTCAATATTGGGGATTTTGAAGCGTTTTGAAAGGTCCAGACTTGAAAAATAAGAATGCACGTAAAGTGTTTGATAAAATTTATGAGGAAAGAATTTTTCACCAATTTCCATTTTAAAGATATTCTATGTTCACATCATAAATAGTAATTTTTGGGGATTTTGGTGCAAGTAGTTTCTAATCTGTGGAATTGGTCCATAACGTTTATTTTTGACAAATAAGTCCCTAACTTATGTGTTTTAGTGCAAAATTGGTCCTTATGACAAATATACCCTTAGTTTTAATTAGAATAAATTGTATGTGGATTCCTAATCATTACAAAATGTACAAATAGGTCCAATACTTTTATTTTTATAAAAAAAAATAAGAAAATAATGAGTTTTTTTTTTTTTTTTTGTTGAAATTAACACTTTAGTAATAAACATGTCAAATGAAATTATTATTTTTATTATTAAGTAATTATATTATTTAAAGAGGGAGAAATTATTGTGAGAAATCATTTTTTTCCTTCTTTATTTATAAAATTTTTTTTCCCTCTTTACTTTAAAAATTACTTTAAATAAATAACAAAATGACGTAAATAATTTTATGACATTGAACTAATCTTATTACATTTTTATTTAACATAAAATACTAATAAAATTAATTTACACATTATGTGTTTTATTTTTGAGCGAAAATAAAACGATAAATTAAAATATGAAGAATGTAGTTGGATTTCTAATATTTGTAATTAATAAACATATAACTCAATTAAATAAAAATATTTGAACATCAAGTTTGTGACAAAGTTATTATTTTTATATAATAATAAAATAAAAGTTTAAATTAAATAATTTAATTACTTAATAATAAAAATAATAATTTTATTTGATATATTTATTACTAAAGTGTTAATTCTAAAAAAAACTCATTTGTTTTCTTTTATTTTTATAAAAATAAAAATGTTGAACTATTTACAAGCGTTTTGTAATGATTAGGAATCCACATAGTTTCTTCTAATTAAAACCAAGTGGTATATTTATCTTTTCATTCCATAAGAAATAATTTTCTTACTAAAATACATAGGTTAGAGAACATGTTTCATTAAAAAATAAACGTTAAAAACCAATTCCACATTAAAATAAAAATTAGAGATCATTTGCGCCAAAATCTTGTACTTTGTGTGTGTGTGTGTGTGTGTGTGTGTTTTTTTTTTTAGTTGATTGTTCATTTTGACTTTTGTAATCATTTCTTGGCGAGTTTTGCATTTTTTGTGCGTGCAGAAATGGGTCGACTTCTAAATAAATAGAGCAGTTGCCAAGGCCCCACATTTAAGTAAAGCCTCCAAATTTGAGAAAAATTATTTTCAAATAGATTTTCTACCGAAATTTTCCATCAGATTTTTCCATAATTAAATACGCTTACTTTCATAAATTTAATTTATCAACAAAAAATATGTCACAAAATAAAGTAATAAAAATAAAAAATAAATATTCGACAAAAAAATTTAGGTAACAAAATAATAATTAAAGACTAAAAATGGAGTTTTTCATTGGTGATAATTTTTTTATAAAAATATCTTAATAAATTTAATGTATCAATAAAACTATGGATAAATATTCCCATCTTGTTTAGTTTGTCACAATTTCGTCACCCATTCAATTTTAATTACACTCATCATCCCCAATCTTTTAAATAATTCAGGCAGAAGTTCCTTCATGAAAATTCAGTTATTTAACTTAAATAAACTAAAACAATAAAAAAATTACAATTGAAATTCCCAACATTTTCAAAAGTGCTTAAAAGCGTGTCTTTAGAGCATGAATGTCCATTCGATTGATATAAGATTGTCTTGTAAAAAATGGTGGTTATATTTGTACCATAATTTTTATTTGTCACACCACATTTTAATTGCATTTCAATTCTTTAATCTTTATTCATTATAATATTTATGATCCTATTTTTTTTTTTTTTTGTCGAATTCTTATCATCAATTTTCATTAATTAGCACATCTTATCTTTAATGATTATTTATATTAAAATAATCTGTTTGCGTGCTTTGAAATGAGGATATAATATTTTGTCATGCTTTTGTATTTATTGTTATTTTTAAAAATGATGGAGAAATAAATCGGTTTATGCCTTCTCAACAGATTTTTTGGGCAAAACTTGTTATTAGAGACAAAATATACTAATTAATAGGAAGTTGAAAATAATAATGTGACAAAAAAAAGTTGAAGATTGAATGTTATAATGAACAAAAATTGAAAATTTTAAATATAATTAAAATATGGTATAAAAAATTAAATAGCGTGGTGTAAATATATTTAGGCTGAAAGAAAATATAAACCTTGATAGAATGCTTCATTACCCATTTTAATCCCCCCAATGGAATCTCTATGACAGTTTGACCTTAACCAATGCGACAAATCACTTTTTCACCGAATATTCAAGTAGGTCCTTATGAGTGGCTTTAAATTTAGAGAATTTGGAGCAAATAGTGCTTAAATTTTACCTTCAATGTAGAAATTATTATTAATGTTTATTTTTTTAGCAAAAATCTTTAACTTATGTATTTTGGTGCGTAATTAATTTTAATTTGATAAAAAGATAAATATGATATTAGTTTTAATTAGAAAAAATTACATTTGAATTCTTAACTTTTGCAAAATGTGCAAACATATTGTGTACATTTATTAAATTATATTTAATTTTATATATTAAATATATTATTATAGTTGTGTCAATTAAATTTTTTATAAAAAAATATAAAATTATTGTGTTTTAAGTATATGTAATTGCTATGTGATGTGAAAAACTTGAATAAAAGTTAAGTTAAATAAATAACAAAATGACGTATATAATTTTATGACATTGAACCAATTTTATTATTTTTTATTTAATATAAAAATACTAATAAAAATTAATTTACACATTATGTGTTGTTTATTTTTGAACGATAAGAAAACAATAAATTAAAATAATAAGAATACAGTTGCATATCTAATATTTGTAGTTAATAAACAAATAGTTCAATTTAATAAAAGTATTTGAGCATCAAGTTTGTGACAAATTTTTTTGTTATAACAATAAATAAAAGTTTGAATTTTAAATAATGTAAATACTTAATAATAAAAAAAGAAAATTGGCGCGAATGATCCATAACCTTTGTCCTCGGTGTGGAAATGATCCATAACGTTTATTTTTTGGGCACTGAAATTCTTAACATATGTGATTTGGTGCGTAATTGGTCATTTTTTGATGAAAAGATAAATATCCCATTAGTTTTAAGTAAAAAAATATACCTCTAGTCTTTATTCCTATTTTAATGTCTTTATAAAAATTATTTATTTTAACTAAATAATCTAGTGTAAAATAAATTATACTTCATTTGTTATTCATATCCAATTCTCTACTTCCTAATAATAATTGTTCTATATCTATAAATCTATTATCATATAAACATATTAATGTCTTGACTCCTAAGTTTTCTCTATGTAATTCTTTTATTCCTATCATTATTAATCCTAGATATGTCCGTTGAAGATTTTTATTTGTTATTTCTTTGAAAGAATCTTTTTCTACCAAGTCTAAAGATATGAATTGATATTCGTGTATACAAGAAATATATATTGCTCCCTAATGTTAGTATATCAAAAAGTTACTAAAAAGATTACATTTTTTTGTATATATCTACACCTTTTATTAATTTTAGTTTATTCTGTCTAAAAGTTTCTATTTGTTTTTTTTATATATTAAAGATTCTAATCTAGTTTCTAATTCCATTTTTCTAGTTAAAGATCACATTAAAGGATTTCCTAATATTCTATTACTACTAATTACAACTTGTTTATCTTTATTCATTATGTGTATCTACTTAAGTCTTTTTAAATTTACTTACTTCTTTGATATTTTCTAGAGCTATCTTTCCTAATTTGCTATTGTTGACGTCATAATTTGCATTATCCACGTGTCAACATATCTCCAGTCAATTCTCTACCAGCCTATATGTTACATGCATGTTAGAACGACCGTTAGGCACCAAGATCACAAGGAAAAAGGTCCGACGATCGTTGGTACTCTGATGATCAAATTAACTGTCGGTATATGTAAGAGATAATAATATACGGGGAATAGTATTTGGGTATGGGAGAGAGAAGAAGACAAATTTGAGCAGAGTTTAAAGGTGAGAATAATGCGTACTTTAGAACAACCAGAGATGTTGTATCTACAACTTCAAAGTCTAATTGATTTAGGCAAACAATCAATTAGATATCTGATTGGATCCTCCTTCATTGTAGGATAAGGATAATTGGTTGGCAATGCAATCTCATAGATTTTAGTCCTTATTTGAGTTGATTCTCCTTATCACGTTGCCTAATCTTTAAGTTATTGATATTTGATTTTCTTGTAAGAATCTGTGTGCAAATCAAACACAACCTTTCTTTAAAAATTGCACATTTCCAAGTTTTCTATTTTGGCCACCGTTTCTGCAAGCTTCTTCGGTGACTTCAGAGGTTTCTTCATTTAATCAAAGGAAAAAAATCAGCAATGTTGTCCGAAATGATGACTCAGAATCAGTCGGCTGCCGGTATTGACCCTGAGATTATGGGTGAGGTTCTATCCTCGTCCGAAGGCCAGGACGAAGTTGACCAAAGGCCGACTGTTGCCTATCCTTTCCCAGACGACCATGAGTGGGACGGAAGAAAGTTCTAGAACTCTACAAAAGACAAAGGCGAGGTAAAAATAGCAAGGCACTGGAGTTCCCAAGATGAGGACGTCGTTAGATAAAAGGGATGCATCGGCAGCTCGGCAACTTGACGAAGAATTAACTAACTCAACCCGCAGCAACCTCAATGGTATTCTCAAGGATCAAGGAGGCAGTCTTGGAGGATATCAGACTTTCTTACGATATCCCCATCTCGGAGGTGCTCAGGGCCCACCTCGTCCCTATGAATCAGTGACGACCCACCGAAGGGTTCGTCGCTATTTATGAGTCGGCGATGCAGCAAGACCTTTGCCTACCGTTACACCATTTCTTTCGCAAGGTCCCGCGTGATTAGAATCTGGCCCCATGTCAAGATAACACCGAATGGTTGGGGCTAGATAGTGGCAACTTTCTTGTTGTAGAGGGTTGCCGAGGTTGGAGGGGACTTATCCCCAAGGAAATTTGAATCAATTTACTATCCTTGTCAGTCTGGTAGTTGGTTCAACATATTGCCTCGCTCGGGAAAAAAATAGGGAACAACTACTGATAGCCCCAACAAAGTCTATAACTGGAAGAGAGTTTCTTCTTTGTTGGAGGGGATTGGGAGTTTAGGCCAGAGGATCCCCTTCCTAATGTGTCCATTCCTTATTGCTTTGGAAAACTCGGTATATTTTAGTGTCTTGTGTTGCTTATAATCTTCGCTCTTGACTTAATGTTTCGTTTGTCTTTGCAGATTGTGGAAAGCCGCCAATACCGAAGAGAAACCAAGGTGACTTGAGGTTGAAGTGGGCTAAGGTCCGCACACTCGATAGCAACTTCAGGAGCCTCAGCAATCTGCTCAAAGATCACGACTTACTCGATTCATTTTGGATTAATGGGTAAGCTTCGTGACTTGAGTTGTGTAGGATTTGCGTTAATGGTTATTCTTAACATTATGAACCTCGGCTATTATTGCAGCTGCGTTCCGATTCAAACGTGTCCCCCTTTCAAACTTGTCAAGGGTGCGGGACGAGTCAAGTGCCTTAGCTCGGCCTTTGTCGCAAGAGGTGTCTTCTTCGCAACAAGTGCCGGATGTGATACCTCTACACACCATACCTCTCTTGGTCCCACTGTTCAGGTTCTGGATAAGACTGTCCCTTTCCCACCTCCATCTCCGTCCCCTATGCCCCAACAAGACAAGGAGAAGGGTGTCATAGAAGGGGTGGATGAGGCCCTCAGTCAGAAGAGAAAGGCTCCTGCTCCTGCTACCAGAGATGAGCTGTTGAAGGATGCCCGCAAGGCAAGGCGAACCGAAGAAGGTCACTGGACCTCGCCGACCCTACTAAAGGGATTGGTGATGCTATGAATTTCTCCTCATCTTCCGACCGATTGGGGCGCGTGACTATCACATCTCGCCGTGAAGAGTTGGATCCCACTATGATGGAGTTGCTCCATATGCCTCTTCCAATGGCGACGGTGAGCGTCTACAAGTATTAGACCCCGAAGTGAGAGAAAGTTGCTGATGAGGCTTCCATGAGCGACCTCCTACAACTTGCGGAGATGACTTTAGTCCGGGGTTGGTTTTGAACAAGAAGGTATGTAGCACACTCGAACAACAAAGGGGCTGGTTTTGAGAGTAAGTTCAACAAGGAGGAGGTCAAATCGAAGAAGTTATCCGAGTTTCTTAAGGCGATAAGTACCATGAAAGCTCAGTTGAATTTGGATAGTAGGGCTTTTCGAATCAAGATGGATGCTTTGGTGGCCGCTGAGGCCGATTTGAAGGCCAAGTATGAGGTTGAATTAAAGGCTGGGAGGAGAGAACTTGAAGCAGGCCTGGACAAGATAAGGGCTATCGAGGCCTCACGAAATTAGCCGAGGATCGAGCGTTCATGAATGGCTATCTTTGTTGCCATGGCCATGATTACTTGAGGCTATCGTTCTTTGAAAAGGATAAACAGTTGACCGAGACTAGGGAAGAGGTGAAGAAGGTAAGTGCGGAGTGGGCCGAGGCTGAGGCTAAGGCTAAGGCAGTGATGTCCTACCATGAAGAGTTCCCAAACACGCTGATTATTTACACCTCGCCAATCTTTTTATGACGACCGGTGGGGAGTAATTGGTTGAAAGGATTGGAAAGGTTCACCCAGAATGGGACCTTTTATTCCTAAGGCAATCTCCTGCGGCCCTCCCTCTCCAAATGATCCCGCAACTACCAAAGTCCCAACTTCTACCGAACCTTAGGTCGTAGGTTAAGCCTACACTGCTCCTCCTATCATATAGGAAGGTCCCCAATGTGCCTGCCCTGAAGAGGTGGCGGGGCAGTAAAACATGCATTTCTTTATATTTTTCAATGAGAACCATTTCTATAGTTTTTCATTCATAATTACCTTGTGCACTACGAGTAACGGGAACACGTAGTTAATAAGGTCCCTTAAATGGCCTTGGTAAATGGCACGCCTTTGACAAAGGTGTTAACTTCACAGATTTTTCGTTGGATCTGAATTTGAGGAGTTTGTTTTCAAAGGCATTAATGACGCAGCCTTTTTGTAGAATCTGAAGGGTTGGGTTTGGATTTAAGTAGCTATTCTTCAAGGCATTAATGGTGCAGCCTTTTCATTGAATCTGAAAGGTTGGCATCATTAATATTTGGGCAAGTTGAAAGCCTCGCGTGGCATATGGCGGTCCAAATGCCCATTAAATAGCTATCCATTAATAGCGTTATTTAATATCTTGTGTTTCCCATGCATTCAAGTCCTATGTTTTCCATGTAGCCCCTATATAAACCCCAGGGGTCTTCCATTTCAATATCCACTTGTCCAGAACTTCTGTGAATCCAATTACTCCATTTCGATGGCAGTGACATCTCTCGACGGAAGAGGCAAAGAAGGTTTTTCTGCAATTTACATAATTGGTACCAACATTCAACTTTAGTACCTCGTAAAGGATGAGGCCAATAATCATTGTTTAAGTGACCAAGTATGCTCCCCAACAAGTGTCCCATTCGTGCTTTGGATATGAATGGTGCTTTGGATGCCATGGAAGAGGTTGGGCCTAGTAGCCTTAGCGTGAAGTTTTCAAACGGTACCTTTACAATGGACATCGATGTTGATGATAGACACTTCGATGATTCTGATTCGGATGACGAAACTGAAAGCTATCTGCCGAAGCTGTCAATAGTGTTTTTTGAGCAGTATTGCCTAATTAGTCACCAAATCAACTCATATGATGATTGGGAGATTCTCTATCATGGTGAAGTCAAACATATGTTGCTGACGAAGCTTGACAACGAAGCATAATCAGTCCCGAAAACTAAAGAAAAGCTAGTTAGGCTAGGGACCCTTTCTTGTGCCGACCCTAAAGAGGCGGTGGGGTGGTAGGATGGTGTTTGCTTTTCTTCTCCTTTACTTTGTAATCCAGATTTTGGTAAATAAAAAGGCCAAATTGACTATCCTTGTCTGTTCTATTATCGATGTAAAAACGTATATTCGAATTGTAATCTAACATGTTCACTCGTCAAAGCTGAGGAGATACTTTCGTAGACTATGTCGAGGCTTTCTGATCGAGATGCCTTCACGAACTTTACGAACCTCTCTGATTAGGATGACTTCGTGAACAATGCGAGGCTCTCTGATCGATATGCCTTTGCGAACTTTGCGAGGCTCTCTGATTATTTAAGGAGCTTTTCGCGCATAAAGTAGGCTGATGGCATCATTATTGCGTATGAAAGGTGCAAGTCCCCAAGCGTATTTAAGTTATGCAGCCTTTACGCTTTCATAGGATTTTCTGGAATGCAGCCTCCCTACACGCATCCGTTATCTGAGGGTCCAGATTCTGGGTTCTTCATTAATAGCTGGGATCAGGCGTTGCGCCTATATATATTCTCACAATTTTTCATTACTTTCCTTTACTTTTTTCTTCTTTCCAGAACTAATAGCCCAAGAATAACTAACCAAGAGGGGAGTGAATTGGTTTTCTCAAACTTTTTCAAAAAATATTCTCAAAATATGATATTTAAGAAATAAAAATTAATCCACAAAAATATAAGCACAATATAAATAAATAAAAGGGAAGAGAGAGTGCAAACGATATTTTTATGGAGGTTCGATCCAGCCAATTATCTACGTCCTCTGCTACCAATCTCTCCAACACGAGCACGGTCTTTCTACTATTTTGATTGACTTATGGTGCAATCCAAATCCTTATAATATATCCGATGACTTACAAACAAGGAGCACCGATCTTTATAAAATATTGAGCTTTCAAGAGTCTTCAATATGACCCAAAAATGTAAAGAGATTGATTTGAGTATTTCTCTCTTGATAAATGATAAATATAAATTTAGTTCTAAGAGAGACTAACACTTTAATGAATAACAATAGATGAGAAAAGCTCAAGTGTTAGAAGAAAACTTTGTTGAGAATGATGAATCAAAAGTTTGATTTGATCAAACAAAGTTTTTAATGAATGATATTGAATATATAAATGCAATAAAGCTTTGAATGAAGATTTTCAATATGATTTTATCTATAAATGCTCTTGTAAGTGTTGTTGAATAATAATAAATGAAGTTGATTTTATAGAGATAAATTTTCGTCACTTTCTGTTGAAATGGATGACCAGACGGTCGATCGGTCAGATAGTTAGAACTAGCCGTTGGAACTGTAAAAAATCAGAACGGACACTTTTTAAAAAGTGACAGTAAGACAGTCGATCGGTTTATCAAACGGATGACCGTTTCCACAGTTTTGAAAAATTGATTTTTGGCTTTGATAAAAATATTTTATGAAAGTGATAATGACATACGTTTTGTGCATAAAAATATTTTTGAGCTTTCATTCATTTAATTGCTAAAAATCAAAGAGTTAATACCTTTACAATTTTATCTAGAAATTTGTTCTTCGATCTTGATCTTCAAATCTTGAATTTTGGATCTTAAGAAACTTAAACTCTTGTATTGATTTGGATTGACATTGTATGTGAGTTCGATTTGTAGCGCTTATAATATTACTTGAAAATAGATAGTTAGTAAACATAACGAATTTGTTTGCTTTTTTTCTCCTTTACTTTGTAATCCAGATTTTGGTAAATAAAAAGGCCAACTTGACTATCCTTGTCTGTTCTATTATTGAGGTAAAAATGCATATTCGAACTGTAATCTAACATATTCACTCGTCGAAGCTGATGAGATACTTTCGTAGACTATGTTGAGGCTTTTTGATCGGGATACCTTCACGAACTTTGTGAAGCTCTCTGATCAGGATGCCTTTGCAAACTTTGTGAGGCTCTCTAATTATTTAAGGAGCTTTTCGTGCATGAAGTAGGCTGATGGCATCATTATTGCGTATGGAAGGTGCAAGTCCCCAAGTGCATTTAAGTATGCATCCTTTACGCTTTCATAGGATTTTACGAATGCAAACCTCTCTCTCATCGTCCGTTATCTGAGGGTCCAGATTATGGGTTCTTCATTAATGGCTGGGATTAGGCCTTGCGCTTATATATTTTCTCACAATTTATCATTGCTTTCTTTCACTTCTTTCTTCTTTCCAGAACTTCAGATCTCAACTATTTTCATTAATGGTTGGCTTTTACTTCTCCAAAATTTTGGTGTTCAAAATAGTTGGCACAGGAGGTGATGGTAGGAACATGACTCTTCCCCCACAACTTTCGATATTAAGTACAGTGTCAATCCTGGTTGCCACTATCCTTTGGTGTCAAAAATGGCCATGGGTGCCTCATTCAAGAACACCTAAATAGATTTCATAAAACATAATAGTAATCTCTATCTATTATTGGACCCTATGTTATTCAATACCACGTTAGCTTAATCTATATTGAATCTCTCGACTTCAATATAGATCACAATATATTCTAATGGTGATCAAGCATTAAAATAATGTAAAACCGAATAAAGAATAATCAACCCAAGAGGTAATTAACTACTAAACGGAAAAACTTCTAATTAATTAAAAATCATGAGGGTTTTCATCGCTCATCCTAGAAATAAGTAAATTAGCCGGGACATGATTATGTAAAATAATACAAGAATTGTATTAATCATGTTTTGGCAAAAAAAAAAAGAAAGAATAAATAAAACCCGTGACTGCAAGCAAAGAATCTTCAATCTCGTGCCTTGATCTTCGATTCTCTTCTTGTATCTTGTTCTCAAAATTAGGCCTCTAATCCGGCTCTCTGATTCGACTCTCAAAACGGCTCCCAAATTATGAGTTAATAACTCATATTTATAGTTACCTAATTGTGCCCCAAAAGATCTCAAAATTTTATAAAATTCGTGGGCCAAAAGGTTTCCTAATCGGATTAGAACTTAAAAAGGAAAATAAAAGTCCCGCAGCCAAATTAACACTGGACGGCTGTTTTTCAAACGGTCATAACTTCTTGTAGAAAGCTCCAAATTAAGATCCGTAAAAAGTGGTGGACTTGTAATTCGATTATCTTTCCAGAGGTATATCATTTACTCATCAATTTCACCAAATTATTGCTCTTTTTGTCCATTCCTCTCCAATTGCTTATAAACACGTCCAAAACTGAAATAGGAAGAATAATACAATAAATTAAGTAAAAATTTAATAAAATGACGGGATAAAAACTTAGTTTAAAAGTCTAAATAAGTGCACAAAATACACTTATCAAACACTCCCAAACTAAACATTTGTTCGTCCCCGAATAAACTAGCTAAAAACAATCATGCACATACTAATAAAAATAGTCATAATATAAATAGCTTGTTTGTTCATTGCTTCGCTTTTGTAATAACTTATAATTCATGACGAGTGCTCAGGTATTATTATTGCAAATGTGATTATACTCAAACCATACTTGATATGTATGTGAGAACAGTTAATCTGATCAACTTAAATTATATGGTGGTAATAGCCTAACCACTTGGTCAAGTTTTCATTTTCCTCTCGTAAGGTACACTTCTTCTCAAAATGATTTTCTCTTTCAATTCCCGAGATTATGGTTCAAAGGTTAAATTTAAGCTCATTATTTTCTTGCCCGAGGCTGGTTGAGAAAACTAATAATCGTGACAACCTAAGTATATGGAGATTCTCTAATTTATGAGTACTCTCGACCAGGAAGTTTCTACTAAGTAAGTCAAACTAATTAGTTGTCTAATCCCCAAATTTACTTTGCAAAGGATTTATCACCGGCTTTAATGAGATAAAAAAAATTTATTTATTTATTTATTATTATTTTTAATATATATATATATATAAATCTTATGTACAAAACTCAATCTATTAAGCTTTCTAGATGACTCATGTAACGAGCTTTAGGTCGATGACTCCTAGGTCTTTCGAACTTTAGGGCTGCCTCATCTCCTTTTCTTAGAATTCTTGCTGACGGTTAGCGAAGGTAGACCAAAAATGAATGGTACATCACGTCTTCAGCATACATATCTAGAATAATAAAATCAGCGGCGGGGAATATGAACTTGTCCACTTTCACCAATATATCTTCAACTATTCCCATTGGGCGATTTGATTATTCTATCTGGAAGTGGCTTGATTATTGCTGTTGTTGGCTTTGGCTTCTCCTAAACCCGAAATGAAAATAGAGTAAGGCGTTAAATTCATGCCCAGTACCCAATCACATAAAGCTTTATCAAAAAATAAACCACTACGATAGTCTGAGGAATATTAAAACTCCTTGGATCTTTTAATTTCGGGATAGCTTGTTTTATAATATGGCCTTTGCATTCCTCCGATTATTGTGACTGTTCATGCTCCTCCAACTTCTTTTTGTTTGAAAGAATGTCTTTCATGAATTTAACATAGCTAGGCATTTGAGCTAATGCATCGGCCAAAAAAGTATGTTGATGTGAAGCTTTTTGAATACATCCAGAATTTTTGAATTCTTTGGTCTAGCTTATGTTTTTGTAGCCTTGAGGGAAATGGAATTGGAGGGACGTGTGCGGTGGTGGAATATAAGGCGGTGGAGAGTTCTTTTCTGGTGCAGACTTCCACCGCTAATTTATTTTCTCTCTCTTTGTTGGACGAGGTTTCCTTTTTCTACACCTAGTCTGAGTCACATGAATCTCACAGCAACCGAACTCAGCTTCTCGTAGTAATTGCTTTTAATTGCTCTTTTGGATTGACATCAGTATTGCTTGTGCGTGCACGGTTGTCGCTCGGTCAACGGTTTAGCCAAGCGCCAAATCGATTTTCTACATTCTTTATCATGACATCTTGTCTTTTACGTATCTCCTTCAACTCAGATTCCATCACGCATAACAGTTCTTCCAATCCTCTGTCCTCTCCCTTGATTTGGAGGATTACGAATATTTAGGTGTGCCATAAGGAAGTTTGGATGATTTCTCCATCACGGATTGTAAGTGCGTGAATCGGGTTATTACAACGTCTCATGAAAATTACGGTATATACAACTTGTTGTTGAAATGGTATATCAACTTTTGTCGATGGACACTTTGAAGATTGATGATTTGCCACATGTTACAGGTGGTGGAGACATCCCGAACCGTCTATGGTAATGAAGATTTTCATCATGACCATGAAACCGATTGTTTGAGAACAATTCATCATCGGCTCAAGCGGAGTTATCATGTCCATAAAGCGATAAACTATCTTTGGACTAATTCTCAACAATCGGTGGCATCATATACTCACCCATGTGAGAATATGTAGTTCATCGACTTCGGCCCGGTCGAGCTTTTGCTTGATTATTTTCTCACCAGAGTGTGATTGCGGATTCTGTCTTTGTTTGTCTTTCTGTTCTTATTTTTTCACGTTGTTGTCGGTGAAAAAGCTTGGATTCAATTACGGATCTAAATCAAATAGATCAAGATCCTTTAGACGACAGCATACACACTTAACACACGAAAATTTAGAAACAAATAATATTTAGCAAGATCACGAAGAATTGAAAATAAAAATAAAATAAAATAAAATAAAATAAATAAAAATAAAAATAAATAACACTAAAAGAAATTGTTAAAACAAATTATAAATTAACGGAGAATCTATACTTTTGTTAGAGAGTGTCTAATGGCCAAAGAAGGAAAAGGAAATTGTCAAGGATGAAGGCAAGAATCGTGCGCCAAAGAGAGATGCAGGGGACAAAGCTTTTATGAAGGACGTAAGGAAGAAACAACAAGGCATTGTGGCTAGTGAGGTCAGTGTTGACTCTCCTTTAGGACACAAAATGATCGACTCAACTTTCTCGAGGCTGGACCAAACATATTAATATTGGTTGTCGATGGGATGAGTTGGATCCGGTGGTTTACCAGTTCCATCGATGGCGGTAGCCTCTGTCCATAAGTATTGGACTTCTACTTGGAGAAAAGCGGTAGACCAAGCGAACCTGTCGCTTGAGCTGGTGAAGATGGCGGAGATGAGTACTGTCCGAAGCCATGTACTTAAATATGAGTTGTACAAGGTATTGGTGGGCCACACAGAGTTGAAGGCCATGGATTCTAAGGACGATGATGAGTTACGCTCGGAGAATAAGACTCTCCATTCTAAGCTTGACTTTACCGAGGAGGCCGGCGACGGTAGTACAAGGCAATGAAAGTTGAAACCATGCTAAAGGGTTGTAACGACTCTCGGATGAGTGCTGAGCTAAAACTCAAAGTGTACGAGGATATGGCCTATGCCAAGCATAAGGAGTTGGCTGAGGCCCTAGCGGAGCTCTTGAAGGCCAATGAATCATTGACTAGGCTAGGAACTCATACTTGTGCCGACCCCAAAGGGTTCGACGAGGCCGTAGGAATTTTCATTTTGTGTAATTTCTCCACTTCTTGCCATTACAATAAAAGTATTAATGAAAAAAAAAATTCAATGCTTTCCTCTTTAAGTGTTATTGCTTCATTGCCTTACTTTTTTGCTTGCATGTGTACACGTTAAGTTCTTACCCAACGAGTTATGGAGTTGGCCAACCTGGTTCTCTCACTGCCTTACTTTCTTTGCTTATATGAGCACGTGTTAAGTTTTTACCCATCGATTTAAGGAGTTGCCCGCAAACCAGGCTCCCTCGCTGCATTGCTTTCATGATTTACATGTATACGCGTTAAGTTTTTACCCATGAGTTAAGGAGTTGGTGGGAACCAGGCTCCCTCACTGCATTGCATTCGTGTATTGCATGTATACGCGTTAAGTTTTTACCCAACAAGTTATGGAGTTGGCCACTAACCAGGCTCTATCACTGCATTGCATTCGTGATTTGCATGTATACGCGTTAAGTTTTTACATAGTGAGTTAAGGAGTTGGCCACAAACCAGGCTCCCTTGCTGCATTTACCCATCGAGTTAAGGAGTTGGTCTATGATAAACTAGGTGTGCTCCTCATTTTCTAGCAAACATGGAGATCTGGTTGTAATCGAAGTAAGCGTCCATAAAACTGAGTAGCTTATGACTGACAGTCGCATTAACCAGTTAGTCAATGCGTGGTAGGGAAGCTGTCTTCACAGATGATTGAGGTCAGAGAAATCTATACACATCTTCCACTTGCGATTATGTTTCCTTACCAGCATGGAGTTGGACACCCATTAGGGGTAGACCGCTTCTCTAATGAACCTATTGGCCAACAATTTGTCAACTTTCTCCTTCAAGGATCCATACCTCTCGGTGCTCTGATGCCTCATTTTCTGTATCTTGGGGTGCATCTTGGGATCCAATTCAGGGCTGTAACAAGCTACAGATGGACTTATCCCCACCATGTCGATGTGCTTCCACGCGAAGACATCGATGTTCTTTGTAAGAACTGCTTCAGCTACTCCTTCATCCATTTTCTAGTTTCTGCCCCAGCTGCAACATCTGGGAAGGGTTTGAAAGGTTCACTGGGAATGCCTCCAACTCCTCCACCGATGAGGCTAGTGAATCTGAACCTATGATCCGAGGGTTTAAGCCATCATCCTGGACCATGTCCTCTTCTGCCTTTTTGGGATCAATATCCATTGGTTCTATTTATATGGTCATCACTACGGAGGGAGCGTCTTCGTGCTTCACCACCTTTTAAAGCGTATTCATGTAGCATGCCCTCATCTCTGTCTGATTGCCTCAAATTTTGGAAACCCCACCTGGTGTTGGGAACTTCATTGCCAAGTGATGGATTGAGGTGACTGCCTGCAAATCTTTAAGCGCAGGCACTCGATGACTCTGTGATAGGTAGATCGGGTATCCACCATGAAGAACTCCGTAAACTTATTTAAATGGAACGGGAGCTCTTTGAAGTCCACTGTGAGGGTAATCATTCCTCGTGGGACGAGGCTATCTCTCATAAAACTGAATAACGGTTTTGAGATGGTCGTTGGCTCGTGGTCTACGTCTATTTGGTCGAAGGTGCTGCCAAACAACATGTTACAGTGCTGCCATTGACAACTAACATTCGTCCTATCCCATTCCTAACGACAACGGTGCAGACTACTAAGGCGTCGCAATGTGGATAATGGACACCGACCTCATCCTCCTCTAGTGAATGCGATCTGTGGAGCCCTTGGTCGGTGTCCGTGTACCTGCCAATTTTCTATTGGTTCTTCCCTTGCTTGCCTTAGCATATTTTCACCGCGAGTTCATCGTAAGCCCTCCAACAAAGGGGCCTCCAATGATGGTGTTGATCTCATGGACCGGGAGGGCTCTCGAAGGTCCGTCCGCTCTAGGCAGATCTATGTTTGCCATCGTTCCCTCGCCATTGCAGCCGGGTTCATCGTCTCAGCGGCGTCGGGCGGAGGAGGTTTTCACCCTTGATTGGGCGGTCTTCGACGTCTTCGAGCCGAAAAGTCTCCTCTCTTTGTCGTTGATTCTCTCGATCAATAAGCTCTCATATGTTAGGGTAGTCTTTCGTGTTATGCACCCTAGTTTGGTGTATGCAACAGAAATTTGGTGGAGGAATAGCTGGCTGGGGGACTGCCACAGACGCCCAATAAATGGGACCGGGATTATCTCTATTTGGTTGAACTTCTAATAGCCATTGGTACGAGGCTCAGGGGATTGTCGTCCTCAAAAGTGGTTGTTGCGGGGGTCGGGAGAACGTCGTCCTTCATGTAGTGGCGGTCCCATTTTTCTCTTTCCACATTCTCTCTATTCTCGATCGTTTCTTGAAAATGAATCTCCCGCTGGATCAGATCTACCAGCTGAATATAGGTTTTGGGCTGGCTATTTTAGATGTCTCTCCAAAATGGGGTGTGCATGTGGAGCCCAGTCACCAGCGCATCCAGTGCCTTGTCATCGGTGACGTTCTCGATTTTATTGATGACACTACTGAATCTTTTGAAATAGCTTTTATCTGATTCTTCTTCTCTCTGTCAAATGCTCGTGGAGCTAGGCAATATCTTCTATCATTGTTTGGTTGCCAATGAAAGCATTGATAAACTCCTACTTGAGTTGCGGCTAGCTTTTGATGCTCTATAACTTCAGCTTGTTGTATCACCTTTTCGCATCGGATGTGATGGTGGTATGAAAATTCTTGCACTTCACTACCGGGATATTACCTTGGAACCTTGTCTTGTACACATTGATGTGATCCGTGGGATCACTTCTCCCGTTGTACTTCTTTGATATTTTCTAGATCTAGCTTTCCTAATTTACTATTGTTGATGTCGAATCATCTTATCTACGTATCAACGGATCTCTAGTCAATCCTCTGCCAGCCTGTATATTACTTGCACACTAGGATGACCGTTAGGCAACAAGATCACTGAGAAAAAAGGGGTCCGGCGATCGTTGGTACTCCGACGATCAAGTCAACTGCTGGTATATGTAAGAGATAACAATATACGGAGAATAGTAATTGGGTGTGGGAGAGACAAGCAGACAGAAATTTGAACAGAGTTTAAAGGTGAGAATAATGCGTATTTTAGAACAACCAGAGACGTTGTATTTATAGCTTCAGAGTTCTAATTGATTTAGACAAACAATCAATTAGATATCCGATTGATCCTTATTCCTTATAGGATAAGGATAATCGGTTAGCAATGCAATCTCCTAGATTTTAGTCCTTATTTGAGTTGATTCTTCTTATCACGTTGCCTAGTTTTTAAGAAATTGATTTGATTTTTTCTTGTGAGAATCCGTGCGCCAATCAAATACAATCTTTCTTTAAACATATCTCCAATCATTCTGTAATATCGTGCTACCTACGAATTACAATGGATACGAGGCCAGCGAAGCTCCCTGGGTCGGCCATAAATGTCAAGGCCCTTCATAGGCGTTGTACTCTGATTCAAGAGTGCTAATATATTGTTGGGTCTTCGGGGCTTTCTATGGATTTCTGAGGCCCTTGCTTGGGCCACGAAGCCTTTGCATCGCTTGGCTTGGCTTGGCTTGGCTTGGCTTGGCTTGGGCCTTTACTGAGGCTTAGGAGGCCTTTGCTGACATGAATGCCTTATCAAAATTGGATGGTAACAACTATTTAATAGATCTAAATCTTGTTTAGGAGTATCTACATATTTTGTTTTTTCTAGGGCTGTTATTCTACATTCTAAGTTAATCTTTGATAAATTATCTATATCTTTATTATAAGAATTCTTTTTTAATATTTCACTATTTTGGTTTTTAATATATTCTAAATTATTTTCTAAATTTTTTATACTTTTATTAAAATTTTCTAATACCGCTTTTATTTTTCTACTATTTGTAGAGATGTTTCTTTCTAGATTTTCGCTTAAATATTAAATTTACTACACTATTTAACTGCTTGTCTTCTGAATGTAAAAGATGTTTAAAGTTTTTATCAAAATTACAAACTAAAGAAGTTTTGTCTAAACTATCTCTTCTCTTTAAATTTCTTAAAGGCTCTAAATTTAAAAAATCTATTTTATTCATAAACTAAATAAATTTGATTAAAAGCAGGCTCTGATACCAATTTTGGACGATTTCTTGCATTATTAAATAAATTAGTTGTAAAAGATTAATATAATATGGATATAAATAATATAGATGTAAATTACTAGTAAATATTAAAAAAAATAATTTATGCAACCTAAAACAAAACTATAAAGTTGATCTTAGTCTTTTTCCTTTATAGATTTAGAATACTTATGTGGAACTCTAAATCTCATAAATATCTCTGTCTTTTACAATTTGATGATATATGACTTTTTCTACAATTTAAAGAATCTTTAATAAAAAAAAAGTTCTAACGTTGAGAGATAGAGTTCTCAACAATTCACAACTTGATCATTTAAGATGAGTCACCTCTATTTTATCTAATTCGAATAATAAAAAAATATAAATAAAGTAATAAAAACTTTCAATTAAACAATTAAGAAATATTAAGCATAAATAAGAAGACTTAAAACAATAATGGCCTTAATTCGAGTACTTTATCGTTCAAAAAATTAATTTCTTTCCTTAGCCTTTTTTTTAATATTTATCTCTTAGCCTTTTTCTTGACTTACTAAAAGGCTTAAAACTATAGCTAAAAATAAAATTTCATCATCTTTAAAGAGGTTTTGAATAAATTTCCAATTCGGGATACAACATAATATTTCTTAACTTACAGAGAATTACTCTATCATTTTTTAGCCATGGAATCCAGAATAAAGAGGCTAAGTTTGAAAATATAAATTGACATAAAATAAAATTTTTGAAAACAAAAATAATTTTGGAAGGAATTAATTGCTTACTAGATTTTTCCTCTTTTAGACATTTCTCGAAAGTAAAGTAAAATATAATTAAATAGTAAGATGAGATGAAGAACATACTTTTTATTGAAGAATTTCTAAGAAGCTCTTAAAATTTGGAATAATACAAGAGATATAGTATGTAAATCTGTGTGTGTTCAAATTTTTGTATGTGTCCTTTTTATTTTATAAGCATAGCTATTTATAGGGAAAGAATGGAATCAAATAATTCTGCTACTTTAAAGGTGTGTGGTTGAGAAAGAAAGAAGAAAGAAAATAATTGTTTTCATGTACACATTTTGACTTGTCTTCTTATTCACGCGTCTTCATCTTCAATTATTTCATTTTCATTACAGACTTTTTGACTCTACTTATGAATAATTATCCTTGTATTATCAAATATTATTTTCCTCGTATCATTCCATCATATCTAATATAGGCATTCCAAAGTTCATCATCATTTGATCCATCTACAATATCAACAAAATTGGTCAGAAAATCATTAACTTGTCTACTTAAATTATCAGCTAAAATATTATTTTTTTCATCTATGTGTTCAATACTTACTTTATAACAATTTAAAATTTCATATAGTTTTAACCACATTTTATGTCTAATTTTATTAAAATTGGTTTTTTTAATAAAGTAAACAATTGCTTCACAATCTGTTCTAATAGTAAATTCGATTTAAAAATAATTTAAAACTTTATATGTACTATGAATTATAGCTATTATTTAAGTAGTCTAAGCTAGTTAAGTATTTTTCTTTTATTTTATATTTTTCAACAGCATATCTACAAATTCTTTCTTCTTTTTTATCACTATATTTATTTGGTTTGGAATATAGAATTCCTCCTTATCCTAATTCTCATACATACGTTTGTATCCTTATGTTGACGTCGGAACCTACATTGTCCACGTGTCAACAGATCTCCAATCACTCCTCTGCCAACTTGTATGTTACTTGCACACTCGGACAATCGTTAGGCACCAAGATCTCTGGAGAAAAAAGGTCCGACGATAGTTGGTACTCCGACGATCAAGTCAACTACCGGTATATAGAATGATGCATGGGAGGCCAAAGTAATTGGGTGTGGGAGGGACAAGCAGGCAGAGATTTGAGCAGAGTTTAGGGTATAATTTAAGTGTAAAAAGAGTGTATCTTAGAATAACCGGAGACGTTGTATATATAGCACAATAGTTTTAATTGATTTGGAAAATAATCAATTAGATATCTAATCGGATCATCCTTCCTTATGGGATAGGGATGATTGATTGTCGGGGCAATATCTTAGATTATCGTCCTCATTTAAATTTATCACGTTCCCTAATCTTTAAGAGATTGCAATTTGGTTTCTTTGTGAGGATCCGTGTGCCAATCTAACGCAATCTGTCTTTAATTATCTCTCTGGTCATTCCAAAATGCCATGTTGTTCGTTAGTTACAATAGATATCTGAAGCGCGGCGCTATGGGTCGGTCATGCGGTGTTGAAACGTTCATGATCTTCGCAATACCTTGATCCAGGGATGTTACAATGCTCAATGGGCCTACAAGGCCTTCGTCGATTCTATGTGGCTTTTATGACTCTGGGAGATCATCGCTGGGCCTCTATGATTTTAGTGAGGAGGAATTGGGCCTATCTGGGATCTTCATTGGGCATTTCTTGGCGTGGAGGCCTACAAAAATCGGGTGGTACCAATAGTCTCCCAAGTCCAAGTCTATTATTTATAGTAGGTGTGAGACTTTGGAAGTAAGAATAGAAGAAATTTTGGACAAAAATTACGTCGATGGCGAATTCAGTGGATTCTGTGGAGTGTGGTCTTTGTGCGTTGAATTGCTTATCTAGTATAAATTGAACTTACTCAGTATAGTCTCCCAAGTCCGAAGTCGAACATTTATGACGGGTGAGGGCTTCAAGTGATTAGACATTTGGTGACGTGTCCGTAGTTGGTGTGATTCTGTCAATCAAGGTTGTCAATCCGGTGGCCAGGCAATCATGAGTGAGAGGGTGTATGCATTTAATGCTAATGGCACATGACGAGACAATGGAGGCGTGTGCGAGGCGCTTGTGTCCTTGTTTCAATAAACGCTTAGGGTTCTGTTTCTCGCTTGTTGCCCTATTTTGAACACGCATCCACTGATCAACCGTTCGGGTGTAATGCTTGGGATTTGGACGGTGGAGATTAAAATGCCTCAATCTATAAAGCTTGGGACCCTCTTTCATTCATAAATTCTTCTTGCTTCTACGCCTGTTGTGAGTGTTGTGGAATGCTCCGTCAATAATCAAGAAACTTCAAAGCGTGTGCATTGTTCTGACTGCAGTTCCGAGGTAAGCGCGGCGAGAGTTGCTGTGATTTGTTTCGTAGTCTACTTTCGTAATTATCTCTTGAGTTCATAATTTGGAGATTACACCCTGCCATACATTCAGATGACAGTGGAAGTATCTTTTTCTAGAATTGAGAGGGGTTGTAATGTCGTTTGGACACGATGACTCGCAGAACTGATCAAATGCTCGGACAAACCCTAGTATCTGGGATGAGTCATCATCATCCTCTTCATCATCTTCGGAGGTGTAGGTGAAGTGAACCAGGCGTCTTCAGCCGCACGCTTGTCCACCATGTCCATAAACAGGAGGGGGGCTTTCCCAACTGGATTGTCGAAAGAAGTCACAGGAAAGGAGTGGCTTGATGCCGGCGTACCTAAGATGAGAGGATCGTTTGATAAGAGGGATGCCTCGGCCAACCGCGCTGGTGTGACGAAAGCTTAAGCGGTCAACCACCGAAGCGTCTATGGTTCGTTCGAGGATCACTGAAGTGGAGCTGGAAGACATACGGTTATCCTATGATATTCTCGCGTATGTGATTCTCAGGGCTCCTAGCCCCAAGGAGAACGCCAACGATCCACCTGAAGTATTCGTCGCGATTTACGAACCTGCGATGCATCAAGGCCTTCGCTTATCCATGAATCATTTCTTCTGTAAGGTCCTAAGGGATTGGCATTTCGCCCCCTTACCAGATCACACCGAATGGCTGGAGACAAATGGTGGCCTCATACCTATTGTGGAGTATTGCCGAGGCTGGAGAGAATTTGACCCCGAGGGAGTTTGAATCAGTATCTGAGCCTACTGCACGTCTGCAAGTGGTACAATATCTTTCTTGACTAGGCCGATGTGGAGGATGGCCACCGATAGTCCCAACAAAGTACATAACTAGGAGGAGAGGTTCATCTTCGTAGGAGAAGACTGGGAGTTTATGCCAGAGGACCCCCTTCTCCATGTGTCTATTCCCCGTCAATTTGGAAAACTTGGTACATATTGTTGTCTTTGTGCGGATTTTGATCATAGTTCCTGACTTAATGTCATGCTTACTTTTGCAAACTATAGAAAGCCACCTATCCCGAAGAGGGACCAAGGAGAGTTGAGGTCGAAGTGGAATAGGGTGCGAGCGCTTAATAGCTACTTCAGGAGTCTTAGCAACTTGTTGAAAGACGACAATTTATTGAGCTGCTACGGACTGATGGGTGAGTCCTGTACGCTGCAATATGTTGATTTCATTGTGAAAAGCTGTCTTAATGAGTTGTGCCTTGGTGTTTATGTTAACAACTTTCGAGGTTAAAGGGTATTCTTGTGCTCGCCTGCTTTGTCCACTCCATGGTGGAGAGGGTTCGTCAGCACAAGCTCCTCTGCGAGAGGCATCTTGTTCGTTGCAAGAGGTCCAGGATGCTACGCCATTAAGGACAGTCCATTCTCCAGCCTCCGATGTTCCAGTTCCTGGTTAGACTATTTCTCCTCTGCCTCCGCCTTCGTCCTCCCATCCTCTACCCGACTTCGTTCCCCCCAAGGATAAGAGAAAGGGAATTGCTGAAGACACGGGTGAGGCGACCGCCCAGAAGAGGAAGGCTCTTACGGCCGTGGGAGGGTTTATGAGGGATGCCCGCAAGACGAGGCGGGCTGAAGAAAGGCACCAGTCTTCGTCGCGCCCTGGTGGAGGGGCTGAGGGCACAAGGAATTCTAGCTCTTCGACTGGTCAGGGGATCCGTGTCTGCGTTTTCCAACGTCAGAGAGAATTAGAAACTTTATGTGATGAAGCTGCTCCTGCCCATCTCGCGGTGATGGCGGCGAGCATACAAATCTTGGACCCAAAAATGGAACAAGCGGCCGAAGAAGCCACAATCGTGGCGGTTGCAAATGGCGGAACTTTAAAGGTGTGTGGTTGAGAAAGAAAATATCGGAAATAAAATAATTGCTTTTCATGTATGTACATTTTGACTTGTCTTTGGAGAATCAGCGTTCAAAGGACCAAATGCCCGACTAATCAACATTCGAGGAGGATCAAATATACTAGAGGGTTGGGCCTAGTAGCCTTAGCTGAACCATGCCCGACAGTCGTCACGATTCGAGATGATGGGGTGGAAGCCATCCGCCAGGTGTCGATGGCATTTTGGCGGTATGGCCTAATTAGTCACCAAATCAACTTCATTATTGATTTTGGAAGACTCCGACCATGGTGAAATCAGATTTCCACTCCCAGCGAGGCTTGGGGTGACAAAGATTAATGTATAGACTCAGTAGATCCTGGATCCCAATATGTACCGACCCAAAGAGGCTGCGGGGTAGTAGGATAATAATCATACTTGTTTGTTTTTGCCTCGTACTTCGAATTATGATGAATAAAATGAGATTTTACTAGAATTTCCATGTTTGTTGCCTTGTTTGAGTGGATGGCTTGTGATATACGGACCGAGGCGACTTCAAAGGTGGCGAAGGGCGACCAGCGCAGATTCTAAATTCGAAGTTACAGTGTTCACCCCGCCTTCGCTTCTACGCAATTGTGAGGCTTGGAGGTCAAAGCGCTCTCGCGAACCTTGCGAGGCTCCCGTACTTTACGTTTCCACGTGGGATACATGTTGGCGGTGTCATCATGCAGTAATGACCGTGCAACCCACGAGGCACGTATCTTCACGCACCCTTTACATCTTCTTAGGGTTTATTTAGGGTGCATTCATCCCTTCCCACGTCTTTGGTTTATCCGATCGCTCGTATTCTCCAATGCCTATATATATATGCTTTGCGAACTTCCTTTCATTTATCCTACCTTTATTTTCCTATCGCGATATTTAGATTTGGTAGTAAATCGGTCATGTCGGGCTTTTATTTTTCCAGTGCCAAAGCTTAAGTTAAGGCATGGTAGGATTGTGGATGATATTCCTCATTCGCGCTCGGTGCCTTCTGCGGTGTATGCGTTACGGAGGTTGCCATCCGAGCACTTTGGAGACAATTATTCATGCATCTTCTTCTCCGGATGGCCCGTGTTCGGGAGCTCGAATAATAAATCATCGCGGTGAGGTCTTGCTAGAGTATGATCCAGCGCTAAAGATAAAGAGTTTGACAGGCGTTGTTAGAGTTGTCTAAAGCGTAGGTCCTGTTAGCAAAACTCGGGTCCAGATATATCACGGATCCCATGGATCCGGAGAGTGGGACGTAAGGGTTTTGTCTGTTCTTAATTATTTCATTTCATTGTAGAACTTTTGACTCCGCTTTTTGAATAATTATCCTTGTATTGTCAAATATTCTTTTCCTCGTATTAAAACTTACATCCATCATATCTAATATAGGCATCTTGAGATCGGTCTTAGCATGCCCGGTCTTGAGCTCGAGTTGAACTTCTTTCCGATCGTGAGAGAAGTGTGTGCCATTGTCGGAAAAAAATGAGTGGGAGATCCCGGCCATTAGGCGTAGATAATAAAATTCTTCCACACGAAACTTTTCATGTATTTTTCTTCGTGATCTTGGCGGCAGGCTCTTCCTTTTATGTATTTTTCTCTGTGATCTTGCCACTTCGCACCACTTAGTGAAATAGTCTACCGCTACAACTGCGAATTTGACCTCACCCCTTCTAGTTGGGAGGAGACCTATAAAGTAGATCTCTCTCTTGGCGAAGGGCCAAGGACTAGTGACCGGGGTGAGTTTGAGCTGGAAGCTTCGGTATAGTAGCAAATTTCGGCATTTGTCGCACTTCTTCGCGTAGTTATGTGAATCTTTCTTCATGGTTGGCCAATTATACCCTTGGTTCAATTCCTTCTGTGCAAGAGTCATTTCTTCTGAGTGGTTACTGCAAATTCCCTCGTGTATCTCTTTCATCACATACACTACTTCCTCCGGTGTTAAGCAGCGTAGGAAGGGGTGGCTGAAGCGTCTCTTATATAGGATCTCGTCTTGTGATACGAACTTCGCTGCCCTCATGCAGAGCTTTTGTGCCTCTTGTATGTTGCTTGGCAGTACCTGGTTGGTCAAGTATGTGATGATTTCTTTAATCTATTTAGGAGATTCGGATATCGTCATGGTTGTGGGTGCTGGGGACTCGTTGATGGATTGCCAGTTGAGCTTTTCAACCGGGATGGCCCTCGTCAGGTCGGAGTCCCTGTTGCTTGCCAATTTTGAGAGGGCATCCACGTAACCATTTTCCATCCGCGGGATCTAGAGGAGTTCGAAGACCTCAAAGTGGGATAAGAAGTCTTTGGCCTTTGTCAACTATGCCACCATAGATTGTTCACGGGCCACGAAGGTCCCATTGACTTGACTAACGACAAGCTGCGAGTCACTGTAGATCTAGAGTTTTTTTGCCGTCATCTCTTGTGCCAGCCTCAAGCCTGCTAGGAGCACCTCGTATTCCGCGGCGTTGTTTGAGGCTTTGAACTCAAGCGAAGCGCGTAGTTGAGATTATGACCATCGGGGCTGACTAGTAAAATCTCAGCTCCAGCTCCGACCTCGCTCGAGGATCCGTCAACATATAATTTTCATGTTGGTACCTCCTGAGGCTGGGCCTCAAGCGAGCCTTCAGGGATATGGGCGAATTCAACCATAAAATCTGCCAAAGCCAACCCTTTTATGGAAGGCTTTAGCTTGTAAGAAATATCAAACTAGTTGAGTTCAATTGACCACTTCATTAGTCTTCCTGAGGTGTCCGATTTGGGAGTATCTGTCTCAAATAGAGGTTTGTCAGGACATCGATGCTATGTGACTAGAAGTACGGCCAGAGTTTTTGGGAGGCGATGATCAAAGACAAAGTGAGCTTCTCCATGTCTGGGTATTTCGTCTCCGTGTCCTGTAGGGCTTTGCTTACATAATAGATAGGAAGATGCACCGAGCTTTCTTCTCGGATTAAGACCAGAACTCACTGCCTTTTCAGATACGGCGAGGTAAACAATTAATGTTTCTCCATTTTTTGGTTTGGATGACGGCGGGGCTTTTCGAAGAGGACATTGAGGTCTTGGAAGGCTTTCTCGCACTCTTGGTCCATTCAAACCTCTTTCCTTCTTTGATGGTCTGGAAGAAAGGCTAGCAAAGGTCGGTTGCCTTTGATATGAATCGGTTTAGAGTTGCTAACCTTTCCGTCAGGCTCTGGACTTCCTTGGGAGAAGATGGTGACCGTATCTCGATGAGCGCCTTAATCTTCTCGGGATTAGCCTCTATCCCGCGTTGGTTTACCATGTAACCGAGGAACTTCTCGGACGCGACTCTGAAGGTACACTTTAGGGGGTTAAACTTCATGCGATATTTGCAGAGGACCCCGAACATCCCTCTTAAGTGCCCGATGTGGTCTCCGGTGTTCACGCTTTTTACGAGCATGTCATCGACGTACACCTCTATAGTGTTTCCTATCTGTCCTGCGAACATACGGTTTACCAACCGCTGGTATGTGGCTCCTGCATTCTTTAGGTCGAAGGGCATCATCCTATAACAGTACAATCCTCGGTCCATAATGAATGAGGTGTGATCCTTGTCTTCTGCGAACATCGAGATCTGGTTGTAGCCCGAGTAGGCATCCATGAAACTAAGTAGCTTGTGGCCGTCAGTCGCGTCGACTAGCTGGTCGATGACGTGGCAACGAGAAGCTATTTTTGGGGCATGCTTGGTTCAAGTCTGAGAAGTCTATGCATACCCTCCATTTCTTGGTGCTCTTTCTTACCAGTACGAGGTTGGATACCCATTGGGGGTAGATTGCTTCCCTGATGAATCCGTTGGCCAACAATTTGTCAACTTCCTCCTTCAAGGCGCCATACCTTTTGGTGCTCAAAGGTCTCCTCTTTTGTATCTTGGGACTTACTTTAGGATCCACTTTTAAGGCGTGGCATGCCACAGATGGGTCAATCCCCACCATATCGATATGCTTCCATGCGAAGATATCAGTGTTCTCCCGTACAAGAACTGCTTCAATTTCTCATTCATCTTTTCCTCGAGCCTCTCCTCCACCTACAACACCTGGGTCGGTTATGAGGGATTTACTGAAAATGCTTCCAACCCCTCGGCCGGAGAGACAAGAGAGTCCGAGCCTATAATCCGGGGGTCCAGGCCCTCGTCCAGTATCATTTCCTCATCCATCTTCTCGTGGTCAACGTCCATTGGCTCTGATTGTATGGTCATTACCGTTGGGATGACATCGTTAAGTTTTGCCACTTTTCGTAATGCGTTCATGTAGCATGCCTCGAATCTCTCTGATTGCCATAAATCTTGGCGATCCCTCCCAGCGTTGAGAACTTCATTGCCAAATGATGTATGGACATGACCGCCTGCAAATCCTTCAGCGCAGGCTTTCCGAAGACTCAATGGTAGGCGGAGTGGGTATTTACTACCAAGAATTCCATGAACTTCTTGAGGTGGCACGGGGTTTTCCGAAGTTTATCGCGAGAGTAATCCTTCCTGCAGAACAAGGCTATTTCCTATGAAATCGAATAATGGCTCTGAAATGGCCGTCAGCTCATGATCCACGTCCATCTGATCGAAGGTGCTGACCAAACAAGATATTCACGGCACTTCCATCATCGACCATCATCCCCCCAATCCGTTTACGGCGACGACGGCGACGGACTACCGGTGGTATTGCGATGAGGGTAGTGTATTCTAGCCTCGTCTTCTACGGTGAACGAGATTTGCGGTGCTTTTGGTCGGTGTCCGTGGACCTGCCAACTCTCGATGGGTTCTTATCTCGCTGCCTACGCATAGTTTCACTTCGAGTTCATCGTGTGCCTTCCTATGATAGTGTTTATTTCTCTGACTAAAGGGACTCATGCGGGCCCTTTCACCCTCGGTAGATCCCTATTTCTATCATTCCAACCGTTATTGCGGTGAGGTCTATCGTCCTGGCATCGAAGAAGAGGTCTTCATCCCTGGGTGGGCGGCCCTCGACGTCCTCGCTTGGGTCGATTCTTTTCTCCCTGTCCATGGTTTCTATGCGATTGATTAGTTCTCTAACGTCCGAGTAATCTTCCGTGTTATGTACCCTAGTCTTGTGTATATGACAAAACTTGGGTAGTGCTACCGCAGGCAAGGGGGTCACCGCGGGTGTTTTAGGATGGGGGGCAGAGACTACATATGTCTGGTTAAACCTCGTGTAATGGCTGTTCTGTGGTCCAGGGGAGTGCTTTCTCTGAAAGTGGTTGAAACGAGGTTCAGGAGAGCGTCGCTCCTCTCTTCTGTAGCGATCTCCTCTCTCTTTTTCAGCTTTCTCCCTATTTTCGATCGTCTCTTCTGACCGAATTTCATGCTGGACCAAATCTACCAGCTGACTATAAGTCTTTGTTTGACTGTTCTGTACGTCTCTCCAGAAGGGAGTGCGCATGTGAATTCTAGTTATGAGTGCATCTAGGGCTTTTTCATCGGTTACAGTCTCAATCTTGTCGATAACGTTACTGAACTTCTTAAAATAGCTCTTGACTATTTTTCATTCCTTCTGCCGAATGTCGTTGAGCTGGGAGATGTCGACTATCATCGTTTGATTGCCAATGAAGGCCTTGATAAACTTCTTTTTGAGATTAGGCCAGCTCCGAATGCTTCTTGGCTTCAGCTTGTTATACCACCTCTTCGCGTCGGATGAGAGTGTGGTATGGAAATTCTAACACTTCACTGCGGGAGATTGACCTTGGAGCTTCGTCTTATATATATTAATATGATCCGTGAGGTCGGCTCTCCCATTGTATTTGTCTATAAGAGGCATTCAGAAATTCGCTGGGTATCTCCATGGCCTTCATATAATTGGTAAATGGGAGATTCTCGTCGTCGTCATCCTCGTTACACTCTAGCCTCTCATTCTCCTCCTCGGGCCTCGCGTAGCTTTGTTTTGGGTCCTTCATCCTTTTCGTGCAGGCCTCATTGTGCTCACTGCTACTTTGTCTTTGTGTCTTTGGTAGAGGTGGTGCTATGGAGAAACCCACCCAACCTGTCAAACACGCTAGCAGCATGAACAAGCCAGTTTTTTCATACTAGAAGAGGTCTCCCCCTCTGATCATCCTGCGAGGGCTTTGGAACGATGTTCAGAGGGTTCCGGCATTTGAAACTGGACGGTCATCCTGAGATTGATGACTTTCCATTGAGCCAGATCGTGAAGTACTTCTCCGGGCACGACTGCGCTTGGGTCCGTGTTGGAAGGATTGATTCTCCAACAGTTCAAGCGCTACCTTCATCCGGGCATTGTCCAGCCTCAGGTCCTGGTTCTCCTGTTCAACCGTCCACTTTTGTCGTTGTCTTATCCTCTTGCAGCAGATTACGTTCTGTAGGTCTTGAACACTTTCCTACCGCAAGTCAGTGTGGTGGGATTCGACTTTTTCTTCTATAGAATGTTCGGTTGCCATGCTCTTCTTGGTAGAAAACACGTTTTTACTACAAGTTCTAAGTTGTGTAACGTTTTTCGATTCTCATAGACGGCACCAATATGTTGAGGTTGGAACTTGTACCGTCTACGTGTCAACATATCTCCAATCACTCCTCTGCCAACTTGTATGTTACCTACACACTCGAACAATCGTTAGGCACCAAGATCTCCGGAGAAAAAGGGTTCGACGATCGTTGGTACTCTAACGATCAAGTCAACTACTGGTATATAGAATGATGCATAGGGGGCCAAAGTAATTGGGTATGGAGGGACAAGCATACATATATTTGAGTAGAGTTTAGGGTGAAATTTAAGTGTAAAAAGAGCGTATCATAGAATAATCGGAGACGTTGTATTTTTAGCACAAGAGTTCTAATTGATTTTGGAAATAATCAAATAGATATCTAATCGGATCCTCCTTCCTTATGGAATAGGGATGATTGATTGTCGGGGCAATCTTCTAGATTATCCTCCTCATTTAAATTTATCACGTTGCCTAATCTTTAGAAGATTGCAATTTGGTTTCCTTGTGAGGATCCGTGTGCCAATCTAATGCAATCTGCCTTTAATTATCTCTCTAGTCATTCCAAAATGCCATGCTGTCCATTAGTTACAATGGATACGAAGCCCAGCGAGGTGCTATGGACGGCCGCTGAGTGTTGAGAACGTTCATGGTCTTCTCAATACCCTGATCTATGGATGTTACAATGTCCAATGGGCCTACAAGGCCTTCGCTGGTTCTATGTGGCTTTTATGACTCTGGGAGATCCTCGCTGGCCTATATGGTTTTAGTAAGACCTAAATTGGGCCTATACGGGATCTTTATTGGGCATTTGTTGACGTGGAGGCCCTACCAAAATTAGATGGTAACACTTTATATTCACTATCTAAAAACAATTCTAAAAGTGGTAGTTGCTTGACTTCATTTTTTTTATGTTTTACTAATTCTATGTCTATTTGGTTAAAATACTTTTGTTCTTTGCTTGATAATTTGTTATATAAAGGTCCAATCTGTTTATCTAAATCTTTAATAAAACTTCTAGCACAATTTAATATTTCTAAAAGACTTGCAATTTTATAGTTTCTTCAATTTTATCTGGAAATTGTAGGACAACCTTTACTATATGGGGTTGAAGTTGAATTTTTTTTTTCTCCTCTTATAATTGTTCCTACAAATTCTATTTTTTGTTTGTTTATTTGTATTTTATTTTTACTAATAGTCAACCTATTTTCTATAAATTTATTTAAAACAATCTCTAATGTTTTATGTGTTCTTTATGATTTTTGCTATGAGCTAAAATATCATCAATATATACACAAACAAATGATAAAGAATTAAAAATAGAATCCACATTTCTTTGAACAATAGATGGAGCATTCTTTAAGCCAAAATGCATGACAATTCATTCAAAATATCCTTGTGGTGTTTTAAAAGCTGTCAATTGAATAGAATCTTTATACATTTTAATTTGTCAAAAACCTTATTTACAGTCAAAATTTGAAAATATTTTGCTATTTTCAATTTTATTTAAAATCATGTTTTTATTTGGTATTTTATATCCGCCTTCTACTGTGTTATCATTTAGCCTTTTGTAGTTTATAACAATTTTAGCTTTTCCTCGTTTGATTTTACTATAATTTCTAACCATAAAAGTTGAAATATGTTGACTAGTAGAATGGTCTTATATTTAAATCTAACAATTCTTTAATTTGAATTTTAAAGTCTTCTATATCTTGATTAGTATGTTTTTATTTATGATGTTCTAATATTTATATTTATATTTTTAATTTCTATTTTAATTTCTATTTAATTTCTATCTCAATGTTTTAGAGGGCCTTATCCTATTATTTGGGTTTGTTCAGCTAATTATAAATTTTTATCTATACTATCTATCTGACCTATCTTTTTATTAAAAACTATTAAGTCTTTTGTTTTTGTTACAAAATTTTTTTTATTTCTAAAGATAAATAATCTAAAAATTCTAAGTTTTCTGAATCTTCATAATTTGGTTCCGTTTTTGATGGTAAAGGTCCACAAAGCTTAGCTTGTAACTCTGATGTTTCTATAGTATGTATAATAGATGTATCTTTTCCAAAATTATTGCATTATTTGTAATTGTTAAACTTCCATTTCTAATTAATAATATTTCTATTCCTATAACAAATTCATCTTTAATTAATTGACTCACTAAAATAGTTGTTAGGCTATATTGTCTTTCTTGAAGTCTGATTTTACAATGGTTAAAAAGTCTTTCTTCAAACTCCATCTTAGTTCCATCTATTTGACTTCCTCTTATCTCATACTCTAATTTTTGTCTACAATCTCCTGGGACTAGGTCTTTTTAATTATGTTAAATGTACATCTTGTATCAACTAAAGCTATTAAATTTAATTTAATCATCTTATTGATTTGTACTTCTATAGGTATTCTAATATTTTTGGTTGGCTTTATTCTAGATATTTGACATATTATCTCTTCTTGATTTTTCGTTTCTAAATAATTATTCTCAGTATAGCTTTCTATGTGCTGTTTTTATTTTTCTAAATTTCTAATCTATATTGTATTTCTCCTAATGTTTCATGTATTTTATTAATTCAATTATTAGTATTAACCTCTCTATCTTCTAATTTTTCTATATGCTTCACAATTGGCTTTAGATTTATTGTAAGGCTCATCTTGGATTCCTAAGCAATTATTATACTAAATTTCTAAACAATATTTACAATGATTTCTATTTCTATGTCTTGGATATATTCTACATATTGTACATATCTGTCTATCATTGTCCTCTAATCCATTCATGAATACATTCTTACTCTATGTTCATCATTTTTATATCAAGAATTGAGAAATCTAAATCTTGTGTACTACTATTACTTTCATCAAAACTTTCTACTATTTCTAAATTATCTAATTCTTTGTCTACAAGATTCATTTTCTGATAACTCTGTAATATGACACATTATTTCTTCAATTATTATAGATTTATTTAAGTCTTCTCTATTTTTGTTTTTATTAGGGCATTTATTAGCAAAATGTCTAGGATCTCCATAAATATAACATTTACAATCTTTTCTATTTTTTGGTCTTTTAACATATCTACTAGTGAAATTCACGTGCAATGCACGTGTTGTATTTTAATTTAATATTTAATAGTGTGGTCATTGTTAGTGAGTTTTTTAATTATTTTTTCACTTATGAAGGACTAAGTAAAAGTAAAACATATATTAAAATTTATTGAGAAAAGTACGTATTATTTAAAAGGTGGACGATATAGCTTCAATTGATCTTTAACAAGAACGTTTTTCAATTTTAGATTATGTAATGAATGATGTGTAGTTCACTAACATAATTGATTAATACAAATCTTAGAACCGAATACTTCAATTAGATCTCACAAAATTATTCTATTGTTTTAAAGTTTAAACTTATTTCATATTTCTCCTCATTATGACCCAATTTTGTAAATTATTTCAACTTCTCAATTTAATTTTGTTCATTCTAATTAATCAAACATTAATAAAGTTTAAATCACACGAAGATTAACATAAGTTGTTAATTAGTAATTTTATTTTCTTGATATATTGGACAGGATTTGTACATATGGACATATTTTCTTTTTCTACTAATGTAACTATTTATCTTGAGAGTAGTATTCTCTCTTTTTTCTTGCATAGTGCAATATTTTGTGTTTGTGAGCAAATCTTCATGGACTTGATTGTATATTTGATTTAGTAATCGTCAAAAAATGACTTAAAACTATGTAGTTCTTGTAATCTTGATCACTGTATTGCTAACTTAATATAAGTACTTAATTGAAGAAATGTTGTTTTCGATTGCAGATGATTTTGAAATTCAAAGTGTGTTGCTTGGTATATGTTACTATGTCTCGGCCTAAGAGGCCGAACTTAGAGCCTTATATGTGTGTGGAGATGAATTTTATTTCAATGATTTAAGTTATTAGACATTTGAATAGCTTTTATTTGGAGGAAAATAAAAACAATATTTGAATGGGTATCCAAAATTTATGTGTTTATTATCCAAAATAATAAACATGAAGACGAACAAGACAACCAAAGGAAGACGAGAAAAATGGCAAAACGTTGGGAAAAAATTTGGGGCTGAAAAAGATCTACAATTGAAAGAAAAAAAAAATAATGAAAGAAAGAAATGATAGAAAATAGAAAAAGTTAAAAAAAATAAAAAGTAGCTGGGCACTCATTTCTATGAATAGTGCATACATTCAATTCCATCTTTTAATATATAGAGATTATAATTAAGTTTCATATTGTTATAATATGTTGTACTTGGTCTAATATTATATCTTTTTCTATTTTGGTATTTTTTTTATTTTTTATATCCTTTATCTTTTTTGTACATTTTTTCTTCTATTTTTATAATCATAGGTTTGAGGGGTATATACATCTAAACAAAAACAATAATTTAATTTCTTTAATTGCTTTCTAGCTACTTCTTCTAAACAATATTCTTTTAATTTATATGTTATAAATTTTATGGTAGTACTAATAGTTGTTCCTTTTGCTTATGAGTTTTCTACATTATTTTTAATTTTATCATTCTATGGTGGTGAAATCTTTCTATATAGTCTATCTAGTATGGGTACATCTAAAGCTAATCCTGTACTAACTAATCTTTCAAAGTCTAATAAAAATAGTTGTATATATTTCATGTTACTTATACTAAGTTTTTTAATTTTTCTAAGGCTTTATTTTGTTCATAAGAATTATTTCTACTACGGTTTGTTTATATAATTATTTCTTGAATAAAGATAGTGAAATTTCTAGAATTTTCTCCTCCATCCATTCTTAATCTTATCTCTTATGGTTTTAATCTTTTGGCTAACATATATATCTAACGCTGTCTTTCTAAATAAGTTTCTAAATAAACCCACATTTCTTCTACAGTCATTTGTATAGGTAAACTATTACATCTTATGATTACAGAATTTTTTCATTTAGTTAAAGTACTATGTCTGTCTTGAGGTTTACAATTATTTAATTCTAATATTAATCATCTATCATTTGCTACTAGTAGACAACATCATTCTTCTTCTGTATTTTTTGTCTTCCCAATCATGTATACGAAAAAGGAAAAAAGGGTATTTCTCTCCAATGTCATGAGTTCTTTTCTTTTTCCAAACTCTTGGTCTGTTTTTGATTTAGGCTTTTTATTACTGCATTCTTCCATTTTGATTTCTACATTTGGTTGATCTTTCTCTTCTAATAGAGTTTTAATCTCTGCTTCTCTTATTTTATTTTTCTAAGATTTCTATAATATTCCATGTCTATATACCCAAATTGTTTATTCTCATCTTCACTTTCTTCATCTAAAGCATTGATTTCTTCTTCACTTTCATAGTCTTCTATTCGATATATCTACAACTTTCTTCTTCATTTTTGTCTTGCTTTGTTTCTTTTGCTTTCTAATTATAATTTTCAAATCTAATGCTTAAAGTTCCATTGCTATTTTTATATATAATATTATTTTCTAGTATTGAAATTGGCTTTTGTAAAAAATTAGCTAAATTCTAGTCTAATCCTGCATTGTTTATGAAGAAAACTTCTTTGTTGGGATATCTTTTATACTTTTCTGTCCTAATAAGGTGATGATTTTATTATTTTCTAATTTATACATAGTGGTACTATTTTCGCTAAGTCTTCCTACAAATCTTGTGCAGATTAATAGATTTTCTTCATTTCTTTTCATTTGATATCATCTAGTATTTATTCATATTTTGATGTCTTTATAAAATTTTTATTCTAACTAAATAATCTGGTATAAAATAAACTATACTTTCTTTGTTATTCATATCCAATTCTACGCTTCCTAATAATCCTTGTTCTATATATGTAAAACTATTATCAGATAAACATATTAATGTCTTGACTCCTAAATCTTCTCTATGTAATCTTTTTACTCTTACTATTATTAATCCTATATGTGTTTGTTGAAATATTTTATTTTTATTTCTTTGTAAAAATCTTTTTCTACTAAGTCTAAATATATAAACTGATCTTGGATTTCATAAGTATTTTAGAGCATTTTAGCATCGAAAAATTCTCATAGAAATGGCCTCACTTCATACTTATATATGTGGTTTCCTATTAAGAGTATTCTGCCATACTCTACTTAGTTAATCCAAACTATAGAAATCATTAAAAATATTAATTATCCTAATACACTCTGCAGAAAGAACTTTTCTTATCATAGGAATAAGTCAAAGTTAACTTCTAGGTGCTACATGGAATCTTCATAACTTAGTTGCCCCATTAAACCAAAATCTTGGGATCTCCAGTCGACAAGGTTGGGTTACCATTACGAAGACTCTTACGTAGTAGGCTTTAATTCCATTCCATTTGATAAGCAATATATTTGATCTATTGGTAAACTTTTAGTTAATGGATCTATGAGATTCTCCTTTAATTTCACATATTCAATGGAGATAACACCATTTGAAATCAACTGCTAATAATATTGTGTCTTCGACGTATATACTGAGACTTACCAATATATATACTATTTTGTGCCATTCCATAGTCGACTGACTATCACAATGTATAGTTATTGCAGACACTGAGCTTACGCCAACATAGAATATCCTCTTAGAATTTACGAAGCCATTATGCTTATTTTCCGGCTTTATCTAAAGCTATAAACTCAGATTCTATTGTTGAACGAGCTATGCAAGTTTGTTTTGAAGAACTTCCAAGACACATCTGCACCACCAAGGTAAGAACATAACCACTAATAGGCTTAGAATATTTCATGTCTAATATCCAATTGGCGTCACAATATCATTCTAGTACTGGATATCTTGTATAATATAATCTAAAATTTAAGGTATATCTTGGGTATCTAAGAACCCTATTTAAAGTCTTCATATGGTCATTGTTTGGATTACTAGTAAATCTACTCAGTTTGTTAACTGTGTATGCATTATTTAGACGAGTGCAGTTCATAATATACATTAAACTGCCTATTATATGAGAATACTTCAGTTGAGATACATGTTCACCTTTATTATTGACTAAGTGAATACTTAAATCAACTAAAATTTTAACTGGACTATTATTATACTTATTAAACTTTTAAACTACTATTTTAACATAATGATACTGAGATAAGACAAGTCCATCAAATGTCTTAGAAATTTTAATTCTGAATATAATATAATATCTGCCATACTCATATCCTTCATGTCAAAATATTTTGTCGACATGTTCTTCATATTACACTCCATAAAAAACATGTCATCGACATACAAACATACTAACATATATGCTTTTGGTGTGTTTTTGATATAGACACATTTATCACACTTAATTTTAAAACTATTTAACAACATCATTTTGTCAAATTTTTGGTGCTTGCTTTAATCCATATAACAATTTAACGAGTCTACACCCCTTTTTGTCTTGTCCATGAGCAATAAATCTATGTTGTTCTATGTATATTTCTTCTTCTAACTCACCATTTAAGAATGCCATTTTTATATTGATTTGATATATTTCGAGATTATGCAATGTTGCAATTGCAATTAAAACTCTAATCGGGATGATCCTTGTCACTTGTGAGTATGTATTGAAGAAATCAAGGATTTTCTTTTGTCTATATCATTTTACTACTAACTGGGTATTGTATTTATAAATAGAACTATCATGTTTTAACTTTTTTTTTTTTTTCAAAATTCACTTATAGCCTAAAGGCTTATTTTCTGGTGGGAGATTAACCAACTCCCAAGTGTGATTTTGCACAATAGACTATATCTCATTATTGATAGATTCTTTCCAAAATGGAGTTTGTGGAGTAAACATTGCCTTATTAAATGTCTTAGGATCATGTTCTACCATATATGTTAGAAAATCTGGAACAAATGATGTAGATGTTTCTTATGCTGCTCCTAGGTTCTTATCACTTAGATGAATACTACTTGCAGTATCATAAGTTCGTTTATTCTTATTTCTTTCTCATCTTTACACGAAAATACTTCTTCAAAAAATGTAGCATTCATAGATTCAATGATAGTATCTTCATGTACGTCCAGAATGTCTGACTTGTAAACAAGAAACTGATATACACTACTCTTATTAGCATATCCAATAAATATACAATCAATTGTTTTAGATCCAATTTTAGCTTGTTTAGGATTTGGTGCTTCAACCTTAACCAAACACCCCCACACTCTTAAGCGATTTTAGGTAGGTTTATGACCTTTCCATAATTTACATAAAGTTTCATCCTTTTTCTTTTGTGATGTCTTATTAAGAATAACATTTGTTGAAATAATAGCTTCCCAAAGTTTCGAGGTAAGCCTAAACTTATCAATATAACATTTATCATTTCTTTAAATGTCTGGTTATTGAGCTCAGCAATACCATTTGGTTGGGGTGAATAAGGTGCAATTGTTTGATGAATAATACCAAATTCTGAACAAAATTCTTCAAATGGTACTCTGTATTCTCCTCCTCTATCACTACGAATAATCTTTATTTGTTTGCTAAGTTGATTTTCAACTTCATTAATATAATGTTTAAAAACATCTAAGGCTTCATCTTTGCTTTTTAGCAGATAGACATAACAGTATCTTATGCAATCGTCAATAAAACTATGAAATACTTTTTACCACCTCTGCGTTGTACAAATTTCAAGTCACAAATATAACTGTGAATTAATTTAAGAGTACAATGTTTCTTTCAACATAATGAAATGGGATTTTGGCTAACTTAGCCTCAACACAAGTTTCACATTTTTTATTATAATTAAATTCTAAAGAAGACAATAAACTCAACTTCATTAGTTTACACATAGATCTAAAATTTGCATGCCCAAACGATTATGCCATAAACAAAAAGATTCAAGCATATAAGCAGAACTAGAAACTTTGTTGTTATTGCCCCAGTTTCGGTTCAACAGTAACGACATTTATTTTGAATAGTCCATCACACAGATAACCTTTCCCACATACAAATCATTCTTAGTGTACAAATTTATCAGATACAAATACCAACTTAAAACTATTTTTGCTAAATAAAGACTCAGATACAAGATTCTCGCGAATCTCAAGCAAATATAGCACATTATTGAGAGTGAGCTCTTTACCATAAGTCATCTTCAAAGTCACTTTCATTTGTGCCTCAATCTTTGAACTTGCATAATTTTTCATAAACAACTGCTCTCCATTGATCGCCTTTTAATTAGAGAACATTGCCTTGTCAGTACAAATATGTCGACTAGCCCCAGTGTCTACCCACTATTCTCTAAGATTCTCAATGTTGTTGCATTCAGAAACAATAGCAGACAAGTCGAGTTCTTGTATATCCTCGGATAATGCATCACTTTCTGTTACATTTGCTTGAGCCTTTTGTTTCTTTTTGCTTGCGACATTCACTTGTACGATGTCCTGCTTTTCTACAATTATAGTAGTCACCTTTGAACTTCTTAGCATTCTTTTTGTTGTCTTTCTTCGGTGCATCACCAGAATGTTTTATTTTCTTTTTAGTTTTTGAACCAAATTCCACCACATTGATTTTTGCATGTCCAAACTGTCCTCCAAATTTTTTGTCTGACTTTATGTTGTCTTCTTCTATCCTTAACTGGATAATTAATTCTTTCAAGTTCATCTCTTTTCTTTTGTGCTTGAGATAGTTCTTGAAATCTCTCTATGGAAGAAGTTTCTCAATGATTGCAATAACTTGGAATAACTTACTTAAAGTCATATTTTTAGCATGTATGTTATGAAGAAGAACCTGCAACTCTTGTACTTAACTAATAACTGTCTTGGATTCTATCATCTTGAAGTTTAAGAATTTTTCAACAATAAATTTCTTCATGCCAGTATCCTCAGTCTTGTATTTTTTCTCCAAGGATTCTCAAAGTTCTTTTGCAGATTCCATAGCACTATACACACAGTATAATGTATTGTCTAGACCATTCAGAATGTAATTCTTACATAGGAAGTCCGAGTGCTTCCATGCATCCAAGACAATGAGAGACTTTCTATTGTTTGGTCCTTCTTGAATTGTAAAAGCATCTTCATTGAGAAACCTTGCCAAATCCAAATTGGTCAAGTAGAATATCATTTTTTGTTGCCATCTTTTGAAATCCACACAGCTGAATGTTTTTGGTTTTTCTCCCTGAGGTACTGGAGTTGATTGAAACAGAATAACCACATGTGGAACCGTAGTAGTTGTACCATTAGTCGGAGAAACAACTTTATTCAAATCCATTTTGTTACAAAAACAGAAGTTCAACATTTTAAAATTGCAGAATATAATATACCAAATATACTAAAATTATTAGGCTTTCACAAAATTAACTGCAAACTTTAGTACAAATGCACCTTTTAAATTATGCACCTAAAATACCAATTAAAATTGGATCTAATTGAAATTTTAATTTCTTTTCAAAGGTGAATGTACATAAACGTGATTACCAATTTGATGCATAAACTTGAATAACATTTAATATGTGATCAGATCTTTTAAAATTGATTTTATGCAACAAGAAAATGAACCAAAATTTAAATATTTAATGAACTTGGTCTGTGGTTCGGCTGCGGTTAGGCCTCCGGTAGGGGTTGATTGAAAACCGATCCCTATGTTTTCACCATATTGTTTCTTGATTAGATTTTGTGTCCCGCAATTTTCTTATTATATATGTTTGAACAATATTTCTAATAATCCCCAATTCATATATATATATATATATATATATATATATATATTAGACTCAAATTTTAAAACGGTAATCACGCCTAATATAATCTTTCGATTTGAATCTTATTTTAGTATAAAAATCATAAACTAGTATTGAAATCCTAGGTAGCCTTGGCTTTGAACTTGTCATTCATTGTAATAATAATACCGGCAATGTCAGGCACATGAATACTCTCATTTAATTTGTTCTGCACAAGTTTGCTTAGCACGTTAATGTCCATGCATTAACCGATTTCATGAACTTTTCACAAAGTAACTCATGAACTTTTCACAAAGTAACTCTAAACTTTTCTTGAAGCGGCATCACTTCTAAGTTCATATATGTACAATTCTTACAATATCTTTGATACAATAAAGACACTTGTACTACGTACTATATTTTATTAAGATTTTTTTAACTCAACCCTCCAACTTTAACACCAGTACTTACATAGTTAAGATATAGTTTGTTTTATTTAAGTGATGCGAATCATTCACTTATTGAATAATTTGTTGTTAGTAGTTGAACTTGTGAATTACTCATTTGTAATAACAAGTAGGATTGCCTTTATTAGTATATTTAATTTAGGAGTTTCAACCCCATCATACTCGCTGTTGATCTTATTAACTCTTTAGTAAGTGGCTTTGTAAATGAATCATCTAAATTCTTGTTTGATTTCACAAAAGTAAGAGAAATTATTTTACTTTTGATTAATTTTCTTACATAGTCATGTCTAAGACTCATATATCTAGACTTTCAATTATAAACAACAATATATACTCTAGCTAATGTGGCTTGACTATCACATAATATCGAGATAGAAAACTCATCTTCGTATCCAATGGAATTTTTCTATATCCCATAGCCACTCAGCTTCTTTTCATGTTTTTGCTAATACAACCAACTCTGATTCTATAGTTGAGTGTGTTATACATGTTTGTTTCTTAGATATCTTTCTAAAATGGTCGAGAACTTATAATATTGGAGTTCAATATATTTGGTAATTTTTAAATAATTGAGAACCCTACCAATAGCCTTCTAATGTTCATTACTTGTGTTACTTATAAATGTACTAAGTTTACTTATTGCAAATACAATATCTGGTCTTGTACATTGTATAGCGTACATTGGACTACCAATTGTACTTGGCATATTCAAGTTGTGCAATAATCCTTCCATCATTCATATTATGATCAAATGTGATATTTGCCTCTTTTATGTTTAAATGTTTGAAATTATTTATCACATTCTCAACATAATGTGATTGTGTTAATGTATAACTCTCATTGTTCTTGATCACTTTGATATCTAATATAGTATCTACATGACTAAGATCTTTCATTTTAGATGTGGAATATAGAAACCTCTTCGTTTCTATAATATTGTCCATATGATTACTTATAATCAACATATCGTTTACATACAAGCAAACAAAAACAACATATCTATCACAATTTTTAGTATACAAACATTTATCTATCGTGTTGTGCACAAAACCAAAAGATATGATAGCATGGTCAAATTTCTCATGCCATTTTTAGGTGCTTGTTTTTAATCCATATAGAGATTTAACCAATTTACATACTTTATTTTCATTACCGGATAGTATAAAACTTTTTGTTGATCCATGTAAATCTCTTCATGTAAATCTCTATTTAAAAATGTATTTTACATCCATTTGATGAACACATTTTGAATAGAAGCTATAACAAATAAAATCCAAATGGTTGTAATTCTAGCTACATGTGCATACGTGTCAAAATAGTCTATTCATTCTTTTTGTCGATAATCTTTAGCTACTAATCTTACTTTAAAGATTTGGATTGAACCATCAGTGTTATATTTCATTTGAAATACTCAATTATAATTGATAAGTTTTGAACCTTTTAGTAAATCGACAATTTCTTTAAAAAAATTATAGGATCCATCTCGTCATTTATAGCATCTTCTAAAAAATACTATTTGTAGAAGCTATAGCTTCTTTATAGGCTTTAGGAGCACTCTCGATTTGAAGAACAAATTGAATTATTCTTACTATATCTTTCTCGTTTGCTTCCACCAAATATAGATTAATTCGTTGAGAATCTATCTCACCCGATCCTCATATCTTTTCTTTATGGGCTCTTTTACTTGTTCGAGGTTCACTAGACTCAACAACATCTTTATATCTTTATAAGATGTTTCTAATGGTTCTCTAGAAGCTGGAATATCTTCTTGAGATTCTGTTGGAGTTTGAGAAATTTCATCTATACTTAATAAATTCTCAAAGAACTCAACGTCTCGAGATTCTACAATAACATTGGATTATAGGTTAAGTAACCTATATGCTTTGCTATTTAAAACATATCAACAAAAGCACATTTGATGAAGATGTCCAATATTTGATTTTCTTCTCTTCAACAATTCCTAAGGGAGGAAATCTTCAATTTCTTTGAAGGAATTTTATTACAAATATGACAAACAGCTAGCAGAGGCCTCACCTCCATAAAACTATAAGATAATTTAGCATACAATAACATGGTATTAACCATTTCAACCAAATTCCTATTCTTTTTTTCTACTAAACTATTTTGTTCAGGTGTTTTAAGAATCACTACATTGGTGTATTATGACATGTTTTTCATAGAAGATATGAAATTTATTAGAGAAGTAATCACTAATTCTATCACTTGTAAGAATTCTTATCTTTTTTCTAGTTGTATTTTTACTTCGATTTGTAAACTTTAAACATGTTAAATACCTCATCTTTATGTTTCATTAAGTAAACATAACAAAACTTAGAAAAATCATCTATAAAAGTTATGAAGTATTTATTACCTTCTCTAGTTAACATACTATTTAATTCACAAATATTTGAATGTACTAAACTAAGTAAACTAGAAGATCTATCAACACTATTCAAATGTTTCTTCATCATTTTTTATTAACACATAATTCACATTTATCATGTTTATCCAATTCACTAGAAATCATTCTATTTTTTACCATTCTATGTAAAGTAGAATATATGACTTAATCTAAACAATCAAGTAAGCATAATTTATATTTTTATTGATATTATTGTCAATAGTACAAAGCTTATCATTCCTTTAGTAGAATAGTATTTTCCAACGAAAATCTCATTTCAAGATATTTCAAATTTTCCCGACTCAAACATAGACTTGACACCAAGTTTTCTCAAGAAATCCCCACTAACAAGGTTTCTAATCATATCTGGAACATGTAGTACAATTGATAAAAATATTTTCTTCTCAAATGTGAAATACAATTCAATATTCCCTTTGCCAACGATGCTTGAACAACCTTCATTCTCCATTTGAATTTGTTGTCCATCGCCGATCTCTTGATAGATTTTGAAAAGAGACCTATCATAGCAAACATGAACGATAGCATAAGTATCATACCACCATCTCAAAACTTTTGTTTCGATGACATTGATTTCACTCACAATAGCAACAATGTCCTTGATGTCAATTGAATTTACTTTGTTCTCGATTTTGCTTTGTTTTCGATACCAACAATCTTTTTTATAATGACCGAGTTTTTCACACACAAAGCAATCTCATTTATGCTTTTTTTTTTCTTCTTGTTATCATGCCCCTGACTCTTTTCTCAATTCGGAGATATTTTTTAACTTACTCTAATATAAAGTCTTCAGAGTTATGGAGAATTTTCTTTCTATATCTTCACCAGGACATTGGTAATTTAACAATTCTAGCCCCAACTTGGAAGGCATGGACATCCATCTTTTTATCATTTCCCAAAAGGTTGACAAACTAGGTGGATATGTAAAAGATATTGTTTCTTTTCCAGCACTTTGGCATTTGGCAAAAAAAGATTGAATTCAGGATGTTTAATTTTCACAACTTTCATCTTGTTGATAATTACTTGCAATTCATGCACTTGTGGCAATATTGGTACATTATCAAGAAATTTAAAATCAAAGTATTTAGAAATTAAAAATTTCTTGTTTACTTCTTCATTGGCCCTGTATTTATTTCCAAGTGCTTTCCAGATTTTGCTTGTCGAAGTTGTGTTGGGGTATAGGTCATATAGCTGATGAGAAAGAGCATTTAAAATATCACCTCGACAAATTAACTCATCATCTTGATGCTTCTTCAATTTCACCTTTATTACATATGCATCTATATGTGTGCCTGTTGGATCCGAAAATGCCATCAAATTTGGATCAAGAATATATAAGATATTCAAAGCAGTAAAAAGAAACTTCAACTTGTCTTGCCAACGAGTAAAGTTTGTTCCATCGAACATGTCGAGTCTCACTAAATCTTGATTCATTAATTTGATAGTAGCCATTGTGATTTTATTCTCAGATGCCACAAGTATCATTTTTAGATTGTTGAATAACTTACTTGAAGGATGAAATGAAAAAACTTTAACCAAAAATCTGTTGCAACAAGAACTATAAAGAACAAAAGAAAATTAATGAATACGGGACTATAAGCGCGTAGCATGATGTCCTAAAAGCATAATTTGAACCCTCTCGATAAAATGATATGCTATAAGGTCTTCACTCAAATATCTTTAACATATTTCAAGCCTTAAATCAGATTGCACTAGCACTAATGAAATTTGGAAAAGAACTTTTGAATGTTTAAGAAATCTGAGATTTTATGATATGAATTTGATGTTATACACTTCTATGTTGTTTGGGGAATGATTTCAAGTGTTCCTGATATCAAAGTCATCTTGGTGTAATTGTATAAAACAAGGTTCTAAAAAATGTAAAACGTGGTTAGGCGTGGAGGTCAAGTTTAAAGTTTTTTGGGTCTAGGCGAAGGTGAGGCGAGAGCGAAGCGTGAAAAAGTGTTTTCTATTTTTAATATTATTTTAAATATTAAAAAAAAGATAAAAAAATATTTTTAATGTGCGTGCTTTTTAGTTAAAAATATAGTTGACCAAAAATGCACGCACCTAGGACCTAAGCGAGGTGTGGAGGTCAGGCTTTGTACCTAGACGCATTTTTAGAACACTGGTATAAAGACACCAAAATCGAGGTACACAATATTTGGGACGAAGAGGCACCTTTTGTTGCCTCTAATTGAATTTTGAATAGGCACAAAGTTGCCTCTGTTTGTTGTAGTCCCACCTCGATTGGACCGCAGCCAAGTCAACAGGGCTAAGAGCCACTGCTTTGTTCTTGCTTGGACCATGCATGCTTCTTGCCAGCGAGCCAAGGTTAGTGGTTAGGGTTGGTTGAAAACCGATCTCTATATTTTCACCATATTGTTTCTTGATTTGATTTCGGTTGAAAATTTGCTTATTATATATGTACCATATTGTTTCTTGATTTGATTTCGTGTCTTGCAATTTTCTTATTATAGTTAGTTAGTTGATTAGGCCCCTGTTAGGGTCGGTTGAAAACCGATCTTTATGTTTTCACCATATTGTTTCTTAATTTGATTTCGTGTCATGCAATTTTCTTATTATATATGTCTGAACAATATTTTCAACAATATCTTGTACGGGCTATGGTTAGTGTGTGTGTGTGTGTGTGTGTGTGTGTAGTTAGTTAGTTAGTTAGTTAGGCCCTGTTAGGGTCGGTTGAAAACCAATCTCTATCTTTTCACCGTATTGTTTCTTGATTTGATTTCGTGTCATGCAATTTTCTTATTATATATGTCTGAACAATATTTTCAACAATATCTTGTACGGGCTATGGTCAGTGTTTATATATATATTGTAACCCTATTATTTTCATATAGTAAAAATCAGTTGACTCACTCCTGTAGAATAGGTGTACTGCTAAACCAAGTAAACATGTGTTTTCCTTCTTATTTTTTTTTTCATTCCTTACAATCTATCAATATTATTGTACGTAACACAACAATATCATGTCAAGTTTGTGTTTTAGACAATCCATAAGAAAAATTAAATAAAAAGTTAAAATTCAATAACCACACCATGGAACAAAATAAAGTTGAACCACTAATTGTGTTTGTAACCATTTTAAGCATGGTTGAAAGATTTTACATACTTCAAGATCATGTTGATGCCCTTTTTGTTTTTTTTTTTTTTTTCCTATTTAGGGTTGCTAGTTAATCTCTATTTGAGTTTTCTTGATAAAATAAATCAACCAAAAGTAAACAAAATAATAATAATAATAATAAGATGGCAAATAAACATATGAATAAAACAAATTAGCAAATGTATGTATTTGGTACGTAATAATGAAATTGTGGTGTCCACAAAAATTAACTCTTTTCGTCCCCCTGCTTTCTTTGTATTACGTACTTTAGCCTTTCCACTGTTGCAGATGTATGAGGCTCCAGTAGGCAATATGTTGGCTAGTGCTTGTTAGTTAGTTGCACTTATATGAGGCCACTATTTGAGTGCAAATATTTATTTATTTATATGAATATTTGAGACATGTTTTTATCGACATGTTTATTAAGTATAGGTTTTTAAAGATTTTTATGGAATTAAATATTTTTTGATATATTTAATATAGACTCTATGAATGCCTTCTATTCACTTCAAGATTTTGAAAAATTTACAAAATGAAAAAAGAAACGTCTTTAATCTATGATTTTTTTTTTCAATATTTTCTTTTTATTTTTTCTTCTACGATTTTCAGAGTCATGATTAATTATGAATTTTTCTTTATGAAAAGAAGATTAATATTTTTATGTCTCTGATTTTTTTTTTTCTCTTCAATATTTCCTAATTCATTTTTCTTTATCATTTTTTTCACGATTCCTTCTTTTTTAAAGAAAAAGAAGATAAACTTGTAATTAAATTCTTATATAATGATTGGTTGTTAATTTATTATTGAATGTCAATGGGTTTAGGTCATAATAAAAATTAATCTTTTATCTATATTTTTATTTTTATTTTTAAACAAACGATTTTTTTTCTTTTTGGTACGTGGGTCATTTGTGAGAAAGTTTTTTTTTCTTTTTTTTATTGTGACGAGCAAGGGTAGGAGTGGCAAAAAAGTTTGTGGGCTCGTGGGCTCGCCGGCTTGGCTCATAAAAGCTCGGCCCAACTCGGACTGGTCTAGGGACGAGCACGAGCTAGGGCCGAGCTCCAAAAAAAATAGATGGCCGAGCTCGTTTGGCTCGGCAAAATACGAGCCAAGCTCGTTTTGGGCTCATGGACAGTGCCCACGAGCTAAAATGCATGAGCCACTAGCCGCTCGGCTCGTGGCTCGTGGCTCGTGCTAACAGTCATATTTTTACTTTTTAAAAAAAAAATTCAATTATTTTCTATAAATACTCTATTCTAAACTCATTTTTTTTTGCGCTTTAATCTCTCAATCTATTATATACTCAATTCAATCGAAACATTTTCGATATTTTCTTTTTATTTTTTTTTTAAATTATCAAAAAAAAAAAAAAAAATTCGAGAGCTCGTGGGTAGCTCGACTCGGCTCGTTCGACCCGAGCCCACGTTTTGGGGACGAGCCAAGTTCGGGCTTTGGGTAAATCGAGCTCGTTTTGAATGGGCCGAGCTGGTTCGGCTCGGCCCATTGCCATGCCTAAGCATGGGTTTTTCTAATATTTTTTTTTTGTGTGAACTTCAATTATTTTATTTGAGTCTAAATTCATAAACTCTACAAAAATCCGTCACTTAAAAAAAGTTCATAAAAGTATTGAAAGTCTGAGTTAAATACACTTTATAAATTTGTTTTGTTTCAAATATGTGATTAGTTAAATTTTCATAAAAAAGTGACAACTTAAATCTAAGATATTTGTCTACTCTATAAGTGATATCATCATTACAAAACTAAAAATAGAAAGAAGGCAATGTTTGTAACATAAATAAAGAGAAAAATATATATTAAGGAAATATTATTTTCAAAATAATGATTATTATTGTCTATTGATTCTTGACAATTAAAAAATTCTGGAGAGACTCGACAGTAACCATGATAAGTTAGTTGTAACATAGTCGATTATTTTCTTAGTATATATACGTTTGGCTCAATTATAAATTATCTTTAAGAAAATCTTACACATCGACAATGACAAACTAAAAGATGCTTTATCCCCATTTTTGAAGGAGAGTTCACTCCATCAATTTTCAAAGGGCACTTGCCTTTTTATTCTTTTATTTACATTAGTTATATATGCATATGATCATGGTTAGAATTGTATAATCATAGTTTTGGAAATATGTTATCATGATTATCCACATTCTTTGGTGTGTGTGCGTGCACGTCTACTGGATTGATTGAGTTAAGGTAAGGACAATTTATTAAGGATATAAAATTGTTCATACTTTCCCAAACATTGATTCTATCCCTTTTTCTTTCAACAGTAATCAATCATTGGTCCTTCATTGCTTTATTTCATCAAAGGTTTAAGACTTAAGACAAAGATAATCAGGATTTTCATCATTAATAAGGTCGAATTTTAAAATCTTTTTTATTATTCTTTGCAGTGTTGTTCAATATTGTGCACTCAATGTGCCCATAAATTTCTCCCATTGGTTGGCCCTTTTTTCATTCCTTTGCATGTGTACACCTACATTATTGGTTCTGATTCCCACTCTTTTATGGGTATGTAGGAACTCTATGATTATGAAAAGAGACAGAACAAATATATATTAAGCATATATTTGGTGTGTTTGTTCTTTATTACATCATTTACGAATAATTTAAAATTCAGTTTTAGTATTTGTACCAACAAAAATTGGAATTCCTTATAATATTCTCCGTTATCTCATATTAAGATTTGAAATTCTATTATAAAAGGAAAAGATTCAAACGAGCAAACGGATTTCAGAATTGGTGCTTCGAAATGAGCTACCATTTTGTGGGGCATGTTAAAGAATAATTTTCACATTGATTAAATATCGAAATTATAACCAACATATAAATGTTTGAGCTACTCTTCTTAACAATGTTGACATTTTAATATAGAACTCTAAGTCTTGCTATGGTATCAGAGTCCATTAAATTTTAATGAACAATTCGATCTGATTAAGACTCAAACAGACCATCATCTTGCGAGGACATGTTAATAGATAATTCTGACATTGATTAAATATCAAAATTAAAACCAATATATAAATGTTTGTGTTGACGTCGGAATCTACACTGCCCACGTGTCAACAGATCTCAAATCAAGCCTTTGTCAACATGTATGTTACCTGCACACTAGGACAACCGTTAGCACCAAGATCACTGGGGAAAAAGGTTCGGCGATCGTTGGTACTCTGATAATCAAGTCAACTACCGGTATACAAAACAATATACGGGGAATGAAAACAATTGGGTGTGGGAGAGACAATCATGCAGATATTTGAGCAGAGTTTAAGGGTGAAAATTAATGCGTAAAAAGAGCGTGTCATAAAAAATACGTACCTTGGAATAACCAGAGTCCTTGTATTTATAGATGCAGAGTCCTAATTATTTTGTGTAAGCAATCAATTAGAATTCTGATTGGATTCTCCTTCTTTATAGGATAAAGGGTAATTGGACATTGACACAATCTTCTAGATTTCGGTCTTTATCTGATTGGATTTCCAATATAGTGTTGCCTAATTATTGGGAGATTGGTATTCGTTTTCCTTGTGAGAATCCTTATGCCAATCTAATGCAAACTTTCTTTAATTATTTATCTGATTATCCCAAAATATTATACTACGAGAATGCGAAGACTAGCGAAGCACTCTAGGTTGGCCAGGAATGTCGGGACCCTTCATGGACTTTGCTGTGATGGATTCAATAGTGCTAAGATATTCGATGGGCCTTTAAGACCTTATGAGAATTATCGAGGCCCTTGCTGGCCTCCGAGGCCTTCGCCAGATCTATGAGGCTTTTGTTGGGTCTTTGATGACGTGGAGGCCTTACCAAAATTGAGTGGTAACAATTTGAGCTACTCGTCTTAACAATGTTGATGATGAAAAACCAACTCTTAATAGTAAATAGGTTGTATTTTTAGTTCCAAAATTTTCATTCAATTTCATATTACATACATATTTTTTGTATTTCTATATTTGTGCCGAAATTTTGGAAAATTGCGCTTTTAGTTACGTAATTATATATTAAGTACTAAATTTTCTTATTTTACTATGGTTTGCAAAAGTACTATTGTATTAAACCCTTAATAATGTATGCAGTAGAGTAATAATTTTTTGTATATTAATATTCTTTAACCATCTTTAAGGGACGTTAATTGGTGTCTTATTAAATATAAGTAAAGAATTCTCACAGAAAAGAATGTAAAAATAGCTTATTTATATAATATTTTATTATTTTTAAGTTATAACTTGGTAGATGCACAAAATAGTGCATTGAGTGCTTAAAAAATGTACTTGGCTCTTTGCACGTATTCAAGGCAATCCACGACCCAAATTGAACCATCAAGAATGACATGATTAGGGATTTTGGTATTGAGTGGTTTGGTTCGGGTTTTTTTGAGAGTCAGACCAGACTAGTTCTCATTGAGAATTGTAAAAACGGAACTATTGGCTCGATGGTTTGCCAATTTCAGTTCTTTTATACTTCAAAAAATAAATTGTGAAGTGTAAACTGTCGTATAAATTTTCTTATTTCACTTTTACGATTTCTGTTTCAAGCAATAAAAGCGCTTGTTATTTTGAATACATGTAATATTATGATTTAATCGAGAGATTATATAAAAAAAAATCATTTTAGAACAACGAACTAAAATTCGATTCTAAGACCCAGAATCTGAGCTACTAGTTTGGTCATGTTCTCGTTTAGTTCAAGTGGTTACGAATAAAAATGCTCACTCCTAGAAATGAAATTCAAAAAAAAAAATGGTTTTTGGCATCCCAAATCATATCGAAAATTAATCTCTCTTTTTCATTCACTAAATTTTTTTAAAATTATTTAAAAAAATTTCCACAACAATAAAAACTCTAAAACACAGCCAAAAAATATAATAAAATAAAAATTCCATGGTTCATTGATTTTCATATATAAATTCTTGTAGATCACACAACCAATATTAAAGAAATGAGAAGTTCCTTGAGTCGGACATTGAACCAAAGATGAGGTATATATGCCATTGTACTTTATGACTATTTATTGCTACAGACATGGAAAACGACCTAAGACTAACAGGCATGTCCCCTCCAATAACCAAGATTTTCAAGCCGGTCGACATAGAGTAGATCTTGATAAATGATAAATCTCGGGTTTTCTTCTCGTTTCTGTAATCATAATAAGTTAATAACATGTTTGGTATGTCATATTAGATATAACACTTCACAAATTCTTTACATCATATTTCTCGCATGTTGTTCAATATAACAAATTTGTCTTTTAAATATTCACACAATTTGTAATAATTGAACGTGATAAGAAAATTGGATCAGACTAGTCAATTCGAATAGAAAATTTTAAGAATAATAGAAAATCAATCCGATTATATACTAAAAGCCATTTATTTATCAACTAGTCGAAAAATTATCATTGAGGAATAATTTTCACGACAAAAAATGACACGTGTTGTTGAATTTGTGTAGTTTTAACTACAAAAACAATATATTGAACTAATAAAATTACAAAAAAGAAGGTCCATCGTTGAGATATATATTCAAAAATTCAGTGTCCAAATATTTTAGTTAGTCGTAATCTGAATTGAGAAGCACTGCTCGTGATTGTGCCTAATCAAAGACAAAAGCCATTGTCGATGCACCTTCACAATTGACCAAATTCCAATTATTACTTACTCTGTGGAGCTACAAGAACACATGGCTACAGTGAGGAAAATATTTCACACTAAAGTTCTTTTAGAAATAAAATGTACGAGGCAACAAAAATATTCGTTAATTTGTTCAAGGAAAAAGACATTTGTATATCACTATTGTTCACAAACTCTTGGCAATCATTTCGTAAGATACAACAATCACTTAACGTAATATACATCACTTCTAATTGAAGAAAAAGAGACGAAAATTAATGTTTTGTACTCTCCTTTCCTTTTGTGAACGGGACTCACAAAGAATGTACAGATTAAAAACAAGCTATACGTTGAAATATACTGCACTCCAGAGAAAAGAAGTAAAGCAATGATTGGTCAATTCCGTTCCACCATCACACTCCAAGAATTTAATTTTTCTATGAAATTGAGTATTGCCATATTTAGAAAACTGAACTAATGTGTCAAAAAAATCAAACTTAAACTTTAAAGGAAAAAACCAACTAAAAAGAGAAAAATCGTCAATAAAAACTAAGTAATACCTATAATCAGATTATAAAATTTACATGATAACTCTTTTTTTTCAATTGACAACCAAAACAAGGTTCATAAACAAAATTGTTCATAGCACCATGCTTATTCAAAGAAGAAACAATGCAAAAAGAAGAAGGGTGTCCTAATCGAGCATGCGAAATTACAGACGAAGCACGAGAATTACATAAAAAAGACTAGACAAAAAACTTGCATGGCCACGGTCAAGAATGTAAATTCATTTATCACATTGCCCGACTCCCTCCACCACTTTTGTTGCTAGATCATGTAGAGTAAAACCGATAGAAGAAAAATTTATTGAGAAATTGTTCTCATGAGTAAGATTACTAATAGACTAATATTTAGAAATGCTGGGAACAACAAAAATATTAGATAAAGGGCAAGGGTTTGGAAACAACAATGGAGATAGAAACGATATGAGAGATAGACAAGGAGTTACCGTTACCAACAAGCACTCGTTGATTACCATTGTAAGGGACATAATTATCAAGAGTTGCAACAATATTTGTCATATGCGAGGTTGCACATGTATTTATATACCATTCATAATCAGTGGGATAGTCAAGGATGTGACAGTGAATGCTTTGGATAAGCCTCTGACTTTTGCCTTTTTCAACAATTTGCCAACCTTATGACACTTCTTGGCACCGTGCCTTTCTTTACTATGCCATTGGCAAACAACAAGAGAAAACTTGGTAGAATTACTAGAACCTTGGGAAGGAGAGTCATGTTTGTGACGACCAGCATTTGTATCGAAGAAGCCACGTTGTGTAATGAAAATCAATTACTCAAAAGAATCACTAGGAATGGACCGAGAAAAAAGCTCATGACTGAGAACTTTTGGACTAGATTGGCAAAGGAAGACAATGGGATATATGACAACATGACAACATAGAGTTCGAAAAATTTTAAAATCAGATCTAAGTCCACAAAGAAACCAATGTGCCAATGGCACTAAGTTGATCACAAAAGAAGTGAAAAGGAAGAGCATGATAAGTGCATTTTGTGCACTTATTCGAGCTTTAAAACTAAGCTCTTGTCATGTTATTTTATATATTTTCTACTTAATTTATTGTATTTTTTTCTATTTCAGTTTTGGACCTGTTTATAAGCAATTGTGAAAGAATAAATGAAAAAAATCAACAAATTAGAAGATGGTTCAGAAGTACGATGATCAAATTTCACTCAATTGAAGCTTGAAGACTAAAATGACAAAATCCTCGAACTCAACTCACATTGGTGAAATCGACGAGTAAATGAGAAAAAAAAAATGAGTTTTTAAAGTGAATATCAAGAGCCAATCGTAGGAATGACAATGAAAAATTGAAGCAAATGATCAAACTCCTGAAAGCCAAATAATCGAATTGAAAAACTACTGACCGAAGTATGTGAGAAAATTAAAGTACAAATTTTGGTATTAAAATCTCCACAAGGCAAATGATATACCATTGAAAGTATAATTGAATTATGAGTTCAACACTTTTTACGGATCTCAATTTGAAGTTTTCTACAAGAAGTTATGATCATTTGAAAAATAACCGTAGAGAAAAACTAAGTTGGACGATCACCCAAGCTTATAGTAGGACAAACGCCCATCACCAAATTGGAATAGCAGAGACTTAAAACTTTGCCTGGGAGATCACCTGAGTTTGCACTGGGCGATCGCCTAGTGTATTTTTTTGGCCAATGAGATTTTGTTACCTTTTGAGTTCAGCTCCAATTAGAAAATCTTTTGGGACACGATTTTAATTATTTTTGAGGATCTTTTGGGACATAATGAGGATACTATATATATGAGTATTAACTCATAATTAGAGAATCAATTTTTCAGAGAAAAACAAGAGAATGAGCAAGAAACGAAGATTAAAAGAAGATCAAGATTTATTCTTTTAAGGATTGAACTAAGATCAAGATCGATTCTTTTTGGAATTTCTTCTTATCGGGCGATGGCTTTTATATTTTATATTTTGTTTTCTTCTTCTTAGTATGCTAGGCTAGATTTATTCTATGTTAGGATCATGATGAAACTTATATAATGAACTTTTAATTATTTGAACCTAATTTTTTATATTCAAGCATATTTTTAATTTTGAATAATTGATATTGATTTCTTCTTCTCTATAAATATATGCACAATGGTTGTATGAGTTTTGTAACTTATTTTACCATCGAGAGATTGAAATTAAGTTAAACATAGTATCAATTATCGTAGAGTCTGATAGAAGATAGAGTTATACTGATATACTTTACGTGATCTTTAAGTATTCATAAATTTTAATACATTCTTGTATGTTCGCATCCGTCATAGAGATATAATCGAGTCACATATATAGATATGTTTAATTTTACTTGAGAGATATTGTTAAACAAATTAAGAATATTGATCTTCATAATTAAATTGTGTTATTAAATTCAACTGTTGAGATTAAAGGAGATTGTTATAAGTGGATTCGAGATCTAGTACACTTTTCTTTCTCATATTCAAAGTAATTCGGTATAAACTCAATCTTTTATCTGTTTAAATTATAATTAGTTAATTATTTTTAGTTAATACTTTAATTAGTTCTTAAGCAACAAAACTTCAAAAGTTAATTCAATTTGGTTAAGGTTAATTTAATTGTATTGAACTATCTAAATCCATGTGGGTACGATACTTGGACTCTCAAATCTACTTTATTATTTGTGCAATCCATACACTTGTGGTATAAAATAAAATCGCTACCAGAGCACATTTAGTAAAATCGATATAAAATTGCTACGAGATCATCGCTACATTAACTGAAGTTCATCTTTCAAATAGATTTCTTGAGTCTTGGAGCTATGAGAAAATGATGCTTCAAGGGACAACCAAATATCACGTGCAGTAGAAGCATCACAACCTCAACCATACATCATTTCATAAGAGAGGCATAAATTAGGCTAAGCAACATTCTGTCCTCCGTACGCCACTTCTTGTAATTTGGATTAGGGACTAGTTAAGTAACCTCAAGAACCTGACCCTAGGTGAATGAGAAGACCCATCCAAGAAGCCTGTTAGATCCTGACTTTCAAGTACATGATCGAATTAACTAATGCCAAAGAAGATAGTTGATAAAATTGAGTTTGATGGTCACCATGTGAACCATCATATTAACCAGAAGCAAATTAGAGCTAGAATTAGCCATGTAAGAGAAGGAATTAGTCAAGGAATTAACTGAATAGGCTGATACCATGTGAAGGTAATGCCTCATGCATAATTGATGATAGGATGATTTCTTATATCCCATGTTTGGTAGTGCTAAAATTATTTTAAAGTGCTTATATTATAATTTGTGGGTGAATGTGTGAATAAAAAATATATTGTAAATTGTAAGTTCTATAAAATGTATGAATAAAAAGTATATTGACCAGTTTAACTAGTTAAAATTATAAGTTAACTAGTTAAGCACTACCAAACATGGGCTTACAAAAATAGATACAATGTATCTAGACATTTAAAACAAGGGTAAATTCAAGATCGATCACTATTTTGGCACTTATGGGCTCTAAAGTCATATGGTCAAAACTTAATTCAATTAAAATCATATTTTAGAGCTAAAAGACCAACATACCCTTACAATTGTTAAAAAAAATGCTAATTTAATTATATTGTTTTGTTGTGATACTGTTTTATTTAGATAATGTACATTCGTATATTTATATCATGCTTTTATCTTTGATATTGTTTTATTATGACAATATTTAAACCTATGATCTTGTACTAATAATGGAGTATTTTAAAAACAATATCATTACTTTAACCATTATCACATCTTATACTTAGTTTTATATATGATATTGTTTTATATAGACAATGTGCTATGGTACATTTATACCATGTTTTTATCTTTGATACTGTTTTATTATGATAATATTTCAACATATAATACTGTTTTAATTTATGATAATGTTATTGAATACAAACAGTATCAATTGTCTTATACTACTAATAAAGTATTTTAATAACAATATAATTATTTCAACTAGTAAAACATATATAATACTGTTTTAATCTATGATAATGTTATTGAATACAAATAGTATTAAATGGTCTTGTAATACTAATTGAGCATTTTAAGAACAATATAATTACTTCAACTAGTAAAACAAATATATGATACTGTTTTATTTAGATAAAGTGATATGGTATATATACTTATATCATGTTTTTATCTTTGATACTGTTTTATTATGATAATGTTTTAACCTATGATACTGTTAATTAATCTATGATATTATTATTTTATTGAGTTGTAATTTGTGTATGTGATAATATTTTATTAAGATATTTTTATGTATGATACTAATATATTAAGATACATTTATCTATGATACTGTTTTAGTATGTATGATACTGTTTTGACAAGAAAAATTAAAGATTATCATTTTAAGCTAAAGAGACAACTTTAAATGGCTAAAATTCATCATACGTAGTAAAATGACTAGTCTTGACCGACTCGTCGAGACTATTCTAAAACATATTATAATAAAAATTATGAGTACGTGTCACGAATTCTATACTCATTTCATTGTATGATACTATTTTACGTGATACTATTTTTTTCTATTATGATCTCGCTTTTACGTGATATCTCGTTTTTCTATAATACAAGATCAAACAATACACTTGATTAATTACCAACACGAGAATATAATCTAATAGCCAACTTTCATCATAACAATGCCCACATCGAACTTTTTTATTCCTAGAGAAATTCAGTTGTTATTTACAATAATAAATCATGACAACTCTACAAAAATTCATCAAACAAATCTTCCGCCATGCACATTCTGAGTGGTAAGTTGAAGGCCAACTTTTGTAAAGGAAACTTCTCTTACGGGCATGATATTCATCACTATCCATCCACTTAACATCTTCTAAATCCTTAGTTTCTTGAGTACTACCCAGACACTTATTGCCCATTTTTTTTCTTTTCAGATAATAAACCCCCTTCATATTCATTGCAGTAAGGGTCCACCAAGCATTCACTGGATACATCTTTATCATTTCTTAGGTACGACTCATCAAGAAAATTAGTTACCTCAAATTTTGACTGTTCTTCGAACATCTTGATTGCAGTATTTAAATTCAATGATTTTCAAAAACAACTAAGAAGCATCTCAGCCCAATCATTATCTACTCTATCGGATATAAACGACTGCAATTTGGGTAACATGCTCTTGCTTTACATGATGTCTATGTAAATCTGCATCCGCAAATTTTACATTGCAGTGACAGCATAACCAAAACTTCCATACCTTATGTTCTTTCTTAAAAGATAAAAGCTTCATCAAGCACCTCACTCACTGACCCTTCATTCTACAAACTAAAATGTGTCTTTAGATCTGAAATTGTTACACTAAGAAAATCTTTCTTCCAATCTAAATTAATTGTGTTCCAAATTTTTTGTTAAGAAAAGTAGGTACAATGCAGCTGTGCAAAGAAACTAAACCTCCCGAGATAAATGTCAAGTCTGGTGGAAAAATGAGGTAACTTCCCAGCAAATCTAGTGATATTCTTATCCATGTTTGGTATGCCGATTGGCGGCGACGGTGGCGGCGATGGCCGTGGCGGTAGTAGGTGCCAAGAGAATGTGTGTAGCAAATATGGATCACATGGATAATTTTGAGATTAATATGAAAAGTTGTTAAAGAGTATAACTTATTGACAATTTTAAAAATTGTTTTAACCTAATTTGAAACAAGTCACTTGCACATGACTTTTAGGCAATTTTTCCTTACAACAAATACCAAGAATAAATATACAATTAAGATAATATTTATCCTAATCGGATTCTCCTCTAATACTATATAAGGAACTAATGAAGCACAAGATCAAAGAAAATGTAATGGGTGGAAGTGTTACATGATATGGGAGATTGTCCATCTTGGGAATATGATCATTTGTAAGATCGCATTTCTTGTTGCTTTGTTTAAACCTTTGTGGGTTAGTAGTTTTAAGATTGACTTAGAAGGAATGAGTATGTGTAACATACCACACGTATGTTAAGGCAAGTGGGAAATTGTTAATTTTATTGATGACAAATGTTGGGATTCCATTGACGATCCCATTTTTCCCCAAAATGAAGAACCCTAGTTGTTGCAAACATTATATCCTTCCATATAGTTCTACGCATTTTGATTCAGAAAACTACATGGTGAAGGAGTGACAACAATTTAATTTTTAAAAGTGCATTGTAAAAGGCATAAGTAAAAACAAAAGAAAATTTTTTTTTAGTCAACACTATCTTTTCCATTAGACATGACAGATTTTTGTTTAGTTCTAAAGACGAGGTGTATAGAGTGATGTAAATAGAAAAAGAAATTTAAATGGCTAATATAGAACAAAAAAAGTTGCGAACTTGTGAGGAAATGGAGGGTAACAAAATGAATTATTCCGTAGTATGATAAAACGTAGATTGAAAAGTATTAAAGATGCAAAAAAAAAAAAAAAAAAAAGTACTTAAATTATATTGTACGTATATACAAAGTGCAATGTATTGAAAGTTGAAACTAAAAGTGAAAATGCATAAATTGATAATGGAAATTCGCCCCCCTCGTCCGCTGTGAAGGTGTAGCAGAGATAGCGAAAGGGGGTGTGGTACCACAATTATTAATTTCTGATGAATAATGGAAGCAAAACAATCAGCCACACCCACATGGACTGTTATGCTAATGCTGCCAAAACACACTTCCTCTTCCTCCTCCAAACCCTAACCCTGTAAAGACCTTCTTCTAAACCGGGTTTTCTTAATTTCAGTTCCCGGTCCAGCACTTCCTGCCTGCCGTGAGCACTACTGAATATAACCCACTTTTGTAAATTGCTGTCTGATAAACCACTTTGGATTCTATCCCCTGCTGCCTTTTTCCTTTTTTACTTCTCTCTCTCTCTCTTTCTACACACACACAAATATTTCCTTTTCTTTTTAGGAGGGGTCTCGAGACAAATTTTTAACCTTTAAATTCTTTATATAGCTGCACAACTTGTAGCCCATATCCTGAATTCATCAATTCTCTCCATTTGGTTTATTTTTCTTCTTCTTCTTCCTCAGTTCGAAGAGCTCGATTTCTAATTCGATATAGACATGTCGAGCTACGTCGATGTGCCCGAGAAACTCTGCTACATCCCTTGCAATTTCTGCAATATTGTTCTTGCGGTATCCGATTTCAAACACCCTTTTTCCCTTAGTGGGATCTGCTTTTAATGTCCAATTTTATGTAAATTAATTATGTTTGCATGCATCTATCTATATCAGTGTATGTGTGTGCTTGCTTTCAGTACATGTGTATGCATCCAACCAAGAAAGAAACATTTTCACATGCTGAATAAAGCTGGTTTTTCGATTCAGAGATCAGGTTATTATTTGGTGTTATTATGATGAAGTCCATTTATTTTTTCCTCTGGGCTTCTTGTTTTTGACACAGTCATGTCTACATCGTTAAGACTTTTTCCATTTTCTTCTCTTCTTTTACAGTCAAAGAAAAAGTCATACCTGAAGGTGGAAGATAGGATGACCTGAGAGAGAAATAAAGATAGAGAGAGAGAGAGATTACTGTGTTGATTTTCTTAAACTATTTTAGGGTTATGTTTAACCTCAAAACAAAGAATTTTCTGATAAACTGATGATGGAGACAAGTCTTTTCACCTGTGGATTTTGGTTCTGTTATCACTACCTGCTAAGTGCAGCATGCTCTCAAAATAAAGCTCTTTCGACTAATGTTTTCACTAAAATGAAGTCCCTACTTGGGCAATTTCTTCAGCCTACTAGAAGAAGACCAAATTTTTCTCGCAAAAAACTATCGGGCACGCTTGGTAAGTAATTAAGAAACAAAACGAAGTTAGTACCACTAATACTGTGCATCAAACACAGCTCTAGGGTTTTTCTCTGCAAAGTGCAACACCTCTTAATGTTCAGAGTTTAGCCACTGAGTTTCAAGAATAATCTTGTTTTTTACAAGTCCACAACAAGAAAATTCTGCAGGACAGATGTTTATCTACACATATCATTTTATCTTCATAAACATAGATCTCAAATTTTACAGCACTTTGAATTTGGGTATTTTGTCATATATAGCCTTTAACTGTTGGTTAATTTCTCAGACCTAGAGGTTCATTTTCTGGTGGGTTGAATTTTCAGGTTAGTGTTCCATGCAGCAACTTGTTTGATATTGTGACCGTTCGATGTGGGCACTGTACAAATCTGTGGTCCGTGAACATGGCAGCTGCATTCCAGCCTCTGTCCTGGCAAGATGCTCAGGTTCATTTAACGAAATTTCAGCTCAATTTGTGGGCGATGATCAGATCAAATTCATAATAGGCTTCTGAAATCTGGGTTTTCTTGGCTTTTGCTTCTTTTGAGGGAATCAAAATTTTTGCCTATATAATATAGATCCTGTTTTTCAGAACCCTAAAAAACCCAGAAACCAAAACCTACAAGTTTTCACTTTTTGTGTAGAGTTCTAGGTTTTTTTTATTATTATTTTTTATTTATATCTTTTTAGTTTCTATGATTTGATGATTTGATTGATGGGTAACTAGAAGTTGGTTCTTTAGGTGTTTATGTCACCAGAGATTGTCCTCTACTGTGGAAACAAAGCCTCAAAAATGGCAACTTTGGGTTCTCTTACCCAGCTAGATCTCAATAAACTGTCAATCTTGCTGCCATTTTCTTAACTGATTCAGTCACTTCAATCTTGTTATTTTCTCCCTTTTTTCTTAAAAAACATCATTTCAGTTCACCTTTTTTAGTCAAATCTTTGTTTCTCTCTCTCTCTCTACCCCAGCTTTCATTAATGTTCTTATCTAACCAATTTCACAGCTGCTTCTTTGGTTTTTTTCTTTTTCTTTTTTTCTGGCAAAGAAATCATTTACAAACTCAATGAAGTTTGGAATTTTATTTCTTCATTTAACAAATATAATGAAAATAGGGTTTTCTTTTCCACCTTGGTAATATTTCAATTTCAGGCTCCCAACTACATTTCCTCTGAGCACAAGATTGACTTTGGTTCTTCTTCCAAATGCAACAACAAGATGGCAATGCGACCTCCCATTACGAATAACACTGAGCAGAGGATCGTGAACAGACGTATGTTTAATATATTTTCATAAGCTAAAATCTTGTTCATTGTATTTTTGAATCGAGTACAGCTAACTAATATACACTCAATTTTTTTAATATTTTGTTCATTTATTCATGTTCTACATGAACAATCATTATCTTTTACAGCTCCTGAGAAGAGGCAACGAGTACCATCTGCATACAACCAGTTCATAAAGTAATGAAATTATTTTCACTTAATTAATAATCCCTTCAACATTTCTTTTTTACTTTTGTGCTATTGTAGCTTTAAGTATCAGCAATAATTAAGCTTAACTCTTAATATATATTCAGAGAGGAGATTCAGAGAATCAAAGCCAATAATCCAGAAATAAGCCACAGGGAAGCATTCAGTACTGCTGCAAAAAATGTAAGTGACTCAAATTTGGACACTTTTTTTTTGCAGTTTGTAGTGTAAATTTTTGGGTAATGACACGTAAACTTTCTTTGAAATAGTGGGCACACTTCCCTCATATTCACTTTGGCCTGATGTTGGAGACCAATAATCAAGCTAAACGAGGTAAGTGATGTGATTTTGGTGTAAAGTTTGATTTATTTTCCATTTATTTGGTGTAGAACTACGAGAACAAAAGTTTTGTCGTAAAAAGTCAATTAGTCGAGAGACTTTTCAAGACAAAATATATTTGTCATTGTTAATTGTGTAAAGTGTTAGACTTTATCAAGTTGTACATTTATTTGGTTTGTGACCATTGGACTTGTGTAATTAATTAGGCCAGGTTCAATGTCAATAATTTGAGAAGAAGATCCACCAAACATTAGGGCATGTCTGCTATGTGAAATTGCATAGGGTCGGATGAAATTAAGGAAAAGAGACGTGTGAAAAAAAAATTCAGTCTATCAATATGTACCAAATTAACATGTCATTAATGTTTAAATTAAGCTTTTCTTGAGAGAGACATTATAAATGGTTTGTGTTCCTTGCTAATACAAATTCTGAAAATTTCAGAGAAATTGATATTAGTCTTGTACGTTTTTGGGTCTTTTTTGGCACAAAAAATAGATTTTAATTTAAGAAATATTATTAAATTATTTACTTGGTCTAATTTATATTTCTTTTTTCTTTTGTTTCTTTGTAGGGATCTGAGAAGCTTCAAACGCAAAGGCTGGGCTACTAAACAAATGAAAATTAATCTTGGCTTTAAGACAGCCTTTATGTGACTCTTGTATTTCAAGCATATGATGATATTTAATTTGCTATATGTTGTAACTTTGTTTGGAAAAATGTTACTTAAATGTACTAAATTATGCTGTTGTTTAATCAACATGCTATATTTTCTCTGTGTAATGAAAATTCTATATGTTTCTCTCATCGCTTCCTAGGATAAAACTTGACGTGGTTAATGAAAAGATATTGTTGTCCAATTTAACGTACCAAATATGCTCTGCATCTTTTAATTTTACAACTTATCATGCAAAAGTTACCTCGCCGTATCGGTACTTTATCATTCAAGTGGCTTAGATTTCATATTGACTATATTTATACAAAAAATAGATCGGAAATAATTCATAATACTTAGCTTGAACATTTCGAACATATATGTATTTTCCATTTTTGTTTAAAGATGAATGGTTAACAAAAAGCTTTTGAGAAAAATTGTAAACTATACACATATATTTAACACATCAAACCTTTAATTTCAAATAAAAGTTTAAGATAAAACTAATTAATAAACTAAATCTCAAACATTAATTGACAAATAGAGACATAGAAAAAATAGAAATTCAATACAACAAATGATTAAGAGAAAAGGTTTTTTTTTTTTTTTTTTTTTTCTGGAGGTTGGAATGGAATAGAGAATTTCTATTGAGTAAGGTTAAGATCTTAAAGAATAGAAAACCATACGTGGTATGAAAGACGCTTAAAATTATTTGAGAAATATATTTACAAATAAAAATAATAGTTTGAAGAGTTTAAACTTACTACAAAGGTCTTCTTTATATATGTACTTGAGCTCGGGGGGTTCTCAAGATTATAAGAAGACATCACACAAAACTGAAGGAAGGTCGAAATCCCACACACACAGTGAGTAGCCACCTTATTTTTTAACTAGGGTTTCACGTGTTTCTTAGAAGGCACACGTCCCTAGGGTGTATATACTCTTAGACAACAACTTGATTTAGTCTTGACCTAATTCTCCGTCTATCCAGAAATTACCGAATAGTCTTTGAGTAAAGGCTTGTTTGATATAGTTTATACATCAGTTTTCAACTTTTATAAACCAGTTTTTCAACCAAAAATAGTTTATTTAACAAATAAAATGCAATTTTTGGTTTTTTAATAAACAATTTTGTCAATAAACAATTTTGTCAAATAAAGCAGTTTATAAGAGCGCTATTATAAACTAGTTTAAAACAATTTTTTTATTTGACAAATAAACAATTTTTGAAATTCAAAAAATAAAACACTTTATAAACTACATCAAAAGGGCTCTAAGTAAACTTCACAAGTATCACCCTCTAAAATTATGAATTAATTAAGCAAGGGAACTCAATCGGACCCACATAATTCAAGTTTAAATAATCTAAACCTAAGCCCGCTCAAATATTGAGCTACTAGGGTGGGATCATTACTCCACTAAAAGCTCGAAACAACACTCTTGGATTATGTATAATTACCCCAGTCATAAGAGATTTTTCATAAATAAGTCACTTTTTAAAATAATGCTAACTTTATCAACTTAACAAATTTATTTCAAAAATGCTACATAATTAATATTTTATTAATTAATAAAATAATAAATTAAAATCAAATGGACCAAGACCACGTGAATCTCCAAATTTGTTGATTAAGTCCTTGATTATTTACATGATAAGTTCTTCCTCTTTATAATATCTCCACTTTAGTCCTCGTACTTTCTCTTTCATTTCAATTTCGTTCTCTTTTATTTGCAACCCAAGTCCTTCAATTTTTAGATTTTTGCAAGTTGCTCCCCATATTTATACTTTTATATCAATTTAGTCCTTTATAGTATCACTATTTGATACAGATGTTACAAACAATATTGTGAATCAATGTTTGATACAAATGTTACAAATGATATTTAATATATTACTCAATATGTTACAGATTATATTATGTTATTTTACACATCACATGTTATATGAATTGGTATTCTATATCACTAATGTTACGTATGTTACAAATGATGAAATCAATAGTTTTATTTGTTAAATTTGGCATTGTGTTACATATCTATATCATACTGATGTTACACGATATCAATAGGTTTTAGAGTCCAATGTGTATATTAATACGAATTTGTTAAAGTTTAGAGTTGGTTTTGCAATTGTAACAGTTTCTGTTTAGTATCGTAATTTGATATAGATGTTACAAATGATATTGTGTATCACTGTTTGATATAGATGTTACAAGTAATATTTTGTATCACTGAATATGTTACAAATTATATTATGTTATTTACGCAGCTCATGTTACATGAATTGATATTTTGTATAACTGATGTTTTACATCTCAATTTATAATAAAAATTGTTATAAAATATCATTTGTAATATTTATATCAAACATTGATACACAATATCATTTGTAACATATGTATCAAATAGTAATACTATAAAGGACTAAATTGACATAAAAATATAAATATGGAGATTAATTTGTAAAAATTCAAAAGTTGAAGGATTTGGGTTGTAAATAAAAGAGGACGAAATTGAAATGAAAGAAGAAGTATAGGGATTAAAGTGGAGATATTATAAAGATAAAGGACTTACCATACAAATAATCAAAGATTTAAGAAGCAAATTTGGGTAAAAGTTTATCACAATTCATATGAGATTCACGTGGTCTATTTGATTTTAATTCATTATTTTATTAATTAATATAATATTAATTATGTAATATTTATGACATAAATTAGTTAAGTTGTTAGATTTAGAATTATTTTAAAATTGGTAAGTAGTGAGTGTAATATTTCCAAGTCATAATTATCATGTAATGAGATAGCTAATTCTTTAATTAAACGTTCAACCATGTTAACCCTATCGAACATTCACAATTAGAGTCAGGTGTAAAATTACTGTTTTACCCCTCAAATTGCACCATCTTCACTTAGTCACATTTCCTTCTCATAGATCACTGGGATCACATTACAATTCCAATTTGTAAACTCTTTACTAAATTAATAAATATCCGCATATTTTACTCAACCTAACTCCTATTTGACGAACACAAATTCAATTAACTGAAAATACTAAACTAACTAAAATTATGACTGTTATGTTTGATGTTGAACTTTGGTTTTGAAATTTGTTCTATGAGAGTACTAGGGCTCGCAATTTCCCCGTATTTTCTACTTTAACTTTGCTTATCAAGTTTCAACAATTTTTGACGCATGTATCCGACCTTATTTCTCTAAGTTAATTGATCACCTCTCTCGAACAAAACTAATTCTACTTAATTAATAAGTGAATTCACTATATCTCTACGCATATCTAAGTGCATTGATCAATCACCAAGACATTCATTCAACGGCTGCAAAAATCATAAATCAATTAATTATTGAATTTTTAATGTGGTCTACACAAATAATTCTCCTCTCGACTCATTACCCTTCACAAATCAATTAATTATTGGCGAATTAGTCACGCAAAAAACTTAATAGCAAAAATGATACAAAAAATCAAAATATAAGTCAAAACTTAACAATTAAAATCAAAGCATCCAAATATGCTACATCGATTGTCCTAACTAGCGAAGTTAGTTACTCACCGTTTGCGAAATACACAATTTGAATATGAATACACCACCATGATTTGATAGAAAAAGAGAATAAAACGAAGAACAATCTTGCACCAAACTTGAACCCTTCTTCCTTGAATTCCTCCAGACCCCAGCTCTTGTGTCGTGTTTTTCTCTCACAAATTGTCCAAACTTGTGATGTCTTGAAGTAAGGTATTTATAATTTATAGGTTGAGATCTGTCCTCCAAACTTCACCCAAAGTATCCCCAAAATGTTGGAAATATCTTTGACCAAAATTAAGTGGGTCCCACAATCCATTTTTAGCAGGATAATAGTCGAACATGCTCTACTCCGTGAGTAGATATCATAATATATTTGAATGTTCAAAATTATTTTCGAATGAATGAGAAATTTAAGCCAAAAGTAAGATTTTGGAAATTAGACAAAAAAAATTTGAAAGTAAAGATACAAAGTTTAAACTGTCTTATGACATATTTAAATAGGTTTTTTTGCACAAATTATCCCTATATTTTACACTTATTGTAAGTTGAGGACCTATATTTTTATTTTTGACAATATAACCCCTATTTCAAACTTTATTGGCCACAATGGCCATTTCCGTCCAATTTCGTCAAATTAACTGTTAGTTCTGACTTTTTTTGTAGAAATGGTCCTCGCGTGCATTCCACATTCTTCATTTTATAAAAGTATTTTTGCAATTCTACTCTTCATAAATAAAAATTGAAAGAAGAAAAAAAGAAAGAAAATAATTAAAAAAAATTTCTTCTTTCCCACCCCACCCCACCCCAACTCTAACTCAAACTCTAATCTGATACCAACTGGCGGCGCTTAACGGGCCGGGAAGGGTGTTCATACATTTACATTTAATTTGAGTCTTTTTGAATTATTGTTCTTGCAATTGAGCACCATTCTAAAATTATGAACGCTTAATGTGCTCTATTAAGTCTTTTCCAAATAATGCTAATTCGACCTACATCTTCTTCTTAACCTGAAGTTAATTTCTATTAAATTTAAATTCTCAGCCAAGTCTTGCAAGTTGCATCTGATATATACCCATAGTACAATTAAATAGTCTTTCACTAATTTGAGATGATTGAATGATTATATGGTTATGGGAAGAGAGACTACTCCTGATTTTTGTGAGATTATGTCTTCGTGTGAATTATTATGGTTGCCGAGAAAATTTCTTTTATTCCAATGGAAAATACTGAAACACGGGGGCCTCCTCCCCATATTATCTATTGATAAAAAGTCACATAAATAACATCTGTGTGAAGAAAGCTCGGCAATACTCAAATTGACTTGAAAACTTCCATGTTCATCACTGGCGGCGCCGCTCCTACACCGTTTTCCAACCAGTTGCCATTAATGGGGGCTTATGAAGATACATCAGTAATTAATGGGCTGCCAAAACTCAGTGAAATTACCAACGGGAATCACTATGGAATGTGTTCTTCATCTGCTTTACAAGTTCTTGAAACAGTTTCTGCCTCAGGTTTTTTCAGGATTCCATTCTGGGCTTTATACATCTGACATGCAGGTGCCTGCAGTCAGTCATATACAGTTCATTCAATCCCTCAAATTCTTTCCCACCACCGGAGAAGGACTAGACGAGATCGGAAGACGTGTTCTTACATCCGCCGGAGGTCAAAACCCCTAAGAAATGGGGTGGGTGCAGGGGCGGAGCTAGGATGTGCCATAAGGGTGGACTAGGGGAGGAGGACCCTTTATGGGGGTTCGGGGGCGAAATTCTTTTTTTTTCTCATACTATAATTACTTAGCCCATTTTTATAAAAATCTAATATTTTTTTATAAGTCATAATTTTTAAAGAGGTTACAATAAATCATTACACAAAAATATTCAAGATCTAAACTAGTTAAAAAAAAAAAGTGTGTAGACAACGATCTTTTTACAATCATGAATTTTATAATAGAATCTATATCTATTTTATTAACAATGTCTCTCTCAATAAAAATTGTTATGTAGTAGATGTACAAAAATTGTTTTATAATATATTCTATATCTATTTTATCTAAAACTAAATTATGTAATCGATGTATAAAATATTTAAACTCTTTAATAGTGTTATATATAATTATATTGTAATCCTATATTTAATTAAACAACATATAAGTAAGTCATACACAACAGAATTATTACAACTAAGTTAGAAAATAAAATGATATTTCAACACCAAATAGTAGAAGGTGCAACAAATTAAAAAATTCAAGCCCACTTTCGAATTTTAAACTTTCTAAAGTTTGAATTTCAATTTTGAACTTTCTAATACTTACATGAAATGCAAATAATTGTTTGTTTAATTAAATATGAATGTACAATTGAGGGTAAAAAATTCTTTTTCTATGCTTGGCTATAAATTCTCTAGGGCTGGTTGATGAAATTTGAACTTTATTTCTATCCTTTTTTTTTTTTTTTTAACAATGTGGGCTAAAATTTTGGGCTTTATTTCTATCCTTGTTTTTTTTTTTTACAATGTGGGCTGAAATTTTGGGCAGCCCTGGACTCTCTTAAATCCGCCATTGGGTGGGTGGGGTGGAGAAGAAGAATATTTTTTAAAAATATTTTCTTTCTTTTTTTTTTCTTCCAATTTTTATTTATGAACAATAGAATGCCAAAAATACTTTTATGAAATGAAGAGTGTAAAATGCATGCAAGGACCATTTGTGTAAAAAAGTCAAAACTAATGATTAATTTGACGAAATTGAACGGAAAAGACCATTGTCACCAATAAAGTTTGAAATAGGGGCTACACTGCAAAAAATAAAAAGATAAGTCATCAACTTGCAGTAACTACAAAAGATAAGGACCATTTGTACAGAAAAACCTATTTAAATATCTCTACTTTAATATTTGAGTTTGGGCCCGAATAGGTACCACCAGTCTTTGTTAGGGAAAGGACCTAGATGCTATTGGGCTTGGACCAAAGTCCACATGCGCGAGCACGCGCAACCCATCCTTCAACCGGCACTACAACAAAAAAGGTCTATAGCGGCGACATCTATTGCGACGACACAAAGTCGTCTCTATTGATTCTATACGGTAGAGACGACAAAGAAATGTCGTCGCTACATACGCAAAACTTATAGAGACGACATATGTCGTCGCGATAGATTATATATCGTCGCCGTTACATAGACTTTATAATAACGTCTTTCAATGTCGTCGCCACTTAATTTCAGAAACGGCGGGAACAAATGGCAGCATTTTGATGCATAAATAGCGACGACACATGTCGTCGCAATTGAGTTGCGGATGATGCTGTAAGTCACGTGAATCATGAATTTTCTCATAAAGTGTGATGGGATCTATAGTGACGACTTATGTCGTCGCTATATATCTACATCAATTTAAGCGGGAAAATTGGCGCCCAATTGTTGTCTATAGCGACGACACATATCGTCGCTATATTTATATTGATCATTTTTGCAGGCATGTGAGTTATTAATTTCCTCGTAAAATGGGAATGGTCCTGTAGCAACGAATTTTGTCTATAGCGGCGACATATAGACTCTTCTTTATCTTCTCCTCATCTCCACATTTCTGTATTGCAGACTACACGCAAAAAAATTTCTTCTCCATCTCCACATCTCCCCGGTCAATTTGCATTTCTATTGTTTTTCTTCATAATCATCTTCTTTACAGTTCATTTCTTCATCTCCATTTATTATCTTTACTGTATTTGTAAGAATATAGTACTTTTCAAGTATGGATATTAATAAAAGTTGGACAACAATTAGAAATCGCACAAAATCTGCAGATTTTCGGAACAGTTTGCAAGCATTTATAAACATGGCGAGGCCATACGTTAATGACAGAGAAAGGATTAAATGTCCATGTAAAAAATGTTTAAAAGGTCTCACACATCCATTGGAAATTGTCGAGGCTCACATATTTCGTAATGGTTTTGCGAGAGAGTTATGTCACCGGATATATCATGGCGAGGCCGATGTTCATATCGCGAATGTGTATAGACGTAATGAGCGGTGGTGGAGGATGAGATGATGGATGTGATAGACGACGTAGTTGGTAATGAGCATGCAGTACAAGCACCGATGGTTACTATGACGAATCGCTTCAAGCTCTCCATTCGTGAGTCACCACTGGAGTTTCATCATTTTCATCCCTAAATTTTTTAGTCAAGTTGATGCATATTAAAGTCATGAACAAATGGACAAACAAGTCAGTCGATGATCTTTTGAAATTGCTGAAGTTCGCATTCCCAAACATGAACCTGGTTGACTCTCACTACGAAGCTAAGAAGCTAATGACGAAGCTTGGTTTGGGTTACAAATCTATTCATGCCTGCAAGAACGACTGTGCATTGTTTTGTAGTGAACATGCTGATAGACAAACTTGTCCGATTTGCCAGGAAAATCGTTGGGTGCACACTTCTGGGAAAGTGAACAGGAAGAATGTTCCGCATAAGGTGCTGCGATATTTTCCCTTGGCCCCCAGACTAAAACGTATGTTCGCAACGAAGGATACTGCAAAACTCATAAGGTGGCACAGTATAGGAAGGTCTAGGGACGATGATGAAATGCAGCATCCCGTTGATGGAAAGGCATGGCGGGATTTTGACATGAAACATCCATTGTTCTCAAGTGAGATCAGGAATGTCAGGTTAGGTTTGGCCGCAGACGGATTCAATCCATTCGATGACATGAGTCTGTCGTACAGCATGTGGCCAGTAGTTGTAACAGTTTACAACTTGCCACCATGGTTATGTATGATGTCCGAATACCTCATGCTTACTCTGTTGATACCTGGTCCTAAAGCACCGGGTAAGGATATTGATGTATTTTTACGACCATTAGTAGACGAGTTGAAGGAGTTGTGGGCCGATGAGATTGACATGTAAAACGGTGGAACCAACAACAAGTCTGTATTCAGACTGCGTGCAGCTTCGTTGTGGACTGTTAACGATTTTCCAGCAAGAAGTAGTTTGTCGGGTTGGAGTGGTCAGGGGTACAAGGCATGTCCGACGTGCAACGAAGATACTCCTTCAGTCTGTGTGATAGGTAAGACAGCTTATGTGGGTCACCGTCGATTCATGCCATCCAGGCATCATTTTCAGAACAATTTAGACTTCGATGGGAAGATAGATAGGCGACCACCTCTGCGTCGGTTAACGTCTATAGACATTTTAGCACAGTTAAGCCGGGTCAGATATAGAAGTCCAGGAAAGCACCCAAATTACAGTAGTGCTACAATTCGGAGAAGTGATGACGAGCTAAATTGGAGAAAAAAGAGCATTTTCTATGAGTTGCTATATTGGACTTCTACAGAGCTCAAACATAACATCGATGTCATGCACGTAGAGAATAATGTTTGTGATAGCTTGCTCGGCACAATTATAGACGATCCATTCAAATCAAAAGACACAGTCAATGCGAGACGCGATCTGATACAATTAAAGATCAAAAGAGAGTTGCACCTGTATCAGAACGGGAATAGGTGGATGAAGCCTGCAGCATGTTATACTATGTCGTCTTCAAATCGAAGTTTTGTAAATTTATCCAATCGGTTGAGTTTCCAAATGGCTTCTCTTCTAATCTTCGGAAGAATATTGCTCCAAATGACAGCCGTATTATCGGGTTGAAGTCACATGATTGCCATATTATCATGCAACGGTTAATACCACTAGGATGTCGGGCGTTCTTGAATAAAACAATTTCCACGGTAATTATTGAAATGTGCACGTTCTTCAGAAAGCTTTGTGCAAGAACACTAAAGGTTAGCGACATATAGCTTCCCACGATCACCTTGTACTCATTCTCTGTAAGTTGGAATGGATATTTCTGCCAGCCTTCTTCGACATCATGATTCACCTCGTAATGCATTTATCAGAAGAGACAATCCTTAGAGATCCGGTGCACATAAGATGGATGTATCCATTCGAGCGATACCTGAAGAAATTGAAGGACTATGTCGAAATCGAGCTTGGCGAGAGGATCAATAGTCAAGGGTCCATTGTGGACGAGGCATTGACTTTTGTTCGAGGTACTTGAAGACATAGGGACAAGTTCGACCGACCGCATGTAAACGAGGATGCTATCGTTCCACGTACACAACTTTCTGTTTTTCAGTTGCAGTGTCACCTACTTGGAAAGCAGTCACCAAAGACGTTTCCTACTTAAGTTCGAAATCAAGCGATTTTTTACGTCCTGAACAACTGTTATGAAGTTGAGCCATTCTTGCAGTAAGACGGCGTTAATTCCAGATTATTATTCCTTTATCTCGAATTAACTTTATCATTTGAAACGAACTAAGAAACTTTGATCTTCCATACTTTGTTCAGGGAACATAGGCAGGAACTACTGAACAATGGCTGTCCAAACATCGAACTAGTACACAGAAGAGAATTTCACTCTTGGTTCTACAGAAAGGTAAACGAACATCGACTGAATAAAATTGCAGGTTTTCAACATAATTACTTTCAATAACTGAGAATAATTCTTGTCATGCAGCTATATGCAATGCGCCAAAGCCACAACTATCAAGTTTCTCATGAGTTATTTGCATTGGCCAGTGGATGTTACCAGCATGTTTTGACATACACGGCTTGTGTTGTCAAATGAGTTCGGTTCCTGAGATATGATCGTGATATTCAAGAAAACTCGTAAACAGTGGTATGTCCGTCCTGTGGACAGGGGTGAGATTTACTACGGGCACCGCAAGATATAATTTGGAGCTACAATATGGACCGAAACTTTCGCTTTATCATTCTCCGATGCAAGTGGTTTAGGTGTGATGGGAGACGGATGGTAATCGAAAATAACGTTACCGATATTGACATCGCAGTAGGCGTTCAAGGATGATCGCCCATACTTGCGAGCCAAGCACAACAAGTGTTCTACATTGAAGATCCATCTCGTGGTCCGAACTGGTGAGTAATACAAATTGTCCATCACAGGAGCACGTGGGACACAGTGGGAGCTAACATCACAAAGATTGACCTACTCCACAATAACTACTCTTCCGGTTTATCTCTAGTCGTTGATTTTGGTAACATAGAGCATGTATCCTTGCACCGGGATGATGATGAAGCTGATGTGATAGAAGCATCGGTTATCAGGAGAGCCTCGTCAGATACTGCAGAAGAAACTTCGTTTATAAACGACGATGATGTGGAAGACGATACAAATGCAGAATACGAAGATGATGAAACATCAAGTGAAATCAATGAGGACGTCAGTGACGATGATGAGGATCAATCGTATCATGATAGTGAATCAGATTGAAATGTTATTGTGCGTCACTTAATTTTATAAAATAATTTTATAAAAATGCATGTTCAAATTGTTGTTACTGTTTTCGACTTGAATGTTTGTCATTCATACTATCATTGCTATTGGTCATAATGTAGGACAAAAAAGTTCTGCAATTGTACAAAAACATGCTATTAGGGACCATTATATCTAACATCGTAAAACTTGAAGGACTTATGTTGCAAATAAAATTGGATGAAATTGAAATAAAAGAAAAATTATGAGGACCCAAATAAAAAATGTTTAAAGTTGAATGACCTAACTGCAAAAGTGTTTAAAGTTGAATGACCCAAATAAATATTAAATATTAAAATTTAAAAATTAAATATTAAAAATTAAAAATTATTATTGATAATATTAAATATCAATAATATTAAATAATAAAAATTATTGATAATATTAAATATTAAAAATTATTTCAATTAAAAAATCCCCTTCAAATGAGATATCAACATTCGGTCATCTGTATAGTAAAGTCAATAGCGACGACTATTGTCCTGAAAATTGGACGCCACGTTTTAGGCGCGTGTTCTTAAAAGCTGGAAAAAATGTCGTCGCTTTAGTGCTCAATATCAACGACATTTTTCGACATATGTCGTCGCTATTGTCTTGAAAATTGGGCGCCACGTTTTAGGCACGTGTTTTAAAAACTGAAAAAAATGTCGTTGCTTTAGAGTCACACCTTTTAATTCACGCAGAACCTTCTTCTTTTTTATTTTCACTGTGCATGTTCTTCTGCTAGTGCCTTTGCCTGACCGTCGCCACCGTAAATGCGCTCGTCAGTCTGTCAGCCCAACGCTCCTTCTTCTTCGCTCTCTCTGCCGTTGTAACAAGTGTAAATCCTCTCTCTCTCTCTCTCTCTCTCTCTCTCTCTCTCTCTCTCACACACACACACACACACAAAAACACAATGTTGAATTCCTTGACTCTTGATTTCAAATAAAAAAAACCCCCGAAAATTTGGGACAAACAAAAAGTATAAAATTCTGCCACCATGATTTTTTACTTGTTGTTTTGTATTAATAAGTTTTTTCAGTTTCTTATTGTTTGGATTTTTTTATTTTTTGATTTTGTTGATTTCATATGAATGATGTATTGAGTTGAATACAAGGAGTTGGAGTTGGGTTTGTTTAGTGAAGTTGGATTTAGGAGCATTTTAGGGATTGAATTGTAAAAAACAAAAGTTTATGGACTAATTTATAATAAAATAAGTTTAGGGACTAAAGTTGAATTTTGTAATGTTGTAAATTTTGGAATTGATTTTTGTAGTGATTATGGAATGTTGTAAATTTTCTGACTAAAGTTAAATTTTGGAACTGATTTTTGTATTGAATTGGACTAATTGTTGGACTGAGTTTTGCTTATTTGTAATTTTCCAGCAGTTTAGGAATGGATTGTCAGTAGCTTATTTTTGGATTAGTTTAGGGACCAAATTGAAATAAAATATAATAAATTCAATTTTTTCACATAAATTCAAAGTTTAGGAAATTATTTGCAATAAAATAAGTTTAGGGACCAATTTGAAGTAAAATATAATAAATTCAAAATTTCTCATAAATTCAAAGTTTAGGGACTTATTTGCAATAAAATAAGTTTAGGGATCAAATTGAAATAAAATATAATAAATTCAAATTTTTCCATAAATTCAAAGTGTAGGGACTTATTTGCAATAAAATAAGTTTAGGGACCAAATTGAAATAAAATATAATAAATTCAAATTTTCACATACATTCAAAGTTAGTATGGCCGACGTGATGTTATGAATTATGTCATGTGTTAGTATGGTCGACGTGATGTCGCGACGGAGGTGATGGTGCGAGAGATCCTCCACGTGAACCACCTCACCACTCTCCCTTCTACCTGAGTCAGGTAAGACTTTTCGTTCAAATTGTAATTATTTATTATTTTATACATATCGTTGAAAATCGTATGATCAATACAATTTTTAATTTTTTCATTTTCAGCACCCCCGCCAAAGCGACGGGGTATCTCTCGAGGCATCAACCTTGAGATGGTTTGGCAGGCTAACGGGAAGATGCCACTTCCTATCGTCGAACGCACAATCTGAAATTGATCGGGAATAACGCTGGCACTTCACGCACTTGGTTGGGAACCAAGTGAGATTCACCGTGCCCCCGTGCTACCCTTCATGGATAGAGGTTCCAGAGGAGCAGCGGGCACGGTTACGTAGCATTATCGAGGTATGAACTTAAAGTAGTTTTGTTATTAGTACACTTAATAAATACTTGTTTCACGACTTCTACATTAACGTAATTTTTTTCACTCTTGCAGAGCTATTTCGATCTGCAGGGCGATCGGTCGCCCGACGAGTACCGGGCAGTATGTGCCGCTGTAGATCGTCTGGCTGCCGATCGTTATCGCGATTACAAACTCAATGCGCATAATCACTTAAAAGCGCATGGACCGAGCCAACCATACAGCGAGATGTCCGCCGAAGACTGGCAGAAGTGCATTGACTTCTTCATCAGTCCTACTTTCATGGTACGTATTGTTTATATATTTTTTACGATATTTTATATACTTTTTCAACTATTGCATTTTTTTGTTAATCAATTATATGTTATTCCTTCAGGAACGGTCCTGCAAAAATAAGGCCAATCGGGGTAAGGCTAAATACCCGAGCGTGCAGGGGTCGAAAAGCTTCTCTACCACTCGTTATGATCAGGTACAACATATAAATTTTCAATATCATTATACATATCTTCACTACATTACATAAAAATGTCTACTAACTACATTTCACGTTTAAATTGTCGTAGCGGGACCCCGAGACCCAGAAGTGGCCGGGGATTATTGATTCGTTCCAAACGTTTCACACCTTCCGGGATGGCAATTGGGTGAACCCGCAGGCGGCTGGTGACTATGTGAGAATTTTTAAATTATGTTCATATAATTTTATCTGACATGCATGATATTATTATTTATTATTATTTTTTCACGGAACAGGATAAACTTGTTGAGTTGAGAGAGACTCGACATACACAGGTCGCCTCCAATAGCGCGTCGTTAGACGAGCGTGCTATTGCAAAGAAGGTTCTTGGATAACGACGAGGTCACGTCTGTGGAGTTGGCCGGGTTCCGAAGGGCACCTTTCCCTCATTAGATTCGACTACTGCATCGTTTGCCCCACAAGGAACTTCTCATCAGTCCTCCGAGACCCCTGCAATAACGATCTTCGGTTTGCCATGTACGAGGATCGATTCGCCAAATGCAGCATGAAATTGAGTTTTGAAAAGTAAAATACCAGTTGTGCCTGCGGAGGAGGAGGAGGAGGAGGAGGAGGGGACGGGGACGGGGACGGGGACGAGGGTTTGGAGGGTCCATAGATGTTTAGAATTTTTTATATATTATTTATATTATTTGGAAATAATAAAAAAAATTCAAAACATTTATAGCGGCAACATTGTCGGTGCTGTAGTAAAAGGAAACAATTAGTAATAGCGAGCCGGGCATGAGCATATGTTGTGGGTCATTGGTCGGATCATAAATAGCTAGGCTTAGACCAAGACTATATATTCTTTTTGCTGAAATAAAATAAATAATTTACTTTATTTATTATTTAATTTTCGGTTCTTCCACGTTGTGACACATATCTTTCTAGAACGTGTCCGTTTATCCAGAAAACTATTTTTTCTTTTTCAGATAGATATGTCTGTTTAGTATAGACATGTCTGTTCAAGATAAAACTTGTGTAAAAGAAAATGTCTTTTCAAACATGACAATTCTTTTGAGTTGTGTCTTTTCGGATACAACTTTTGGCTTATATATTATAAATAGACCACACTTTCTTACAAAATAATCACTTTATATTTTCTGTCTTTTCATTTGCGTCAAGCACTTTATAATCTTATGCATTGAGTCGTTGTATTTATAAAAGAGTATAAAATAAGTCACGGTTGTTGTTTCTTTTGATTTCAAGTGCTGCTATCATAAGAATAGATATTTCTATCTTGGGAGACGGTTGCTATTCGAACGTAAGCACCTGTGCAGGAAAATTCGTCTTAAGGACAAAAAGTCAAAACTATTAATTACCTCAATCTAATTTCATTTCTTTTCAAATTGCAAGTAAGTCATTTATTTTATGTTAGTTTAAACTTACAGTATTAAAAAGATTATTCAAAAACTAATTTTTCCTAAGACAAAATACCCTTAAAACAATGGCAGGCAAATCCCTTTCGGATTGGGAAGCCAACACTTCGCAGCCATGACCCCAACTTGAGCACGTGCGAAGTGTAGCAGTAAATTTGGTTCCCATTGTCGCGCAAGTGGGACATTTTTTGCGACAACAGGAACGTCATGCCTCGAGTTTTCATGCTCGCAATTTTTCTTTTTCTTGGTTGTTGCATGTGAGATGTTTACTTAGCTAGAATTTTTGCTCCATTCAACCTTGTTAGCTATCTTCTTTCCGAGTGCTTTGTAAAAATATGAGAGTGCTTTGTAAAAATATGAGAGAGTATAAGTGGAGAAATAATTATCTGTATTGATTCAATTGAATGAATACCATTGAATACCTATTACAAGGTAGAAGACCTTATTTATAGAGTTACAATAGTCCTAAAAGAAAATATCGTGTAATAACTACACAATCAACTATAAAGGAAAGTAATTTCATACATTAGAAAAAATATCAAATAGAATAATACCACCATCTTTTCATATCTTCAACATCCCTTCTTAAACTCAATATGGTGTTGTAGAAACCAAATTGAGTTTGAAAATTAAATTGATCCACTGGTAGTATGGTGTATTTTCGATTTTCTTTTTTTTTTTTTTTTTTGTGTGGAGAAATAATAAGCTGACACCGATTGATTTTCTTGTCGATGCTCAGCAATTTTCTGGCGAATATGATATATTCGTGCATCATTACCTTGAAAACATAGATCTTGTAGGTCGTTCCATACATTTGTGGCAGATTCGGAGTATATGATACTTTTGACAATATCTGGATGTACCGAATTAAGTATCCAGGACAGAACCATGTGATTACTCCGTTCTCATATAGAATTATTCTCATCTTCTACTTCTGATGCTTTAATTTTTCCATCAATGAAGCCAATTTTATTCTTGGCAATTAGGACAATTCTCATAGCCCTACTACATTGTCCATAATTGTTTCCATCAAGTGGTTTAGAAACGGGGATTAAGCCGGGATGATCGGATTGCTATAGAGCTATGGGATCCGATTGGGCAATCGCCGATCTCTATATTTTTCTATCATCGTTTGTGATGGACATCGTTGCTCGAGAATCGTTGCTCAAACCATGTAAAAATATGAGAAAAAGTATACGTGGAGAAATAATTCTCGCATTGATTCAATTGAATGAATAGAATTGAATACTTATTACAAGGTAGAAGACCTTATTTATATGGTTACAATAGTCCTAAAAGGAAAGATCGTGTAATAACCACACAATCAACTATAAAAGAAAGTAATTTCATACATTAGAAAAAATATCAAATAGAATAATACCACCATCTTTTCATATCTTCAACATGCTTCCCGAGCACACTTTCAAAACACCTTTATGCAATCCTTCTTGTCCAAAACTCATCTCGAAGCCATGGTTCATCCTAAAATGCAAGATATAACACAAAATCAATCAATTCCCGATTTAAGCAACCAACAATTGTGCAAGAATAGAAGCAAAGATAAATTACATTTATCAAACACTCCCAAACTTGCAATTTTTCTAGTTCTCGAGCAAAACTAAAATGAACCAATCATGAAACTTAAAAAAATATTGAAGCGCAACTTGGTCGAATGAGGACACTTTGACTCCCTGAGAAAATATATATGTTTAAACACGTAGTCCAATAGATATTTTATAACAAACAATGCCATAATGAAAAATATGTGCTTATCCTATACTCGACCCGCTTTGTGTGTGTGTGATTAACCCTTTTCCGCCTTAAGGCCAACACTTAAACAAGACCATGTAAACGAGTAGGCTATCCATTGCTTCATCAATACCAAACATGTGCCCCATTTTGTCCAATTTGGCTCTCTTCACTCGTATAACTGACACCTTCCTTAGCATTTACATCCCAATCCGAAGGTCATGTGCTATCACAAATGCAGTTTGTTTTGGTTCTCGACTCTTTTCCATTCCCTTTAGACCGGAGTGGAGTGGGGGTGAATGTAATGCAAATAATACGTAGAGAGTTAATGGGTTCATTACTCCTATTTTATTTATAGCTCTAAGGTCTTTACTTAGGACGGTCAATCCACTAATAATATAAATCCCACCTTTAATGTCGGTTTGACAATTTTCTTTCTTACTATTGTCTTCTTGATTTCTCTATTTATTTTCTAACTCAATTGGTAGTTTCGCTCCATCAATGTAATACTCGAGCCTCACACTACTCACTTAGCAAATATAATTCCTGCATTATATGCTTTTCATATGTTACTTGCATATGTTTCATAATTTGTTTCTTCTTTTAATGATATCCTTGATCATTGAATTTTCTAAGATGATTGCATTGTCTCAATTGTCGATCTCCTCCAATTTTCATATTACAAGCTGAAAATTCGTTCATAATTTAAAATTACTTTTAGTTAGATTTAATTACCAACAGAATTTTCTAAAGTTAATATATAATTTTTTTTCCTTTACTTTTCTTAATAAGTTTTCGATGAAACATTTTATTGATAAATTAAGGTATGTTATTATTATTTTTAGAATATTACTGAAAAGTAAATTACTTTTTAAATTCTTATTTTGTTTGTCATAGAATTTGGAGAACCTTACCTACACATGGAGTGTATGATAAGTGCGTTTGTGCACTTATTCGGACTTTTAAATTGAGCATTTATCTCGTTATATAGTTGATTTTCTACTTAATCTACTTACGATGCTTTAATTTTTCCATCAATGAAGCCAATTTTATTCTTGGCAATTAGGACAATTCTCATAGCCCTACTACATTGTCCATAATTGTTTCCATCAAGTGGTTTAGAAACGGGGATTAAGCCAGGATGATCGGATTGCTATAGAGCTATGGGATCCGATTGGGCAATCGCCGTCTCTATATTTTTCTATCATCGTTTGTGACAGACATCGTTGCTCAGAATCGTTGCTCTGAAACCATGTAAAAATATGAGAAAAAGTATACGTGGAGAAATAATTCTCTGCATTGATTCAATTGAATGAATAGAATTGAATACTTATTACAAGGTAGAAGACCTTATTTATAGGGTTACAATAGTCCTAAAAGGAAAGATCGTAATAATAACCACACAATCAACTATAAAAGAAAGTAATTTCATACATTAGAAAAAATATCAAATAGAATAATACCACCATCTTTTCATATCTTCAACATGCTTCCCGAGCACACTTTCAAAACACCTTTATGCAATCCTTCTTGTCCAAAACTCATCTCAAGCCATGGTTCATCCTAAAATGCAAGATATAACACAAAATCAATCAATTCCCGATTTAAGCAACCAACAATTGTGCAAGAATAGAAGCAAAGATAAATTACATTTATCAAACACTCCCAAACTTGCAATTTTTCTAGTTCTCGAGCAAAACTAAAATGAACCAATCATGAAACTTTAAAAAAATATTGAAGCGCAACTTGGTGAATGAGGACACTTTGACTCCACGAGAAAATATATATGTTTAAACACGTAGTCCAATAGATATTTTATAACAAACAATGCCATAATGAAAATATGTGCTTATCCTATACTCGACCCGCTTTGTGTGTGTGTGATTAACCCTTTCCGCCTTTAAGGCCAACACTTAAACAAGACCATGTAAACGAGTAGGCTATCCATTGCTTCATCAATACCAAACATGTGCCCTCATTTTGTCCAATTTGGCTCTCTTCACTGTATAATCGACACCTTCCTTAGCATTTACATCCCAATCCGAAGGTCATGTGCTATCACAAATGCAGCTTTGTTTTGGTTCTCGACTCTTTTCCATTCCTTTAGACCGGAGGGTGGAGTGGGGTGAATGTAATGCAAATAATACGTAGAGAGTTAATGGGTTCATTACTCCTATTTTATTTATAGCTCTAAGGTCTTTACCGGACAGGTCAATCCACTAATAATATAAATCCCACCTTTAATGTCAGGTTTGACAATTTTCTTTCTTACTATTGTCTTCTTGATTTCTCTATTTATTTTCTAACTCAATTGGTAGTTTCGCTCCATCAATGTAATACTCGAACCTCACACTACTCACTTAGCAAATATAATTCCTGCATTATATGCTTTTCATATGTTACTTGCATATGTTTCATAATTTGTTTCTTCTTTTAATGATATCCTTGATCATTGAATTTTCTAAGATGATTGCATTGTCTCAATTGTCGATCTCCTCCAATTTTCATATTACAAGTTTGAAAATTAGGTTCATAATTTAAAATTACTTTTAGTTAGATTTAATTACCAATGTAATTTTCTAAAGTTAATATATAATTTTTTTTCCTTTACTTTTCTTAATAAGTTTTCGATGAAACATTTTATTGATAAATTAAGGTATGTTATTATTATTTTTAGAATATTAACGAAAAGTAAATTACTTTTTAAATTCTTATTTTGTTTGTCATAGAATTTGGAGAACCTTACCTACACATGGAGTGTATGATAAGTGCGTTTTGTGCACTTATTCAGACTTTTAAATTGAGCATTTATCTCGTCATATAGTTGATTTTCTACTTAATCTAGTTTGCTATTCTTTATATTTCAGTTTTAGACCCGTCTGTAAGAAATTGGAAAAGAATGGATGAAAAAACAATAAATTGGAAGATGACTCGGAAGTACGGGAACACAATTGCATTCAATTGAAAGTTAAAGGACCAAATTGGAGCTATTGATAAGTTGAAGGACCAAATTAGAGGATGTGAAAAGTTGAAGGACCATTCTGAAAGTTTTTGGAAAAATTGAAGACTGAAATGACCAAGACCCAAACTTGGAGAACCAACAGCCTGAATTTGAAAAGTATCAAGCTCGGCGATGGTCCAACTTATAGCTGGACAACCGCCAAGCAACGCAGAATAAAAACAGTGAGCATTTTAACATGCCTGGGCGATCTACACTATATTGGGCGATCGCCCAATGTTAACTTTTGGCAGCGGATTTTCTTTCCTTTTAGAATTCTAATCTAATTAGGTAACTTTTGGCCCGAGATTTTTAGGTCTGTTTGGTGTATTTTGGGGCACAGTTAGGGAGTATATATATGAGTTATTAACTCATAACGGGTGTTGAATGGGATAAACAAGAGACGAAAACACCAATCCAGAGATCAAGAATTGCTCTTTTCAAGAACTGAACGAAGATCAAGAACAAGACGTCATCCTTTTCGAGTCTTCTTGGTCTCCGAGTGATAAATTCTATATTTTCTTCTACTTTTTATTTCTTTATTATTAGTATGCTAGGCTAGTTTATTTAGTGCTAGGATTACGATGAAGCTTGCCGTTTAAATTTTTCTATCTTGAAACTTGGCTTTTGACGATTTATTTTATTATAGTTTTGAATAATTAATTTTGATTTAATTGCATCTACAATTATATACGTAATAATTATATGATTGTTATGGTTTGTTTTATTATCGGAACATCGAAAGCATGCTAGACGTTATTTTAATTATCTTAAAGTCCGATATGAGATAGAAATATATCGCTATACTTTAGGTGATCTTTAATTATCCATAGAGACTTAATGCATTCGTTTGTATTCGCATTCGTTATAGAGATATAGTCGAGTCATACATATGAATATGTTTAATTTTATTCGAGAGAAACTATTAAACAATCTAGGGATATTGATCTTGATAACTGATGTAATTCGTCAAAACCAAGAATCAAGATAGAAGAATTACAATTATAAGTGTATTCGGGATTCCAGTACTCTTCTTTCTTCAGGTTAAAGTAATCTTAATTAATCTAATTTTCACTTATTTGAATTATAATCAATTAATTGTTTTTAGTTTAAATTTTAGTAATTTTTAAACACCAATTTTTCAAAGTTCATTAGATTCAGTTAAGGTTATTGTAATTGAAATTGAACTATTTAAATCCTTGTGGGTACAATACTTGGACTCATAATCTATTTTATTACTTTTGCGATCAGTACACTTAAAATCGCTAACAGTGTACATGCATTTCTAAAATAGATGCCATTTCACCATCGATAGATAGCAAGGTGTATATGCCAAAAGTTGTGTTTGCTTTCTTTTCCAATAGGTTATGAACGTATATGGGAAAATACCTTTTATGTCCTAAGAGACACTACACTCTTTCAATAATTATATCTGAGATGAAGACTTGATGGTCCCTATTTTTCAGTATTCTAAAAAGTGTAAAGCGTGACTAGGTGTAGATGTCGAATTTCAAGTTTTTCGGAACTAGGCAAAGCCTGGACAAGGGCGAGGCAAAGACGAGACGTGAGGCGTGAAGTCTAAGGAGTGACTAAGCATAAAGGCTACGCCTCATGACTAGATGGAGCCTAGGCGCCGTCTAAATGAACTGTTTAGAAAAGTGCTATTTTGATAAGATGTTTCTCCATTTGTATATTATTTTAGTTATTCTAAAACTATTGAATAAACTTGAGCCCTATTTTTTCTCTATATTTAATATTAGGGAAATTTTGAAAAGTACGTCAAAGTAAATGGTGGATTGAAAATAGAATAATTTTTTATAACATTTGTAAATTTGCTATTTTTATCTGCAAAATGTCAAATATATCATTTTGAAAAAATGAATACTTTTTTACGTGATTAAGATTTTACGGTAGTTGAGACTCATACAATAACTTATAAAAGAGGTTATCAAATTAGATCTTGCATTTACACATTATATTATGACATTACACACAAGATAATGTAAAATATATTGACACTTACTTATTAAGAACTTTTTTTTTTTTTTTTTTTTTGAACTCGACATTTCACCAGTTAAAATCATCAATTTTTTTAAAATCAACAAATCATTCCAAAAATCGACACTTGAAAAAAAGGATAAATTGACAAGCGATTGTTAGAAAATGAAAGTAAATATCAAACCAAATGGGTCGTAACAAATCCATAACATTCAATTAAGTGAACGTATGGAATAAATAATAAATACACCCAAATATATTTAGAGTAAAATAAAAAATTTATTTGATCTAAAATTTGACAGAATTGTGGTGAAAACATTCCGTTTAGTGTTTGAGTGTGGAGGCGATGCAATGGCGGAGTCACAGTGGTAGTTAAAGCTGATGGCGGATGATAAATCTTGCATTGTTTTTTATTTCTACAACAATAATGGTAGAATTCAATGAAGAAAAAGAGAAAATAGGTAAATAATATGGGCGAGTTGTGTGATTAGGTAAATTTAGAGAGAGAAAATAGTAAATTTTGAAATTTTGATTGTTTATTAAGGGCATTTTTGTCTATTTTTTCAAATTTTGCTATTTGGCTAAAAAAAAATTAAATTTGGTATATTTCAAAACTGACAGTTGAAATTTGATATTTTGTCCAATTTTCTTAAGCTTTTGTATACATTATAAATAAAACTTCCAACTTCTATTGGGGCGTGTAATGTTTGAGTCTTTTTCTCGTATAAAGTTTGCTTTCTCTACATTGTGTTTTTTTTTTTTTTTTTTGAGTTTCTATTTTCTAATTTTTGATATATTACTTTTTCTTTTATTTAATTAGTTTATTTTTTAAAAACTTGGAAAAAAAATAAAAAATAATAATAATAAGGAACTTGTCAGTGTTGTTCGACTATTGAGACTACCCAACATTTATTTATTGACAGTTATATTGTCGACCAGGTTTGGTGCAATTTTCTGATATTTTTCATATAACATTTCGGTTGATAGAGGGTTTTCAGTATCGCTTTCAGTCTTGGCGTTTCTCGGGTTAGTTTGTCAGACATGGTCATATTCACACGATCATTCCTCTTTTGATTCTCTAGTTTATTTGGACTACGAGAAATGATGCGAAGTACCAGGATATCTTTATGGAGCAGAGACGGATCATCTAGAGAGTATACCATACTATCTCCCTACTACATACACGCCGTTTATTTTAGATTATTCATTGGCGAGGAGATTTGAATATTGCTCTTTTTTTTGTATCTCTCTTACTACTCCATCCACTCCTCCCCATATTTTGGTTTATTGGCGTACTCCACCAGTGGAATCTTACAAGGTCAACATTGATGGATGCGTCAAAGATAGATTTGCGAGTGGATGTGGGATTATTAAGGATTCATCAGGTCAGTGTGGTCGCGCCTTCTTCTCTTCATATGGCGAGTGTCCTATTCTTGAGGCCGAGCTCAGAACTATTCTCGACGGTATCATTCTTGCTCAAATGATTGTACTCTCAGATTTATAGATTGAGTCTGACTCTACTTTGGCCATTCACTGCATCACCAGAGGTGGGGGACCTTGGTCTATTCAGACCATTATTCGCCACATCAGACATCTTCTTGCTTTCGACCGTAATATTATTTCTCATATTTATCGCGAGGGCAATCAGGTGACTGACTTACTTGCTTCAGAGGGTTGTGATCGTCGTTGCTATTTCGAATACAATGCTCAGGACTTACCGTGACATTACAATAACTTAGTTCAGATTGATAGACTTGGACTTCCTACAGTTAAGGGTTTATAGAATTTTTTAGGACTATTTTTAATTTCTTCATTATTTATTCATTTATTTGTTTGCTTTAGCTTTATGATTGGAGGTCGGGTTTTATGCTCCCCTCCCATGGATTTTTTATGAGTTATTTATATATGATTGTGGTATCCGAAGTCTTCCATCCTTTCTTTGTGGAGGTCTGAAAACCACATTGGGGATATGATTGTGTGTTGCATAATTAAAAAAAAAAACACTTGCCTTTTGGCGCCTACTCGCATCAGGTTGTCAAAATAAAGTTCATCATCTTTTTTCACGCATTCTCTATGTGTAGAGCTTTTTTCTCATGCCTCACGCCTCACGCCTCACGCCTCATGCCTCACGTCTCATGTCTCACGTCCAGCCGGCCTCGACTCTACCTATTCCTTCCTTTTAGAACAATGTTCTCAATATGTCCAATTACCATATTTAAGTCCTATTTATTTGAACTAGTGTATTACCCATGCGATGCACGGCACTTGTTTTTCATGATAGTGGTTTTAAAATATTCTAAGACTATATTGTTTATTTATTACATTCAAATTAGAAAAAAAATCATATAAATAACATTTGATTACTCGGTGATATTGAAAAATATAATAATATAGCTAATCCAGATTTTGAAACACCTCTTTGAAAATCATGTTTGTGGTCGAACTGAGGCGGACTTTGAATCGTATGAATTTAATTTTGAAATTATCATATAGTTTATTAATTTAATCGACTAATTATTTTTAATCAATAAATCAGATCATTTGATAATATAACACAATTATATATCTTACATGTATTGATTTTTTTTTTTTTTGAAACTGCAACCTATTTAAACCCACAATGGGAAACATAAAAAATTTATAGGGAAAATAAATAAATTTTTAGAAAACTATTGCATTATTGTCAATAGTTCTCGTGCATTGATGCTTTATTTTTTTTTTTGAAAACATAAATTCCTCAACCGGTATAAATTAAAAAATTTGAAAAGTTGTTGCATTTATTATATATAATATTAAATATTACAATTCATTTTTTGCAAGAAAATAGAAAAAATAAATAAATAAACAATCAATGTATAAAATCCATTAAAGAATCTGAAAAGTTTTTGCATTTATCGTATATAATATTAAATGTTACACTTCGTTTTTTGCAAAAAAAAAAAAAAAATAAAATAAATAATCAATATGTGAAACCAATTAAAGAAAACAAATTCATGTACAGTATTTATGACAGAATTTACCAAATCAGTGTGTGAAACTAATTAAAGAAAACAAATTTTTATGCAGCATTTATGGCTGTACTTACCAAATCTGGAAAGAAAAATTGACAAGAAAATGTGTGCGTAAAATTTTCGACAGCACTTCTGTTTTATATATAATATTAAATGTTACACTTTGTTTTTTTTTCCAAGAAAAAGAAAAAAAATAAAAATAAACAATCAATGTGTGAAACCAATTATAGAAAACAAACTCCTATGCATCATTTATGATATAACTAATTACCAAATCAGTGTGAAACCAATTAAAGAAAACAAACTTTTTTGCAATATATATAAATAAAATATTAAATGTTACAATTCATTTTTTGCAAGAAAATAGAATAAATAAATAAATAAACAATCAATGTAATAATCTGATTTTTTTTTTGCATTTATCGTATATAATATTAAATGTTACACTTCGTTTCTTGCAAGAAAAAGAAAAAAAAATTAAAATAAATAATCAATGTGTAAAACCAATTAAAGAAAACAAACTCCTATGCAGCATTTATGACGGAACTAATTACCAAATCAGTGTGAAACCAATTAAAGAAAACAAACTTTTTTGCAATATATACACAGTTATTCGAATAAAAGTTGTATATATTTAAGTCTTATCATCTCCAATGTAGCCACAACAAGTTGTTAAGTCGTATTTTTCAATATATTTTGACACCTCGAAATACATATAGTTCACCAAACATGGCCGGAGCTTTGACCAAATAGCGTATGAGTGAGAATACGAAAGAAATGGCCCCCCAGGGCATATCTCCCAATGGTAAAGGGGAGGGCGGATAGGGCTCACGGCATGGGTCAGGAGGTTCAATCTCGAAATATTGGATTGTGTGCTACATCGTGGCGGGAGTTACCATATGGTTAACAGTTTAGGCTTATCCATAAGCTCTCTATCCTGATGATAAGTGTGATTTTACACTTATTTAGACTATCAAAAGTGGACAATTGTAAGTGCTCATAAGTACTTTTCTACTTAATTGTGTGTTGATTTAATTATTTCAGGTCAAAACCCAAGATTGGATGGAATTGGAGAAAACAAAGCAAAATAGGCGAAAAGGACCGAAAGTGTACGAAAACCCAGGAGATGGGGGTCAACTTGCAAACCTCAAAAGTTGAAGGACATGGGGTGCAAATAAAAAGGACCGAATTGAAATATAAGAAGGAATCGAGAGGACTAAAATGACTACAATCAAAAGTTGAAGGACATGGGGTGCAAATAAAAAGGACCGAATTGAAATATAAGAAGGAATCGAGAGGACTAAAATGACTACAATCAAAAGTTGAAGGACCGTAATGGACGGAATTTTCAATCTGGCGAACGCCTTAGACCAAAGCTGGCGTGGCGCCACCGAAGCAGCGAAGTGATCGAGGTCGCTTTTTGCAAGCTCGTGCGCCCTCATCATGCTGGGCGTGCGCCCAGCCAATTTTCAACATGCAAATTTTATTTTATTTTGTTTCCTTTTTGAGTTCAAAACAATTAGGAAACTTGTAGTGCACGATTTTGATGATTTGGAGGGATCTTTTAGGTCATCTTGAGAGACCTATAAATAGGACATATACTCTCATAACAAAGGTTGTTGAAATTCTTGTGAAAAAATCATATTGAGAGAGAGAGATACCAAGAGAGCGATGAACAAGGCGGACTTGAAGATTCGAGCTTGAAGACGAGATTCCTTGGTGCAAGACATTCAACGCCTCTTCCTCTATTATTTTCAAGATCCTAGGTTATGTTTTCACTTCTTTTATCTTTTCTTTCTCCCGAGTTATGAATAGCTAGATTTTATGTTTGGATGAACGATGTAGCCTAAGTTAAATTCTTTAATTTCGACTCTCAAGTTTTGATTTATAAATTGATTAAGTATTTGATTTTACTTCTTTTCTTAATGCTTTGAATGATTGGCCATTATTTCATTGATTTTTGTGGATTGTAATGAACCGAGAGGTAAATTGTTAATCTAGACCACGTAGTAAAATCGCAATTGGATAAAAGGTAGAGATACGCTTTTGTTATTGTCACGGTCTTGTATTGAATTCTTAGAAGATTTAATGCATCTAATTAAGGACCATTCTCATTTATTGCACAAGTTGACTTAATTAGATAGGACTAATTTGAACTCGAGAGAGGTAAATTAGGTTAAATTTGTGAATTCGGATCGAATACAACTTTAGGAAACGAATCTTGAGAGGAAGAATTAGAGATGACAACTAGGTGAATTCGTTCATTCAAACGCTTCAACCATCATATTTTATTAATTCTTGATTTACTGCTTTATTATTATTTTCGAAAAAATCCAAAGTTCTAGTTTAAATATTCAAATTCAATTGATTAACTTGTTTTCAATAGATTAGCGATTTGATTAATTTAACTAGTATCTAAATAAGGTAGTCTTCGTGGACGATAATCCAACTCAAAAAGTCCACTTTATTACTTGTTAACGATATTGTCACAACTTGCAATCACATTATTTTATCAACACCGACTTTTATGCAGACATCCCGCGCTTTTTTCTCCTCCACCAAAAACCTAGGACAGGATCGGTGAGGACCTTCAAAGTTGAAGTTCAACCTTTTTTTATGAGAATAGGAAAGAAATGCTCCAATAATGGATGCATAGTGATGATAGTGGGTAGAAGCTGAAGCTGAAAAGAATGTGCTGTGAAACCAAGGAATGATTTATTGTAGTCCTTGGGATCAGCATCAAGTGGCATGCACTAGCTGGCAATCCTCTTTCCTAGAAAAACAACTGTATTCTTGATTTCTGTTGGGAGTGGGCGTAGGGTAGGATAGGAGTGGGGTGAATTTGAACGGCTGGCCAGAATCTGAAATGTCAATTTCATGTCAGTTGAGCATTTTTTAAAAACAAAATTTGTCTTAAAAACATTGGACACACACACACACATGACACAACTACTCATGTTATGATATACCACAAATCTCAGGTCTATGGCCCACTCTAATATCAGTGGGGGCCATATTGTGAACCCTAAGCAAACTTGGCAGTGTTTTATTGGTGCAAAAGCTTGTAATCTGGCTGGGACTTGGGAGGGATAAATTCTAACACTAAACATTAAGAATATATGTTTGATTTCTCAAGGCATCATATTCTCAAGAATGAGATGATTCTTTTTTTCTCTCTCTCTCTCTCTTCAAATTCTTCCATTGATTATGAGGGTGCAGAATATGAAACCTCCAGCAAGTTCTGTTGGATGATAACTATATTTGCACCACAATAACAAAATAATGTATGTTTATTGAGATGAGCGTAGACTTCATATTTAATGTATATTTGATTTTATGTTTCATGTTAAGTGTCTGTTTGATGAAATTTAAAAATAATTTTTTTAGAAAATTTAAAAAAAGTTGGCAAAATGGGTAATTATATGTGATTGAAAATGAGTTTTTAAAAAAAATCATGCCGAACGTGGTCTAAATTATGTTCTTGTTCTATTTAAAAAGCAAGAGTCTATACTAAGGTGTTTTGTTTAAAAAAATTAGCTTTAGCAAATTATGATATGAAAATTAGATTTCATGGTGTGATAGAGAAAAATGTAGAAGTACATCAACACGAATATTTATTGTTAGGTAATGCTTGAAAATTAGATTTCATAATATAATAGAGAAAAGTGTAGAGGTATGTCAGTTCACGATAAACTACTTTCTAATCTAATATTAGTAGCAACCATGTCAGATAATATCCATCGACCCAAGCACACCAAAGGCAATTTAGACTATTACCTCGACTTACTTTACACCTCTAGATACGGTCACAATGTGCTACACAAGGATGGGATTTTTATATTGTCTATTTTTTTCTTCTTTTTCCTTTTTCCCCTTTCTTTTTCTGTTCTTTTGTTTTTTTTTTTAATAAAAACACCACCACAATTGTCGTCTGAATAAAAAAATTAACTTTTCAACTGTCAAATATATAGATTAGGGACCAACAATGTTACAAAGTAGCAAGTTGGGAACAATGCTACCAAAATAGAATACATTAGGGACGAAATTACTACTCCATCAATAGATTGGAGACCAATACTCACATTTTTATACATATAAGACCCTAAAGACTCCACATCAAGGACAACTACATGTACAACCAGAGGTGGCAAATGAGTCAGACAGGCCACATAAAAAATTAGACTGAACTAGCCATGACCCGATTTTATACAGGCCTGTATTTGCTGGGCTATAGGGTTACTGGGTTAGCCCCACTTAAATTTTAATTTATTTCTTCAAAATAAATTTTTTTTTTTAAAAAAAGAAGAAAAAAGAAAGAGTATCCACCCCGTATCTTTGTTATCGCCTGTAGCTTGAAGTCTCACAACCAACACTCTAGACGGTGACGTCGCCTTTCTTACAAGATTACATGCCAATGGAAATAACACAGAACACGCCCGACAACTTTGTTTTGCCTGCTGAAAACATTGTTTGATGCTAAAGGAGATGAAGATGATGCTAAAGCTTTAGTTCCATAACTGAGAATTTTTTAACCCTAAAATACTCCCTGGTTTTGGCGAAACTGAGTTTCGCAGTTCCGGTGCCAAAAAACTGCTGCTGTTGTCGGAGGTTGCCAGGACCAGAAAACTGATACACCTGCTGCTGATTATGCTGAAAATACTGAGGATCAAGTTGCTGGGTGGGGAATTGGCCAAGAAATTTTACCGGGCCAGCCCAACCAAATAGCCCCAATTTTTATTTCATCAACTTTTTATTGGGCCTGGTCCAGATTATCTAGCCCACTGAGCCGGCCCATTTTTTGCCACCTCTATGTACAACGCAGGCTTGATGAACAAATATTCATATTAGTCATTAAGATTACACATTCATAGAATAGTATAATGTAGATGAAAATAATAATTTCATTCATATATGGAATTCATTGCATAAAGCGTCTGCTTCCTGGGATCATTCCTTGTAAGCACTTAAAAACACAACTTACAATCTGGCTGGTATCATCAGGAGCTTATGAACTGGTACAGCTATAAGCAGGGAAACAAACCCATTCATTTACCCAAAACAAGTCGATCAATCTCACCACATATTAACATGGCTTCGGGCAATCCATGCCAGACACTCATTTTCGAGTTAGAACTCCAAGATGAGTCAATCCATGGAAGTAATAGAGTAAGAAACCACTAATAAAACTTATTGATTATCCAATTCTTAAAATGTCGGTAAGAATACACTGATAAGTATAGTTAAAGATGAGGAAGAAAAAATTAGAAGTCGAAAATCAATCAGTTCAACAACAGGAGAAAAAGAAACTAATAAAACTAACCCAACATGATCAGCAGCAGATGGTGTCATTCCCTAATGAACTAAAAGACAATCTGGCCTTCTTATCAGAACCAAACTGGAACTTAAGATCAGAAGCATCGGGGGTTGTGGCACTGCTTGTAGACGGAAACGAGAAAATAAGACGCGGAGTAGACTTGTCTGTGCCAAAACTGTACAAAGGAACACCAGGCACATCTTTCGGCTGAGACGGAGCACTTGTTGAAGATGAAGGCATGATAGAAGGAGTTGGGGGTTCGGAGAGGACCCCTGAACTTGCAGAAACAGGGAAAGTGAAGCCCAGGCCATTGTCAGAAGAAACTGCACGAGGATTGGACCTGTTGATGTATATTGATGGCAAAAATGGTTTGTTCCCGTGAATAAGGAAGGATTGATCCTTGGATGGCACTAGGCCAATGGGATTGGTAGTCTCCTTCTGCCCATTGCTAGTAGTGATGAAAGAGTTCTGCAACAATGAAATTGTCAGTGTGATTTTCCACTACATAACATTCAATCATGTCAAAATCTTTACAAAGATCATGTGCAATAAAGACATTGCAAACCACGAATTTGCACAGTAAAGTTAGACATGGTTTATTTCTGGCAGTAACAACACATTTCTGAGCTTTTTAGCTGTTGAAACTACACATCGTGTATTCTGTTTTGAAAGCTACGAAGAGTCCGAGCAGAAGATACATTTTTCACTGCTGCTTACAATCTGATTTCATCGTATCTAAATCCAAGTTAGAAAAGTTCAATAAATTATTAAGCCAAATTAAGTAATTGGTCACAATTCCAAGACTGAAAGTTGGCTAATAGACACCACCTTCCTGATTCGGATATTATTATATTATCATACATCTTTTTCGAAATAATGCAAATGATGAATCTGAGGAGAACCTCTATAGAAAGAGAAGCAAAGACTGTTTACCATTATTGTCTCAATCTTACACTTAAACCTTCTTTTAAGTGAGGAATGGCTATTCCAATTTATTCAAACTTGTAAAAAGCCTTATCTATTTCTCACCGGACCCGACAGAACAAGGTTGCTTAAGCTGGCCGAGCATACCAATTACAATGTTGCCATACAAATGAAAGGAAAGTAAAAAAATTAGTAAGAATACATACAGAAAATCAACAATTAAAAGCTGGCTAATTTTGACCAACAACTTCTGTATTACACTGCCGGATACGACTTTATAATTATTGGGTGTCTGATAGCTCGAAATTTTTCAGGATATCAGAGCAGTTTTTGTTTTAATGCAAATCCAGTTGGGAGATCTTCCTGATTATGCTGCCCTCAAGTTGCCAAGCTTCTATAACTTAAATGCAATTAAGAAATCGTCAAGTCCAAAACCACAACCGTCAAGTCCTAATGGCTTCACCAATTTAATTATTATCTAAGAGGGAAGCAGGCTTGATACCATATATTTATGAGCTAGCAAGTTTTCAAGCGTGCACATGTCTAGTAACATTTAAAATATTTTCTTAATTAAACTCCCATGCTGAGTAGTATGGACATAATAGAAATGCAAAGGAGAAATCATGGTGGCCTCAATTAGATTAATATATAACCTCGCTACAAAATTCTTAATCTACAGGTGACAAGCTCAATAATTGCTTCAAAAGTATTACAAAAATCGATTCAGAGTCCAAAAATAATCCACCAAATAAGACAACCTAATCCACAAAAAACTAAAAATCTAACCAGACTAGTTTAAAGCATCAAAGAAACTGCACAAAATAGGTGCTGAGGAATCTTATAAAGATTTTCTTGATCTTGATATCAAAGTTGCAGCATCAACTGGCGTGAAAGTGTAAAGTCTGCAATCTTCAGAGCCTAAGTTTCAGAACAACCACTACTGTTTTGGGGATTAACAAGTTTACGTCAGGCTCACATGGTACTACACAATTTTTTTTTTATGCTTTCATTAGGCTGCAGGCATGAGGTGGTACTTTCCTTGGCCAGTATGCATCATTTTAGTGTTGCCATACAGATGGATCATTATAGTAATCTAATATTGTAACAGTATCCTGACAAATTAACCATATTAATTAAGCTACACATGACATATATAGAAACGTAACATCCATTAAGAATTTAAGATCAAACAGTAACTTAATACAAGCAAAATACCTCTTGCAAATCCTTGACCTGAGTATCAAAAGTTTTCTTAAGACCAAAAGTCGGTCCTTCACCGGCACCAGGGATCACACTAGGATAAGGAACTCCAGTACTAGAAGCTTTGGCATTTTCATTAGCAGCCTCATTAACTTCATCCCCGCCTTTCCCCTGAAATTGAACTGGAAAACTGGCACTGCTCCTGTCATTGTTGAACTCCTTTGGAATCTTTTGACTTACAAAACCGGTGTTCTTATGGGAACCAAGTTCTCCAAACTGCAATGAGCTGATATTTCCCTTGGGAACGGTATCAGAGGCCTCATCAGGAGTTCCTCTCCATGCAGTGGCACGATTCAATTCAGCTGCCTTTTCTTTAGGCGTGGGTTTGTTTCTGTCAAGGTGTTCTAATATTTTTCTAACTCCCTCGTTTAAAAAAGACTGATTCAGATTTTGGAATCCTGGTTCAGAGCCACCTACCACAGGTTCCCCTGGCAAGTACTTAGAACCACTACTTGTTTCACCAGGTTCCAGTTTCTTTTCTGTACTAGGCAAGAAACCTTTAGAAAGATTAGGTTTTACCATTTCTGGATGAGCATCTTTAGATGAGTTCTGGAAAATAGATCCTCTTGGTCGAACTTCCGAAGCAAACTTATTTCTAATACGACGAATAGGCCCCACAGACCCATAGCCATCAACTGCATCACCCCCTATCTTCTCCTGAAAATTATTTTGAAGACATTATGAATAAGAATCCTTCCATGTCATAGCTAATAAAAATAGAAGTCAGATGTGACAATGTGTAAAAAGTGTGATGACATGCATTTTCAGCCTCACTAGGACCATATAATACGGTCAAAATCTTTTCAAGGCTCAATTTTGAAATCTTAATTACGCAACTCAGGACAACATGATAATGTCAAAAAATATGATAATGTTTTCTAAAGGACAAGTTATCAACGGAGCATGACAAAAAATTACTATGCTAATGGTAGCATGCATTAATTGAAAAACCTAAATGTGTACCTGCCCATAAATGGATGTTTGAGATTGCTGAAAAGGAGTAGATGATCTGTTCTGGAACCTGCTATCACTTTGTAACTGGGGCAGCAAAATCATGTAGACAATGTAATTATCAGTCCTTGCATATTGAAGCACACTTCATAAAAGTCAACACTGACTTCATATACCTTGATTCTGGACTTGGATGCTATGGTTCTAGAATATGGGGTTCTAGGAAAATCAAGTTGCCCATATCTGCCTCTTTGATTCTGCGGCGTTACATAACCACGACCTTCATGTACCTCGGCACCAGGCCAACAAATGGATGGTTTAGGTGAAGGGGGTGGCATAAATGGCTTTGTTACAAATTCATCATTCAATGGTTGAGTTCTTTTGCTTTTTGACATGAAACTATAGGGGTCATGGCCACGTTCTGAGGTACGACAACCCATATATGCCTGAGCAATATCAACTGGGGAGGCACCAATAGAATCAGAAACCTGTAAAATTTTGTGAAATAGTGACCTTCTGTACATAGCATTTGTGCCATGAAGATAAAGTCTTCCATGTATTATACTCTTAAAGCATTCTTCGAAAAGAAATTTTTTTATCAATTTTTACAGCTATTGGAAAGAATACAACAGTGACAACAGCTGCAGAAGTAAATGTGCGACTAAATAACGAGATAGGAGATAATGAAGTGCACTCACATCTGCTTTTGAAGAGAAGTTCCAATGATAAGTCTGTCTATGTCTTTCTGTTTTCCTCTAGTGGTGTTCTAGGGATTTCGTACATCCGTGTAACCTGTTCAGTATCATGAAGATATAATTTGTGCCAAGAAGATAAAGTCTTCCATGCACTAGATTCTAATGCATTTTCTCCAAAAGAAATATTTAGATAATTTTTAAGCTACAGAAAGAATACATCAGTTGATATTAGCCACAAAAGTGAATATGCATGCAACCAATCGATTCAGGGATACCGAAGTACACTCACATCTGGTTTTTGAATAGAAGTTCCAATGATAGGTCTGTCACTGTCTTGCTGTTTTTCTTCAACTGGTATTCTATGAATTTCTTGTGTCAACGTAATCTGTTCAGCATCTCCTCCACCAAGTTTCTTCTTCTCCCCTTCCATATCCACTCTAGAATTCAATATTTCCAGCAAATGGTTGATTTCCTCTCTGCAGAGCAGAGAAGGATGAGCATCGTGATAGATGCTTGAAGAATGCATGACATTTTAAGACTGATTGAATTACAATTGTGCTGTAAATATAGACAAGAGGCTGAAGAAAAAAAGGAAGATGCTTCCTCGTTACAGGGTTATGCAACCATTTATCAGCCTTGAGAGGTGCATTCAAGCCCTTTATCAGCCAAGACCAGGCCCGAGAATCCACCCCAAGCGCTATTTATATAAGCCTTATATTGAGAATCAATTACAAGATAGGCCCACACCTTCATGTTCAGGTGATGCTTAGCATCATTCTCCTTCTTGGGAGAATTGAGTACTGAGACCTCCAACTTTAGTATCAATTGATGTAGGGTGATGCAACCAAACCATTTCTCCCAAAATCTATAAGCCTATAGCTAGTAGGAGAGGTGCAATCAAATCCTTTATCAACCACGACCAGTCCCAGAAATCTATCACAAGCACTATTCATTCGGGCCTTACTACAAGAATGCCTTCTACGAGATAGGCTCAGCCTCGTGTTCAGATGATGCTCCGCATCATTCCTGATGCCTCAATCTAACAATCATGCATATCTCTGACAAGGAAAAAAATGGTTTCCTGCTTCAAATGACCATGTATAGCAATTGAATCCATTCTTTCATTCAAATTCCAATTACAGACGGTTATGTCCACAAGGGATGATAGAATAATTAAGGACAAAACCGAAAAACTAACTAAAAACCTACCTGGAAAATGTTTTTCCTTTCAACAGCTGCTCGAATCTGGAAAAGTCAATACCGTCACTAGAGTTTTTGCTTTGACTTGTCCAAACTCATTGCATTCAGAAACTCTCTTCAATCCATCTGCAACTTCACTTGGACCACCTCTTTCGCATATCTGAACAGTAGAGACTGCATAAACGTGATTTTGAGATTGTTTTCAACATACTCTCTTACCAATACAAACAATTATTTAAACAGAAATGTACCTCGGCACCAGGCCAACAAATGGATGGTTTAGGTGAAGGGGTGGCATAAATGGCTTTGTTACAAATTCATCATTCAATGGTTGAGTTCTTTTGCTTTTGACATGAAACTATAGGGGTCATGGCCACGTTCTGAGGTACGACAACCCATATATGCCTGAGCAATATCAACTGGGAGGCACCAATAGAATCAGAAACCTGTAAAATTTTGTGAAATAGTGACCTTCTGTACATAGCATTTGTGCCATGAAGATAAAGTCTTCCATGTATTATACTCTTAAAGCATTCTTCGAAAAGAAATTTTTTATCAATTTTACAGCTATTGGAAAGAATACAACAGTGACAACAGCTGCAGAAGTAAATGTGCGACTAAATAACGAGATAGGAGATAATGAAGTGCACTCACATCTGCTTTTTGAAGAGAAGTTCCAATGATAAGTCTGTCTATGTCTTTCTGTTTTCCTTCTAGTGGTGTTCTAGGGATTTCGTACATCCGTGTAACCTGTTCAGTATCATGAAGATATAATTTGTGCCAAGAAGATAAAGTCTTCCATGCACTAGATTCTAATGCATTTTCTCCAAAAAGAAATATTTAGATAATTTTTTAAGCTACAGAAAGAATACATCAGTTGATATTAGCCACAAAAGTGAATATGCATGCAACCAATCGATTCAGGGATACCGAAGTACACTCACATCTGGTTTTTGAATAGAAGTTCCAATGATAGGTCTGTCACTGTCTTGCTGTTTTTCTTCAACTGGTATTCTATGAATTTCTTGTGTCAACGTAATCTGTTCAGCATCTCCTCCACCAAGTTTCTTCTTCTCCCCTTCCATATCCACTCTAGAATTCAATATTTCCAGCAAATGGTTGATTTCCTCTCTGCAGAGCAGAGAAGGATGAGCATCGTGATAGATGCTTGAAGAATGCATGACATTTTAAGACTGATTGAATTACAATTGTGCTGTAAATATAGACAAGAGGCTGAAGAAAAAAAAAGGAAGATGCTTCCTCGTTACAGGGTTATGCAACCATTTATCAGCCTTGAGAGGTGCATTCAAGCCCTTTATCAGCCAAGACCAGGCCCGAGAATCCACCCCAAGCGCTATTTATATAAGCCTTATATTGAGAATCAATTACAAGATAGGCCCACACCTTCATGTTCAGGTGATGCTTCGCATCATTCTCCCTTCTTGGGAGAATTGAGTACGAGACCTCCAACTTTAGTATCAATTGATGTAGGGTGATGCAACCAAACCATTTCTCCCAAAATCTATAAGCCTATAGCTAGTAGGAGAGGTGCAATCAAATCCTTTATCAACCACGACCAGTCCCAGAAATCTATCACAAGCACTATTCATTCGGGCCTTACTACAAGAATGCCTTACGAGATAGGCTCAGCCTCGTGTTCAGATGATGCTCCGCATCATTCCTGATGCCTCAATCTAACAATCATGCATATCTCTGACAAGGAAAAAAATGGTTTCCTGCTTCAAATGACCATGTATAGCAACTGAATCCATTCTTTCATTCAAATTCCAATTACAGACGGTTATGTCCACAAGGGGATGATAGAATAATTAAGGACAAAAACCGAAAAACTAACTAAAAACCTACCTGGAAAATGTTTTTCCTTTCAACAGCTGCTCGAATCTGGAAAAGTCAATACCGTCACTAGAGTTTTTTGCTTTGACTTGTCCAAACTCATTGCATTCAGAAACTCTCTTCAATCCATCTGCAACTTCACTTGGACCACCTCTTTCGGCATATCTGAACAGTAGAGACTGCATAAACGTGATTTTGAGATTGTTTTCAACATACTCTCTTACCAATACAAACAATTATTTAAACAGAAGGGAGTATATTATAACATAATGATTCAACCCAAAGAGCTTCAATAAAACCAAAAGTATAATGAAACAAGTAAAGCTATTATTCTGGAAAGTAAATCAGACAGTTGTAATGGTATTTAATACAATAAATTTCATAGATGCTGAGCAGTCTCTGGTGGAACAAGGCATTAATGCATTTGAAAAAAAATTGGAAATAGCATATCAATTCAAACCATAAGCCAATGGTTAAACTTGTACCCCTCCCAATCTTTCCTGGAGGGTATTTTCAGAGATTTCGCATAATATAGAGGGGAAAAAAAGAATATGAACGTGGCTAATCTTTTCTGCTTAGTTGTCAATTCTCATCATCATTATTTATTTTTTTATTTTTTGTGGGGGGGTGGGTGGGGTGGGGTGGGGTGGGGGGGGTGTTCCAATCGAGCTCTCCTACAGCAACCCCATCAATTGCCGGAAATCAATATTTTTTTCCCCTTACTGCTCTGATAAGAAAAATTTATGGATGCTATATAAAAGGAAAAGCAACCAGTGTATAAAGATGGCAGGAATCATCCAAAAGTTTCCAAATTCAATCATTAGCTCAACTCATCACAGATCAGCTTGGAAACCTATCACACTGATAAACATTGTCCGCATACCTTGGCAAAAGTTAGAGTGAATCACCGCACCCAGACAAGAACACAGTGTATACAAGATCAAGCAAATTAATTGTAAAACGTCTTTACAAGTTTCTTTACGTATGTTATATACCAATCTTAACATCTGAAAACTAGAAATATAGAAAAAAACAAAATACAAAAAAATAAAAATAAAAACTTGCCGAGAAATAATTCTACTTCCCCATTGAGTACCTACTTGTGAATTTCTAATACATAGAAGAAAAAAATCCTCAGATTGCACAGATTGCAACAAAATGGCAAACACATGTATAATAACTATATCAATGGTATAGTTTTCTGAACTCGTTCAAATAGAAGCTTCATCAGGAGTTTTAGATTTTAATTTGAAAAAAAAAAAATAGTAAGCTAAATTTTATTCAACGAATGTCATTCCTACAATGCCTTCTATTCTTCAGCTGTGTCAGAATTTTTAATCTTATAGTTGGACAAAATGAATAATAGAATGTCACTTGTTGATGATAAACAAAGGGCGAGAAACCAGATTTATGATTGGGTGCTCGGTAATTTAAATTTAATTTTATTGTACACCTGGTCTTATTTTAAAGAGGTGTAGAATAGTGCACCATAGTTTGGATTCACATGCTTCCTACAACAAATGGTCTTACATTATGGGATCGTGTTGGGGAATTCCTTCCAAAGGATTCAAAAGTTGGAATGAAATGAGATGCCGAAAATTGTGTTCTAAAAGTAATAGCAGTGTCTTATAAACTTCCCTCTCATAATTATGTCAAGTTTTATAGACTAATAATTGTCACCTTATCACATAGGCACATATTCAATCAAGCATTAAGAAAAACAACAATAACAAACCCTCAAACTTACACTTGAACTGCCCTTGACACTATCTTCAGCATTTGCTGTCAGCTCAGCATCCGGTCTATCTGTACTAGGAAAAAGAAATAAGTCTAACAGATAAAAAAGATACAGAGGTCAGAGAATATTGTAAAAGACTCTATTGAAGAATATAAACCTAATAAACTGTTAAATGATCTATAACATAACATACAAACTGAAAAGAAAAAGCTGAAATTGAACAAAAAGAAGGCTTCTAGTATATCATTTATCATAATAGAGATGTAATTGTAGCCCATATTATCCAAAATGTTAATACCATATTGAATTCTATTTATTCAAAATTGTCGTATATAATAAAATCAATGAGTTCATTGATTTATATAATTACTCTAAGGGTAGAAAATAGAACCTTTGCTTCAGGGTTGCATTTTGCTGTTTTAACAATTTTAATTTTTTAACTGTTCACAATTCGGTTTTACCTACAAAAGATACTCTCATATTGCCATGAATTTATTGCTAGTCCATATATAGCAGACTATCTAGCCAGATTAGGGATGCGTGTATTACAGCGTGATCTCACCATTTGAATATTATGTTAGTTTCTGTGTACAGGCTACAAAAAGTTCCATAGAGTGTAATGCAAGTGCAAAGTAAGAGATATAAGTAGTTAATCATAAATAGCTTCTAGATGCCCCTCCTTCCCGTAATCTATTCCAAGCCAAACCTCCACAGAGCCCACTGTTCGGGTAACCCACAGAGAAAATCATTCCTGGACACTTGTGCTCTCTACTAACATATGACATGAGTCTACATTACACAAGAGAAACATGTCTTGCGGCCATCAACGTAAAGAATGAAATTCCAGTTCTGTAGTTCTTATAAATGTGACCTTCACTAATTTTCATGTTGTCGAATCATCTTTAACTAGGTAACACTAATCTAAATAATTAAATATTCTAGATCTCACCAATGACAATCCTTCGTCTGCTGAATTCCTAGTTAAATAAGACCTGGTATCATTAATGCAGGTGTAATGAAACCAGCAGTCTACAAAGTAAATCAATTAAGGCTCTCAGAATATAGCCAAAGCCAAATAATAAAAACTTAAATGTTTTAGTATAACTGAAATAGAATGAATAGGTAAAACTCTTGTATAATATAACTATTCAAGGGGTAACAGATTAGTTTAAGTAGTTTTAGCAATAAATAAATTAGGACTTGATCCAATAGAACACACCATTATGCCTCCCCCACAAAAGAATGCTAAATACCCAATTTAATGTAAACTAACCCATGATAAACCCACCAAAGCTTAACTGTCTCAGCCTGGCCACTGTGCATAACACAGAGTGTGATGAATAATACATATTCTAGCCACATCGCTTCCTCATAGGTTTTCATAGGCCTGACTTACGGAATAATGTACCATCATCAAACTACCAATATTAGAGTTCCTGAAAGAGGTAACTGCAAGTCTAACTTTCAGAAACCACAAGTATCACCAAACCTCCGTATCGGATCTAATGGTCAATAGTAACGCCTTTCTTTCTCTTGCAAATGATCCTCAGAAAGGCAACTGCAGACAATACTCGAAAAGATACTACTCAATTTTTATGCTTACTATCCATCTTAAGATTATAATAACTTTATGAACTAAGGGAGAAGTATAAGGGTTTAGAAAGGCATCGAGAGAAAATGGAACAAATAAATTTTTATTTCTTTCGGATCTAATTTACAACTGAGGATGAGATCTCCTTATATAGAGAAATGATTCTTCTCCTTTGGACCCGAATCTTATCTAAAATCTTATCCTACCAGCAAATATGCCTTTATTTTAATAAAGTTGGACACGCGTTTCACCGAAAAACTTCTGATCCACAAAGTCTGAATAAAATTATCCCTACAATTCGATTACATGTGTGGATGAACACTGTGTCTCTAAAAAGACTAAAGAAAATTACAATAATTAAAACATACCATCCCCATTATCTGCATGATGACACCTCCATCTCGAAACTCTCCAATTCATAAGTTCCCTCCTGAACTACAAGACCTAATCAGGAATCAAACTATCCAATCAAGGTCTAAAGAACTCATGTTGAAATACCAATCTATTGTCATCAGACAGTATGGTATTCACCTTCTGAAAGGCCTAAGATTCCATATAGATTACCCGTTCCTCAACCTCTTCTTCCTGAATCCCCTTCAAATTAAAAAAAAAAAAAAAAAAAAAAATTCAATAGAACTCCTATGCTTCTTGCGGTCTCCTCGAAATGTACAAGATTGCTTTCTGCTTCAACGCCAATGAAACATGCGATTGGTTTAGCGAAACACAATTATGGAAGGATCATCCGAAATACATTCCACAACCAGTCATGAAGCTAAAAAGTTCTTTGAATGGTTTCATCTACTCTCTTATTGGGAAGAAAAGTCCAAAACATATACCTTAAGATGGAAGGATCTCCGAACCTCACATGAAAATGTTTGTGTTATCCTCATCTTCCAATGACAAGGGTATTTTACTAAATCAGGGTATTATGAGCATTTTTCTCATGTCAAGGAATACTCCATCTAGCCATTTAACCTCCACAAAAACTGGGAAAAATACCTACAAGAGTTCAGGACACTCCAAAGAAAAATGGCAGAACAAAACCAGGCAATTCCTCCCGAGATTTGACCTAACATTCATGATGATGCACCATAGGAGTGTTTGCCTTCCTCTTATGCCCAAAGAATCTAACAAGACATACAAGCTCATATGTAGAGTCTTAGTCAACTTTTTAATTATTATCCAGGTCATCCCCCGGATGATTTTAATTTTGACAATTACTCAACCAGTTATATCTGGGAAGACCAACACAGAGCCTAAGGCAAACATCAAAATATTCAGAAGACACCCCTAAAGGTCAACAACTCAAGGAAAGACTGTGGAAAACGCTTAATGAGAGTTTACTCACAACCACTCTCAATCCTATTCCACCGATAAGTACAAGTTCAAATGAAACAGGCAAGAGAAAAAGGGAGAGCATCTACAAGTATAGCCAATGAGTAACATCATGATCCCAGCTCCACAATTCTCAAGACCCGTGGAATTATTCCTTTGATCCACATGATCCAAAAAATCTTGAGAAATTAGAACAACTCTGGGAAGATGAACGCAAGACTCAGATGACTCAGACACACCAGGACGAGCAGCAAATCTAGGTACCCGGTAATTCACAGAATTATCTTTTTTGTTTGTCATGTTGTATAATAATTGATGAAGCGCTGATTGCTTTATCAAAAGTTATTTGTCTATTTTAATTATTGTAATTTCCTGTAGCCTTTTTAGAGACACATTATTCCTCTACATGTGTAATCAAGTCATGGGGACAGTTTTATTCAGACTTTGTGGACCAGAAGTTTTTCGAAAAAATGCGTGTCCAAATTCATGAAAGTAAAGGCATCTTTGCCAGTAGGATAAGATTTATGTCCAAAGAGAAAAATCCTTTCTCTATACAAGGAGATCTCCTCCTCAAAGAAAAAAAAAACTTCTTTGTTCAATTTTCTCTCCATGTCTTTCTGAACTCCTCTTCTTCTCCCTTAGTTTCAAAAAGCTGTTATAATCTTAAGATAGATAGTAAGTATAAGAATTGAGTAATATCATTTCGAGTATTCTCTGTAGTTGCTTCTCTAAAGATCCTCTACAACAAAAAAAAAGACTTCACTACTGACGATTAGATCCAATACGGAGGTTTGGTGATACTTGTAGTTTCTGAAAGTCGGGCTTGCAGTTACCACTTTCAGAAACTCTAATACTGGTAGTTTGATGATGGTAAGTTATTCCGAAAGTCAGGCCTATGAAAGCCCATGAGGAGGTAAAGTGGCTAGAATATTGAAATAACTGTATTATTCATCACACTCTATATTATGCGCGGTGGCCAGAATACTGGATAGATAATGTTATCACCACACCCCCGCTATTATATAATTGTATTATTCATCACTTTATTTATGCGCAGTGGCCAGAATACTGGATACATAATGTTATCACCATACCCCCGCTATTATGGTATAAGAGCCATATTTTTTGCTTATGCTTATTATCCTGAATAAAGTTATTCAGCTAGAAGAAAATAGGGGATAATCTCTCTTACCATGACTTTAGAATCATTTAATCTATCTTGTTCATCTCCGTCATCTTCTTTTCAAACATCTAGCACATCTAAAATAGATTCATTATATGAAGTTTCATATTTAGAATTTGATATAATCCCCGTAACTGATCTCCCTCTTATAAATCCTTATCTAGCATACACAAAACCACAACACTCCCTTTCTAAATCTATTCGTACCCTTATTTTCTCCTCCAAATCTCAAACTAAAGAATATGTCCAAGCTTCCAAATTCGACCAACATCTTCTACCAGCCACCAAGAAAGAGCGATTTGTTACTCTTGAGCTACATTCTCATCTCCTGAAGGTGTGGTTATCAGAAGGGTTTACACACCTCCACTTTGGAGCAGTAAAGTTCGCCCTCGCCCTTCACGATCAAAAAAGACTCCCAACAAAATCTAGAATTGCACTCCTAAACACTAGATTTGATGGATATCAACATGCTTGTATTAGCACAATAGAGACAACACTCAACGCAAGCACGATTCTTGTAAAAATGTTCCCAAACTTCAACATGTCAATATCAGATCCACAACTCCTATATGTCCTAAAGCTTTAGGTCGAGATTGTTGGAGCAGCTCTCTCTACAATCACATACGCTGCTACTCTCCATTATCAGATGGTTTACAGAGTTAAGAATCATTCACTTGATTTTGCTACTCCACAAAGAACTGACGATGCTCTTTTCCTTCATATGGAGACAGACCAACCTAGTTGTATCCATGTTCCGAGATAGATCCCCAAATCTGAGCTCCTCAAATTAATCCCTAAGACATAGGTCACTAGTTATGAACAAGAACACCAAACATCCCAGAATTCAAAGCCTATCCAGTCTACTACTCACCATTTCAAAAGAAAATCTAGTAGTGAAGTTGAAATCTTGTTCAAAAAGAACCAGCACAAAAGAGGCCTCCTTAATTCCCAACACATATTGCCTTCACTATAGAAAACGTTCCAGTTTATGGTTTTAACGCAAAAGGAAGGCCGATCTATGCCAGATCTAATGACTGTGGCCATCAGTATTAAGATATATGTTTTTGCACAGAGTGTAGAAATTCAAATAACTTTTATGAGGATCACTGGCAAAGAAGAAAACCCAAACAAAGTAATAGCCAATGCAAGCTACAAATGGCTTATGAAGACAAATTCCCTGGTGTTGGATTATTAGGAGAACCCTGTGGCAAATTTGACTACTATGTCAAATATACTCCACCACCTATGAATGATGAGCCAATCGCCCTACACGATGGGATGAGAATGATGACGAATGTAGCATGGTGCACTAAAAATGGAATTGGGACAATAGCATGTTGGATATAGCCATGTTCCATCCACCACCACCACCACCACCACCACCACCAGAAGACTTTCCTCCACTTGATTCATTTGACAAGGAACAATCAACACACACGTAGAAGATAAAGAACCTACTACTAAGAAGACCAAATGGCTCTTTAAGTCAACTATCTCAGGGTGAGACAGTCTTGAATTCGCAGTCAGAAAATGCAAAAGCAAACACAAACCCTCATTACCCCATTACAAGCCTGTAAACAGAGGATTTAAGCGTTAAGATCATGGCCCTCCTACAAAACAGGCTACCAATTGACAACCAAGAAAGAGAAATTCGAAACCTAAAAACACAACTCTCTTTTCTTGAAAATAACACTATGATCCCACCATCCACTCCATATTATCCAAGTTCATATACCCCAGGTGCCCAAACATCCAGGTCCCTACGTATTCCTTTGAAACCTCTGGTCTACTGCATCACTTTTCACTCCAGAAGAATGGAAACAAAAGTTACAACCTCTCTCACCAAAATAGCCTAGGGCAATGGTACCAAAGAATCCAAAAAAACAGCCACAAATGATGATTAAAAATCCAATTTCTAAATTTATGAAACAAGCCCAAACAAAACTCGTTTTTATCCCTCCAATCCTACCTGTTATATATGAGTTAAGCTCAAGCACCATAGAAATCTCATAATCATCCGAAGAATCCTCTCAATATGAACAAACTCCTCTGCATATGGCTGACCATCCTCAAACAAGCCAAGATCAAAGGAATCCCATAGTTGAAGAACCTGGTGATGTGATTGACGAAAAAATCCCAGATGCGCACGTAGTTAATAACTACTACTCTAAAAACAACACCACTAGAATCAAATTCACATTTGATGACATATCTTCGTCCTTATAGAAGAAAAAATTCTAGGAGATGTAGGCATGGTACTTAACAGAGCTTCAAAGGCCAAATATAAAGCATGCTTTGGTCATTAAGTCCTTGCTTTCTAAGATTACAGGATTTTTGAAAGGCTGGTACGATTCTCTAGGAGAATACAGGCAGCTGGTGCTTTCACAGTCGATGTATTTATCAAATCGATGCATTCACAGTCAATGCTTTCATAGTCCATGCATTAAGTCCTTCCTTTCCAGGATTACAGGATTTTTGAAAGACTGGTATGATTCTCTAGAAGAATACAGGCAGCTGGTGCTTTCACAGTCGATGCATTTATCAAATCCTTGTATTGCAAATTCTGTTGCAAAATTGACCATCTGAAAGATGTTGCTCGGGAAGAGTTCTTTAAATTGAAACGTTGTTCCTATGATCTGAAGGACTTAGAACACTTCCACAAAGCAGCCAAGTGGTATTATATGATCGAATGACCGAGTGATGTCATCATAAAACAAGCCTATCTAGAATCTATCCCCCAGCCACTTGATCAAGAAACACATCGGATGATCCAAATTAAAGGACAATCTCTGATGACAACTTCCTTTGGAGAATTATATAATTGGATCATAAAAACCTTGAAGAAACTTTGCAACCAGCGAGAGTTTCTCAAAAAAAATCAGCACAACAGGACAACAGGGCAGAGATTAGAAAAGGCTTGTGAGCGCCCTGGCCTGAAAATTAAATGCCGACATGACCTCAAAACTTGTGATTGTCCAAAAAAAAAGAAGTATCACAAAAAAAGATTTAAATTCCGTAGCAAGAGATTCTCCAAATCATTCCCGCGAAAGAGGATTCTTTAAGCAAAAGTTCATTAATAAGAAAGGAGACCAATGTTTTATCTGTGGAAAGAATGGACACTTTGTCAAAAATTGTACTAGCCAAAAGAAAGCTAAAGTCCTCGACCAGATCTATACGGCTACACAAGTTGACCTTGAAGAAGCAGATCTCGAGTCTATCTTCTCTGAAGAAAGAGAACAAACTACTAATACGGTCTATGTTCTTAAAGCAAATTCCAATTCTAATAGTGGTAGGAAATCTGATAATTTAAGTAACTGCTATGATATGCAGGCCATCAATCTTAGTCTTCCATTCCCATGATTAAGATCAAGATATTTGCAGGGAACTATGAAAGGCCACCTTCGGACTCTTTTCGACATACGAAAGCGACACTCAATCTTAAACCCAGTAGTTCTCCCCATGTAGAAGCCACATCAACAGATTTCCCAAGCAACAAACAATAAGTACTTCTCCACATAACTTATCAACAAACAATGAGTACTTTTGATAGTGGTAGGAAATCTGATAATTTAAGTAACTACCATAATATGCAGGCTATCAATCTTAGTCTTCCATTCCCATGATTAAGATCAAGATATTTGCAGGGAAGTATAAAAGGTCAATTACTGTTGGAAGACTCTTTGACACATGAGCAACTTGCTCAATCTTAAACCCAGTACTTCTCCCCATGTAAAAGTCTCATCAACAGATTTTTCAAGCAACAAACAATGAGTACTTCTCTACATAACTTATCAACAAACCAGTCACCCTTCACTTCTTTCCTGATTGCAGCATCTCACATAGATTACTTGGCTCATCCTTACCTGGAAAGGATATTGCCACTGGTTTCGATGTTATCCAATAGCTTTGGGCAAAGAGAGTAATACCACTACTAAAGGAGCTCAGATACAAATCCTATTACCTACCTTATATCTAGCCAACCACATACTTTTCCATAACAAACCTTCAAGCCATCACACATACATTAATCCAAGATTGTTGTGTAGAATCTCACACAGATTTCCTCACTAAATGAACTAACCCCTTATGGAAAAATCTTTGAAATTTTCATATCCTTACCCTTTAAATGAAGACATTAACCCTACAAAAGCCAGCCATATCGGAATGAGCACTGAACATCTCCAACTTGCAACAAAAGAACTTTTCCAACTACACGCTCAAAGACCAATCGAACCTACCACTTCCCAATGGGCATGCCAGGCTTTCTATGTCAACAAGAAGAACGAACAAGTCCGAAGAAAAATGAAACTTGTCATTGACTATAAACTACTCAACCATTTCCTTGCAGATGACAAATTCCCATTACCCAACAAGAAGACTTTATTTGTCAATTTGTCTAATGCACAAATTTTCTCGAAATTTGATCTAAATGCATGATTTTGACAACTTGGAATTGCGCCTGATCAGAGGTACAAAATTGGTTTCTGCATACCAAAGCATCACTACCAGTGGACAGTTATGCCATTTGGCCTCAAGACAGCCCCGTCTCTCTTTCAAAAAGCAATTACTAAGATATATTATCCATAGATGGATTCTACTCTAATCTACATCGATGATGTTCTTTTATTTTCTCAAGACAATGAATCACATGCACAGCTACTATCAAAATTTGTAGATGTGACAAAAAAATTTGGAGTTAAGCTCTCTTAAAAGAAAATGGTCATTGGAGCACCAGAGATAGACTTCCTCGATATGAAAATCAAAGACGGACAACACTCTTTGCAGTCTCACGTTGGACAAGAACTTCTAAAATTCCCTGATAAGGATATTTCCAGAAAAGAAGTCCAAAGTTCCTTGGCATTGTGAACTATATGGCTTATTTTGTTGATCACCTCTCATCCATTATCAAGCTACTACAGAACATGCTGAAGAAAGAACCACCACAATGGTCAACCGCCCAGACTGAAGCAGTATAACAAATCAAATAGAAGGTGCAACAACTACCAGCCCTTTCTACTAATGGGAAAAGAATTTTACAAACTAATACAAGTGACTTATACTAGGCTGCAGCTCTTAAAGGAAAAGAGTAGAAAATGCTCAATGTACGGATACAAGAGTAGATCATTCTCACAAGCAGAAAAACATTATCACTCAACTTTCAAAGAAATTTTGGCGGTAAAATGTGGTATTGAAAAGTTTCAGTTCCATCTCATTGGCCACAAATTTCTTGTGGAAATAGACATGTCAGCATTCCCAAAAATGTTGACTTTCAAACATAAACATGTCCTAACTCTCAATTGCTCAAAACTCTAGAAACACCACTTCACTTTTTTTTACTTCTCCTAGCACCCAAAGAAAAACAAAGCATATAATAAGTATTATTTTCAGCTTCCTTTATTGTTGACCTTTAAAACCCTAATTCACTAAAAAGATCACAAATAATTATAAAAATATGCAACTATTCCCCCTTCTCCATTATATTTATTTCTCAAACCCTAATGTATTGAGATGCTACCTCTCGATATAATATAAATATACACATAAATAAACAGATGAAAATAAAAAATTAATGTCAGTGTACCAGTACGATGACTAACCATTGTTCTCAGCGGGAGGAAGGGCGGGAGAGGAGGCCGATTTGGAGAAGAATGTAGGGAAGATCCTGGTGGCGCCACTAGTTATAAGACGACAGGCAGGATCGACGATCTTAGATAACCAGCCGCCGCCGACGTTATGATTATTGGGCGGCGTCGGACGGGCATACGGCGTGGGCGGTGGCTTCCTCGCCGGCGGTTTCCGAAACTTTCCGCCGGCGCCTCTTCCTTCGTATCCATTCTCGGCGTACAACGACGGAGTCGTTTTTGTGTCCTCCATTACTCCAGCTTGCCGAGAAAAGGAATTGCTGTTTTCAATTATTATTATTATTAATATTAATAAATAACGCGCAACTACAGAGGTCTTGTTGTACCTCAAGTCAAAGGAAGTCGAGTCCGAATGTACTACTGCTGTAGCGTCTTGAAATAAGCATGACTCGGCTTCATAAATTTTGTGGTTAAGGAGCTATAATTTTGCAATTACTAGTCCATATATCTGGATTTAATTATTTTGATTCTACTAATATACTGTTTTTTTTGCAATGGGATTCGACCGTAGAAAATTTTAATGGATTGAGAGGTTGAGAAAAATTTAATGCATTGAGAGGTTGAGAATTTGTTGAAGATTGAGAAAGTGTGTTTTATTTAAGGGGGGTTTAATTTTGAAGAATATGGAGAAATTGAGGGAGAGATGTGTTTTTTGGTTTGAAGGGGATGAAGACGTAGTGACATACATAATACTTTTTTTTGTCCCTGATAAAGAAAACCTCCTTATGGTCGGTGACCAGGATACTAGTATACCACTTTTCTTTGCGGTGGGATCCGACCGTAGAGGATTTGAATGGATTAAGGAGTTGAAAAGAATGTTGAAGATTGAGAGAGAGAAAAAATTTTGTTTAAAGGAGGTTTGATTTTGAAGAATATGAAGAAGAAGAAGAAGAAATAGAGGAATTGAGAGAAAGAAATATATGAATTTTGGTTCGAGAAGATGAAACCATAGTGACGGACAAAGAAGTACTTATTTTTGTGCTTGTAGCGGAGTAAACCTCCCTACGGTCAGTGATTATCATTATTAAGTTATATTTGAAATTTTTTGTTCCTAATTTATACACGTTTGTCTTTCTCTTAATAACGAGTAAATGTATTTTCGAATGGCACATATAATTTAATGGGTAAATAGCACATTACATCCATATCATTTTAGTCTATCCTGCAAAACGTCCTTATCGTTTGGATTTTGGTATTTGATCCTTAAATCAACGTTTTTTTATGGAAATGGTCCATATCGTCCACATCTGTTAAATTTTGTCGTTAAATTAACGTGTCTAGTGCACTCTTTTCTCCGATCTTGCATTCTGGTTCTTCTCAACAACAGCGTCATTTTGAACTGGATTAGTGGGTTTTTTTGAGAGTTTAATTTGTAAAGAGAATTTTTTCTTAGAGATGATAAGAGAAGTGACATCACCTAGGGATTGCTTGAGATCGACAATATTTTTGAGGCACGTGCGAACTTCGTAGGATGGCAAGAAGTAAGAATTCTCGGCAACAAGCTTCTCTAGGTCAGAAATTGAGAGGGAGATTTTCTCAATGTCAGTTTTTGGGTTTGAATCGGAGCAAGGAATTTGGTTTTCTTGTTGTTGGTTGATCTGGGAGAGGCAATACTCATGTAGACTTTAGATTGAAAGAATTTTGAGAAGAAATATTAGGTGGCCTTGAAGAAGGGAGGGGCATTAAGGGTTATGGAGTCGAGGACGGATGTTATGGCCAGCTGTGAGTGATGGCGATTGGAGAGGTGTTCCAGCAATGCAGTGTGCTTCTATTTGAGGGACGAATTGACGACGGTGTCATCCGTGGTGGTGGTAGTTTCAGGATTTGAATTATTTGAGCCAAACCCATTTTTTTTCATTTAATCAACACGAATAATGAACAATATTCGGTAACATTGACTTACATAGTACATTATTGACGGAATTTGGAGAGCATAAGGGTGGATCGTTAGTTCTTCACCGGTGTCCAGACATAAGGAATTTGGAAATTTGATTTTCTGATTATTGGGTTCTTTCCATCGAATCTGTTCTTCCATCAACTCTTTTTCATTAACAAACACACCCTCCACAATATAATTTGTGACTTGACAAAATTGTCCTTCAAAAATTAAGAGAGTGCAATTGACGCGTTAATTTAATGGCAAAAGTTAATAGATGTGAACAATATAGACTTTTTTTCACAAAGAAACGTTGATTTAAGGGCTCAAATGCTAAAATTCAAATGATTGCACAATGAACTAAAAAGATAAGGACAGAATATGCTAATTTTCCTAATTTAATCACAAGAATATTCATATATCTCAAGACTTTATGATTTGAACCCAAGAAATAAATTGTACAATCTTTTAGTATCAATATCTCGATTATCACGAAATAAAGCCGAAAGGTGTGATTTTTTTTTTTTTTAAAAAATAATCAATTTGTCAATTTGAATTCAAACTTCCACGTGTTGATGTATAAGTGAATTAATTATGCATGCATGGATAGATTATGATTAATCGCTTAGATCTCATATTCTCGTCTTTCATATCATCTAGCTATATCTTTAATTGTTGAATCACCCCAAATCTATACTACTGCTTGGCTTGGTATTACTGTGTTTTTAAGATCATCAGCTTCTGCTATGCGACAGAAAGAATCAGCTATACGAAGAATCAGATAAGTATTTGGTAAACTCATGTTTCAAAATTATTGTATGTTTTAAAAGCAGCATTTGAAAGTTTGATAAATAAAAGTAATTTATTGCTGTAACGGTATCAAATTACTAAAAAAGACATTGATTATAGTAATGTTATTTTGTATTACTAGTATGTAATATGTGTGTTGCACGTGATTTAATAACGGTATTGTGATATATATTTATATTCAAATATTTAAATAATTATATTTCAATTTAATATTGCATTAAAAAATAAAAATTTGATATCAAAAAATACGGTACAATATATTGTTTGTTGTCATATTCAACTGTCAATGTATATCTACGTTTATATGTAATAATGACTAATATTTATTTTAACTACTATTCAATACATTCATTTTAATTTATATGCATAAAACACAACAAACAAAATACTTTCTACAATTATGTGGCAAGCAAGAGTGTTGAAACTATATTATTTAAGGTTTGTGATATAATCAAATGTCAATTAAAGAACGCAAACAAAAAGAATCAAAGATAATGTACGCAAGTTTTTAAATATATCGAGCATTCAAACCCATTGAATTTTCTCAGCATTTGAAAGTTTGATAAATAAAAGTAATTTACTGCTGTAACGATATCAAATTACTAAAAAAGACATTGATTATAATAATGTTATTTTGTATTACTAGTATGTAATACGTGCGTTGCACGTGATTTAATAACTGATATTGTGAAATATATTTATATTCAAATATTTAAATAATTATATTTCAATTTAATCTTTGCATTAAAATAAAAAATCGATATCAAAAATACAATCTGATATATTGTTTGTTGTCATATTCAACTGTCACAATGTATATCTACGTTCATATGTAATAATTATTAATATTTATTTTAACTACTATTCAATACATTCATTTTAATTTATATGCATAACACAACAAACAAAATACTTTCTACAATTATGTGGCAAGCAAGAGTGTTGAAACTATATTATTTAAGATTTGTGATATAATTAAATGTCAATTAAAGAACTCAAACAAAAAGAATCAAAGATAATGTACGCAAGTTTTTAAATATATCGAACATTCAAACCCATTGAATTTCTCAGCATTTGAAAGTTTGATAAATAAATGTGATTTATTGCTGTAACGGTATCAAATTAATAAAAAAGACATTGATTATAATAATGTTATTTTGTATTACTAGTATGTAATACGTGCGTTGCACGTGATTTAATAACGGTATTGTGAAATATATTTATATTCAAATATTTAAATAATTATATTTCAATTTAATACTGCATTAAAATATAAAAATCTGATATCAAAAAATACGGTACAATATATTGTTTGTTGTCATATTCAACTGTCACAATGCATATCTACATTCATATGTAATAATGATTAATATTTATTTTAACTACTATTCAATACATTCATTTTAATTTATATGCATAACACAACAAACAAAATACTTTCTACAATTATGTGGCAAGCAAGAGTCTTGAAACTATATTATTTAAGGTTTGTGATATAATCAAATGTCAATTAAAGAACGCAAACAAAAAGAATCAAAGATAATGTACGCAAGTTTTTAAATATATCGAGCATTCAAACCCATTGAATTTTCTTGCTTTATGAAATGGAAAATGACTTATAACAAATCTTTTTAATTTAATGTAGCTATCTAACTATGAAGATGTTTTAACTCAAAATAACATCACATGCAATTCGAGCTCGTAGCACCTCAAGTTAACAATCGTAGATAGATTTATCAATCAGTGTGTAAAAATAAACAATTACATTAGAAATTGGTAAAATTAAATAATTCTTATTTTCACAATTCAAGGCCTAGATGTCTTCACGTGAACTAATGGAGAAATAAAATAATATTACAAAAACTAAATATTCTAGCGATTTAAGCGTCTTATTCACGTTGGAGCATAAATAGTTAAGAAAAATTAGTTTAAGCAAAATAGATAACAATTAAATTCAAAAGCATAAAAAGGAATAATAGAAATAAGATACGTATCAATAGTAGATTGAAACCATTATTGAAGTTAGCCCACAAAGTTTTTTTCATCTAGAAAATCTGAAGCCGCATGTCAATTAAATATGTAAACATTATAATATACAAATAAGCATGAGTATGCACAATAATTAAAAAAATACACCCTAACATTTATAGTTCAATGCAAATTATTATTTTTTTGAAAAAATAAGAGCATTGAGAGAGGATTATTCACATTAACTAATAAAAACTACAATCACAAATACAAATATTCAAATGAAGTCTTTATGGACATCACAAACTACATAATTACTTTTAAATAAAACAATCTTAAACTTCAAATTAGACCTTAAATAAGCTGAATAAATTGTTAGTAGAATGTCAATTACTATTAATCTTGTAAGTGACCAAATTCTTTCTCATAATTCAAAGAAAATATTTTCAAAATCCAGTAATTAAATATAATAAATAGAGATTTAGCATTTTCAACTTCTAAGGACTATATGTGGTTATAAATGCTAAATTAGGAGCTCAATTATAACATTAACTCAAGAACAATTTAGGAAATATAAAATATTAATGAGGACATATTTGTCCAAAAATGTTTCTACCTTTAAGTCCCTTTTAGAATAGTATAGATTATTGTTATTATCACGAGTACTTTTTTTTTTACTAGTCAAATATTTTTTAGCAAGATAATTTATTATTATTATTTTAAAATAAAAATAATAAAAACTTTATAAATTTCAAATTTTATAAAAATTACAAAATAAAAGTATAGTCATATAGTGTAAAAATTAATTAAATTTATATTATTTTTTGTGATCCAACTTACATCAATTCGGTTTCTCAAATGGGTATTAAAGGAATTAGTTTAATTAATTAGGGATAAAATGGATATTTTAATAAAATATAAATGAAAAAGCTAAAAGCAAAATCGGAAAAGCTATCATTTTGCTGCTTCTCAAAATCTACTGTTATGTGAGTCATGTTATAATCACTTTTAAAAAATTTGTCAAACGCTTAAATCAACTTCTGATTGTTTGAGAATAAGAAGTTGGGCTCCAAAATCAATCCCAAACAGGACCTACATCTAAAAGGCCCTAAAGAGGATAAATATTTTTGGACTATTCTACCCTTACAAAATTTTTAAAATTTCATATTCACCCTCAGTATTCATTAATAATATTTTATTTATTACTCTTTTATTGTTTATCATTATTGTACATTAAATTTTCAACAATTTATTAAATGTACAATTAAAATTTGTAAATATTTAATATATTAAATTAAATATGAAGGTAAAAAGATGATCTCAAATTTTTTTTTTTTTTTTTGCATTACGTAGATGAAAGAAATGAGAAATAGATTTTTTTAAAAAAAATGAATGGAAAAATTGTAACTTTTTTTATTACTGCATTAAAATTCAAATCATGGTTGTCAAATTTGAAATGGAAATGAAAATATTGTTTTAATAAATTAGATTAAGAGAGAGAGACAAAACGTTGACACTTCTTTAGTTTTTGTTTGTTACTTACATTTATGTTGTTTTCATTTATATTATCAAATCACACGCGTTTAAAAAAAAAAAAAAACATACACAAATAATATTGTTTATAATGAGTCACTACTTCAATAAATGTACAATATTATATAGTCAATCATTACATTGTCTCACAATAAAATTAGTAATTATTAATTTTTTCCCTATAAAATACAACCATGAAAATTCTTATTAATACATCATTAATTCCATACGATTTGATATCAATGATTTGTTAATCATCAAAACTCAAATCACCAAAAGTTCTTTACTAAGTTCAAGTGAAGAACTATATAAAACTCATCTTTGATTGCAATTGTAATTCTATAAATATAAATAAAATATCAACATCAAACAATACAATACAACATGTTATCAAGAACCGTATTTTTTTTTATCTTTATTACAATTGTTACTTTAACATTTTAATTATTAGCAATTAAAAATAAAAATTTAAAAATATTAAAAATTGACGATATAATTACAAAAACACGTGCAACACACGCATATCTAACTAGTATTCTTTAAAAATGTCTAGTAGTCAGATAGACACCTCTTGAATCAAGATTAGATTCATGAGGAACTAGAAGAAATCACACACTAAAGTGCGTTAGTGTGTGCCATGGGGTTACTGGGGTTGTGATAGACAAAGTAAGCAACCACACTTCAGGATTTTATATTAGTCACTTCCTATGTATTAAACCATTGTCTATGTGTAACTTTGTTGTCTTACGTCTTAGAGTTCAATTTTTTATGGAATAACTTTAATCAAGTAAAATATCAGTACTACTTTTTATTTAAGTGCTTGTTTGTTATAGTTTAACTTATAATATAAGTTAGTCAAACATAATTTTTATTTATCAATTTCATAAAATTTACAATTTACTATTTATTTATTATTCACACATTTATATGAATTACAACTTATAAGTAATTAAAAAATAATTTTAACACTACCAAATATGCGCTAAGTCGAGTTTTCTAACCTTGATACTCCAAGGTCCAATATCCTAAGTCTAGTCTTTGTTCAAGTCGTGTCAATCTGAATTCAATCCATTAATATTCTACCATTCCACTAAAGACTCAATACTCTACTTTAATTACAAACTTATAGATTTAACGAATTTGAATAGGGTGTCCTTAACTCAAATTTTAAAAAATTTGTTAATATTTATGAATTTAAATAGATTTCACAAATTTGAATAGAATTCCATAAAATTTATAAGATTTCAACAGAATTCTATATTTTAAATTTCAATATATTCTTATGAATTTCAAATAATTTTCATGGATTTGTGGTCTTTTTATTAAAAATAGTAATTTTACATTGTTTTTATTCTAAATAGTTCGGTGGACCGCTTCTACATAAACAAATATTTTGAATAGAATTTTGGAAATAGAATTTTTTTTTGAAATATAAAGAACTAAAAATTCTTTTCGATCAAATGGGTGAATGATTCGATAGATTGGGAGGTACACCAATTCGATATCGTGTGAGCTAAGCTCCTAGGAATAAACTAATAAATAGGTCATTTGTCGCCCTCTAAGGTAGAAACGTAATTAGATCCATTGTTTGAGATATTCACATTATTATTATTATTAATTTCCCCAGTTTTGAATTAAAAAAATTTGATTAAAGAACAAAGCTTCTTAAAAATAAATTAAAATAAAGTTTAATTTTTACTTTCTTTCTACATGTCCTTTTTTATATAATCATCTCTTTCATATCCTAGACTAAATGATAGATATTTAATATTCATTCTCTTCCAAAATCAGTTGTTTAACCATCTTGTATAAAAAAAATATTTTATAGCTTAAAAAGATAATTTACATATGTCGTATTTAACGAATAAATCTTTCCAAATTCAAAAAAGAATTTTAGTGTAATACTAATTTCAATCGTCCAATATCTAATTGTCATAAATGGTAAATTATCTAATTAATATTTACCAATATATTATTTATATATTTATTAATTGTTTGGTTTAATGAATGGTCATGGAGCATCAATAATAAAAATTTCAAAGACGATGTTTGACAATTGTACAAAAAAATATTAATAAAATAAAAATAAAAATTTTAATAAATTTCCATGCTAATATAAAAATTAAGAACAATAGTTTACTACAAAAACTTGTGGTATCAATTGAGGAGAGAGGCGAGAGAAAGAGATGCATAAGAGAATAGTTGAATTGAAATTTTGAGGGATGTGGATACAATTTCTAAAGAATTTGTTATTCATATTTATGAGCTCGAAATCTATACAAATCTGTTTAAATCTTCCAATTAATGAAATCTTAAGAAATCCACTAGTAATTGGGGACACCTAAATTTCTAAAGAATCTATTTAAATCTGAGTTGAGAACACCCAAATTTTAATTGAATTTATTAAAATCTGAGTTGAGGACATCTAAATTTCAATTGAATCTATTAAAATCTGAGTTGGGGACACCAAAATTTACATGTATTTTTAAAATCTATTCAAATCTAAGTTGAGGACACCCCACTAAATTCATAAATATTAACAAATCTTTTAAAATCTGAGTTGAGGACACCCTCCTCAATTCATAAATATTAACAAATCTTTTAAAATCTGAGTTAAGGACACCCTCCTTAATTAAATATAAGATTGTGTGCTCGCCAACTCTTATTCTTTTTATAAAATTTCAAATATGTTTATAAAATTTTAGTTTGCTTTTAAATAATTTTCTTAAAAAATTACCAACCAAACTTTCATTTAGTGTCCGTTTGATGTGGATTATAAAATAATTTATTTGGCCAAAATAATTTATTTGATTAAGAATAGTTAAAAATATCATGCTACAAAGATAATTTTTTGGTCAAATAAACTATTTTGATCAAATAAACTAGTTTATAATCCACACCAAACGGGCACTTAGGATGGGCGGTGTCGAGTTAGTCCAGTTGGGTCCAACTCGAAATTGAAACCGACTCAAATCGAATTCGATTTGGTTTGGTTCCAAATTCAAGTACAAATTTTTTTTTTGCATGTCAGTTTGGGCTTGGGTCCAAATTAGGTTTCGTTTTTTTTTTTTTAAGTTAAAAATTAGAATTTTAAGATTAAAATTAAAAATAAACAAAACCAAATCGTCCAAACTATAACCCGACTCAACTGCATAATGGCTTAACATAAACCAAACTAAACTGACCCAAGTCGGGTCGGGCGTTTTGGGCAGTTTTCGAGTTATTTGCTCACCCCTACTTTGCTTAGGTAATTTAGCTTTTCTTTTCTTTTCTTTTTAAATTCTTTAAATAATTTCGTGACACAAGTTCAGATAGAAATTCAACGTTGCACATTCCTTTAATAAGTCTAATTATCATTTAAGGTAAAAATTTGTTCTAAAACTTGCATTGGAAAATTTCCGTCGCTAAGAAATAAGAAAGTTGAATTCGTGACGACTTAACTTGATTGAGAATAATGATAAGAAATTAAGAATTGAAGATATCAAAGAAGATGAAAATGAATATATAGTTTGATTTGAATAAATTGAAGTAGTTTTATTATATATGATTTTATCATTTTACAAGACGTTATTTTTAGATTTAAGATTTTTACATTATAAATAGGACATAAAATTTCATTTGCAGTTATAATATTATTGATTATTGAATATTGATTATTTTCTTCAAAATTTTTCTCAATTTTCTCTGGTTTCTTCCTTACTCTTCATATTCATATTAACATCAATTTCGTATCAAAGCTTCGTCGTTTCCTTTGACAAACAATTTTACTAAGTTTCAAGTAGTGAGATTATTGCAAGATATTGTGGACCGAAATTGAAGTTGCAACAAAATTGAAGAATCCAAAACACATTGCCACCGTCCAACACCCAAGAAGTTGCATAATGTTTAGAGTTCTGGTTTTAGTCCAAAACACACTGCCACCCAACCCATTGATTTAACCTACATCAAAATATATACTCGTCCCAACAATGAGGCCCAAGGCCCATAACCTACATAATAAGGATATACATTGAAGAAGTCAAAGAATATGATTGAATAAGATTGAAGTAGTTTTATTAAATACGTTCTTTTCATTTTAATAGTTGTTATTTTACTAGAATTCTTTTAGATATAAGTTTTTTACTTTATAAATATGACATAGGATTTCATTTGCAGATAAACTATTATTGATGATTAAAAATTGATTATTTTTTCTCCCAAATTCTTCTTTATTTGTTTAGAGTATCTCAATCCTTAGACGAAGCTTAGCACAAGACAATACAATTTAAAAAACTTCTCCAATTTTGCCATATGGAAACAGGCACCTTACCTACTACATGAGTATCAAAAGTTTCATCGTATCTTATTCATAATGTCTATTGGTGAATCTATCTAATATTCCAAACATGTAAAGTAAGACACACTCTCATACTGAGCTTACCTTGAATAACAGTTATATATCTACCTCCACCAACCATCCATGTGCTATTGTATGCCTATCTAGCAACTTAATTTTGATATCCCAGAAGAAGATGAGATTATTGTTGTTGAGCCTATCAACTATTCTGACTGTGAGGACAAGAGTTTTATGTCTGGTGTTGAGTCCCTTTTTTATATGACCCCTTCGCTAGACATTTCACATGTCTTAGCAAGAACTTTATTTTACAATTACCTCAAATGGCTAATAAGTCTTCGTCCACTGCTAGTAGTTTTTTATAAACTTCATAATTTTCCATATCCTAGTCATCGTTCAAAAATAATTGATGTTTTCAATATTGCTACATCACATTTCAAGACAATTGTTCGTTTATCTAATTCATCTATTGACCTTAAATTGTTGCCTACTAATTACCATCACATTACTTCAGCTCATGCCATTGTTGATCCTATTGGTAACCATCATGCTGATATCAAACAAAGAATTGTTTTAATGAGTCTTGTAGGCATAATTTTTTTAAAGAAGAGCATTATGTTTTGTTACATATTTTTTGAATGCAATTTTATACTCGTGTTAAAAAAGAAATGATAAATCGTCAGTCACTTAACACTAAATCTCATATATTTGACTTGCCAGTGCACTTAAATAAATATATTGTTTGCAAGATGGCATAATCATTTCCTCAATGAGACATATTCGACCTTCCAGTATTGCCTTCATTTGTTTCTTTCTACACAGTTCCTTGTGTTGCCTATCTTTCAATGGAGCCAATTGATGTTTATGAGAATATGTATGTTATGTTGCAATTAGGTAATCTATGTAGATACTTAGTCCACTAGAAAGATGTCAATGGCCAGATTTTGGAAGTCTAAATCGCCAGAGTCGAGTTCTCTCAGCATGAGAGAAATGAAGAGGAACAAGAATAAGAATTGAAGATATCGAGGAAGATTGAGAATATTAGATATAGTTTGATTTGAATAAGATTGAAGTAATTTTATTATATAAGATTTTGTTATTTCAATAGTTGTTATTTTACTAGAAGTTCTTTTAGATTTAATTTTGTTACTTTATAAATAGGACCTAGGATTTCATTTGGAGATAGATTATAATTGATGATTAAAAATTGATTATTTTCATCCCCAAAATTCTTCTCTGGTTTCTCCCATTTCTTCATTTCTCATCGTATTTCTATTTGTGTATTATTCTAGGTTGATAAATATATTTTACACTCTTATCCTAGCTTATATACTTGATGTATATTTTTAAATTGAGCAAATTTTAGTGTAAATGTTGTCATCGCAAGTAAAAATCCAAATTTGGAAATAATTAGAGAAAAATGAGAAAGTCCAACTTTAATTGGAATTGGTCTGAAACATTTGACGACTAACTTGATAGAACGAGAGTGATAGGAATCATTAAGAGACCAATTTAAGGAAATTCAAAAGTTTTGCGAGTGAAATTTAACTTATGAAAAGTTTTGGAACTGATTTGCACACTTCTGAAACTTGAAGAGGACCAATTTGGATGACTATGGAGATTCAGGGACCAAAGTGTAAGCATTTGGGAGGTACGGGATCAATGTTGAAGATTTGGAGCAAAAAAGGCCAAACCTGTAAAAAAAACTTGAAGTATAGACCAAATCATAAAATGTTGCAACGCTGCGAACAATTTTGCAAAATGTGAAAAGTTGGCAGCCAGACCATTGTTTTGCCACGGTATGCAAACTGCAGCCTATCCGCGACTGATAAGTGCATTTTGTGCACTTGTTCTGACTTTAAAACTAAGTTTTTATCCTGTTATTTTATTGATTTTCTACTTAATTTAGTGTATTGTTCTTTCTATTTCGCTTTTGGACTCGTTTATAAGCAATTGGAGAAGAATGAACGGAAAGAGCAACAATTTGGTAAAATCGATGAGTAAATGAGAAAAAATCAAGTTTTTGAAGTGAATATCCAGAGCCAAACATTGGAGGATGAGGAAGAAGAAAAAATTAATAAGTTTAAGGTGTGTTGGAGTGACAATGAAGAGTTGAAGCAAATGATCAAATACATGAAAACCAAAGAATGGAATTGAAAAACTACCTACCGAAATATGTGGGGAAATTAGAGTACAAATTTTGGTATTAAAATCTCCACAAGGCAAATGATATACCATTGGAAAGATAATTGAATTACAAGTCCAACACTTTTTACGGATCTCAATTTAGAGTTTCCTACAAGAAGTTATAGCCGTTTGAAAAACTGCCGTATATTGAAAAAAAATAAGTTGGGCGAGTGCCCAGCACCATAATCAAACAGCAGAATGCTTTTACGCTGGCCTAGGCGATCGCCTAGTGTAAAAGTTGTACAAGCAGAATTTGGTTACCTTTTGAGTTCTAATCCAATTAGGAAACTTTTTGGGACTCGATTTTAATAATTTTTGGAATCTCTTTGGGTACTATTATGGAACTATATATATGAGTTCTTAACTCATAATTGGGGAGCTGAATTTGAGAGAAAAATAAGAAATGAAGATCAAGATTTATTCTTTTGAGGATTCAACGAAGATCAAGATCAAGTTTTTGAGTTTTCTTCTTCTCCAGTTGATGGATTATATATTTTGTATTTGTTTTTGTTTTCTTCTTCTTAGTATGCTAAGTTAGATTATTTTGTGCTAGGATCATAATAAAACTTATATCATGAACCTTTAATTCTTTGAACCTAGTTTTTATATTCAAGCATGTTTTTAATTTTGAATAATTGATATTGATTTATTTTTTTCTATAATTATATGCGTAATGGTTGTATGAGTTTTGTGGATTATTTTACCATCGAGAAATTAAAAATAAGTTAAACATAGTATCAATTATCATAGAGTCTGATAGAGGATAAAGATATACCGCAATGCTTTACATGATTTTTAAGTATTCACGAATTTTAATGCATTTTTGTATGTTCACATCCGTCATAGAGATATAGTCGAGTCATATATAGGAATATGTTTAATTCTAATAGAGAGATATTGTTAAACAAATTAGGAATATTGATCTTCATAATTAAAATTTGTTATTAAATTCAACAGTTCGAGTTAAAGGAGATTGGTATGAATGGATTCTAGATGCTAGTACGCTTTTCTTTCTCATATTCAAAGTAATTCGTTACAAACTTAATCCTTATTTAATTAAATTATAGTTAATATTTAATTAGTTCTTAACCAACCAAATTTTAAAACTTAAATTGATTTGGTAAAGGTTAATCTAATTGTATAGAGCTATCTAAATTCTTGTGGGTACGATACTTGGACTCTAAGTCTAATTTATTACTTGTGCGATCCGTACACTTGCAGTACAGCATAAAATTTGCTAACAGCGACTAACAACAAAAATACCTTGAAGGGCTATTTGCTCCGTTCTGCAAACCATGGCCCAACTGCGGTCAGTCCAAGCAGTTTTTATATAATTTTTTAGTTTCATTAGTCGGGGGTATTCATCCTTTGATGTACATGAGTTTTAAAATGAAGCAAACACTATGCAAAGACCCATTGTAGGTCAAATTGCGGGAGAAAAATGAGAGGCACATAGAGAGAACTGTAGAACGGAGAATACAGAACAAAAGTCGGAGTTTTACAGGATTTTGGGAGAAGAAGGTGAATTCTTGGTGCACCACATTCATCTGTTTCTTATTATGTATTCTAATACTTTATTCTTTTCTTATTCTTTTATGATGAGTAGCAAAATAATAAGTTGGGAGGAACATCTAACCTCGATTTGAACCTTTAATTCCAATTCTCAGGATTTGCTCAATGGACTGATTCATGCATTGATTTCACTCATTTGCTTAATACTTGAATTACTTGATCACTAATTCATTGTTTTGTGGATTTTAACAAGCCGATATATGACTTATAAATTTAGACTACGTAGTAAAATACTATAAATATTGAGTAAAAGGTAGATATATATTTTTACTATTGTTACAGTTTATAACTGAATTCCTAGGTGATATGTCTTTAGTTAAGGCTTATAATTCAGATTCACATAGAGATATAATGAGTTAGTTTAACTAAATATGATTAATTTTAACTCAAGATACTTAAATTTATTTATTTAGTAAATTCGACTGAATACAACTTTAGAAATTGAATTTGAGATGCGAGATTAAATGTGATAATTATGTGATAATTATGGTGAAATCGTGAGTTCTGATATTTTAATTATCATATTGATCGTTTAATTGTTTTTCTTTTTCTTAGTTAATCGTAGTTTAATCAAAACTTTGCCATAAAATTTGTCTTCGTCAAACAAGAATTAGGGCTGTTTAACTTGATATTCGAATAAAATAGTATTCGTGGGACGATCGATAGTTAGCAGGTATGAAAAGTCTCTACTCTCTCAATAATCCGGACTCTCTAGGTCTACCTTACGTACACTTGCGATTTTAAACTAACAAGTTCATAACCGAAACCACTTACCTATACCACATGGAATATAGACTCGGACTCGAGTTAGTTTTGGTTAAAAGATGTACTTGTTGGTATGAAAAGATTTTGATCATTTTAGAGAAACAACCTAAACTGAAACACAATCCGAGTAACATTGGAATCAGATGGCAGCTGCTTGTGTACAAAAATTTGCAGAAAATATGTTATTGCTGGAAAGTCATGGCTACTGGCTAGTACAATTTTACTAAAGTACACAAATAATTGAGGGTGGAATCAAGTTCCAATATGAGCCAATGGTTCAGAAATTCACCAGCCTTTTTTTGATCACACCGAAAGTACGTGCCAGTGCTTTCATATCATAACTAATAAGTCACTTAAAAGTTGATATTAAGTGAATTATTCTTTATACACATCAACTCAAATCAATATGAACACAATGATTTGAGTAAGACTAAATATGGTAAATTCACCAATTTGATTGAATTTCATTGCATAAAAGAATCAAAATTCATGCATTTTTAACTTCATTAGTGTGCATTAATTGAGAGAATGAGAAATTAGTCCAACAAAATTCTTGAGAGAATGAGGATTTAAATAACACAAGTATCTAAATGCATCCACAAACCCGCGGGTACTTGAATTGATCTGTGGGGCCGAGCAACCGAGGGGGAGAGAGGAGAAGCCTATGAAACTAAGGGTGTGTTTGATTGGAAGGGTGGAAAAGAAAAAAAATTCTATGTAAAAAGGAAAATAAAAACCACAAAAATGGTGAAAAAATATTTTTTTACTAAAATAGTCAAATTCACGCTTCAAGTGATTGTACCATAGAATTCATTTTCCTTTTCCATTTTGTATCAAATAGCCAAAGTAGGAAAATATTTTCCTCTAATGTGACATTATTTTTTTAGATGTGACATTTTTCATAGAAAATGGTGCAATCAAACGGACTCTGAGAGAATATTAAATTTCTATGTGCATGAATTGTACTTTTATAATCCATAAAATTAGGCTCTCTAAGAATATTATGTTACACATACGAATCTCACCATTAAGTGAATCTATGTTTTTTTTAATGTGCCAATATTCTCAAAAAAGGAAAAAACATCTTGAAGGAAGATTTGTGTCTTTTCATATTCTTAACTATTAAGGATAAACCCGACACTCAAGACAAGCACATATAAGAATTTGGCCTTAAAATATTGAATCAACTATGACTACAAATAATTGTTGTGAATATCAAATCATAAAAACTAACGTTGTATCAACCACGCCTAACTATGTCTCAATGATTATAATTTACAACTTAGAAGTTCTATGATTCTTGGGTCGTAGTGAAAAATATTAAAACTAACCGTCAAAATTTATACAACATTTTTCTTCTAACCTTGGGAAATTTGCGTAAATAGTCCCTAACGTATGCTTCCAGTGCACAAATGGTCCCCAACTTTTCATTTTTAGCAAAATGGTCCTGAACCTATTTATTTAGGAGTGCACTTAGTCATTTTGGATACATTCCATTAAAAAATCTGTTAGTTTTACGAGTGGGTTAAACTCTCATTTTATTTGTATTTACTGGATGGGACAAAATCGTCATGTGTTATTTTTTTCTTTCATCTTCCCTCTCACCAACACAAAAAAAGAATGTGCAAAGCACCACAAGCAAGGGAAGGAACCGATGAAGCAAAGAAAATGGATCAAAATCTTTGTTGTTGTGGGCTACCCTTAGAGCTAAAGATTTTATGGACAGATCTAAACCCTAGTAGACGTTTTCTTGCTCACCAGTGAAGACGAGTGAGCCATTGTTTGAGATTTAATTTGTTTCTGGTAAAGAATTATCTACAAAATTTCATAATCTTTGAAAATAGTTGATTTAGTTTTGTCATATGTACATGAAGTAGGTGTGTGTAGGTTGTTTGTGTGGTGTAAGGATACAATGCCTAGATTAATGAAACAATAGGCTGGAAAAAGAAAATATGTTCCTCAAGAGCAAGAAAAAAGAATTTTCTTGAAAAATTTGGTTTTTGAGTTTTATTTGCAGAATTGTTGTTATGTGGATGAAAGGTTAAGGGTTTGTAATATATTGTAATGTGTATGTTACATATGTTATGAATGAATAAAAATATTTTTATCTTCTGGTTTTGAAATTGTCATTGACAACGAATTACAGTGCAATTGGTCATAATATGGGTCTTATATCATCGGTTTCACAACATAACTTGTTTATTTGTTAAGCGCAAGTGGTGCTAAACTTTTGTAAATAGTAGTGCAAAAGGTCATAAACCTTTGTATGTTGGTGCGCAAATGATCCCTCCCTTTTGTTAGTTGTTGCGAAAATGTTCCCTACTTATCTATTGGTTGGTTCGCTAATGAATCTAATGTATTGAAATAGGTGCACAAATGGTCCCCAACGTATTGAAAAGTAGCGCGTGTGGAACCCATGTTTCCAGCCAGTTCTGGTATTCATCCATACCAACCATTCAACCTGACAACAATTCAGATGCAATAAAACACGAGATCCAAAAAAAAAAAAAAAAAAAAACTAACCAAGAACCAAAACAAATTACTGAATGGGAAGTCAGACATTTATACATCATTAACAAACTCCAAGTATGACACAACAAGTTTTCATGCTTATATTATCATTTTAGCTGCATCATTTTAGCTGCAACACAGGTAATCATTATTGATTCAAAAAGACAGCTTATCCATCAGTTGTTGTAGTAGAATGGGAGTTAAAGAAATGAAACAACACCATGTTGTGAGCAATGTACACATGTACACAAAACCATACAAATTGCATGGTGTTCCATTTGAATAAAAAACAAAAAAAAAAGTCCATTTAATCTACATAACTGCTTTATTGATCCATTCTCCTGTTTGTGGTACTTTGCACGTTCTATTGTTGTGTTGACGGGAGGGAAGATGAAAGAAAAAAAACAAATGACGGTTTTTCCTCCTCAAATAAAGACAAATAAAATGAAAGTTTAATCCACTCGCGAAACTAACAGACTGTTTTAACGGAATCTGTCCAAAAGAACAAAGTGCGCACCTAAATGGATAGATTCAGGACTACTCTGCCAAAAATAAAAGGTTGGAGATGATTTGCACACTGTAGGCATACAATAAGGACCATTTGTGCCAATTTTCCTCAAACCTTTAGAAAGTCCAAATTTGTATAAAATGTTTGATTTATTGTCATTAATATGATCCATCCATTGTTTGTGTTTGATTTATCATGTGCTGTAGTAGAATAAAGAGTGCTTACCCATCCATTTCGTGTCCCTACAGAGAATAATTTTATCAGGCCTGTTAGGCTGTTAGTATATATACAGTTCATCTTATTCTAATTTCAAACTTGTCAATCAAATCCATGTCAAATTTAAGTAGAATTGTCAACTAGAAAACATTGGTTCAGCTTCCTTGCATGTCAAGTCAAGCTGGGGTCTGTCATGCAGTGTAGGGTTCCACGGCCAAATCATGCTGCATAGTGTACCAAAAGTCTCTTGAAATAAACACTAGCTCTCCATTTATTTGATTACCTATGAAAAATATCTTTCCTATTGCGAATCATGAATTGATATGTTTTACGATGACGTTATTGGGTGATAGGACAGGAGGATGTCTAAATAGTCCTGTTTCGAAAAAAATCAATTTTTGTTGTGTAGAATTTTTTTTTTTTTTTTTAACTAGCATCCCGAATTTGATTTTTTTTTTTTTCAAGTAGTAGTAGCTCCCCTCAAAAATATCATGACTTAAGTCTTAACTTAAGCAATGTGGGATGTATTTAAGTAATCTATATTTTTAACTTGGTGATTTTATAAAATCAGTCTTCTAGAAAGGTGTTTGTGATCTAATACTCACTCTTACAATCACATTAGGTACAATTCACCTTTAAGGAGAAGATGCCAGCTGATTATAAACTTACAATTTATGGCTTGACTTAGTGATGTGGGACGCAATTAAGATCATATGCTAATTATTGGCTCACTTCATAAAATCGGTTTTCTACTTAAAATTGCTCGGCCCACATCTCCACGTTCATAACAAGAATTATCTCTAGAAGGGTGTGTGCGGGCTGTGACAACAATAGTCACAATCACATTGGATAAAACCCGCTTTTAAAAAATTGAGTGGTTAATAAATGTGGAGTTGAACATGGGAATCTTTCACCTAGCTTTTCTACTACCTATGCTACTTAGCTAAAAAATCTATTCACAAAGTTAAATAATTGTTTATAAATACTACACCCATTCAAAAAGTCAAATCAAGTCTCTTAGGAATGCAAAACATTGTTAGAAATGAAGATCTTAAAGAATTCAAGAAACCTCACTTCTGAACCAAAAGACACATACAATATTGTGTATATACTCCATTTTTTTCTGGGTGCTGGAAATTTGCTTCCATGGAATGCTTTAATCACAGCAATTGACTACTTTAGCTATCTTTATCCAAACAAGCATGTTGAAAAAGTATTTTCTGTAGCATACATGACTTCTTCTTTGTGCATTTTAGCTGTGTTGTTGAGTTGGGATTGGTTCAGGAAAAGATTGAGCTTTAGATTGAGGATGAATTTGGGTTTTTCTATGTTTGTTATGTCTCTAATGGTGACTCCAATAATGCACTGGATTTGGCACAGAAATGGGCTAATGATGAAATCCAGCGCAGGTTATAATCTGGTGGTTGCAACAGTTGTGATTTGTGGTTTGGCTGATGGTTTGATTGCAGGAAGCCTGATTGGAACTGCAGGAAAGCTGCCAAAACAATATATGCAGGCGATTTTCGCTGGAACTGCTTCGTCTGGTATGTCTTATAGTTTTTTCAACCTCGACTAGATATTACAATAAACAAGAATATGATTTTCTTTTTCTTTTTTATTATTTTACAAGGTCACTTACCGAACATGCCATTTACATCCACAGGTGTTTACATATTGATGTAAGTAGTTGCATTTTAATAAAGTTATATTAAAACTAGATAAAATTAGACACATGTCAACAAACATTTTTGTGCCTCTTCTCTAATCATCTCAATCTTTTTTAGCATGTTTTTTAGTGCTAAAATTACTTTTTAAGTGCTTAAAAGTTGTGAGCCTTATGGAATGTATGGATAATAAGTGGATAGTAAGTCGTGGGTCCTACGAAATATAAAAGTAGATTTCTCTGTTCTTCTTCCTTGAAGAAGGGTGAGAATTTTTTTTTTTTTTGGTAGTCATTCCGATACCCAAGTGAGTATGGTAAATAGAAAATAATAAATGGAGAGAAATTTGACAAAATATATTTCAGAGAATCAACCTCTTTCATACTTGAAGGCTCTCCTTATTAAAAGGCTCTCAATGGGAATGGACATATTTGTTTGGAGGAAATCTAAAATTTGTTAAAGTGAGTATTAGTCGTTTAGTGCTAGCTATCGAGAGAGTCTGACAAATTAAGGTACGATGTTAGTATATCAGCCTTGATATACTCACCACCATGGGGAGTTCCTATAACCCCCCCCCCCCCCGGGACAAGTGTCCAGTGGGGAGTAGATCAGGACTGTTGGTGCTTAATTGGGTAGTCTTTTCTATTTTGTACTCGAGAACTCTGTCAATCCTATGACCTCGAGTCCACGTACGGGGTCAATACTGTGACCTTCGGACCTCGACCTAGTTTCTCGAGCAATACGGTAATCTCAAGGCCTTGGACTTCGCGCTTCGGTGTTCTAGCTAATAGTGTTCACGCCTTGTAGTTGATTAATTTTGGGTCTTGATAGTATCACTTGGTACGTTAAACTAGACAAACATGGAGATGACAACACACACGTCTCACGTACCTCGCTTCTTTAGAGCCCGTTTGGTATGGATTATAAACTAGTTTATTTGACCAAAATGGTTTATTTGACCAAATTTTTAGTCTTGTAGCATGATATTTTTGACCAAAATTAGTCAAATAAACCAGTTTATAATCTATGTCAAACGGACCCTTAATCATGTCAATCGCGTTAAGTTAACATACGTTTATTTGCTAAAGGCGATTTCCTAATATAAACGTGTCCCTGCTTTCAGGTGTTCTTATTTCTATGTTGAGGATCATAACAAAGGCATCACTTCCACAAACCCCAGAAGGCCTCAAAACAAGTGCCAACTTATATTTCCTAGCAAGCACTGTAATTTTGATTGGTTGCATAATTTGTTGTAACTTGTTGTGCAAGTTACCCTTCATGCAGCAGCACTACGAACTTGTTGAAGAAGACAATAACCTGCAGCTATTCTCAAGCCCTAAATTCTGGGAAATTGCTCGAAAAATACGACGGCCAGCTTTCGGAATTTTCACGATTTATACTGTTACACTGTCTATTTTCCCAGGTTTTTTAGCAGAAAACATTGAATCCAATCTTTTTAAAGATTGGTACCCTGTTATGTTGATTGCAGTGTACAATCTATCAGATTTTGTGGGCAAGTCATTGACTGGAATATATGTTTTAGAGAGTATTGGAAAGGCTACTTGGGGTTGTATAGGTAGGATTTTGTTCTATCCGATGTTTAGTGGTTGTTTCCGGGGACCGAAATGGTTGAAGTCGGAGGCGCCGGTGATGGTTCTGACAGTATTGCTTGGCTTAAGCAATGGATATTTAACAAGTGTTGTCATGATTCTTGCTCCTAAGGCGGTGCCACTGCCGGAGGCCGAAATAGCTGCCATTGTTATGGTTGTGTTCTTGGGAATGGGACTTGTGGCTGGTTCACTAGTAGGGTGGTTCTGGATTATTTGAATTTCAGTACAAGTGTTTTCTTAGGTGGTCGGAAATGTACTTCGAATTGTTTGCCATTTTTATTTGATTATTTGTATTATTGTTCTGTGTTCAACTAGGTAATTTGTTCACTTGAGAATCCTCACAGGCAAAGGGGAGCAAGCAAAAACATATTAAAAAATATTATTTCTCAACTAGGGACAAGAATTTTGACTGTCGTCTTTAGTGGCGGAGGCATGGATTTTTCTTTAGATGGCCAAAGTTTTCAATAGTGCAACACATCTTGAAGATTGAAAAAACGTGGAACAATGAGTTAAAAAAAGAGTCAAAGATGCATTAATCGAAATAAATTTAATAATTCTATTTTTGATATTCTAATTCTCACTTTGACATCACCTCTTTCGCTTTATTTTTAACTATGTTTTTACTCGTCGATGTAAGTTCTTAATACAATTCAAGTATCTTTTGGATTGAGGCTTGGTTTGGTATTATAATACTTTTAAGAAATTAGTTTGTCTTTGTCTTTGTCTTTTGAACAAAATTAGCCGTGAGAAAAATCAAATAAGTATTTGGTAAACTCTTGTTTCAAAATTGATTTATATTTCAAAAACAGTATTTGAGCGTTTGGTAAACAAAAGTGATTTATTACTGTAATGATATTAAATTACTAAAAATGACATTAATTATAATAATGTTATTTTGAATTATTATTATTATCACGAATGATAAAATTTATTTTTTCCTAGGAAAATATTTTTTAACAACACAATGCATTCACTATTATTATTTTAAAATAAAAATAATAAACACTTAATAAATTTCAAATTTTATATAAATTACAAAATAAAAGTATAGTCATATAGTGAAAAAATTAATTAAATTCATATTATTTTTTATGCATCCAACTTGCATCAATTCGGTTTTTCAAATGGGTATTAAGGAAATTAGTTTAATTAATTAGGGGTAAAATTGATATTTTAATAATATATAAATAAAAAAGTTAAAAGCGAAATCGAAAAATTCGTCATTTCTTCGCTTCTCAAAATCTATTTCTTAGGTAAGTCGATTTATTTTATAATCACTTTTAAAAATTTTGTCAAACGCCTACATCAACTTCTGGTTCTTTGAGAATTAGAAGTTGGGCTTCAAAATCAATCCCAAACGGAACCTTAAAACTGTTAAACAGAAATTTTAAAATAACAAACCAAAGATGACTTATAGACTAGATATACTAATTCGATTTTTTATTTTTTAATTGACCTCGCCTCTTTCGACTTATTTTTGTGTTATATTTTTTTACTCGTCAAAGTAGATTCCTTATACTATTTAGAAGTATTCATAGCAAACTTCGTAATGTATGTTTCAGATTAAAAAATCGTTAAACAAAAAATTTAAAATAACAAGTCAAATATATCTACTAGAAATAGATTTAATAATCTTATTTTTCACTTTTAATTTATCTCTTAGCGTTACCTATTTCAGCTTATTTTCAAGTTGTATTTCTTCACTCGTCAGTGTAGGCTCTTAGTATTATTTTAAAGTATTCATGACAAACTTCACAATATATCTTTCGGATTGAAAAACTGTTAAATGACGAATTCAAAATAATAAGTCAAAAATGACTGCTAGAATTGAAATTTAGTACTTGTTCGGTAGAAATTTTCAGCCAAAAATAACCCATTTTACAGCATGAATATTTTGACTTTTCAAAAGATTTTGAAGTGAAATGACAAAATTGCCCTCAATCAATAAAATGCCATTTGAATGTAGAAGGGCAATCATGTCATTTCATCTCAAATCTTTTGACAAGTCAAAAAAGTCAAGCTCCAAAATGATTTTTTTTTTTTGGCTGAAAACTAGTACTGAACATGCTTGGACTTGTTCGGTGTAGATTTTTTTTTCCAAAAAATAGGTATTTTTGTCCAATTTTTTTGACTTTTCAAATTTTTTTATTGTATAAAAAATTTTAAAAATAAAAAAAAAAAGGCAAAAAATGGGATTTTTTTGAAAAAAAATTGGAACCGAACATACTTTTAATATTTTTATTTGTTTTCGTTTTTCAATGTCAATTTGATTAAAATTTTGTTTGACGGCAATTTGTGGGGGCCCAGGAGCCACAACCCTTGTGCTGTTGTGCATGTATAGTTAGAACAGACGAATGCATAAGATTCAATGCAGCGAGTATCACAGTAGTGGATTAGTCATTTCTAGGAATGGCAAATGATGGGGGTGGGGGTGATTATCCTATATCGGGTCGACTTTGTTGAATGACTTTTGTTAGAGAAGAAAACAAAGGACATTGTGAACTTGACAATTTGCTTGGATGTGTGCTTCGTTATTTCGTTTGATTATATCATTAAATTGTATAAAAGGTTGATAATTTTTATTTATTATTATATTTATTTTTCTAATATTTTTTATCGTATTTTTATCATCAATCTTTTTTTAATTAGTATATATTGTCTCTTATAACGATTTCTATCCAAAAATTTTATTAAGAAAGAACAAAAAAACTCAATTTCCCTCGTATTTTTAAATAAGTAAAAAAAAATTCAAAATTTCGATTAAATATTTGTCACTCATTTTAAAGCACACTGATAGAATTTGTAGATGAAAATCGTTAGTAGGAATAAGATGTGTTAATTAATAGAATGTTCAATATAAGAATCCGATGAAAAAATTTAATGACATAAATGTGACAATAAATAAAAGTTTAATTTTTTTTATGCAATTAAAATTTGGTGCATTTATAATAAACTGTGGTGTGAATATAACCACCATTGGATAAAAAAGAAAATTGACGTAAATGGTCATTAACCTTTACGTTTAGACTTTAGTGCTGAAATAACAAATAGCTCAATTAAATAAAAGTATTTGAATATCAAGTTTGTGACAAAGTTATTTTCTTTTTTATGTTATAACGATAAAATAAAAGTTTAAATTTAAAATAATATAATTAATTAATATTTAAACCAATCTTATTATGTTTTTTTAAACATAAAAATATTAATAAAAATAAATTTCACATTAGGTGTTCTTTATTTTTAACGATAATAAAAAAATAAATTAAAATATGAAGAATAAAATTGGAGCTCAATATTTGAATTTACTACAAATATTTTTACATATTAGTTAATGATTATGAGCTTAAATTTTAGTTATTTCATAATAATTCGTAAAATAAAAAAAAAATTATTACAGGTCAATAAAGTGTTAATTAAAAAAAATTCGTTCGTTTCTTTTAATTTTTTATAAAAAAATAAAAATATCAGACTCGTTGGCACTTTTTGCAAAAGTTAAGAATTTAATTGTAATTTTCTCTAATTAAAATTAAGTATATATATATATTTTTTTTATCAAATAAGGATCAATTACGCACCAAAATACATAGATTAGAGGTTTTTGTGTCAAAATAAAAAAATTAGAGACCATTTCCGCCAATTTCCCTGATGAAAATGAGATACGTGAAAGACGGAAATGTTTGCAATAGGGGGTTCAAATGTGTGGACCGGATCGAACCAGCTCATCAACAATCAACATCTAAGCCCGGTTTAGGTCCAACATGGGTCTTGTCAAGGAGCGAGACCAGCATAACTGGCCCGTTTCCTGGATGGCCCATTATTCCAAAAGAAATGAGAGTTGTTGGGCTCTTATTCCTCAAAATCTCAAACTAAAGAGTTTTATCTTGTGAAACACTTTTAAACAAATAAAAACATCAATCATGAAACTAAAAAATATATAATTGAAGTTTTCGATATCCTTGGTCAAAATTGTAACAAGGCCTGTATTTTTTATTTTTATTTTTATTTTTTAAAGTTGTAGGGATAAATTTATCTTATATTATTTGTTATATTAACCAAGATATAATGCAAATTTTCTTTTGACCAATATAGTAACCCGAGTTGATAAACCTAGGTCGAACCCAGCAAGACCTAACTGTAGAGGGCAAGCCCGATCCATGACATTGCTAGTTCTACACTTAGTTGTGCTTGAATTAAGATCTTTAAGTGTCAGACTATCATGAATTCTGACTGTCCAACACATTTTGACACCTCTATGTATGAATCGAAATTTTACCGTCACGATATTTGCACACCAAATTCAAGTAATTCATGTTGTAGATTAATGCATGCCCTTCGTAAAATTGTGAAATTTTCTTAATTATTTATTTATTTTTCCTAAATAATAATTAAGAATATATTTGGAAAATCCTAAATTTGACTCGGGTGTTCATGATGATCTATAATCATCCTTGGTGTGTGCACATTTAGAAAGGTAATATGATTATATAATAGTTCAAGGTCAATACTAATAGGCAGAGGAGAGCATCAGAGCTAGTAATTGGATTAGAGGCAGAGATTTTTCAAGTCTGTGCTTGTATGTGTACGGTTAGACACTTAGACACCAACACAGGCATCAACTTTATTGCGTAAAACATATCATCAAGCATCAAAAAAGTCGATTGGTCATTAATTTTTACTTATTTATGATCATTAACTTGTATCATCGTTAGTTGATTATTTAGTTGAGAAGAGAGTTTTGGGCAACAACACAACCACATAAATACTTTTTTTTATACAATTTGGGCGGGGGAGTCTTGGATGATATTTGGAGAGCAAGAAAGAAAAGAATACAAATAAAATCAATGGGATTTTCAGAGAAAAAATCAAGTGGAAAAGAAAGAAAAACTCAATTTCACTACGAGATTTTTTCTTCGAGATGGGTTCCAAGTGCGTCTGCTATTTTTCTCTTTAATTTTAACAATTTGGTGAGGTATTCTCTAAATTTTTGTACTTTCTTTTCCTCCTACATTATGGACTAATTTGAATTAAGTTGGGATGAATAATATGGTTTAATCTAAGTTTAATTAATTATAATGTTTGCAATTTAGTGCTTGTTTGGGAAGCTAAAAATCAATTTTTTTAGCAAAAGTTGATAATTTTAACCACACATTCTATAGGACTCACAACTTTTATCAACTTTTCAACTACATATTACATTAATGTTTATCCAAATTTGCTAGAACTTTTATTAAAAACTTTGTCAAACGGACCTTAACAAAATAATACTTAAAGTTAGGAAGAAAAATTTAAGAATTATTTTCAATTTTTTTACATATATAGGCCAAAGTTGGAAATAATTGCATAAACATTGGACAATTTTTTTATCTCAAAACTGCTTAATAGACTACAAAAAATAATCAAAATTACTACCGCCCACATAGGGGTGACAATAGGTCGAGTCGAGCTACCTCAGCTTGTATCCCACTAGGCCGCTAGATTCGGCCTATGGATTGTAGGCCTCATGGGCCGAGTTGGGCTGCCACAAGTTTGATTAGTTTTTTTTATGACTGTTTTAAAAAAAATGTAGGGGACCAAATTATCGCTTTTGTGATTACTTAAATCCCTTTGACCCACGAGCCACAAGCCAAGCTTGTTCGGCTTGTAAATTAAATGTAGGGCTCGGCCCTAAATGAGCTCGAACTGACCATGGGTGAAGCCGGCGAGTCCACAAGCCGCTTGGTCCGTTTGCCACCCCTACACCCACAAATACGATATTTTTGGAAAATGGAGGGAGAAAAAGGGAATTGCATCGTAATCAAAATAATTTGACAATTTGTTGAGTTCAGAATCTCTTAACTTAGAGAAACGACATTACAGAATTTGTGATTGCATCCGATTTGTGAAATTTTATCAAGTTTTATTCTAGAGTTTGACACGAGACTGAAGAAGGAACTTGCTCCGAAGAATTTTGGGTTTATTAAATACAATTTGAAAGAACAGTTGTTCGGTAATCTCTGAAAATTTCTACAATTTATTTGCCCCAATTATCTTGTTCAGCTTCATTATTTGATACGGTTTTTAAGGAGCATATGAATCATGGAATAACTTCTAATCAAATGTTTATTATAATACATTAATTTGTTACAAGTTCATGATCTGATTTGTTACATCTTTTGTAATTCTTTTGATTTGTTTATATAGTTGTATTTAATGATCGGTTTGATCTAATGACCCCAGTAGGTATTGTTATAATGTCCACCGAGACAAATGTCATGCACTCATTGGATGAGTGTAAAGCGAAACATTGCGTTTCATTCAATGAGTCAGTGATGATTTTCCCAGGTGGGCGTTATAACAATCTTGCCGGACCATTAGATCAAGGCCCATGTAATTATAATGCTCATCGGAACCATTAGATCAATGCCCATGTAATGATACATCACAAACAATGGTACTACTTGCAGTTGATGTTTAAAGTATAATTTAAGCTAATTAAATTGGTTAATCATATTTTTTATTCACACATTTCGTAAAACTTAAACTTACTACTCACTTATTATCCACGTATTCTATAGAATACTTAAAAAATAATTCAAGCACCACCAAACATGCGCTTAGTAACATGTTATGAGTTTTCTAGTTGGCATATATGAAAACAATTAATATGCGAATTAGTAATATAGATTTGGTGTTAGCATGTTTTGGTAGAGTAACACAAGAGTCGGAATATAAGTTTGCTAATTTGAAAATTTGTTACCAACGCAGGTCTCAATGTCAAGCGACATTTAATTTGTTTCAATTAAGTGATGAAAATACACAAAATTGGGTCGATATTAAAAGATGTATATGCACTTGCAAGAATAAAAAGTGTTATGTGAATAAAATTATTATTTTTTTTTTCTCATGCAGTTAATTTGTCCATTACTTTTAATAATCTACTTAATATATCAATCAAAATTAAATTAAGAATAATTATATTCACACCACAATTTTTATTCATTGCACTCCATTTTAATTTTCTTTAAGGTCCTCAACATTTGCTTATTGTAGCACTTATTTCTCCACCTTTTTTTTTTTTTGCATTCTTATCTTCATTTTTCATTAATTAGCACACATTGTCTCTAATAATAGTTTTCGTCCAAAAAGTCCGTAGGGAGAGTATAAAACGACTAATTTGCCTATCATATTAAAAAATAATAATAGTAATAATAAATACAAAAGTGTGACAAAATATTTTTTCTTCATGTTTTGACCGAAATCATCATTAAGGATGAAATGTGTTAATTAATGGAACATTGAAGATAGAAAGTCAACAAAAAAAGTCATAAACACAAGTATTACAATGAACAACAATTGAAGACCTTAAACACAACTAAAATGTAATACAACAAATAAAAAAATGTAGTACCAATATAATCAGCTTTAAATTAAATGGTCGTCAAATATTTATAAAATGAAGTTTCGAAAGTTCCCCTTTATAGTTGATTGTTCAAAATATAATTGTTTTTAACATTTATTTTTTGGTAACATCTAAAATGTCATTTCAAGCACACCGATGTCAATGTGGATCCTACATTTAGGATATTTGTATTGCTATTGGTGGATGCGAGAAGATAAAAGAATTTGATTCGATAGATAGTGTAAGAGTTGGGGTGGAGTGCATGATACGAGAAGATAAAAGAATTTGATTCGAGGCTGACTGCAACGGCAAAATTTGTTGTATGATAATGCTCCTTGAGGCTCAAATTTTGCTTCTCACCCAAATGGAATCTCAATCATACAAATTGATTATAAATTTCAACTCCCTTTCTAGCTTTTTTTTATGCATTATACAACTTTACATGGTCCAAAATGCAAATAGAAGATTTTCAATCATTCGAGATAACGTTGTTACTTGATTAACAATCGACTATCGTATAACTAAGATATAAAAAATAATGAAATATTTTTCATAGTAGAACTACGATAGTTGTAGCTTTTTCTCGTAAAAATCGATATGGTATCAAAGGTTTGTTTGGTTTTAATTAAAATTTTGCTAAAAAATTGAAGTGGGGTCAACAATTAATTTTAATCACACGTTTCATATGACCTGTAGTTTTTCAACTACATGTTTCATCAACTTTTAACAAAATCAAACGGCCACTAAGAGGATTAAAAAAAAAAAAAAATTTGAAGTCAAACCCTACAAAATTGACCTTAAAATGGAAATTATTGTTGTTCTATTGGACAAAAAAGATAATTTGTCTGGGCCTACAAATGTCTCGAGCAATGAGCCCATATACACATATAGACAACCCAATACTTGATCAGGTCATACTTGACACTTTGATTGAACTGCCACTCCTAAGCCCACCGTTGAATTTTCTCTATGGGCTACATCATTGGGCCCTACTTCATAAATGCATCTTAAATGGGCCCCAATACCCTGGCCTACCAGGGAAAAGCCCTGCCGCTAAATCTCAAGAGTTGCACTCACGTAATATATTTCCACTAGGACTATGTTTGGCATCCTTTTAAACTTTTTCCCCCCCAAATTTATCTTTTACTTCAACCACATATTTTATGAAACCTACAATTTTTTCAAAATCTCTTAAAAATTATTTTTTTATCTACACGAAACAGGCACTAAATCTCAAGAGTGGCACTCTCAATTGAATTTGATATCGAATAAACTAGAGAGTAATTTTATATTCAACTTATATACAAATTAATGTGTTTTAGAGTTATTAAAACTAAATTAAACTTATTTTTAAGTTACTTATTCTATCTAACATGAGATCATATTTGCCACTGTTTTAAGCCGCCTTTTTCTTGGCTTATTTTGACAGTATAAATATGAAAAAAGTTGAAAAACATGTGTTTATGAACGGGTTGAAAACATACTAATATTATCTTTTTTATTAAATTTTTTAAAAGTTAATTTTCAAGTACCACAAAACACACTCTAATTTTGTGTTTAGTAGAGCTATGTGAAGAGCATAATTATACTTTTTAATTAAATAGTCAATTTAATATTTACAATATTTTTTAAATAGATAATTAAGTACTTGTTTGATGTAGATTATAAACTAAAAAATAGTTTAATTGAGTCATTATTTTTGACTTTTCATATTAAATATAACGTGAAATGATAAAATTGTCTTTAATAATTTGAATTAGCATTTTGTTGATTAAGGACAATTTTGTTAGTTTACGCTTTATTTGATTTGAAAGGAAATAAAAAATAGTTCAAATAAATTATTTTTTAGTTTATAATCTACACCAAACAGAGACCTCGATCTAATCGCCTTGTGGCGTTGTTATAATGTCATCGAGACAGTGTGTCGTCTTGTTCATTGGATGAGTGCAAAGGGGGCATTTGTACTCATCCAATGCGTGCATGACACTTGTTGTTGATATTATAACAATGCACATCAAAGGCATTAAATCAAAACCGCACAAAGCAGATGCTAAATAATCAATGAATTTTTAATTACAGTTAAATTTGAAAAAGCTATAGCGACAAAAATTTTAGATTTTAGGCTGTGTTTGATTGGAAGTATGGAAAATGGGTGGAAAGAAAATGTTTTCAGGAAATGATTTGCCAAGAAAATATTTTCCGGGAATCAGAAATGTAGTGCGTTTGATTGGATGAAAATTCATCCTAGAAAATGTTGTAATTTTCCAACTTTTGGTGTTTGATTGTCTTTATTTTCCATGGAAAATGTATTATTTTTCAACTTTTGTTATTTGATAAAGAACTATTTTCTAGGAAATTATCACATTTTCCATGACTAAAATATTGGAGAGAAAAATTGAAAGTTTACTATTGACAATTGTTAAATTATAATTTACCATTTTTATGCATATTTCCACCATACATTTTATATAATCTAATACAAATTTTGAAAAATTATATTTTACGTTGAATTACCACAAGCATATGGGTTTGTTAAAAAGAATTAAAAAGTGAGTTAAATAGTAGATTCTCATGAAATTACGATTTTACACTTCACGTAAACTAAAATAAAATGTCCTATATTTTGAATAAACACAATGGACTAACTTAGCTAACTACATTAAATTTACTTTTAATGATTTAGAGCAACTTAAATTTGCTTAAAAATTAAAAATTTTGCCGAAAAATTATTTTGCCAACTTAAAATTAATAATTTTGCCAACTTAAAATTAATAATTTTGCTTAAAATTATAAATTTTAAGCAAATTTAATAATTTGCTTAAAATTAATAATTAATAATTTTGCTCTAAATCATTAATAAATTTAAATTGATTTGGAGCAACTTAATATTTGGTTTCTTGCTTTGGAAATGATTTGGCCAAGAAAATTGATTCTCCTCCCTAGCCAAGCAAATATTTTCCCACTTTTCATGGAAAACACCTCACGTGCAAGGAAAATGGAAAAAATTTCCATGAAAAATTTTACCAATCAAACAAACAAGAAAAGATGGAAAATGGGTGGAAAATATGGATTTTCCATGGCAAATTTTGCCAATCAAACGCACCCTTAGATAAGAGTGTGAAGGGAAATAATGAAATGTCAACACCAGTTCATCCGTTCATGTGAAGAGCATGTGGTACCTTTTTTATTTGCAATTAGAAATTGCCTGCAGGTTTGGCATTAGGGTGTCACGTGATTGAATGAAACTGGACCGCTAAACTCAGGTACTGTCAAAGTTGAAAGGCGGCTGAGTGGGGTCCATGTTCACGTGATTAGTTGATTGTTGGACGTTAAATAAATAAAAAATAAATAAAAATTGTAGATACAGAGAAAAATGATGTTTAACTAACTTATAAATATTTATAATTACTGACAAATATATTCTTAATAGCTTGTTTGCTGGAGATTAAAAATCTGATAAAAAATTGAAGTTAAAGTTAATAATTACTTTTAATTACGTATTTTATGAGACTCACAATTTTAATTAATATTTCAACAACACATTTCATTAAATTTTTTTATATTTTTTTTTATCAAAATTTGATAAAAAGCTTAACCAAAACAAGCGCTTAATTGAATTAGTTAATTAGATTTGAGGTTTGGCTTTTGTTGGTTCAAAATGAAAAAAAAAAAAAAGTTTCCTATTTATTTTGATTATGTTTGAAGTCTAAGGCCCCGTTTGTTTTTAATTAAAATTTTGCCAAAAAGTTAAAGTCAAAGTCAACAATTAATTCTAACCACATTTTATGGACCCACAACTTTTTAACCACACATTTTATCAACTTTTATCAACTTTTCTAAAAAATCTGATTTTAATCAAAATCAAACACATCCTAAATATTCAAATTAAATGAATAATACTATTTATCATCACTAGAGATCACCTGTCTATATAAGAGCATCTTCAATGCACTTCGTTTAAAAAAATAAACGTGTCACATAAGCACAGATAAACGAAGTTATAAAAAAAAATTCTAATGCGTGCTGACGAGGATTTCGTCTACATAATGTAGCACACTAAAAAATATACTCCGTCTAAAAGTCTGTCGAGTGAGTCAGGAAATTTAAATCCAACTCAGCAGTTTATTAAACAAAAAAAAGGTCGGACGAGGGAAATGAAAATTGAAGACCTACAAATTTTTTTATAAAAAAAATTAATATCACATAAGACATAATATTAATTTAAGCTAGAATCTATTGGAGATGAATTTTTAATTTGACCGTCTATTCAATAGACGTAGTACTATATAGACTGAAAATCTGTCTATTTTACCTGCCAAGTAGATTTCAATAGACGGAGTGCATTGAAAATGTTGAAGATGTTATGTGACATTAAATAATATAGACAATAAAATTTAGGGTTAATAACACTAATGGTCCCCCATTCTTTCAGATTTGTAACAATTTAATTCCTATTCTTTTTTTTAGTAGATATCATCTCCATTCTTCTATTTATATTCACATATGGTGCTCAAATCACTATTTTCACTATTGTAACAATTCTTGGACAATTTTTCCATTTGACTTAAATAAACTAAAATAATGGAAAAAAAATACAATAAAAATATTGCAATTGAATTCTTAACTTTTTCAAAAATACAAATAAATCATAAACTATTTTATTTTATTCAAATAAGTGTTCTTCTCCAACTAAAAAAGAATCACCCACACCCGCACAATATGTTTGCATTCAATTTTTTTTGTGTAAAAACAAAATAAAGGAAAAAAGAAAAACACCTGGCCTCCCCAATCCTTCTCCCACCACCACACTAGCGCCACGCCGCCACCTATACCCAAGTTTTCGACCAAGCTCCGCTTTTCCAGCCATCTGCGTCGCTGCCTCCCAACCACGTACCATCCAACCATTTGCGACTGCAGCTTCTCGACGCCTCTACCATTTGTCCCAAATGCTACCACAACCAGAGAAAATGGTCTCTATTCATTTTTTCAACTGCTTAAAAATGATAAAATTTCGTGTCCCCACCTCCCCGAGTATTCTTTCCATAAATTTCCTTTGCCTTTTCTCCTCTTCCATAGATTTGACTACCCAAACCCTATTGAAGGAGGAGCTTCGAAAGGTCCGGATCTTCCTTCAGCAAATTCGGACTGAGACAGCAAAGAGGCACGTCAAAAATCTTATTTCAGCGCACTTAGTTCACAACTCTACAGTCTCTACTCCCAATCATCACCATCCTCTAGTACAAAACCCATTTTCACTTACACGATTTTGTCAGTCTACGCCGATTCGAAGCTCTCCAATGAAGATGCCCAAATCTACAATTTGATCTGGGAAGATGGTAATTTTCCTTCGCTCTCCACTTTTAATCAGTTTCTTGAATCTTTGGCGAGTTCAAGTCAATTCAATAAAACCCTTGAGATATTTGCTGATGTCGTGGATTCTGGTATCTGGGTAGATAGATTTACTTATAGAAAAGCTATACAGTCTACTGTAAAGTTGAGGGATTTGAAAATGGGTTTGGAGTTGATGAATCACATGAACAAATGTGATTTGAATTCCAATGGGTTTGTGTACAATGTCTTGATTGGAAGATTATGCAAACAGATTGTGGGTGTGGGTATGGGTGTGTGGGGTGTGGTGTGGGTTGAAAAAGATAATTCTTTTTAAGTTGAGGAAGAACACTTATTTGAATAAAATAAAATAGTTTATAATTTATTTGTACTTTTAAAAAGGTTAAGGGTCCAAGTGCAATGTTTTCATTGTACTTTTTTTCTATTATTTTAATTTATTTAAGTTAAGGGGTAAAATTATCTAAGAATTGTCAGAATAGTGAAAAATAGTGATTTGTGGACCATCTGTGAGTATAAATAGAAGAATGATGATGATATCTGCTAAAAAAAAGAATGTGAATGAAATCGTTACAAATTTGAAAGAATGGAAACCATTAATTTAATTAACCCTAAAATTTAAGAATATAGGACCTAATTTATTATTATTCATATTATTTAATACTACATAAGCATGAGCAGGTGATCATCACGAGTAGGGTTAGGGATTCAGTATTTTGAAAACTTTTAGGAAACAATTGACTTCTTATCTTATAACGTTTTTTTCTTATATTATCGTATCATATCTTATCGTGTTGGACCACGTTTTCAGTCTTGGTTATGGGACTCCCACTATATAAAATCAACCCTTAATTCCTCTTCTTCCCAAAGAAGAGAAAATCTCACGCTAGACTGAGCATAAAACTGTGAGCTCTCTCTGCTGGGGGAAAAAAAATGCTTCTTCGAAGCGCTTCGACACCTGTACTAAACTCATTGATTCCACACTCAAAGGAATCCTCCCCAGAACCAGAATTCATTCATCAAACTCCTAAATCAAGATCCTCAACAATTTTATTATCATCATCAAATTCAACAGCTTCATTAGATGAATCCATTAAGAAGATATCAAGAGCTTTTTCAGACACCGACCTCAAAGAGCTCATCAAAATCCCATCAAAACCCACGTGCATGCATGGCTTGTTTTCAGCCACTGTAGTTGAAGAAGAAGAAGAAGAACAAGAACAAGTGGGGCCTACTGGTGGTTTCTTTTTGTCATCAAATTCTGGACTGGATTCAGAGAAGGGTTGTGAAGTTGGAGCTGGTGGGGTAGGGAGTGTCAGAACGATGGTGGAGGAGGTGGTGGCAGGCGCAGGCGGAGGCAGTATATGTGGTGGTGGGAGTGGAGGAACACCAGGTGGTGGAGATGGAAATGATGGTGACTCTCAGTATTGGAATTCAAATTATGGAAGTGGAAGTATGGATATGTATTACCAGAATATGATTAAAGCTAACCCAGAAAATCCACTGTTACTTAGTAATTATGCAAGATTCTTGAAAGAGGTACACTCTTACTTAAATTTATTTCACATAATGTACCGTACTATTCGATAATACTGTCATGGGCTCCGGAAAAGAGCAATTTATGACATGCAACAAATTTTTTTTTTCATTAGCAATTCTAGTTTTGGAGTGCAATTTTTTTAAGTAGTAGTCCCCTTTCAAAAAAATCTTGAATCCGCCTCTTAATATTGTATTGGATGAATATTATGTGTAACTTCTAGACGAGGTGACGAACTATTTTGTGAAACAGGTTAGGGGAGATTTTGTAAAGGCAGAAGAGTACTGTGGGAGAGCAATATTAGCAAACCCTAGTGATGGAAATGTACTGTCATTATATGCAGATTTAATATGGGAAACATATCATGATTCACAGCGTGCAGAGATTTTATTTAATCAAGCAATTGAAGCAGCACCAGACGACAGGTAAGCACTATTATCTTCACTTTATAACAGAAAATTCGATTCAAATCATTTTTTGGTACGTTAGTTCAAGTTTCTTTAAAAAATTTAAAAGGCGTCGGTTCGATTGTGCAGTTATGTTATGGCTTCGTATGCTCGATTTCTTTGGGATGCTGAGGATGAAGATGATGGCATGCATTCAAATTTCTTGCAAGAGACTCCTGCACCTCCTATAGCTGCTTGTTGATAAATTGACGTTATATTGTGTTTTATTGCAAAATACTATATAGGGATGGGCAAAATACAATTTGGACCGATCCGCGCCCACTCCTAATATATATTTTATAGTCTCTTACTGTTTTTTTGTTACGATATTGTATTTAATTCAATCTAAGCTACTTGTATAATATTTTCTTGTAAATGGGAAACATGTATATAATGAGTGGGAATTCTTATTTTATTTTTAAGTTGAACCAATGAATGTTAATGGTTTTCTTTTAAATAGATTTACCAGTTGCAATGCATAGATCAACACTGAGATTATACAGAATTTTGATTATGTACGCTAAAGAACCTTAAAGCTTCCATTTTTGTAAGAAAAATAACTAATTACTTTTTATGTGTGGACCAATATAGAAGCCCATTATTTAGAAGGCAGAAAGACTGTTCAAAGAATTGGGCCTCTGTAGTCTAGGACGGTTAATAGTTGGCGCGTCATGATAACTACTCATGGATGATGGCATGTATAAGGTATCGTCTACACATAGTAGTGTCTAGTCTCAGGACGACTTGACTATTAACGGTGAATCATGTCGGGAATGGTATCATGGCCGTTGTCTGGCATAGGCCGAAAATATAGATAAAATTTGAATGTAAAAAATTTACAATAATATTCATTTGACTGATAAGACCAGTTCCGTCTTGATCTACCTTGGAACATGCCAAGATGAGGCACAAAGAAATGTGATAGGATGGACTTGGTGTAGATAGAAATTTCGAACCCAACAGTATTCAATTCATTTTTTTATTAATTACATATTTAAAGTATTGTTCTAAAAAACTCGCATAAGTATGAGACGCGGCCTCCACACCTCACACATTGTCATTGTCTCTTCATCGCCTAGACTTGAAAAATTTGAAACTTGACTTCTATAACTAATTTCGCTTTACGCTTTTTATAACACTGATAGTAAAAAAGAAAAAATTATCTTCATATGACAAATTAGATATATCTAAATGCTACAAACACACAAAATATACTCTCACACACTCTTTTTTTGTGCATATTTTCATCCTCTCAAAGCAAGATTTTAATTTTGAGAGTAGTTTTGTACTTTTGTTGAACAAATTGCTCAGATGTTGGTCAGGATGGTGCCTACAATTTCAGTCCATTGAATTTGAATGCATAATGCAAATTTTAAATAAAGGGAAAGTATTCTCAGCAAGTCAACAACCAACAACTCTGTGTGAAACTTGAATTCTTTGTTAAATCTTATCTTTTTAAAATAAATATACGTGTATGTGGACGTCGAATTTATTTTTCTATTCAAAATATATTTATCTCTGGGTTGTATAGATGCTACAAAATCACATCATCATTTCTATAGACAAAAACCCTACTTTCTTAAAATACTTTTCCGAGAAGATTTTATTGGAAACGTTAGAAAATATCGAGAGAAAAAACAAACAGATATTTTTTGGTTTTAAATCTGCGCTATAGAAGGAATAGGAAAAGACCCTATAGCAAATTTTAAAATTTGAGATAAATAAGTCGATCCGATCTACGAATCTATTCTAACTCTCAACAAATTTCTAGAATTTTAGGTGGGATTAAAATTGTAATTCTTTATACTTTTCGAGGTATAATTACAAACCGATCGATATACTCGACTCGAAGGAATTGACAGAGAAATTTGTGGGGCTTGCAATGCTTTTGTGTTATATGTGGGGCTTGCAATGCTTTAACGATCTATCAGGGAGACAAACTCTTCATTCAAATAGTATGTGGCACTTGTAGACGAGCTGTTAATTCTTCGTCGGTCTATCTCTTTGGACGACTACTTAAAGCACCTCAAGTTTTGGAGATCACCTGGCACCCTCCTCACCAGGGTGGCTTAAGGTAAACACAGGTTGATCATCTTTTGGGAGTCCAAAACTTGCTAGATGTACCATGTACATAGCTAGAGGTGGCAAATGGGCCAGCCCAGCCCGAAATTTGATGGGCCAAACAAAAAATTGTACACAGGCTCATACTTGTTAGGCCAACCCAGTCCAATTTTGTGTCAAAGGACCACTGGACCAGCCCAACATAAAAATTTCAATTTAAAAAAAAAAAAAAAAAACCACCAAATCGGGGAGGGGGGATTTCTTCCCCACAAAACCAGGCTCCTCGGTTTCGCGACCCCTAATTCTTGTTGTGAAACCGTGGTTCGAGAAAAAACCAAGGAGCTCCCGGTTTCTAGAAACCGAGGGACCGGAGAGGGGAGGGATTTCCGGTCATGAAACCAAGGAGCCCGGTTTCACGACCATTCGTGAAACCGGGGGTGGGGGGGAAATCCCCTGCTTTTGTGGGGTGGGGTGATTTGGGTCCAAAAGTTTTTATCGGCCACCCAAAATAATTAGGCCAGTCCGGTTTTAGCCCGTTGGGTTAATTGTACCGGGCCAATTTGACCCGATTTTTACTTGATCAATTTTTTATAGGACTGGCCCAGCCCAGATTTCGGATTATCTAGACTAGCCCATTTATGCATATCCTATAAAACATTGAAGTTTATAAAAGCCTATAAAACATTGAAGTTTAATTTTTTGTAATAGACCTCAAAACAAAAATAAAAATGAAACATTGTTGTAGTATATTATAATATTGAAATAAAATGATAACTGGTTAACAACTAGAAATCAAATATAATTGAGACACAAAATTATGAAGGAATAATAAACTTGTGGAATTTGGGGGTGGCAAACGAGCTGAGTGGCCTGTGAACTCGCCGGCTCAACCCATGGACAAAGTGAACTCGCCGGCTCAACCCATTTGGACTTTGTCCATGGCCGGCAGCTCAGCCAGTTTGGTTTCGATCTATGGCCGGCGGCTCGACGTGGCCCGTGAACAATAGATGCATATAATATAATTATATAATAAAGAAAATAAAGACATTTTCTTACACAAAACCAAGTTTCTTTCATTCAAAGAGGAAAAACATAACATACATAATATTGCTGCTTAAACCAAACCAAGTTTCATTATTACATCAAAATATCAAACATAGCTTCCATTATTACATCACATGCAGTAGTAGTTGCACAAGTACAACCCATAAGAGCAGGGAACCTAGCAAACAGGACCAAACGATCCCATCAAAAACCAGGACTAGGCAGTAAAAAACAACCTTAATAGGCTGTCATGGCAATCAATACAGAATAGCTGCCATGGCCAAATCCATGTCTCAAGATACCCAAACTCCTGAATCACCCAAAGCATCTACTGACTACGACTCGAAATAAGCTATTATACATAGGATGAAACTCTTGGAGAGTTTCGAAAACAAGGATGACTACGAAAGACACAATGCATTCCCTAGCAGACTCGATAAGGAAAGATACTAGAGAGCTTTATTCAGACACGACGGACTATGCATTAAGACAGAGTAGTAGGGGTACGTACGATGAAGTTGAACAGCCTGGGACTTAAATGCGACCGAAGTGGAGTATGTACCATAGGAGGAAACTTGTAAGCAGGACACGGTGACTGTATTCTCAGGAAAGCAAAGGCGGTAAAAAGGTAGTCTCCCATATGAGAGACTAAAAAGTAACAATAGGCTTTTCAAACATGATGAAGCCTTCAAAAAGGGTTTGATAAAATTAATCCGCCACGGTCTCCATGGAAAACAACCGAGTCTACTGAGTTACCCAAAATTCCCATAGTAGATGACTAAAACCCACTGAAATCTACATTTGCGATATAAACGTACTGCATGGGGTTATGAGAGAATGTCACATCTCCACAAGTTCTCCGTGAGTAGCTGAATTGTACGGCTGCCAATGGAATTGCAATGCTGGAGATTCAACCCCACTAGTGTCCTTCCCAGTTTCTTAAGGGCAGTAATGCTCTTGTTGGATATCATAGAGCAGCCTGATAAGGAGAGAATCTGCAGATTTGGTTGTATCCCACGTGATAAAGCAGCAACACCAGAATCAGTGATTGAACACTTCGAAAGATCAAGATCATTGAGCAATGGACAGTTGTTTGCAAGCACCCCCAAACTTGCATCCGTAACCTTCTGGCAACCATCAAGATTTAGCAATTCAAGCGTTCCGCCATGCAACCTGGCTAGGGCAAATACCACTTCATCTGTCAAATTCACACAATCACTAAGATTGACCTTAGCAAGTCCCGACTCACAGCCTTCCAGAAGAGGGAGAAGACCAGTATCTGTAATCCCACATAGCCCACTGAGATCTAAGTGATGTAACTGTGGACACAGCTTCCCAAGCATGGCCAAGCTGGTACTACCGAATCCGGGGCAACTTCGGATGGACAATGATCGAAGAGATTCACTCGGAGAAAGCATTGGAGTTTCTGGAGATAGATCTTTAATTCCCATGCACTTCACCAGGGTAAGAGACTTTAACTTAGAATTACAGTTTGAAATAGCATTGAGAATCCCTGTTTGGGTGATCCGATTGCACTCCTCTAATTGCAAGCTCTCAAGAGAGTTTGCACCTTTTGCAAAAGATACGAGCCCGTTGTCCGACACAAAGCAACATTTTCGAAGACACATATGCTTCAAGCTCGGATAGCCTCTTCCGAGTGCTTCGAGGCTCAAATCTGTTACCCCCCGACATGAAGTAATTGTCAATGATGCTAGGGTTTGGAGGCCTCTTGCATTACCCATCACCCAAAATCCCTTCTGGCTCACATTTTGAAGTCCACTCAAGACTAGACTCATAATGGACTTCCCATAGTGCCCTATTACAGCAAGAGAGTAATCCGAGATGTTCAGAGCTTGAAGTTTCACCTTTGCAAGGACAGCGGAAGCTGACGACAAGAGACTTGCAACACCCTGATCCCCAATAAGCGGACAGTCTTTGATCGTAATGGATTGTAACTTAGGGCAATATTTTCCGAGGGCTTGCAGACTCTCGTTGCCAACACTTGGACAAGATTCAATCGTTAATGCAGTTAAATTTGGACAGCACTCCGCTATTGCAACTATACTTTTGTTCGAAATTGAAGGACACTGGCAAAGGTCAAGCTTCTCTAACGAATGGCATTCCCTTGCAATCTCGAATACACCTTCATCACCTATAGAAGGGACGTTCCACAATGAAAGAAACCTGAGGGAAGGGCAACCACGGGCAATTGCTGACAAACCAAGGTCAGTAACACCCCGAATAGAATTACTTCCTCGGATCGAAAGTTTTCCCAGTCCACCACGGCTGGAAGTACAAACTGCAATAGCAGCAAGCCTAACATCTGTTGCTTTCTTCCCTTCCACACACCTCGTTAGATATCCATCACACTCCACTTCAAGATCCTCATCTGCAGAGATCGATTCTGTGTTATTTGAGGCTGGATCCACGTTCATGTCGTCTGATTGTCCCCGAGGGGCCTTGCTCCGGTAAAACTCAGCACTGCGGACCCCACTCAAGACCGTTAGCCAGCGTTTGGAAACACAAGCAGAGGCACTTCTCTCTCGGCCTCCTGGCAAGTGCCTAAAGATCTCAAATAGGCACTCATCTGGAAGTACGTCAATGGACGGTCTTTTATCTTCAAATACACTCCCTCCAACAACCAATGGGCCGCTGATTCGTGCACGTTTCCTAGGAGGGCAGTATATATCCACATGGGAACCAATAGATAACACGATGCCCGAATCTCCGGAACAAAAAGGACCCCCACTATAGAAATCATCATCACCTAAAAAAGGCAAAGAAATGACATCAGGCAAATTGTTGTGTTGATCTTCTATAAAAAGAAATGCTAAGAAACCCTAAATGAGGTAATAACAATCCAAATTCCCCTTTTATTTTATTCGATAGAAGGGGCAAAAACTATTTCATTGATGAAGATATGCTAAGAAAGGCTAAATGAAATTGGCAATAATAATAATAATCCAAATTCCCCATTTGCTACATTCCATCAAGTAAGGGAAGGGAAAACTGTTTTCTTTGATGAGCTTATGTTCATGAAGAACATTTATTCAGTTTTCAATATTTTCCACCTCTAACCAGCTCAATAAATTTAAGAATCTACGACCATCCAAATGGAAAATAATTGATTTTGTTAGTAATAATTAATTTCATGTTAAATTCTCCATATAAATAACTTGAAATCATATATACATAATCCCTAACAACTAATTTAAGCACACAAGGGAAAAAATTCATGAATTTTCTAATACATGAATTTGCATAATCAAATCCAGACAATCTAATCATCAAAAGACCACATCAATCACATAATTCGATAGAAATGCAGGAAATCATTCAATGTACAAAACAAAATGTTTATTCACAATAATACAATATATTTACTATATTCAAAAGCCCAGATCAACCCATAAATAAAACTCAACCGAAAAAACCATAGCACAAATCAAAAAATTTACATCATTTTTTTGAACAAAAATATCCAAACTGAAAAACCCATAAAGAAAGAGATTAGATAATTACTCACCGCTGTAATTAACAAGAGCAGGCATGGCTTTTTTTCACAAGAATACCCCCAAAAGAGAGAGAAAAGGATCAAACTTTTCACCAAAATCAAAACAACCCAGATCAGATTATAAGCCAAGATTTGCATTCCAAGGAAAAAACAGGCCAAGAGATTTTCTTGAAGAAACCCCAACTGTAGTTGAGGCAAAAAAGAGAGGAAAAAAAAGAAGATGAAAATAAGCACTTTTTGGTTGTTTCACAATATAGTTTTGCAATGTAGTCCAAGTCTTATATATCTAGTTGTTAAATTCAATATGCATGTATATAACTTTATATTATAATATATTTGTTGTGTTCAATGAATTCTTCCCTAAAACTGGTTCATTCGGTCACACCTCATGTTCTGCCACTTGTGCTCAATCTGAACATCCTTATTATTATTTTTTGTTTCTTTAAATTGTTTAAAATTTAACACAAAATATGTAATATTTACTTAAATATAAAATTTATTAAATGCGTAGAGAGATTTTAGAAAGAAAATTTGTGAAATGAAGTATATCGGCTTTATTTAAAATATTCGTACAGTTGAATCAGTACTCGAAAACTTGAAGAATAACCTATAAAAAAGAGTTATTCAAACACTAATCAGACAAAACGTGCTTTGAATATTCGATTTTTGAGTTTTGTACGAGTCCAATCATGTGATAATTTTGGGACTATACCCAGGCGCGAATCCAGACAGTGGTTTAAAATTTTTTTGACCGAGTTAATATATGAAAAAAAAAAAAAAAACCATTTTATAATGAATATAATTGCTCAAACAATGCAACTTATCTTTTATTTCAACCATAAATAATATTCTTTATACAAATAAAGTTTTACACAGCATTATGGGCATAGTATATACATCTGTATTATTCTTAATTATTGCTTGATAAAACACTAATAAATACTTTTTTACTTGAAAAATCTATTTTTAATTTGCTCATACCATTTTATGTAAAAACTCATATTTTTACTTTTTCCCCCTAATTAACCAATACTAAATATATATTTCTCTCAAAAGTTTACTAGAGAGTATAATTTGACTAGTTGATTTCTCATATGAATTGTATACTTGACAAAATAATTAAGAAATTTGGAAAAAAAAAAAATTTATTTGATCTTACGTACCAACCATATCTCTATAAATATCTAACACGTAAAACAATGCAATAAACAAAATCTTGATTTCGAAACAAATCACTATAGAAATAATATTTTATAACACAATTTACAAGTGTCTTCACTTGTATTTGTTATAATTATCAATAACGTGTGTGATTTCTTGTTAATTGTGAATCAAATTTAATATTGAGTAACTTAAATTTAAATACGTGATATGGCATTAAATGATATTATAATATATTTTATTCTTAAAATTCATGTGTTTGAAAGTGATCGAAGAAATATATATTATAGCAATCACACTTGATATAAAATTTTATGAAGTATCGGAATTTGAATAATTAAAATATATAAATAATTGAACAAATTTTACATCGAATCTTCATTTTTGTTAGCCTCGGAATGGGCAAGGACAGTTGCATTGGCAAATGGCAATACATCTCTCATGTATCATTTGGGATCCAAAAGTGGGTACTCAACTTGGTATTTATTTAACCCATTTTTTTTTTTAAAAAAAAAAAATTCCAATCAACAACTGTAAACAACTTGTATTTAAGTTTATTATATTAATGTATTCAATTTTTATATTTTGAAAATAGAGATTAAGTACATGTTTGATAGTGTTGAAATTATTTTTTAAGTATTGAAATTATAAGTTATTAATGAATGTGTGAATAAAAAGTAGATTGTAAGTTGTGGGTCATACAAAATATATAGATAAAAAATATATTTGACCAGTTTGACCAACTAAAATTATAATTTAAGCAACCTCAAACATGTGCTAAGTTGAATTAGGCATTCAAAATTTGTTACTTCTAAATTTGTCAACTCGAAGGGTCAAGTTAAATTATTTTCGATAATTATCAGATCAGAATATGTTAATCTTGTTAAATTAGAACAATTGTCTCTACTCAAGCCATAATAATGCTGACCTCGAGAGGCAAGAGCTCCCGTTCATTTATGTATCAAGAGACTTAGCCCTCAACGTTATTCAAAATCTAACACCAATAAGAGCGATAAATTTTTTCGACGATTAAAATACGAAATAAACATAATAGCGCATGTTTGGTAGTGCTAAAATTATTTTTTGAATGTGTGAATAATAAGTAGGTAATAAGTTGTGAGTCATATGTGGATAAAAAATATGTGTGATTAATTTTAATTAACTTAAATTATAATTTAAATTTTGCCAAACATAATATAAATTAAGGACCGATTGTTTGTAGCACAAATAATTGCTAAGTTATAATATATAAATTGATTTGATTACTCAATTTCCATTTATACCTTGTGCAGACTGCGGCCGTGTGGCACTGTGGCTAGCCGGTTAGTCAAAGTGAGGAATGCACTACATTTAAATCGTCTCAGTGAATTGCATGGAAATTAAGCAGAACCGATACAAAAACACTTTTTTTTGGGGTCTAAATTAAGTGAATTTGGTTGGATATTTGACTTCGTTGACAGCAATTCGTACGTAATGAAAATAATTTGTACAATCAAATTAATTGACCACGGACGTGACTTTTGGACATTTTTTCTTATGTTTATTTTTTATTCACTTCCTCTTTAATTATTGATTCGATAGATTTTTTTTTTATTTTGGCCCCATCAAAATTGACTAGTTAAAAAAAATCTATGAATTTTGTCCGTCTCGACTTTAGAAAGGAGATAAATTAATTATATTATAGGATAATATATTATTCAAATTCTATCATATATCGAGTGTTTCTTTGAATATAACATACGCCAAAGTTATTATTCATTATCAATTAAAATATATATATATATGTTATTAATGTTATTTTTTTCTGATCAAAATTTCTATGTCGTTTTTGGCAAGACAATTAAATAAATCATTTAAATTAATTATATTACTATTCTTCTACTGATTCTTATTGTCACGAATAGAATATATTTAAAAAATCAATATCTCCTTAAATTTATAAATACTAATTATTTTTAATTAATATCTCCAATAAATAATAAATTATAGAGGCTACCGTTTAACCGTGATTTATAGAAATAAACAATTTTTTTCTTATCGGGACATCAAATTAGATAGATATTGTGTTTATGTTTAGTTAGGATTTAAGTATTTATAAAATTATATATATATATATATATATATATATATATATATATATATATATATATATATAAAATTCAATCGGTGTATATGAAAGCCAAGTCGAAGACAATTAAGTTCAATAAGATAGGATCAGTCGATGTTGTCATGAAAATTTTGGTACGTATCTTTATTTAGGGCATGTAATGAACTTGATCAATTTGGTTGCATCACAGTATGATCAAATAAATGGCTAGAGTCAATGGATCTTGGTTAAAGAAGCATCTAGTATTTTAAGTCGGTCTCAGTTTTATCCAATTTTTCATACGTATATTCTTTATTTCTTTTTTTATTTCTTTTTCTTCTTACTTTAATTTTAACTTTTCACTATGGATTATAAGTTACCCTTGTTTGAAGGAAAAAATGTAAAATGCCTAGACGCATTGCCTTTTTGATGGAATGATAGTGCCTTTAAACCCTACTTTTCTTCTTGCAACTATTTTTGCCTTTCGGAATTACATTTGTTTTTATTTTTATGTGTCTTAATCGATAGAAATATATTGTGTAGAATTTCCATTAAAATAGTTCCTTTAATATCATTACTGAAAGTAGAACTTACTGTTAAAATTGACTTTTAAAAGACTTTTAAGTTATGCTTTAACCGAACAACATAGAATTCGATTAATGGCTTCTTCTTGAAAATATGTTTATTAGTGTTAAAAAAAAAAAAAAAAAAAAAACTTGACTAATTTTTTATTCTTTTTTGCACCATTCAGAAAATTAGTCCATTAGCTTACTTGCTATTTTATTTTTATGTGTTTCTTAATTAAATAGGAAAGAGATAATTTTTCCGTCCCATAAACATATATTTACTTCTATTTTCACACAAATTAAAAAAATATAGATATTATAGTTAGAAATATAAATTTTACTAGCGTTTTTCATAATATACCTCTACATTAATACAATAGTAGTTCATATTTGTTGACAACAAGACACATTAAAAAAAAGACATATTAGAAAATTAAGAAATTAACTGTAATATCAATAATGAAAGTACACTATAATTTGAGACGGATAAATAAAAAAAAAAAAAGTAGACTTATTTTTATAAGAATGAGAAGAGTACTATTTTAAATTTTACGCATAACACTTAAAAGTTCAAAACTAACCCTATTAACCCTGGTTATATTGATTTGACTTGCTTGAAAATGATCGGATATATTCATGTCTTAAGTGAATGGCATAAAATTCGTCTAGAATAGTTGTATTAATATGAGTTACATACCTTGATAGGTATGCTTTCCATAGTGAGATTCTTTCTTGGTTTCCATTAGTGTGTGGTGATTAAAAAAAGATGTCACAAAGGAGGTAAATGGAATAGGTTCAATGGTTTTGGTCATTGTCAAAGGAGTTAGTATGTCATTTTATAAGCATCACTTACAGAGTTTATTACGTACAATAGTGGTACTGACAAATTTTGAAAATTATAGTTGCATCCACGTGTAAATATACGTGTATTTTTTATTTTTTTTATAAATAAGATTACAATTTCAAAGTATAGTTCTTAGTATACTGGCCGTATTTATGAATTTTCTTTTAAAAAGTTTGTCTTATTATTGGACTATACCTCGGTAGTGTCCCCTTAAATCCACCATAGCAAGAGCCACCTCCTACTTCGCAAAGCAATGCTATTATATCATATACTAATATATCACTTGTGCAATGCACGATATTTGTTTTTTGTGATAGTGATTTTAAAATATTTTAAAAGTATATTGTTTATTTATTATATTTATATAAAATAAAATATTATATAAATAATATTTTATTATTCATTGATATTGAAAAAAAAACAATATATCTAATCCAGATTTTGAAACACCTCTTTGAAAATCACGTTTGTGGTCAAACTGAGACGGACTTTGAATCGTATGAATTTAATTTTGAAATTATCATATCTAATTTATTAGTTTAATCGACTTATTATTTTTAATCAATAAATCAGATCATTTGATAATATAACACAATTATATATTTTCTGTGTATTGATGTTTTTTTTTTTTTGAGACTGCAACCTATTTAAACCCACTATATGAAGCATAAAAAATTTGTAGGGAAAATAAATATATTTTTGGAAAACTATTGCATTATTTTCAATAGTTCTCGTACATTGATGTTTCATTTTTTTAAAAACATAACTTATTTAAAATCTTCAACCGGTATAAATTAAAAAATCTGAAAAGTTGTTGCATTTATCATATATAATATTAAATGTTACAATTCGTTTTAATAAATAAATAAACAATCAATGGGTGAAACCAATTAAAGAATTTGAAAAGTTTTTGCATTTATTGTATATAATATTAAATGTTACACTTCGTTTTTTGTAAGAAAAAAATAAAATAAAATAAACAATCAATGTGTGAAACCAATTAAAGAAAATAAACTTTTATACCGTATTTATGGCGGAACATACCAAATCAATGTGTGAACCTAATTAAAGAAAACAAACTCCTACACAATATTTATAGCGGAACGCGCCAAATTTAGAAAGAAAAAATGGCAGAAAAATGTGTACGTAATATATATATATATAGTTTTCTTTAATAAATTTGAATTTCTTAACAAATCACTACCGAAATAATATTTTATAACACAATTTACAAGTGTCTTGACTAGTATTTTTTTTTTTATAATTATCAATAAATAATTGTGCATCAAATTTAACATTGAGTAACTTAAATTTCAATACGTGACGTGGCATTTAAAGGATATCATAATATATTTTATTTTTAAAATCAATTTGTTTTAAAGTGATCAAAAAAGTATATATTATAACAATTGTACTTGATATAATTTTATGATGTATCGAAGTTTGAATAATTAAAATATACATCGAATCTCCATTTTTCTTGGCCTCGGTATGGGCAAAGACAACTTGCATTGGCAATACATCTCATGTATCATTTAGGATCCATAAGTGTGTACTCAAGTTGGTATTTCTTTAATCCATTTTTTTTATTTTTTATTTTTTAAATTTTCCAATCAAACAACTGTAAACAATTTGTATTTAAGTTTATTATATTAATGTATTCAATTTCTATATTTTGAAAATGGGATTAAGATGAAATAAGCATTCAAAATATGGTACTTCTAAATCTGTCAATTCGAAATGTCAAGTTAAATTATTTTTGATAATTATCATATCAAAACATGTCAATCTCATTTAATTAGATAGTTTCAAATCGAGCCACAATAATGCTAAACTCAAGAGGTTAGAGTTACAGTTTTTTTTTTTTTTTTTATATCCAGGTATTCCAGTTTACACAAGACTATGTCCTGGACCACCCATCTCCTACCCTCATTGATGGATGGAAGTAAATCGCGATATATCTTACAAGTTAACTGGGGTTCGTGCACCTTTTTTATACTCATGGCATCAAGGGGTGTCTTCCTCCATGAGATATTACATCACCAAGTTCGCTTCCACCCATAATCGAGTATTACATCACTTAACTCGCTTCCATCCGTGAATCGAACTCCCACGCTGAGGTTGCGAGTCCCGCAATGCCCGTCCTTTGCCAACTTGGCTGTGCCCCGGGGGGCAAGTTACAGTTTATTTATATGTCAAGAGACTTAGCCTTCAACGTTATACAAAATCTCACACGACCAAAGAGCAGTAAATTTTTTTTATGAAGTTTAAAACACGAAACTGGTATAATACTAAGCGCATGTTTGATGGTGTTAAAAAAGTCTAAAATTATTTTTTAAAATTTTTATAAATTGTACGTCTAAATTAATTTGTAAATAATAAGTGAGTAGTAAATTGTGGATAGTACGAAACTAACACAAATAATTGTTAAACTATAATATTTAAATTGATTTGATTACTCAATTTCCATTTATACCTTGTGCAGACTGCGGCGGTGTGGCTGGCCAGTTGGCCCGGTTAGTTAAAGTGTGGGCGCACAACATTTAAATCGTTTCAATGAATTGCATAGAAATTAAGCAGAACCGATACATTAACACTTTTTTTTTACGTAACATTCACGCAGATTAAGAATGTTATTGAAAAAGTAAATTTTACCAATAGTTTTTTTAATTTATCTTTATTTAATGAGTATTATTTATAAATAATTATTATTCCTAATTCATTTTCAATTCCCAAATATCTATGAATTGAGTGAACACATTATTTAACTACCCCATTGACTCCATGCTTGTACCAAAAACCAAAACTCCTTATATGTGGAAAACCAATAACCAAAGCTCATATTGTGTGGAAATCATTAAATATTTGAAATTTTCAAGCATTTAATAATAAATACGGGTAAATTATGAATGTACAATTCCATAATTAAGTTGGAAAAATGGTTATAAATAAGCAAATTAAATAAAAGTATTCTAATAAAGGAGCAAAAAAAAAAAAAAAACACCTCAAAACAGAAACAAGCATATATGTTTGTTTGGGACGAGAAAAATAAAAGGTGACTTATATATTTGAGACGGATGGAGTATTAAATAGAGGGGTAAATTGGTAATAAATCAAGTAAAGAAAAGTCAACATTTGTGGGCTACAATTAGTAAAGTGGGCTCCACTCTTGTCGAAAAAAATCTATTTTCCTCCAAAATAGTGAAATTGTACACAGAGTCAGTATTCAATTGTGAATCAACGGATTCTAGACTTTCTCAATCGCTGACGTTCTTAGAATCAACATGTTTTTAATTTGTTTTTTGTTCGCATCAATTTTGCTACGTCACTAATTAACAAGAATATGAATAAAAAATAAAAATAAGTTGACTAGAAATAAAGTTATAATAAAGTGAGTCGATAAATCTTGAATGATATTTATATGTAAGATCGTAGTTTCGATAAACATGAATTATAAAAAAATAAATGAAGGATGCCTAGCATACCGTTCAATTATTGATGGTGTGCTATATATCCTCCATAAATTTTTTTTTGCCATGTAAGTAATTTGGAGTGGTATGAAATACTTTTTAATACAAACCAATGTTGCATTAGAGATGCTCTTATAACTCATTAAATTAATATAACACTCATTATTTGTTTTATAAGTTTATACTTTATGTTAAGGGTCTCACATCAATTATAAATCAAAATATTAACCACTATATAAGGGGCATAGACTACTTCTTTTAATAATGTTGACCTCTTAAAATGGAACTACAAGTCTTATTATGGTATTAGAACTCATTAAGTTCAAAAGAGCAATTTGATTCGTATAAAATTCAAAAAAACATTCGGATTTCAAGATTGGTGTGCTCAAACGAGCCACCATCTTGCGCGGACATGTTAAGAGATAAATTTCATATTGATTATAAATCAAAATATTAACTAGTATATAAGAGTTTGTACTACTCTTTTTAATAAAATTGACCTTTTAAAATGAAATTTTAAGTCTTAATACAATGAACCCCTATTAATATTAAATGAGTAAATTAAAATGAATGTTTCAAATTTAAAAATAAATAAATCAATATCTCCATAACTTATAAGTAATAATTATTTTTAATTAATATCTCCAATAAATAATAAATTTAAACTTAATTAATTTATAGAGGCTACATTTTAACCGTGATATATAGAAAAGTTCTTTACTTCACTCCTTGCTATATATATTTTAAATAAACTTTTTTTTTTCTTTTCCATGGCATCAAATTAAGCACAGATATTGTGTTTAAGTCCAAGTTAGGATTTCACTACAAGAAATTTCACTTTTAATGATATATTTTTTTTTGTCGTAGAGAATCATTTTTAGATTGTTTTGTCGAAAAATGGTCGTCGAAAAATTTTACAAGATCAAAATTTTTGTCGTTGAAAGTGAAAATTCTTGTAATGAATTATTTATAAAAATTATATATGTATAGACTTTAAAAAAATAAAAAAAATTCAATCGATATGTAAGAATGTGAGTCAATGAAGACAAAATTAGGTTCAATAAGATGACATCAGTCGATGTTATCATGAAAGTTTTGGTACGTATATTTATTTAGGGAGTCGAATGAACTTGATAGATTTGGTTGCATCACAATATGATCAAATAAATGGCTAGAACCAATGGATCTCAATTTTTCGTATGTAAATTCTTTACTTCCTATTTCCTTTTCTCCTTACTTTAATTTTATCTTTTCAATATGGATTATAAGTTACCCTTGTTTTAAGTATAAAAAATGCCTAGACGCATTGCCTTTTTGATGGAATAATAGTGCCTTCAAACCCTACTTTCTTATTGCAACTATTTTTGCCTTACAAATTTTATTTTATTTTTTCTACTTTCAACTTTTATGTCTTTTAATCGATAGATATATTTATTGTGCAAAATTCACTGTAAAACTTAACGACTCCTTTTCAAAACCGATGCTCACATGACCCATATTAACTAAGTAATTGAACACTACAAAAAATTACAAATAAAAATTTTTGACTTGCAAGAGATGACGTTCAACGTATTTATGAACTTATATGTTAAGCTTTCAATAAACAACATAGAATTTGATTAAGATATACAATTAAGCTATTTTAGATTCCGTAAATATTAGTACTGACTCTGATTATATTAATTTAACTTATTTTGACCAAGTCAAGTTAAGCCTCAATTGAACGACGTAAAAGTTGATCTTGGTTTCCATTAGTGTGTGGTGTTTAAAATAAAGATGTCACAAAGGAGGTTAATGGAATAGGTTCAATGGTTTTGGTCATTGTCAAAGGAGTTAGTATGTCATTTTATAAGCATCACTTTACAGAATTGACCCCGGGTGGGGGAGGGGTGGTGTAGGGTACTGACAAAATTTTGAAAACTATTTGCAGCGACGTGTATATATTATAGACCGTGTATGTATCAAAATATCGACTAGTTGAGCCCCATACAGAATCACTTTCCGCATTAATTCATCAGCTGACGTCCAAATCCATCTCTTTTGCATGCATCTGTTACTAATTTGAACCATGCAATTCAAATTTGAGAAAATATATATTCAATGTGCATCTTGTCATTTTTTCACACTACAAACGAGATTAAACGCTAGTCGTTTGGTTCGGTGAATTATACCGGGTCAAACTAGAATTATAAATTTTTTCGAAGGCAAATAAAATTAGGCATACAATCGACCCAATAATTAATAGCGAAAGATAATGTAACAAAACAATCTTAAAATTAAACTTTAATTATAAAACAGTAAGAACCACACCCTAGTTCACGAAACAATGCTACTATATCGTTATCATATGTTACTAATGCATTCGGTGGAAACAAATAGAATGAATTTAGGCGTTGGATGAGTTGGAGCGTGTCACATTCCACACTTCTAATCTAAAATCCAGCTTCTTTTGTGAAAACTAGACCCTCTCGAAGTGCCAATGTATGCTTATGCATTAGCAGGGGAATGGTAAACTCAATTTTAGAGTTTGTTGGAAATATATTTTAAAAAGATGGTTTTATCAATCTTTGACCAATTAAAGCGAGTTCTACAATTCGTTTTAAGCGGGACAATAGTCTAATATGTTATGCTGATGTTCGTAGTATATTTGTATGTTCAAAAATATTTTCAGATAAATGAGAAATTAAAATCAAAAATAATATTTTGGAATTGGACAAAACGAGTTAATTTGGAAGATATTTAAGACCTATTTAAATATTCATACTTTGAGACTTTGGTTTGGCCCTAAGAACTACCACCTTTATTTGAAAAGGAGAGGATCTATAGGCTATTGGGCTTGGATCGAAGTCCCAACGCGCCAGCCTATTGGGCCGGGTTTGGACACGGGCCATGGGTTCGAGTTCGGGTCATAAATAGTTGAGCTTGAATTGAGACTATGTATTCTTTTTGGTATAATAAAATAAGGGTAAATTCGGTACGGCCACTTTTTGAGACTTATAGCTTCTAAAAAATCATATCTTCAAAACTTAATTCAATTAAAGTCACAATTTAGAGCTAAAAGACCAACATACCCTTAATTGTAAAAAACGCTAATTGTGATCTTCGCTTTGTTGTGATCTTGTTTTGTTGTGATATTGTTTTGTTGTGATACTGTTAAACCTATGATTTTGTACTACTAATGAAACATTTTAAGAACAATATTATTCTCTTGTTTATTCTCTACTGATTAATTCGTCTACCTACCATTAAACACCTTATATATTTATGCTATCTATCCAATGAGAATCTATGTCCTAATTGAATCTCAAACATGTTCTAATTCAAGGAAAGAATTAGAAACATTGTTCATAGTTTTAAATGAGAACCATTTGCATGACTTCCCATTAATTTGAGAATGATTGGCAGTTCTTCTTTCTTCATCTTGGCATTGTTCTGAAGTATGTGTTTGCTTTTAAGGGACTCAGATACCTTGAAAGAGCTTTAATTTACAGTAAAAGGATGTACATTAATCCGTGATACTGTTTTGAGAAATAAAAATTAAAGATTGTCATTTTAAGCTAAAAAGACGATTTCAAACGGGTAAAATCCATCATACGCAGTAGCGAAGCGACTGGTCTTGACCGTCTCGTCGAGACCATTCTGAAAACATATTATAAAAAAAATTCTGAGCACATGTGCAAATTCTATGATCATTTCTATTGTGATACGGTTTTTTGTGATACTGTTTTGCATAATACAGTATCAAACAACACACATGACTATGATATCATGCTTTTATCTTTGATACTGTTTAATTAGTCATATGTTTTGTTTGATACTGTATTATGCAAAACAGTATCATAGATTAATGCACAGTATCATGGATTAAAACACAAAACATTATCATGGATTAAAACTAAGACATTCAAACGATGATCACGAGGTTCAAACCTCGCCATAATTAAACAATGATCAAAGATCACATAGATTCAAACAAGATCACGGGATAAAAAGCAATTATCATAGATTAAAACTAAGACATTAAAACAATGATCATGGATTAAAACTAAGACATTCAAACAGTATCACAGGTTCAGACCTTGCCATAATTAAACAGTATCATGGATTAAAACAGTATCAAACACGTATGAGAATTCTATATAATTTCGGTTATGATACTTTTTGTGATCTTGCTTTATAATCTGATATCAAACAACATACATGACTAACAACACAAAGAAATAATCTCTAAGGGCTACCAAAGATTCATCCTTACGAAATTAAAGCTACTATTAACAAGAATAAATCATGGCTACAACAAATATACTTCCTAAACATTAACTTATACGCTCATCCCATATTTTGTTGTCCTCACATTTTGTTCAAATGGCAACGTCAGTAGCATTTTTTTAAGAGAGACAAAACATCTTTCAGAGGAAGAGAACTAACTATACTATCCGACAAGGATGAAGGACTACTAGCATTCAAAGAATTAACAGTTGAAATAACTAGTAGCTGATGAATATTTCTAAAAGCTTCACTGAATTCACAACCTATTCACAGGCAGACCCATTCTCGTGGTACCACTGCTCCACCTCCACTTCCACCTCCGCCTCCGCCTTCGCCTTCGCCGGAATTTAAGTTACCACTGATCCACCTCCACCGAAATTGAAGTTACCCATTCTCGTGGTATCATTGATCTACCCTCCATTCTCGTGGTACCACTACACACAGTCGCCGGAATTGAAGTTACCTCTAATCCACCTCTGCCGAAATTGAAGTTACCATTGCTCCACCTCCACTTCCGCCTCTGCCGACGCCGAAATTGAAGTTACCCATTCTCGTGGTATCATTGATCTACCCTCCATTCTCATGGTACCACTACACATAGTCGCCGGAATTCAAGTTATAATTTCCGATTACAAGCTCTGCAGAAGAGGTTTGTAGAGATAGAAAAATGCACCGATGAAAAATACGGATCAGAGGAGTATTTTGGAATTAATTTAAAATATTGCTTAAAGTATGACTTAATCACAATTTAAAAAAATATCTTGACCTAATTTAAAACAAGTCATGTGTAAGCGACTTATACGCAATTTTTCCATAAAATAAATAATTTATTTTATTTATTAATTAATTAATTTTGAATACACCTTTTTATAAATAATTATATCTTAACGAGTATATTGTGAGTAAAACAAGTTTAGATTCCACCAATTAGCATGCATTTAGATCTTAACTGATTTATCTGCATTTAAATATCAAGTTTGTAGGTTTATCTTCCTTTCAACGTTTTTGTTTTAAAAAGCTAAAAAATGTGTAAAGAATGAAATTTCTTCATCCTTCCTAATTTCATCGTCAACATATCGTTTTGTTCAACACGTTTGTTTATGTGAATATTTTGAATTTAATTTCTTAAAAAATCCAATACATGTATAATTTTCATAAAAAAGAGTAGTCGTGAAACTTAAAATCAACGCGACAAAAATATAAGGGTTGTTTAATTTTGTCTTTGAAGACTTGAAAAAGATGAAAATTATTTTCTTTCACAATTTTTAATAGTCTTAAAAATCGTAAAAGTGAAAAATAAACTTAAGAATATCAATATAATTTTTGAAAAAATAATGAATGCTCTCTATAAAAACATTTAACTTGAGAATCTCCACATACAAATACATATATTACGAGCTCGTTTGGTGTGGATTATAAATCAAAAATTAATTTTTTTAAGCTATCATCTTTTACTTTTCAAATCAAATAGAGTGTGAAATGATAAAATTACCCTTAATCATTTGAAGTAGTATTTTGTTGATTAAAGATAATTTTGTCATTTTACGTTCTATTTAATTTGAAAAGTGAAAAATTATAATTCACACTATAACGAATTTTTAGTTTATAATCTACATCAAACGAACTCTATATTATTTAGTTTTCTTTAATAAATTTGATTACATGGTTATATAAACTGAAAGAAAGGACTATTAAAAAAGGGAAATTGGCGCAAATGGTCCCTGACGTATCACATTAGTGTGCAAATGGTCCATAACGTTTTATTTTTGGCGCAATAGTCCCTAACCTTCTACTGTTGGTTGCGCAATTGGTCCTTTTTGACGGATTCTGTTAAAAACCTTTCATTTAGGTGCGCAAATGGTCCCTAGATTTTTTTTTTGTCTTTATTAGTAGGGGTAAAATGGTCAAATTACAGTTTTTTCAACCTTTCAATTGGTTCAAATGGTCCATAATCTTATTTTTAATATAGAAATTTGCAATTGGTTCCTAATCTTTACAAAAAGTGAAAATAGGTCCGATACTTTAATTTTTTTATTAAATTATTTTTTATTATTAAGTAATCATATTATTTAAAATTTAAATTTAAATTTTATCATTACAACATATAAAAAAAAAATTGTCACAAATAGAAATTTTAATTATGCTCAACCCAGCCAGATTTTATACGGTCTCGTGTTAACTCAGCCCATTTTTGTGCCACAGGGTTACTGGGCAGTCCAATTTTAAATTTTCATTTATTTTTTTATTTAAACAAAAGGGAAAAAAAAAAAGCAAACACTGGAGATGAAGATGCCAATTTTAAATTTTAATTTATTTTTCTATTTAAAAAAAATTTCACGGGGAGAGGGACTCGGAACAGAAAGGCGGCCAAAGGCCGTTCGTTAAGTCCCCGTTTCTATCTGAACTAAGGGGCGGTTCGGTATGAAGGTTAGTAGGGAAGAACTCAGTCATTGTCTGTAATGGAAGATGGGGATAGAATAGATTCAAAAGTGCCCAAGGGAATTCCACTATCCTTATACAATCTCTTGTCTTCCCCACCCCAATCAACCGAAAAGGAGGAGATTTCTCCCCGGTCATCGACGCCGTCGGCGGCGGGGGAGAAATCTCCCTTTCTCGGTCGACAAAACCAGGGAGATCTTCTCCCTGGTTTCACGAAACCAGAGCTCGCGCGAGCTCTGGTCGCAAAAACAGGGGGGAAACGTCGGCGACCAGGGGGGAGAAATCTCCCCCTTTTTGGGTGGGGTCGGGTGCTGAAGAGGGTGAAATTTTTTCTTTTCTTTGTTTTTTACTTAAAAAAATAAATTAAAATTTAAAATTAGCATCTTCATCTCCAGTGTTTACTTTTTCTTTCTTTTTTGTTTAAATAAAAAAATAAATGAAAATTTAAAATTGGGCTGCCCAACCTTGGACACAAAAGCAGGCTGAGTTGACCCAATAAATACGAGACCGTATAAAATCGGGCTGGGTTGAGCATAATTAAAATTTCTATTTGTGACAAATTTATTTTTCTTTTTATGTTGTAATGATAAAATTTAAATTTAAATTTTAAATAATATGATTACTTAATAATAAAAAATAATTTAATAAAAAAAATTAAAGTATTGGACCTATTTTTACTTTTTGTAAAGATTAGGAACCAATTGCAAATTTCTATATTAAAAATAAGGTTAGAGGCCATTTGCGCCAATTGAAAGGTTGAAAAAAATTGTAACTTGACCATTTTACCCCTACTAATAAAGACAAAAAAAAAATTTAGGGACCATTTGCGCACCTAAATGAAAGGTTTTTAACAGAATCCGTCATAAATGACCAATTGCGCGACCAACAGTAGAAGGTTAAGGACCATTGCGCCAAAAATGAAATGTTAGGACCATTTACGCACTAACATGATACGTTAGGGACCATTTGCGCCAATTTCCCATAAAAAAACAAAATGTTTAAATAAAAAAATAACGAATGACTAATGGTGGGCGATAGGGGACAATAGGCGGCGGCGCGGTCGGGAAATTTCACATGAGATGCGTGCCGTGTTGACTTGGCATGGGATAATATAATCCGTGGTGTGACCCGTGTGGACGGCATTCAATATAAATGTGTGGGCGGAACCGGGACAAGGCGGTTCAATTCTGGATTATTGAATTCCTATTTATATGAATTGATGCTTCTTGTTATTTACTCTGTTCCCATTTGGGTGGTTTTGATTCTAAAAACTTACATATTTACGATTCAACGAATCTATTCTAACAATTATGCTTCTTAAATTTGGACCAGGAAATTGAACAAGGTGATGTCATTATTATTTTTGTTTCTTATTTTTTAGATGTAGAAATTTACAAAACGCAACTTTTACTTGTTTCGCATAGTGATAATTGTATATTTTACACGTCTTTTGGCTTATATATTTGTATGTCGTTTAGTTCGATTTTCTAGCAATTTTATTTTGTTTGTGTTTGTTTTGGAGTCGACTTGAGTTAACAAAAAATGAGAAGATGAAGATGAAAAAGAAAAAAAAAAAAAAAATAGAGATTTGACAATTTAACACGCTAATGAAGCACGAGGATTGAAGTATAAGCAACACGAAAATGACGAGGAGGCCGAGAGATAAAAAAAATAGAAAATTGATTATGCAGTGGTACACTCGTGGGCGCGGGATGAGCCTCGGGTGACAATATTATATACTTGTCGGATTTTCACTAACACTTAGCTTAAAAGCCTAAATTGATTTTTTCCGACAATATCAAGAGTGATACTGCTAAAATAAGTCACCTTCTTTTGCACAAGATGCAAGACCAAACATGTTATAATCTTGTTAATATGACATAAGAAATATAATTACTCTCTATTGTATAGTGTTGTATTATTAATCTTAAAAGAAGTCTTGTATTGATCTTAAGAGACAACCCTTTTTCCTCTACTATATAATCTACCTTACTAAATGAATGATTATGTATTGTACAAAGCAACAAGAGATTCCTCTACATGACGGAACTTTCTTTAATGTGTCTAGACATTGGTTGGTGCAAACTATGCAATTTGAATATATAGAATGGAGATTAAACTTCAACTAGCATGAGTAGGAGATATGCCGCAATCACAAAGAATGGACTCGCGCCTAAGAAGAAAAATGTTGAAAAAGTAAAGATTTCGAAGACTCACTTGTGCAATACATTGAGTTGTGGTTCTTCCGAACATAGATTAAGAAGGGATTGAATCCTCTCAAAAAAATTGATTTAATCAAGTTAGAAACCAAATCGCTAATAAAGTGTTTGGTACGAAGTACTTCACAGTTCACACTACACGGGACAAGATTTGAAAATCATAAAATAAATGTGTTGACCTCTAAAAATACATTATCCATGTGTCAACAGATCTTCAATCACTCCTCTAACAGTCTGTATGTTACATGCACACTTGAACAACTACACTAAGATCACCGGGTAAAAAGGGATTGGTGACTGTTGGCACTCCGACTGTCGAGTCAACTGCAAGTACGTGATGATATAGGAGATTTTGGGTGTGAGAGAGACAAGCAAGCAGAGATTTGACTAGAATTTTATGATAGAAAATAATGCATAGCAAGCAGAGATTTGACTAGAATTTTATGATAGAAAATAATGCATACATTTGAATGAAGAGACCGGCTTTTATAGGGAGAGAATCTTTAGTCTATTAGTGTTTGTTTGGTACAAATTATAATGAATTTTTGTTTTCTATTATTTGACCAAAATCCATTTTTTTACCAAAATGACCATTTTTTCTAGTCAAATATTACGGCTATTTTGGAAAGCAAAATGTCATTTTGGTCATTTTCTCCCTATGGTCAAATAATGGAAAACAAAAAACCCATTATAATTTATACCAAACAAGCACTAAGGACGGTAATCAATTAGTTATTTTGATTGAATTCTCTTTCCTTGTGGAGATAAGGTCGATTTCAGATTTACCATGATTCCTAAGATTTCGTCCCCTATTCTTATCTATCTCTAAGATTACGCTACTTAATTTTAGGGATTGACATGAAGTTTCCTTGTAGGGATTGTCTTGTTAACCAACAATGATCCTTTCTAAAATTAGTTTCCCAATTGTGGCCGAGATTTCGCCTATAATGTTAGATTGTCTTAGGGATTCTGTAGTAGTTGCAGAGGCCCCTAGGTTCGCAGGGTATAGTAGAGCTGAGGGTAAACGAGGACCTATAGTGTCATGCAGGATTGTGACTGCCTCGTAAGAATCCAACGAATGCTTGAGGAGTCCTCGTTGGGGCCCGCCAGCATACATGACATCCTCGCCAAATCTAAATGATAACAACATGTACAATTAGTTTGACCAAACATGCCTCAAATGATAAGAACAGGAGGAATTTTGCCTCAAATGCAAGGTGGACGCAAACCATGGAATCTATAAAGGGAGATATTATAAGACTTTGGAATGGAAATGTGGTATTTATAGGCATAACAATGGTTGGTAACCCACCGGCCACCCCATTCTACTATAAATAATATTTCTTATTAAGGGATGAAATTTCAACCACTAAACTCTTATGGGTGCAACCAACTTAGGTGGAATTGGAAATGTGCTATGAATTTCTTGTTAATGACATGTTTGATTGTGCTTATAAATACTTATAAATTAGTTAAATATTTTCTTATTCACATATTTCGTAATACCAAAAACTTTTATTCACTTTTTATCCAGATATTCTGTAAGACTCGATAGTTATAATCTAAAAAAAAAAAAAAAAATCATCAAACAAACACAGTAGCCACAGAGTCGAGTGATAGATAACACCTAGACTCAAGTTGTTGATTGGTATTTTATTACAAAAGAGAGGATTGAAATTGAAGACATGGGCTTGGTGTTATCGTTAGTACATGCCATAGCTTTCGTGCCTTGATTTTTCTTTGCATGACTCACATCGAGTTGTGTACATTTAAAAATACGTTTCTAACGTAAGATTTGTTCATAGATTTTTTTTTAAGAAGACACAGACTAGAGAGAGGACCATTTTTCAACGAAAGTAGCCGGCATGTCTTGATTTCTCTTTGCAGTTTGCATGATATATACTCAGAAAAAGATATACACCATAAAAAGTGATGTTTAGAAGGAATTGGCAAAGTTGAGTAAAAGAGAAGAGTTGCAAAAATAAATCCATGAAAGTGATAGGAAGGAGCACCAAGAATTACTTAACAAAACAGAGTTGTTGAAAGAAAAACGAGTATGTTAAATGAACATACCTCGACAAAAGTGTCAACACTTAAGCTACAGAACCAACAGAGTTATATAAAATCAATGCTTAAGACAACTTCCAAGCTTTGGCACAAAAGATCCCCAAAATTAACTATATTAGAGTGTCAGCACCTTTTTAATGCCCATAGTGTGTTATGGTGCCCACTTTTTCACTTGTCCAATGCCTACTAGACAAGTGTCCAAGTGGGCACCATAACACACTGTGGGCATTAAAAAGGTGCTGACATCCACTGTGGGCATTAGAACATTTTCAATTAGAGTGTTTAGATGTAAATGCTTCAATCATAAGACCAAAAACCATTCACATATTTAAGAGTACATAAACAACTTATACACCTACCAAACAACTAGCTAGGAGTACCAAGATTTGACATCTTAGGGAGCTTATCAATGGAGATCTAAGTCGAGGAATCCAAAACAAATCAAGAATACATAATTGTTATGGAGAAGTACATTTTTTCAACCAACATCAAGCCCAATAATGTCGAAGAACTTCACAATGAGATCAAGGCAATAGAAGAATAAATAAATAAATTTTAAATAATGATGGGTGGGGTGTTGGGTTAAGGTCTAAAGAAAATCCCTGGATTCGAACAAAATGGAAATTGAGAATCAGATGAGGCAAGATCAAGAGAAGATGTTCTGAAATTAAACACCATTTTCTTGAGGGAAAAAAAAAGTATTTCCATCCCTAGATTCGATTTGACTTTTCGTTGTATTTTCACCAGGAAAAGAAAAACCAATTTCCTCCGGATTCGTGAAACAACCTATTTCCTCCACATTCATGAAAAGGAGACAGCTATATGTGAGCGAAAGACGTGACACAGATGAACTAAAGCAATAAAAGACAATCTAATGAAGAAATTTACGAAATAAAAAATGTCTTAAAGTTGAGAAAATAATTTACAAATACGCATCAAGAATAAAGCCACAATTGACACCGACAGAATGAGTCCACGATCTCCAGATGATGAACAATCTTAATTTATCTTTATTTTTCTTCCCTATTCAAGTAGAAATGCCAACACGAATTCCCTTTCAACTTAATAATAATGGTGAATACATAAGCAGCCACAAAGAATATTATCTTCTTTTTCCATCTTCTAATCAGAAAGATACGGCAACGAACCCAAAATGTCAAAACCATTATGATGGAGAAACTCATGAAAATAAATTTGAAAATTGACCTGTGGTAGTGGGTTAATCCATTCAAAAGCCGTACCAGTGGGAGGATTTGTGGCATTTACAATTCGACAAACAAAATAAGCTTAGCATAAAATACTGCACTTGATATTACATTCTAACTTTTCAATCCTTTACTATTGAACTGTACATCAAATGTTTCAGAAAGGTTGAACTTACAGAAAGTTCACTATCGAGAGAGATAGTAATCATAGAAACTGGATTCATCAATCATACAACCCTTCTTGATCCCATATATCCACAAGAAAATCAACCATTTCCTGTCAGATGGAGCAGATTGGATCGTTCATAAGAGTCTATGTTTTAACATCGAACACAGTAAAAGAAATACAAAAAAGCACTAGGGATATGCAAAATCAACTCACAGAGAGAGGAATCAACTGAGGGAATTTCTTGCTAGTTCCCAAAAGGCTCTCATAACTTGCATTCCAACTATAATTTCAGTACAAGTTAGTCAAATAAAGGGGAAACAACAGTCGTATTCCAAAGCACCAAAATACTACAGGGAAAGAAAAAAAAAAGAGCAAGTGAGCAGCTCTAGAGGATCTTCATAAGGATCTCATAGCACAATAGCCACACTTGCGGAGATTCGCATTACCAAGAATCCTAGAACTTTAATTCTCGAATTCTGTATACATCAAACACATTGACATAATTTTGCTTCACAAATTAAATATTTTGTGGAAAATGTGTATAACAAAGTATAAATACAACCTTAATACAGGGTCCTGAACTTTTCCTCGGCTTTGAGACATTTTATTACCAACCCACTGAAGCCTGCTTTGGTTCCAAAGCAGAAGACCTGCATCCAGGATATTTTAAAATTTTCAAAAGCAGCAAATTTCAATGACATGAAGACAAAATGTAACTGAATATGCTCAAATGTACTTTTGCATCGGAGTCAAGCCATGAATAAAATAATTTATAAAGACTGAATGATCCTGTGTACATAATGTATCAAATGAGTATATTGCACATGTGAAATAACTTTTACGTTATTGAATTTACAAAATAACAAAGTCAACAGAACTTGCCATGATTTATGAATTCAGAATGTTCGCTTGTGCTGCTAATACCAGTGTTGTGGCTCTTCTGATTTGATATACTGATTGACGACAAGCTTCTCTGCGATTGAACTGTGCTATTGTCATTATCATACGTGCTGGTGCTCCAAAAATCTTCTGAAATGCTTGGTTTCTTCACCACCAGACCTTGAATTCTTAGTCCCTTTGAAGGCTCATCCACCGCAATAATTGGTTGGGGTTTAGTACAGCAACCAAAACAACTTCTGCTCTGTTACAAATCATGGTTATACACATTTGCAGTAAATTCTGTCAAGAAGATAAAATTCAGTTTCATGCCACCAGATTACTAATCAAGCAGGTAGTCTTCCTTGTCAAATTCTTATTAATGTATGTCTATAGGAAATTACCTCCTAGACGAAAGACTGCTATTGTCATTTCTAGTTGTTCATAGCTATACCTAAGGTAAGCCTTGGGAAACAACTCAACAGATATATAAATTTTATGGATGGATTTTATAATTTTACCTATTTAGACAACACCAGAAATTCAAGAATCACGAGGATGGATTCAAGGGGGTTATTTTCACTATGTTCACTGGACAGAAAAAAGAGCGATGGGTGCACCATAATGAGTGCTTGGATAAATCATTTCGTTAAGATATGGTCTCGAGTACACTATAGTTATAAGAGTATTATGGATTTGCAATTTAATGCTTGAATACGAGGGAAAGTAACATGAGCTATAGTTTTATGACTAGTAAATTATTTTTCTCATTTGTTTCTGATTTAAAGGTTTAGTATTATAAATTGCATGAAATATCGATTACTGATAACTTACTAACAGAGACAAAATGGCAAACATTCAAAGAAGGTTAACGCTTTTACTCTTGGCATAAGCAGTTATCACAGCAAGGTGAATTTTCGAAAGATGTTAGAGAAATTTATTTGATAACAAGTATTTCTAGTGGCAAGTATAATACGCTTAAGAAAAATGTGATTCTTTATTGACATGACTCTACCATATGAAAATAATTAACATTTTGTGTTTGAGACTTCAAAGTATTTTATTTCATTTTTCTGAAAGGGGAATATGAGTCTACAGTTTAAGAGTAATAGAATAGACATGCCGCCAACCACAACTTCTTCAGCTATAAAACATTTCCAACCACTCCAAGAGTTCACTAAGCATTTACTCTCAAGTACCGTTCTAAGGGAAAGTACCAAAATACCTATTCCGATTGGGGAGAACAGGCCATTCGCCAGGGACATTCTGAAATTGCCTCTTGCCATATCTTATTTGACCAAATATGCTGTTTTCTAGACTCAAATCCTTAAAATAAATGCTTTTGGAATTTACTGTCTTTTAACCCGTATCTTTGATTCTACAGATAAACATTGACTTCTCAATTATATCACCAATGATAACTATAGAGTTTAGCTTGTAATTTAGCAACTTAGACAAATGATTTTCATTTGGGGCCAGATCAGATTTTATTGTGCAGTTCACCTAATTGTTAAAATGCAACAAGATGGCTATGATTATAACAGCTACTTTCTTTATTAGTCCATCAACCTTTTAGGCTTATCTAGGTTTAAAGTTACATTTAGGTTGACTTGTTTACTTCTAAGAACTGGGGATCATCTGAACAATATTTAGATTTCATTTTACTAGTCCTATGAACCACATGGAAATATAAAAGTGAATTGGTCAAGAGAGGCATTCTTTTGAAGACAAAGTTACAACGTTTTCCCTGCTCTCCGATATTTTTTCAATTCGCAGATGAATGTGTGCTCCTTCAATACGTCCCAGTTCATCTATATTAACAGCTCTTTTAAGGGCTCTGCAACTGACAGAAATAATGTCCAGTAATCAAAATCACCATCGTTTCTTACTGTCTGATGATTCAAGGAAGAACTCAATGTCAATATTTTAACATAAGAGTAACTAAAATATAGAGTTACAATCTAGCGTTAGGGAGAAATTATTGGAAATTAGTATGATGTGAGACATGAGTTCAAGTTTAAACAAATTAATGAAATAGAGGAGTAACCATGTGTGATGATTCCATGAGTCGAGAATTAGGGGTTTCAGTTTTCCTTTGTAAGTAGTTGGTTTGAGTTACTTTAAATACAACAAACTGGATTTAGAACAGAATATGTGTTGATTTGAACTTGTGCACATTGAAACTGGAGAGAGGGGATTCTGAATTTCATACTCAGTTGACAATTTTGAGCTGAAAGGAAATGTGGAAAAATCAGACTTTTGATTCAAACTTGGTCCAAAATTACCAAGACACGGAATTTGTGCAACAACCTTATACGATATGTGGTATGAACAATCACAATCGCAAAACCGCTACCCTTCCTAATAGATTTGGACCAATTCGATACAGTTAGGCATCCGAGTAGGTAATACTTTGACTCAAGAAACTTCTGCAACTTAGATCAACTCGAAAAAGTCATGCAGAGGAAATCTAATATAATACCCTAAATTATTTTTGGTAAATACAACCCAACGTTGAATCAAGTCTGTCTAGTCATCTTCTTACTAACTGCAAACGTATTGTGACTACAATTTTCTGATAAATCTATTGAAAATACACATCTAGAAAGTCAAAGTTTAACCTTTTCTTTGAAACTAGAAAAAACCCAAACGTTCAGTGAATGAAGCTACACCCTTGTATTAAAATTTCAGTTCTAACTTCTAAACAATCAATTTGACAACATATAACAATTTCATCAACTAATGCAAAATAAATTGGAATAAATAGTTCCAAAATACAAAATTAATAAAAACATCAATCTTCTATATGTATTTGTGTCCTTCATTGAATAAAATCTAAAAAGAGAACATAATAAAGAAGAATTGGATTAGAATCAGAGTACAAACCCAATGCAAGCAAGAATCTGACTGATCCAATCGCTGAAAGAAGTGTACAGCATCATACATCTAAACATAAATATTTCTTCAGTCAATCAATATTACAACTGTGCCCAGATCACAGAACCCACCAAAAATCAAGTTCCACCAGTTAAAAACCAAAGCCCTGAAAATATTTTAACAAATATGTATGAATTTACAGTAGATTTTTATATATACAAAAATATATATGCACACACTGGAGGTGAGAATAGGAAAAAGCAAACCTTATTTGTCAACAACTATGTGCATTCATTTGGTAATGTTTCGTGGGCAGAGTGGAGTGGCTGATGATATGACAGTAAAGTTTGTAGATAATTACTTCTATTATTGAATCCATACCTTATCTTTAATTATACTTTCGGACATTGTTATATCAACATGGGGTAGCGTATTAATCCAAATGATTACTTTAATTCATATTTTTCGTCAACTTTAATTTTTAATTAAAATTGACCTCCAAATTTATTTTATTTTTTGGGTGAATTTGATACAATAGTTAACCAATTTATCTAAAATTTTAAGCAGATACAGAAAGTGTACATATAATTTTTAAATCTTACTGTCAACAATAATCTATACTACATATAAAAGTCTCAATATAAGAGAAATATTTATGGACGATATTGCCTCCACGAATAACTTACAATTTCTAAAATGGGTAAATTTAATAAATGACCACCGAATTATTTTAGAGTTACTATTTACTCACTTAACTTCAAAAGATTTTTAATTGCTCACTCAACTTTTCAAATAGTTTACTATCCATTACTCATTGCAAAAACGTTAAGTATAACGGACGAAAATTGCCACATAGTAAACGGAAAACTAATGTGACATAATTAAATTATTAAAATCGTCCAAGTAACTAAATTGCAATAGACAAACACGCTTTTAGCTTGCTTTAAAAGACGTTTATCCCAAACTAAAAACGTTTTTTGAAAGTTGAAGAAACTTTTTTAAAACAATCTAAAAGTGTGTTTGGCTATTACGATTTGTTACGTAGATGATTTTAACAATTTAATTATGTCGCCCAGGGGATAACAATTTACGTGGATGATATATTCCTAACTTTTAAAAATAGCGCCGGACATCTCCAGTGTTTGAAAAATAGACATGGTAGGTTCTTTATGATAAAACTGTCCTTCTATTTAAATAAACAAAAAAACAAAAAATAAAATAAAAAAATGATTGAAAAATAATCAAATGTACCTCAAAAATAAAAAGTAACAAAGTGGTCATCTTCTTTATCAAACCTCAAAATCCAAAATCTATCTCCACCTCCAAAAATCCAAAAAACCAAAATCCTCCACCCCCAAAATACACCACCAGTAACTCTGTCGGCATCCGGTATGCCCTTCAAATAGAAAGTGTAGAACAATTTGAACGAAAAAATAATATGTTGCAGCTTCACGTGTAATCGACGAAGTAGAAATTGTAAATGGCCTCGTACCGATCGCCTTTCTTCTCCGGCTCGTTCTTGATCAAAACGCATATTCCAGTCGTTTTTTCGACACATTTATGTAGGTCTCCGGTATATACCTGTAGTACAAGAAAAGGCCATTAAAATTCTTTCAAAAATCAGAATAACAGTGTTCAAGTGTGCACATAATTCAAAATAAGTAATTATTTTCATTTACAAGTAAAAAAACCTATTTCTGAAAGGCACAAGATCGTCGAGGGTATTGGCAATTTTTTTACTCAGCCGGAGATAAGCAAGGCTGCCACGATCTCTTTCGTTTATCTCATACACGTGCAATTCTTGAATCTTAGCTGAAACCTCAAACAAAAGAGATGGTGGATTTTGGATTTTTAGATTTTTGGGAGTTGTGGTGGATTTTGGATTTTGGGGTTTGATAAAGAAGATGACATCTTTGTTACTTTTTATTTTTTTGGGTAAATTTGATTATTTTCTATTCTTCTTTTTCTTTTTTCTTCTTTTTTGTTATTTATTTAAAAGGATGGACAATTTCGTCATAAATGACCTATCATACATATTTTTTCAAACGTTGGAGATATCCTGTGCTATTTTTAAATGTTAGAGGTATCTCCCCAATTTTTTAAAAGATTGAAGACCAAATATGCAATTTTTTTTATTTTTAACATTTAAATCTTTGAATTTTATCTATTTGACCTTTAAAAGGTCGTGCGACGAGTACACTATTTGCAAAGTTACTAACAATTAATTACTTGAGGGTAATTGACACAAAATGTTCATACATTTTGAAGTCATTGTACAAATTGTCCATATCTTTGAAATTTTGATATTTTCACCCCCACATCCACATTTTCTTACGCAAAACGTCATTTTCATCAATTGTCATCCAAAAACATCCGTCAACTGTATTCCACAACGCGAATCGTATCACATAGGAAGGGTAATTTTGTTCAGATAAATTTCAAAAGAGAGGTCCTCTTAGGTCTTTGTTTTTCAAGCCAAACTATGATAAATCAGAGGGATTCAAGAAAAAAGAGTATGTTTATGGACTTTGTTTTCTTCTAGTAAAACTGCATATATTTTTGAAGTTTATTTCTTGGTTTTGTAGATAAATCTTTGTCCTTTATGGGTCTTTAGCATAATGTATATTAAGTGAGTACACAAATGTTAGAATCTAGAACTGGTATTTAGGGAGAAATGTGAACTTTTAGTGGTTTAGGGATTGGGTTGAGTTTTGTGTTTAGATTTTTTCTAATGGGGCTTGTGGCAGAACTGTATTATTTGCTATGGTGGAAGAAGGTAATGGTCAATAGCAATTTAGAAATTGAAAAAAAAAATTCAATTTCTTGTCTGTATTGTTGGAAGAAGCCAATTATGTAAACACAATGGTGATCTCCTGCCCCTAAGGGGCAGGATATGGTGAACCCACTATTGACGTGGCTGAGCCACGTCAGTGGTAGACTGATTAAATTCAAAATAATAGGCCTGTCCAAATTGTGTACCCAAATATCACCTGCCCAAATTGTGTGTCCCATATCTCATCTCCTTTTCTTGTAGCTAAAACCCTCGCCTCTCTCGCCTCTCTCTCTCTGTCGCGACACCACCACGCAGTTGGCCCATTTTTTATTTTCATCAGTCTGACCCATATTTTTCTAAGGACCTTGTCTCACTACACATCATCTGTCACAAATTTCCGGCGACCTTGTGTATTGTCCCCTACGCATCCGTTGGCATTTCATCGTTGAGGTAGATGCGAAATAAATGGTTTTTTGTAGCTAATAATGGGAATGAAATGGTTTGTTAGCATAAACCAAACTTGTATTCAGCTGGATTATGGTTTTTATTTTATTTTTTTTCCGTTTTGCTTCAGGAAATGAAATGTTAAATGCTTGCTTGTGAATAATGTAATGTATTTGTTGTTGAATAGGAATGGAAGCTGAAAGTGCGGATAATATTTTTGTTCCTCAAGTTTCCATAAGTCGAATTCCGAAGATAGGACAAGAGTTTGAATCGCATGAGGAGGCGTATAATTTTTACAATCATTATGCGCGAAAAGTCGGTTTCGATCTTGGCAGCCAATAGTAAAAAAAAGAAAGAATCCAATGAAACTTACTAGAAAATTTTTGCTTGCTCAAAGAAAGGAAAAGCAGACGACACATATCAGATGAAACATAAAGGAGTCGTGGTACGAACTGGAGAAAGAAATCGTGGACAGACGCGGACTGGATGCAATGCCAGATTATCTGTTGTGAAATAACATACAGGACATTTATGGGTGGTGAATAAATTTGTGGAGGAACATAATCACGCTCTTGCTACGCCAAGTCGAGTACATTTATTACGTTCACATCAACATGTATCAGCAACAAAGAAAGCATTAACACAACAGTTGGCAGACGCTAACATACCAACGTGTAAGCAAGTTGGCCTTATGGAGATAGACTCGGGTGGTCCATCATCGGTTGGGTGTGTAGAGAGAGATATAAGGAACCATGAGAGGAATGTTCGAGAAGAGCAACGGGGTCATGATGCTGATACATTGATTGAGTATTTCACATTTGAAAAAGAGAAAAGCCCCAATTTCTACTTCGATTATGAGATTGATTCGGACAATAAGTTGGTTCGTTGTTTTTGGGCAGACTCAGAGTCACGTCGATCGTACCCATATTTTGGAGATGCCATTGTATTTGACACTATCTATAACACCAACAAGTACTCGATGATATTTGCACCGTTCATTGGGGTGAACCATCATGCGCAAACCATTCTATTTGCATGTGGTTTATTGAGTGACGAGTCGACAGAGTTATTTGTTTGGTTATTTTCAAGTTCTTGGAAGCCATGCCTAGACAAGCACCACAAATCATTATTACGAGATCGATGCGGCAATAGCTAAAGCCATCTCAATGGTTTTGCCATTCACCTTCCATCGGTATTGTATTTGGCACATATTGAACAAGTTCTCTGAGAAGATTAATGTCATGGTGTATAACGATGAGTACCACATGTTGGTAAATATTATTAAAAATTCGGAGTCACCCGATGAGTTTGAGTTACGTTGGGCTGCAGTAATGGAAAATGAGGCTTTCGCCAACAATGAATGGCTATGTAACATGTTTGCTATTCGTAGTCGATGGGTTCCAGCATATGTGAATCACATTTTCAGTGCGGAAATATCTAGTAGTCAGCGGTCAGAGAGTAATCACTCCTTCTTCAAGAGGTATGTAACTCGAAAGAACTCACTTATGGATTTTATTACTCGTTTCAATATGGCATTACGCCATCACGACATGAGAGTTTGGTCGCAATCATATTGATATCGACAAACAACCTCGATCGACATCAAAATTTCGGATGGAGAATCAAATGGTTCATGTGTATACAAAGAAAATATTTTTGTTGTTCCAAAAAGAAATTGATCAAAGTCATTTCTACATTTGCACGAAGATATCTACATCCGGCGAATCAAAATTTTATGTGGTTGAGAAACAGGAGCATGGAAAAATATTTGATCGTGTTAGATACATTACATATTATACGAAGACTGATTTCATTTCGTGTAGTTGTCGGACATTTGAATTCAATGGGTATCCGTGTCGGCACATGATTAGCTACTTAGAAAAAAACAAGTATTACTTCTACCGGACAAGTATATATTACCAAGATGGACGAAAAATGCAAAGTTGGGTTACCCAGATGATCTTACCGCGGGTTTGTCCACTGATGACATTTCGAGTACGTCATTAATGGCACGGCATGGTTTCTTGTCGCACAAGGCTTCTTTGATTGTTGATGACGTTGCCTTGACAGATGAGCGCAGCACATTCCTCATCGGTGAGTTCGAGTCATTGCATCTAAGAGTCAAAGAGATACAGCTGGAAGTAATATTGGTTCAATCCGATTCAAAAGTATTACGCGCCCAGACAGTGTCACTATACAGGATCCGAGTGCGGTAAGAGCAAAGGGTTGTGGGAAAAGATTGAAGTCAGGAAAAGAAAAATCAATTGCGAAACAAAACAAGCAATGTCGGATTTGTGGATAGCATGGTCACGACAAGAGGACATGTCCTCTAAGGAATGAAAGGTTAGTTGGCGTTCATGATTACTATTAACTTGTGTTTATGAACATTTTAATTTATTAGTATCTAATATCATATGCAAATTAATCATTGTTGTAGGTCAAATACGGATGTGTATCAATGAGACGATGCCCAAGACAATGGAACGCAGATTGGTGGAGGAGATGATGGAACATTCACGTCACAAGCAAGTAGTCATTATGATGTTGGCAATTGGTTTTTTTGACATATGTACTAACGTCAAATGTTTATGTATCTAGAAAAATCATATTGTGACAACAATGTTTTTTTTTTGTATTATGGTTTATGTCAGTGATTATGGATTATGTATTTCAGATTAAGAGTTATGGATTATGTCATGTTTTTACTTCTATTATGAATGTGTACCTAGCTGTATTTTTGCCTTATTGTTTTTACCTATTAATCAAAGTGATAATAACACGAACTATTAATAGACACAACATGTAAATATACAAAATAGCTTCCATCATAGATTACATATTAAGACAAACTCGTTACAATATTACATAAATTTGATTACAACAAGTGGAATTACTATAATACATACAAATGTTACAAAACGCCGGAGGGATCCTATGTCATAAATGACGTTGTCTATCTTCTTCGACAACTTCATCACATCAACCTTCAATTCATTCAAAGCTCTAGTGTGCATTTCAGATACACTTTCCATTTGTTGTTCGACGTCATCGGCCCACGTAAATCCTCTACACATGACACCATCCTACCAATAAAATAAAAATGTAAGTAATTAGTGAAGGTATATAACAACATACAACAATTGAAACTATGTTACGTACCATAACATTATGGCATCTCCAATACCTACGAAGAGGATTCCGTTCAGTGTGGAATATGTGTATCTTCATATACGCACTACAACTACATCTAAGACATGATTGCGCATCATTCATACTAGAAGAAGACATCATTTCTTACCTATATGTGCAACAGAGTTCAAACGAATAACAACAATCATCAAGTATTCATTAAATTCAAAATAATATAACCAGCTTCATATTGTATTCAACGTTCAGTAAGAGGCTCAGAATATTGTAATTGAGGGCAAGATAGTAACGTCAACGCCATGGCTGCAATTAACCGGTTGCATTTGACCTAAGGGTTGTACACAACCCATAGTCGCATGCCTTTCGAATTGCCAAGCCAAGATACGTGTCCGTTTATCTTTTACCACAATCATTATTTCATTTATTTACAAAAATTGATCAAATTCATCAGTGCCTCATTACATAACCACAAGAAATTCATCACTGCCCCAAAACATAACCACAAGACATTTCTTAATTGCCCCAACACATAGCCACAAGAATTTCATCACTTCCTCAACACATAACCACAACAAATTCATCACTGCCTCAACACATAACCACAAGAATTTCATCACTTCCCCAACACATAACCACAACAAATTCATCACTGCCCGAACACTTACATCAGATTTCCACAACAGTAATGAAGTATCAATCATTGGGGAAAAAATTGGGTAATTACCCTATAATAATTCTCCTTATTCAATCGATTATCATAAATCATAAAGCGGATTATGAGATTTAAGGAACATACCAAATGGGCCGGAAAATCTGAATATGAGATTACCACTGGTTGGGTTGTCACGCGGACTGGAGAGATGATATATCTACTTTTTCGCAGTGGATTCGCGCCGGTTGAGTGTTAGCCGAAGTGATTACTTCTCCGGTGGAGAGTGTATCGCTGTGCAACGATGAAATGCCAACGGATGCGTAGGGGACAATACACAAGGTCGTCGGAAATTTGTGACAGATGACAGCGCAGACAAAGTCGCCGAAAAATATGGGTCGGACTGATGAAAATAAAAAATGGGCCATCTGCGTGGAGGTGTCGCGACAGAGGCGAGAGAGGCGAAGGTTTTAGATACAAGAAAATGGGATGAGATATGGGGCACACAATTTGGGCATGTGATATTGGGGCACACAATTTGGGCAGCCCCATTATTTTGAATTTAATCAGTCCACCGCTGACATGGCTCAGCCACGTCAGCGGTGGGTTCACCATATCCTGTCCCTTAGGGGTAGGAGATCACCATTGTATGTAAATAATAGCCAAGAACATACAATTCAAGTGAAAAATCCAGCCGAATCCACAATTAGGCATGAAGAAATTGACCTAGAATTGAGGTCAAGCAAAGATTTGTTATTGAAAGGCTATGGTGAAGATGGGGGTGGAAACTGAATTGATGAGGTAGCACAATCATTGTGGGCCCCCAAGATTTCTATTCACAATCAAGGAAGAAGGCAAGGAGGATTTGGAATATTATGATGGGAAATCAAAGGGTGATAGAAGTAGCAGTACATGATCAAGAACAAGGAGTTTGAGTGATCTTTTCATTGGTATAGATGGAAGTGCACACCATATTTAACCCTTATTTCTTCACCCTCAATCAGGGCCTTTGATTCTTGTTATAACCATGAATTCAATCCCCTTTTTGAATCATTATCAGAGGCAGAACTTAATAGATTGAGATCTTCCCCTCCTACGAAGTTTAAGTTTGTGGATAAAATTATCCTTCCTTTATAGTACGAGTCGTGTTGTGGAAGGGAGTTCACGACAGTTTTTAGATTTCAATGGACGAAAAAGACGCTTTGCGCAAGAAAATGTGGAGGTGATGGTGAAAATTTCAAAATTTCAAAGGTATAGATGATTTGCACAATGACTTCAAAATGTATCAATGTTTTGTGCTAATTACCCATTACTTAAAAATGCAACGTGATAATTTTATTAAGTCTAGGACGCTATTAGATTTTTTATATTCAAAATTAAGAATCCATTTATTCTAATTGGTTTAATGTTATCCAATTTGAAATAGGGAATGCATTGGGATGTATGACAGATGCTGAGTAATTTTAACAAATGCTTATCCAACTTTAATTATTGTTACCACTCGTTCACCTAATTTTGAAACATTATTCATTACTCACACATCTATATTGAATCATTTCTCATCCATCACAGACTCCAATTCCATCCATCTATCTTGATGGAAAATGACACTTGGCCGATGAAATCTTACGTGGCACAAAAATTCTATTAAAATTGCCACATGGACAAAAACGTATGTCACGTCATACCAACTATTGGACGATTTCATTCCACATTGAAACGGCCATCTCAGTTCTCCCAAAAATTAGAAGAAGAACCTTAACTCTCTCCAATCTTCTTCTCCAAATTTTGGCCATCTAATTTGAATCTATCCATTTCATTGATTAATCACAATCTGCCTTCCAATTCTACGTTCGGTCTACAACAATAATCTCCCCTACAATGCAACAATCATAGTTTCTCAAAGTGCAACTTGCAGAATTCCTCTCTATTTTGTTCTTGAAATGCAACTTGCTACCTCTACCATTTACAATTACAATCCAATCAAACATCAAAACTCTAAATCCTATGCAAAACACACACACACACACACTAAGAGTATAACCATGAAAAATGGGATTGTCCGCCTGATCTCAAAGGAAAGATGCAAACTTGTCACCTTGGAAGACTTTTTTTTTTTTTTTTTTTAATTATTGAACTCATGTGGCAAATTTTAATGGATTTTTGTCTACATAAGATTCTCATCCACCACGAAAGTATTTTTCGTTGAGGTGGATTGATGTAAATTATTTTTCGGTGATGAATGAAAAATTGTTTGAGATAGATACATAAACAATAAATAATATTCTAAAATTGAGTAAACAAATAATAATATTAGACAAAATTGAGTAATTATTTATTAAATTTAGTCCACGTAAACAAATGTATGGCAATTATAGCATATTCATTATTTAATAAGCTATTCCATTATTGTTCAAGTTGTATATTCTAAATCCAAAGCCAACTATGTTCAGTTAATAATGGTGCAACTGACATCCAGTTTATGTCCCATCCAGAGCATCTCCAATGCAATAAATTGCTTAAAGACTGAGTCACATAAACGAAATAAAATATATTTTATAAAATTCTTTTTCAATGCACATTAACATGTGAAGTTGATGTAACAAGAAAAAAATAAACATTGTCAAAAAATCCACCTAAATTTAGAAACTTCATTAGAAACAAAGAAAATTTACATTTTCTATATAAACTTTAAATTTCCTATACACATTTAAATATGATTTTATTTTTATTCTAATAAAATAAAAAACATCTAATAGAAATCCATATAATACATTGAAACTTAAAATTGAACTTGAATGTCTATTTATTAAACATCAACACCACATAGATTAGAAGTCTTTCAATATTTATATTACCACCACCACCACCATGATTGCAATTCTTTTTAACCGGGAATTTTTTTTTCCCAGACGAAACTCAGATTTGCACTTTAAAAAGTAATGATCTAATCGAATGACATCATTGATCAAAACAATAGTTGAATACGGCTTCGCAGACGAAGGAAGAACATACAAAACAACATCCCAAGGAGGAGGAGGAGAACCCCCATGTTCAAAAAGATGTCCTGTTTATTTACTTCTCACATTTCGGGAATATTTGAAAATTCAAGAATCGAGATATTGAAGAATATCCAGACATACTATTACTTCTCATGTTCCGTTAATATTCAAGATATTGAGGAATAGGTACACATCAAATTACTTGTATTTGTCGCCATAATAAAATTATGCCATTACAATGAATGGTAAGCAAATTCTACAAGAAAGTTGATTTTTTTGCTACAGCCAAACAGTCTGCTGTGAGGCCACAACAGAGGACCGGTGATATCCATTAGACAAGTAGTGATTTATCGAAGTTCTGACACTAATACGACGATAGAATATTGAAAAAACACGTCTAGCTAATTGCATATGGAGGCTGGACAAAGATAATGCCATTAACAACAGAAACCCACATACGGCTAACTTCTGTTCAATTTATCAAACTTCCTTAAAAAAATTAACAATCTAGTACCATTTTTCCTACTGCTTGCTGCCTGGATTGAGCAGACGGGAAACTAGACCCATTTTCCACCAAGGCGTTAATGTTAATGTTTCATCCTTTTTGGATATAAGAGCAGGCAATCCGTTGGTGAAGCTATGAACAAGTGATGTCTCCTCCCTGCCACTTGTCACCAAGGAGCTGAAATTGATACCATTAAACACAATTAAAGTCCCGCACTTCATTCATAAAAAATCCGGTCTGTTGCCAATTACAAAAGCAAAAGATAGGGTGATCTCCATAGCTGCTCGTAAAATTTATATGTCAAAAACTCACATGCTATGTCAGCTTCAATAGAATGTTGTATGTGAATGAATGCTAAACAGAGATATAAGGATCGAGAAACTCACAATAAACTTGAATAAAACTGAATATGATTTACAAATCATATTTTTCTCTAATATTCATTAGTTGCAGGAACTGCAAATAATTTTCAGGTCAGAAGGCTTTTACAGTACAGATTAACTTCTCCTTTATCTAATCAGTTTATGCTACAAGATAACGTAATCTATTTTCAACCCGCCTCAAATTGAATGCTTCATCCACCAATGCAGAAAATGCTCTAGTTTTCCATTCTCATATGAGGCTGGAAAGTTGATTGGCAACAGGTCGGCACGAAGTGATTCATCATGCTCAAACATGAGCCGATCGTTCGGTTTATAGATCATCAAATTCCCACAAATGGAATGAAAAGTGGGTCCATGTAAATGATCGAGACCTCGCAAACAACAACGCTCCTTCCCCATATGGAGTTCGGAACCCAAAGGCAATCGTTGAGTGCATATTTAGCCGCGAGCAACCTACTTTTGTGATCGCGTATATTTCGCTTCTTCGACATGTTACTGAGTTTCCCCCTATCTTTTTGCAAAAGGCTGATTGGAAAGAGTGGACAGGGAATTAAAATATCCATGCCGATCTATTGTTATTTCTAGTTGTTCATAGCTATACCTAAGGTAGCCTTGGGAAACAACTCAACAGATATATAAATTTTATGCATGGATTTTATAATTTTACCTATTTAGACAACACCAGAAATTCAAGAATCACGAGGATGGATTCAAGGGGGTTATTTTCATTATGTTCACTGGACAGAAAAAAGAGCGATGGATGAATGCTTGGATAAATCATTTCGTTAAGATATGGTCTCGAGTACACTATAGTTATAAGAGTATTATGGATTTGCAATTAAATGCTTGAATACGAGGGAAAGTAACATGACCTATAGTTTTATGACTAGTAAATTATTTTTCTCATTTGTTTCTGATTTAAAGGTTTAGTATTATAAATTGCATGAAAGATCGATTACTGATAACTTACTAACAGAGACAAAATGGCAAACATTCAAAGAAGGTTAACGCTTTTACTCTTGGCATAAGCAGTTATCACAGCAAGGTGAATTTTCGAAAGATGTTAGAGAAATTTATTTGATAACAAGTATTTCTAGTGGCAAGTATAATACGATTAAGAAAAATGTGATTCTTTATTGACACGACTCTACCATACGAAAATAATTAACATTTTGTGTTTGAGACTTCAAAGTATTTTATTTCATTTTTCTGAAAGGGAAATATGAGTCTACAGTTTAAGAGTAATAGAATAGACATGCCGCCAACCACAACTTCTTCAGCTATAAAACATTTCCAACCACTCCAAGAGTTCACTAAGCATTTACTCTCAAGTACCGTTCTAAAGGAAGGTACCAAACTACCTATTCCGATTGGGGAGAACAGGCCATTCGCCAGGGACATTCTGAAATTGCCTCTTGCCATATCTTATTTGACCAAATATGCTGTTTTCTAGACTCAAATCCTTAAAATAAATGCTTTTGGAATTTACTGTCTTTTAACCCGTATCTTTGATTCTACAGATAAACATTGACTTCTCAATTATATCACCAATGATAACTATAGAGTTTAGCTTGTAATTTAGCAACTTAGACAAATGATTTTTATTTGGGGCCGGATCAGATTTTATTGTGCAGTTCACCTAATTGTTAAAATGCAACAAGATGGCTTTGATTATAACAGCTACTTTCTTTATTAGTCCATCAACCTTTTAGGCTTATCTAGGTTTAAAGTTACATTTAGGTTGACTTGTTTACTTCTAAGAACTAGGGATCATCTGAACAATATTTAGATTTCATTTTACTAGTCCTATGAACCACATGGAAATATAAAAGTGAATTGGTCAAGAGAGGCATTCTTTTGAAGACAAAGTTATAACGTTTTCCCTGCTCTCCGATATTTTTTCAATTCGCAGATGAATGTGTGCTCCTTCAATACGTCCCAGTTCATCTATATTAGCAGCTCTTTTAAGGGTTCTGCAACTGACAGAAATAAAATCACCAATCGTTTCTTACTGTCTGATGATTCAAGGAAGAACTCAATGTCAATATTTTAACATAAGAGTAACTAAAATATAGAGTTACAATCTAGCATTCGGGAGAAATTATTGGAAATCAGTATGATGTGAGACATGAGTTCAAGTTTAAACAAATTAATGAAATAGAGGAGTAACCATGCATGATGATTCCATGAGTCGAGAATTAGGGGTTTCAGTTTTCCTTTGTACGTAGTTGGTTTGAGTTACTTCAAATACAATGAACTGGATTTAGAACAGAATATGTGTTGATTTGAACTTGTGCGCATTGAAACTGGAGAGAGGGGAGTGCGTAATAGCTCACTGATTGAGCGCTCTTACGCCAAAGATGAATTGGGCTAAGCGATCTGCTGAAGTTGTGGGATGTAAAAATACATTGATAGGGGAGCGCTCTGCCTTAGAGGGAAGCCCCAGCGCGAGAAGTGGTGGACAAAGCGGAAGCGAGAATGTCAACTTAAGTAACGCAAACATTGGTGAAAATCCAATGCCGTGAAAACCTAAGGTTTCGTTCATCCACGGATGATGAGTCAGGACTTAAGATCAAGCTGAATGGCGTAGTCGATAGACAACAGGTAAATATTCCTGCATTACCCCTTGTTGGTCCCAAGGGACGGAGAAGGCTAGGTTAGCCGAAAGCTAGTTATCAATTCAAAAACATAGAAAAGAGGCATTCGTCAATATAGGAAGGCCAACCGAGCGAAGATCTTTCAACCCACCTCAATAGATACTATGGATGGCCCCAAACATTATTACCCTGCAAACTATTAACACAAAAGATATGTAGTGCATTTTGTTGTTATGGATTAAACAAATAATCCATACTATCGAAGGCGATTAAAATAGGAAAAATGAAAGTAAGAAAAACACACGATTTAAGGTGGTTCACTCTTAATGCAAAAGCTACGTCCACCTGGTGCCGCTGCATAATTGTACTTTATCAAAGAATAGAATTACAATGTAATTTGGACTCACGCTTCTCTCATGTACAATCTATTAGCCACACATATAACCTCTGGAATTAGATAAATGAATTGGTAAAAGCATCTAATGTTTTTAAACAATGACCAAAGAAGAAGAGTGTCCAACCATTTTCATAAGACAGATTATGATAACATAGTAGTTGTACGTCATTAGGCCAATTTAGTGAGATTGACTTGACAGGGGTAACTTAACCATATTTAATAATGAGAAAGATATTAATATTCTTATTTCATTTAGTGATGGAATATGAGTAAGACCATAGAGTGGAAGCATCTTAAAGATGTTAACAATATGACATGTATTCGTTAATACTAGATTCTCAGCATGTATTAGTTGTTAGATTATGAGCTAGGCACTTAGAATCCAGTAAAACTAGCACACGGTGTACTCTAAATGAATCATAAATTTCCATTTGATTGACATGAGATGTCAAACAATATCACATTCGTTCTTGTTCGAGAAAAACTTCATGGAACTAACTCTACAATAGAACAGGTCACATGGAATTCCATCATTGTCAGTGACTCGTCCTAGTCTATAGTTGTGTATGTGAATCTCGGACCTGGCGCATCATCTTTGTCTTGTGTATGGAATAATATGGTAAATACGATGTAATGCTTATTGTGGCAACTGTTGGCTCTCTGAGACATGTGACTGTATAATAAAAAATCTATTACTCATTGGAAATCCATGAGCGAGGTAGAGAGGAAATTAGAAGGAAATAATTTCTACCAAAGCACATAGTAGCCACATACTACTTGAGTTGGTCATATGTTAGAATTAGGACTATCAAATAACCATGATCTCTTCCAATTGGGACATAATATGGTGGAAGGATAGAATTATACTGTATCCTATAGTGGAAAGGTTCAGAAAAATGTTATTCACCATTTGGGTGGTCATCATGTACATCAAATTATATTTTTGTTTCTTTCTGGTTTGGTTATGGGCATCTAACTAGACAGTAATTTAGATGTGTCCTATGCTAAACTGTAAACAAGTGTCGATTTAGACGAGAAGTAAATCAGATTTGTTTCTTTTGCAAAATTGCTCTGTTTAACACACACACACATTACATGTATGTATATATACACATACATGGTTAAGACACAAGTACAGAATTTAAAACACCAAGAAAACAAAAATATAGCAAAATATTCAAAGAAAACTCATGCCCACTATTCCCCACGTCCAAAAAAGTGGGTGTGACTAGCACCAACTCGTTTATACTCCTTTTTCTCCATTATTTCGCTGGAAGACCTTTCAGCTTCCTACAGATACTCTTGTGAATAACTAGACGGTCCACGCTTGGAGGGCTTGTTTTATTGAGGGTAGGCAAATACAAGCTAGAAGTTTTTGAGGTAAACTTCAATTTATTTATAGATTAATGTCTTATGTAGCTAGTTGGCTAATCATGAACAAATACTTGGGTTTAAAGGTTTGAAATTCTTATTTTTCTGTTGATTCTGTTTTTCAAACTGTCATGTCAGCAAACTGGATCATATAGAATTTGACTTCAAAAAATTCCACGACATTAGTTAAGTCCATATTTATATATCACTTCAAACCAAAACCAGTTGAATCAACAATAATGTCGAAGGAATTATTTATCACCATTGGATACTGAAACAATAAACCCTCCATGATGATGCTTGAGAGCTTCGACGTACGTGCATAATGCATTAACAATCTTTCATTTATAATCATCTTAGAAGTGCACGTGCATGTACTGGAAAGAGTAAAGAAACTCAGATACATACCTTGGAGGTAGTGGACCTTCATACGCAAATGTTGACAAGCCCTGGCGCTGCTTATGCTTGGGATTGGCAGTGCATAATACATAAACACGCCCACGTCGTTTGACTGTCCGACAAAACTCACACATTTTCTTCACTGAAGAACGAACCTTCATGGCTACAAATGATTGAAGCCAGGACGACATCAGAAACTTTATACATATCCGTGAACAGGATATTGAGGTCATGTTAAGGATTGAATATTATTCTACAGCAGAAGAATGTGTGGACATGAACAAACGTGATGGAGTTCCAAATAAATCCTGTTTTGCACAAAAGTGAAGAAGCCTTGTGGAGGAGTTTGAAAGCCGACAGAATATTAACCACAATGGGGCAAGTGATATGGAGAAACTATCTTTTTTATAATTTCTCTTTTCATATCAAATAATGATCCTAACCAGCATGACACCAATTGGATGGCCTTTTGGACTTCTAAACAAACTTGTGCAAAAACAGTGATGAGATTCCCGCAGATGACAGCTATGATGGTATTCAGGATCAACCATATTTCTTTCTCTAGCATACAGTTTGTAATGTAGAATTCATGAGCAAGAAAAGGGAGAATACAGACTGTCAATGAGACGTGGCTTTGCAGCAATTTTCAACAAGTAGACTTCTAAAATTAGACATAGTATATTTTAGCAGGCAGTAGCAGTTATTTGGTTAATAAATTTCCATATTTCAAAAGTTGTTGGTTATTTTAATAATGTTAATATTTTAGTATATGGCACATTATGTGGATCTTCGGGTCTTAATGGGATTAATTTAATTTAGTCTTATTCTAAGTCCTATTTATTCTGAAACTATTGTAGAGTCAAATAGTTAGACTTTATTAAATACTATATTCCAGAGCCTAAGGTTGGGAAACCAAAACAACCTGCGAATGTCTAGAAGTTTGTTGCTGCATCCAGGATGATTTTGTGATCTTTTGCAGCTTCTATTGATGATTGATGCCAATATTTTATTCTTCTGATGCAGAATATGTGCAGAAAAAGATGGGCAAATCTGAAAGTACAACTAAGAAGAATGCAACTACACCATATTACACCAGTTCCAAAAACTATATTTAAATGGGACATCCTGAAACTCTCATTAGTAGGCATCTAAAAAGAAGTCCAAAATACAATCCTATCCAGAAACTCAAAGTCCAAAGCCAACACCTCATAAGCTCTACCATTCCTCTCCACCCATAAAACCAAAAGGCAGCCAGAACCATGAACTTCCAAATAAGTTGAGCTTTTTCCAAACGAGCCAAGCCAACAACAATACTGAGATATAAGAGGAAATTAGGTCCTAGGCCCAATCAAGTTTTAGCACTTTTACAATGAGGTTTTAGAATTTGTTTAGGTTTTATAATATTATTAGACTCAGGGTAGTTTTGTCTTTCAATATTTGACCGACAATAGTCCAAGGTTTTATTTCAAAACTAATTATGATGTCGGGAATACTAAGTAGTCTAGAATAATTTTCTATGTGAAAGCTTCTATATCTCCACCGGTTGTACTTCAGTCCCAGTTGTGACTCTTGCATTGCCTTTTAATCCCAGGAAGTAGAAACCTTATTCTTACATTGCTGAAACGTTTCCGATTGAAAAATTATTCATAAGGCCCTCAAACTTCGAGAAGTTACTGCTCGTTCATTGTTTGTTACTACCAATCTGAGAAATCGAAACAGTTCTATCTTCGACTAATTTGAGTCCAAAGTATTCCCATCCCCCATGTCAATCCGTCACAGTGAAATTTGTGCAACAGTTCCTGCCTAAATCAAGCCTAACCCAACTCTAAATGCGCTATTCTTCAGTTGCATAATTGGCGGAGGCTCACTTGTTGTCCAACATTAATGAATAATGCTATTCATAGTCACTCAGTAGTCATCCTACGTGACATTACTCAATTGGATGAATTATTTACTCCAATTGAGTAATGTATTTATAGTCATTAATTTTGAATAATTCATCCAATTGAGTAATGCCACGTATGATAACTTTCAGTAGTGAATGACTATGAATAGCATTACTCAACATTAATACACATTATACACAGTTGGTGTAAAACTGCCAGAAAAACAACTGTTAAATACTGGCTACCAGGTGAATATGTATTTGTATTACTTCTAGTTATGGTTAAGCATGTTTTAACTTAAGTTACATTGTTATTCAATAACCTGCCTCTCTTAGCTGGCATTACCAATGGCTTGGAACAAACCTCGGCAGCAACTTAATCAATTGATAATGGATAAAAGCACGCTTGGCAAACAAGAAGCACAGAACATTTATATGCCTCTTGGCATGACATTCCTAATCAAATGTGTCAACTTAAATTAAAGGCAGGCATTGCACCAAAACGTTTGTATGTTTTTACCAAAATTATGTAGCAATAACAACATTCTTGTTTTTCATAATCAGAAACAAAACAAATGAAAGAAAGAAAAAAATTATATTCAAAGGATCAGAGTTCATATACAGGTTAGAAAATGTATGCCTATAGAAGCCTTGAAGAAATACCAATATGATTTTGAAATAGTTTCTCAACGGAAATTTTTTAGCACTGAGTCGCAAGCAGTAGAATTATTTAAGAGAAGACCTTAAATATCTCTCACATGTTTGGACACAAAATTTCTCTAATCCACGAATTCATGAAAAATAACATAAAATTTATCATCGGCGTACCATAATACAGAAAACCTAAAAACTCCCAAATGCATAAACCAATAATTTTAACTTCAGTCATTCCATACCATAAAATAATACAAAATTACCATAAACAAATCCCTGAACTCCTAAAACCCAGCTAAACACTTAGATGGAAAAGCATAAAATATATCCCGAAAAATCCTCAACATATGCTCCATTAAAATTGATTATACATAGATCTCGACGAGTATATGTGTTTCATGGGAAATACCTCGGTTTTGAGGGCGTAAGCTGTTGTGCTGTGACTGTGATATCTTGATTCTTCTGCATTTTGTTCTTCAATGTTGGGCCTATAAACAGTTTGGAAAAGGTGGCCTGTATATCAATCAAGTCCAATTAAAGGAAGTTAGCCCATCAGGAAGTAGCCTCATCTAAAATTTAACAGGTTAATTTCATTGACGGTGACTAAAATTTCAGCAAACTTATAAAATGGTCACTAAAGTTACAAAATTTTAGCGCAGGTTACTGAAGTATATTAATACGTTCACTGACGATGACTCTATTAAATTTTCAGCATGAATTGATGATGTGTCACTGTTAAGTATCCACGTAGTACATAATCGATCGACATTTGATAAAAATTGACGACACATAGACTTAATATACTAATAACAATAAATTCAGACCACAAAAGATGCACTTAAAGTATGAAGACCTAACTATAATTTATGGAAAATATCTAAAGTAGATCCACAAACTGTTTGCACAGTCCGATTTTTCTCCATAAACGATCACAAACCCTAACTTTTTCCCAATTGGTTAAATACGGGTGAGAATCAGGTTTGAATAGATGGGAAATTGGAGATCCTAAGTTCATGTCTAGAAATTACAACTAGGTCCTCATGTTTTATGTACATCTTTTATAGTCTGAATTTATTGTTATCAGTACATTTACGTCAATTTTTGCCAAATATCAATCAATTATGTGCTATGTGGACACTTAACAGTGACACATAAGCAATTCATGTTGAAAATTTAGCAGAGAGACTGTGAGTGAATGTATTAGTATACTTCAGTGACTGGTGCTGAAATTTTATAACTTTAGAGACCGTTTTATAATTTTGTTGAAACTTCATTAACCACCAGTAAAATTAATCCAAAATTTAACATATGGGTGTTATGGGTGCGCTAAATTATTTTTAGATTCAATTATATGAAATAAAGAAAATTCTTTGGATGGATATATCTACTCCAACATATCAAACATATTATAAATTGTTGAAGGGTAATTGGCACAAAACGTCGCTACCTTTCAAAGTAATTGTGCATATCATCATTATCTATGAAATTTTAGCATTTTCAGCCTCAAATCCACATTTGTTTGCACAAAACATTCTTTTCGATCCATTTGTCATCCAAAAAACTCCGTTAAATAGTCTTCCCAACACAACTCGTACCATTTTGGAAGGATGCTTTCATCCACACACCTATTTCTCCATTTCTCACTGTTCAAACAGAGATAAATAAACCGACACACAAGAATGGTAAAAATTTATTCTTTTTCTTTTCTATTTCGCCGATGAAATCTCCCACTTCTGGACGCAAACATAGGCGAAATAGGATATGTGAATGTTCTAAGAAGAAGGGGGCTAGTAATGACATGTACGCACTTTGGTGAATGAGGCCACAACAAAAAGATATGCAAAGGGGTACCACTACCAATACCAAATTAGGGCCTTACATTCTGGAATTTTTTTTTTTTGTCCTTTGCCTTTTGCACAGATGGATTTTTGTGAAGTTTTTTGCATTTCAAATCATTTTAATTGGTACTGAATAGCTTTGGGCTTTTTGTACATGTCTCTTGGTGAAAAGTTTATTTAGACAATGATGTATATGTTTAGCGCACATTTGATTTTTTTCGTTGGTGATATCGCATGATTGTAGTTCTACTGGTTTTGCTATTTGTTTCCATTTTCTATTTTAAATCAACTTTTAAGCAGTGATATTTGAAGATAACAATACACTTACATATGAATGTTCCTCACAACAATTAAAAAATAGGGACGTTATATGCACACACACACACACACACAAAAAAAAAAACAAAGGTAGAGACGATAAGCACAATGTTATTAATAGGTTGTGACGTTTTACACAACATCAATTATAGACCAAAATGGTACATAACAGTTCCAGTTCAACAGACCCAGCACACTGTATTCTTCATCACTAAAGCTTGATTCTGATTTTGGCAACAATACAACAAGAGTCTTACATGAGTAGTAATATTACTACAAGCCCACAAAATAAAATCAAAAAATCAGCTCCGAACGAAGGATGTCTTATTCTCATTCTGCAAATGAAGCACTTGTTGGTTACATTCATTCCTGGATGTAAGTAATCCAAGTATTATTTCCATAGATCTTGGATACTTGTGTGGGTTGCACCAGACAAAAAAGCCACAACGTACATTTTGTTGTACAAAGTGCCCATTTCATAACAAAATTTAACTGCACAATTTTAGATTCAGATTACTTACTCAGTGACTTTGGCATGTAAAGAAGCATCTATCAAGATTTGCTTATATCCACAAAATCTTCATCTCAATTTGGATTCCGCATCTGCACAATCAATTTGCTATTAGTTTTTGTGAAATATGGCCTGTTTTACGTTATTTTATATATGAATAACTATTAAAAAATAAATAATTACTACTACTGTTAAGGAAATAGAACAATTAGACGGAAGGAAATGGAAAATAAGTGTGTGGACGAAAGTATCCTTCTAAAGTGGTATAAATCGTATTGAGTGGGGTCACTTGAACTTTTTGGATGGCAATAGACGAAAAAGATGTTTTGCGCAAACAAATGTGAATTTGAGTGTGAAAATGCCAAAATATCATAGGTAATTATGATTTGTACAATCACTTCGAAAAATAAGAATGTCTTGTACCAATTACCTATTGTTTAATTACACACAAAATGAACATCAAAACTTATAATGGGGTCCTATCGAAAGTCCTCAAATCCTTTGGAAAAATACAATAAAATTAATTGATTATGCAATAAAGTCCTACTAAGAAATTATTTGTTAAGTGTTTATAATTATGAATATTGTGGAATGTGTGAATAATAAGTGAGTAGTAAGTTTTAGATCTTATAAAACACGTGGATAAAAATATCAAGAAAATACTAAATTCATATTTGGGTAAGCTTCAATTATAATTTATGTTTATCTACACAGTTCGTAGACTTGCAACTTACTATTAACTTATTATCTACGCATTTCATAGAACCCACAAATTATAAAATATTTAAAAAAATAATTTCAGCACTGCTAAATATGCTGTAAATTAGCTAATGCATGATCAAGATGTAGCGGTGTAGGGCTCGCAGATAGGCCCAATCTAATGGACTAGCCCGCATAGCTCGAATTTTGGGTCGAACTGGTCCATTAAAAAATCAGCCCGAAACAACCGGGCCTATATGGTCCTGGCCAATTAGCCCGCCGGGCCAATCAAGCATGGTCCAAGCTGGCCCCATTGTTTTGGGTTGGCCCATTTTTTCTCCCTCTTCAGTAACTCAACCCTAATGTGATAATTTTTTTCCTTATACTATTGGGTCGAAAATTGATAAAGCAAGCATGAAACTCATTTGTTGATTGGGCTGGTATATTTGTTAGCTCAATGGACTAATTTAGTCCAACAAGATTTCATAAAGTCACAAAAAGCCCAATATAGATGAAGGAAAAGATATGTACATATTAATGTATGGGTTAATTTCATAAATGGTCACTCAAGTTTGAGCGAAATTCTAAAAAGGTCACTAAAGTTCAAAATTTACAGCAATGGTCACTAACATTTGTAGCGCTTATTGTATTGGTCACCCATTTAACGATATTCACTATTTTTGCTGACGTTGCACCGTTTAATACACACTTGACACTAACCCCGTCAAATTTAACGCCACGTTGGATAAATAGGTGGTGTTAAATTTGACGGGGTTAGTGCCAAGTGTGCATTAAAAGGTGCCACGTCAGCAAGAAAAAGTGAATATCATTAAATAAGTGACCAATTTATTAAGCGCTGCAAACGTTAGTGACCATTGCTGTAAATTTTGAACTTTAGTGACCTTTTTGGAATTTCGCTCAAATTTGAGTGACCGTTTGTAAAATTAACCCATTAATGTATTATTATTCCCTAATCTTCATGTATTTACAGAACTCAAAGAAAAAGAAGAAGCCATTGTATGGGCGAATCCAAAAAATCATATTGGGCCGAACTGAAATTTAAAATAAGTTAAGGACTTGTTCGGTGTATTTTTTTTTTTTCAAAAAATAGATTTTTTTAACTACTTTATTAACTTTTCAAACTTTTTTGTAGTGTAAAAATTTGAAAAGTTAAAAATAGTAGGCAAAAAAATGAGAACCGAACATATCCTACGTCATATATATATATATATATATATATATATATATATATATATATATAAGAACCTAATTACGACATTATTTTATTGAAGTTGTTTTCATCGAACTTTAATAACAAAAACTCATTCATAATAGATGGTTGCAAGTCAAGTTGTGAAGATAAAAGATGTTCGATTTCAAGAGATGAATTTGGAGAAAGTTGGATGTCAGGGATTGAAGTATATTCATCAATTTCAATAGAATTTTTACTTGTAGTAGATTAATCTATTTTTTAAAGAAGGAAAACAATGTTTTTCCTTTCTTTGCGCAATATTGATGATATTTCATTTTTAACTCTACAAACACAAATTAAAATAATTCAATAATCCAACAATAAACAATTCAACCCGATTCAACTTACAATAAATTCAATAATCCAAAAAAATATAATAGATGGAAAGTCTATAACAACAAAAATAAGTAAAAAAATAACTCATTCGATTCGGTGCCATTACAATAAAAATTCATTTGGTTCACCATCCTTCACCAGTCAATTTTAAATTTTGAATACTTTCAAGATATTCAAGTAGAAATTTATATTAATTTCCAATAATAAACAACTTTTTTTTTACTTTCTATACTTATTGAAATTTGAAATAATTTCTCAAAATAAACTAAACATCATTATTCATTATTCAACAACAAGTAACAACCATATAGAATTATATATATTATCAAATAAATAGAAAAGAAAAAAAATTGGGCAAAAGAAAAATAAATCCAAGCAGTTGAAAAATTCAAAAACGAGAAAAAAAAATAGTTTGGGGCTGTAGAGGTGGTCGATGACGGCGGCGGCGGTGATCGGTCGGACTTCACAGAGACGACTTAAAAGAAAATCTTTTGAACGTGATTAAGCGCTTTGGAATGAGCCCTCCTTTTCAAGCATTTATCAAAACATTGCCCTCGAGATTCATGCATTGATATAAATATGGCTATGGTGTTTGGTTTTTAGGTTGGGATGGATTTAAATTTAGTGGATATTACACCCACTACTTAACAATACTAAAATAATTCTAAATCTAACAACTTAGCTTATTTATTTTAAAAATACTACATTCTTAAAAATAAATTAATTATTTTAATATTCAATTAATAATGGATGAAAACAGTTTTAAAACCGTAAATTACATATTACCAATTTAACATTCCTAGATTTACGCACCTTCTACAGTGAAAATACCCCAACCCTGAAGAAACCTCCCCATTATCAAACATGTGCAAGTTTTTTCAAAATCTCTGCAAATCTTCAACCGGAAGCCCTAAATCGTAGTTCATTTTTCAACATTTTTCACCTTCTTTGAACAATGGAGACTCCAAGCCGTAGATTGACAATGTTGAAGGGAGCGTCATCTAGTGGAGAAAATAAACCAGAGTTCAATGTTTACAATCTTCGGCGAATAACTTTCTCCACACCCACTAAAGATTCCAAAACGAAAGAGATAAGGAAGATGAAGGGCAATCTAAAATCAATTAGGCGAGAGAGAAATCTGTATGAAACATTTTTTTATTACATAATATGTATCTATAGGTCTGTTACAATACATTACATATATTAATAGGAATTTTTTGAAATTTAGATTTGGTTTTAGCTATTGTAACAGTTGTAACAGATTCACTTTAATATCAATGTCTGATGATGTTGTTACAAATGATATAGTGTATGAATGGTTGATACAGATGTTAGGAATGATGTTGTGATTCAATTCTGATATAGATGTTACAATTGATATTTTATAACAATTAATATGTTACTGAATACGTTACAGATTGAGTTATGTTATTAAATCATGAGTTAAATTTGTTCTCACTGTTACATTCTGATGTTACAATGTGTCAATTTGTTTTAGAGTCCAGTATTTATGTAAATACGAAATTGTTGAAGTTTATAGTTGGTTTTGGTGTTGTAACATTTGTAACATATTCTTTTTGATATTATGGTCTGATACAGATGTTATAAATACTATCGTGTATCATTGTCTGATACATATGTTAATATGTTACAGATGATATGATGTTATTTTACCCAGCACATGTTACATGTATTGGTATTCTCTATTACTGAAGTTACATATGTTACAATTGATATTATCATGACTTTTAATATATATCATGATTGTTAATACAAAATTTGTTGAAGTTTATAGTTAGTTTTGCAGTTGTAACATTTGTAACAGATTCTTTTTAATACAGATGTTACAAATGCTATAGTGTATCACTATTTAATACATATGTTACAAACGACATTTTGTATCATTGAATATGTTACAGATGATATCATGTTATTTTATCCAACACATGTTACATGCATTGGTATTCTTTACCACTGACGTTACATATGTTACAACTGATAAAATCATGAGTTTTAATATGTATCATACTGAAATGTAACATACACAGATGTGCTAAATATAATAAGCAGCTTCGCAAACCAGAAACTTCCAAAAGTTACAAGATCATAACGGAAAAATAATGTAACATATGCAAATGTTCTCACTGTAACATAAATACAAAATATCATGAATCTTAAGATTTTTTTGTAACATTTGTTTTAGAGTGATGATAACAAAAAATAATATGTTACCAACATCTAAATGTAACATATGTAAATGTAACACACGCAAATGTAACATACGGAAATGTAACTGCACGATTGTAACATATACAAATGTTCTAAATATAATAGACGTCTCTGCAAACCAGAAACTTCCAAATGTTACAAGATCATAAATGAAATATAATGTAACATGTACAAATGTTCTCATTGTAACTTAAACATAAAATATCATGAATTTCAGAAATTTTTTGTAACATATGTATTTAAATAAAGAATTTTTGGATCACTACATATAATCACATCTATTCAAAATCGATTACATATATTTGGATTGATAAACATGTTACAATAATTAACATTATGTAATTATTTTGATAAAAAACGTTATGTTCTTCACGTTCTGATTTTCTTCACTGCATCTTCTTCACGGACAAAATTTTTTCACTGACCGATCTCTTCTTCACGAATGATGTTATTAATGGATGTTTGCACGATTTTCGCAATTTTTATTTTATAGTTGGACAAAGAATCAATTGGGATATCTAATTTAATGGAAAATCTGAAAATCCCCTTTTTCAACTTTTTACCGTTATAGTTGGTAATTATGACCTGGTAATTAATATATGAAAAAGAATAAATATATTTAAAAAAGCAAGATTTTTGAATTTCGCAACAAAATAAGCTTTTTGGAATTATTTTCAAAATGTAGCTCATTTATGAAAAAATCCCTTAAATTTAATAGATAATGGGGGTTTAGGAATTGGCCCATATAGGTGGGTTGGGTAATGAGTTTTAATGGGTAAAATATTTAAGTTTAAATTTAGTCCATCTAAGAAAATAGGTTATGAGTGAACTATAATTAAATGGGATTTTTTCGTAAATTAACACAATAAATAAAATATTTCTTAAAATACTTGTCATACTTTTTTTATTATAAAAATAATATTTTTTATTTTTGTAACAGTTGTTGTTACATTTGTTATTTTAATTATAATAAATGTGTTACATTTGTTATTAACAAACATAACAAATATAACAAGTGTTATAGAAATAAAAAACAGTATTTTTAGAATAAAAAAGTTAAATAGTATTTTTTAAATTATTTTGTATTTTGTAGTATATAATGAAATTATCACTAATTAAATAACGAGGGTAGTGGACTATTTTCAAAATTTGGGCCGAGTTATAAATTTTTAAAAACTACTACCTAAAAACTGCACTGGGCTGAAGTATAGTGCAACCTAGCCCAGATCCGCCCCTAGACAACTGATTGTCTTTTTATTTCGTATTTGTAAAATCTGATTCAAATTATTACAGTAGAAAGAATGAGTATTTTTTTTAGAAAGGGAACCAACATTTTCTCTGTGCTTTTTTGATACAATGTATACCGCATCTTTTGGCGTAATTGGTTATTCCTTGCTTCGAGATCAAATTGGTTATTGGGCAGTAAAAATTGTAACACGTGTCATAGTGGAAACACCACTTTCCGTCCAACTTGTATTACATTTGAGGGTATTATCTTCACCATTGTTCCTTCTCCCTTTCTTTTACAGTTTTTTTTTTTTTTCTCCACTTATTTTGCTTTTAAGTTTTAATAGGACATCAACACTAACTTTTTGCAAGTGAAGCATGCAGATATATTGGGATAACCGGATAAGAGATATACATGAGAGAGGAAGAGAGAGATTGATTCTATATAAGAAAAATTTTAAAAACATAAAAAATATTTTTTAAATCTATAAATAAAATTAAAGATTGGGCTAGCCCGCTGGCACATGGCCTAAAACTGAGCGAGATAGGCCCAATAATTTACTGGTCCGTGTAAAATCGGGCCAGAGCCAATCCGACCCGGTTTCATATGTGACCCAGTACATGACGGGTCCATTTGCTACCTCTTTAGCGGTGTCAAAATAAGAGAGCAGGACGCGTGCAGATTATTGTTTGGACCGGGCCACATCCGCTTGGGCCTGTGTCCCATGTGGACTTTTTTAAGTTTTCAATTTTTCCACCAAAACATTAAAAAGCAAAAAAAAAAAAAAATATTTAGCTAAAAAATGCTCAGTTCAGGCTTGCGGACTTCTAGATGCTTCCAAGTATAGTAATAAAGGAATTTGATCTCCTCCACCTAGTGGGGAGAATTATTTTGTCCACTGTACATTTGTCCAGTGGACATTTGAGGAGTAAAAAGTGTTTGATATTGTCCAGTAGGTAAAATAATTTTCTCCACTAGATAGAGGAGAAAAGGCATGTAGCAATAAAACATTCACTGTTTAGCAAATATCACAAGATAGTCTAGTGGGCATTGGAGGAGTAAAAAATATTTGATATTGTCCAATAAACAAAATAATTTTCTCCGCTAAGTAGAGGAGAAATAGAGGAGAAAAGGCCTTTAGTAATAAAACATTCACTGTTTAGCAAATATCACAAGATAGATCATGGCCATTGATGAATAACAAAGATTAACACAATTATTGGGTTAAAAAAGGAATCTATTATTTTTACTATTTTATTTATGCTACTTAATCAAACTTCAACCCTACCATTGTCTACCATCCAATCATATGATCTAAATATTGATAATCAAATGCTTAAGATATGCTATTTCTATTTGTGGGTATAATGAGATAAGCAAATTGACAAAATTTGTCACCTTTTGGTTGTGTTGTCTAGACTAAAAAAAATATGTTTACATCACTTTTGGTAAAATGCTAATGTTGGTGATGTACAACAACTTTATTTTTACATTTTTCTGTGTATTATTTTAATAATTTCTATTGTGAGTACTATAAAACCTATTACAATCTAAAAGTTTCTTAGCTCTTTTTTTTTTTTTTTTTTCTAAATTCGAGCGGGTCAAAAGATTACTTGTAGAAACTTGTGACTCAAAAAACGAACAATATTCTTTTACAATAGAACCAAGTTAGTAGAAGAAGCGTAGACCAAAATTCAATCTATATTACTTGCGATAGAACATGTAAGATATTTTCATTAATCAAATGGTGTTTTTGACTTTTTTTTTTCCCATTTTAGTTTTAAATTAAAAGGTGGTATGCAATTACAGACCACGTGCTGAGAAGAACGGATGACCAAGTCAGGAATTTTTGGAATATACACATCAAGAAGAAGATGATAGAGATGTGTTTCAATCTAGTATCATGTCGACCAATTAATATCAAAATTTGCATTAAGAGCTTGGCTAAGACATATAAAGGATGTGTGACCAAGTTTATAAGGTGCTTGCCTTCAGGGGCATAAGCGAATTGGTAAGGCTTGAGGTGACGTGGGAAATCATCCCAGTGCAGTGCTTCGATTCCCGTGTAGGGTAGATTTTCACTAAAATATTATGGAGTTTCACTACAAGAAATTTCACTTTTAACGAAAAAAATTTTGGTCTTGTAAAGTCTCTCGACGACCATTTTTCGACGAAACAACCTAAAACTGACTTTTTACGACAAAAAATTACGTCGGTAAAAGTGATCTTTCTTGTAGTGTTTGTCTTGGGGGTTGGCCTGTTGGTTCTCTCCCTCAAGTCCCTGTCACTCATGCACATCCCTCGATTTACAACCCGCCTGGTCAAGATTTTCACTGAAATATTGTGGAGTTTGTCCTAGGGGTTGGCCTGTTGGTTCTCTCCCTCAGGTCCCTACCACTCATGCACATCCCTCGATTTACGACCCGCCTGGTCAAGAGACTTCTGACACAGATGGAAGACTTCGCCTTCGAAACTTCCCCTTTATAATAAGGTGCTTACAAGTTACAAGTACTATTTGAAAAATGATGTCTCCACAGAACTTTTATCTATATAAATTTTGTCGGGTCAAAATGTCGGTCGAAAAAATGATTAATTCATCATTAATATTATAAATAAAACTGTAAAAAGATATTTTAAATTAATGATGAAATATTTTGTCAGTAATTTATCAAAAAATAAAAACTTCCGTGAGTGACACCAACAGTTTCTCCGTGGGTATTCAACAACTAGAGTACCATCAGTGATTGTTGATGATGTCGTTGTTGGTAAGACTCATGGAGATGCACCGATGATAAACAATAGTATTGTTGTCATTTATATCGTCCAAATCACTCAACAATTCTATCACAATTACCAACAATAATATCGTTGACAATCATTGAAAAAATTATTTTGTTGATCATTGTTTAATTTTTTTTATTTTTTATTTTTGAAAATGTCTCGTAATTTTTTTTTACTAAAGATCTTCAAATTGTTTAAGCCACCTCTGAGTCGTGTTGGGCCAAATCAAATAAATTTTGATGCATGTGCAAATTTTTGTTTGTGAAAATTAGACTCTCTACCATATTCTTGTAAGAAAAATGAATTATACTAATCTGTGCAACTAATTTGACAAATACTGGATTTTGAATATAATTTAGTGTATTTTACTGTTTGGTAATATTTATTTTATTAATCAATTAGTCTTAATTTCTTTCTTTTTCCCATAAAATTGGCTCATATTAACATAAACAACCTTAAATTTAAGGCCCAAAATATTTCACCTTCTACATCAAGAACGAAAATAGATCCACAATCAAAATATCATATGTATACCTCACGAAAATGCCAGAGATTCATTTGTATTTGGACTTTGTGCAATCCTAATTTTTGATTTTTGGGAAGAAATTCAGTAAACACTTCTTTTGTTTGAGTTTGAAAATTAGGGTACTGTTATTCCAAATTCCAACATGGGTTATTCTTCTATCTTAACAATCGTTTAATTTGTTTCATGGCGGCATAGATGTATTGAAAGAATTTGCTGAGAAGAACGTGAAGCTAGGCAAGTTGTTGAAGGAAAGAGGACACCTGATTCAGAACCAAACAAGACCAAGGCTGGTCCCAATCCCAACTCCAACTCGAGATTAGCAATTGGTAGTTCCACCAAGGTATTTCTCTAAGAAGTACAATTTCTCAATACATCTGCAGTCTCAATTTTTTTTACAGATTTTGGAAGAACGCGACAGCTCTACATCAATCGAGCCTTGACTGTTATTAGTTATTGTTTCTCAAAATTAGTAATTTTTTTATTATATTGTTTTTCTTGTCATTTATTTCTCCTAGTCATGTTATATATCTGGTCCGTTCATAGATGATGTTACGTCTGGTGCAGCGTTTCGTCAATCCGATAATTTTATGTGTGTTCTATATATGTTGATATTGTACCTTGTTACTTATATTTTTTATGATGTTTTTGTCATCGAACTCAATTGAAAAACTAATTTCTTAAAAATTCAATATTGTTTAGTAACATTTTTTTCTATTGATATTGATGTAGAATTGATCTAATAAAAAATTTGCAGATTTCCGAGCTTCTTCAAGAAACTTCGAATGAATAACAATGGCATTTACACAATTGGTTTTTCAGGAAGTAATATATATGTTACGTTACCAATTTTTTGTATTGTCTATCAAATTTGATCTCCAATTTTTTGATCATCCGTTTGAAATTTGAATTCACCTTGATAAGCTCTTGTAATTTGAAACATATTGATTGTTATCTAATATAGTATCAATAAACTAGTTGTGGGTTGTAATTAACAATCACCATTTATTGTGGCATTTTTATAGCCAAGTAATTCTGCTTACATTTTAGTAACATTCAAGTAATATTACAAGTTTTATTTTAGGCTAGTATATTTCACTTTTGTATGTAGAAATAGGACATATGTGTTAATTACCCGTTTGTTTTGATAATAGCAAATTATTGGGTCAATAATTTCAACCTTCATTTTGATGGTTTTTGAATTGTACTTTTATTTTTGCACATTGATAATATTAGGCCGATGTGACCTATACATTGAACATTCAAAATACGAGAACATATTTTTATCACCCAATATTTATTAAGAAATATAATAGTCTTATTAAAAGCATTCAACATATTTGTTAATACGAGAGATATCAAGAGTTCAAATAGACAATGGTCGAATTATTTATATATAAAAAAATTAAAAATCTTTATCAAAAAAGTGAATGAATCAAAATAAAATTAGACTGAACTAGTAGATAAATTTGGACTGCATAAATTAAATGGAGTACTAAATCAAGTGGTGATTGTCGAAAAACCCTTTCAAGTATAAAGTGATTTTTACATAAATTTATCGATAAAGTCATAAATATAGAATAATTATAAATTTTCTAAAAAATGACGTAGCCTTAAATAATCCGAGGTGCCTATCTATTATATCTAAATTTTTATTGGTAAAAGAACTTCAAATTTCAATTGGCTGATTGTAACTTTAGTAATTAATTATTCAAGAGTTTAATGGATGCTTCTAGTAATAAAAACACACACATTTTGACAAAAGTCACATGAATGGACACAATTATTGGTTAAAAAAAGTTGGTCCTTATCTTAAACCCTTTCTTTTTAACTATATTATTTTATGCTACTCAATCAAAATTCAATCCTACCATTTCTCTACCATCCAATCAGACCATCAAAATTGCTAATCAAATGGTTAAGATAAGTTATTTCTATTTGTGGGTACAAAGATAAAAACAAATTGACAAAAGGAGTCAATTTTTGATTGCTTAGCTAGACTAAAGAATTTATGTTTCCGTCACTTTCGGTATTAAAAATATTAATGTCTGTAAAGTACTAGGCAAAAGATGACGTTATAATAAAAACTCGATCGTTACTTTTTCTTTATATATTATTTAACTTTTAAACTGATTAATCCATGTATGATTATAAAATTAAATAAAATAGAATAATATAATAACAAAATTTTAATTTTTATTATTATTATTATTATTCAATATCTTTCAATCTACTTTATTAAATATGTCACAAGCACTTAGAAGCTATAAAATAGATCCGTAAGCCCTAATTTATTTTCAAATACAAGTGAGTCAGATAACCACATGTAAGAAACTTATTATTTTTATAAAAAAGTTACACTTTTGGTGAGGTCATGAACATGGATTCCAAAAAAATTGATTCGCATATGTCATGACTCATGCATCTTTATTGATTATTTTTATTAAAATCATATTTAATTTATTTAAAACCTACCATGGATTAACGTGTCACGTTCCACTTCCAATGTATGTAGTCGATCTATTTGGGCACGTACGTAAGCTGTTGTGAGTCTTGCAAATTGCTTTGTGAATTATAGATCTTGTTCGGTAGGGTTTTTTGGACAAAAAATTGAGTCTTTAAGTAGAATATATTTGATTTTTTAAAAATTTTGAAAGTGAAATGACAAAATTGTCGACTCATTTATGCCACCTCTAGTTATACTATATAACAACGTTTAATATTTATTAAACGAAAAAGAAAATGATGAGAAAATAAAAACATATCCAATACAGTATAAAAACATCAAGTAAATTTAAATTATATTTATTGCATCAAATTCTTAAGAACAATTATATGAGAAATTAATTCTATTCATGAGAATAAAATTGATATTTTTATAATAGATAATTAGAGAAACTAAAAGCATGATTTAAAAGAGCTACCATTTTATTATTTTTCAAAATATGATGTTAGATGATAGTGTAGAATTAATTTTTTAATGTACTTGTTTGGTTAAGTTTAAATTATAATTTAAGTTGGTCAAATTGGTCAAACATACTTTTTATCCATAGATTTTATAGAACCCACAACTTACAACACACTAATAACCTACTTACTTTTATAGTCATATTTTTATTAATTTATCAAATACCTAAAATAAAATGATTGTTTGACAATTATAAGTTGAAACTCTAAAATCATATGAAATGGACCAGTAGCGTTCTCCTGGAGGCTGGTGGGTGAACTTATAACGCGATACGCCTCGTGGGCGCTTGACTCATCAAATTTAATCTACATGGCAATATTACACGTCAATTGGAATTACCCCATCCCCGGTACCCATATTCCCCGCATACCCTTCACCCCGAAATCTTCTCAATTCTTTGGGCGATTCCGGTTGCCCTAACGATGCGGAATCCACCCCAACCAAACCGGTCGTTGCCCATCTTCCCACGACATTGTCGGACCACAGTGAACGGTAAATCTTGCCCTCATTCTCTCTCTCCTCGAATGGGGCCGTCCGCGCGACTTCCGTGAACCAACCCGCGATGTGTCCGCGACTTCCATCGAACCCAGCGCTCCTGTTGTCGCCCATTTGCAGCAGTCACCGGCGACTCTATTTCGGACATTGGGGGTCGCGCTACTGTTGTCGCCCATTTGCAGCAGAAACCGGAGTCCTTCCCTGGAGTTGAGGAGCTTGGAATCATTGTACACCGGAGTTGGGGATCGCTCACGCTCATTATTATTGTCCCAACCATCGTCATTTCCATCATCCAGGAGACCTTGCCCAGGCTCATCGCGATCAGATTGGACCTTTGCCCATTCTGCCGAAATTTGGTGGGCTAAGCCGACTCCTCACGACTGTGCAGTGGCCGGAAATTAAAATTCTATTTGTTATTTGTAAGATTTGAACTCTTTCACAGGCGACAAAGCATTGAATTTGATGTATATTTATGAATAAAATGTTGAGTTGATGTATATTTATGAATAAAATGTTGTATTCGGCATCTTTGTTAATTATGGGACAATTGTTGTTTGAACGTGGTATTGAGCAAGATTCATTGTAATGGATAAAATTATTTTGGTAGTGTTGAAATTTGATTAAATTTTTCTTACAGAGGATAACATGGAAGCGAAAGTGGAGACAACATGTTTATTCCTCAAGTTGCAGATGGTCGAATCTCCATGGTAGGACAACAGTTTGAATCAACCGAGGCGGCATATAGTTTTACAATCAATATGCTCATGAGCGGATTTAGTGCTCGAATATCAAACAAGAAAAGAAAGAAGGACACGAATGAAACGTATTGGAAATTGTTTGTATGTTCAAGGAAGGAAAAAGTGATGAAACTTACCAACGAAAACATAAAGATGCGGTTCCGCGTGCTGGGGAACGAAATCGTGGACAAACAAGACTTGGATGTGGTGCTAGAATATCAGTGGTCAAGCAACAAACCGGAGACATGTGGATTGTAAACAAATTTGTAGAAGAACACAATCATGCTCTTACTACCCCCAGTAGGGTACATTTGTTAAGATCTCATCGGTCAGTCTCGGCTACAAAGAAAGCTTTAACACAACAATTTGCAGCAGCCAACATACCTACTTGTCAACAATTACGTCTGATGGAGATAGATTCTGGTGGTCCATCATCAATTGGTTGTGTGGAGAGAGATTTGAGGAACCATGAACGTAATATGCGGGAAGAGCAAAGGGGGCACGATGCCGAAACACTAATTGAGTTTTTCACATTGGAGAAGGAAAAAAATCCGAACTTCTATTTTGATTATCAGCTTGACGATGAAAATAAATTAGTTCGATGTTTTTGGGCTGATGCGGTGTCGAGAAGGTCATATGGTTGTTTTAGCGGCGCCGTGGTATTCGACACAACTTATAACACGAATAGGTACTCCATGATATTTGCACCCTTTGTTGGAGTAAATAATCACGGTCGACTATTCTTTTTGCTTGTGGCTTGATGAGCAATGAGTCGGCGAGAATCATTTGTGTGGTTATTCTCACGCTTTCTTCAATCCATGTCCAACCAAGCGCCCCCTTTGATTATAACAGATCAAGATGCCGCCATTGCGAAGGGCATATCAATTGTGATGCCCTTGACATTCCATCGCTTCTGCATATGGCATATATTAAACAAGTTTTCAGAAAAGATTAATGCGATGTTGTACAACGAGCAGTATCACAGGTTAGTGCATATCATTAAAGATTCAGAGACGCCTGATGAATTCGAGCAACGGTGGAATGAAGCAATGGAATTGACCAACTTAGGGTGCAATGAATGGCTACGTACCATGTATGACATCCGGAGCCGATGGGTACCAGCCTATGTGAATCACATATTCAGTGCTGGAATGTCTAGTAGCCAACGATCGGAGAGTGGCCACGCATTCTTCAAGAAATATGTGGACAAGAAAAATTCACTTATGGGATTCATCACAAGGTTCAATAGGGCATTAACTCATCAAAGGCATGAAGAGTTGGTATGTAACCATGTTGATCTGAACGAACGGCCTCGGGTAATTTCAATGGTTATGATGGAAGAGCAAATGGTTGTCATATACACAAAGAAGATTTTCCTACTTTTCCAGAAAGAGATTGGCCAAAGCAATAAATACATTTGTACCAAAAAACAAGTTGTGCCTCCATCAAAAAATCTGCGGTCAGCAGTCAATTTTAGATCGAGGCGATAATTTTCATCGACAACGTGAGGTAACATACTATGTAGAAACGGACTACGTATCATGCGGTTGTCAAACTTTTGATTTTGAAGGCTATCCATGTCGACATATGGTTTGCTTTTTAAGAAGAAACAAGTCCTTCTATTGCACGATAAATATATACTACGCTCATTGGACAAAGAATGCCAAAGTTGGCATATCATATGGCGATTCGATGTATCATATGGCATGGATGAAGGAGGTGACAAAACATTAATGTCTCGACATGGGTGGTTGGCACATAAGGCTATTATGATTGTTGACGATGCCTCGTTGACGGATGGAAGGAGTACTTATCTTCGAGAAGAGTTCGAAAAATTGCATTTGCGAATTAAGGAAATTGACATTGATGAAAGTAATCGCATTCCTAATTATAGTAGCAAAAGTCGGAGAGCCAACAATTTATAGAAGATCCAAGTGAAGTTCGGGCCAAAGGAAGCGGTAAACGATTGAAGTCTTGAAAGAGAAAGCAATTTCGAAATGTAGTAGACAATGTAGTGTTTGTGGCGTGAATGGACATGACAAAAGAACTTGCCCAACTTTGACATCCGGTACATTGATTTCACCCCACTATTATAACATAAAAAAATTAATTTGGTATTACTCTAACTAATGTAAATTATAAATTTAATTTTCAGGTTCAATGTACATACGGATGACGTCGCAAATGAGCCTTACGAAGATGCAACATACACTACAATTGGTAGTAGTAATTTCCAATTTGGGTTGTAGTTCATGTTGGTTGCATTTTGGTCATTTTTGTACTTTTGTTTACATTGATGTTCAACCTACTTACAATATCATGTAATGTGTGTAATTTGGTTTTTGGCTATTTCCACTTTCACTACTTTTGTTTAGTTTTGTGTTTTGATATTTGTTTGGTATCACGGGTTTGTCATGTTTTGTGTTTTCATATTTGTTTGGTTGTACTTTTTTTGATGATGAAATGTGTTAAATAGAGTTCAATATATGGAAAGAAATGTTCAATTTGAAAAGTGAAAATTGTTCCATAATTGTCCGCTAATTTTTAGTATCACAATTGTCCCATAATTGTTCCATAATCTAACAAGAGGCGGAATCATACTTCAAGCTAATTTTAATATTACAATTTCACAAAATTTAGTATCACATATTGTTCCATAATTTTAGCAATACATCTTGCAAATATTACAATGTCATTTACATAGATGGAATGCCCTTATGACAACCAATGCGATCGAATATCACTACAACGACGCAACAAGCAACTTTTACAATCAACTTGTGAATATTCTCCTCCATGTTGTCCATTTTCGAAAGAAGCATCATCATATTACAATTCAATTACATCAAAACTCTTGTTTGATTTTCACGTTCTTCATCATTGCATGCGGTTGGATTCAACCTCATCGGCCCATGTGAATCCCCCACACAATACACCATCCTGCGCAAAAAAAAATTACAAAAAAAAAAAAAAAATGAACACATTATCAATATAATTTTACAAAACCATGAATCGCATATATTGGAACAAAAGGAACCGACCTTCAAATTATGACATTTCCAATAACGACGTTGAGGATTCCTTTCTGAGTACGAAATATGACTCTTCATATACGCACCACACCTACAGCGTACTCGTGATTGCACATCAATTCCACTAGATGAAGACATTGTTCCTTACCTATTTGTTTATCGAGATTGTCACCTAATCATAACATGAATACCAATATCACATTAAAAACACAAAAAACAATGCAAATAATTGTTGAGGCTCAGATCATTATCGGAACTACATACATACGTCACCGCCATGGCTGCAAATCACCGGTTGCATGTGTAATAGAGTTTACAACAACCCCATCACTCAAGCCATCCGGGTTGCCAAGCCAAGCTACGGGTCATATTGATACATAGCCGAATTACCAAAATCATATACTTTCATATTCAAAGATCATCATAGCCTTTTGTGAAATCATAGTAGCGTTCTCTCCCCTTGGCTGAAAGCATATCAAATCAACACAGCAAATCACATCCCATATCTCCCTCTCCTTCATAAAGTATTCCATCACCCTCTCCCCTCAGAAAGTATTCCACAATTCATTCAAAAACAATATTATGGCAATTGCATTTCCTTATCATCGGGCAAGAGGGAAATGGAACACATTATCATTCCACCATCAATTCACAATCAACACAACATCATTCCATCATCATTCTATATCAGTCCATAAATTCATATAAAAAAAATTCATATAACATGAAATTTCACTCATCAGGTTAAAATCACTGGGCAGGATGAAGTTGGGAAACAACAAACGTTATTTCCCAATTTCTATCAACCCTCAGTTTTTCTTTTTACCAGAATGGGCAAAGGACCAGACCAGGAAGGTGAAATTTCACCCACGGCCCTGCTGTTGGTTGCGAAGTGGAGGGTGCGAACTGGAGGTTTGCGAGCTGGAGGGTGCGATCTGGAGGAAGTAGCGCGACCCCCAATGTCCGAAATAGAGTCGCCGGTGACTGCTGCAAATGGGCGACAATAGGAGCGCTGGGTTCGATGGAAGTCGCGCGCTGGGTTCGATGGAAGTCGCGCGGACAGTCGCGCGCTGGGTTCGATGGAAGTCGCGCGGACAGCCCAGATTCGAGGAGAGAGAGAATGAGGGCAAGATTTACCGTTCACAGGGTCCGACAATGTCGCCGGAAGATGGGCAACGACCAGTTTGGCTGGGGGTGGATTCCGGTACTGTTAGGGCACCGGAATCGCCCAGCAATTGAGAGGATTTGGGGCTGAAGGGTATGCGGGGAATATGGGTACCGGGGGATGGGGTAATTCCAATTGACGTGTAATATTGCCATGTAGATTAAATTTGATGAGTCAACTGCCCACGTAGGCAGAATGCGTTATAAGTTCACCCACCAGCCTCCAGGAGAACGCTACTGTGAAATGGACGTTTATCTTACAAGTTGGATATTTGTAGTGATAAGAGCATGTTTTGTAAAGATTTTTATAGATAATAAGTAGTGGGTCATACAGAATGTATGGATAAAAAGTAGGTAAAAGTTGTGGGTCTAACGAAATAGATAGATAAAAATGATGTTTGATCAGCTTATAAATACTGACAAATATACTCTTAATTGATGTAAATGTCGGGAAAGTTGCCGGAACTTACAAAAATAAAAGGAAAGAATCCATTTTTCTATGGTAATAAAAATTTGGTGGTGAAATTTACTTTCTCAAAGCTTGTATACTTTGCACGTACGTAGACGGGAAAAAAATGCCAAGAGCAAAGAATTGATTGGAATGAAGAATTGGATCACGATTCTTGCGGCAGCCAATCATTTGGAGGAAAAATTAGGTGTAGCATCTACGGTGTTTATTTTTAGGTTTGTACAAAAGTAAAAAAATTAGTGAGTCTGATTAATTTTTTTTTTTTACCATCGTTGAGGTTTTGAGTGAGAGATAAATTATGTATGATTATAACAATTTTTCATATAGTGAAATATTTTTATTTTTGATAGATCGTGATTTTTCTCCGATTTTAAAATCTCCACCTAAATTTTTGTATTGTATTTCTCATATATATTACTCATCCTGTTCTACAAAAATATACTTACTTTTATTTTTTCACAAATTAAGAAAATTTAATTATTATAGTTGTAACAATCAATTTTATTAACGTTTTTCTTAATATATTTTTATATTAATATAATGGTAGTACATATTTATTGATAAAAAGACACATTAAATAGAATTCTCTATATCTATATCTATATCTATACTAATTCTAAAAGCCCCTTAAAGGGAGAAACATTTTTGGACGATATTGCCCCTCAAATAACTTATAATTCCTAAAATCATCTTTCAATTAATATAATTTATTTTGGCTTTAATTTAAACTATTTAATACTATATAAATATTGTATTTTGATCATTAAAAGTGATTTGTCTCTTTAAATTTCATTATATATTGTAATTAATGAAAATAAATAAAAATATACTAATAAATTTTTTAATATATTGAAATTATTATCTTTAATTGTAAACAATAAAAAAGTCAATCTTATTATGCACGAGAATTTAAGCAAATTCCTTCATTAACATAACAAAACAAGATGAATTTGACTTTGCATTTCGACTTTCTTAGAATTTGACTTTGCATTTCGACTTTCTTATTATTGATTCATACTTTCTTCCTCTTTTCCAAATATGGGAGAAACATTTATGGACGATATTACCCATCAAATAACTTATAATAATCCTAAAATCATCTTTCAATTAATATAATTTATTTTGGCTTTAATTTAAACTATTTAATACTATATAAATATTGTATTTTGATCATTGAAAGTGATTTGTCTCTTTAAATTCTATTATATATATTGTAATTAATGAAAATAAATAAAAATATACTAATAAATTTTTTAATATATTGAAATTATTATCTTTAATTGTAAACAATCAAAGAGTCAATCTTATTACGCACGAGAATTTAAGCAAATTCCTTCATTAACATAACAAAACAAGATGAATTTGGCTTTGCATATCGACTTTCTTATTATTGATTCATACTTTCTTCCTTTGTTATTCGTCTTTGTTTTTTATTATGCCAAGAATATTTTATTCCTCGCAATGACGATTTTTAATCTTTGATAATTAGTTTGATAGTAATGTGGTAATAATGGATGTGTTAATTTTCTATGAATGATTCACTAATTTTAAGAATATATATGATGGTAATATTGATTTTAAATTTTGATTTCTATATTTTTTTTTCTTGATTTAAAATATTTGTTCGATGTAAAATTGTTAATTATTATGGTAGTCTTGATAACAAAATGATTTAAGCTCGAATGATGTTTTATGTCATTTTGTAAGCAATTAAACGTATATTTATTGTGAAAGAACGAGTTAGAATAATGAGTATTAGTGTTACTCTTTCAAGCACGTGGCTGAGAAAGACATAACTTGGATAAAGTGAGTCATGTTATATATAAGGTGAATGTAAATCTTGCATAATAAGTAGTTTTATGTGATGAGTTAAAATTATTGTCTAAATATCTGGTTGTTTTGAATTTTCATGAGATTTAATAATATTTCAGATGGAATTACGGGAAATAATGCATGAAGAGAACCAAAAAAAACCCTTAATTTATGGGTGCATTAAAATTGAATGGATATTGCAATAGAAAATTCTTCCTTATCTTATGTCAAAGAATTTTGAGATTCTTTTTTCTGAGAAATAATTACCTAAAATAGATAAATATTTTATTTTCGTGTGCTTTTTATAATGATATAAATACATAAAATCAATGAAAAATTGTGTTATACTTATATCTATTATTTTCATGTATTTTAGAATTTGATACTAATTTTCATAAAAGAAAGTTGTTTTTTCTGATATGACATTAGATATCTTCTTTAAAATATAATTAAAAGAGTCAATAATCTTTCAAACTTAATATTCACGTATGCCATGTATTTTTTAATGAACCACATGTTTTACCAAGAAGTTTGAATATAATTCCTTAGTTGGTCATAATCATTGATGAACTTATGATTGAAAATGAGTTTTATTTAAGTGTTATATTCTTCGATAATTTTAAAATAAAAAAATCATAATATTATTACAAAATCACGTGCAACGCACGTATTCTTAACTAGTTACATTTAAAAGGTGCTTAAATGGAAAAACATTTTTGGACCATTCTATCCTTATAAAATTTTTAAAATTCCATATTCACCTTTAGTGATCATTAATGTATAATTATTTTTTAATATTTTATTTATTAGTTCATCCTTATTGTACATTAAATTTTCAACAATTTACTTAATATACAATTAAATTTTTTAAATATTTAATCTATTAAATTAAATATGAAGGTGAAAAGATGGTCTCAAATTTATTTATTTTTGTGCATTAAGTAGATAAAAGGAATAAGAAATGAGTTTCAACAAAAAAAAATGAATGAGAAAAATTGTAACTTTGTTTGTTATTGCATTAAAATTCAAATCATGGTTGTCAAAACTGAAATGGAGATAAAAAAATTATTTTCAATACATTATATTACAGTGATTACGAGCATGTTTGGTTCAGTTCTTTTTTTCTCACATTCATTTTCAACTACATATTGTGTGGGACCTACAACTTTTATCAACTTTTCAACCACACATTTTACCATTTTTTTAAAAATCTTTAAACCTCACTAAACATATACTATAGTTTAGAACTAACGTGTCTCTTTTTTCATTTTTAATTTAATTTAATTAATATATATAGAACGTTCTTCTCATTTTAACAATTTATTAAATGTACATTTAAAATTTGTAAATATTTAATATATTAAATTAAATATGAAGGTAAAAAGAAGATCTCAATTTTTTTTGCCTTACGTAGATGAAAGAAATGAGAAATGGGTTTTAAAAAAAATGAATGAGGAAATTGTAACTTTTTTTTTTATTACCGAATTAAAATTCCAATTGAAAAGATTGTTTTGAATACTTTGGATTATAGTGATTATAGTTGACAAATAATATATGAAACTTTTTTAATTTTTAATTTAATTAATAATACATCAGACGTGCTTAATAAAAATAGAACATACACGAAGAATATTGTTTACAATGAGTCACTAATCCAACAAATATACAATATTATATAATCAATCATTACATTCTCTCCAATAAAATTAATATTAATTTTTTTTGTAAAATAAAACCCTGAAGATCCCTATTAATACATTATTAATTCCATATGATTTGATATCAATAGTTCGTCAATTATCAAAGCTCAAATCACCGAAAGCTCTTCACTGAATTCAAGTTATTATTCGTATTACTACTATATAAAACTCATATTTGATTACAATTGTACTTCTATGAATGTAAATAAAATATCAATATCGAACAATACAAAACAACATGATATCAACAACTATATATATATATTTTTTTTATCTTTATTGCAATTGCTACTTTAACATCTTACTTATTAACAATTAAAAAATAAAAAATTTGAAAATATTAAAAATTAACAATATGATTAGAAAAGCACGTGCAACACACGCGTGTCTAACTAGTATTAGAAAAGTAAGAAATTAACTATACTTTCAACAAGAAAAACGAACTATAATTTGAGATACGTGAATATAAAAAGTAAGTTTATCTTTGTGTGACGAAGGAAATATATTTTTTCTTGCTTCTTAATATTTATGTGAACAAGAATCCTGTAGAAAAAGTAAGAAATTGATCTCAATTCCCATCAATAAAGACTAAAGATCCCATATCAATCAAATTAATCGCGTAAATAAACTTTGGACAAGTGCCCCTATGTGAGGTACCCCGCGCGGGACAATAATAGGCTTACAATGTAGACACATGCGGTGACGGAGATGGAGACGTAAAGATTTTCAAAATCAAAAAAATTTCACTGAGTAACATTTTCAAAATTTAAGAGCAAATTTTGCTAAGCTTAAAAATTAACACAAGTTCTAAATTAATAGTCTTTTTTATTCATCAAGGTTTGAAAATTAAAAAATATTTTTAAAATAAATTACTTTTAATACTTAAAAAATTTAAACTTATTTAAAGATTTCTGAAAATTAATTGAGATTCACAGAAAGAAATTATAATTAACTTATAAATTGATCAAACATTATTTATTCATCTACACAATTTTTATATTAATGTACCAAATCTTTTACCAAACAACCCCTAAAATAAAACACAACAAAATAGATGATGCAATAAAAAGGTTCATAGTGGTTATAAGTTGCTGTTTCTGACAATCTATTTAACAGTAAATGCAAACCCATTCCGGACACGCCTGTGTCGCACTTCATACCACTTGTCAACTGTCCATTGGTTTTAATTTAGTGGTCATTCTTTATTTAGAGTAAAATAGAAGATTCAAGTCAATTTTATATAGGTCCTCTTTGAACTTTTATTTATTTTTTTATTGACAAATTGCATCTAATTTATTGCATGATTAGTAAGTTGATTTTCAATCTTTTATAGTAGTTACACAATCAATTTCCACAACATAAACCAACCAATTGTATGTAAACCGTCAGTCTGTCACATGGTTCTTACATATTTAGTAAAGTTTATTCTTCGACTTGTACTGGTATTAAAAAAAAATGAACTAAGACATGCTTTCATCATAACCACATGATAATTTAACAATTATTATTACAATTTTCCGTCGTTAAAGACAAATTGCTCAATTATATTAAAAATTTAAAGACCAACTTGCTACATAGACAGCAAATTGGGACAAATTATGCAATTTTCTCCTTATTTTTTTTTAAAATTTTGTTTTCACAATTTAACTAAAATGACATAATAACTGATAATTTTGTGGTACATATCATATTATTTAATAATGTCCAATCCTATTTAATAATGTGTTTATAAGAATCACCTCAATTATTGACTATTATTAATTTGTTGTAAAGTAGAAAAATTATTTGTGCACACATGGGTTATGGTTGTAGGATATTGATCTAATATCTCCGGTGGGCATTGTTATAATGTCCACCGGGACGTGTGTCATCGCGATAATTGCGTGAGTGTAAAGGTGGCGCCTTTACACTTACGTGCAGTGTTATTACACGACACGTCTTAGTGGGCGTTATAACAATGCCCACTGAGAGTATTAGAACGGGACTCTATGGTTGCATTGACATGTTATTACAAGATATTTTGGACCCCCGAAGAGCCAAACTAGTCACTAAATAATAAATAGTAATACATTATAAAAGACAAGTACTATACAACAACTTTTTAAAGATTCCATGTCACCTTGTTTCAATAAAGTCAAAAGGTAACCCTTGAAATATTGAGTTTATAGATACAAAATAAATGTCTTTATATCACTTTGAAAGAACTCCATTAATAAATATTATGATTAATTTCCATCAAAGGGGCCTATTATGTTTTTTTTTTTTTTCAATAGATTTCAATAGAATATTTCTGAATAATGAATATGTTTATACTTCACTCTTGATCAAATGGATTTAGGGCTTTCTCGGTTTAGATTGTGGGAAAAAATAGATTTTTTGAGTTTGAATAATTAACTTTTGAAAGTTTTGAAGGTGAAACGACTATATCACCTCTACTATTTTGAAATGGAATTGTGTTGATTAAGAGCAAAATAGTTATTTCACATTAAAAAACTTAAAAAAGTCAATTATATCAAGCCCAAAAAACTCATTTTTTGCTAAAAAAATCCTACCAAACATGTTCTTAGATTCTTATAAACACACAGTTGCTATTTTTGTTTGTTAACATGAATGCTATAAATATATGAAAGAAATATAAACAAATTAAAACACGAAAGTAAGCAAAAAAACGTTTACGATAAGGAAAAAAAAAATCATTTGGAGCATATAAATAAGAAATTCAAATAAAAGTATTTCTAACCAGACTCATTATATCATTTGTCTCGTGAAGTCATAGTTGAACTAGACAAAATTGTTGTTAATGCTTTTGCTGGCACGAAGTCATATATGACATTATCTCTTCGAGTTTGATACGCAAGTATTAATAACTAAATACTATAGACCATGAGGGTACCATTGCATACGTAAATGGTTAATAACCGTTAAATAACCACATCATATGTGTAAGTTATGGATTATTTAAATATGGTTATTAACAATGTTTTTTCATATATATGCAAATATAGGATTATTGGTTATTCTAAGTCGAAACTAAATATTTTTCTACCGTCCACTTTTTTATATATTAATAGTTAATACACGAGGAAAGATATATGGAAGTTTGTTTGGTAAGAGTCATGCCATCATGTCCTCATGGAGTAATTTGTACACTTTCCTAGCTTGAATTTTTTTTGGATATTTATAAGAACTTGTGAAAGGTTCACTTATATATTTACATTGAAAGATTCATAAGAGAGACAATTTTTAGAGCTTTCATGGATTTTATCTTTACGATTATAATATTTATATTTTCGCATTCCTATAACAAACTTAAACGATTAGTCAACTCCGTGTCACAACGTGTATACGTAAAATGCAAAGTGCGCTTAAAATTGTCTGATACAACTTTCGTAATATGTGTGTGTAAGAGTAGACTCGTGCGTAATTCGTTTAGATCTGATTATTGTCTCAAGTGTGTAACTAGCAAAAAAAAAAAAAATTCCTATTATTTTACATATACTCATCTGCATTAATCTAGCATATAGGCCCACACTTTTCTTTTTCTTGCACGTAAATTATGCCAAGGCAAAAATAAAGAAACCACGGATTTGTACAAAAATAGAAAATAAAATTCAAAAGTTTACAAAAATGTACAAAACTAAAATCGAAAATCAATACGAATAAGCCACCCTTTGAAGCACTCGATCTTTAAGAATTCCATTGTAAAGTGCCACTCTATTTGCTGGCATTTCTTGAATTTTCCCACTTGTACTGTTTAAATTTGAATCCAAATTAACTTTGGCACATTTATTGTTATGTAATCTTCTGTATTCATCACTGTTTCCAATTGGGTCCACCACATCTTCTGCAAAATGAACTCTCTTCTTCTTTTTCTCTTTCTTCTTCCCTTCTGCACATGCAACACCATACCCACAATAATCCTTTATCTATCTACATATATGTGCATGTATGTTTATCATATCGTCCAGTCTTATTTAATACTGAAAAAAAAGAAGACGCGTGCGTACCTGAAGAGAGGCAAGATCGAGGAGAATCGGAAATTGGGTTGATGGAAAACTCGGAAGTTGACGGAGATTTTTGGAGTCGAAAAGCAAGCAGAATGAAAGTGCCAGAAACAGCCATGGCTGTAGCCAAAACCATGCCTTGAGAGGTCAAGATTGAAGACATTTTTTTTTTCTGATGATCAAAACAAGACAGAAAGAAAAGAGTTTACTTTATGATGAAATGAAAAGAGTCAAGGAGAATAAATGGCATCTTTCGTGTGTGTAGGGGTGAAGGGTGGGGTGTGGGGTTAGTCTACATGGAAACAAGATAAATTATATATATATTTGGTGTGGATGAAAATGAAATGAAGTATAATATATTGGGGTATCAAATGGGATTATTTAATAATTACTGAGTGGAAAGAAATGGGAGACTATTGGTTGGGAGAATGAATAAATGTCAGCATGTGAGGGGTGGGTTTTAAATAGGGATTGTCTCAAAACTTTTGCTCGTGTAGCGCACGGCAATGTGGACTTCATGGGTGATGTCATTTGCAAGATTATTAATTTAGATGTTGAACAATTAACAAGTTACATGTCACATCTTGCTTCAACGTTAATGACATAAGTTTTCTGTATTTTAAGGTTGGTATGAATTTTCTTTTTTCTTTTTTCTTTTTTCTATAGGGCTCAAATAGAAAAAAAAAAAAAAAAAAAAAGGAGGGGAAAATTGAATAATTATTGAAGAATTTTTTTTGGTGAGACATATTTAAGTGAAAAAATGAATTATGTTTACTATTTTTTAGTTATATAATAATGTATTAATGTTCATATTTTAAATTTTTGATAAATATATAATTCTCTCTTAAAAAATATTCATAAATTTGTGTTTGGCACGAATTTTGAACTATTTAGAATTCCTAGTTCATTTATACACCCTCACTCTTCTTTTATGCAGGAATTTTGAATAGAGATGACCCAAACAATTAAGGGGCCTTAATAAAAAAAATTTGAAAGGGTCTTCTAAAAAATAATAATAAAAAATTAAATAGACTAAATGATCAACAACAAACATTCCATCAATAACTATAGATGATACTACTGCAAGTGATCTGAAAAAAATTATATTTGTCGGTTATTTAAGATGGAATTACCGTCATTGATATAATTGGTTATCGCTGATGCAACCCAGTCATCAATTACTGACGGCAATATTGTCAGCAATTATCGACAGTGCTACGATCGCTGATAGAAAATTTATTGGTGTAACCAAGGGAACTTTATTTATTTATTTTTAAAAAAGTTAATAATGATATATTACGTCGATAACTAAAGATATCTTTTTTTTTTTGGTAATATCAATGACGAATAATTTTTTTTTCTAAGGTTGTATTTGATTGCAAGCATTGAATTTGGGTGGAAAGAAAACGAATTCCATGGAATTAAATTGCCAAGAAATTGTTTAACTGACAATTGTCAATTTGAAGGCAAATTTTACCTAGAAAATAAAACATCATCCCTCCTAAAAAAATATTTTCTTTGTTTTCAAGAAAAATGTGAATGAGAAAACGTTTTACCTGAAAAAAAATAACCATCAAACATCCTTGTAGTTGGAAAATAGGTGGAAAAAAGGTTTTTCCATAGAAAAAATGTGGCTATTAAACTTATTAGTTGAAAAATAGGTGAAAAAAAAAAGGCTTTTTCCTTAGAAAAATACTTGCAATCAAACGCACCCTAACTGTTTTTCATTACCAACAAAAATTTCTAACATTAGTATTTAATTTTTATATTTTATCAAGTTATTTATAGTAGAAATTTCTGTTGTTAAATTAAATTTATGAAAATATTTATTTTTTAATATTACAGACTAAAAATTTGTTAATGATCTTGATTTTTTTTATAAAAAATTTATTCAATTACTAACATAATTTTTTGAAAGTAATATTTTATCTTTTTTACTATTTTATTTAACAACGGGAGTTTTATCGTTATATTAAATTTATTAGGATATACTTTAAATTATCACTAACGAAAACTCCTAATTTAATCTTAAGTTTTATTTTGTTACCTAGACTTTTTGTTGATAATAGTTACTTTTTATTTTTATTACTTTATTTTACGTAGAATTTTTTATTGTTAAATCAATTCTTGAAAAAAAAAAAGTGTTTTTAATTATCACATAAGGAAATATGACTCGAAGATTCAAGTGGAAAAACTATTTGAAAATAAATTCCCTCAAATTTGGAGGCTTTAGGCTCGCCTTATTTGTATAGAGGTTGAGTCGGTTCTCGTTTTGAAACATTTAGGTATTTTCATCAAACTATAAAAAGTTGACAAAAATTTAAGTCTATGTAAACATTTTATCTCTTCCTTTTTGTACGAAGTTTGGAGCATCTAGTTTGTATCGTCAAATTAAGCAAAGTTGACATGTTTTTAGTCTATTTAAACACAAATAATCTCATCTCGAATCAATAGTACTTAACACCAGTCTAGCTGGTAGTGTGGACCCACCTCTAATTGTTCAGTGAATTAAAATTTGAAATACATCCCAACTTTATTGAATTATTAAAGATAGATCCTACTACCACCTAAATTAATGCTAGATAGCATAACAATCTCTTTCCCGACAACTTTTCTTAATATTCCATGAGACATTTGGATAAAAAGACACTATTGTCATTTCGTATGATTCAATGTCATTTCGTATGATTCAATGACTATTTATTTATTTATTTTTTTAATAAAAACAAATTTCATTTTGACCCCAAAAAATTAACTAATTAAAAATATAATTATTTGATGCAACAATTAATAAGGTCACAAATTTCATTTTGACCCCAAAAATTAACTAATTAAAAATATAATTATTTGATACAACAATAAATAAGGTCTCTTCTGCACAAGGGTTTAAGAGTAGACTGCGCATGGATTCTTTTTTGTTAGTTCATTTATAATTTACCACTTATACACGTATGCATTGCATACGCTTTTGTAATAATATTGTCAATTTTTAATATTTTTTAAAAAATTAATTTTTAATTGTTAATAATTAAAATGTTAAAGTAGCAAATGTAAAAAAGATTAAAAAAAAAAAATTTGATTCTTGATAACATGTTGTATTGTATTCACGGAAGTACAATTACAATCAGAGATGAGTTTTATAAAATGATAATACCAATAATAACTTGAATATAGTGAAAACCTTTTAGTGATTTAAACTTTGATGATTGACGAACCATTGATATCAAATCTTATGAAATTAATGATATATATTGTTGCATTTTACGAAGAATAAAATTAATAATTACTAATTTTATTATGAGAAAATGTAATGATTGACTACATAATATTGTTATTTTGTTGGAATAGTAGTTCTTTGTAAACAATATTCTTTGTGTATATTCTCTTTTTATTAGACGTGTCTGATTTGACGACGTAAATGAAAATGTCATAAATGTAAGTAAAAAACAAAAATTAAAGAAGTGTCAATGCTTGAGGGACAAAAGTAAGTAGAGAAGAACATTATATATATATTAATAAAATTAAATAAAATTAAAATTTAGAAAGTTTCAAACGTTAATTCTGAAGTATAATATATATTTAGTGGGGTTTAAAAGTAGTTTTTAAGAGATTTAGAAAAAAATTAGTAAAATTTGTGGTTTAAAAGTTTATAAAAGTTGTGGGTCCCACAAAATATGTGGTTTGAAAATGAGTTTGAGAAAAAAAAAAAAAGAGTTTAAAAAAAACTGAACCATACATGCTCATAACTGTAATTTAATGTATTAAAAATAATATTTTCATCTTCATTTCTATTTTGACAGCCATAATTTGAATTTTTAGGGTGGTAATAAATAAAGTTACAATTTTTCCTATTCATTTCTTTCATTTTCATCTACGTAATGCAAAAAAAATTCGAGATCATATTCTCACATTCATATTTAATTTGATAGATTAAATGTTTAAAAATTTTAATTATAAATTTAATAAATTGTTAAATTTTTAATGCACATTAATGATGAACAATAAAAGAGTAATAAATAAAATATTAATAGATAATTATACATTAATGAATACTAAGAGTGAATATGAAATTTTTAACAATTTGTAAAAATAAAATAATCCAAAAATATTTCTCCGTAAAAAGAATATTTTAAATGTAGTATAGATAAATTCATGAAAAGAATCAAAGCACCTAAAACCAATATTCTAAAAAGCATAAAGCGTGACTAAGCGTGGAGGCCGAACTTCAAGCTTTTCGAGCTTAGGCGAGGCCTAGACGATAGTAAGATAAAAGAAAAGAGTTGGCGAAGTGTGGTTAGACGTGTAGACCGAACTTCAAATTTAGACGAAACCTAGATAAAACTTATACGAACTTTTTAGAACAATGCCTAAAACCTTAATAACCATATCAAAAGCCATTGTTAATTGTTATGAATACAAACCCTTTTTAGGTCCACATTAAATATGTCCTAAATGTGTTGTCATCCTTCTATTACTTTATATTCAACCAACATCACCTCCATTTATTAGTGTATATTATATATATTCAATTCTTATTTTATTCATAGTGGACAATAATTACATCTTACGTATTTTCATATAAACATTTTGTCTTTTAAAACCCAACATTCAGTGCCACAAAGCATAAAGTGTCTAATAAGTAATAACTATATTACGTAGCATTGAATTGAACTTTTACCCTCACAAGAATAAATGGTACAGTCAAGAGCGTGTGGTCGAGTTGGCAAAAAAGCATGGCCTGGGAAACCAAGTTAGCTTCGACGAGGGTTCAACCCATGCTTGAGACATCCGCCTTCTCCTTGGAGAAGATTTACCTGGCTGGTGTGGTTGCGGGTCTTGTGCCAGCCTCCAGGTTTACCTAGTGCGTACTGATGGTCGGGCCTCTGCTCTAAGAGTGGTCGGGGCTCCGCCAGTAGCGGCTGCGGGTTCCTGGGTCATCAAAAAAAAAAAAAAAAAAAAAAATAAATGGTACAAAATTGTGATCTCTCTTAGACCATGTTTGATTAAGTTTAAATTATGACTTAAGTTACTTAAATTAATCAAATATATTTTTTATCTATACATTACATAAAACTCATAACTTATAAGCACCTAAGTATAATTTAAACACTGTCAAACATGCTATTAACAATAAATAATACAAGATTTTATCTTGAAACTCTGTGTGGTGTATGTTGAAACTTTATCAAATATGTTATTTTTTGTAACAAATAAAAAGAATTACTTATCTTGATCACTGTTCTAAAAAGCTCGTTTATGCAACGCTTAAGTTTCGCCTAAATTTAAAGTTCGACCTCCACGCCTCGCTCTACGAAGCTCTCGCTTAGGCCTCTCTTAAGCTCGAAAAGCTTGAAACTCGGCATTCATGTTTAGCCACGCTTTACGTTTTTTAGAACATTGATTTTCATAGGAACTTAATCTTAATGTTACTTTCAAAATTATTAATGTACTTACTTTGTTTCAAAATAGTTATTTACTTATAAGTAAATTTTGTAAGCTTAGCCAAACATGCACTATTTATGGAATGAAGGCTTAAATTATGCAAATTTTACTCTTTTACAGCCTGGAGATTTAAAATAAATAGTTCGAGGTAAGGAATAATGACAAAATTCTCATCTAAGTGTCGGTGGAGTTTAATAAAAAATAAAAAAATAAAAAAAATCATACACACACATCATCTTTTCATGTCACTTTCCCGATTCTACTTTCAATTTACTTTCTTTTCGAATTATTATTTAAGGCATGTATCTTAACTATTCGAATCATTTACGTGTGAAAAAGAGTGGATAATAATTTTTTTTTTCGTCTTCCGTTGAATACTCGGGAGGCCGACATTAAGGTCAAGACAAGCCCCTCACGCTTTGGAGTTTTTGATGTTGAGATTTGATTAAGACTAAGAAAATGACTTTCAGCAAAATCTTTATTATTTTTATCGTTTTTCATGGTTTTTCGGCCGATCACACTCTATGGAGGAATATTTCATTGCCACTGTTCACGTTTCACATGGGACAATGGAGACATTTATTTTATACAAGCTAGTTTTAACGGAGGAATCTGATCATGGCCGGTTATGTGATTTTCAGGATGTGAAATGATTTTCATAAATTAGACCCTCAATGGATCTCAAATTGTAGTATGCATTTAAAGTTCATGAGTTTATTATGGAATTAATTGTTAATTTAAAATAATAATAATAATAAAAAAAACAAACACAAGTCGGAGTAATAAAGATGGATTTCCTTCGATTTTGGTATATATTTGCACAAATATATTTTTTGGGCCAACTTCAATAATCACAAATAATTATTTATTTGAGATTTTTTCATAAATGCACCACTTTTCTAAAATAATTCCAAAAAACTATTTTTATTTCATTTATTCTAAAAATATTGTTTTTTAAAAACTACTATTTTAATTTATTATATTATATATTACATATAGTAACCAAATCATTAATTACCGAATTTGATAGAAATTCATATATTATAAAATCTTTTATTGTTAATTATAATAACCAACTCCTTAAAAATCGGAATTGATTGGAATATATATATAACAAAATCTTTTATTGTTATAACTGTCAAATATATATCATTTGTATCATAAATATCTGTAACAAACACAAACAAAACTCATATTTTTTTCAATAACAACATTTGTAACAATCTGTGTTACAAATTGAGATATAAATTATCAATGATACATAATATCAATTCATATAATATGTGCTGTGTAAAATAACATAATATAATCTGTAACATATTCAGTAATACAAAATATCATTTGTAACATCTGTATCAGACAATGATACACAATATTATTTGTAACATTTGTATCAAATCGTGATATTAAACAGAAACTGTTACAACTGCAAAACCAACTCTAAACTTCAACAAGTTCGTATTAATATACACATTGGACTCCAAAAACCTATTGATACTGTGTAACATCAGTATGATATAGATATGTAACACAATACCAAATTTAACTAATAAAACGCATGATTTCATTATTTTTAACATATGTAACATCATTAATACAGAATATAATTCATGTAATATTGCTGCATAAAATAACATAATATAATATATAACATGTTTAGTAACATATTCAGTGATACACAATATCATTTGTAACATCTGTATCAAATCGTGATACTAAACAGAAACTGTTACAATTGCAAAACCAACTCTAAACTTCAATAAGTTCGTATTAATATACACATTGGACTCTAAAAACCTATTGATAATGTGTAACATCAGTATGATATAGATATGTAACATAATACCAAATTTAACTAATAAAACGCATGATTTCATCATTTTTTTAAACATATGTAACATCATTAATACAGAATATCAATTCATGTAATATGTGCTACGTAAAATAACATAATATAATATATAACATGTTTAGTAACATATTCAGTGATACACAATATCATTTGTAACATTTGTATCAAATCGTGATACTAAACAGAAACTGTTACAACTGCAAAACCAACTCTAAATTTCAACAAGTTCGTATTAATATACACATTGGACTCTAAAAATCTATTGATACTGTGTAACATCAGTATGATATATATATGTAACACAATACCAAATTTAACTAATAAAACGCATGATTTCATCCCTTTTAACATATGTAACATCATTAATACAGAATACCAATTCATGTAATATGTGCTGCGTAAAATAACATAATATAATATATAACATGTTTAGTAACATATTCAGTGATACAAAATATCATTTGTAACATATGTATTAAACATTGATATACAATATCATTTGTAACATCTGTATCAAATAGTGATACTAAACAAGACTAAATTGACATAAAAGTATAAATATGGAGATCAACTTGCAAACATCTAAAAGTTGAAGAACTTGGGTTGCAATAAAAGAGGACGAAATTGAAATGAAAAAAGAAGTACAGGGACTAAAGTGGAGATATTATAAAAATAAAGGACTAACTATGAAAATAATCAGAGGCTCAAAGTAGCAAATTTAGGTCAAAATTAATCAAATTCAGATGGTCTTTCATGGTCCAGATTTGATTTTAATTCATTATTTTATTAATTAATATAATATTAATTATGACAATATTTTTAAAATAAATTTGTTAAGTTGATAAAGTTAGAATTATTTTTATATTGATAAGTAGTGAATGTAATTTTCACTATTTATTTATTTATTTTTATAAAAATGAGCCCCCTTCGGTTTTGAGTCTGAGGTAGTTGTCTCACTCGCTTCGGCCCAAAACCGGGCCTGAATATGATGTATAGAATGATCCAAAACGACACCATATTTGGAGTGATATAATCAAATTTCAAGACATGATCAGCTAAGATTTTTCATTATAAGGAGTGGACCAATTGGATCATTTTTTTAAGCACCAATAGAACGATTGACCATATTTCATGCATTATTATCGAAACATTGAAATTTATGTTGAGTTTAATGATGATACAATATTAAATATGATATACAAAATCATTACAATTCATGTTTGAAAGTGAAATACACCAAGAAGAAAACCATCCTCTTTGCTCACTTTCTTTGCACCTTGCTTGAGTTATATGTTCAGATTTATGCCATTAGGAACACCATCATGCAATCCGAGAAAACGACAACCAAATTTGACCAAAAAATCCACCGAATGTGACCAAAAATTTTAACCACTTAATCTAACCACTCTTTATAAAAGAAGAAATATAATGTTAAGTGTATATTTTTTCCTCCCAAATCCTCTAACCAAAAAGAGACAAAAACTTTTCTTTATTCGAAGACTTGTGAATAAACACAAGACAAGATCAAGATCGTCTCCAATAGTCCACATTAATTTAAACAAACACAATCCTTAACAAACTATTTTGTCCAATAGAGTAGTGAACCACACCCACAATGTTATCTATAAAATATCAACTAATCAAATTATTGTTTTTTTTTTTATTAAAAATGTTTAGTATGATAATCTTAGGTGGTATACCAGTATTGTCACCTCTCATAGTTTTCAATAGATGATTTTCTTTTCACCTAATACGAATAAGTCTCAGATAACTATCGTGGTCGAGTCTTAGATTCGACCCGCTCACGAGAGGCATGGTGGAGTAAGTGATTTCGACAACAAAAGTTAGTTAAGTTATGACCTGACAATTCTACATCCATCCAACAATCAACACGGTGGAGTAACCAACATATTATTCTTTATTGTTCGAAAAGCCACATAAGTGAAAATTTAGAAATATTACAATACATCCATCAACAATCTCGCTTTCAAGATACCGAGAGGAAACTAATGTCCCATAATTAATTAAGTGGTGAGAATTGAAGGATAGTACTCTGCTACACCGCCAAGAACTCGAGCCTTGGTGTCCGGAAAGTGCTCCGTCCCCGGCAGCTCGGTCACCTGTCCATCAGACTCGACTCCAATCGGATAAATCATCAGATGGCCAGGCATGTCTCGTTCCACTGTTTCGCTCGTAAAAAGATCCCAATTGTTCTCAGCTATTTTATTTACCTTTTGGATGCATTCCACATTATGTGGATGACAGAAACTGCCATCCAGCATGCCTAAATGTTCATACCAAAGTGCCATTCTGAAGCCATGAATTTGACCCCTTGCTGGCTGCCTGGTAGATAGATGATATGGTTGAAAGGCTCCCATGGCAATTTCTGAATCTCTAGCTCCATCCATTGATCTCTGATTTATATTGGCAGAACCAATGATTATGTATTCATCATCCACTGCAAAATGAAATTCATAAATAGGTGGTCGTGATAATTGAACTCCGATAACATATTAAACTACTTGATCAAGATATTCAAAGTTGTTTAACGACTATGATTACCGATCATCATCTTGGCATGAACATAGATCATTCCCCTCCTATTTTCCTGAGCTCTACTGTGATCTGAATCAGGATCTGGTTTCTGTGATGGTTCATATTCTCCAGGCTTCTTTACTTCCCTATTACCAAGACAAAAGAATGTCAAATAATCTTTAGGGTTAGCCACAATTCCCTTTGCTTTAAGTGCTTGTACTATATCAGTGTACATCATTGCCATTGTCCTCCTTTGCCAATCCAATATAGCCTGTACTGATGCAGTCTCTGGATATCCCTCTGGCCACAATGGAAGCACAACATAAACTGTAAATCTCTCCCCAGCTTCAATTTTACTCACAATCTTTAAAGAAAGTTCCTTCGGAATTAGGTGCAGTGCACCAACACCTTCGTCTTTGATATCGGTAGAATACCAGGAGAAAGAGCTTCCTAGAAAGTACTGATTCTCGATGTAGATAAAATTCTTTGCTCGGCGAATGGCATAGATATAAGCATCTTGAATGCTTCTGTCAATGATGTTGTCCTTCCCGCTTACGAGGCCGGCTCGTGCTGCATTCTCGGGTTCTTCGGGGAAGCCAAACGCTGCTCCACCATCAATGGATCGAAATACCTGAATATCAGTAAAAAAACATTGATAGTCATTCGACAAAATCAAGTTCGGTGACTAACCCAAGTGACTAAACTGAAACATAGATTGACTACTAACATGAAACTTAGCTAGCTATACCTGAACATTCCACGTCTCGTGATCGTCTGGATACACAACCGGAGAAGGCGGAATTATAATCTTTTGAAGTTCGTGTAATTCCAAAAGATAATCCTTTTCACCTTGTTTCCTCCATCTCTGCTCGAAATTGAACAAAACGTCCCAAGCAACCGGTCCTTCCAATCGACAATGAATGTCGTGCCATGGCTCCCTCGGACCGCCTTTCTCAATCGTAGCACCCCGAAAATTAGCCTGATGATAATCATCATGATGGGCTGTGTCCAAAGTCCTAAAAAGGGAATGAAATTGTGTATCGTATCTCCCATCACAAAGATCAATTCCCCCTACGAAACTCACAAGTCTCCTCCTTTCTGCATTTCCATTAGGCATTTCACTATCCACAACAACAATTTTTTGGTGATGCGTAAACATGGTACCGATTTCTATGTTCTGAATTATGCTCCGTCCATCGTCTGGATTGCGTGGACATAACACACAATGAACTTCAGTTCCTCGAAAATAATTCCCTGTTTCCTCATCGTGTGTAGCCATTAGTCCGTCCTTCTTAAGTAGATTAACCGAAGTTCTATCGTCCCAAACGAGAAGCAAAACCCGAACACCCTCATTCGCCTTTTTCTTAAGTAGTTCTCCAAGAGTCATATCCCCTCCTGGTTTAGGCCTCCTTGTATCCCTCACTAAGGTTATTTCAGTATAAACAGACCAACCAGTTATGTAAATCAAATGTTTTGCCTTAGAGATTGCGTCGAAAATATCCTCCCAACACCGGTGTGGCTCGTAAAACTTTCCACCCGAAAGAGGTATTTTCGGTATGAAATGGTCCGGTACATGAGCATCTTGATAAAGAGTAACTCTACATCCACTTCTTTGAGCAAAGAATGTGAAAGGAACACCGGGATATTTCGGACTTTTTACACCTCGACCCCAACAGCATTCTCTAGCAACCTCAAAGAATTGCAATTTAACATGAATTTTCGAATGTCCACGAATAGGTTTTTGTTGTTCATTAAGGATTTCAAGCCATGTATCAATTTCTTCTCCAGGAAGTAGATTTTGAGTAGGCACGTTGGCTCTTCCAATCAGTTCTGCCCCAATTGCATTGGCAACTTTCACAGTGAATACAACTTTTGAAGCCATGTGAGCGCAATAAATGTGGAATGACTCGAACCAACGCGGGTTCGAATCATGTTCTAGTAATCTTGTTCGACCAACACGAGCCTTTTCTAAATCAACTGTTGCATAGAGATCTGAAGCATTTTTCTTCAAACCCACGGCTCCCTCGATGCCTTCCACCACCTTAGCAAAATAAGAAATATAAAAAGTATAAGTAAAAGTAACTTTAATTCACATTAAATTCATTACAACATAGATCTATCTTGTAATGCCAGAGTACATAAACAAGAAAAAGAGGATATTACTAGGAAATTTGTGAAAAACAAAGTTGATATTGGACAATACTTGTAAGACATGTTGTATAGATGAATTAAACTGGACTATATATATATAAAATTTTGTCACATATCTTTTTCTTACAAATCAGTCCGGTGGTTTATCATACTAAACATACGAGCATGTGTTATACGACTTTGTCAATATTGTTACTTTTTAAGTTTTGGTGAACACTTGGAGTGCGTACGTTACACTATATTGGATTAGGAAAGATTAAGATTGATTAAGGTGTATTGTTAGAATACGACGTTATAAGTACTTTAAAAAAAAATATTACAATATTTTTGGCTAAGCTTATAAAAAAGTAAAGTAACTTTTTGTCGACTAATATGTTTGATAAGTTACTTTTCTCTTCCTTTTAAGTAAAACATCATTTTATTAAAAGTAACTCTTACATTTGTATCAAAATAAGTAATTTGTTTATTTTTAATTTTCATTAATAAAAAATTATTTATTTTAAAACTTACTTTTTACTTATAAGCAATAAGTAAATACATTTCAATATTTCATCTCGAAAACTCTAGAAAATTTCCAAAATCTTGAAAAAAGTTACCTACCTATTTCTTCTTCTTTTTTAAAATGAAATTCATACATGTTAAATGAAACTTTACCAAAACTCAAAGGAAAAATTGAATACAAAAATTTAAAAATATGGGCTCCACTATAGGTATTAACTAAAAAACACACTTAGTAGTGAGCTTTAACTTTTCCAACAAAAACATTAACAAGTAATTATTATTTTTGCCAATGACATTAAGTGTGAAGTTTTACATAAAAAAGAACTTTAGAGTATGTTTGGAAGTTTTGGGGTACCGATTATAAGAATTTATAAAATATCAATTTTGAGTATTTATGAAGGGGGATTGGTTTTGGGAGATTTTTAGTAGTGGTTTTTAAAACAGTTCAATCCATACTTGAGAGTTTATTATCCAAAGGTTCTAAAAGTTTTTAAAAGAATAAAATTACATATATGCTCATAAGAAAAAGTATAAACCATATGATGTAAACGCATATCACTCACAATTCAATATGATTTTACATAGTTTACTCAATCATTTTTTTATTTTATTGCATATAGACTAACCTTTGGACTAATTATTGTTGATTTGAATAAGCTCTTGTATGTCTTTTTCCATTCGATTATAAGATGAATAAAAACGAATATAGCTATGAACCTAATTTGAAAATAATTGTTTTAAATATGGTAAAATTAGAAGAAATTTTGAAAAATGGTAAAAAACATCAATTTGGTGGGTTAAGAAATATACTCTAACTTACACTATATTGATCCAATGCCTCCAAAAAACTAACAAACACTGATTTTCCTAATCTTATAAATGATGCCACCGAAAATCAGTGAAAACCAATGAAAAAAACTCCCAAGCAGGCATTAAGGTAATTTGACAATGAAACCCCCAACTCTTTCACTTATTTGTGAGACTGAATTGTGTTACTTCTCTTGCAAATCTGTTTGTAAATTCTTGGGCATTGACAGTACCAAGTCAAGCTTGTATCTAGAGTAAAGTGGCAAGAAATTATATAGTAATACTTATTAATGTTAAATAACATTTTTAAAGTTAAAAACTGAATTATTATATGATTATAACCATAAAATTATGTTTTTTTTAACCAATTCCAAAGTTCCGTTTCATACTCTTTTTTAAAAATAAAGTTACATGTCACTTCCAAGAATCTTCATTTTGACTCTTAAATTGCAAAAGTTGGAGTATCATGTAAAATATGACAAGAATTGGCAATTTTTTCAAGATAACCTTTTCTAGTCTTGATTTACAATAACTTTGTCCAACATGTGTTTTAGCTTATGTTTGATAAAGTTTTTGACAAAAATTTTAGTAGATTTTGAAATGTTGATGAATTGTGTAGTTAATAAAAGTTCTGAGTCCTATAAATTGTGTAGTTAAAATTATATGTTGACATTAATTACAAAATTTGAGCTACCTTTTAAGTTAAACCAAAGAAGAGTTTAGTATTTAAGAACCGATGAAGCTTTCTTGAAGGTCTCTTCAACGTAGTATTCGTATTTGTTTGTCTTGTAAGGTGAGGGTCGACAATTTTTCTTTTATTATTTTAATTTTAATAATTGTTTGATTTTTGTTTATAAAGTAAGTTGCCTATAATTTGGGACAGATAAATAAGGAAAACAAGTCTATCTTTGTGGGACGGAAGGAGTATTAAGAATTTCTAGAAATTTTGTTTCCTTAAAGGACACTTTCACATATGGAGTGTTCATGTTTTGGAAACCAACTCTCATTAACAAGGTTTTTATGGAATTAAATGCTTTGCAATTTTCTTAGATGTTTTGATAGAGATTGTGTTTTCTTGGCTTATATGTTGTGATATTTCTTTTCCATAGAAAGATGGTTATATTATAAAGACAAAAAGGTAATTATTTAATGTGCAAATTTTTACGTTATTGTGTTTATATAATTTTCCACTTTTTCCTATTTTTCTTTGGAAAAATTGAGTATTTGAAGTTCTAGGATTTCAGACTATATATACAAGGCTCGTCATACTCAGCATGTACCCAACATTGACAAAAACACACACGTAATCTCACACTACGTCTAGACATAATAGAGAGTGTTTTTGTATTCTCACACAAACTAATCTTTCTTGACAAGTTTTTTCATTAGAGATGTTCTTAAATATTAAGAATTAAAGTTGTAGTTTTTGGTTTAGAATGAATCTTGAAATTGAAATAATTCGAGAGTTTCTTTTTTGTTAGACTGTATTTTGGTGTTAAAGTTGGAAGTCATTTGTGATAAATGTGTGGGTTAGAGGATCTTTGACATGACATAATTTATAAGAAACACAAATTGTGATAATTAAGCAAAGACGTAGATTTTATTATAGTTTGTGATTGTGGATCGGAGTGACAATCGGAGTGGTGGGGTCGCACTTCAATTTTTCTATGGCGATCATAAAAATTGGGAGTTTTTTTATTATATTTTTTGTTTAAAATTTTAGTTAGGCTAGAAATTTTGGTAAAACTGTAATTTCCTATGAATTTTTACAGGTTGGATGAATATTTCGGTGGAGGTTTTACCACCTTATATATCGTGTGTTTTATTGTTTAATATTTACTTTCAGATCTAGCATGCTTTATTCTGCAAACTAAAGTGTTAAATTTTTTGTTAAAACGTATATTGGTAATTCTGAATATTAATTAAAACGTTTTGGAACTATTCTCTTTGCATTTCAATTTTGAGTTTTGAGTGTTGAATTTATTTTTGGTTTTGTATTTTGAAAATCTATTTTAGGATTGTTGAAAACGCGTTTGGTTTGTCATTCTGAAAAACTATTTTTGAACACAAAAAACTAAAACCACGTTCTGTTTGGAATTTTAAAAAATTATTTTATATCATTTTATTCAATGAAATTGATTATTCAGTAAAATATAACAATTTTATGCTAATATATGATAAAATAATATATGCATTTTAAAGTCAGTGAATCTTACAATATGTTTTTTACAAAAATAAATTAACAAAATAAAAAAAAAATAAAAATTAATGACGTGGACTGAGAATTTTAATCAATTTTCATTTAATTTTTTTATTTAAATAATCAATAAGGGCTTGAATTATTTTTTAGTATATAGTATATTTATTTTTTAAAAAAAATTTAGAATTTTTTTATACAAATTTTTATTTAAATAAATTTTCTTTTAATTTTTTAGAATTTTATATTTTATATTTTATATTTTATATTTTTATTTTTTAAAATTTTTTATTTTTTAAGAATTTAGAATTTTTGTTTTTTTATATTTTTAAACTTTTTGTTTATATAAATTTTGTTTTTCTTATTTTGAGTGTTTTCCATGTTTTCATCGAAAATACTCAAAACGTCAAAAACCATGTTTTGAGTTTTGTGTTATAAATTCATCTTTGTTTTTTATTTTCAAAAACAACATTGTAAACAAATTTTAAAATTTTACAAATCTGAAAACAAAAAATAGATTGAAAAGTGAAGAGAACATGTCTTTGACTACTTGAATTTTGTATGCAAACAAATTGCAAAGTTAAAAGTACCTTGGCAATTTGGAAATGTCTTCACATTCAATAAGTTGAGTTGACATTAAGCTAATGTACTTCATAATGTCCAAGTATTTTGACACACAACAACTTTAATTATCTAGACATCCGCCAAATAGTTTGATATTTTTAAAATTACTCTCATACTAAGATGTTTTACACTAGATCTAAAACTTACGATATTCTAAATCAGTTCATGAGCATCTTGAATAGGATACATTGCATTAGATAAGTTTTGAAAAATTGAAGAGTGGATAATGTTACTTTTATTTCGAAGTTGTAAATTTTTTTTTTTTTTTTTATCTATGACTATTCAAATAGAACCCTTCTTAAATTTATGACCGAAATACTTTTTTTTCATCAATTTCAAAATGTAACCTTCAATTTTGAAACTATTTAGGAAAAAAATAAATTATTGAGCAATTTTTTTATCAAAAAGAAAGAACCATGAATGGAGAAGGGATGAAGAATAAAACATAAGTTCATGATTTAACACAGTCTCTGTGGCGAATGAACAATACGAGGTTAGAATATAGATAAAATCGAATTTAACAGATTATTACAAAATGAGTTTCGTCAAGTTGGATATATGAGGCTATGTGGCAATTTGACAGAGATTTAGACAATTTCCGTAGTTAGAATTGATTATTTGATTATAATGAAATGTTTAAACTCATCTTACTTCTTTTTAAAGATTAGAGACCAACATACTATTCAAATAATAAATTAGGGACCAATGGTACAAATTTATGAGCATATCTTATCCTGTGATTTTTATCTGCCAATCTTGAGAGCAATTAATGGCCACACCCTTTGGTGTTCAAAAGTTAGTGGGTCACAGATCACCACCACATTTCGTGCAATTATTGATGTGCAATTATTTCTTACAGCTTGTATGATTAAATATTTTAAAAACAATTATTGATTTTAGCTAAAAATAATTATTGACTTTTGACCACAATTTTTTAACAGAATATTTTGCCAAAAATAAAAAAAAAAAATTTCTCAAATTTATTTTCAACTACATATATAATAGACGGACCTGATCTCTTCTCCACAGTGGAGATGACACTGCATAAGTAGAACTCATTTAATATTAACCACTTTTCATTGTCCAGTGAAAAGTGGACATGTGAAGAGGAGATCAAGACCGATACGATAGAACCCAAAACTTTAATCATTTTTAAACCACATTTTACTTTTTTTTAAAATCTCCTAAAAATCTATTTTTAGTACATATTTGGTAGTACTACAATTATGTTAAAGTATTTATAAGTTGTGGTCCTACAGAACGTGGGAATAATAAGTAAAGAGTAAATTATACGTTCTACAAAATGTATGAATAAAAAATATATTTAACTAATTTAATCAACTTAAATTATAATTTAAGCACAGACAAACAATTCTTAAACTCTACCAAACATGCACTAAAATCTAGACTAAACAAGTAGTTAATTTTAATTTTATTAAATGTTAAATATTTTATTTCTTTAAATTTGAAAGATATTCTACAACAGTATATTCCCATTATTCTTTTGTGGACTTCATTTATTTTTAAGAGCAAAACTAAATGAATCATGAATTAATCTACTCTTTTTGATTCTCCACTAAACTCAATGCTTTTAGATTTCAATGAAACTCGTAAGAGATGCTCGATTCTTGAAAATCTACACTTTTAAAAATCCAAAAAACAGACTGGAACTGGATTCTATATAAAGTCATTACACTTTCTATTTCAAGAGGGGATAAGAAATAAAATTACCTTATGAAAAAATCCAACATGTAGCTTATCAATCTCACAGATTGTTGCATGGAGGGTTCCATGGAGCAAAAGCTGAGCCATCTTCTTCTTCTCCTTCAACTGGTTCCAATTATTTCTTCGATTTTCCTGCTCAAAACTTATATGTAGTGGGAATGAATGAAAATCGACTACTTTATACAACAATGGAGTGATGTACAAGTGAATAAGTGATCAGTAGCTAAAAGTCAGAGAAGTATTCACAATGTGGTAGGTGGTTTTGGGGTCCCTATTTATCCACACTACAATGATAGAGGGTAAAAAGTACAAATGAGTTTCTTATAGGTACTCGAATTTTTATAATTCGAGCTCAAAGTCCTAGTATGTTTCTTTGTTCACACCTAATTTAGATGATGTTCAGTAGAAATTTTTAGCAAAAAATAATTTTATTTGGGATTGATATTTTGGATTTTTCAAAGTTTTGGAATATAACATGACTATTTTGTCCTTAAACAACACAATTCTATTTCAAAGTAGTAAAGACAATATTGTCATTTCACCTTTAAAAACTTTGAAAAGTCAAAATTGTTAAGCAAAAAAAAAAAAAACTCATTTTTTTGTCAAAAAAAAAAAAACCGAACAAGCTCTTAACCAAGCATTCTTATAGGTACCTAAATTTTCCATTTTTCCATTCATTATATCTAATTTAATCTTTCGTTAATAATTCCAACAGTTCATTCTTACGTAGCAATTGAGGATATTAATCCTTTAATAACATAAAAAATCGAATTATCTCAAACTCTACAACTTACGTTCTCTGTTTCCCCCAAATCTCAATTCCTTGAAATCCTAATCCGTTAGTTTCAATAATTTCTTCCAAAATCATTCTTATTCCCAAAATCAAAGGTCCCAAACGCTCTAAAATGTCTATTTTATGTGGCCCCATATTTTCTTACATCCTCTTTCAACCCTATACAACATCAATTAACTTTGCAAGATCACAATTTAACTGGCCGTACATTAACAATGTGCATTCGGAGAACAAAGGTTGTCGTTTGTAAAATTTGGAATAATTCGATTTATTATACGTTGCCAAGGGGTTAATGCTGTCAATATCCACGTATGACCGAATTGTTAGAGTTGTTAGCGACTAGATAAATTAGGTATGGATGAGAAATATATTTAGAAGTTTGGGTATGGATTAGGAAATTTTAAAATTTGGGGTACTTATAAGAAACATCTGATTAAATTAGGTATGAATGAGAAACATATTTGAAAGTTCAAGTATAGATTAGAGAAATTTAAAAGTTTGGATACCTATAAGAAACATGGTTAAAAGTTGAAGTTCCTTTTGTGCGATTTTTATTTGTATATGTATATATTGAGTGCTAATTTATACTATTATAGTACTTGAAGATATTTAATATTTATATATTCTGCACCAATAAAAAAACATCCAGTTGGGCAGCAGCAGGCGTGGGTCTTTGTTTGTTGATAAGAAAGAGATGTCCTTCAATGACTTTTGATGTTGTCGATTGTACCCAAAGTCTCTTTTAAGTAATTATTAATTAATTAGATCTAAATTTGGTTGATTGATGATCATGAATTTATTATCATTTTTGTTTTTTTTTTACTTTTTTTTTTTTGTTTTCTTTACTTCCACTTTCACTTCTTAATAATTAAAGATTCACAATTTCACATGCTTACGTTAACAAATTGTCGTGTTTACACGTGGTTTAGGACAACTATTGACATCACAATTCTTACTGTTTGGATATTTATGAAAAATAATCCGGAGACATAATTTCTATTAAAATAAATTTCGTATGATATATAATTTTTATCTACTTTTTATTTACACATTATGTAAAACCTACCGTTTATCATTTTTAAGTGTTCGGTAAACCAATATTGTCCAAGACAGACTCGAGAAAGATGAAATTTTATTGCCTTGGTAACTTGGCAATTTAACATGTGAAACAATATATTTAAGAAGCAGTGTTTTCTTGAAACAACTAAATTTTGTACAAATATAGGAGTTGGGCCACGTTTGACACAAATATTTTTTAGTTTTTATTTTCAGTCGAATCTTTGTTCTTCAAGTTTGAGGAGTAAATGAGTTTTTTTTTTTTTTTTTTTTTTTTTTTCGCCCACTATATATGGCGGGGGAAAAACATAAAACCTCCTCACTGTGGGGAGGAGATCACCACTTCAAATTTGAGATAAAAAAAAAGACAAATCTATGTGGGGGGATTGATCTCCTACCCACTTATAATATTTGCACTGAGGTGGTATCACATAGTTGGTAGTTGATGGTCACACACTCATGATTTATACCAATCATGTTTAGTCACCTCACCGGTGGGCATTATATCTTCATAGGTAGGAGATCAGGCTTCATCTATGCGGATATCAAGATTTTCAAAAGTTTATTTATAAACAGTGGATTTGGTGACATTTGGAGCATTACCTTTTAGTTCTAAATTAATGTTAATTTGTGGATTAGAAAACAATCGTCCAATCATGCTTTTAAATCTTGTAAATACCTAGAGGTGACGAATGGGCCAAGCGGCTCATGGGCTCACCGACTCAGTCCATCAAAATTCGGTCCATAATGAATTTGGGCTCGTCCCTAGCCCACGAGTCGAGCTCGTTTTGGATTCGTGCGTAACGGCGATCCAACAGTCACAAAAATGTGACCGTTTAGCACATTTTTAATTTTTTTAAAAAAAATTCAATTGTTTTCCTATAAATACTCTCTTCTAAATTCTTTTTTTTTTTCCATTTTTATCTCTCAATGTATTATATATTCAATTCAACAACAATTCTCAAATTTTCATTTATCAATATTAGGAGGGTGTCATCAACTCAGATTTTAAAAGATTTGTTAATATTTATGAATTTGAATGGATTTCATGAATTTAAAAAGAATTTCACAAAATTTATAAGATTTCAATAGAATTCTATTTTATAAATTTCAATATATTCTTATGGATTTCTATTAATTTTCATGGATTTGTGGTCTTTTTATTAAAAATAGTAATTTTATATTATTTTTATTGTAAATAGTTCAAGTGACTGTCCTACATAAACAAATATTTTGAGTGGAATTTTGAAAAGAGAAAAATTCTTGAAATATAAAGAAGCAAAAACTCTTTTTAGTCAAAGAGGTGAATGATTCGATATTTTTTTTTCAACACACAATCACATCCTCAGTGGCCTCCACTAGGAAATGATGGGAGGTTCAGATATCCCAACCATATATAAATAACTCATAAAAAATACATGGGAGTGGGGCATAAAACCTGACCTCCAATTATAAAAGCGAAATTAATCAAATAAATAAAAAAAATGCAATAAATAATGAGATACTACTTTCTCAACAAATAGTCTTAAAAAAATTCTATATACCCCTAACTGTAGGAAGCTCATGTCTATCAATCTGAACTAAGCTGCGGTAATGTCGCGGTAAGTCCTGAGTGCTGTATTCAAAATAGCAACGACGTTCCCAACCTTCTGAAGTAAGTAAGTCAGCCACCTGGTTGCCCTCATTATAAATATGAGAAATAGTATCACAGTCGAAAGCAATGAGATGTCTGATGTGGCGAAGAGTGGCCTGAATAGACCAAGGTCCTCCACCTTTAGTGATGTAGTGAATGGCCAAAGTAGAGTCGGACTCAATCCATAAATCTGAGAGTACAATCCTCTGAGCAAGATGATACCATCAAGAATAGCCCTGAGCTCGACCTCTAGAATAGAGCAATCGCCATATGAAGAGAAGAAGACGCAAATACACTGACATAATGAATCCCTAATAATCTCCCATCTACTTGCAAATCCATCTTTGACGCATCCATCAGTATTGATCTTGTAAGATCTCACTGGTGGAGTACGCCAGTAAACCAAAATAGGAGAAAGAAGGGATGGAGTAGTAAGAGAGATACCAAAAAGAGGAGTAATATCCATATTTACTCGCCAATGAATAACTCGAAATAAACGGCATGTATGTAGTGGAGAGATAGTATGGTATACTCTCTAGATGATCCGTCTCGACTCTATAGAGATATCCTGGTACTTCGCATCATTCTTCGCAGTCCAAATAAACCAGAAAATCAAAAGAGGAATGATCGTGTGAATATGACCCTGCCTGACAAACTGACTCGAGAAACGCCAAGACTGAAAGTGATACTGAAAATCCTCCATCGACTGAAGGGTTATATGAAAAATGTCAAAAAAATGGCGCCAAACCTGGTCGGCAATACAGTTGTCAATAAATAAATGCTGGATAGTCTCAATAGTGGAGCAATACTCACAACGAGAAGCCATATGACTACCAATCCACCTCTGAATCACAACACAACTGGGATACGATCCTGCCATAGTCTTCAACAGAAGAAAGAGATAATCATCAGGATAATTGAACTCCAAATCATGCTGTATATAGCCTAAATAGTATGCTCCGTGCGAACAAGCTGCCATGTAGTCTTGGTAGCAAATCTACCATCCGAAGTATCCTTCCACATAAATTGATAGTGTACCTCAGCAGTGATAAGAATGCTCCCTATCTACTCAGTAATAAAATATGGTACTAGCTGAAGAAGTCATTCAATGTTCCATCCAGTATCATCTAATAAGTCTCTAACTTGGATATAAGAATGTAACAAGTGTGGGCGCTGATCAGCTAATGTAGACTCGCCCATCCAGCAGTCTTGCCAAAAGAATATTTGCCCACGTCCTAATTGCCAAGCAATGTGTGTCTCTGCTTGTGGGCTTATGAGCTTCAACATTTTCCACACAGCTGAAGCATAGTAAATAATAATAGCCAGTAACGGATGGGTATCCTAGCAATATTTACTTAGTAAAAACTAAGCCCATAATGATCACTGGGATCTAAATAACCACTAGAGCTTTATGGAGAATATATCAACAAGATCCTCCAGTCTCCTAAAGCTTAGTCCACCCTCCTCAGTAGGAATACAAAGGTCTTTCCATCTCCTCCAATGTAATATGTGTGCATGGTCTCTGGAGTCCCAAAGAAATCTAGCAAATATGCTATCTAACTTCTTCAAGATAGCCTTGAGAGACTTCATAATTTGAAGAAGATAGAGAGGAATAGAGGATAGTACTGATCGTATAAAAGTAATCTGTCCCCCAAATGATAAGAGAGGCCCAGCCAGAAATTTTACTCTGGACTTTCTGGACTAAGTCATCATACAAGAAGATCTTCCTAGCTCCTTTAAATAAAGGTACACCAAGATAAGTGAAGGGTTGCTGCTGATAACGAAATCCAGCCAGATGCTCCAACATGTGTATTTGACTAGTAGAAAATCTCTTAAGTAAGATAATCCTGCTCTTATCTATGTTCACCAACTGCCCAGAAGCCCACTCATAGTGCTCAATACACTGTAAAACTCGTCTAATAGACTGCTTCTGACCATTGACAAAAATAATCATATCGTCTGCAAAGGACAAATGAAAGATGAGAGCATCACCCCCATGTTTGTATGCCATTGAAGGAATATGCTGATACTGGTGAGTGAGTAGTCGTGAAAAATAATCTGCAGCAATAATAAACAGCGATGGAGATATGGGATCACCCTGTTTGAGCCCTTGAGATGATGAGAAAAAACTACATGGCCTGCCATTAAGTAAAACTGAGAATCGACACTCTGAAATATACCTCCATATCCTATCAATCCAAAGAGCATCGAACCCAAAACTCTCCAAGATAGATATCAATAAGCCCCAATCCATGCGGTCATAGGCCTTAGCCATATCAAGCTTGAGGATAACATTATCCCCTCGCACTTTAGTATCAAGTGTATGTAGTAACACCTGTGCAAGGAGGACATTATCTCCAATGAGCCGTCCCGAGATGAATCCGCTCTAAGGAGCTGAGATGATCTAAGGTAGTAAAGTACTCAGTCGTGAATTCATCAGCTTCGTAATCAACTTATTAAACAATGTACATAATCTAATAGGACGAAACAATGAGCACCTACAAGCATTGTCCCGCTTTGAAAGCAAGACAATAGAAGTAGCTGCAAAACCCATAGGTAGGTGTCCTCCAGCAAAGAAGTCCAAGATTGCCTGAAACACATCTTCTAATACTATGTCCCAACAGACCTGAAAAAAATGAGATGAAAACCCATCTCGTCCAGCGACACTATCTGGATAATACTGAAAATAGTCTCTCGCACCTCAGTTAAAGTAGGAGTCTGATTAAGCTGCAAATTGTCCTCATCGGACACCAATCTAGGTATAATACCATGTCGAATAGGGTCGACAGCCTGATGAGGAGCCTACAAAAGCTCTTGGAAGAAAGATACTACTAAAGGCTGAATAGTCTCAGGAGTCTCAAACACCTCACCCGAAACTGAAGTAATAGACGGAATCATGGCTCGAATACTGTCAGCCCTGAACTATAGAATGGAAGTATCGGGTGTTATGATCACCCTCACAAGTCCAACGTGCCCCTGTCTTTTGTTTCCAAAAGGCCTCCTCAATAGATAAAGTACGGTTCAGATCTACCTGAGCCTGATGTAAAGTATCACGATGAGAAGGAGAATGATCTCTGTCATTGTCTAACTCTGCCTCGTCCACCTTACACTCTGCATCTCTAACCATCTGAAAAATGTCACCAAATACATGTCGATTCCACCAACGAATGCCCTATTTGAGCCTAAAAATCTTCTCTCAGAGAGTAGCCATTCCCATAAAATAGGTAGGAAATGACCACTTCTGAGATACGAAACCCAAAAAATCGTGATGCCTAGACCAAACATTGAGGAATCGAAAAGGACGAGGTCCCAAATCATCGTTAGAAGACCACTGAATCAGAATAGGTGAATGATTAGAAGTGCTTCGATTTAGATGACGAATTAAAAATCAAGAACAAAATGAGGCAACGAGTAAGTTAATCAAAACTCTGTCCAGACGCTTCCAAACCCTCTCATTTGTCCACTTATACTAACTTTCAGAATATCCTGCATCTGTCAAACCACAATCCATCATCATATCTACAAAGTCTGAAGTGTCCCTATCATGAGTATTCCTACCAGTATGCTCACCATTGTGAGCGATCACATTAAAGTCTCCCCAAACTAGCCACGACCTATCTACAGAGAGGAATATCTGGTGAAGACCCGTCCATAAATCCCTACATCCAACCGGCGAGCAAAAAGCATAGACCAGAGTAATAAACAACGGTCTGGCTAATCTAGGATCCTTAACTTTAATGTGAAGGAATTGAAGATGATCAACAATCGAAGTAATAGTAGTCTCCAAATTTCAAAAACACCAAATCTTATCCGACTCATTCTGTAAGCCCATCGTCGGATAAAGTTAAAACAAACGACTCCAACACCACCAAAAAATTCACTTGATAAAGCCGAAATAATTTCTTAAGTCGTCTATAAGTGACAATATTGCATACACCTCTCACATTCCAGATGATAACACTCATCAAAAAAATTGGCTACGTGACGAAGCACTTGTCTGACTACTAGTCACCGTTTGATCGGGCATGGAATATCAGTAACTTTCTGATTTTTTTCCTATGAACTACAGTAAAACCATCGGCCTCTAGCCGCTCATCTAAACCAACCAAGTCATCAAAAGAATTCCTACGAAAATGCCCCTGTCGATGAACCTCTAGCTGAATAGAACTAGCAGTATCGGAAGGAATCGAAGCCTCTACATTCTCATTACTACTGAGGCGTGGACTGACATGTGGATCAATGTCAAAAACTGGTTGCACTGGCTTTGAAAAAACAGAACACTCACGAGGGACGGACATCATGTGATCTAATAGTGGATCAAAAAAAATAGCATCATAAAAGGGCTTTGAAGCCACAATAGTAGGAATAGTAGGAGTAATCTTAAGAGTGGGTCCCACATGAACCACTGGAGGTAGTATAGCAACAATTGAAGAAGAACTAACAACTGGGACCCATTGTCTAGGAACCTCAACAACAACCTCTTTCTCCTTACCCTTCCCAACCTTATCAACAATAGGCATCGGAGCATCAACATGCTTATAAGCCAGAACAACAACAGGCTTAGAAGCCGGAGCAACAACAGGCTTAGAAGCCTGGGTAACAACAACATCCACTGGTGTAGCCCCAACCCTACATTGATAAAAAATATGGCCCACATAACGACATTTAGCATAAAAGTGGGGCAATCTCTCATATACAATAGGCTGCCAAAAACTACGGAATTCACCACGATCAATCCATATCCTATATGGGAGCTTATGCTCTAGATTCACCTCAATACAAACCCTGGCTTCACTAGACCTCAACAAATCAGCAGTTGCCTCATCAATCCTCAACAGCACCCCAAAAATTTTAGATACAGCAAATAAGAATTCTATTGCACGTAAACAAACGGGCAATAAAGGAAATATATCCATACAGGGGCAATAGGGGTCTCAGCATCGGAATGAAAATCACATGTCCAATTAAGCACACGCATAGTACAACCCTCAATAAACCAAAATGGTTTTAAAAACAAATGGCTATAATCATCCTCGTGTGTTAAGTGAATAAGTATGTGTTTATAGTCTATAAGTCTAAGTTTAAAATCCCCGCAAAATCCAAATTTCTGAAAACTAGAATGTACATCCACCATTTTGGGCTTGTGATGAGAAAATTTGCCAACGAGTGTGAACACGAATGGCTCGGCAAGAGAAGCCTCCTTGTCAGAAGAAATAACCAAAGTTGGCTCACCACAATGCAAATAAGGCTCATTAGCTACAAACTGATGACATGTAGAGTTTGGCAAAGCCTGAAGGACGGAAGCAAATGACTTCTTCACACTCTGTTCAGTCGGAGAAATATTATGTCGATAAGTGACAGCCGCAGCATAATTTTTTCGACCTATATTCAATGCAGATTGAGCTTCTTGAAGAAAAACATGTGGGCTCGTAACAATTAGAGTTGAAAAATTAGGCAAACGGATGGGGCTGGAAAAAACAGCCAGAGGCACATGTGTTGCAGGCTGTGCGTGCCCAACAGCACCCAACGATGGTAGCACCTGTGCACCCGCGCGTGCAACCCTTTGGGCAGAGGGAAGCCCAGCAGTTATGGGCACGACAGAAAGAGAAGAAGATGATGGCGCTGATTGCAGGGACGGAACAGCTGTGATGGTGGCGCGCACTCCTTGGATGAAGTATGGGTTGCTGTTGAATGGAGAAGAGAGAGGCACAGTCGCGCCTTGGTGAGACGAATCGCCCAATGCAGAGTTGCGCGCCTCGCCCGGTGGCAGATCTCCTTCCGCCACCCCTAGGGTGACATTAAATACGCCCAAGGGTGGCGCACCATCTGGAGTTGGCGCGGTGAAGAACGGAGGTGGCGGAGCTAGGTTTTGTACCTAGGTTCGCCGTGGCTGAAGGCTGTTTATTGGGCGTGAGGCCCTTTTCAGGTGGCAAAAAGTCGGTGGGAGAATGGACAGAGGTGACCGGAGGTAGCCCATCTCTGATGGAAGGCCAAGTTTGGCCATGATGTGTGAATCACCCATTGACTTTTAATTCTAGCAGTTTTTTTATATTTCAATATCTATTAATAATTCGATAGATTGAGAGATATACCAATCTGACAGCTGTGTCAGCTAAGCTTTTTGGGAATAAAGTAATAAATAGGTCATCCATCGTCTCTAAACTCGAAGCGTAATTAGATCCATTGGTTGGAGTATTCATATTACTATTATCAATTTTCTCAATTTTGAAGTAAAAAAATTGATTAAAGAGCAAGACTTGTTGAAAAAAAATTGAATAAAGTTTAATTTTCATTTTTTTTCTACTTGTCTTTTTTTTATAAAATTTTCTCTTTCATCTCTGAGACTAGATGATAGATATTTAGAATTTAACATATATTTGGTAGTGCTGAAATTATATTTTAAGTGCTTATATTATAAGTTGTTGGTGAATGTGTAGATAAAAAGTAAGTTGTAAGTTATGGGTCTTATGAAATGTGTGGATAAAAAGTAAGTTTAACCAGTTAAAATTATAATTTAAGCAATGGTAAACATGTGCTTATTCTCTTCTAAAATCAGTTGTTTAACCATCTTATATAAAAAGTTATTTTATGGTTTAAAAAGATAATTTACATGTGTTGCAGTTGACGAGTAAATCTTTCCAAGTTCTAAAAAGAATTTTTAGTGCAATACTGATTTACAGTCCAATATTTAATTTTCTTATATGGTATTAGATTAATTATCTAATTAATATTTACTAATAGATTATTTATATTTTTTAATCCAATTGTTTGGTTCAATAAATGGTCATTGAGCATCAAGAATGAATTTTAAAGACGATGTTTGACAATTGTATAAAAAATATATTAAAAAGCAAAATATTCAATAAACTTTCATGCTAATATAAATTGAAAATAAAGAACAACAGTTCACTACAAAACCTTGTGACACAAATTGAAGAGCGTAAGAGAAGAGTTGGATTGAAATTTTGAGATGTGGGAATAGAATTCTTAAAGAATTTGGTATTCATATTTATGATTTTGAAATCCATGCAAATCTGTTTAAATCCAATATTAATTAAATCTTTAGAAATCCACTAGTAATTGGAAACACCTAAATTTCTAAAAAATCTATTTAAATTTGAGTTGATTATACCTAATTTTCAATTAAATCTATTAAAATTTGAGTTGAGGGACACCTAAATTTAATTGAATCTATTAAAATCTGAGTTGGGGAGCTCAAAATTTATAGGAATTTTAAATCTATTCAAATTTAAGTTGAGGACACCACTCTTAGTTTATAATTAGTATCTCATTTCTCATTATCTACATATTAGTCTATACTTTTAAGTTTTAATTTTCTACTTCTAATAGTTCTCTACATTTCTATTTTCTACTACATTTTTATCTTCTACTTTTCTCTTTATTATTTTATTCTAAATGGCCTACAATCGAAGTGATGATGATTTTAGTGGTCTTAATGACATTCTAATTCCAAATGATATTTGTGAGTTTGGAGGTAGAACTCATCCAATTGATTTGGATGACGTTCAAGAAGATGTCGACATACATACAACCACTAGTTCTAGCACTAAACAAAAATTCATCAAATAAAAGGCTAGATGTTGGTAGTATTTTGAGTTAGTGCCAACTGGTAAACTAATAGACAGAGTCCTTAAGCACAAAGCACAGTGTAAACACTGTAAAAAGAAGTTAGTCTGGCAAAAGGAGATAGGTGTGACCCATCTATGCTGAAAAGGCTGGTAGAAACGTTATACGACCCCTTGTTCCAACATATACTTCGTCATCAATTGATGATATTCACTTATGGAGTTACGTTAGTTCACATAAGGGTGGTCAATATTCAGTTGATTCTTTTTCTTCTTCTTTTCTTTCCCGTTCTATTGATGCACCTATAGAGTTAGTTAGGTATTTCGCGCATGACATGCTTAGTATTTTAGATGACGAAGAGATAATTTTTTTTTTGATATACTACGATGGTGGAGACAACATCAACGTCAATACCCAATTCTTTCAAAAATTGCACGTGATCTATTAACATCTACGGTATCAACTGTAGCATCGGAGTCTGCTTTTAGTACAGGTGACAGAGTTCTATCTGATTTCAGGCAAGACTCAAAGCCGACATTCTAAAAAGCTTACTATGTCTGAAGGATTGGGATGACGCCAAACTTCGAATCCAAGACACAGTGAACAGAATAATGTCCGAAGAACTTGAAGATTTGAATATGGATTATTTGGATTTGTAGTAAGTATTATTTTGCATAAGTATTTGATATTTTTTGTCTTATTTTAATAAAAAAATTATATACGTAACAACTTGTTTGTGCACAATTTTAACTCCGCATACGTTCAAAGTAGCCAGTCCCAAGCCCGGAAAAAGGATGAAAGTTTTCAACCTTGAATTTTTAATATAAAACATTTTTGATACTTTCTTTCTTTTTTATTTTAAAATTAGCCAAAAAAAATTCGTGGTCGAGCCGAGCTCGTGGAGAGCTCTGCTCGGCTCAGCTTGTTCGGCCCACAAGCTCGTGGATCGAGCCGAGCCGAGCCGAGCCCATGATTTTAGAACGAGCCGAGCTCGACTTATCCCTTTGGGCGGCTGATCTGTTTTCAATGGACCGAGCCAACCCCCTATATATACCCTCGAGGCCTCCGGTTCAATTTCATATCCCCATAAACTTACATTTTTTTTATCATTTTCTATATAAAAAAAGTTTGGATTATTCTAAAAATACGATAAAGTCATGCGTTGAGACAATAATAACAAATTTCATTGTAAAGGGATCTATTAATTATTACGAAATTAACTTTTAATGGCCCATGTGTCGGAAAAAAAAATTAAAATGAGAACTCAAATATTTTTTATTTGTTCAAATTCATAACAACGAGAAGAAGTGTTATACATACAATTTTCAAGTTGAGAAAATACCAAAAAAGAGAAACTGGATTGCAAGAAAAATACAAGAGGCAAAAATGTCTCTTGCAATTCCATCATTTCCTCTCTCCATACCTTAGTATTAACATCTTGGACACCCTTCAAATAAAGTGCATGTTTTATTTCGTCTTGTAGATATGAATAAGTTCTGTGGCAAACATAATTTTTTGATTTGTCCCTTAGCAAAACAAGCCAGATTGCCATTTTTTTTGAGTAAAATTTATAGTCATGCATGTTTTGAGAAATTACATGTTGATATATGGGGTGGTTACCAAAGGAAATATCTGTTATACTAGTTGTGTTGATATTCCACAACAAAATGGGATGGATGATCGTAAACATAGACACTTACTCAACATGGCACGTGCTTTGCTCTTTCAAGCTCATCTTCCTAAAACGTTTAGGAAGGATGCCATTTTAACCACTGCATACCGTATAAATCGTATACATACACTAATTTTGCAAGGAAAAACACCTTTTGAATGACTTTTTAATTCAACACACAATTACTCACATTTACAAGTATTTGAATGTTTATGTTTCGCTTCCACTCATGTCCAAAAGCCATCTAAATTTGACAAACGTGCAACCCAATGTATTTTTCTTGGATACCATTATGGGAAAAAGGGATATTGAGTCTATGATCTTGAGCTTTACAGAGTTTTTGTGTCTCGTGATGTTATTTTCTTTGAAAAAGAGTTTCCTTTCCAACATACTTCTGTTACCATTGAGAGTCCAATAACACCACTCCCAATAACTCTTTTTTTATGAAGATACTACCATATAAAAAATTCCCACTAAGACACTCACACATACTCCACCAGAAAATCAAGAGTTTGAACATATTGTTCGTAACCCTCATCAAATGATTCCAACTAGTCATACATCTATCCCTGTACCTCGTCATTCTACAAGACCAACCAAACGACCCAATTTCCTCCAGAATTTTCACGTGGATGCACATCTTCCGTCTTAGCATGGACCATCATCTGCCTCTAGCGTGGTCATAACTTCTGGTATGCCATACAAACTATCTCAAGTTCTTTCTTATGATCGGTTATCCACCTCTCATAAAACTTTGATCACTTCCTTAACCATTACAAATGAACCAACTAGTTTCTTACAGACCATGAATGATCCTCAATGGCGCATATATATGCGTAATGAAATTCAATCCCTCCAAGGCTCCAAGCAAATCATACATGGACACTTGTGCCTCTCCCACCTGACAAGAAACCCATAGGATACAAATGGGTGTACAACATGAAGTTCAAATCTGATGGTACCATAGAGCGTTACAATGCTTGTTTAGTTGCAAGAGGATATAGTCAAATTGAAGGACTTGATTATCGAAAAACTTTTTCTCCATTTGCGAAGCTAGGTATTCTGAGTGTTCTACGATTCAAGGATGAAATCTCCATCTACTTGATGTCAACAATGCATTCTTACATAGCGATCTTGATGAATATGTGTACTTGTGACTATCTCCTGGATTCGGACGATATGGAGAGACTCGAGTATGCAAACTTAACAAATCATTTTGTGTGGTTTGAAACAAGCTTCGAGACAATGATTTTTGAAGCTGTCTTCAGCCCTCAAGAATACTGGTTTTCAGTAATCAAAGGTATACTATTCATTTTTCGTTCGATCCCACAAAGGTAGCTTCACAACAATCCTTTTATATGTTGATAATGTGATTTTAGCAGGTAAGAATTTGCAACATGTTGAAGATTTAAAGAAGTTTTTATCCAAGCATTTTAAACTTAGAGATCTTGGTCAACTCAAATACTTCATGGGCATAGAAGTGGCAAGGTCCTCTAAAGTCATTTATCTATCTCAAAGAAAATATGTATTGAACAAACTAGAAGATGTTGGATTTATGGGAGCTAAACCAGCAAGGTTTCCTATGGAACAAAACTTGACTCTTACATAATCTGATGAGGACCTTCTGAATGATCCTCCATCATACAGACACCTCGTAGGAAGATTGATCTATTTGACCATCACTAGACTAGATTTGGTCTATGTCGTCTATGTTTTAAGTCATTTTATGGACAAGCCACGTGAACCACATTATGAGGCAGCGCATATAGTCCTTAGATACATAAAGCAAACACTAGGACAAGGTATTACACTATCCTCCACAAGCACACTTTAACTAAAAGCCTTTTGTGATGTTGATTGGGCATGTTGCAAAGACATAAGAAGATATGTGACAGGGTATTGTGTATTCCTGGGACAATCACCCGTTTCGTGGAAAACAAAGAATCAGACTACGGTGGCTCGATCAATTGCCGAGCCTGAGTATCATTCTACGGACACTACATGTTGTGAGATTACTTGGTCAAAGAATGTCTCGAAATACATGGGAATCAAACATCTCCAACCAATCATGTTGTTATGTGATAACCAAGCTGCTTTACACATTGCCTCAAATCCAATCTTCCATGAACGAACGAAGTATATCGAAATTGATTGTTACTTAGTTCTTGAAAAAGGCTCAAGAGGGCTTGATCAAAATAACACATATGAGGACCAACAATCAAATTGCAGACCTATTCACTAAGACGTTGAGTACATCATAGTTTGAGACTCTACTCAACAAATTGAGTGTTATTAACATACACTCCAATTTGAGGAGGAGTGTTGAAGATAATCAAACGAAATAGGAAAGTAAATATTGTATATTAACTCAATAATTCTGTTACCAATCTAGTAAAAAGTCAGAGCTAATTCATAGGCGTTAGAATAGGACCTAAATGAAATAGAATAGTATAAAGCTGTATTTTCTTTTGTTGTAATATGAAAATAATTACATTATTTTTCACTAAATATCTTCTTATTAAAGTTGATGAAATGTGTAGTTGAAAAGTTAATAAAAATTGTTGGTTCTATAAAATATGTAATTAAAATTAATTATTGATTTTGACCACATATTTTTAACAACTTTTTAATCTAGACTAAACAAGAATTCCATTACATATGCAATTTAGTGATAGTTTTTTAGTAGTGATGTTCATATATTTTCTTGTGCATCAATTTGGTCATATAATTATCCACGACACTAATATGTTTGGCAGTGTTAAAATTATTTTTTAAGTATTTATAAATTGTGAGTTTTATGAAACATGTAAATAATAAGCTAGTATTAACTTAAGTTATAGATCCTACAAAATATATTTGACCAACTAAAATCATAATTTAATCTTAACCAAACATGCTCTTGCATAAATTTTAGTAAAGCTTGTATAAACATTTCTTAAATGCGCCTTTCCGAAGATCATGAGTGGGTATGCACATGTTACACAAGAGTCTATAGACATATGCGGTCCCGTCCAAGAACCTTAGTGGCTTATCCATGAGGGAAAGGTACTTTGGGACATAGGCTATGCCCACTTCTCTTGATAAACGTTTTAATTGCAATGTTGCCAATTGAGAGAACTGCATTTTGGTTCGACAAGGATGGTTGTGGTGCATAACGACTTGGATAAAATATGTTTTGATAATATAACTTGTATATTTCTTTTAAATAAAATTATTTTTAATATTGTTGAATTAAAATATATTTCATATAGTCTAGTATGAATTTATTTGTCTTAATTTGATGGTTATATGTGCATCTTGATATACAAATAAATACAGAACTTGAATGTCAAATGCACTCCATACTAATATAGTAAATGTCTTATGGTGAAGAGAAGTGAAGCCTATGGAGTGTTTGAGTCTCATTAGAGACTTAAACAAGCAATACCAAATTATATGAAATTTTATAACAAGAGTGTTGTCAAATGATTTCAGATATGATTATGTCAAAAATCACTCAACAATGGAAGTCTAGAAATAGTAGTCTAAAAAACGAATATTTGAAATAATTAATTGAAAGTGGATTTATTTATCTATCAAGTGTGAAGTCTAGTTGAAAATTTGGTTACGACTTACTAGAGAATTAGTAAGATCAACATCAAGAGGATGTAGCTGAAAATTATTTATTTAAAATAATTTATCAATGACGACAACCCTACCTAATATTGCGAAATGAGTAATTTTAAGTTCAAAGGATAATAACAAGTTATTTGATAAGTGAAGAGCTAACAATATTGTATTTAAATATCTTTATCTATGATGATTAGTGCTGGTTTTTACAATTGAAGGATCGAGTTTTATAATCTTTTGTTGAAATTCAGTATGTAGTACAAATATTTTAAAATGTAACAAACATACTGAACTTCACTTATGTGAACTTAGAGGCGGTGTCGCCTCAAATGCAAGTTAGAGTTTTTTACTAAAAAGTTCTTAAACAGAATAAGCGCAAGGTCATATAAGCGCTAAGCGAGGTTTGTGTAGAATGTAAGTACAAATTTATATTTTATGTGGTGTAATTTCACAGATATTGTCAATAAATAAAAATGGTTCTAAATTTTGAAATTTCGATGGTTATTTTGTGTTAATTGCACTAAGGTTATTGTTATGAATTTGAACATGTGGAAGATTGTTTTATTTGTTCAAATTCACAAGTATTATATGGACAATTTCCAAATTGAGAAAAATCGGAAAAAATGGAAATTGGATTGTAAGAAGAATGGAAGAGGCATTAAGAGGCAAAAATGCATTTGCAGTTGAGAACTCGTGATCACGAAGTTTCAGGTTACAGCTGCGAGGAACCTAGTAGCTCTGAGGCCTCGAAAGTAGATCTGTTACATTATTTTAGTTCAAATTTTGACTAAACATATGTGTCTCTTCACTTTAGATCATGTTAGTTCGTCCATAGAATGTCTTAACACTTATACATAGATTATTTTTGATAGATTTTAAGACAAGAGACAATATATACAAGATATTGATTCAATCCTTTAAAAACAACAAGATTCATAAATCTTCCTTGTTCTTAGTATGTTTCTTCACTTATTTTTTAGTGATTAACCATCAAAGGCTTGTTAAATCTCGAGTTATTTGTCAATGAAAATCTTAAGCAATACAAAAAACGAGAAATGAAAAATATCATTTTTAGGAAATCGCCATTTCAACATGTTCAAATCATTCTTTTTTCTGTGTATCTTCATTGTTTTGGTTGAAGTTTTTTTGACATTCTTCTTCTATTTGGTGTGTGTTTCAAAGTCTCCTACTCTCTCAAAGTCTTCTAACAAAGTATCAATGGCTACAAATGATGCAGATTGTAGCTGCAATTTTTCATCGAATTGAGTTTTCATTAATTGGGAGATGTGGTAGCATAAGTTTGAAGTATATGACAGATTTATAATAACAAATTGTTGTATTTTCTTTATTAGTGTTGATCTATTGTCCTCGGTGGGCATTCTTATAATGTCCATCAGAACAAGTGTAAAACACTCATTGCTTGAATGTAACGCCTCACAGATCATGTCCCTTTTCTTTATAGCAAATATAGAAATTTAAACAAATTGAGCAAACAATACAAATTTTTGGACAGAAGCATTTACATTTTAAATTACCACTTGACAAGCTCATTAATTAGTAGGGGCTTCATCTAATGTCCACCGGGCATTAGATCAAAACCCTTAATTTGCACGAAAGAAAAAGGAATATGGCATGTTTCACAAAAGTTGCTTGTGGAGTCTGGTCCCAACTCCCAAGCCATTGGTAGTGGAGCTGTGGAGCAACTATAGATGTTGACAGTTGACGTTAGTGGAGCTGTGGAGCTACACAGGCTAGTGCCTAGATCTTGTCATCATCAGTTTAACCATTAATAAAAAAAAAAATTCTAGAGTGATGTCATTAATTATGGTATTTACTGTTCTATTTTTAATTTTTTTAAAAATAATTAATATGGTGATGTTACGTTTTTGATGGGACATCATAATTAAGACTTCACCGCGAGTCTTATATTACCACTCTTCTTACATATTTGTATGTGATTATAAAATATTTATAAATTAATTAAATATTATTTTTATCTACTTATTTTATAGAACTATAATTTTTAATTTTTATTCATATATTTTGTATAATCTACAACTTATAATATATACAAAAATTTCACCAAACAAACAATTATGGCTTGTAATGTCATTTTATTTTGTTTTGTGGTATGTTTTCATCCTTTATTCTTGTTTTTGTTATGATTTCCTTTTCTTTATAGATTTTGATCGTCTAGCTTGACTAACTTGATTATTTTTTTTATTTATTTATTTATTTTTTTTTTACCGCTGGCCTCTGCACTTCATTTTGTTTGCAGTCAAATTTATTAATTATTAAAAAAAGTTTACTTTTCAAGACTAATAAATTACTTGTCTTCAATTATAAGCAAAATTATCCATAAGTCCTTTTAACATGAACCAATTGGGAACTAAAATTACGAGCGTAAAACAGATCGAGGACAAATGAGAAGTGAGTCTCACACACTGTGTGGATAATAAATACATGAAACCCACGTTTTATAAGCAAAATAAGACAGGATTTCCTTACTTATTATATTTATAAGACGTGAATTCTATCGTTGTTTATTTTTGAGCAACAAATATGATGTGAAATTTATAATGCCTTCGTTCCATAAAAATAGGCTTACTTTTATTTTTACAAAGAAAAAAATTTAATTATTATAGTTGGAACAATAAATTTACTTACATTTTTCTTAATATAATAGTAGTTCATAGTTGTTGATAACAATACACATTAAACAAGAGTATATTAGAAAAATAAGAAATTAACTATACTAGTAAAACAAGTTGACAATAATTTAAGATAAATAAAGAAAATAAGTATATCTTTGTATGATAGATAAAATATATTATAAGTTGACAACTTATTTGTCAACTCGAGGACAAAAAATTGCAATTATTGAAAGAGAGAATTGGAGAAACTACCAGTTTATTGGAAGTATCTTTTGAAATATGTCTAGTTTTATAACATTTGATGAATTGACTAAAATTTAAAAATTTGGACAAAATTACTTTTAGATAACCAATTGAATATCTTTTAGGGAAATTGGCGCAAATGGTCCCTAACGTTTACCATTAGTGCGCAAATGGTCCCTAACGTTTCATTTTGGCGGAAAGGTCCCTAACCTGCTCTCTATTTAGGTCTTGCAATTGAATCGGCCTTAGGTGCGCAAATGGTGGTCCTGCAAGATGTTTTTGTTTTTATTAGCGGGGTAAAATTGTCAAGTCACATTTTTTTCAACCTTTCAATTGGCGCAAATGGTCCTAATCTTAAGAAATTTGCAATTGATTCCTAACTTTTAAAAAGTGAAAATGAGTCCGATACTTTAATTTTTTTATTTAAAATTAAAAAAACTAACAAATTGATAATATACTAAATTATTTTGAATATTTTATGAACTATTATAAAATAATCAAAATTGAAATTCATAATTATTAACAAATGTGATAATTAAAATTATTTTATTATTATTAAGTAATCATATTATTTAAAATTCAAACTTTAATTTTATCGTTACAACAAAAGAAGAAAAATAAATTTGTCACAAATAAAATTTTACTTATACTCAACCCAACTCGATTTTATACGCCTCATATTCTTGGGCCAATCCAATCCGATTTTGAGCTACTGAGGTTATTGGACCGCCTTATTTTAAATTTTAATTAATTTTTACATTAAAAAAAAAAGCAAAAAGCAAAAAAAAGGCGACCGGGGGGGAGAAATCCTCCCTTCTCTCTCGCTTTTTGGGGTGGGGTGGGGTGGGGTGGGTGGAACCATTTTTTTTTTGCTTTATTTTTTTTTAATGTAAAAATTAATTAAAATTTAAAATAAGACTGGTCCAATAACCTTGTAGCTCAAAATCGGATTGGATTGGCCCAGTAAATATGAGACTCTATAAAATCGAGTTGGGTTGAGCATAAGTAAAATTTTTATTTGTGACAAATTTATTTTTCTTCTTTTGTTGTAACGATAAAATTAAAGTTTGAATTTTAAATAATATGATTACTTAATAATAATAAAATAATTTTAATTAGCACATTTGTTAATAATTATGAATTTCAATTTTGGTTATTTTATAATAGTTCATCAAATATTCAAAATAATTTAGTATATTATCAATTTGTTAGTTTTTTTTTTAATTTTAATAAAAAATTAAAGTATCGGACTCATTTTCACTTTTTTAAAAGTTAGAATCCAATTGCAAATTTCTTAAGATTATGGACCATTTGCGCCAATTGAAAGGTTGAAAAAAATGTGACTTGACAATTTTACCCCGCTAATAAAGACAAAAAAACATCAAGCAGTGACCATTTTCTGCACCTAAAAAGCACCAATCACAAGACCTAAATAGATAAGTTGGATCTTTCCGCCAAAAATGAAACGTTAGGACCATTTGCGCACTAATGGTAAACGTTAGGGACCATTTGCGCCAATTTCCCTATCTTTTATGGGCAATGATCTCTTCTCCCACTTGTCCAGCGGCCTTTATAATTCCTACCTACTGTGAAGGAAGAGATGAGTTCCCTATCTTTTATATTCATTTCTTCTCTCTTTCTCTCTCTCAAACACACACACTATCCTCACTTCCTCCACCACCATTGCCGATTTGCCGCCGTTCCTAAGCTTCCATTTCCCACCCCTTTTGTTATTTTTGTGGTATGGTTCTCTCATTCTTATCACAGATTCAAATACACTGTCAGATCTATCACTGATTTTTGAGCAATTTAAAGAAGTCGACCGATTTAAAATTTTGATGTAGATTACATGAAACTTAAATTTGATATATTGTATCTCTATTTTTTAATCGATATATTTTATGTTGTTGAGTAATTTTTTGTCAATTTAGTTTGTATATATTAATAGATTGTATTAGATATTGAGTTTAATTTATAAATTTGGTAGATCTAATTTATTGGTATATTTTGTTGTCGATGTACAGAAAATAAAATTAATTACATTTGGTCGAAAACGGACTATAAATTGAGCACAAAATAGAGGGCATATATTCTAATGAAATCAAGGGCGCTTCACTCGCAAGAAGTGCTTGGATTAAAAGACAGAGCCCTTGGATTCGCCTTAAATGAGTAAGGACTTCAGATCGCAGAAGGATAGAAGATAGAAAGCCATAAAGTATTTTGACTTTGAAACTTGTCTATTCGTCGACAAAATAGACAACCTTTTTATCGATGCACATCGACAAAATGAGCACTATTTTGGTGCCCATTATAATCGACAACCCATAATAATGGCACCAAATGTCGATAATAATGGCACCAATTTAGTTCCAATTTGTCGATAATTTTCTGTGTCCATTTTTATCGATATTATCGACAAATATCAACAAAATAAATATCAACAAAAATTGACAAATTTTTTTGTCGATGTCCACCAAGCTTTTGATGTCCAAATATTTACTCTGATATGAAAGTTTATTTTCGATGTTCAATTTAAATTGATATTTAGTAATTAAAAATTGAAATTAAATAGCTGTCTAGATTAAGTGACATAAAAAAAAGGTAAATAGCACAAGAAGTTTCGAACCTTTGAACATTGTAACGATAGGATCCTGAACTTTTGTTTACTAGCAGCCGGGGTCCATAACCTTTCAAACGTACGCACCATGAGTCCTCTTTGAACGAAAAACGTCAAAAACTCTATTAAGTCATCACGCGCCACATGTGACCATTTTCTGAAGGGCAAAACTGTCCAACATTATTCAAATCCCTAATTTTGGTTTTTTTCTTCTTCTTCCCCCTCCCCACCCCTCTCTGATTTACCTTGCTTCTTTGATCTCTTTCTGCAAACAATCTATCTTTCAAGTTTTCTAGTTTTCAGGTTTGTTTTTCAAGGTAAAAGTTGATGAATACAAAACAACCTTAGAGCAGGATTTTCAGAAAGCAAGTGTTTTCAGATCGAGATCCATTTTTTATTTTTTCTTGGCTCGATTTTTACTTGGCCACTTGATCTAAGAGGTTGTGTATTTGTAAATCTCTTTTAACTCTCTTTTCTAATCCTTGATAAATTTAACTGCAAGTCTGCAACCAACACATTTGGGCTTTAGATTTGGAATCCCTTTGTTTCAAATCTTAATCTAATGCAAACGTTAGGGAGCACTTTGCAACTGAATTTTGCCATTTGGTTGGTTAACTGTGGTACATAAAGCAAAAGTCTTGGTATTTGTTTGACTCGGTTCAGACGGGCATTATCTCAAATTAACTGCTTGGGTGCAAAATGTGATAATTTGTTTCAGTATTTTTCACCAAACTGTTTATACGTTCGGCTTCTTCTGGATATATGTTTTGATATTGGCGCTCTCTCTTTGCTTTTGTTCTTTGACAGAATGTAGATGGGAGATAACAGCATATTTTCGCTCTCTGCCTCAGACTAGTACCAGCAAAGATTCAGAGTAGTGTTGGACAGTTTTGTCCTTCAGAAAATGATCATATGTGGTGCGCGTGATGACTTAACAAAGTTTTTGACGTTTTCCGTCCAAAAGGGATCCTTGGTGCGTACGTTTGAAAGATTATAGACTCCAGTTGTTAGTAAACAAAAGTTCAGGACTCCATCATTACAACGTTCAAAAATTCGGGATCTCTGATACTATTTACTTTAAAAAAAAATCAAATTTTAATTTTTCAGACTTATCTCTCAATTTTCTATAACAAAAAAAGCAACTGTCAATTTTTCGTACTGATTTGTCATTTTTTGGATTGGTAACTTCTCTTAGAAGTTATTGTATAACTATTAATTATTGTTAAATCTTAACTATAAAATAGTATATTTGATATTTTACATTTACAATATGATAAATTTAAAAATATTTTTAAAATTGTCATATTCTAAATCCAATATTTAGTTTTGTCACATTTCAAAATTCTCCATTATTGAAATCATAGTGGGAGTCTCATTAACAATGCCACTGCCATCCACTTGTCTAATTTCAACGGATGATATTGACTTGTCGAATATTGATTAAAATCATAGTGGGAGCCTGATTAACAATGCCTCTTCCACCCACGTGTCTAATTTCAATGGATGATATTGACTTGACAATTATTGATTAAAATCAGTACATAAAATGAAATTTTTATTCATACAGAAAAAGTTAGGTACTACCAAAGAAAGAGATTAAGTTTTCGATTTTGATCTAATGCTTTCAGTAGACATTGTTATAATGTTCATCGGAACAAGTGTCATTTACACTCATCCAACGAACAAGATGACACTGGCCGATGAGATATTATAACAATATCCATCAAGACATTAGATCGAGGCGGCAAAAGTTCATCATCACAAGAAGATATATTATTGGTTCTCTATGCGAGGAATATTAAGTTAAATTTATATATATATATATATATATATATATATATATATATATACACGTTTTAAAGTTTTAAACAAAATGATTTAATACGATAGCAGAAAAAGATTCAAATTTTGTTTTTGGTAAAAAATAAATTCAAGTTTTAAATTTAAATCTTGCCTTTATATATTTATAAAATTATGCACGTCAGAGTTTTGATAAAAATAAATAAATTTGATTTACAAGTGAAGAATACTTCTACATCAGGTGATTCAGCAATCGAGTCCAATGGTGACAAAGATAGAGCAAATTGAAATAAAAATAAAAATGAAAGAAATGGCTTATATGAATTAATTAAACAAGAAACATTTTGAAATTAGACTATAATTGTTTGTATAAATTATTTAGAAAAATATTAGTGACATGTTTAGTAAGATGATTGGAAAATATTAAAGAAACAATATTATATTGTTGAGTCTTAAGCTTATCGTTAGTTTAGCTAAGTTTAAATTATAATTTAAGTTGATCAAATAAATTTTTTATCCATATATTTCGTATGATCCACAACTTACAACTTATTACTTACTTATTATTTATACAATTTATAAGAACAAAATATTTAAAAAATAATTTCAATACTGCCAAAACAAAACAAAACAAAAAAGAGAAAGAAAAATGGTTCGTGAACTTGTTAACACTCCCGCTAAAAATATGAAAATGTTAGAGAAAAATACCGACCACAAAGAACGCAGGATATGACGTATATTGGAACATATTTAAAATGATATTTTTTTTCTTTTAAAAATTTAATGTTATTTGGAAGTATTTCTTGAAAAATTTACTCAAACATATAATTGAAAATATTTAAGAAATAATTTTGAATTTTTTTGATGTTCAAAGCTTAAGATCAGAGTTCAGTTTGGCTCGAGATGCTTCTACTTTATTTAATAATGTAGCATTTTTTTTTTATTTTAGAGATAGGATTATAGGAATAGAGTGGCTCATGCTCTTGCCCAATTTTGAATAATTGAGTAAATTGTTTTCCATTTTTTATATTTTTTTAAAAAAAGAGATAGTTTCTCCATGTACTTCGAAAAATAAAAAAATTTAAAAAAATATATTATTTTTCTTTTTTTTATTATTTTAAAAAAACTGTTTTAATTTTTTGTAACATATGTTGTTATATTTCATACAAAAAATGTATGTTATATTTGTTATATTTTGTACATTTAGAATTTAAAATATTGAAAAATAATTATGAATTTTTAATATAAAATGAAGTATGCGACAAAATTATCACAAAAAAAGTGACCCATAGTCAAGAATGCAACCTCATATACTTTTAGGTTGTGTTTAATATTCTTTGATCATTTAATAAAATATAAAGTCATTTATACTAACTATGCTAAGGGCATCTCCAATGCAATGCACTCCGTCTATTACTTTTTAGACGTGACACAAAAGTATATATAGACGAAGTTATAAAAAATTATCGTTAATGCATGTTGTGACGGCTACTCTATCTATCCGATGCAAAATATATTAAAATATATACTCCGTCTGTGTCCGCATCTATATTTAGACGGAGTGAGTCAGCAAATTTAATTTTAGACGGAGTGCATTGGAGTTGAATTTTAATTTGACTGTTTATTATATAGACGTAGTGCCACATAGATTAGAAGTCCATCTATTTTACTTGTCACATAAACTACAATAGGCGAAGTGTATTAGAGATTATCTAATGATCTTATTTTGTTTAAAACCATCTCTATCCATATTATCTTACACGATTAAAAAACTGTTGAAAACGCTAGTTAGATAAAAGCACCTCCAATTAAATGACCCAGTGTGAGAAAGCAAGAGAAAATCTTGAGGCAAAATTGATAAGAACCCCACATTTTGTAAAATAAAAAAAATTACCTTCTTTTTAAATTTTTAAAAAATACCCCATTTTCATTTTCATTATATTTTATAATTTACCTCATTTTATATATTTTTTAAAAATTATATTATTTTCATTTAAATCTATACTTCAATTCTTCATTTGAAAACAATATTTTTGCACGAGTAACACTTGTGTTGCTATGTGTGTTACTATATGTTAGTTCATTATTTTTTTAATTAATATTTTATAATTTATCTATTGTTATAAATTTTAAAAAATACATTATTTTAATTTAAAATCAATATTTCAATTTTTCATATTTAAAAATAACATTTTTACACGAGTAACATATGTATTACCATTGTTAAATTATTTTATAACATTCAAATTTACTGCATATACCCTTTTAATTATTTAATTAATATATTTTTATAACTATTCGGTAACAAATGAACCCATTTTTTTAGGGATTTAATTATATCAAAATCACAAATTTAGTAATTATTTAATTAATATATTTTTATAACTATCCCATAACAAATGAACTCATTTTTTTAGGGATTTAATTATATCAAAATCACAAATTTAGGAGTTATTATCTCTCTCTCTCTCTCTCTCTAATATATCATCTATTCTTATCTACCTTTCCCAAAAATCCGTCTATTATCTTCATCCACAGCATTTCGTCCCCAAATCGTGAAGAAGGCACACAGATTCATTTCATTTACCATACGTCCATGATCCAAGATATCCAAACATTTTAATTGAGTATGTCACCGAATCGAAGCACGAGCAAATTGAGGCGCAAAAACAAGAACAGAAGAAGCAATTCAACGATGAAGAAAAAAAGAGCTTCAAGGCAAATTAAAAACAAAAATATGAAGAAGAAGATCAACATTCTAGTTCAATAAGGAGAAAATGTTATACATTTTTTATTGTGTGGTTATATGCGTACAATAATTTTTTTTCGATTCTTAGGGTTTTGGTATTGACGAAATCACTATTATTTTGATCAATTTTCGAATTTAAATTTATTAGGTGGCTTGGGTGATGTTGCTTGTTCATACTACGTAAAGAATTGGATTTTTTGATACACACATGAGTGTTTTTTTCTCGTGCAAACTGAAATACAGATTTTGACTTTTTGGGCATATGTTGTTTAAATAATTTCTAAACATTAATTTAGATTTCATTGCATGATATATAAGTATTACGACTTCTCTGTTTAGTTTAATTGCTAGACATCATGTTAACAGAAGAAATACAATTTTTTTGATGAACCCAGTCAACATCAAAGTGTATTTAAGTGAATGAAGGTTTATTTGTCATATTTTGTTCGAATGTTGTAACCAAATACAAATTTTCCTTTTTTTTTTATCAACATGTTAGTATGCACAACAATCAATTCATTTTGGTTGTTACTAATCAATGAACTCTATTACATAATTAGATTATCACTCTTCACCAAAATAAGTTAACAATCTAAGCATGTCTCTATGTAATGTTAATGATCATTGTTAAATGATACCGCAAATTGATACACCATTTGTGAACTATATTTCTTGGAATATAATTCACATGTTAATGAACACCGATACTTACATTTGTTTCTGGTTACTAATGCGATTTCTTGTCTTGATTCCTTGTACAAAGATTATTCTCTTATTACTTTTCTATGTGTACTATATTACTTGATACCGCAATATGATACTTTCATGTTTGCTACTGCTACATGTTAATAAATTTAGTTAGAAGTAATAATTAATATGCTACTCATGTTTTGTAAATTTTCATGTGTAAATGACCACCGATACTTACGTTTGGTACCACTATATGCTTCAAATAAGAGGCCATGTTTGTGTGCTAAATGACTGTTTTGTTTTAAGAAATTCGAATTTTTGTTCATTATAGTATGCTTTCGTTATATTTGTTACCACTTAATGTCAATACATTAGGTTTTGACAAACACCGATACTTACATTTGTTTCGGGTTCCTGATGCCAATGCTTGTCTTGATACCTTGTACAATGATTATTCTCTTATTACTTTCCTTTGTACTATGTGACTTGATACCGTATTATGACACTTTTATGTTTGTTACTGCTACATGTTACTAAATTTAGTTAGAAGTAATATGCTACTCATGTTTTGTAAATTTTCATATGCAAATGATTATCGATACCTAAGTTTGGTACCACTTAATTATTCAAATAAGAGACCATGTTTGTGTGCTTCATGAATATTTTGTTTTAAGAAATTCGAATTTTTGTTGATTATAGTATGCTTTGGTTATATTTGTTACAACTTAATGTCAATACATTTAGGTTTTGAAAGTGTCATTTGTAAAGGAGCACCGATATTTACATTTGTGATTCATTTGTTCTTTTGTTCTATAATTGTTAAATGATTCATTTGTTATTATTTGAAATTCATGAATTGAAATTACAATATATTTTATATTATGGACATATTTATTATCGTTTATCTTATTTTTTAGTGCGAATATTTTGTTGACTTATGGCAGGATTGAGAACTCCTCATTAAACTTGTGCAATGGTGTCTTGGCAAAGTAAATGCCTTCTCTAGAAATGAGGTTATATCCACTTTGCGAGGTAGGATGTCTATGTTCAAAGGAAGATGTTTTCTGAATCATGCTTCGGACACTTTCTTGAAATGAATGAGATTGTCTTAAATCATCAGCTCATTCATCAAGTGTTGCTTAGGAATGTAAAACAGCCCAATGTGGATGAGATGTGGTTCAATTTGAGTGGCAGTCTGGTACGTTTCAGTTTGGAGGAATTTTGTTTGATAACTGGGTTACGATTCTTTGGTGAAGAGACACGATCAAAGTATGACGACATATATTGCAGGATCAAACATGAGATTCTAGGACATTTACCTAATGTGCTACATTCGAATATTTATGAAGTTTTTCTCCATAAAGCACAGCTTAGTGACATGGAAGTTTTCAAGTGTGGCCTTCTTCTCCTATTGACGAATCTATTTTTCACAACAGCGTACAAGAGATCCGTGGAAGATTCACTGATGGTTCTGGTAGACTCCGAAGACATGAATTCGTTTGCTTGGGGTAAGGACTTATTCAAGTTTACACTATCTTCCCTCAGATCCGGGCTAAGGAATAAGTCTTTGATTGTTGAGGGCGACGAAAAGCCTTACATTGCATACAGGCTCAATGGTTTCTTAATAGCTTTTCAAATATGGATTTACGAAACCCTTTCAATTCTTGATGGCAAGATTTGCACAAAAATCAGTCATCAATGTCCACGAATTCTGAATTGGACATCCAACGTGCAAGGAAACTTCCTATCAAGACCCAATCTTGGAAAAGACATTTTTGGTCGTCCCAATTTATGTTAAGTGTGATACCATCAATTTATTTGTTTACATAATCTTGTTGGTGTCTATAATATTTCCTAATCATCCATGTTTTCTTTCTTGGTTTTTTCGTATTTCAGCTTGAAGTTGTTTCGATTAAGCTAACCATTGATGAAAGGCAACAACTTTATACCAAAGGATTTTATCATGACGTGCAAGGATTGCGTGTTGAAGAAAGTGATGACGACTTTGCATCTCACGTGGTTCGAATATCTCCACGAATTATGATGAAACATACTGCTGTGGGATGTAACATCAGCAGTTCTTGTTTGAAAGGAAGGGTCATAGAGGTTTGTCTCAAGTTTGTATTGTACAATTGAAGTTCAATGTAATACAAAAACATGAACTAATATCTTGAATCTTTAAAGGAAGAACCGATGGAGATTCAGTTGAATGATGATTCGAAGATAGAGTCACACCCTAGCGCAACGGTTCTCCAATCTCCTACACAACTTGATGTTAATTCTGCTGGAAAAGTCTGTGCATCTAATTTTGGTCCACCAGGCAACGAACAACAGTCTACAGTACATGAACAACAATCAATTGAAAATTCCGAACCATCCGTGATTAAGGTGTTAGAAATCTATAATTATAGATATGTATTTACTATTAATTGTTTCATCATACACAACATTGATGGTTGAAACTTTCACTTTGCAGCTATGTTGTTATGACAAGGAGTCTGTTAGAGTCTGTCTCAATGACATTTTAACCAAACACGAGAAGGTAGTAGCAGACCACTTCATCCTCAAAATGCAATTTCAAAGTTTAGTGTCTGATATGGAAAATTCAATAGTCGATGTTATTCAAGCTTCCTCCTCCCAAAGCTTCTTCCTCCGGTCCCGCATCATCAAAGGTTTACTCTCTCCTAACTCAGCTTTAAATACTATTCATTTATGCATGTGATGTATAATCTCAATTCTTCTAATTGTACACTATCAATTATTTTTTCTATTTTAATGAAGGATGTGGGGTTGAAGATTGACCGTCAAAAGAGAAGATCAGCTTTACTTCGGCAAGTAATGAGGCCTGTTAACAACATCACAAACGGTGAGATTGATGTACCTAGTTTTGATCTAGAGATTGACTCACAACCTAATGCCAATTCTCTTCTACTAGATGATGGCTTTTTATTGACTGACGAAGACGTCAAGATGACTGATGCTGTTGTAGTCTCAAAGGTTAGTTTACTCAACACATTGTTTCTAGTTTAATTACATCTTGTATCTAAGAATTAGATGCACAACTCTGTTGCTGGATTACTTTTTTGTTGTAAAATTCTTGAATTTTGGATTTAGATTTTTGAAAATTCTTAGACATGGATTGAAAGCATACATTATCATCTCTCATTACTAACAATTGTTGTTTAATTTCCAGTTGCATGAAAAGAATACTACGCCGTTAGCTACTGTTGATCTAGTTGACCAAGGTGGCGATAGACATACATCGAAATGCATGAAGATTAGTTCAATTCAACCATGCTCTGGTCTTCACACATTGAAAGATGATCTGGTGTTCAGCGATGAAGACCTAATCACCATTGATGAATCTTCCGAGCAACATCGATTGGATGTCGGGAAAATAGATGCGCAGGTTCTTATACAATTTATCGAGACATTATCTCATTTATATAGTCGTTACATCTATACTCAAGTCTAATCAATTTATAAAAAATATGAACTTATATATCATCAGGCAATCAGACCTATCCCGTTTGACATTGGTAATGTCAAAATGCCAGAACCATGTAAACGGGTAACTAGACCAGTAGCTTGTCTTCAATCCCCGTTTGTTAAGAGTTTCAATTCATAGTCAAGTTTACATAAAGTCGAAGAGGTTTCATTTAAATACAAGTTTTGCATGGACAGTCCTGCAAAATCCTATATTGAAGTATTCGACAGTTGGTATAATAGAGGTCTTCGTCCTGGTAACAAGTGAGTTGAACCACTTATTTTCTTTCATCTGACTGCATATCTACATTGTAATATGTTAATGCTTCTGTTATCTTATCTTGAAAATAGGGATAAGAAGTTCCATAAAGATGACCTACCTATTGTGCCTCCCATGGATCTTGGACAAGTGAACATAGACTCCAAGATGTGGTGGTATAAATTGAAGCAGGTAACGACGCCACTGAGTGATCAGGTAAACTTGTTGATAAAGTGACATATATTCGTTTAAATTATAAGATCCCAAACATGTTCATAGTTATTGATATTAATGCAGCACATTGATGCAATGTTCTACTTCCTGCGAATGGGGATAAAGCTCAGTAGTTCGAATGAGACTCGTTCGACTACTACTGATTGCTACTTTGACTTCAAAATCTGTCTCTTATTTGATCTTTTAACTAAGCAGAACAATCAGTTTCCCAAAAAAATCCTCTTCTCTTCTATATAAATGGTCAAAGACCACAGTTCAACACAAATTGGGGAGATGTTGACAACGTTTTCATTCCCATTTTTAGGGCACTTCGACGTAGCAAATTGGCACTTGGATGTATACAACTCGGCATATAAAACCATCAGAGATGTTGCAGTTATAGATGCTATCCAGCCACTACTCATGGTTATCCTCCACCTCTTCCGCCAATCCAATGTCCTAAAGTTCGAAACTCCCGACTCACCTCTTTCATCTAGGCTAGGTAAACGGACACCACAACAAACGAATGGGTTAGTTACATTTCATTCAATTCTTTCATAGGCCTTTTGATTGTTTAATTCAGTAACGACATTGGTTTTTCTGAAAACTTATCATACGATACTTCGTTATTTTATGACGTAACCAAATCTGGAAACCATATAAACTATAGTTGTGTAACCCCATGTTACCTTATTAATGCAGGGATGATTGTGGCATTTTATCACCAAATATGCCGAGTACAACCATCATAAGAAGATTTCAACAATGCCAAACCCACTGGACACGAAACTTGCTCGGCACAATATGGCTGTTCAATTGTACAAGTATGCAATCGAGAAACCTGACATTCAGTGCTGTGAAGGAATTAGATAGATGGATGAATACGAATCTAGTTGGAATACTTTAGTGTACTGCTATGTACTTAGCCATTTTGCAGTTGTTACTGTCTTATGTCTTAAATTTTTGACAAATTATGATATTTAGATACTATGGCACTGTTTTTTGTTTGGCATATATTATCATATTTTTATCAATATGCGATGACTATGTGTTTGTGTTTTGTGATATATTATAAGCTACATTTATTAACATCTCAAGTATATTTACCTCACAATAGTTTAAGTGTTGAATTCATTGTAATATAGTTCTTCCACATTTGAGTTGAAATTCAACTAATGAATTGGGACGTTGCTCTTATAGTATGATGCTTCAATTTACAGATTTAGACTTTGAACATTTTCATTGGCAGTTCATTTATCATTTCAGTTTTATCATTTTTGATTTCTCGCCATTTTTCTCTCTTCTAAGTTTTATATCAAGTGTAGCAAAAGTGTAGCCCTTTTCAATAGTGACTTCTCTCCAGCAAGTCCAGCATTCTTCAATATCGAGACCATTCTTCATCTCTCAATCTGCACTCTTGTATTCAGACACTTTAGTGATGAAACGACTAAAATGCATTATTGATGTGGGATCCGTCATGCATTCAGCATTGAAAATAGTAGACTTCTAATTAATTTAAATCTTTTTAATGGCATGAATATATCTCCTTCCAGGTCCTTAATATATCTATGTCACATTTAGCCACACCAAGTGACCGGATTCACATTGAAAATGGTAGACTGCTAATGAATTTAAACTATGTATGGACTGCTACACACTGAACAATCATCACCTAACGAAATTATAAGATTGCCAAAATAATTCAAAAGTATCATTCATCACCCCTCTTTTGGAAATCAGCAGTACACATAAACATGAATTTAGAAAAAACACAGTAAAGTGTAACAAATAAAATTACACAAAATAAATAAGAAAAATTTTGTAACAAATGTCATGTTCACTTCCATGTAATTCCTTCATGTTGTATTGCCTTCAAATGTATTAAGTGATGATAATACGTTTTTCCACAAAACTTTAGCCACTTCCAATCCATCATATTTTCATCTCAATCAAAACCTGTTGACAAAGATAGGAGAATTACTTTCATTAAAGATTCTGAAATACTTCAAAGTGAAGTTGATTATACACTGAACATTAATGTTACATCGTATAATAATTCCAAGATAATATCTGGCTACTCTACATTATAATAATTCCAAAATCATATTTGATATACAACTAACAAATATATGACTTGTTTGAAGCTATTTCATCAAGCATAATGAAGGTAATCAAAATTATGTGAGGTAGACAATTAACATACCCAAATTTATATCCAAACAAGGGCATCTTGTACCAAAAATCTAGCTTTACTGGAACTGTTCTATAATATCTCCAAATAGTTATGATATTTTAGATGAAGATAAATAATACATACCTGTTATAAACAATTATTATATATGTTCATTATACATTCATGCACGGTATCATTGAATGCCATTTTAAAGCTATAAACAATCTCGTAAAATTTGCTAACAATAATATCTCAAAATTAAGATTGTAGATCATGTGAATAATATGCAATTAATTAATGGAATAATTGTTAAGATTATACCTCTTCGTTGTTTGTATTATTTGTATTTCGTTTCCTTATCCTCGTTACCTTCAATGGAGTTGAATTTTTGCATTTAGATCGATTGTGTTCGTACTCAGAACAACGGGCACATTTAGATTTCTTCTTAAACTCACAGGCCGATCGTATTCTATGCTCATTTGGTCTTCCAGACCTTCTTTTTGTGTCTGGAGCTAGAACAACAAACTTTGATACTTCGTTCGATACACTCCACTCAGATTTGTGAACAATAGGGTTTATTGTACCAGTGTAAGCACTTACGTAAGATTCTTTGCTGAAATAATGTGAGCAAAAGTCATAGACTGACAAGTTTTTTCTACTAATTACTGCTATCGCGTGGGGGCACGACAGTTCATCTATCTGGAAGCGTCTACATGAACATGTCTTCTCATCAAGCTTTACCAATTATGATGTCGTTTCCTCATTCACCTGATATGTACTATCAGATGAAGGTATCACCTAATTGATTTCATAACGCAATAAATTTTAGTAAATTTGCTCGAATAATAAATGGAAAGTTATAATATTAATTTCCATATGTGATGACAAATGATTATAAAACTAAATATACTTCCATTCTAATTGATTCTCTTGATCGTTCCCTCATCATGCACTCATATCTTGTCCCGAATTTTGTGAATATGGATCTAGCATCGTTTAAGTTCTTGAGAAACCATTTTTCCACTGTGCAACGTAATGATTCAAACAAAGCTTCTATTGGAAAGTTCTTTGTTGACATTGTTACTCAATTTACCGACTCCACAATGTTTGATGTCATTGTTGAAAACCTGTTTCATGTCATATGAGCTCTTGACCACTTGTGATACCTGACTCGTTCTTGTTTCACCATCAACATTTGAATAATTGGTTATTTTATAAACATAAATTAGATTAATGTACTAAGTTGTGTATACATTTACTTACCAAATATCCCCTTATATCCTCGTCTATAGGGTCCAAATGCCTTATCTGAATATCAAATTCAGATACTGTGTAAGCTCTTGCTGCTGCATTGAATGGTTGTCTGATGAACTTTGACTTTTTACCAAATCGTTTCTTCAAATTTTGGAATAGGTGGTAAGAATAAACCCCGTGCATTGCTCTTGGGTAGACATTTGTGGCTACATTCTCAATTCCATTATGTCTATCAGAAACAATAACTAGTCCATCATGGTCACCGTATGCTTCTTTCAATCTTAGCATGAACCATTCCCACGAACAATTATTTTCAGAATCACCTACACCATATGCAAGTATGAAAATATTGTCATTTGCATCCTGGGTGCATGTAGTGAATAGAGTCCCACCGTAATCGCTTTTATTAAGAATATATCAATCAAAACAACAATGATAGGTTTACAATGTTTCCACCCATCTATTGAAGCTCCCAATGTTACAAAACTAAAATGAACTTGTCATTATCATCGATCTCAATTTTTGTATATGTTCCTGAATTTAATTGTTTGAGCATATATAGATATGATGGCAATTCTCCATATGATATTTCTAGATCACCCCTTACTATCTCCAATACACGTTCTCGAGACCTCCAAGCCTTTCATAGCTAATTGTTACCCCATAAGTTTTCATCATATCCCTTACAATGTCAGCCGGTGTGTATACAGTTTTTGCAGAGGTGAACTTGTGTTTGATGCAATTTGCAATAACTGAATAAGTTGCTTGCCTATGAACTCCTAATACTACATCCAACAAGCATGTGTGACTATTTTTTATATTTCTTATCTTGAACATTGTTGTCTTCCCAATTACTGAAGCGCGAAGTCCCCAATTGCAATTAACATCTAAGCACTTCAATACATACTCATTCCTATCTGATTTGTATACTGTGTATTGAAACCCCTTGTTAATTGCATAAAGTGTCATGCTTGTAGTCAGTAAATCTTTATTCCGAAATATTGAACCATTTTTCACATTTTCGATACTAGGTCGTGAGATGACGTCCGTACCCCTCTCATCAATATTATTATCTCATTTGTCATGTTCTCACAAATATCGTTACCCATTTCTTGAATCGTTGGGATGTTTGTTATCAAGAAATTTTCAAATGAGCCAAATTTTGTGTGATCCGTGATTGACCTATCATGAAATTCTTCAGCATCACCTTCTGTAACTGAGTTGCATAGGTACCCCAAATTATTTTCATTTCTATTTACTTTCTCAATATCAACACACAACGGAAATTTTGTCAAATCAGTCTCACCCTGTTTGACTTGTATATAGAAATACAAAGAACTATATGTGCTAATCTCTATAAAGGGTCCTCTCGCTATAACCTGATATTGAACTGTGAAACGATAATCAGAATCATCCATTTTCAACTCCTTCATAATTATTCCAACCAAAGTCATATAACTACAATCCAACGGGACAACTATACCAACAATTGAGTAATTGTTGTAAGAGCGTGACTGATCTCATTCACCATTGTAATAAATCAAAACACTAATATTGATCATCTGTATAATAAAAAATTGCAGATAAATCAAATACATTTCAACAAAAAGTATAATCATCATATTTAAACTGTAATATGAGAACAATTGCATTGTATTCTGAAATATATTCATACAAATCATAACACTTTATATCATAATTCCAAAATTTATTACATTCTAGCCAATTTCTATCCGAGAAAATACTTCAATTTCATTTATAATTAAATGTGTTAACAAATTATTAAACAATTTATGTTAACAAATCAGGGTAGCATGTAGCTCCTATCAAATTAAACATTCAAGATATTACAAATAACGCAAATCACTTGTTTTAATTCAATTAACTATATATTTTACTATTCCTGTGATATATTCATAATATTCAATTATTCGAACAAAGGAAAAAAAATTTCTTCAACCGTGGTAAAAGCGATTAACTATCGCATGAATCAAACAATTATGTTAATATATTTCATAAAAAAAAAAATTAGTACCTTGTTTTTGAAGTTCTGTATTTGAATCCAAGCTTTCGTACAATGAATTTTTCAGAAATTCTTTAGCACACCAAGACGCCAGATACTGGATTGAAATATGGTGACGGAAACCCAAATATCTGTTCTTGCAAGATCACCGTATCAACAATGGAAAACAATATCCTATTTCATTTTTGAAATTTGAAATCGACATTATCAAGCTGATAAATTCCACTGATTTGTAACGATCTAGACTTATACGTGGTTTTCTATTTTGTGAAGATGAGATAATAGTGGGCCTCTCAAGAATCTGTTAATAAGCTTTATTATCACGGCCCAGTAATGTTGTAAATAATGACAATGAATACAGTAAATATCTAATTGTTGATAAAGTCACTAAAATTGCAATTTTAGGACAAAGTAGTGTATTTATGTTATTTTCCTAATTCTAAAATCATTAGGCTTAGCTAATTATAGGCGTGTAAGCCTATGTGTCACTTGCCGACTCTTTCGGTCACGCATCACAACTATTTTTCGTCCGTTCGGCAATAGTTTCATTCTATTCGACCACTTTTCACCTTCTCCATCACGAGTTTAAACATGACACGTTGCTCAACTTGCCAACAAAAGCTTACTAGCGTATAAACACTCGAACGCATTATCCATGCGCTGCACTTTGTGTCAAGGCGCTCGCCTATTCGCAATGCTCTCTCAACTCTGTTAGATCCGACTTAGCTAGTTTGTCCGCATACTCAGGTCCTCTCAAAGCGTACTCGATGGATGGGAGCTCTCGTAGTTCTGTCCGAAGCATTGATGGTCATTCACATGCCCCATAATGCAACCCTTGTGCTCGTCCCTTCTACGAAATATTGGCTTTATTGCGTATCGCAATGCCATTTGTTAGGGCCTTGCTCAAGTAGGGTCAACTGACAATCTATGGCTAATTTGAAGTACCTTCATGCCGTACTCATTCCAACAATAACATCTTTCTATATTTGCCCAACTATGCGGCGTCGTCCCACGACCACATTTTAAAACCACTGACTCCCCGTGGCAAGGCTAGAACCCACGTTAAATAAAATTATTAGTTTTATTATTAAGTAATTACATTATTTAAAATTTAAAATTTTATTTTATCGTTATAACAAAAAACAGAAAAATTAATTTTGTTACAAACTTGATGCTCACATGATTTTATTTAATTAAGCTATTCGTTTATTAATTATAAATATTAGATCTCTAATTATACTTTTCATAATTTAATGTATCGTTCAGAAATAGAGAACTAATTTTTATTAGCATTTTTATGTTAAATAAAAACATAATAAAATTGGTTTCATGTCATAAAATTATATGCATTATTTTGTTATTTATTTATCTTAATTTTTATTCAAATTTTTCACATCACATAGCAATTACATTGACTTAAAATACAATAATTTTACATTTTTTTCTTATAAAAAATTTAATTGCCATAACTATAATGATATATTTAGTATGTAGAATTAAATATTATTTAATAAATGTATCGGACTCATATGCACATTTTTCAAAACTTAGGAATTCAATTGTAATTTTTTTAATCAAAGGATCAATTGTGTATCAAAATGTCCAAAACACATAGATTATGGACATTCGTGCTAAAAAACAAACATCAAGGACCATTTCTGTATTGAAAGAAAATGTTAAGGACCATTTGCGCCAAATTCTATAATTTTTATACTAATAATCCTTTACGACCAAGAAAAAAAAAACAAATCCACCTCGACAATCGTGTCGTAGTGGGCCGACTCACTTTAACACTAAGCTTCGTTCTCTCCATTTTTTGGATAAGTGGAAATTAGACCCCATATGCCATTTTCTCAACAAAAAAAATTAAAAAATGCTGTTATTTTTAAAAAATTTTGAAAAATACATTTTGTTACTTTTTGTTATAAAAGAGACATTATGTGTCACTTTTTGTTTTAAAAGTGACAATTCAGTATTGGTTAATTATACTAATGGTCTCCATTCTTTCAAGTTTGTAACGATTCCATCCCTTTTCTTTTTTTAGCAGATATCATCTCAATTCTTCCATTTATACTTACAGGTGGTCCCCAAATCACTATTTTTCACTATTCTAACAATTTTTGGACAATTTTGCCCATTAACTTAAATAAATTAAAATGATAAGAAAAGAAAATATAATGAAAGCATTGCAATTGGGCCCTTAACCTTTTCAAAAGTACAAATAAATTCTAAACTATTTTATTTTATACATATAAGTGTTCTTCCCCAACAAAAAAAGAATCATCTTTTCCCCCACCCACCCGTGTAATTAACCCCTTTTTTAATGTAGTAATCTGATTTGGAGCATTAAAAACAATTAAAATCATTAATTAACTTACCTTATATTCATCTCCATATTCCAGCTGGAAAGTGTCCCGAATTGCTTCACGCCGACGCACGATGGCGCTATCGATGTCGCTCATCGAAATCGGCATTTTTTTTGTCCTTTCAAAGACCAATCTACTCCATTTCCATGGTCCCATCTTTATCTTCAATGGCATATATGCATCTCTTCTAGCTACTCCCTCTAAAACCATACACCCCAACTCTCTCAAACACCTTGTTTAGTGATTTCTGTGGTGACGCCGCAATCATCACCATATCCATATACACAACTACACAATTTTGTATATATAGAAGCAAGATATCTTTTTAAGAATTCTTGACAATGATTAAGATCAAACGAAAAAAGGATTCAAATTTCAGGAAAAGTGGACTTTCAAAAATTCCAGAAATAGGAAAGTAGTTGAGAAATAAATGAGATACAGGTTTGAAAAAGAGATTACAAATATACTTATATAGGAATTTGTATACCAAACTACTGTAAATACACTCATCTGTATCTATAGATAGTGGGGTGTTGGTGTTGTTGTGAACAGTGGAGTAGTTGATGTATGTCAGTAAATTGCCACACGCATTACTACGGTGGATTGGGTGAGCTTGCGAACCAGTTACAATGGCCACAACTATGAAAAAAACGACGCCTTCTCCTTTTACTGAGAGTTGGGTTCCCGAAGACGGCGGCGAATCCATCATCCGCCATGAGGCATCTTCTGCCACCGCCTTGATTAGAGCGGTGAAGAAGCGACAGAGAAATAATGATTCTCTCATTGTTGCCTTGATTATGGGGGTGGGGGTGGGGTGGGGGGTGGGGGGTGGGGTGGGTTGAAATGGGTGGGAAAAGATGATTTTTTTTTTATTAGGGAATAACACCTATACGTATAAAATAAAATAGTTTAGGATTTATTTGTACTTTTGAAAAGGTTAAGGGCCCAATTGCAACGCTTTCATTGTGTTTTTTTCTTATTATTTTAATTTATTTAAGTCAAGGGGCAAAATTGTCCAAGACTTATCAGAATAGTGAAAAATAGTGATTTGGGAACCATCTGTGAGTATAAATAGAAGAATGAGAATGATATCTGCTAAAAAAAATAGAGATGAAATTGTTACAAACCTGAAAGAATGGGGACCATTAGTGTAATTAACCATTTCAGTATTCATCAAATTCCTTAAATGGTTGAAATATCATGTATACAATTTAGTGTTAAATGATAAGTTTTACATTATATTATAATGTCAGGACCTATATAAAAGCAAAGCGCAAGAATGTCAACACTATTTTGAATAAAAAAATTAATATGTATGAATAAGTGACATTTGTGTCACTTTTTGTTATAAAAGTGACTTTTTGCTCTAAAAGTGCAATTTTAGTATTTATCAAATTCCTTTAGTGGTTGAATTATCATATATACAATTTAGTGTTAAATAATAAGTTTTACATTCTATTATAATGTTAGACCTATACAAAGGCAAAACACAAGAATGTCAATACTATTTTGAATAGAAAAACTAATATGTATGAATAAGTGACATTGTGTCACTTTTTGTTATAAAAGTGAGATAGTGTGTCACTTTTTGTTCTAAAAGTGACATTGTGTGTCACATTTTATTATAAAAATGACATAGTGTGCTACTTTTTTTGTTATAAAATTGACAATTTCAATATTCATCAAACTCATTTAATGGTTGAAGTATCATGTATACAATTTAGTATTAAATGATAAGTTTTACATTCTATTATAATGTCAGGACCTATACAAAAGCAAATCGCAGGAATGTTAACACTATTTTGATTAGAAAAACCAATATGTATAAATAAGTGACATAGTGTGTCACTTTTTGTTATAAAAGTAATATTGTGTCTTTTTTGTTCTAAAAGATACAATTTTAGTATTCATCAAACTCATTTAATAATTGAAGTATCATGTATACTATTTAGTGTTAAATAATATGTTTTATATTCTATTATAATGTCAAGACCTATACAAAAGCAAAGCGCATGAATGTCAACACTATTTTAAATAGAAAAATCAATGTCTATGAATAAGTGACATTGTGTCACTATTTGTTATAAAAGTGACATTGTGTGTCACATTTTGTTCTAAAAGTGACAATTTCAATATTTATCAAACTCAATTAATTGTTGAAGTATCCTCTATACAATATAGTTTTAAATGATAATTTTTACATGCCATTATAATGTCAGAACCTATACAAAAGCGAAGCACATGTATGTCAACACTATTTTGAATAGAAAAACCAATATGTATGAATAAGTAATACTTTCAAATAAAAAAATCATAAATCTTGCAATTTTCTTTTCTTTTGTGGCTTCTTTTTCAAATGTGCTGAAGTTTTACACGATCTTCAATTGTATCCATACTTTTTACATCTACACCATAATTCACAATAAATATCACATTAAATCTAGAAATTAAATCAACTACAAAGAATATTTTGATTCAAATTTGTTATTTCACTTTAGGGATGGCAACGGGGCGGGTTCGGGTCGGGTCGGCCCCCCCCGTCCCCGCCTCGTCGGGGAATTTTAACCCCATACCCGCCTGCCTCCGCTTTAAATCGGGCGGGTCGAGGCCAGTCGAGGTCGGAGTCGGGGCGGGCGGCTTCCCGCTTGCTTTTCTACCTGCTTGTATTTTTTTTTTTTTTTTTTTTTTTTTTTTTGTAACCATTATTTTCAATATTAAAAATATTTAAAAAAAAAAAAAGTTTCTCGGGCGGGTTCGGGCGGCTACTCATGAACTCGCTCTCAACCCGCCTCCCGGGTAATTTTCCCGCCCGTGCCAGACCGAATACCCGATTATCCGGGCCGGGGAAATGTTAAACGGGGCGGGGGACGGGGCGGGGGACGGGGGTCGGGTTAAATTGCCATCCCTATTTCACTTGTATACATTGTTATGTCACTTTCTTTCTAAAGTCTAGATTCATATTTAAAAAAAAAGATACATTAATGTTTGATCATCCTCAGTAAATCATGTCACTCCATAATTCACAACAAATATCAAGTTAAATCCAGAAACGAAATCAATCACAGAGAATATTTTGATTCAAATTTGTTATATCACTTTTATACAATGTTACGTCATTTTTAAGCAAAAAGTGGCATAGCATGTCACATTTTAATAAAAAAGTGACAGTACATGTCACTTTTCTATCCAAAACCTTGATTCATATTCAAGACAAAAAAATGATACATTAATATTTAATCATCTTCAATAATTCATGTCACTCCATGATTCACAACAAATATAAAGTTAAATCCAGAAATTAAATCAACCACAAAGAATATTTTGATTCAAATTTGTTATGTCATTTGTATACATTGTTATGTCACTTTTTAAGCAAAAAATGACATAGAATGTCACTTTTTAATGAAAAATGACAGAACATGTCACTTTTGTTCACAAAGCCTCAATTTATATTCAAGAAAAAGAAAACAATACATTCATGTTTGATTATCCTCAATAATACATGTCACTCTATAATTCATAATAAATATCAAGTTAAATTCAGAAATTAAATCAACCACAGAAAAGATTTTGATTCAAATTTGTTATGTCTACTTTTTAAGTAAAAAGTGACATAGCATGTCAATTTTTAATCAAATAGTTATAGAGTATGTTACTTTTCTTTACAAAGCTTCGATTCACATTCAAGACAAAAAAAAAATACATTCATGTTTGATCATCCTTAATAATTCATGTCATTTCATAATTCACAAAATATCAAGTTAATTTCAGAAATCAAATCAACCACTGAGAAGATTTTAATTCAAATTTGTCATGTCACTTATATATATTGATATGTCACTTTTTAAGCAAAAAGTGACTAACATACCAATTTTTGATCAAAAAGTGATAGAGCATGTCACTTTTCTTTCTAAAACTTCGATTCATATTCAAGAAAAAAAATTATACATTCATTTTTTATCATCCTCGATAATTCATGTCACTCCATAATTCACAACAAATAATAAGTTAAATCCAGAAATTAAATCAACAACATAGAATATTTTGATTCAAATTTTTTATATCACATTTTAGAACATGTTTGCCACTGCTTAAATTATAATTTTAGCTGGTTAAACATATTTTTTATCCACACATTTCATAAGATCCATAACTTACAGTTCACTTTTTATCCACATATTCACCCACAACTTATAATATAAGTACTTAAAATATAATTTCAATACTACTAAAACATATGCTTAATAAAAAAGTGACAGAGTATGTCACTTTCTTTACAAAACCTCGATTCATATTCAAGACAAAAAAAAAAAAACGATACATTCATATTTGATCATCCTCAATAATTCATGTCACTCTATAATTCACAATAATTATCAAGTTAAATCCAGAAATTAAATCAAACACAGAGAAGACTTTGATTTAAATGTGTTAAGTCACTTGTATACATTATTATGTCACTTTTTAAGCAAAAAATGACATAGAATGTCACTTTTCTTCACAAAGCCTCGATTTATATTCAAGAAAAAAATAATACATTCATGTTTGATCATCCTCAATAATTCATGTTACTCCATAATGTGTTTGTGTAACTTGCATACATTGTTCTGTTACTTTTCTATCAAAAGTGACAGAGTATGTCACTTTTCTATCTGAAGTCTCAATTCATATTCAAGACAAAAAATGATACATTAATGCTTGATCATACTCAATAATTTCATGTTTGCCACTGCTTAAATTATAAATTTTATCTGGTCAAACATATTTTTTATTAACACATTTGATAGGATTCACAACTTACAATTTACTTTTTATCCACACATTCACCCACAACTTATAATATAAATACTTAAAATATAATTTCAGCACTACCAAACATATGCTTAATAAAAAAGTGACAGAGTATGTCACTTTCTTTATAAAGCCTTGATTCATATTCAAGACCCCCCAAAAAATGATACATTCATGTTTGATCATTCTCAATAATTCATGTCACTCTAAAATTTACAATAATTATTAAGTTAAATCTAGAAATTAAATCAAACACATAGAAGATTTTGATTCAAATGTGTTAAATCACTTGTATACATTATTATGTCACTTTTTAAGTAAAAAATGATATAGAATGTCATTTTTTGAATAAAAAAGTGACAGAACATGTTACTTTTCTTCACACAAAAAAAATACATTCATGTTTGATCATCCTTAATAATTCATGTTACTCCATAATGTGTTTGTGTACCTTGCATACATTGTTCTGTCACTTTTTACGCAAAAAGTGACAAAACATGTCACTTTTCTATCCGAAGTCTTAATTCATATTCAAGACAAAAAAATGATACATTAATGCTTGATCATGCTCAATAATTCATGTCACTTCATAATGTACAATAAATATCAAGTTAAATCCTACAATTAAATTAACCACGGAGAAGATTTTGATCCAAATATAATTGTGTAACTTGCATACATTGTTCTGTCACTTTTTAAGCAAAAAGTGACAAAGTATGTCACTTTTCTATCACAAGCCACAATTCATATTCAAGAAAAAAATGTTACATTAATGCTTGATCATGCTCAATAATTTATGACACTCCGTAATGCATAACAAATATTAAGTTAAATCATGCAATTAAATCAACCACAGAGATGATTTCGATTCAAATGTGTTTATGTATCTTGCATACATTGTATACATTGTTCTGTCATTTTTTAAGCAAAAAGTAACAAATCATGTCACTTTTTAAGTAAAAACCCATATTCAAATTGACATTTTTACAAACACATTGTATGCATCCCTGTAATCGGTAATTGAGATTCACAAACATGTTTAGAAAATTTTACTCAATACCATTGATTTAAAATGGAGTGAATGAAGAATGATGTATCTAGATTGAAATCGGAATATGAAATTATTTAACTCAAAACTATTTATATGCACTTACTAAACATCTTATTGAATATCTCGAAACAAAAAACAGAAAATTATGTAATTCAAATAGAAACTATGAAGAAGAAATATAATTTAGCATACTACTTGAGAATTTTGGATTTTGAGTTTTGATTTTAAGTTAAATTGGAGAAGAAACAACGAGTAATTCGTAGCAATAATTTGAAAGTGATCTGTTTTTAATTTAAATTTGAATTTGTAGAGAATTTTAGTCGGGAAGTTGTCGGTTTGATTATAGAATTGGAATTAGAATTAATTTAGTTTTGAGCGTATTACATACGGTTGTAATATGTAAAATAATTTTAGGATGATTTTTCCAAAAGTCCTCAATTTTATGGGTAGTTGTGTAATTTGCCCTTTGGATAATTTACTGTTGAAATCATTTTGGGCTTCAACTACATAGCCTTACTAATTTAATTGGAATTTTTAGAACAAATAAAGCTATTGATTGAATTACAGGAAAACATAAATGTTTTATAATAATACTTAATATTTTTTTTTATAATTATCAATATTATTTTTAATTTACATTTAATATCATAATTGAAAGCTAAATAAATGACAAATATTGTAATCCAAGATTGCAAGATCTCTGAGATTACTTTTTCAATCATCCTAAGATAATGATAATTTATCTGGGAAAAAAAATTCTTTCTTGACCAAAAAAACTTTGCACATATATTAATGAATTTTATTGAAAGAAAAAAAAAATTATCTCACTTTCAAACTTCTGTCTTCAACAACGGTTGTGTATAACATAAGGTTAGTTTGTTTTGAATCCAAATTTTATTTCGATTGTGTTCCGTGATTGTGAGTATATATATCTTCATAATGTTGTGTATATTGTTGGTGATTATGGAAGAAGATGAATGTTAACATATAATATGTAAGTTTGCTTTGAATCCAAGTTTTATTTTGATTATGTTCAGTGATTGTGAGTAATTTTAGTTATTTATGGAAGAAGATAAATGTTAATAGATAATATGATTTATGTTACTTTTCTTTAACCAATGATTAGAATTAGATGTTATTTATTATAAATTCATGTAGGATTATATGTTACAAATTCAATTTTTGTGTAGATGTCTTTAAATTACGTGATATTCAATGTTGTTAAATGTTAAATTGTTACCTTATGTCGCACTAGCTATTACATTCATTGTTTAGTAGTAGATGTTATTTGTTCAAAATTAATGTATGATTATATGTTAAATTGTTAAGTAGGTTTGGGAGTTAGGTGGCTCGGTCCGAATATTTCAATACCCGGAACCACTCATTATATTTTGAGTATTTCGTAAATAGAACCATTCAGGTCCAAATAATTATTGAAACCAAACACGAACAAGAATCATCAGTCCGGGTTGGGTTCTACCCATAACAATTTCTTTTAAATTTATGAATTGACAACATGTTTTTTAAAAAAAAATTAAAAATTGCATACCCGTGAACATTAAAATACGTTAGATATTAAAACAATTTCTGAAACATATAAACATTAACTGGAAGAATAGAAACCAAAATTGCAAACCCATAAATTAGGGATAGAAAAAGAAAAATTGCCTCTAAATTTTGAGGATTCGTTTTAGTTATAGAGGAGTTTCGCTTTCACCGTCTCACTGTGTATTAAGCGAGAGAGAAGTGAGCGAAAGTACGAGATAAACGACAATGTTTGTATTGAGTATCTGAGCAAATATCGATATTGGAATTGGGTCAATTGAGTTTAAGTTTATGAGTGGTAGGTTTTGTACTTTTAGTTTGAGTCTTAAATAGTTAGACTATTGTCTTTGGTACTGTAGTATTGGGTTTGTGGTCATTGGGTTATGGTGAATAAAAAAATAAAAAATTTATAAAAAATAACATATTCGGTTCTAGATTCGAGTACCCACGGTTCTAGTTCAAGAACTAAGACTCGGTCGGTTCTCGGTTCCGGTTCTTAATTTATTTTTTTTTGGAACCAGAGTTAAAATGTCTACCCCTATTGTTAAGTTGGAGGATGATCTCCTACCTATGGTGGGTAGGAGTTATAATGCCCACTGCTGAGATGACAACACATGATTAGAAAAAATAATGAGTGTGGGACCATGAATTTCTAATCATGTGTTACCACCTCAGCAGTGGGCATTATAACTTATACCCACCATGAGTAGGAGATTATCTCCCTTGTTAAGTTACGTTATGTTGCAACGATTGTTACATCTAATGTTTAGCAACTGATGTTACAGTATGGAGGAGAAATCTGGGTATACTATTTCAAAATTAAAAAAACTTGCGATTTGTGTGCCGTAATGTAGGAAAGTGAGTAAACTGTTTTTTATATTTTTCAATCTATGATATTTTAATATATTAAAAATATAAAATAATATACATTAATACAATCGACAAAGTTTGTAATATTAAAATTATTTTTAATATACAATTTCCACAATTTAATTTGCTTTCAAAAAAATTTCACTTGTTAACTGGCAGGAGCTAAATTGCGGGCCTAGAATTTGGAGGCCCATTCATTTGGGTAGTGCTTTCAAAAATAATGGGCCTTACCCAAATGAATGGGCCTTGAAGTGATTGCATTGAATGTTTTTTCATTCAATACAACTCGTTTCTTTTTTATTTTTTATTTTTAAAAAAAATACTATATAACAAGCATATGATCATAAAAACAACAAACTACTGAAGTCGGCTTTGATACCATTAAATGAAAAATATTTAGAATAACACGTAATTTGAAATATTACTCGAGTTATAGTCTTCAAGAATAAAACTTGAAATTAATTTCGATATATAGATATATACCAGACTATATTAGGGATCCTATTTATAATTTAGCTTTGGCCTATTATAAAAGTTGAGATAATCTTGAACTTACTCGATAGTCAATTTTTGTAACTTTTCCTTTTATAAAAGTAATTATTTTATCACCATCAAAGAACGTAATTTGTATGAATCTTGAAATTTTATTTTACAACGTCAATTTTATTAAGAGTAGTAGTTCAGATTTTATCTTAACATGTCTCGTCAATTGTGAAATATAACAGATGGAATTGATCGTTTGACGGACAATAGTTAGCCATAGAATATTTAAGAGTGGGTGGGTTGCATTTGTGTTGCAGCTGTCTTTTTTGGGCATTTGGAATGTGTGTTCTTCTGCCATTTGGATGCTAACCATGTCACATGGTATTGAATTGAGTTATAATAAATTAGAAGAGAGGGAGGATGAGGATAGAAATGAAATAAAAAAAATGAAGATGGGTAATTAAGGAAATTAAAAAAAAAAAAAAAGTGTCCCGACAAGTCCCATTAATCTAAGGCAGACATAAACATAAGGATACATTTAAGATTAAAATTAATTATGAAGGGATGCCAGCTGATAGATAGATCTTAGATAGCATTTACTGCCAAAAAAAAAAAAAAATAATAATAATAATAAAAAAAAACCAATAATTGGCAGAATGAGCTGTCTATTATTATTTATGGGATATATCAAGAAAGTATTGTGTGTACGTTTGTGTATATTAGGAACCATCTAGTCATTGGGATTCTGATTTCTCAGATCAAACTTGTCCAAAATATTCACTTTTTAGTCACATGAATCTCTGTTTCATTTGTTTGCTGTCACCCTTACAAAAACTATGATATTTCACTTTTCATTCTTTTTATTCTTATTTTACTTATAAGCTAATATCTTTCCTTTTCTAATCTTAACTTTGTTTGCTTCTGTAATGTAAGAATATTTCAACAATATTCTAACTTATTTTCAAAACTTTCTCCCTTTGTCTCTAGCCGGGTTAAACATCTAGTGTATGTATATTACACAATACTGTATAGGACTCGACTTCACAATAAAATAAATTATATTTTTATTTTTATTTTTATTTTCTTCAATAAATAATGTACAAGAATATACTGTTCTCTTTACAAAACGAGCCACTGGTGAATTGTCTAAAGATTTACTTTAGTTTTTGATGAAGTATGTGGCTCGTATCGAGTAAAACACATGTATATTGAAAGTATGCTGATGTCCAAGAGGAGCAGAACGACGTAAACCTATGCGTTTTTTAGATTTTCCTAATATGATGTACATGCAAGAGTAAGTGTGTGTGTGTGTGTGTGTGTGTATATATATATATATATATATATATATATATATATATATATATATTGTAACTCTATTATTTTCATATGATGAAAAACATCAATCAATTCGTTCCCATGGATTTTTAAACTTATATTACTTTCAAATGGTCATATGTTCGTGTATTTATCTTATGAATAATGTTATATAGACCAGTTTATGTAGGGTCTAATACTATCTAAAGTAGTACCAAACACTAGTTTGTACTAAGTAGTATTGTGCTTATTTTATTCACGATAAGAAATTTTACTTTTAACGATGTAAATTTTTGTTTTAAAAACTCATTTTTAGGTCATTTTGTCAAAAAAGAGTTGTTGATAGACTTTACAAAACTAAAATTTTCGTCGTTAAAAGTGAATTTCGTGGAGTGAATTAAAGGTTATACCATAACATCAAAGAACACATGGACAATAACATTAAAAATCTTAAATTGATTAGTTAATTGGAGCAATTATGTTTATCTATTTATGAGATGGAATTAGTTGCAAAATGCTTTGACATGCTAAATATATAAATTAAAGATAGTATATTGTTCCAAAATAATTTTCACATTTTGACGAGGAAGCACCAATAATAGTAAATTTAATGTCGGCTAAGATGACACTAAATGTAAAATCCAATGATCATTAGTGAGATTAACCCATAATAAGAAGAAATATACTAATTTTCTAGCAATGCCAATTCCATATATATAAAAGTTTTCTCCATGCCTAACCATTGCATTTTTAAGGACTGAACATGTTTTCCCGAACTATTTGAAATGGATTAGAACCAGGTCGAATTAGTTGATCAGTTCGATTTTATTTAAAATTTATCTAATTATGATTCTTTAAATTGAATATCGGACAATTTTAAATTCAACATCTTGACTCTCTGAAATAGAAAAATTGAAAGTGGAATTGAAATACAACAGTTTACAATTGACATTTATACTTAAAACATAAAAATAATAAGACTAAACCAAACCAGAACTAGTCAATTATGGTATGACTCGGTTCTATCACTACACATGAAATCTATTTATAGAATTATTATTGGTTCGTGATTCGATGCGATGGATCAGATCAAATCGAACCGTGTCTATAATATTTTAATTAGTAGATTATTATTTAGTTGATTCAATATAATGCTAATTGTGGGTAAAATTTTAATAGACCATCTCCACATAAGGAAATGAAGAACAATTAATTACTAAAATAATACATTAAAAATAATATATCAATATATTGAATTAATTATGAGAAAAATTTATCACATATTGTTACTCTTCCATTCCATATATTGAAGTTTTCAATGAATCTTACACACAAAGCAAGGCCCATTCAAATGAGTCAAGAATGTAGAAGAAATAATTAGTTTAAATGTCATCATATTTCATAGGTACTTATTAATCGAGTCTTACAAAGTAAGAGCACTTCCAAAAGATTCTTAAAACATAAAATACTCTCTGACAATTCTTAAAATTATGCTCCAATAAATTTTTCAAGTAACAACACTCCCTATAATTAAATACGTTTAAAATTTTTTAAATTTCAATACTCTAAATAATAATTGAATTAAATAGTGTATACAAAATAAAATTAGGTCTGGGAGTCGGGTGGGTTAGTTCGGGTATTTCAATACCCGGAACCATTGGTTCGAGTTCGGTTATTTCGTAAATAGAATCGTTCTGGTCCACATAATTTTTGGAACCAAACCTGAACCCGAACCGTCAGTTCGGGTTCAGGTTCGGGTTTGAGTTTGGTTCTACCCATAACATTTTTTAACACTTTGTTAATTTAATGCACAAAATATGAATATAACATCCAATAGATAACATAATATAGCATCCAATATCTAGCAAAATAAGTCACAAAATAGCATCCATTAGCAAAGTAAAAATATTAAACACAAAAAAAAAACATTAAAAAAAATACTAAATTTACAAATGCTAAAAATAACATAAAATTTTCTTCTCAAAACAACATAACAATAAATATTGTTGAATTTTCCTTTCCGTCGTTTCATTTGTTTCACCATTCATCAACCTTTCAAAAAAGAGTGAATTGTAAAGTTAGAAACAATATAAATGAAATATTTTTCAATTTGTATAGAACTACTTACCATTTACCAACCAACTATTTAAAGACTCGTTGCTTGATTTGTAGCATTGACAAATTCTACAATGTATAATTAAAATATCATAATTAAAACAAGTGTAACAAAATTAAAATTTATTAGATTAGTAAAATGCAAAATAAAAATTTTGAAATCACATGTCTCAATTTTTTCATAAAACTCTGTCTCTTCTATGCAAAATCCATCTTGGGGTATTGTCAAAAGTCTAGATTCTTCCCGTAACCAATTTTGTGTAAAAAAAAAAAAAAAAAAAAAAAAAAATTTCGATTCCAGTTCGAGTACCCACGGTTTTTGTTCAAGAACCAAGAACCGACCCAAACTCGATCGGTTCTCGGTTCTTAATTTATTTTTTTTGGAACCGAATCGAAACCTCCAGTTCTGGTTCGGGAGGTTCGGTTCTGGTTAAAATGCCCACCCCTAAATAAAATAGAGAAAATGGTTGAGAATCATATACTCATTCTGTCCCATTTATATAAGCTGATTTTGTTTTTCACACGGATTAACAAATTTTAATTAATGTTATTGAAAAAGTAAATTTTGCAAAGAATTTTTCTAGTTTACCCTTATTTAAGTACTATGAATAATTAATTATTATTTAAATAATGGTTATTAAATTATTGTTCGAAGTAGTGGGTGGGGAAATTAGAAATTTTATTGCCACATTATAGTTAATTTGACTTGGTTTAATTTCCTACACTACCTAAATTAAATACATTAATAAATTTATGTCAATTCTCACTACATCTGAAAGAGTACACATTTATTTGTTCAATAAGAGTATATTAAGAAATGAAAAAATCAAATACAACCTCAACAAAGTAAATGAACTATAATTTGAGATGGAGAAATAAAGAAAATCAGCCAATATAAATCGAATAGAGGGAGTGATAATTAATAGAAAAGCATGTTAAAAGTAAATAAATGAAAAAAATAATAACTACTCATTGGAAGAGAAGTAAAATAAAGTATTAAAGATAAAGAAACTATTGAAGCACTTCAAAAATTTTACTCCTTAAATTTATAAATGTTCTCTAAAATATCAAATATGCTTTTTATAAATAGAGAGTCTTAGAGATGCTCTAAGCTCGCTTTAGCTTTATTTGAGTTTTAGTTTACATAATTTTGATTATTTTTATGCATATTTGTTAGAGCATCTTCAATGATAACGTCGATTGTTTAAATTTGTTTACAAAATAGGCAGTGTTTACAAAAAATTTCCTTGGATGATACTTGACAGAGACTTTGTCAAACAATTGTGGCAAAAAACAAAAAAACAAAAAAAGAGACATTGTTTAGAGTTTCGTCTAGAATTAGGAGTTCTGTTAGACATGCTGACTCGACAATTTATTTGATTCTTTTTTATTTCTGTTTTTTGAGCATTGAATTTTCTCTCTTTTCTTCTCTATATATTTTTTTTTTTTTTGAAAAATAAAAGACACGTTAGCAATATTATTGAGTTGTATATAGAATTTATTGGAGACTAATTTTAGGTTTGATTATCAATTAACTATACATCGATGTTACGTAAACTTCAAGTTTTTCAACTTTCTTATCACGTAGATTGCAATCCATATAATGCATTCGAGATACTCTTGTGTAGGATGTTCTACTATATTTTCTCTATATGGGCACAAAAGAAATGAAATTTTCATTTTTTATTATTTTATTATTCAGATCTCACTAATTTTATCTTCCGCTTATGTTAATAGCTTGCTGTTTCTCCAAAACATTTTTTAAATTGAATTACTTAATATATAATAAATATTTGCATGACAAATCTTGATTTGGGTTTACACGACATTACATCGAATCACTCATCAAACTTAACAATACAAGTTACAAAGAGAATAAGTAAAAAAAAAAAAAACTAATTAAGTATATTCCAATCATGTGTGATGTGCACATGCATTGCTAAATAATTTAATTCTCAATTTTTTAACTTTTTAATAATATCATCTTCATTCAATTTTATTCGCATATATTATTCTCGTCTTTTCATTTTACTTGCAAAGATGGTCTCCAAATGATTTTTTTGACAATTTTGCCAATGACTTAAATAAATTAAAATAATAGAAAAAAAATACAATGAAAAATTACAATTGAGACCCTCACATTTTCAAAAATACGAATAAATCATAAATCTTTTTATTTATTTTTTAATAGATATTTTCACTTAAAATAATAAAAAATTTGTCATCAAGTCTCAAAATTTTAATTATGTTCACCGAAAAGACATTTGGAGTCTGTACAGATTTCGTCTGGTCGATTAATTGACAAACAATTATACTCGTGATTTAAATTTGACCAATTTAACAAGGACATAATAGTTTATTACATTTTATTATTCAAAATAATTTTTAAAAAAATTAAAGAAAAAATATTTAAAAAGAAAAAAAAAATTATCTTCCCCACTCATCCCACCTAGCCCAGCCCAGCCTGGCTCTCTAAATAGTTGCAATCAAGGGGGGAGGGAATCTCCCTCGGCAGCGGAAACCAGGAAAGATATCTCCCTGGTTTGCGCGAAACTAGCGATGGTTTTCACTTTAGTCGTGAACGGGGTGAATTTCTCCCCCCCTAGTTGTGGCCAAACCCCAATGGTTTGGGCCGAAAACTGGTGGTGGTGGTAATGATGTTTTTCTTTCTTTTTTTTTTTTGAGTTTTTTAAAATAAAAAGTTTATGATTCATTTTCACTTTAAAAAATATTATGAACCTCAATTGCAATTTTTTTTTTAATTTATTTAAGTCAGGGGCAAAATTGTCTAAAGGGATCATCTATGCTAGTAAAATGAAAAGATGTAGACGATACCTACGAATAAAATTAAATGAGGATGATATTGTTACAAAGTTGAAAGAATGAGGTCTGTGAGTGTAATTAATCCATAATTTAATATTTAATTAAAGGAGGAAATAAGAATTATCTGGAAAAAAAAAAAAATAACTTCAATTTGAGACATTACTTGTGTGCCTCCATTTAAATTATTGCACGTATATCAAAAAAATTAATCATTAAAAGACAGTATTCCTTGTTAACAGGGTGCTTTAGAATGTCATGCTTGTCGTTTAGTTAAACTTAAATATATTTAAACTATTAATGGTGCTCAAGACAATGCAGAGGGCTCGAATATTATTAATAATTACTAATTAAAGGGCTAAGATTAGGATATTCATTTATAGAGAAGGGGGTTTAATTATTAAACACATGGATAAACTGTCATGAGTACATCAAACTTTATGACAACACGTTTTATATATAAACAACTTTTGATACATTAAACTTATTATCAAGTGTGAGCATCATATATTAAGTAAAATTAATTAAACCGAAAGTCAAGGGATTTACCTACAAGCACTAACATTTGAAAAAGTTCGTAATGAAAATTGGTCGAACGTTTTTACGTAGAAAATTATAAGGGATAATCGACCTATTCGAACTGTAGAATTTTAAAATACATCTATAGTGTATAATAGGATTTGTTCTTATGTGAAATCATCATATAAAGTAAATTAATAAAATTATCGTAAAAAGTATAAGATAAATTGTTCACGATTTGATCTTATGTGGATACGATCATCACAAATTACTTCTTGATAGGACAATAACTATGTCACAAAAAATTACAATAGACTCGCGATGCCTTAAGGATGACAAAATGCTTCACACTGCTTCGTTCTATCTCGAATGGTCGTTTTAAAAAAAATAAAAATAAATAAGTAAATGATGCAGAAATTGAGATATTTTAATCCTCATCTCGCTTCTGAAAAACCCTCGACAAGATAGGAGACAGGAAAAGATGCGTTAGCCCCACCCCGCTCAACCCTATTGCCATCCTAACAACAACTTAATAATTTTCATTAACAAATCAACATTAGGAAGGTAAAGGTGTGAACATCCAATATACATATCATTCTCATCGCGACAACTATTTATAACAATAGCGGCGGTTAAACTACCTTAGAAAACTCTTCTATCAACATAAATTATTTATTACATATTTGTACTAAAAATATTCGATAGTACCTAAAAACCGCTTAATAATTATCATAAAACAATTCAATATTAAGAAGACAAGTGTGTGAACATTATATATTATGCTTCTCATCGTGACGACTATTTATGACAATAGTGACTGTTAAACAACTTGAACAAATCCTTCTATGAAAAATAAATTATTTGCACTAAAAAAATCAATTATTTTGCTTATTCAATTATAAGTTACTATTGACTTTGCTTTATATTTATATATTGGTCTAGTAGAAGAGTAGCAAGTCACATTCTAATGACGTAGCAAATGATCGATATATGCATGGAGTTAGAACTGGCAAAATTTGATATTAATTTGGAGGGGCAAAGTACAGTTTTTAATTATAAGAAAAAAAAAAGGGGGATATTGAGCGGATTAGACGTAAAATAAATAATTAAATAATGATAATAATTGTTGCAATAATTGACGGAAGTAGCTGGAATTATCGTAACATAGAGAGTTGAAAATAAAACATTGTCACGAGGAAGAATAAATATGTTGTTAATATTGTAATTAATGTAACACAATGTGTCTGCACTTATGAAGCATGTCAACGGCAAACAGTTTGTTATGTGATTATGGATGGGATCACATGCCTCCTTCATTGAATTCTTTCACATAATTCAAAAATTAACTCCGCGTTTACATTCGGAATTTGAATGCATCTTCTAGATTATATAAGACAGTGACTAAGATCGATTTTTCAACCAAATTTATGGCGTGTTAGTGTTGAGAATATTTTCTCTATTGAAAGATTTCGTTTTATCCTAGTAAGTCCGTTGAAAACTTGAGATACGATAACTAGAGAATTGAACAAGAAAGATATTTTGCTATGACTTTCTATAACTTTGCATGTGCATCAAAGGATCGAAAAGTGGTAATCGATGTGGTTAAATAAAAAATATTTCCGACACTACGTTTTAATAAATCGCATTTATATCTATAGATCGCTGCTATATAAATAATATATTTCATTTTTGTATAACATCCATGTTATTCACACATCAAACCTTTTTTTCTTTGTATTTGGATGACGTTCGAGGGGTGGTGGTCTAGCACTGCGATTGTGATAAGTCGTGGTGACAAGCGAGATTTTTGCACATTTGCGTGTAAATGAATTTAACGTCAATACAATGTTTGATCCTTCGAAATAGATAGAGCTAATTAATTTGCGTTTACATTTCTCTCGTAATTTTGTCTCGTTGTATATAGTTAACTTATTTTATTTCCCTCTTCATTAAAATGCATTTCATTAAAGTTCAAATTTAATTTTAAACAAACAAAACTGAAATTGAGTTCCAAACACATATAGTTAAATAAGACAAAGACAAACAAAATTACTTGTAATTAAATCCAAAAAAAAAAAGTTGATCTAGCCAGCCACATGCTTCATGGGGACCCTAACACCCCAAGAGCATGAGAAGATCCCAAAAGTGATACAAACTGCAAGTTTGTTTCTATCAATCAAAAGCGTAAAAAGTGGATTATATATTAAAAACTGAATTTGCTGGGTAACGGTTGGCTTTGCTTCGAAAGAACATATCATGTCTCGGGCATTGCAAAATCGTGTTAGCTTTTTATAACCTTGAAACACGCCACTAGGGAGTCTAGTCTTCTTCTTGAATCTTGATAAAGGGCTTTTTCCAACTTCCAAGAGAGGGGCTAATTTTATTTATTTATTTTTTTTTCATTTTTTTTTTCATTTTACTTTATTTATGTAATATTTAAGGGGCATAAATAAAGGGAGTGTTGTTGCGCGCTGCCGTAGTTGGTGAATTTTGAAGTCTGATAAAAATAGGTCTGAAATTAATACTATGTGAAAATCTCTTGTTTTTAAGAAGAATTGAATTAGACAAACGCAAGACATTCCAATGAGATCTTAACTGGTTTTACTCTTGCTAAAATTGGTGGGATTGTCAACGAGAAAGAGTTTGTTTTATTTACCCAACTCCCTTTTCGATAACAAGTAGGGATATATTGTTTTCTGTTTACCTATTTTCAATAAATGAGGTTTGAAGTTTGAGACGCGCGTGTAATTTATTGCCGATGATGCAAATTTCTTTTTATATAAACATTTGATTGTTAAGTTAGTACATAGGAGTTTTAGATAATTGAGTTAATTTGATTACATGACAACTCTAGTCGCTGAGATCCGTAAGAAAAATATTCAATAAACACTTACTTTTAGATTCATTCTCTCAGTTATGATATGCTTGATTTGTTCATATAATTTGTTCAAAGTATACTTTTCTAGTCAAAATTAGTATGTTTGTATGTACTATAACTTTCTTAATGAAGGTAAGATAAGTTTATTTTTTAATGATCCAAACTCAATATCACAATCTATGTCTATTTATTTACATTAGTTTGTTAACAAATTTGTCGTACACGACATCGAAAGTTACACTTGAAAGATGATGGAAACACCCGAAACCACATGAATTGGAACAAATTCTTGATCTAACAAGGTGAATTTCATATTTGCAACAAAATTTTGACAGCAAATTGTAATGTTGAAGCATCTTCACCTCCTATAACAAGTTAAAAAAGAATTAGTTAAAAAAAAAAAATGGGAGTGGCCCAAAGTTATCTTGTCACGGCGTGGGACCAAAAGCTGACCCAAATTCGTAGAAACAAACAAATCAACTTTTTCATCAATCACGGAGGAAACATATAATATTACAAAAATGTTTTAAATTTCAATTATACATTAATATTAATATAAATAAAAAATATACACAACCAGCCACTAACAAATTCCCTAAGACTAGCCCATATGTAGAGCCAAAATCTAAATTTGGATAAAGACATAGACTGATAGACATAACAACTTGGAGAAGAGGGGGGGTCAGTAAAGGTACTACTATCAGGTGAAGGAATAGTACTAGAAAGAATGTGAAAAAATAAAATTAAATAAATGACTTCTAGTACTAATTTAATTTTGAAATGTTATCTCAGGTTTTGAATACTTTTTCCACTCGTAAAAATTTTCGAGAATGAATTTTATGTGTCAAAATCAAAATAGTTGAGTATTCAACAACATCTGATTTAACTTGAAATAATAAATTGATATTTTCACCATAGTACCTAATGATAAAAAGCGTGAATATAAATATTTATATAATTATATATAGACAGACTCACACACAAAATCTAGGATCCTTGAGGTTTGATCCTGACTATCAATCTTGGGTGCAAGACAAAGGTTGAAATATGATCGGTGCCCCGTACTGTGGGTAGAGAAGCATTAACACCGTTGGAGCATGTTGATAATGTGGAGACAGATTGAAAGAAAACCGTTGAAGCATAATTGAAAGCGTCAATTTGGTTTGTAGGAGTGCTAGATTTTGACCAATGCATTGCCGTACCCCAAGGCCGAAGGGAATGTAGGCCACTGGGTGCTTAGCCGCCCGAGCCACTCCTTGAGAGAATCGACCCGGATTAAACTCATTTACGTCGTTACCCCATATGGTTTGATCATGGTGAACTGCAAGTATTGGTATTAGTAATTCGGTTCCACGTGGAATTTTACATCCTCCAAGTTCCACATCAGTCTTTGCCCGTCTTATCGTCGCTACAATTGGCGGATAAAGTCTAAGAGACTCATTCAAGATCATGCCCAACTGCTCAAATTACACAAAGTTAGATACACGTCATAAAAAAGGGATAGTAAGTGATGAATACGATTGATGCATACCGTTTTGAGCTTGACAACATCATCTTTGGTGGGTAAGTCACGTGATCCGCACACCTTAAGAACCTCGTCACGTGCTTGGGCCTGCCATTCTGGGTGCATAGCTAGCAAAACAGTCGTCCACGTCAGCAAATTTGATGTTGTCTGTTCACCAGCAAAGAAAAAGGTCTTGCATTCTTCAGCAATGTCATTAACCGTAATTCTTGAATTCAAATTCAATTCCTCCCTCTTCAAACTAGCTTGAAGCATAAGTCCCAACAAATCTTTGGGCCCATTTTCTACAACTTCATTCCCCCAATTCTTTGTCCTTTGATCGATCACTTTCACTAATGAATTATTAATTTCCTTTTCCAATTTCCAAGACTTTATATTCCGTCTCGAGGGTAAGAACCTAAATACGGAACGAGAAATGAGTTAAAATTTTATCTACTGTACTATACAACACAACAATGTATTATTCAACAGTAGTACATACCTATAGCCGGGGATGAAAACTTTGTGAAATGCTTCAGATGCTAGGGACATTTGTTGGGCTTGTAATCTGAAAATGGCTTTACCTTCCTCATAGCTACTTCCAAACGCCGTCCGAGCGACGATATCTTCCGTTAATAGTCGAAACCACTCCGATACCTCGATTTCGACTTCACCGGAATTTTTCGACATATCAAGCCATTTGTCTAACATTTCAGTCACACTTCTTGATGCCATTGGTATTAACAACTGAAAATGAAAATGAAAATAAAAATAAAAACTTATATATTATCGAAAAATAAACTAAAATCTTGTTGAGTCGAGTGTGAGACTTACTTTAAGATTTTCCATGTGGAAGGTAGGGGTGATGATTTTCCTATGATGAGCCCATTTCTCTCCTTTGAGGCTGAGGAGTCCATCGCCTTCGAGCTGTTTAATCAACGCATTAGCCTCATTTTTCTCGTAGAATTCTGACTTATAAGTGAAAATTTCTCGAATTAAGTCAGGATCAGCCACTGTGAGACGAACAGTTGGCCCAAACCATACAAGAAACGTGGCCCCTGAATTCAAACACAAAATGGTTTATAGTACAGAGCTTCATAAAATGGTTTTTTAAAATTCAGAGAGCAATGGATAGTGTAGACCCTACAGTAGAGAGAGAGAGAGAGAGAGAAAATAGGAAGAAGACAATTCAGAACTATCCCACTACCAAACATACCAAAATTCAGGCTCACACAAAAATCTGAAACAAACCCACAATTCCATTTCATTGAAATCCAAAGTACCAAACAACAACGAATAAGACGGGATTAAGAAGGAAATGAACAAATACCATATATTTTCTTCCAGTGATGATAGAAGGAGAGAACTCTAGGAAGTATATTATGAGAAAACGGCATGGGTTGAGAAGAAGCCTTCAACATTAGACTAACAAGCTCTTTAGCATTTCCCACAAAAAGGCGATAAGGGGGTCCTCTAATACCTTGTAATGAGAAATGTTCTTCAATTTTTCTGGGTCTCCACCAAATCAACACAAAAATCTTTACAAAAAAGAGTAATGTTATTATGGAGAATACAAATAGCTTCAACCAGTAGAAAAACTCTTCTTCCATAGCTCAATACTGCCTTTTTCAAGTGCTGTTTTGCCTTTTTATCTTCTTCTGTTATGTTAGTATCTTCTCTTTTTTAATGCCAATAACAAACTCTGTAAGTAAGAGAGAGAGAGAGAGAGAGAGAGAGAGAGAGAGAGAGAGACAGGAGTATTTAGAGAGAGAGAGTGGCAAGCCCACCGGCGTTGGGGCCGCCATGGGAATTATAAGGGTCAACGAATGATAAAATTTTGTAATCTTTAAGACAATGTTACCCTTGTCTTTTATGTATAGTATGGTTATGTCCCTCTAGAATCTATTTTGGCCTTTTGCTTAAGTAGCCCATATAATATTTAACAATTTTATTTCAAGCATACGTTATAAATATTAAAAAATAAAAAATAAAGATTGATATTTTCCTAAGATAAATAAAGATTTCTATAATTTTTGTGAGGAAGAATATATTTAAAATTATAATATTTAATAATAATAAAAAAAATAACATATATAAAAGTGTAGAAAATGAAGAAACATTTTGAAATAATAATGTTCTTTTAAATATTGTAACCACTCAGCATAAAATAATTTCATTTAATTTCCACGCACAATATATCTTATTTGCATTTACTTTATTTATTATCTAAATTCATTATTGACACCTGTGAAATAAATAATAAATATTTTCTTTTAATTTCTACGTGTGAATATATTGTTCCACGTGCATCTTATTCGTATTTACTTTTTAGTATAAAAAGTCTTAATTTATATTTATATATAAAAGTAGGAAAGTTTGGATAGAATTTTGTTAAGTGGCAAATAACAGTAAATTCACCTATTAATTTTGTATTTTGCCAATTTTTAATAACATTAAAGTCAACTTTCTAATTTTGTATTTTTGCCAAATGAATTCATTATGCATTTAATAAATGGAAAAACCGTGTCTGGTGTTCATTCAAATACATTAGGTTTGGTAATATACAATTTGCAGTAATTTCATTCCAAAAAAAAAAATGACTATTCATTTCCCAATTTACAGTTTGGTAATATACAATTTCTATTTTTTTACAAAAAAATTGGAACCTTTCCAATTTCCAATTTCCAATTTCAAATACATTAACTACATTAATTATACACACACACACACACACACAAAAAATGACTATTCATGAAATGATTAAATTACTTCTGCACATCATTTGCTTTTAACCGAAATCTTGCTTCAGATAATATAGATAAGTAGGTTTGCTAATATACAATCTGCAGTAATCTCATTCAAGAAAATGGCGCCAATTTTTAATTTGATCTAAGAAATCAATCCAACTAGAACACAATGGGCGCTGAAAGTTCAAATTGTACGTGTTTGGGAGGTACCCAGTTACAAAAGCAATGAAGAGGCGTACTCACTTGAGATGGTATTCGTTGATAGAGAAGTATGTCGTCTTTTTTTTTAAACTCTTTTTATTGTGCATACATTTCATTAGTTTAATATTCTGCAACTTTTAAATTAAGATACATGAACAAAATTTTAATCAAATTGTGTTATAAATTGACTAGAAAAAATAATGTTGGATTTAACAGAAACAATAATATTGATTTAAATTTGATAATGTATTTCCTGTTCAAATTGTGTTTTAAATTGGATTGACATTTTCCTTTTTCATTATCTTTTGTTTGCGTACCTTCCTTGGCTTCTTAATCTTTACTTGAATATGATGTAGCATTTATGTGCACGCCGCTCTACTTATAAATGTTTTGTTATTTTTCGAAGCCTTTTGCAGTTCATATGATAAGGCATGCCAATGTGCTAGGTCATTGTATAGATTCAGAATTGGATTTCATGATAGTATGACTGTATGATCATGTTTGGCTAAGCCCAAAACGAACTTTTGTAAAAAGTAAATAAAGTTTTAGCACTACCCAAATCTGAAAAGAAATAAAAAAAAAGTGAAACTTCTAATAAAGAGAGGGTTTCGGTGATATGCTTACATATTTTTCTTAACTTACTCAATTTCTTTTTCATGCAATCTGTAGTGATATGCTTATATATTTGAGGCTGTCTTATAGAGATAAAGAGAGGGTTTCGGTGAAATTGGGGATCTGAATGTTTGGCGAGAGTCCAAATCCGAGTCCGGAATCCACTCTTCATTGGTGCGATGCACTGAAATTTTAATTTCAGTCAGAAAATTCATGTTATTGATTCTTTTTTTTCAACATGGTTTAGTTGAAAAGGATCAGCCAATAAAAATTGGAGATTTATACTTCATTTCTAGGGATATTGTTTGCGGCTAATGTATAGAGAGAGAATTGGTTTCTCACAATGATGGATCCAAAGGTTTTCTCCAATAATACGCTGAAATATTGGGCTTTCTCACAATGATGGATCTAGAGGTTTCTTCAGGTAATAGGCTGAAATAATTGGGCCTTTAAAATCATGGTGTATTTGAACATGTGGGATAAATTCATCATCTAAAGAAGTATATTTTCCTGTTCAAGCATAGAAAAAATAATATTAATTCAAATTTGACAATATATTTACAAATCGATACAACAAATAAAAGACGTAAATTAGTATATTATCTGCCGGTCAATTTCTGCCTGAACGACTGAAAAATGTCCGAAAATATTAATTGTATATATTAGAAATAGAAAAAATCTTTCAAATTCTTTAATAATCCATTTGTAAAATATTATGCAACTTTTCAAATCTGAAATAATTTCAACATCTGGATTCTTTGTGTTTTATATTGATGTAATATATTAATTATTTTAATTTTAGGGTGGAAGAATTCATGCAATTGTGAAACGCAATTTGATTAAGACATTTAAGCCATTGATCCGCGAGGGACTGCTATACGTGATGACACCCTTACTATAGATAAATTATATGAGGCTCTATTCTTTAAGAAGAAAATGAAACATATTGTGGTTGGATCTAAGGCATAGGTAGATGGCCTTGTTGTTTGAGGGAGGACACATGAGAAGAACTCTGAAGGCAATGTGAGGGGCAGATCAAAATCGAAATATAGAAAAAAAAAATCTGTAATTACTACAAGAAAAATGGGTACATCAAATCCAAATGCTATAAATTACAAAATAAGAATAAGAGAGAATGTGCTAATCAAAAGAGAAAACAACCAGAAAATTTCGGTGAAGCTAGTGTTGCAGAAGATGGTTCCAGTGATGGTGAACTCCTTGTTGTTTCTGATGGAGACTCCAAACCTTGCGAGCAATGAGTTCTTAATTCAGTTTGCAAATTTCATGTATGTTCTAATCGGGACTAATTTTCAACTTATGAAACAGTTTCTACAAGTTCTGTATTGGTGGGAAATAATGCACATTGTAAGATAACTGGTATTAGCACGGTTAGAATTAAGATGTTTGACGGGGTTGTCAGGACATTTGGTGATGTGAGACATGTCCCAAATCTAAGGATGAATCTTATCTCTTTGGGTGCTCTTGATGAAAAGGGGTACAAGTTCACTACTGAAGATGGAGTTATAAAGGCCAGCAAATGTGCTTTTGTTGGGATAAAAGGACTGAAAAGGATTGCCAAGTTATATATGTTGCAGGGTTCCACGGTTACTAGTGAAGCATCTGTCACTACTCCTTCTTCGTCAACGGATGACGTTACTAGATTATGGTATATGCGTCTTGGACATATGAGTGAGAATGAAATGACTAAACTAAGCAGAAGAGGACTTCTTGATGAACAGAATATTAGCAAACTGAAATTCTATAAGCATTGTATTTTTGGAAAGCAGAAGAGAGTTAGATTTGCAAAAGGCGTTCACACCACAAATGGAACACTTGATTATATACATTCTGATCTCTAGAGACCATCTAGGGTGCCTTCTAAATGAGGTGCAAATTATATGCTGACTATCATTGATGATTTCTCCAAAAAAGTTTGGGTGTTTTTCTTGAAGAAAAAAAATGATGTGTTACCTACATTCAAGAAGTGGAAGACTATGATTGAGAAATAGACAGGGAAGTGAATAAAACGTCTTCACATAGATAATGGCTTGGAATTTTGTTCTGGTGAGTTTAATGCTTTCTGCAAGACAGAAGAAATTTTGAGGCACTCAACAGTTCGTTATATTCCGCAGCAAAATGGTGTGGCAGAACTAATAAATAGGACTTTGATGGAGAAAGTAAGTTGTATGCTCTCTAATTCTGGTTTATCCAAGTCTTTTTGGGCCGAAACTGTTTATATGGCTTGTTTTCTTATTAATCGCTTTTCCTTAACTGTTATCGACAAGAATACTTTAGAAGAGATATGATATGGTACTCCTGCTAATAACCCTAATTTGAAGATATTTGGATGTCCTACCTATGCTCATGTTGATAATGAAAAATTCGAACCTCGATCTATAAAGTGTGTTTTTCTTGGCTATAAATCTGGTGTAAAGGGATATAAGCTATGGTGTCTAGAAATCTGAAAAGTCATAATCAGTAGAGATATTATTTTTGATGAAACTGCAATGATTCATAACTTACCGTTTAGAGACTGTTCTGATAAAACTCAGTAGAAAACAAGCACACATGTAGACTTTGAGTTTAGGTCCAAACCTATATCAGAGTCTACATCTCGGTCTAGCTCAGAGATACAGGGTACTACTGCTCATTTACCACCACCAGAGGGGCCAGAATATTCAATTGCTAAAAACAAGCTTAGAAGAGATATTATGCCCCCAAAGAGGTATGATGGGGCTGATTTGGTTTCTTATGCTTTGAATGTGGCTGAAGGTATTGATTCCAGTAAAGAACCTTCTACATACTCAGAGACAGTTAGTTGTGACGATTTTGGTAGATGGATGATTGCTATGTAGGAAGAGATGGAAACTCTTCATAAGAATAGAACATGAGACTTAGTGAGACTGTCTAAGGATAAGAAAGTTGTTCTCTGCAAATGGGTGTTTAAAAGAAAATAAAGAACATCAGGAGTTGAAGAATCAAGGTATAATGTAAGACTAGTTGCAAAATGTTACAGTTAGGTTCTAGGTATAGACTTTATAGATGTATTCTCCCCAGTTGTAAAGCATAGTTCGATTCGAGCTCTGCTTGGTATTGTGACCATGCATAATTTTGAGCTAGAGTATTTGGATGTAAAGACAACGTTTTTACATAGAAAACTTGAAGAAGACATTTACTTGCTGCAGCCAGAAGGTTTTATAGTCTCAGGAAAGAGGGACTATGTGTATTTGCTGAAGAAATCTCTTTATGGTCTGAAATAGTTACCCAAACAGTTTGATTCATTTATGACCACTCGTGATTTTAGAAGAAGCAGCTATAAAAGTTGTGTTTATTTTAAAAGGACTAACGATTGGTCATTTGTATATCTGCTCATATATGTTGATGACATGTTGATAGTAGTCAAGCATAAAGAAGAAATAAAGAAGGTCAAAGCTCAACTTAGTAAGGAGTTTGAGATAAAAGACTTATAAGCCAAAGAATATACTTGGAATGGAGATTTGGAAGGATAGAAAGGCAGGTAAATTATATATAAGTCAGAAAGGATATATTGAGAAAGTTCTTTGCAGGTTTAATATGCAAAACACCAAGAGTGTTAGTGCCCCATTGGTAGCCTATTTCAGACTATCATCTGCTTTATTTCCTCAATTAGATGTGAGATTGATTATGTGTCTCGGGTTTCATATTCTAGTACAGTGGGATCTCTCATGTATGCTATGTTTTGTTCATGTCCAGATTTATCATATGTAGTCAGTGCAGTTAGTAGATACATAACAAATCCTGGTAAAGAACATTGGAAAGCAGTTAAGTGGATATTCAGATACTTGCGTGCGTGAATATAGTGATGTTTGTTTGCAATTTGGAAAAACTAGAGATGGAGTGATTGGATATGTTGATTCTGATTTTGCTGGAGGTCTTGATAAGAGAAGATCACTTACAGGGTATGTTTTCACTATTGATAGTTGTGTTATCAGTTGGAAGGTTATTTTACAAACTACAGCTGCATTGTCTACTACTGAAGCAAAGTATATGGCTATTATAGAGGTTTGTAAGGAAGTTATTTAGTTGAAAGGATTATTTTGAGAACCCAGTAAAGACTTGCAGATCACCACAGTTTTATGTGATAGTCAGAGTGCTATTTTCCTCACAAAAGATCATATGTTTCATGAGAAGACAAAAATATTGATGTGCAGTATCATTTTGTTCGTGATAATATTACTTTTGGTGATATTGTTGTATGCAAGATTAGTACCCATGATAATCCTACTGATATGATTACCAAGACACTCCCAATAGCTAAGTTTGAGCATTGCTTAGACTTAGTTGGAATTGGTTGTTGAGTTTAGCCCTTAGGGACTTTTGTTGATAATGTGGAGATTTTGTTTCATCAAAAATTAGATTTATTCCTTGTATTGGAATTCGTGTCAAGGTGGAAATTGTTAGAGTTTGATGACAGAAATTCTGTTGGGCTGACCCCGAAAAGTTACATATGTGGTGAAATTAAAATTATGAGAAAAAATGGACCTTTTTTTTTTATCAGGATTAGTATTCTTCTCGCACGAGACTTGTTTTATCAAGATTAGTTTTCTTCTCACTCGAGTATATATATCGTGTATTCGAGGGTTAGTGAATTAGCTCCTCTATGTAACCATATTTGATATAGTATTCTCTCATATGCTCATGGGTTTTTCTATTTGTTCTAGAGTTTTCCACGTTAAATCTGCGTGTTCTTGTTATTTTGTTGCCTATTTTTTCGTTCATATTATAACACATCTAAATTTATTATTGACGACTTGTAAGATAAATAATAGAGTAATACTATGTAGCACCACTAGTGCAGTTTAAGTGGCAATACTCTCCCACTAATTCATTGTCCAACTTACAATAAATAAGAGAGGTCAATTACCAAGTAGATTGATGCTAATTTCTAATAGTACTACATAACATTATTCTAAATGATATTGTTTAGCAATTACTAGATGTTCATATCTAAGGTTCGATTAAATTTTAATTCAAATTTCAATGTTGTTAGATATTTTGTATTCAATATATAAGAAACACATGCATAAATTTCTTTCATTTCTTCAAAATTTATTCGCGTTTTGGCATACAAAAAGTATTTTTTTGACATGGAAGTTTTTTATTCTTATGTATGAGTTTAGCACACGAGATTGTAAAATTCATGTCTGTCTCTGCATTGGACATACACATTCATCTCTATTTTCATACTTCTTTTTTAGTATACATTTTACTAATAAACATATAATCGTCACTTAATAAAACTGTTCATTTTATTTGTAGTACAATATTAAAAAAGTATTTCAAAAAAAAAAAACCTCTAGAATAAGAATGCATGCAGATTAAGGAATTGAAGAGCTAATACAGGAGTTTGGGCATAACGAAGGAAAAATAATCAAGTAAATTGTTTATCCTTAATAATAATTAAAATGAAATACACTTGATTTGTGAAGTTTATGTAGTCAAAAGTTATTTTCTTCTTTATGTTGATTTATACAAATTAATTGGATGTGAAATGACAGTTGTGGATACTTTTGTTATTTGAATAATTTGTTTATACTATGTATAGTGGGTGGTGATCTCATCCCCACAGTGGATAGGAGATATAAAGTCCATTGGACAAGTCCTTTGTTATTTGAATAATTTATTTATGCTATGTATAGTGGGTGGTGACCTCCTCCCCACAGTGGATAGGAGATATAAAGTCCACTGGACACTTGTCCAGTGGACATTGGACAATTAAAAGTGTTTGATAATTAAAGTCAAACATTTGTCCAATTCCCACTAGACAATTGTCTAGTGTGCTTTATATCACCATCGTATGTATAGTATTGACTGGAAATGATCTTCTATTCACTTATCTTGCACACCTATGTTGCCCACGCTGAGGTGCATCACATGATTGGTAGTTCATGGTCTCACACTCGTTATTTTTACCAATCATGTGATGCCATCTCAGCATGGACAACATAAATAGAGAGGAGATCATTTCCTTTTACAGTAGTTGAAAGAATGTAAATAGTATCCTTTGAACTTCTTATAAACATATTTAAGTGTAAAATAATATGCCTATTAAAATACTAAATAACCATGAAAGAATGAAAGAACAAATATTCAAAATAAATGGTTGATTTGATTTGAAAATAAAAACTTGTGCATTTTTATATCTTTTTATAACTGTATTCCTTTATTTTTTTAGTAATATATTTTTAACTTGTGATATACCAATATTTATGGATAGAGCTATCTAGAGAACCAATAGACTCTTAGAGCATCTCCACTGCGACAATGTGGATTATTGTTCATGTGGTAAGTAAAATGGAGACGAAGAGAAGAATATCTCCAATGTGGTTGTGTATTGAAAAAATTGTGGCCACATGTAAGAGAGAGTGATAGAAAAATTATAAAAAAATTAAATAATGATGATTAACACACATTTTGATGGAGATAAATTATTAAAAATTAAATAAAAGAGTTTTAGCACACATTTCGATGAACATAAATTATAAAAAATAAATGTAGGATGTCTAACACACCGTCCAAATGTGGACTGTGTGCTAAACATCCTCTACTTTTGTTTTCCACCTTGTAAGCATTTTGAGTGACGTAGCATACTTTTAGTGCAATCCACTGTTGCATTGGAGATGCTCTTATAAACAAATTTTCATAGTCGAAATATATTTTTGTGTCAACTTTTGTCCAATTTGTTTGAGTATGTATGTTTGTTAGTACTTATAAGTATTTATAACCTGATCAAATATTATTTTTATTTACACATTTTATAGGAGTCTCATTTTTTGTCTATTTTTTTATTTACACATTTCGTAGGACCTACTACTTATAATTTACAAAAAAATTCACCAAACATGCACTTATCATTTCACTAAAGGTCCATATTGCACTCTTAGATATACAAGTTTGAGAAAATTAAGCATATAACTTATTTTAGTTTCTTATACAAGATGAATTTTTCCATAAGTTTAATTAAAGTAAAAATATATGTAAAAAAATGAATAAAATGTTAGAAATAAAAAAAGAAAAAAAGAAATTTGATCATTCTTCCTTATCCAAACCTCCATCATCACCCAAAAATAAACAACCACAACTAGCATACTATAGCTACCAACTACCACCATAGCCCCATGCTCCCATACACTACCAGCGCCGGAGTCAAGATTTTTTAGACGAGAACAACTACTAAAAAAAAAATTAGACTTCAAAACTGGACTACTACTAAAAAAAAATTGTACTTTAAAAATTAATTTTTTTCATAGCACGTTCAGACAACAGTTTGGTCCCGTCCCATCTTGGCCCCTGTACACTTCAACAAATAACAACAATTACGAATGTATTGACTGCAAGTTTATGTTAGCGCCAAACTCTATTTAATAATTAGTAACTGAAAAAATTAGGTAAAATAAGAATTAGATACAAAACTAGTTTTAAAAAGAAAATGTAAATTTGATCTATGGTGATCTCGAAATTTTGTCTTTTTTTTGTGTATTCTGTCCGATAAGATATTAGGAACTGGATAAAAGAGTATTAGTACCCTCATACGCGGAAAGCATATTAGTTCATTTGTTTGTTTAGAAACTGAATTGAATCATATTTGTAATAGTTTTTTACATTTTCTTTTAGAGAAACAGTTAGAAATAATCAGAGACTACATCCGTAGGTCGCCCTTTCTCTTTTACTTCGAGTTCATCCTTTATTTGGTGCGTAAAATGGGTACACTAAGTAATAGTGAAAACCAAAGAATAAGACATGATAAATTAAACATAGTAGAAGAGAAGAATATGTGGATCATGGCTTTTGATTCATTTCACCTCCATTATATTAGATCTTTATACAAAACATGGCTTAAGTAAAGGATGGAAATACATCACTTACAACTTTGTTACAACATGACTTATGATAAATCATTACGTCTCATTAATGACCCATATATTTTAAGTCCATTTCAAAAGTACTGCAAGATACTTAAACAAAAAGGGAGGTTCTTATATTTTTCTAAAGACGAATTTACCTAAGCTATTACATTACACAAAAGCGGGTTACAAGATATTTCATAGTCCAAGAGTCATACACGTCTACAAAAATGTAGGTTACTTGATATTTTTGTAGCCCGGGTCGATGTGGGTAGTACGACCATACATTTATCTCGGTGATTAAATGATATTCTTGATCATCTGAAGCTAGCTTCTACCTTTACCCCACGACTTCAAAGAAATCTCGATCTATTTCCTACAAGAGTCATGAAACGACTATGAATGGTGACATTCAATGTGTAAAATACGGTGCAAATAGGCTTTAGGAACTTATTGTGTGATGAAATAACTTGTCTTTATATATATGTGCACTTTGTTTCTCGTCTCAAGTTGAACCTGTATAACACAAAATAACTTCTCATTTTCATTCTTCCTTCTTGTTCATAAATGATAAACAGACTCAAGATGCTCATAATATCTTATATCTTCACTTAAATCAATCTCATCAACATAAATCATTTAGAGCACATAAGAGTGCACACACGCACACACACATATTTATCGTGTTGCACATAAGACAAATAACATAAGTTACTCACAACATCTCATATCTTTACTTGAATAAATCTCATCGACATAACTCATTTTGGAGCACATAAAATTTATGAAACATATACTTATCGTGTTGCACATAAGCCAAATACATAAGTTACTCACAATATCTCATATTTTTACTTGAATCAATCTCATCGATATAACTCATTTTGGAGCATATAAAATTTATGCAATATATATTTATCGTGTTACACATAAGGCAAATAACGTAACTTACAACATCTCATATCTTTACTTGAATAAATCTCATCGACATAACTCAATTTGGAGCACATAAAATTTATGAAATATATATTTATCGTGTTGCACATAAGGCAAATACGTAAGTTACTCACAACATCTCATATCTTTACTTGAATAAATCTCATCGAAATAACTCATTTTGGAGCACCTAAAATTTATGAAATATATACTTATCGTGTTGCACATAAGGCAAATAACATATGTTACTCACAACTTGTTGCGGTTAGTCTTGATACACCTAAAAACAAAATATCATATATATCACAATCTTGTAGAAAGTGAATATTACTTGAATCTTTAGGCAGGGGTAGTGAACCATGCAGAACCTAATCTCAGGCCTTCATGGTGTAGGGATTCTAGGGTATTGATATCCTATTTTAAAATAGAAGATATGGGGTACCTATACATTCCTGGACAGAGAGGTATGAAATGTATTTTTATTTTGAAAAACTAAGTTTTTTGCCCCTGAGATTTGACCTTCTCCACCATGAAACCTGAGGTTCTTGGTCCACTTTTTGCTACTGCTCGTTTAGGGTCCTTGAGGTTTGGTTGTAGAGATTTCTTTATTAATTTAGGAGACTTCCACACCAAGCTCTTTCATTTCAGATTTTAGATCTTGACCCTCCTCCTTTCTTAGATATATTTTCTCCTCTTAAGTGGGTTCTGCCCTTCTTCTTTAAGTGTTAGTGAGTGTGTGAATAAGAAAATTTTATAACGATGATTGAGAGGAAAAATGGCATGTTGTGCCTTAATTTGGGAGATATTTATAGGAGGAGTCCTACCCTCTCCACATAGCATACATATACGGTTATATATGTGTATTTACATTAATATATTCCCCTCATGATTACTTTAATTTTCATTGGGCCACTTGTAAAGTTTGCGAGATTTAGTTAAGATTTTTATTTGACCTCCAAGTAATGCTTTTTTATTTTTCCATAATTTTTGTAGGGTGTGATATGGACACTAGGGAAGGCTATTAGGGACAAATCTCTGCAGTAAATCCTTCTTAGCCCACTTGCCAATTGTTTAATATAAAAATTGACAGATTTCTTACTTCTTGGACCTGTTTTTTGGTCGTATTTTGAAGGTCGATACTTGCTTATTTTTTTACGTCTCTTATACCATGTCGAAGATCTTATAGGGATCTTTGGAACGCACTTTGAATCGTATGAAATGGACTACCACAGTGATTATACGACCGTTCTAAAAATGGCTATCCGAACATGGTTTGCTGGAATTTCTGTTTCTAGATTTCTCATTTTCTGGAACACTTTTGGCATTAACTTTTGGGGGCTGATTTCTTAGTCGAAAGTAGGTATATTTAGTACCATTTAAAATGTCTCGTTGTGTACTTTGCAACACCATAAGAATCGTAGAATTTTGACCAATACAGAATTTGTACGATTGCATCAAAGATGGCTGTTTGACTTATTCAAAAAGGCTTAAATCTTTATTTTTTCCAACTTTTTGGATTCCAACCCAACTTTGCACTTTTAATCAATTAAGTTCTAACGATTATTAAATCTTAATTTAATTCACATTAGTCCTTTCATAATTTATTAAATATGATTTTTCCTTTTTATTATTAGGATATAAATTAAATACTAAATGTTGACGTTGGAACCTGCACCGTCTACGTGTCAACAGATCTTCAGTCACTCCTCTGCTAACTTGTATGTTACCTGCACACTCAGATAATCGTCAGGCACCAAGATCTATGAGAGAAAAAGGGTTCGACGATCGTTGGTATTCCGACGATCAAGTCAACTGTCTGTATATAGAGTAATATACGGAGGATGAAAGAAATGGAGTGTGGGATGGACAAGCATGCAGAGATTTAAACAGAGTTTACGGATGAAATTCAAGCATAAAAAGAGCCAACCTTAGAATAACCAGAGACGTTATATTTATAGCACAAGAGTTGTAATCGATTTAATAAACAATCAATTAGATATCTAATCGGATCCTCATTCCTTATGGAATAGGGATGATCGGCTGTCAAGACAATCTCCTAGATTATCGTCCTTATTTGAATTCATCACGTTGCATAATCTTTAGGAGATTGGGATTTGGTTTCCTTGTGAGAATCCGTGTATCAATCTAACACAATCTGTTTTTAATTACTTCTCTGGTCATCCCAAAATATCATGCTGCCTGTTAGTTATAATAAATACGAAGCCCGGCGAGGCTATCTAGGTCGGCCATGAGTGTCGAGGACCTTCAGGGGCTTCGCAATACTCTGATCCAGGGATGTTACGATACTCGATGGGCCTCCGAGGCCTTCATCGGGTCTATGGAACCTTTATGAATCCTCGCTAGGCCTATAAGGCTTTGGCGAGGCTTGAATTAGGTCTATACGGGACCTTTACTGGGCATTGGTTGATGTGGAGGCCTTACCAAAATCGGGTGGTAACACTAAATATTTAGACTTTTGAGGCATTTTTCGAGATGACTCAAATAAATTCTTTAATTTTTTTTTGGTTTAAAATTAAATAATTAAATCTACAAATTTTTGGGTCGTTACATGATCGGTAGTAATTAGAACTGGGGTCAAGGCAAAAACCAACCCAAATCCTCAACCCGACCCGACTGAGCGGTTTGAGTCTATTTTTAGCTTAATTGGGTTGGGTTCAAGTTTAGAATTCCAAAATATGGTCGGGTCAATTCGGGTTATGGGTTACATGAGTATACCCGACCCGACCCGACCCGACTCGACTCGACTCGACCCGACCTAAGTATTTAAAAAATAAAATAAAAAATTGACTGTTTACTATTTATCAAGGCCGCCTTAAAAAAAACTAAAAGGGCCTTTTAATTGTCTAAGCCCATTCCCAGGTGACAAGTCCCAGTAAAAAAAAACCAAGTCTCCACCACTCTCCAACATAATTTTTCCAACCGGTAGTCATATACACAGCGAAGTCCCTCGCCAGTCGCCACTAGGGACCAGTCGCCACTAATCGTCTCTGGCGAAGACCTTTACACCAATTCCACCACCAGCTTTTGTTTTCCAGAATAGGGTCCGGGTTTGTTTTCAATTTCAATTTGTTTTGTAGATATTTGATGAATTTTGTTTGCTGTATATTTTGTTTCCAAAATAGGGTCCAATCCTTTGCTAAATTTTGTTTGTTGTAATTTTTGCTTAATTTGTTTGCTGAATTTTTTTTGCTGTATTTTTTTGAGATGGATTTTTTGCTGTATATTTTTGCCGAATTTTTTGAGATGAATTTATTGCTGAATTTTTTTAGATGAATTTAGTGCTGACTAGAAAAAAATACGTGAAAATGACAAATTGGGCCCAGCCCAAACCGACCCAACCCGACCGACACGTTCACGGGTTGGTTTGGGTCGGGTTTTGACCCGTAGGCGAGTTGGGTTGGATTTTAGTTAAACTGAATTTTTTGGGATGGGTTCGGGTTCGGGTTCGGGTTGGGCTCAAAACCAACCCGACCCGACCCAACCCATGCCCAGCCCTAATTTGAACAGTATTAATAACAAAATATCTTAATATTTACTCGACAACGTCACTATTAGTTTATGGTGGCCAGCGAGTGTTGGTCTACATAGGGATGTCATTGGGTCGACTTGACCTATTGCCAAGAAGGCCTAGCTCCATCCGTCTGGGCTTATTATTTTGGAACAAGCCGAGCATAAGGGCCGAGCCACGAGTCGGTCATGGCCAGTGAGGCCTGCCATCCCCACGAGTACGTGGCTTTAATTTTTTTATTTTACAAATGCAGTGTTTTTTTTAAAATTTAAAAAAAATCTACAGACTAAAACGGTCACTTTTTGAGACCAATTTAGGCCCCTTCACTTTAAAAACATGCCATTGAGACCCACGAGCCACAGGGTTGTCTCGTATTTTTCAAGGGTAGAGCCAGCTCGGCCCAGGCCCATAATGGGCCGTGTACTGGCCCACGGGCTGCTCTGCCCAATTGCCATCCATAGGTCCTCACAAATTCTTCACGATCCATAGAAAATGAAAAAAGAGAAAAATAGGAGAAGTTGTTAGTGACGTCGAGATGGGAGGTGTGGCTTGGGGTTGAGGACCACATTGTAAGGGTGGTAGATAGATGAGGTAGGGTGGGTATGACAACTTGTAGTATATTTAGAAGACCATTTGTGAGAGTTTGCGGTGGTAAGGACTTTCGGTAGTTGGGATGTGACGGATTGAAGGGTAGGAGTGTAGTTGTGTGTGTGGGTGTGTGTGTTATTATGGGTGGGAAGGTGGGGGCTTAGACATATTTACTGAACAAGACAATTGTATTGTAGTTTTGTGAAGAAGAAATGTCAATTAATTTCATTTTCTTTATATTTTCTAATTATTCTTCTTTTATTAATATATTTTTTATTTATATAAATTTAAGGATAGATTCGTCTTTTAAATACTCACTTAATAGAAGACATAACTGTCAACAAGGGTTGAGGGCGCTAAATAATTAAAAGTTAGATATAAGATTATCAAGAAATAAAAATTCAGGGCAATAGTGCAAAAGTGGGTAAAGGTTGAGATGACAGGTACAATTTTTTTTTAAAATCTAACGTAAAACCTAAGTGACCATTTTTGGCACCGAGCAATCATTTTTGAAAGAGAATTTGGCTCAAATGGTCCTAACATTTGTTCTCAGTGTGAAAATGGTCCATAACGTTTGTTTTTTTTAATCGGAGATATCCCTAACCCATGTATTTTGGAGCGCATTTGATCATTCTTTGATGAAAAATACCAATATTCCATTGATTTTAATTTGATAAAATTGCAGTTAGGTCCCTAACCTTCGAAAATGTGCAAATGAGTCTGGTACCTTTATTTTTTTATAAAAATTAAGGGACACGTACTAGTTTTTTTTCTTAATTAAAACTTTATTGACTAAATTGATAATTAAATTATTTTGTATATTTTACGAACTATTATGAAATAACTAAAATTTAAGCTCATAATCATTAACAAACGTGTTAAGTACAAATATTATTTTTATTATTAAGTAATTACATTATTTAAAATTTAAACTTTAATTTTATGGTTATAACTAAAAAAGAAAAATAATTGTCATAAAGTTGATCCTCAAATACTTTTATTTAATTGAACTATTCGCTTATTATCTACAGATATTAGAGTTATTCTTTATATTTTAATATATCATTTTATTAAATTATCATTCAAAAATAAAGAACATATAGTTTGTAATTTAATTTTTATTAATGATTTTTTTGTTAAATGAAAATATAGTATGGTTCAATGTCATAAAATTTTATACGGCATTTTATTATTTATTTATCGTAATTTTTATTCAAGTTTTTTACATCACATAGCAATTAGATCTACATAAAGTACAATAATTTAATATTTTTCTTTTATAGAAAATTAAATTGACACGATTATAATAATATATTTAGTACGCTAAATTAAATATTATTAAATAAAGGTATATGACTCATTTGCATCTTTTGCAAAGGTTGAGAACTCCACAGCAATTTATCCTAGCTAAAATTAAGGGCATGTTCTTTATCATCAAATAAGGACCAATTACGTCTAAAAACACATAAGTTAGAGATGTCCGCGCAAAAAAAAAAAAAAAATTAGAGACTATTTTCGCACTGAGAACAAACATTATGGACTATTTGAACCAAAGTTCCTTTTTGAAATTATGAATAACTTCAATGATTAATAGGATAAAAAAAATTATTTTAATGACTAATTTAAAATTTTGTACAAATTTCAATAACAACGAGTAAAATCAACTCTAAACTAATAGAATTTCTTAAAAAGTCACATAAAATTCTGGCAGATACCATTTTTTCCCTACAAGATTAGTTATGGAAACCCAATAAGCTAATAAATAATTATCGGACTTAACTCTAACATTAACAAGACCGATGGACTATTTCTATTGAATGTCCATTATCTGTTTGACCCCAACCAATTGCTTCGGTTTGTGAAATTCGAGCCAGCCTTACGAGCGAGTGATCGGCTTCAAGGGCAGACTAGGAGTGTCAAACAGGCAGCTTGGCCCATAATGGGCTCAAGCTCGTTGTGGGACGAATCCAAGCATGGTTCGGCCCATGGACGAGCTGACTCGTGGGCCGACCTAACGAGCAGGCTCATATTTTATTTCTTTTTTATTTTGAAATTTTTGAAAACAATATTTAAAGTTCAAATTGAAAAAAAATGATCTGGGCTCGTGGACGCTCGACTCGTTCGGCTCACGAGCCAAGGGACGAACTGAATAGTTTTTGTTGGAACGAGTCGAGCCTAGTGGGCAACGAATCGAGCTACCACCCCTAAGATAGACCGTGCAATCTCATTTGCTAGAAACTTTTGATATATTTGTCAACTAAATTTTTAATTAATCGTGTTGGCATTGAATAAGACCTCTGATTATAATAAGGCAATTCAATGACAGCCTTAGTATTTCAGTTTGAATGACAACTTGTCTTTTAGTAGTGTCACAATCAAGGATTCAAGAGATGTCAGTTGCACATAATTCACACTCTCCAGTAAGGGGGGAAAATCACATTCGCTTAAATATAAAAAATTTAGTCGAATTTTTTTAATAAAGTTAACATTTTAAAATAAAATTTACAAGATTGAATAACTTGTTCGGAATGAAAATGAAATAATTCATCTAGTATCTATTAAAAATGCTCAAAAAATTAATTAAACGCATGCTAAACTCGGGATTAACAGTTAAAGAAAACGTGGCAATTGTATGGGATTAAAAGGATTAACGTGGTTCAAAAAAGTTGGTTTAGGGTTTGTTTCTGCACTTTTGGTAGGGAAATATGCTGTCAATTCACCCAACAAAAGAGTACAAACCCTAAACCAACTGCCCCTAATCTTGTCTTGACAGTCCCAAGACATGTTTGAGCAGTGTGTGTTTCATGGGTCTTACATTTTTTGACACAAGAAAATCAACGGTTAGAATTCAGAGTTTTACATGTAAATGTTGTCTCAATGTAGACATAGAAATTGGGCCACACACATTAACATGTATGTATATATGTATGTGTTGGGTGAATAGGAGTTGGTTTAGTTGGTGGGATGGAAACCTCATCTTATCTCATGCATGTCTTATTGTTTCATTTGATTGGACTTGTTATTACATGTGGATCTACCAATATCTAGTTTATTATCCCTTCAATTGGGACTCAATGAACCGATCACATGCTGATTGAGCATCTCACTTGTATTTTAGAAGAAAACAAATATATTGTCTTTCTATTAATATATTGACATTAAGAAAAAAGTCTATAACGACATAAACTATTAACCCTCTTTTTATTTTTAATCGTATGTTATGAGTCCGAGAAGCTTTCTCATTAGAGAAGTGTGGGTGGGGCTTCCGCAAGAACTCCTCCCGGGCAAGATAGATGCAAAGGTGCCCTATCAAGTAAAGGCCATAACAATCCTCTTTATTAAGTGTGTGTTTGGTTTTGCAAAAAACCAATTTTTTAGCAGATCTTGATAAAAATTGATGAAATGTGTAGTTGAAAAATTGTGGGTCTTATGAAATTTGTGGTTATAATTAATTGTCGACTTTGACTCAAATTTTTATCAACTTTTGAAGCGAAACCAAACAAAGGCTTATGGACGTACACTTTTGCTTTAGGATGAGGCCGCCCTTCCTCCTGCCAATCGGCCGTCGGGAATGTTTTCACTGACGACACTCACGTAAGAAATAGTGTATATATGAAGGGGGAAGCAAATGTAAAATGGGCGTTTTAATAGCATTGCAATTTTTTGAGCTGGCAAGTAATGGACAAATTATAATCACCTTCTTTTGTTGAAGTATCTTCGTCAAGAACACTCCTACATGCTACCAAACACTTGGTTGTAAGTGTAAGCGCAAGTTTTCTCCAAAAGAATATTCCCAGAGTAATTACCAATTGGAGAAGAACATTAACATTACTTGAGACTTTGCTCATATCATAAACGATTTTGACGTCAGCAATATAATTCAATTTTGACTTTTACTTTTTATAATCAATACTCATTAAAACATTCAAATATGTATGTCTCACTTTGTGATAACATTTGGGCCTAAGTTTACCCCACACACAGCCACCTTTCTTGATCATGCATTAACTTTAACACACATTTGTTATTGTGTTTGAGAAAACATTTATGTCTTGCTCAAATACGAGTCTGTTTAGTTGGTGGGGGGTGGGGATAGAAAGATCATCTTTATCTGATGTTGCATTTCAATTGATGGAACTTCTCGTTACAATTTACATGTGGACCTACCTAGCTTGTGAAATTGTCGCATTATCACTAGCCAACTTTTCCCTGCCACACATTCCTCTCTCCAATTCATCGTCATTCTTGTCGTATTTGTCGCCCAAAATCATGTGCTCCAAGAAAATTTATATTTTTCTCATTAAAAGCTCGTCGATAAAATATATTCTTTTATATCCATACTAAAAACTACCACATTTTAAAAGTCAAAGAAGATTTAATCATTATATATTTGTCTAATGACATAATGATGAGTTTCACATCATTGGAATGAAATTTTAGTTCATTCCAGAGAAATCATTTGGGAGCATGTTGATAAACAGTTTCATGTCTAGCAATCATTATTCAATAATATAACAAGTATTATCAAAAGATAATTACATCAATTTCTATTTTTCTCTTTTGCAGATTGAAGAAGGTAGTCAACTTTCTTTCACCTAGTAACTGGTAAGTAAGTTGGGTTGATATTCTTAGCCGAGCATCCCTTCATTTTTTTATTGTAGTGCACTCAATCTATTTAAAATAATTCTCACTTCAATTGTCTCTCGAACAAAAAGAGAGGAAGAAGAGAAAGAAGCACTCTAACTCTCACTTTTAGTACAGGCTTGACGAAGTTAAGCTCAACCAACAGGATCAAAGATGCTCTTATTTCGCTAAATCCTAAGTGCAACATATATAAATATTCGGAAAAAAACGTACTTATATTGCCACCTAGGATGTTGTATGATGAATTCTTCATCGCCTCTATTCTCAATAAGAGATGATTTTTATGTGGTAGAATTGCTTTGCAAAATAGGTTTTATTATTATTTATTTTATTTTTTTTTCCTGTTGTGAAACCTTAGTTTGTAAATCGTAATAAAACACATCTTAGATATAACAAATGTTTAGTAAATATTTTCAACTTTTTTACAGTTACTGTTTTTAACAAAATGTTACTTGTTAATGGAGTAAATTTAACAAATGCTCATCTGACTTTAACCACCATTACTATTTGCTCACTCAACTTTAAAACATTATCCATTGTTCACCCATCTATATCGAACCATGGGTAATGAGTGAACAATGCGTGATGGATGTGAAATAGTTTGAGATAGATGAGTGAACAATGAATAATATTTCAAAGTTGTATGATCAAGTGGTAATATTGGATAAAATTGAGTGATTATTTATTAAATTTACTCCTTATTAATGCGCTAATGACACAATAAAAGGTAGATTGTAATAGCATGTTCATTAAACAATACAACAGCAAAGAGTGGAAAATGAGAAAGGATAAAAAAAAAAAAAAAAAACCGAGCAGGCGAGGTGGCTCAGGACGACGGACAAAAATACAGGAGAAGGTTCCTGTCTACTTGCACATATAAAAACAGAGAACTTTTGTAAAACTAGCTGTTCCCAATTTACTTTTTTTCGAACAGTTTTTGTTCTTGAACGGTAATATGCACACTGCAAAATTACTAGTACAAGTAGCTCAATTTTTTTCCTCACCAGTAAATCCTCATGGGACGACGCAGCATGCAAGGGAACTCAAAAGTGGCACATTTTTGCAAACACTGCAATATTACAAAAAAATTGTTCAGACTACAAGCAGTTGGATGGCACAGAATATAAACAGTGAGAAGTGGAAAAGAAATTCATAACCAGATTTCGACATGTTTGGCGCATGCACATATCTATTAATAGATTCCCGGGGGTTACAGTACTCTGAAAGACATTGTTTAGTACATGGCCAGCATGGGTAGATTTCATTCATGTCAGTTTGGTTAACTACCAGCAAATTGCAAACCAGTAGTTATTGAGATGCTATCACGAGTAGGGTTTGCATTGTTTGAAGACTAGCAGGCACATCGACAGCATAAGATTGTAATAAGATCTCACGTATCTCATACCATTAACAAAATTTTATCAGTTTGTACCTGTGAAATGTCGGTTGATGTAGCTTCATTCTATGTAAAACTTGTTTACAAATGGCGGAAGTAACGCTCCTGATGACTGTCTAATCTCACAAGAAAGGTCAACTTCCATCAACCTATGATTCTCTTTTGCGCGATTCATAGAAAAATTTAATATCAAATCATCCCCTTGATGAACACGTACAGGAGGATGTAAGAGGAAAACCTGCAATAATGAAAGAGAAATAAAACATTCAAAACCATCAAAGCACACAATGTGAGAATTTCGAAAGACTAACAAAAGCATGGATTATTTATGTAAAATTTGGGGCAAAAGAAGCAACGAAAAAAAGCCAGCCAGAAGTGCTCAACATAAACGACTATGGACAAGGGGGCTAGATTACTAAAATTTTCTAGCAAAATTTGGCTCTTGACAATGTTCCTCACTCTAAATGACCAATTGCAACAAGAAAGTCAGAATCACTAATTATACTAACCTGCTGGCCCCAATGTGTGCCAAAATCTTCATTGGGTGCAGTTGTCAACTCAATTTCCTGTTGAGCTGGATTCTCTTGGCTACCCTAGAAAATCAATCAAAGGAGGTGAATCAAGCATTATTTAATAAAGTAGATGGATGTCTGTGATCACTGATGTGCATACTCACTCGAAAATGAACATCAAACCATCCAGCAAATCCACACAGTCTTGTATTTTCTGCTGTGATAGAAGATAATATGCTTGCACGGACAGTAAGTATATCATTTATGGTAGCTGTCGAGCAATCTATCTCCTTAATAATCACAGGTGTCCCTATAACTTGATTTGGATGAAGGTTATTCCACATTGATGTCTGCATTGCACAATTTTTAAGATGTTCAGGGAGAACAATAGAAAAGCAATTATCAAAACCAAAGAAAAATACAGGCAAAGATTTTGAAAATGGATAAAGAAAAAAGTAACTATAAATTTTCACATAATGCAAATTTAGAACCACAAAGGGTGAAGGTGTACGCCATTATGTATGGTGTGTGCTATCAACATAACTTCAAAATAACACCAAAAAAACAAATTCATATGGTCCAACCACACATAGAAGAATCATCTACAACAACATAGGACACCAGTTCGTTAAATGCTAATAAATATATCCAGTAAAAGATAACCTAAAGAAAAAAGCAAACAAGTAACACCTTACACAGGAGAAATACTGCCGAGTCTCTTTTATCAATACTTCACTGAGGGGGCAGAAGAATTGAGAAATGAAGTGGGGAAGGAGGTCATGAAACAATATTTCCTACTCAAACAAGTGGAAAATGCAGGCACTAAACATCCAAAAAGTTTAAATGCATTGCTCCAATCTATTTACTTTTTAAACACGTAAATGTTTGAAGAAACTGATAGTATATCTTACGCACGGAGCTAGTAAAATCCCAGAATCTGTACACTGTTTCAAAAAAAATCAAACATTAAGCATAAAGAACCTAAATGCTAACCTTCAAATAGTATTTTCTCTGTTCTTCAGAAAATTGCTTCGTCAGAACCCTCATGTCAACACCATAACAACTTTCAGTCTCATTAACAAAACCATACCAATCATTCATGGCATCTTCATAATCATTCATTTTTTGGTCCACCAATCCAGACCTGATAGGTGCCATCCACATTCGAGCATGGCTTGGATACCTGCAAAACCAAGCCTCCCTAATTAAAATTTGACAGCAAAAAGGACAAAGGCTGGTTTAAATTAGTGAAATTCTCTTAGCAGATTCGAGCTGAATGAGGTATCCAATAATTGATATGTACAACTAATAAGACATTAGGATGAAACATTGAACTTCAATTTGCGATGGTTTTAAATCCAAATCAACGAGTTCTTAAACTGTGCATACCAAGGAAACTTATAGTCAGCATAAATTGATCTTTGAACGTATATTGTATATAAATCATAATACTAGAGCAGCCGGTTGCTCCACTCTGTCTGGTTTCTGATCATTTTTCTCATCCATATCATGAAAATCAAATATATTAAAAACATTTAAAATGGTTCTATACTGTTGGTCATTAGGTAACTCCTCCACATCAGCATTGGAGCTGTTTTCTTCATAATTTCACAAGAACAATCTTCCTTAATTTTGGCTTGCGATAAGCACCCTCCGAAAACCTTTCTTTGTGAGATGAACATTTGATCACCTTCTAAAAAATCTTTGAAGCGCCCATGTTGATCTGCAGCTTCTTTGTACTTATAATTCCTCACTTCAATAGAAGATCATACTTCATTGTGTATCCTCCTTATATGCTCAGGTTCAGCACCTTCACTTCAATTATACTTGTTCCTTTTATGCACTCGTGCCTTTGATAGGCTGCAACAATCTACATATTTTTGTTTCCTCTTTCCAGAGAATAGTAGTTCTCGAAAAATTGTAACCTGAAAGCAAATATCCTAACAATACTTGCAGTAGTACGACTATAAGAACCAGCTTTTAAAAGGTTATATTAGGCATCGAGCATTTTGCCTACGTGATGGGAGCCATGAGCCTCAACATAAATCAAGAAAAAAATTATAAAAAATATGACATTATGCTTATAATAAAATAAAACCATCAAAAGAAATCCACAATATGCCACTTTAATAAAATTGGTATCCTTTAGAACTGCATAACAGCTATATAATTGTCTCGTGTCCTTGGTTAAAATAATGGTTCAAACAGCATTAAATTGAGACATTTTTTACTATTCCTTTTGAAACATTATGCCTCCCCAAACCCTTTCAATTGCACATTCACCGACATGTAGTTCAAGCTTTGTGCTTATTATTTTTCATTCCCCAGTGAATCCCATGTGCCCTAAGGACATTCACAGAAACCTCTTTAGAAGTGTTAGCTCAAATGTGAGTTATAATGGCATCAAAGCTTTATCTTGAAAGAAAATTTACTGAAACTAAGCAAAAGAATGCTAGTCGACAAAGGGGATGATTACGGATACAAGTTGCAATTCCAAGGCAATTAATAAGCAAACTATAGGTTAAGCTTAAAATTTGACATCTCCAAAAGCTGGAAATATGGAATATAAATGCATCAAGCAAACACTATATTTTCCCTACCTGTTTTTCCTCATCCAGAAATAAGGGTATAACTCAAATTCATAGACAAATAAGAATTCCAAAAGGCAAAAAGTATGGGATAAAATCAAAATTGGGAGAAAACAGAATTTTAATGTCTACCTAATTGTATAAAGTACTTACATGACACCACTTGGCTTCAGCCAGCGCTCACGGGCAAAAATTACAGAATCCAACATTGATTCACGCAGAAGGAAGTAACCCATCCACTCTGAAATAATTACGTCAACTGCCCACAAAACGTATCCTTAGGTTAAAGAATATTTGGGCAAACAATGCATTATATAAATTAAACAACTTAAAAGGAAATTATATCCCAAATAATAAAGTTGATAACAAAGAGGATGATGTGAATGATGAGAGTGAGAGTGATAGTGATAGTGATGAAAAAGCTAACCTTGCTCGGGCAAAGTAACATCTTCCATCGACCCCTCAATAACTTCAACAACATCCTGAAGATTATTTGCTTTAACAAGTTCACGGGCATGTTCGGCCATCTTGGTGGCTTCCACAGCATAGACTTTCCTTGCACCTGCCTGTGCAGACCATATAGCTAGAATACCACTTCCGGTACCTACATCCAAAACAATCTACTCCATGTCTTCACCCACTTAGTCCTACTCTATGTCAAAAATCTATTTCAAACACTAAAGAACACATACTAAGCCAACCATAGGCGGATTTAGGGGGGGCACCCCTGGGCTCAAGTCCAGGGCTACCCAAAATTTTGGCCCAATTTGTAAAGGAAACAAAAAAAAAAAAAAAAAAAGAAATGAAGCCCAAATTTCACCAAGCCCAAAAGAATTTATGGCCAAGCATAGAAAAAGAATTGCCTTACTTCCAATTGTGCATCTAAGTTTAATTAAACAAATAATTATTTGCATTTCATGTAAGTATTAGAAAGTTCAAAATTGAAATTCAAACTTTAGAAAGTTCAAAATTCGAAAGTGGGCTTGAATTTTTTGATTTGTTGCACTTTGGTGTTGAAATATTATTTTATTTTTTAATTTGGTTGTAATAATCTCGTTGTGTATGACTTACTTATATGTCGTTTCATTAAATATAGGATTACAATATAATTATATATAACACTGTTAATGAGTTTAAATATTTTATGCATCGACTACGTAGCTTAGTTTTAGATAAAATAAATATATAATATATTATAAAATAATTTTTGTGCATTGACTACATAACAATTTTTGGTGCATCGACTACATAACAATTATGTTAATAAAATAGTTTATATCTTGAATATTTTTGTGTAATGATTTCTTGTAATTTAAAAGATTAAGACTTATAAAAAAAAACATTAGATTCTCATAAAAATGAGCTAAGTAATTGTGATTTGAGGAAAAAAAAATCTAGGACTCAGCCCCCGAACCCCGTAAAAGGGGTCCCCCTTCCCCAAGCCCACCCTTTTGACATATCCTGGCTCCGTCTCTAAAGCCAACGTGCCCGCACTAAAATGTTTCTAGTATATGCTTGCATGCAATGTGTGTTCCTGTTTCTATGCTAGCAAATATCCTGGATATGATAAAACTATCAGTGTTTGCTAACGAGTTTTCAAAAAATATAGTATAAAGAGATGTAGAGCATGTTTGGACAAGTTACTCTAGCTTTTAAGTAAAAAAAGTTACTAAGGAGCAAATTAAGATGTTTGTCTAAGCTTAAAAGATCCTTTTAAGCAGGTTTTAAGTAGGATTTAAGCTTAGCCAAACACATCAAAACTTGAGAAATACATTCACTCCGCCAGCCTTTGCAGAACATAAGCCATTAATTAATTGAAACAGAGGAAAAAATCTAATTCATAAATCATCTTCATTTGAATAACTAACACACTAAAAAGCCAGGAACAATATTCCAAGCACATAAATAGATAATTCCATGTATACATTGGGGCATATAAATAAATAGTAATCAATTGTATAAATAGAAGAAAAATATTGTACCTTTCCTTCGAAGTGGTGTTTGTTCTCGAAAACGGAATTGTAGTAAGCGTCCATGCGAACGCGGTCAGAAAGCATCTCCTTCTGGTGGTAGAGGAAACCGTAGGTGCAGAAATAGTTTGCGAAATCGACACCCTTGTCCACCGCGTCGGCGGAGGTTGTGCCACCGTTCACGGTTCTGCTGCCCATGTCAGCTCAGTGAGTCACCCCCCAACGCGGGGTTGTTTTGGAATTGAGACGGCTTGGAGAGAACTCGGATTCTAGGGCAGAAGGACGTCAAGTGTCGGCGAATTTTTCTGTTTAATTGGGAGAATATTTCGTTGAAGGTTCCCCATTTTATATGTTTATATTATACCGGTCATTAAACTTCAATATATTTCAATTTGATCCCTAAACTTATATCTTTGTTTCTAGGAAAAATTTCTCCCTCGATACCCAAACTATTTCATATGTCGCACACGGGGTCACATTCAACTTTTCATCGCATTCAAATCTCCAAACTTTGATTTTTGTAGTTGGTAAGTCCAAATCGAAGTAAAAGGTCAAAAATTTTGTTGATCTGTCACCTATCGTGCACGTGCACGTGATCACTAGTGACGGGTAATTTTCGTCAAATGTCAATCCTCATATTTAATTAAAAATATATTTAAATAGTCAAATAGATTTGATGAATTGGAAAAATGATCAATTTATGAGAATTTGGCATTAAAAAATCCTTAAGTCTTTGCCTTCATTACCGAAATTGTTTGCAACTTTTATTTTTTTATAAACATCTCTAATCTGTGTGTTATGTTGTGTAATTAGTCCTTATTTGACCAAAAAAATCAATATCAATTTGATCCTTAACTTTTGCAAAATGTGCAAAATGATTGGATACATTTATTTTTTATAAAAAAAATTAAAGGAACTAATGAGTTTTTTTTTTTTTTTTGAATTAATATACATAAATTATTTTGTATATTTTTACGAATTATTATGAAATAACCAAAATTTAAACTAGTAATTAGGAACAAACGTGTTAAATAAAATTATTAATTTTCTTAAAAAAAATTATACTGTTATTTTATGGTCATAATAAAATGTCTGTTTTGTGAAGTTTGAAAGTATTTTTCTATGAGTTTTAAAAAATTAATTGATGAAATGTGTAGTTGAAAAGTTAATAAAGGTTGTGGGGATCCCATTAAATATGTAGTCGAAAATGAGTTTGAAAAAAAAAATTAAAATAATCCAATACAAACATACCCCAAAAAAGAAAAATAACTTTGTTACAAACTACATCCTCAAATACTTTTATTTTATTGAACTATTTATTTATTAACTATAAATATTAGAGCTCTAATTGTATGATTCATATTTTAACTTATCATTTTATTATTATTCAAAAATAGAGAACAAATAATTGGTAATTTAATTTTTATTAGTATTTTTATGTTAAATAAAAACATAATAAGATTGGTTCGATATCATAAAATTATATACTTCGTTTTATTATTTGTCTATCTTAATATTTATTCAAGTTTTTCACTTCACATATCAATTACATATACTTAACGCACAAGTTTAATATTTTTTCTCTTATATAAAATTTAACTGGTACAACTATAATAATATATTTAATACATTAAATTAATATTATTCAATAAAGGTACCGGATAGGTTAAGGATGTTTGCGTAAAAAACAAACATTGAGGACTATTTCTGCACCGCTAACAAAGATTAGAGACCAATTACGCCAAATTTCTCAAACATATTTCAAACAAAAATTTTCTAGCACTATATTTAAATTGCATTAAAGGTCCATAATCTTTACTCATTATCATACTTATATTCTTAACTTTTTTAATTACATTTTTACCCTCAACCTTCCATTCATTAGCACGTCTCGTCTTTTATTACGATCTTCGTCCAAAAATCCCATTAAGATAAAATAAAAAGACTCATTTGTCCCTCGTATATGTAAATTACTAAATACATAAATAAATAGAAAATTACGATTAATTATTTGTCCATCATTTTAAAGCACGCTTATAGAATTTTTAAACAAAAATGTTTTAATAATTGGAAAATTAAAGATAAAATTGCGAGAAAAATTAGGAATATAAATGTGACAATAAATAAATGTTAAGAACTATTAATAAAATTAAAATATAGTGCATTTATAAAAAAAAATGTTGTGTCAATATAAACAAGCATTAGCAAAAGGTAATTATATTCACACCACATTTTAATTCAATGAAAGTCTCCAATTATTGTTCATTTTTGTATCTATGTTCTTAACATTTTTTTATCACATTTTTATCATCAGACTATTAATTTGCACGTCTTATCTTTATATTTGATGATGATTTCTGTCCAAAAATTAATTAAGAGGGCGTAAAAAAATTTGTCTGCCTCTCGTATTTTCAAATAAGCAAACTAAATAACAAATATAAAAGTATGAAAAAATATTTTTTTTTTCCCTAATTTCAATATACATTAGCATAATATTTGGTTAAAAATCGTCATCGGTGATTTAGATGTGAAAAGTAATTAAAATTAATAAGAAAAATGTAACGAAAAAGTTAGAGATACAAGTGCCAAAATGTCAAAAGTTAGAACACCTTCATTGCAATTAAAACATGAAATAAATAATAAAAAATGTAGTGTGAATATAATTATCTTTAGTGAAATGGCCAAATCATCATAAAAAGTCAAATTTACCCTTTTGAAAAATGTCCATTTTCACCCACGAATCCTCGTCTGATTAGATAAAATCAACTTGATTTCCACCACCGTCATAGTTTTCTACGGGCCCCACCCCACTTTAGTTATGTTGGCTCATATAAAGGCTGAACTCCAACTTTGAGAGTCCCCACCACTCCTGCTCTGAAGTCTTGGTAGAAGATGTAAATCGCAGGATGTGTCTCAGTGGAGCAGAGTTGAAAACTTGCTTTTTAACTGGGCTTGGAAGGAGCCTCTTCCATACCAAAGGTAGGAATCGAAACCCCACTTTGCAACTGCCAGCGAAGCTGAGATTATCCAATTCTCACTTTTCAACAAATTGAACTATGCCCTGGGGGCGATGTTGGCTCATATAATTTGAGTTTCTATTTTGCCAAGGAATGTTAGTAAATTTTTTGGGTGCAATTTTGTTACGTGAGCATGTTTAATTTGAATAGATTATTGTTTATATCATATAATTGTTTAATTAATTTTTGAGCATGTTTAATTTGAGTAAATTATTTTGAAAAAATTGTATTGCATTAAAGTTTTTTTTTTCCCCCAAGTCGATTTACTTATAAAGTGTTGCATCCTTGCGGGAGTCCTAATTTAAAGGAGACAAGGAGTACAGGAATTGAATGAAATATTCTGTGCATATAGAAAAAGTTGTAATGTATTAAATTAATAATGAATTTATTATGACATTTTTAAATTATGAAATTTTGTATGAAATAATTGCAAAAATAAAATAAAACGAATCCTGGCTCTACTGATGATGAAGAAGAATGGGCTTGTATATTTAAAGTTTGACAAAATTTTAAAAACTAATGTCTTTTTTCATTTTCCCCCTCCAATTTGGTTCTTCCTAGACAACAACTACAAAGACAACTATAGTTAAATTTCGATAAATTAATAAGATTGAGAACATGAGAAATTACAAACTTAGCATGATTATTATTAAAGTATTAATTTAGAAAGAATTTTATGTTCGGTGTACATCAAAATTAGTATACCAAGAGATAAGTACTATATACATCAAATAACAATGAACAATTCTATAAAAGATCAAGTATTTCAGAATTTAATTCCATAGAAGATCAAATATCTCTAGATGTTACATGTATATGCATTGAACATCATATGTATAAATACAATTGTCGTCAGTTTTAGTTTAGACTCAAAATTATATAAATTTTCATATTCTTCTTGCATCTATCAATGGCGTCTCATTCGAAAGGGGGTGAAAAAATCGACATTGATTGATGAGATAACGAGAGCATTCTCTGAGTACAAAAATGAGTATTTGTCGTCTCTAAAAAGGAATTGTAACATTGGGTTCAAGAAAATTTTCAATTCTCTATTAGCCAAAGAACAATATTACTCTCAAAACATCAGTCGAATACTTGTCAGATGAGAACAAAAATACCAATTCTGAGATATGTCTCCAAAATAAGTATTGTATGAGTGGTTTTTCTAATAAGTATTGTATGAGTGGTTTCTCCAAAATCAAGAAAAAAAAACTAAGAGCATGTTTGGTAGTGTTAAAATTATTTTTAAGTGTTTTTAATTTAAGTTGTTAGTGAATGTGCGGATAAAAAATGGGTTGTAAGTTGTGGGTCCCATGAAATGTGTAGATAAAAAGTATGTTTGATCAATTTGACCAACTGAAATTATAATTTAAGTATGCCCAAACATGTGCTAATATGACTGGAGAAATGTTTAGAGCAAAGCTAAAGATTTTTTTTCTAAAAAACGTATGGTGAAATTGATTCAGAGTTCAATCCACTAATTTGGAACTTAATTTGAAAGCCATATTTTGACCCGGACGTTTTCAAAATGCCACTAATAACCAACGAATGACAAGTGTTTTTCCTTGTGTGGATTATATTTCTCAATTGATTGGGTAGATCAGTTCAAGGCAAGACATGAAATTAAGTCTTATAGGATGTTCAATGAATTAGGTCCAACTAGAAGGATATCACAATTTGGATGAAATATGGTTATTTTATCGATTGAAAGCAGATATTTTGCATGTTACAAAGCAATTGGAAGGACGTAAGAAGGACAATGAGAAAATTATTGTTGCTGTTTGTTGCAACAATGGTGATGGTTTAGACAAAGTACCTCTTTGGATTACGTAAGTATGTTAATCCTAGATGTTTAATACATGTGAACTTGAGCAATCTAAGTTGTCATTGTCGAGCAAACAAGAAAGCATGGATGACTGTTTTACTTTTTCAAGAATATATTTGTTGGTTTGATAAAAGAATAAATGGTAGAAAGGTTTTCGTCATCGTTGACAATTGTCATGTCATTCAAGGCCTAATGAATGTTGAACTATTTTTCTTGCTTCCTAATGCCTCGTCAAAAATTCAATCATGTAATGTTGGGATCATTCGAGCATTGAAAGCTCATTATAGACGTCGATTTTATGCTAGCATCTTAGAAGGCTACAGTAGCAACAAATCCCCCCAAAAATTAACATTTTGAATACTATCAACTATATTAATGTGGCTTAGACCATTGATGTCAAGACAACAATCATTGCAAATTGTTTCCAGAATTGCAAGATCTGCTCAGTTGAGGGCATGACTTCTCAAACATTAGGTGGTAAAGATGAAGGCATCCAAGAATTATCTCAAGTCATTTACAAACTAAATAATAGAAGTCTGATGGATGTGGAATTTCTTTTGAATTATCCAAGTGAAAATGATGCACTAATGGAAAAGCCTACTGATGAAGAAATTATTCAAGGAGTAATTGATACAGCTGATAATGATGATCCTGATGACACTTGTATTTTACCATTTGTTTCTCCAAAAGAGACATTTTGATGACGTAATCAGAAGATCGTCGTTATTCAAAGAAACGAGCATAGAATTCACATACGTGCTCAGAATTTCTATTATAATATATTTTCGAAATTGTCTTGACGAGCCGGTTAAGACTAGTTACTTTACCACTACTAAAGATGGATTTTAGTCATTTGAAATCGTCTCTTTAGCTTTAAATGACAATCTTTAGTTTGTCATGTCTATTTTTGTCTTTTGCATTTATTTATTAATTAGAGTTTTATTTCAACTAGGGTCAGTATTTAAGGAGTGTTTTCATTCATTGTAGGACAGTAGTTGTTGATTAACATTATTCTTCTTAGAGTTCCTCTATTTTTATCAATTTAATTCGATTTTCATAAGAATCAACGAGTTAAGTTTGGGTAGTTTCATTCATACATGTTTATGCCTACGTCACATTTCAAGTAGTAGTGACCTTAAACCAAATTTTGGTACAAAGTAAAAACATATACCAAATGTGGTATATATTTAATACATTAAATTAATATTATTCAATAAAGGTACCGGATAGGTTAAGGATGTTTATGTAAAAACAAACATTGAGGACTATTTCGCACCGCTAACAAAGATTAGAGACCAATTACGCCAAATTTCTCAAACATATTTCAAACAAAAATTTTCTAGCACTATATTTAAATTGCATTAAAGGTCCATAATCTTTACTCATTATCATACTTATATTCTTAACTTTTTTAATTACATTTTTACCCTCAACCTTCCATTCATTAGCACGTCTCGCCTTTTATTACGATCTTCGCTCAAAAATCCCATTAAGATAAAATAAAAAGACTCATTTGTCCCTCGATATGTAAATTACTAAATACATAAATAAATAGAAAATTACGATTAATTATTTGTCCATCATTTTAAAGCACGCTTATAGAATTTTTTAAACAAAAATGTTTTAATAATTGGAAAATTAAAGATAAAATTGCGAGAAAATTAGGAATATAAATGTGACAATAAATAAATGTTAAGAACTATTAATAAAATTAAAATATAGTGCATTTATAAAAAAAAATGTTGTGTCAATATAAACAAGACATTAGCAAAAGGTAATTATATTCACACCACATTTTAATTCAATGAAAGTCTCCAATTATTGTTCATTTTTTGTATCTATGTTCTTAACATTTTTTATCACATTTTATCATCGTGACTATTAATTTGCACGCCTTATCTTTTATATTTGATGATGATTTCATTCAAAATTAATTAAGAGGGCGTAAAAAATTTGTCTCACCTCTCGTATTTTCAAATAAGCAAACTAAATAACAAATATAAAAGTATGAAAAAATATTTTTTTTTTCCCTAATTTCAATATACATTAGCATAATATTTGGTTAAAAATCGTCATCAGTGACGAGATGTGAAAAGTAATTAAAAATTAATAAGAAAAATGTAACGAAAAAAGTTAGAGATACAAGTGCCAAAATGTCAAAAGTTAGAACACCTTCATTGCAATTAAAACATGAAATAAATAATAAAAAATGTAGTGTGAATATAATTATCTTTAGTGAAATGGCCAAATCATCATAAAAAGTCAAATTTACCCTTTTGAAAAATGTCCATTTTCACCCACTTATCTTCGTCTCGATTAGATAAAATCAACTTGATTTCCACCACCGTCATAGTTTTCTCGGGCCCCACCCCACTTTAGTTATGTTGGCTCATATAAAGGGTCGAACTCCAACTTTGAAAGTCCCCACCACTGCCCGCTCAAGTCTTATAGGCACGTAAATCGCAGGACGTGTGTCTCATGGAGGCTAGAGTTGAAAACTTTGCTTTTTACGGCCGGCCAGCGAGCTCTTCCATACCAAAGGTAGGAATCGAAACCCCACTTTGCAGCCTTGCCAATGTTCTCGAGATTATCCAATTCTCACTTTTCAACAATTGAACTATGCCTGGGGCGATGTTGGCTCATATAATTTGAGTTTCTATTTTGCCAAGGAATGTTAGTAAATTTTTGGGTGCAATTTTGTTACGTGAGCATGTTTAATTTGAATAGATTATTGTTTATATCATATAATTGTTTAATTAATTTTGAGCATGTTTAATTTGAGTAAATTATTTTGAAAAAATTGTATTGCATTAAAGTTTTTTTTTTTCCCCAAGTCGATTTACTTATAAAGTGTTGCATCCTTGCGGGAGTCCTAATTTAAAGGAGACAAGGAGTACAGGAATTGAATGAAATATTCTGTGCATATAGAAAAAGTTGTAATGTATTAAATTAATAATGAATTTATTATGACATTTTTAAATTATGAAATTTTGTATGAAATAATTGCAAAAAAAAATAAAACGAATCCTGGCTCTACTGATGATGAAGAAGAATGGGCTTGTATATTTAAAGTTTGACAAAATTTTAAAAACTAATGTCTTTTTTCATTTTCCCCTCCAATTTGGTTCTTCCTAGACAACAACTACAAAGACAACTATAGTTAAATTTCGATAAATTAATAAGATTGAGAACATGAGAAATTACAAACTTAGCATGATTATTATTAAAGTATTAATTTAGAAAGAATTTTATGTTCGGTGTACATCAAAATTAGTATACCAAGAGATAAGTACTATATACATCAAATAACAATGAACAATTCTATAAAAGATCAAGTATTTTTAATTTAATTCCATAGAAGATCAAATATCTCTAGATGTTACATGTATATGCATTGAACATCATATGTATAAATACAATTGTCGCCGGGTTTAGTTTAGACTCAAAATTATATAAATTTTCATATTCTTCTTGCATCTATCAATGGCGTCTCATTCGAAAGGGGTGAAAAAATCGACATTGATTGATGAGATAACGAGCATTCTCTCGAGTACAAAAATGAGTATTTGTCGCCTCTAAAAGGAATTGTAACATTGGGTTCAAGAAAATTTTCAATTTCTATTAGCCAAAGAACAATATTACTCTCAAAACATCAATTGAATACTTGTCGATGAGAACAAAAATACCAATTCTGAGATATGTCTCCAAAATAAGTATTGTATGAGTGGTTTTTCTAATAAGTATTGTATGAGTGGTTTCTCCAAAATCAAGAAAAAAAAACTAAGAGCATGTTTGGTAGTGTTAAAATTATTTTTAAGTGTTTTTAATTTAAGTTGTTAGTGAATGTGCGGATAAAAAATGGGTTGTAAGTTGTGGGTCCCATGAAATGTGTAGATAAAAAGTATGTTTGATCAATTTGACCAACTCGAAATTATAATTTAAGTATGCCCAAACATGTGCTAATATGGACCGGAGAAATGTTTAGAGCAAAGCTAAAGATTTTTTCTAAAAACGATGGTGAAATTGATTCGTAGTTCAATCCACTAATTTGGAACTTAATTTGAAAAGCCATATTTTGACCCGGACGTTTTCAAAATGCCACTAATAACCAACGAATGACAAGTGTTTTTCCTTGTGTGGATTATATTTCTCAATTGATTGGGTAGATCGGTTCAAGGCAAGACATGAAATTAAGTCTTATAGGATGTTCAATGAATTAGGTCCAACTAGAAGGATATCACAATTTGGATGAAATATGGTTATTTTATCGATTGAAAGCGTATATTTTGCATGTTACAAAGCAATTGGAAGGACGTGGAAGAAGGACAATGAGAAAATTATTGTTGCATTTTGTTGCAACAATGGTGATGGTTTAGACAAAGTACCTCTTTGATTACGTAAGCATGTTAATCCTAGATGTTTAATACATGTGAACTTGAGCAATCTAAGTTGTCATTGTCGAGCAAACAAGAAAGCATGGATGACTGTTTTACTTTTTCAAGAATATATTTGTTGGTTTGATAAAAGAATAAATGGTAGAAAGGTTTTCGTCATCGTTGACAATTGTCATGTCATTCAAGGCCCAATGAATGTTGAACTATTTTTCTTGCTTCCCTAATGCCTCGTCAAAAATTCAATCATGTAATGTTGGGATCATTCGAGCATTGAAAGCTCATTATAGACGCCGATTTTATGCTAGCATCTTAGAAGGCTACATGAGCAACAAATCCCAAAATTAACATTTTGAATACTATCAACTATATTAATGTGGCTTAGACCATTGATGTCAAGACAACAATCATTGCAAATTGTTTCCGCACTGCAAGATCTCGCTTTCGATTGAGGGCATGACTTCTCAAACATTAGGTGGTAAAGATGAAGGCATCCAAGAATTATCTCAAGTCATTTACAAACTAAATAATAGAAGTCGATGGATGTGGAATTTCTTTTGAATTATCCAAGTGAAAATGATGCACTAATGGAAAAGCTTCCATCGATGAAGAAATTATTCAAGGAGTAATTGATACAAACGATAATGATGATCCCGATGACACTTGTATTTTACCATTTGTTTCTCCAAAAGAGACATTTTGATGACGTAATCGAAAGATCGTCGTTATTCAAAGAAACGAGCATAGAATTCACATACGTGCTTTCTAATTTCTATTATAATATATTTTCGAAATTGTCTTGACGAGCCGGTTAAGACTAGTTACTTTACCACTACTAAAGATGGATTTTAGTCATTTGAAATCGTCTCTTTAGCTTTAAATGACAATCTTTAGTTTGTCATGTCTATTTTGTCTTTTGCATTTATTTATTAATTAGAGTTTTATTTCAACTAGTGTCGTCGATTTTTGAGTGTTTTCATTCATTGTAGGACAAGAGTTGTTGATTAACATTATTCTTCTTAGAGTTCCTCTATTTTATCAATTTAATTCGATTTTCATAAGAATCAACGAGTTAAGTTTGGGTAGTTTCATTCATACATGTTTATGCCTACGTCACATTTCAAGTAGTAGTGACCTTAAACCAAATTTTGGTACAAAGTAAAAAACATATACCAAATGTGGTATATGCATTTAAAAGACCGAGAATGAGATTGAGTTCGAGTTAGGAAAATAGAAAAAGCAAACAATTATACATGCATATTTTGAGAATGAGAAGAATTAATAAAAAAAAAATTGTCAAGTTTTTTGGTTTTTTCAAGAATAAGTTGTAAAGTTGAGAATAAAATAAAAAGAATTTTTAATATGTCTTATAAATTTTTATATGTCATTTTAATCAATTATCAATTTACATATTCAATAGGACAAATATAATTTTAAAACAAAGAAATATATAATGTATTTAGCCAGAATGTTAATTTAGTATATTGGTTCAAGTCGGAATTGAAAGATTTTATTATTTAAGCGCGATTATTAATTTATTAAAATTTTCTGTAAGGATTTATATATAATGCTGATGCACACATAAATAGACATAAAAATACATAAGTTGCTGACTTTATATCATATCCCCACCCCACCTAAAAAAAAATATTGAAAAAGAAAAGAAAAGTGGCACCAGTTGAAAATATAAATTGATTTGTCCAAATTTGAAGGCCATTGTTTTTGTACATAGTCAAAATGTCAAAGCTTGTTCAATTTGTTTACGCTTGAGTCACCATTAGGTTATATATTTATACATATTACTCTTAATATAAGAAGAATCCAAAAAATTATAATTTTGAAGAGGTCATTGTAATGTAAATGGAGAAAGGGTTGAACAAAAAAAGGGAAAATAATTTTTTATTTCATTTTTTTCTCAACCTTAATCAATCAAGATTGCAGATTGACATTCCCTTATTTTGATTAATTTTGTGTTAAATTGGGCTCAAAATTGTAGATTGATATTTCTTGTCTTAAAGATGAAGTATACAAATCTTTTTTTTTTTTAAAGATCAATTTTATGTTAAACTGCAAATTGAACACCAAATTGCTACATTTCCATTATTACTATAAGATCATTAGAGATGATATTTTGTATAAGAATTGTGTGATGTATCTCATGTGACTACTTTTGTCCTAGAGATACTTTTATGAATCTCGACTTTTGTTCGAGGGATTCTTTCGTATAATCTATTATTTTTAGGAATAATAGCATATTTGCTTCCAATATGGATATATTTCTAACTTTTAAAAATAACACCGGACATTCTCAATATTTCAAAAAATATGTATAGTAGATTTTTTATGACAAAATTTCTCTATTTTCTTCGTTATTTGACTCAAGTGGACTTCACGCATAATTTAACCAAAAAATAAGCACTTGAAATCAAATGGGTAAAACACCAGATCGCAGTGGAGGCGTATTTGGATGTGTCAAAAGTGCCAACTATGTTTGTTCTTTTTTATTATTCATATTTTGCATGCATCTGCCAATCTGAATCTTGGATTTTTCAACTGATTGGTGAACTAGGAACACTAGACGCCAATTAGAAAGATGAGGCCACCTTTTCCTATGTGAAAGAAAAAATCTGAGAGTTTTCGATCTCATTATCAAGATATCAACTTATAATAAATATTTTGGAGCGGAGATTATTGATACCTTGGCAACTAATAATTGATTATTTCTACAATTTTTGTTTTTGGGACAATATCGATCATCAATTGCAAGTATGTCGAGAATGGGGATAGGGGGCTTCATCGCCGGAGTGTATGGATTTTGTTGTACGATTTCAATCCCGCAAGCTTACGGATTATTTACAAGTAATATAATGATGTGTAGAGTGTCGAACCCACGAGGACTAGATATCAAATTAATCAATTAATTTATAACTTACGTTTTAACAATGTGAAAACACAGATTTATTTTTGGTTTCAATTCTAAAACTATACTAACTATTTTAATTAAATCTAAATTATCAATAATCAACTTTAAATGGTGAGAACGAATTCGAGTTTTTACTAACACTAGGATTTGCGAATCCACCTACACGTTCTTTAATCAATTATTCGTTAATCGCTTTAGCTGTTAATTACCTTAGATTAAAAATCGGTGATCCTATAATAATCAAAAGCATCTCTCGATGGTCGATCAATTCTATATTGAAATGCGAACGTAATTATCTCTAATCAAGTTTTGAAAATCAAAATATACATTTAAATCACAAGAACACCTAACCGGATTTCATAGAGCATAATAGTAATTTCTATCTATTATTGGATCATATGTTATTCAATACCACGTGCTAAATCTATATTGAATCTCTCGATTTCAATATAGATCACAAAATATTCTAATGGTGATCATGCATTAAAACATTAAAAATAGTGAATAAAGAATAATCAATTAAGAAGCAATTAACTACTAAAACGGAAAACTTCTAATTAAATAAAACATGAGGTTTGATCGTTCATCCTAGAAATAAGTAAATTAGCCGGATATAATTATGTAAAATAATACAAGAATTATATTAATCATGTTCCGGCGAAAGAAAAAGAAAAAGAAAAAATGAATAAAACTCGTAATCCCGACTGAATAATCTTAAGAAAAAGAAAAAAATGAATAAAACCCATGATCCCGGCTGAATAATCTTCAATCTCGTGCCTTGGTCTTCGATTCTCTTCTCGTATTTCTTCCCAAAATTCCTCCATCTTTTTTTTCTGGCTATTATCTATCTTTTATATCCCTTTTAAAACCCTCTAATACGTGTGTTTAAGTTGTTGTTTTATCTTGGAGTTGTAGAATTCTAATCCCATCAAGAAACTGCCAAACTGCTCCGCGTTTTACTTATGCGATCACATGGTTCAGAACATTGCGATCGCATGGTTCAATCAATTTACGTTCTGGAGATTTTTGAAGGCATTGCGATCGCATATGTTACTAACCATGCGATCGCATGATTAGTTTTCTTGATTTATTGCGTATATTTTTTTAGTATTTGCTTGTCAAGTCCTTCGAATATCTTTATCTTTGCAATTACATCCCATTTTCTTCTATTTGCTCTCTTTTCATCATATTGACACTTGAATTTGATTATTTCCTAAAATAATAAGAAAACAACATGCCATTGAACCAAAAATAAATTAAAGTACTCATAATCGCTTTCTTTTGTGAGCTCATATAAGTACAAAATTGTACTTATAAGATTTCACACCAATTGTATTGTGTTGGGAGAAGGAAAGAATAGATTGTTGTTTGGTTTTGTCGAGTGTGGTGGTAGAGATGGCAAAATATCCCAATCGCCCAAAACCCGATAGATACCGATCCGAATAGAGTGAAAAATTCTCGATCCGCTAAAAAAATATTCAAATGGTTGTAAAACGACACGTTTCGATGATGTCATCGTGACATGTTTTATAATTTTTTCTCTTATTTCGACACCTCATTAACGATGCACACTCATTCCAAAGACAAACTTCTTCAACTTTTTACCCACAAAGCCTATTTCTGCAAACGAGTCTCCTTCTCTTCTGCACACAACTACCCGATTATAGCTCATTCTTCCCCATACGCAACTACTAGCATGCCTCATGCATTAAAGCGTATAGATTTTCTTCTACGCTTTCAAGGACAACCATTTTTTTTTCCTCTTCATCTTTGTTCTCTCTCTTCGAATTTGAAGAAAACCATGGTGCTGCTTGGACGGTGCAGCAATCAATGAATCATATTAAATGCGAATTTAATGATGACCCACAAATGCGTGGTGCCTATGCCTCCCGATATATATCCAAATTAAGGTGAGTTGAACTTGGAATTTCTCTGTTTTTTATGTTTATTTTGGGTTTAATGTTGTACATGTTTGATTATTTTTGGTGTCAAGAAATTGCTTTGTTTTTAGAGATAATTTAACTTTTGCTTTTTAAACATGTCTAATTTCAATAAGCAATTGAGATTATTTTGTTACAAAGAATGGGTGGTTGTTAATTATCGCTTAATTAAATAGTGGTTTAGGTTCATCTTTGTTAATTCATTTAGTTTTTCATGGTTTCCATGCCCACATCTAAAGTATGGGCTTTGGTGTGTGATTTATAACCTCTTGGGTACCCTCCTTTAATAGTTAACTTTTGATGGCGAATTCTATCCAAGAGGTTATAACAATGGTATCGCAGCGCACCACCACGTCTCCTGGTTGCAATCGAACGGTTCGGATGGTGATGTTGACATAACAGTGTTCGCCTGAGACTAGTCATTGTCTAGTGCAAATCCAGTCGGCGTGCACCGGATCGCAGAGCATGGTGGTTTGTCATAGTTCCCATTGTAAGTTATGGAGCTTGTCCCACATTAAAAGTATGGACTTTAAGTGTGTGATTTATGACCTCTTGGGCACCATCTCCTTAATAGCTAGCTTTTGAAGGTGAGTTCTACCAAGAGGTTCTAACATTTTCATTGCAAATGGGATTAGGGTTTGATTCAAATCTTTGACTTTTAAGTTAAAAGTAGTGTTTTCTTGGATTGAATGTGTATGCATTTCTCATACTATAGTTCTTGGATTTTGATATGTTGAAGTTACTGATTTTGGGTTTAATTGATAATGTAGGATGGTGGTGTGATTTCAATGGTGGTGGTGGTGCTGCATATTGGCGTATGTGTGTGGTTAAGGTGACTGGCAAAGTGGGGTCGCTTTTCTCGACGGATTTTGGAGAAAATGATAGCGATGGGCTGTTGATCACTTGATTCCGATCCTAAAGGTTAATCGTGAATTCTCTTTTTTCTTCTTGTCTGTTGATGATAGTTTTATTTACTTTTGTTTTGACTTTTTAGTTTATCCGTTATTAGATCCTTATTTGATTGTTGGAGAATTGAGAATGTCTCATTTCTTCTTCGATATGTTTTTTTCTCTCGATTTTAGACTACACTTCTTTTCTTGATTTAATTATTTTTCAAGATTTTTTCAACCTTTGCTTAAATTAAATTGAGGAAAAGGATGATTGTTTTATTGATCACCAATTCTCTGCTTTTAGAATTTGTCGAAATTTTAATCGAGTTAATGCAATTTCCTGGCACAATATTGTGTAACTTTCAGTTTTGATCATTTGGGTTTCTGTTTTTCCTCTTCAAAAATGCATGTGATGATGCGAGGTTTTCAGTATTTTATTATTCGATTTTTGTTTTTGGGTCTGAATTGATAAAACTTCAATAATTTGACATGCATTTGTTTTATGCCTTAATTTAAGTTAATAGGTAACCAGAGAGACCATGATTGGGAAAGAGTTCAAGATAGGGCTCAAGAGAAACAGAAACAAGCCAAAGATAATGTTAATAGTTCTTCATACTCTCTCTGTCTCTCCACACAAATACATTTAACTTGAAGTAATCATAATTTATGATTTGTTTTTCTCGATTCCACCAACCTATTCTCGCGTGAATCACACCAAGAGATCCGATGGACAGCTGGGTTCTATGCCCAATCACATACTTAACAATCTTTCTCTCATCTTGGTTCTTACATGTACATTCAATGTTTATATTGTACATTTTGTTATTTTGTTTTTGTATAATTTGACTCAGTGGACTTCACATAATTTAACCAAAAAATAAGCACTTGAAATCAAATGGGTAAAACACCAGATCGCAGTGGAGGCGTATTTGGATGTGTCAAAAGTGCCAACTATGTTTGTTCTTTTTTATTATTCATATTTTGCATGCATCTGCCAATCTGAATCTTGGTTTTTTCAACTGATTGGTGAACTAGGAACACTAGACGCCAATTAGAAAGATGAGGCCACCTTTTCCTATGTGAAAGAAAAAATCTGAGAGTTTTCGATCTCATTATCAAGATATCAACTTATAATAAATATTTTGGAGCGGAGATTATTGATACCTTGGCAACTAATGATTGATTATTTCTACAATTTTTGTTTTTGGGACAATATCGATCATCAATTGCAAGTATGTCGAGAATGGGGATAGGGGGCTTCATCGCCGGAGTGTATGGATTTTGTTGTACGATTTCAATCCATAAGCTTACGGATTATTTACAAGTAATATAATGATGCTGTAGAAGTTAGTCGAACCCATTTGTGACTAGATATCAAATTAATCAATTAATTTATAACTTACGCTTTAACAATGTGAAAACACGTATTTATTTTTGGTTTCAATTCTAAAACTATACTAACTATTTTAATTAAATCTAAATTATCAATAATCAACTTTAAATGGTGAGAACGAATTCAGTTTTTACTAACACTAGGATTTGCGAATCCACCTACACGTTCTTTAATCAATTATTCGTTAATCGCTTTAGCTCGTTAATTACCTTAGATTGAAAATCGGTGATCCTATAATAATCAAAAGCCTCTCGATAGTCGATCAATTCTATATTGATATGTGAACGTAATTATCTCTAATCAAGTTTTGAACATCAAAATATACATTTAAATCACAAGAACACCTAACCGGGATTTCATAGAGCATAATAGTAATTTCTATCTATTATTGGATCATATGTTATTCAATACCGACGTATAAATCTATATTGAATCTCTCGATTTCAATATAGATCACAAAATATTCTAATGGTGATCATGCATTAAAACATTAAAAATAGTGAATAAAGAATAATCAATTAAGAAGCAATTAACTACTAAACGGAAAACTTCTAATTAAATAAAACATGAGGTTTGATCGTTCATCCTAGAAATAAGTAAATTAGCCGGATATAATTATGTAAAATAATACAAGAATTATATTAATCATGTTCCGGCGAAAGAAAAAGAAAAAGAAAAAATGAATAAAACTGTCGTAATCCCGACTGAATAATCTTAAGAAAAGGAAAAAAATGAATAAAACCCATGATCCGGCTGAATAATCTTCAATCTCGTGCCTTGGTCTTCGATTCTCTTCTGCGTATTTCTTCCCAAAATTCCTCCATCTTTTTTTCTTTATTATCTATCTTTATATCCCTTTTAAAACCCTCTAATACGTGTGTTTAAGTTGTTGTTTTATCTTGAGTTGTAGAATTCTAATCCCATCAAGAAATCGCCAAACCGCTCATGCGTTTTATCCATGCGATCACATGGTTCAGAACCTTGCGATCACATGGTTCAATCAATTTACATTCTGGAGATTTTTGAAGGCATTGCGATCGCATATATTACTAACTATGCGATCGCATGATTAGTTTTCTTGATTTATTGCGTATATTTTTTTAGTATTTGCATGTCAAGTCTTTCGAGTATCTTTATCTTTGTAATTACATCTCATTTTCTTCTATTTGCTCTCTTTTCATCATATTGACACTTGAATTTGATTATTTCCTAAAATAATAAGAAAACAACACGCTATTGAACCAAAAATAAATTAAAGTACTCATAATCGTTTCTTTTTGTGAGCTCATATAAGTACAAAATTGTACTTATAAGATTTCACACCAATTGTATTGTGTTGGGAGAAGGAAAGAATAGATTGTTGTTTGGTTTTTGTCGAGTGTAGGTGGTAGAGATGGCAAAAATATCCGACCCGTTCCAAACCCGATAGATACCCGATCCGAATAGAGTGAAAAATTCTCGATCCGCGAAAAAAATATTCAAATGGTTGTAAAAAACGACACCGTTTCGATGATGTCATCGTGACATGTTTTATAATTTTTTTCTCTTATTTCTGACACCTCATTAACGATGCACACTCATTCCAGCACAAACTTCTTCAACTTTTTACCCACAAAGCCTATTTCTGCAAACGAGTCTCCTTCTCTTCTGTACACACAACTTCGATTATAGCTCATTCTTCCCCCATACGCAACTACTAGCATGCCTCTGTGCATTAAAGCGTATAGATTGTTCTTTTCTTCTGCTTTCAAGGACAACCATTTTTTTCCTCTTCATCTTTGTTCTCTCTCTTCGACGAAGAAAACCATGGTGCGTTTGACGGTGCAACAGTCAATGAATCATATTAAATGCGAAATTTAATGATGACCCACAAATGTGTGGTGCCTATGCCTCTGATATATATCCAAATTAAGGTGAGTTGAACTTGGAATTTCTCTGTTTTTTTTATGTTTATTTTGGGTTTAATGTTGTACATGTTTGATTATTTTTGGTGTCAAGAAATTGCTTTGTTTTTTAGAGATAATTTAACTTTGCTTTTTAAACATGTCTAATTTCAATAAGCAATTGAGATTATTTTTGTTACAAAGAATTGGGTGGTTGTTAATTATCAGTTTAATTAAATAGTGGTTTAGGTTCATCTTTGTTAATTCATTTAGTTTTCTGTCATGGTTTCCATGCCCACATCTAAAGTATGGGCTTTGGGTGTGTGATTTATAACCTCTTGGGTACCCTCCCTTTAATAGTTAACTTTTGATGGCGAATTCTATCCAAGAGGTTATAACAATGGTATCGAGAGCTTGAGCACCACGTCTCCCGGTTGCAATCGAACGGTTCGGATGGTGATGTTGACATAACGTTGTTCGCTTCGAGACTAGTCATTGTCTAGTGCAAATCCGATCCCGACGTGCACAGTGATCGCAGAGCATGGTGGTTTGTCATGTGGTTCCCATTGGAAGTTATGGAGCTTGTCCCACATTAAAAGTATGGACTTTAAGTGTGTGATTTATGACCTCTTGGGCACCATCTCCTTAATAGCTAGCTTTTGAAGGTGAGTTCTACCCAAGAGGTTCTAACATTTTCATTGCAAATGGATTAGGGTTTGATTCAAATCTTTGACTTTTAAGTTAAAAGTAGTGTTTTCTTGATTGAATGTATGCATTTTCTCATACTATAGTTCTTGGATTTTGATATGTTGAAGTTATGATTTTGGGTTTAATTGATAATGTAGGGATGGTGGTGTGATTTCAATGGTGGTGGTGGTGCCGCATATTGGCGCGTATGTGTAGGTTAAGGTGACCGAGACGGTGTAATGCCAATGTTTTCGACGGATTTTGAGAAAATGATAGCGATGGGTTTGTTGATCACTTGATTCGATCCTAAGGTTAATCGTGAATTCTCTTTTTTCTTCTTGTCTCGTTGATGATAGTTTTATTTACTTTTGTTTTGACTTTTTTAGTTTATCCGTTATTAGATCCTTATTTGATTGTTGGAGAATTGAGAATGTCTCATTTCTTTCTGATATGTTTCTTTTCTCTGATTTTAGACTACACTTCTTTTTCTTGATTTAATTATTTTTCAAGATTTTTTCAACCTTTGCTTAAATTAAATTGAGGAAAGGATGATTGTTTTTATTGATCACCAATTCTCGCTTTAGAATTTGTCGTAATTTTAATCGAGTTAATGCAATTTCCTTGGCACAATATTGTGTAACTTTTCGAGTTTGATCATTTGGGTTTCGTTTTCCTCTTCAAAAATGCATGTGATGATCACGAGGTTTTCGATATTTTATTATTCGATTTTTGTTTTTAGGGTCCAGAATTGATAAAACTTCAATAATTTGACATGCATTTGTTTTATGCCTTAATTTAAGTTAATAGGTAACTCGTAGAGACCATGATTGGGAAAGAGTTCAAGATAGGGCTCAAGAGAAGTAAACAAGCCAAAGATAATGTTAATAGTTCTTCATACTCTCTCTGCCTCTCCACACAAATACATTTAACTTGAAGTAATCATAATTTATGATTTGTTTTCTCGATTCCACTAACCTATTCTGCGTGAATCACACCAAGAGATCGATGGACGGTTGGGTTCTATGCCCAATCGACATACTTAACAATCTTTCTCATCTTGGTTCTTACATGTACATTCAATGTTTATATTGTACATTTTGTTATTTTGTTTATTTGTTTTAACAACTTGTTACGTAATAGCTATGTGGTTGAGGAAAATCTTGACGGTCACCTAAACAGTGCCCATTACTTAAACATGCACAATCTTTATCGCATCAACAAAGACTACCAAATTGGCGTTAATGCCGATCAAATTGATACTGAGTTTTTCTATTTTCTTTTATTCTTTCTTTGTTGATTTAGATCTCTAATTTCATTTTTCCTTTTAGGCCAATTCTTTCTTTCTTCTTGTATCTAATTGGGTGTTTTGCCTTCGCAAAGTTCGTAAACTCTATGTTCAAAGACAAAGATTTTAGGTATTCCTAATGTTTAAGATGTATGCATAAACGTGAATCGCCTTTGATGTATCTTATGAGAACTTTTTATTTTGTGAAAGATGAGTACATATTTTTGATGTATTTTGAAGTTTGTGAGCATCTATATGAATTGCTATATTGAAGGAAAAAAAAGTTTTCCACTCTCTACTATATGTACATTATTAAATTGTAGTTTCTCTTTTCTTTGAAATTGAAACTACTAATTCACACAACTTGCGTGAAGAAATGATGTTTTCATGCTTGTCTAATCTCCACCTGATCAAATTTTATTGACGTTGGAGATTTGTTCGAATGTTTGACTTTCTAGGCAAGTTTTCAAAGTTAAATTGGCTATATTTGGAGAAAATTTATGGAACCATTAGCATTATGTTGATTTCTACATTCTTCATTGCTAGGCCAAATTATTTCCGCAATTTCTAGGCGTACTTGACGTAATGCGCTAAGGTATGATATGATTTTCACATGCTAGTTGCATCTACACTTTGTAGTTGGCTTCTTCTCCACATTTTTATAAGATCGCTGTGAAATTCACTATGTATCTCCCAATGTGACCCACCCCTCCTTATTTTTTTCTTCAAAGTCTCAAGCATGGAATGTGACATACTTTTTTTGTTTTTGTTTCTCCCCTTTTTGGGTATTCTCTCACCTTAATGTCATATCCACGGAGAAGCTTAGAAATAGGGATTATTATTAGGTCCAAATTATATTTGTTTTAGTTGTTGACGTCTTTGATAATTCCATTTTCTTGAAGTTCGATTATTAAATTTTTATAATGATCTTTGTCATTGTTAAGTCGAGCTTAAATCAAGTTGTTCATGAGAATGAAATATATAAAAATTTGTCTTCTTGACAGAGAGTTCAATTAGGATGGTTGTAGCACTATTAAACCTTCTTTTCACGATCAAAGGATAGACGATGGTGTGGTTGGTAAATACTATCTGTCGATTTCCTATACCAGTAATACCTTGTCCACGCTTTGTCTTCCTTCATCCCCCACATCACCCCACCCCACTCCCACTCCCACTCCCACTCCCACTCCCACTCCCACTTTATAAATTTTAATAATGGATTTTTATTTCCTATTTGTGATAATTGACAATTGGCTTTTTTTAGGCTAAATCTTGTAATTTGTTTGTGATGCCATATTGAGATTGATTGCGTCATTTGGATCTTTTGCTTTTTGTTAAGAGTTTTTGTTGGGAATTGTTGCATTTTGGTGTCTTGACAATTGAGAGGATTCTACCTTCTTTTCTTTTGGGATTGAGATGAATATATCTTTTTATGATTAGTTTTCATTCATCCTCGCTGAGAATTTTAATCCCATGGAAGAATTTGTGGTATACGCTACAAGAAAAAAAAAAACACATTTTTATATCATTTATATGGTTTATGGGATGTCATGAATTTCTTATACAACTTATGTGTGATGAAAATGAAATTGAACGTCTTGTGCAACGACTACATTCTCATGTCGCTTGACATGCTTTTGAAATTGTCTCTAAACAATTTTGTTTTTATCTAGAGTTTACATGATCTCTCAACAACTTTAGGTTATAAGCACTTGGGGTGTTCGGAACAAGACTTTATTTCACTTTCATATACTGCTGACATGCGAAGGAAGTTAGATGTGTGAGGTGTTTCAAGTTTATATTAGTGCCTTTCTAATTATTTCTCTTTTCTCTCACTACTCTAAATTTATATTTTGTTGACTATTAGGTGCTAAATAAATTATGCATTATTTTATTGTCTTTTTAATTATTTCTCTCTTTGTCCCGCCCCTCTTTATTTTTATTTTATATTTTATTGACTATTATATTTTGTTGACTATTAGTCGCGAAATAAATTAGGTATTTAAGAATTACCTATTAATGATTATTATGTTTCGTGTCTAATAAGCAAAGTTGGCCTTCTACGGCCGGGTCTTGAAGCTCATGAGTTTCTTCTTTGTAACTTGGGCAACCTCACCAAACCCAAGAATTTTGCCTATTTTGGAATCTTCATTTTAGAGACCACAAGGAATCCTCTATCTCCTTAGAAAAAGTGCGACAACTTTCGAAAAACCGTGAAGGTCAATTAACAATTTTTATATCTCAATTTTTATGATCTATGTTTATTAGTTTTATTCTATTATCAAGAAACTTTTGTTTATTATATGAAGTTAATTTTCTATTGTGCACATTTATAGTTCTATTGTCACCACAAATTTTTTATAAAAAAAATACATTTTGCATACGCATCCCATCTAAAAAACCAATTTAAGTAATATTATTATAAATACAATTTAAACTGTAATATGTGCATTGCACGAGACTACACTAGTCTATGTATGTGTGCATTATATATAAAACCATAATTATGGTTGCTCCACTAGAAATTCATAAACTAGCCAAACACAGTAAACTTTAATAAATTAATAATCACGCTTGAATAATAAAATACCTCGATCCCGATTTGGGCCAATATACTAAATTAATATTTTCACTAAATGCATAAGATAATATTCTTTGTTTTAAAATTATATAGGTCCTATTGAATATATAAATTAATAATTGAATAAAATAACATATAGAATATTAGAAATTATTTTTTACTTTATTCTCAACTTTACAACTTATTCTTGAAAAAGAAAAAATTTGACAACTTCTTTTATTAGTTCTTCTCTTTCTCAAAATATGCATCTATAGTTGTTTGCTTTTTCTATTTCCCTAAATCGAACTCAATTTCATCTTTGATCTTTTAGATACATACACCACACTTGGTACACGTTTTTCACTTTGTAGCAAAAATTAGTTTAAGGCCACTACTGCTTGAAATGCCTCTTTTGGATAAACAACTAGTAAAATACAAGTGTCATCGAATTGTCATCATCATTAGGTATATCCATTACCTTTAAATAATCTCTCCTCATCAGTAGGCTTTTCCATCAATATGTTGAAGTTCTTGATTTTGGGTTTAATTGATAATGTAAGGATGGTGGTGTGATTTCAATGGTGGTGGTGCAGAATATTGGCGGCAGATGTGTGGGTTAAGGCGACGGCAAATGTGTGGGGCTGTTTTCTGGACGGATTTTGGAGAAAATGATAGCGATGGGGTGTTGATCACTTGATTCCGATCCTAAAGGTTAATCATGAATTCTCTTTTTTCTTCTTGTCTGTTGATGATAGTTTTATTTACATTTGTTTGGCTTTTTAGTTTATCCGTTATTAGATCCTTATTTGATTCTTTGGAGAATCGAGAATGTCTCATATCTTTCGATATGTTTCTTTTCTCACGATTTTAGACTACACTTCTTTTTCTTGATTTAATTATTTTTTCAAGATTTTTTCAACCTTTTGCTTAAATTAAATTGAGGAAAAGAATGATTGTTTTTATTGATCACCAATTCTCTGCTTTAAAATTTGTCAAAATTTTAATCAAGTTAATGCAATTTCCTTGGCACAATATTGTGTAACTTTCAGTTTTGATCATTTGGGTTTCTGTTTTTCCTCTTCAAAAATGCATGTGTTGATGCGAGGTTTTCGAGATTTTATTATTCGATTTTGGTTTTGGGTGCGAATTGATAAAACTTCAATAATTTGACCTGCATTTGTTTTATACCTTAATTTAAGTTAATAGGTAACCGTGAGAGACTATGATTGAAAAAGAGCTCAAGATAGGGCTCAAGAGGAATGAAACAATCCAAAGATAATGTTAATAGTTCTTCATACTCTCTCTCTCTCTCTCCACACAAATACATTTAACTTGAAGTAATCATAATTTATGATTTGTTTTTCTCGATTCCACTAGCCTATTCTGCGTGAATCACACCAAGAGATCTGATGGACAGTGGGTTCTATGACCAATCGACATGCTTAACAATCTTTCTCATCTTGGTTCTTACATGTACATTCAATGTTTATATTGTACATTTTGTTATTTTGTTTATTTGTTTTAACATCTTGTTACGTAATAGCTATGTGGTTGAGGAAAATCTTGACGGTCACCTAAACAGGTGCCCATTACTTAAACAAGCACAATCTTTATCGCATCAACAATACTACCAAATTGGCGTTAATGCCGATCAAATTGATACGAGTTTTTTCTATTTTCTTTTTATTCTTTCTTTGCTGATTTAGATCTCTAATTTCATTTTTCCTTTTAGGGCCAATTCTTTCTTTCTTCTTGTATCTAATTGGGTGTTTTTGCCTTGCAAGTTATGGTAAACTCTATGTTCAGTACAAAGATTTTAGGTATTCTTGATGTTTAAGATGTATGCATAAACGTGAATCAGTCTTGATGTATCTTATGCGAACTTTTTATTTTGTGAAAGATGAGTAGATATTTTTGATGTATTTTGAAGTTTGTGAGCATCTATATGAATTGCTATATTGAAGGAAAAAGAAAAATTTTCCACTCTCTACTATATGTACATTATTAAATTGTAGTTTCTGTTTTCTTTGAAATTGAAACTACTAATTCACACAACTTGCGTGAAGAAATGATGTTTCAATGCTTGTCTAATCACATCCTGATCAAATTTTATTGAAGTTGGAGATTTGTTCTGAATGTTTGACTTTCTAGGCAAGTTTTCAAAGTTAAATTGGCTATATTTGGAGAAAATTTATGGAACCATTAGCATTATGTTGATTTCTACATTCTTCATTGCTAGGTCAAATTACTTCCGCGATTTCTAGGTGTACTTGACGTAATGCGGTAAGGTATGATGTGATTTTCACATGCTAGTTGCACCTACACTTTGTAGTTGGCTTCTTCTCCACATTTTTATAAGATTGCTATGAAATTCACTATGCATCTCATAATGTGACCCACCCTTCCTTATTTTTTTCTTCAAAGTCTCAAGCATGGAATGTGACATACTTTTTTGTTTTTGTTTCTCCCCTTTTTGGATATTCTCTCACCTTAATGTCATATCCACGGAGAAGCTTAGAAATAGGGATTATTATTAGTTCCAAATTATATTTGTTATAGTTGTTGACGTCTTTGATATTTCCATTTTCTTGAAGTCTGATTATTAAATTTTTTATAATGATCTTTGTCATTGTTAAGTCGAGCTTAAATCAAGTTGTTCATGAGAATGAAATATATAAAAAAAATATTGTCTTCTTGACAGAGTTCAATTAGGATGGTTGTAGCACTATTCAACCTTCTTTTCACAGTCAATTAGGATGATCGTAGCACTATTCAACCTTCTTTTCACAGTCACAGTGGACGATGATGTGGTTGGCAAAAACTATATGTCGATTTCCTATACCAGTAATACCTTGTCCACAGTTTGTCTTCCTTCATCCCCACCCCACCCCACCCCACCCCACTCCCACTCCCACTCCCACTCCTCCCACTCCCACTCCCACTCCCACTTTATAAATTTTAATAATGGATTTTTATTTCTTATTTGTGATAATTGACAATTGACTTTTTTTAGGCTAAATCTTGTAATTTGTTTGTGATGCCATATTGAGAGTGATTGCGTCATTTGGAACTTTTGCTTTTTGTTAAGAGTTTTTGTTGGGAATTGTTGCATTTTGGTGTCTTGACAATTGAGAGGGATTCTACCTTCTTTTCTTTTGGGATTGAGATGAATATATCTTTTTATATTAGTTTTCATTCATCCTCAGCTGAGAATTTTTAATTCCATGGAAGAATTTGTGGTATACGTCACAAGAAAAAAAAAACACATTTTTATATCATTTATATGGTTTATGGGATGTCATGAATTTCTTATACAACTTATGTGTGATGAAAGTGAAATTGAACGTCTTACATAACGACTACATTCTCATGTCGCTTGACATGCTTTTGAAATTGTCTCTAAACAATTTTGTTTTTATCTAGAGTTTACATCTCTGTAACAACTTTAGGTTATAAGCACTTGGGGTGTTCGGAACAATATAGACTTTATTTCACTTTCATATACACGACATGCGGAAGGAAGTTAGATGTGTGAGGAGTGTTTCAAATTTATATTAGTGCCTTTCTAATTATTTCTCTTTTTCTCTCACTACTCTAAATTTATATTTTGTTGACTATTAGGTGCTAAATAAATTATGCATTATTTTATTGTCTTTTTAATTATTTCTCTCTTTGTCCTGCCCCTCTTTATTTTTATTTTATATTTTGTTGACTATTATATTTTGTTGACTATTAGTCGCGAAATAAATTAGGTATTAAAGAATTACCTATTAATGATTATTATGTTTCTGTGTCTACTAAGCAGTGGCCCTTTCCGCTGGTCTTGAGGCTCATGAGTTTCTTTGTAACTTGGGCAACCTCTGTCAAACCCAAGATTTTTGCCTATTTTGGAATCTTCATTTTAGAGACCACAAGGAAATCTTCGATCTCCTTAGAAAAAAGTGCGACAACTTTCGAAAAACCATGAAGGTCAATTAACAATTTTTATATCTCAATTTTTATGATCTATGTTTATTAGTTTTATTCTACTATCAAGAAACCTTTGTTTATTATATGAAGTTAATTTTCTATTGTGCACATTTATAGTTCTATTGTCACCACAAATTTTTATAAAAAAAATACATTTTGCATACGCGTCCCATCAAAAAACCAATTTAAGTAATATTATTGTAAATACAATTTAAACTGTAATATGTGCATTGCGAGAGGCTACACTAGTCTATGTATGTGTGCATTATATATAAAACCATAATTATGGTTGCTCCACTAGAAATTCATAAACTAGCCAAACACAGTAAACTTTAATAAATTAATAATCACGCTTAAATAATAAAATATCTCAATCCCGATTTGGGCCAATATACTAAATTAATATTCTCACTAAATGCATAAGATAATATTCTTTGTTTTAAAATTATATAGGTCCTATTGAATATATAAATTAATAATTGAATAAAATAACATATAGAAATTTATAAGACATATTAAAAATTATTTTTTACTTTATTCTCAACTTTACAACTTATTCTTGAAAAAGAAAAAATTTGACAACTTCTTTTATTAGTTCTTCTCTTTCTCAAAATATGCATCTATAGTTGTTTGCTTTTTCTATTTTCCTAAATCGAACTCAATCTCATCTTTGATCTTTTAGATACATACACCACACTTGGTACATGTTTTTCACTTTGTAGCAAAAATTAGTTTAAAGCCACTACTGCTTGAAATGCCTCTTTTGGATAAACAACTAGTAAAATACAAGTGTCATCAGAAAAGTCATCATCGTTAGGTGTATCAATTACCCTTTAAATAATCTCCTCATCAGTAGGCTTTTCCATCATTACATCATTTTCATTTGGATAATTCAAAATAAATTCCACATCCGTCGGCCTTATATTATTTAGACTATAAATGACTTGAGATAATTCTTATATGTCTTCATCTTTACCACCTTGTGTTTGAGAAGCCTTGCCTTCAACTGGGTAGATCTTGCAATGCCGAAAATAATTTGCGATGGTTCACTACAAGAAATATGCCTATTTACCACAGTCGATAACCGTCGTTACAAGTAATGACATTCGTGGTAAATAGTTTTTACCATAGATTAACCATGAACTTGCTTATGTGGTAATAAAAGTCGTAGTGAATACTTTTACTACATCATATGTCTGTTGTAAATAGCATTTACTACGGTTTTACCACAACTCAAAATCGTAGTAAATATTTACTTATAAACTCTTTGTCATTACTATTAACGAGGAAAAATATTTATTGTAACAAATTATTGTATACGACGGTTGGTTGTTATCGTAAATACTATTTGTAAATTTTAGTAAATATTTTTGTGACAGGTAATTGCCGTAGTAAATTCACTTTTATACATCTTCATTCACAACAGTCTCCTCTTGTCGTAAAAAATCTTAATTAAAAAATAAAAATAAAATAAAAAATTTGTACACCCTGACCCCATATACGTTTTCAAACCATTCTCCTTGTAAAATTTTGTATAAGCAACAAATTCAAATTAATTTGCCACACAATATCTTCATTACTCAAAAATCAAAACAGCTATCACCATTCATCATATAATTGAAATCAAATGAACTAAAATTAGTGCCATCAAATGAAATATAAAGCTCAACTCAAACATAGCATTAACTAAAAATTCTCTTATAACTAAAAATTCTCTTAATACTTGTCTATTTTACTTTCCAATTATCAACTTCTTGTATTCTTGATTTTCTAATGCTCGGAGACCTGGAAAAAAATATAATTCCATGATATAAAGTAATATTTGGAATGAAAACACAATGCATAGTATTTGAGACAATCCTTGCAAGACTAATAGAATGAACATTAATCACAAACCTCGTGGTTTGTAGGCATAGGGCAAACTTGATCGGCAGTCGTTGCATTTATATGTGAAGTTGATGCACCTATAGTTTGATTAATATAAATTTGTTTATTAGATATTCAACAAACATTGAACAATAGAACAATACACTGAACTATATGATATACATACTTGTTCTTGTCAGGGCCGGTTCTGACATTTCTGGGGCCCGAGGCGAAGTTCAAAAATTAGGCCCCCCAATAGACTCTCAAATTGTATTATGCATTTAAAATCCACAAGGCTATTACGGAACTAACTACAAATTTAAAACTCGAAGAAAAAAAATAACAAACAAAATATATTATACAAAAAAATTATATTATAATATATTGTTAACAAGGTCGAAAATGTTCTAAACTATCACTTAAATACAACTCATCTAGCGGTTTTAGAAGCAAAAATATTAATCAAATTTGAGTAATCTAATTGTTCAACCATTTCTTTCTCAATTGATATCATAGCCAATCCATTCAATCTTTCTTGTGACACAGTTGATCGGAGATAAGTCTTGATCGACTTCAACTTGGAAAAACTCCTTTCATGAGATGCAAGCTAGAACCGGTATAGTTAGCAAAATTTTGTAAGCAATATAGGCATTTAGAAAACAACCATCCAATGTCTTCAAATAATGTAACACATCAATTGCTTTCTTTGCTTCACTTGGTAAATAGCTCTTCAAGACCGCACATTCGAACATAAATCATCTCCATTAATATCCGAATGTCCATTATGTGTCAAATCTCGCTCAAGATTATTATAAGACTTCAACAAAGCGACACAAGATGTACGATATAACTTTTCCAAACTAAACAAAAATCCAAATGTCTCTTCAAGTTGTTTAAATTGTTGAAATCGTGTTTGAAGCGAAGATCGAGCTTGGTCAACTATAAAAAGGAAGTAATCAACTCTAAAAGATTCTTCTGCTGATTGATTTACCTCATCACTGCCACTTTCATCAAACTGCTTCTTTCTTCGAATGACACGTTTTTCTCGAAATACAGCTTCAATTCCCATTTCACTTGCTTTTGTTTTCGCTTCATCTATGGCAATAGCAAACCCATTTTCTCTATAATCGTCGAGAAACGTAACAAGTCCTTGTAAGAGGTTGATAGCACCATCCACATCCATGTTTTCAGCTTGAAGATATTTACTCACCGTATTAATTGCATACAACAACCTGTACCAAATTACCATGCCAAGCAAGAACTCAAAATTTTCAAGTTCAAACGTCGCTAAGGACTCGACTTCACTCTTCGTTTACCATCTTCGATAATGTCTCGCCAAGTCAAGTAAAACGTCTCTTATTTGTGCAGTTTGCTCTTTTATAAGTTTGACACTTTCAACATGATTTTTCCAACGTGTTTGTGACAATGGCTTCACTGTCAGACCTTCTACTTTATCTTTGAAAATTTTCCATCGCTTAGGAGAAGAAGCAAACAATGTGTAGATCTGTTGTATCACTCCAAAGAAGGATAGAGCTTTAGGACAACAATTCACCATATCACATAATGCTAGATTAAGACTATGGCAACCACATGGAGTATAAAAAGCTCTAGGATTAATTTCAAGTAATCTTTTTTGTACACCTTTGTGTCTCCCGCTCATGTTAGCTCCGTTGTCATATCCCTGCTCTCTAGTATCATCAATATCAATCTCAAGATTGGTTAAAACATTTTGAAGCTCGAGAGAAAGTCCAAGTCCTGACGTATCATCTACCTTCAAAAACTCAAGCCAATATTCTTCTACTGTCGGTGATTTTTCCAAATCATCAACACATCGTATGACTAACGACATTTGCTCCTCGTGACTCGCATATGGAGTACAATCAAGTAAAACTGAAAAATATTTTGCGTGTCTAACTTTTTGAGAATTGAACTTCTTACCTCCCCGCCAACATCTCAGATCAATTCATTTTGAATTGACTTCTTCGAGATATGTATAATGAATCTCACGTGCTTTAGCACGCCGAATGTGCTCTTGCATTATTGGATCAAACTCAGCAACCATTTCTACCATTTGCAAAAAGAGACCATTGTTCTCAAGATAAAGCTGTTCATCATCTCCTCAGAATGCCAAGCTGTTCTTGGTGAGTCTTTTCACAATAGCAATTATCCTCGTTAACACTTCTCTCCAATGTTTTCTTTCTTCATCAATCACCAATTGCACGTTTCTATCAATTGTATTTTTTGTTTGAAGTCTGTTTTCCAAATCAATCCAACTAGACATGCAACATATATGCTCTTCATTTCCTTCATGACTTTTAATAGACCGTTGTTGATTATGCCAATCTTTGTATCCATCATTACCCAATTGGCCTATTTTATTCATTGTAGATGGTGTTTTAAACAACTTGCAGCAAAAGAAAAATATCCTATCCAAAGATACTGAATATACTAGCTATTTTCTATCAATAGTCTGCCCATTTGGTAGTAATCGCGTATATAGTGAACAATCAAAATGCCTATTTGCACCATCTTTGGGAAATAAGATGCCATTGACTCTTTTTGGACCCATTTCAACTAAATAATCCCTCATATTTTGGTCAATATTTTTCCAATTCCCGGGATCCTAGAAATTAAAAGAAAAGCCATCCTCTTCATTTAAATTTGTATCTTTGAACATCATCTACAACATTCTCGATTGATTCTTCCATATTCTGTTGTTCCTCAATCACAAAAGTTTCCACTGTTTTTTTCACTCTCCTTTTTTTGTTTCAATTGAAATACTTATCCATATCTCCTCGCTTGACTTTGAACTAATGCCATTTCTTTTTCTTTTCGTTTTCTTTTTTGAGCTCCAGACGCATATTTAAGAGGCATGACTAGCCTAAAAAATAATAAAATATTTCAATAATCTCAAAATTAAAGCCGACAAGGCCACAATCATATAGTCGACAAGGCCACAATTATATGAGCCGACAAAGCTACAATCACGTATACGTATAAGCCGGCAAGGCTTCAACTATTTTAATTAAATCAATAAATAAGCGAGTGATAGCCATTGCTTACTTGAGAGTGAAATTTGAGCGGCAATTATGATATGACAAGTGTGAAAAACCACTTCTTCTTCTTGGAGATGTTAAACCTAAAATTAAGTATTAAAATTTGGTCAATCACTCAAACTCAATAATTATAATTGCTCCCAGACCGCATTACCCCAAACCGAAAAAATAAAAGAGAGAGAAAATCTTTCTTGGTTTTAATACTATTGCATTGACATCAACAAAATCCATTTTTTCTACTTTATAGTTAGTAGGAAGAGGTGTTTGAATTAATTCGTATTCTTGCACTACAATGCATCAGAAAATTAAAAATTTTAGCAATAAGCAATACCATTAAGCAAAGTTGAGTTTTCTAAAATAAAATAAAAAAATGTGATATTAAGTTATCTTTAATGAAATTGATGACCCTGTAATGAAATGAGAGCTGAGAACAGATGAATAATCCTAATAGCAAGCCAGCAAATGAAATGCATCAATGAACATAAGAATTAAGAACCCGGCCCTGACCTAAACTACTCCTATAAAATAAAATGGGGGAAAAAATGATAAAACTCGGCAGCAATAATACCCATTAAGGCATCAACAAAGATTAAGATAAACAAAAAAAAATTAAAGAAATACCTGTAACCAAGGCACCAAGCCCGAGTCGAAAAGCGGAAAAGGAGAAGAGAATCGAGATGGAGGAGCCGAGGAGAAAGTCAGGAAGAGGAAGATAATAATTTTTCTTGGACAAATTAGTGAAAATTTCAGACAATGCAATGAATCGCCCGCAGCGTCTCCAAGGCTCCAGGTCTCTGCGACTCTGCGTGCAGCGTGTATAATTGTATAAGTGTATGTATTGCTGATTTGCTGTGTGCCTGTGAGTCTGTGACCTGTGTGACTAAAGTCTAAAGACTAAAAGTGAAATAGTAGTAGGCTTTTATTATTGGGCTTGGTTGGTTTGTTGTGGATATATAATAGTGTTGCTGTTGGTTTTTATTTTTTTCAAACTTTTGTGCTTTGGCTTTGGGCCAAAACTGCACTGTTAATTTTTTTTTTTTTAAAATAGGCCCCATTTGGTTTTGGGCCCGAGGCGGTCGCCTCACTCGCCTCGGGCCAAAACCGGCCTAGTTCTTGTTCTTGAGAGAGTAACAACTGCGATTTCAAAAATTCTATTTGAGAGTTCATTGAATTGAACTTATCTTCAAACTTTTTTGACAAATCTTGTACAATCTCACTCCTCAACCTTTCTTTATAACTGCTATCCAATTCAAGAGAAGTGACTTTCTTACCATAAATTTATGAAGGTGTGGGACCTTACCCCTTGTCCGAACACGACCATGTCCTTCGTCTCCCAGAACATCCATGGGGATTTTATCTCTTTTTTTCCACCAAATTTCGCTCCTCCATGGACAAATCATTTAATTTTTTGTTGAATTCATGCTACAAAGATAATTTAAAGTCAAATGAAAAAATCATGATACAAAATGCACATCTTATTTCAATTATGTACCAAAATTAAATAGAAATCATACAATGAGTGCAGCAGCATAGTCGTCCTTTGGATTCCCACCTAAGTCAGTGCACATTTCAATATATACACTCAACGTATCAGTGGGCTTACCAGCTTCTTCCATCTAAAAAAGGTACTATTTAATACTAAATATATAGAAAAACATATATATTGTTTTAATTTCTCATACATCTCGACGTATATTGGCATATGATTTTCTTCAGGTGCGATGAAGAGGTCCTAACATCATACGATTCTGCTTGTTTTTTTTCTAAGATTTCCTAAGAAAAGTAATTTAAATAAGTCAACAAATTATAATCTATTTGGAAGTTCTGGAATGAAATACGAGCATGGCTTTGGGCATTCCTGTTTCAACTTGGCCAAGTCAACTCTACTTTGGCAATCTTTTAAACCATGAACATCACCAATAAGAGAAAATGAATAAATATATATGGCCTTAATCAACTAGACAGTGACTATTATGGAATAGATCAAGATTCTCCAGGTTCAGCATCCTACCAATTGAATCATGAATTCATCTTTGCAATTTGTTATGTTCTAATGAAAAAGTAACCAATTTCTGTAATTCTCCAACCATGCTTGGAATAATGCCCGATAACTGATTCAGTGAAAGATCAACAAGAATTGCAGCCTGAAGATTTATGATTTCAGGAGGTATAGAGCCACCCAAGAAATTCGAAGAATGATTTAGCTCTAGAAGATTTTTAAGCTGCCACAAGTTTTTAGTTATTCAACTTTGACAAAATACAACCATGCTTGATTATGAAATCTCTATTCTACAACTCTAGAAAAATCTTATGCAAAAAAGAAAAATTAAGAATTTTTAATAAATGTTTACATGCTTATAATGAAATTGAATATATATTAAATATTTACAAAAAAAAATAACAAGTATTGAAGAAATTATAATAACACAAAATAATAATAATAAGTTCAATAATATATACCTCTACTCTATGTGTACTCCAGTACTCAACAAGAACCTTCAATTGTTCTACGAAAATCTCTTGAGGAACTATGGCCAAGCATTCCTCTTTTGTTTTTCCATTGTAGTACTTGCGCTTCATTCGACTTTTCCAATCACGCCACATATCAGCAACTGATTTCAAACAATTCCTCCTAGAACCAGGTGATGCATTTGTATTGTACTTGACATGATTTGAAAAGTAAGATGATTGGACAATAAGTTCAAAATTTTATTTAAAAAATTGACATAAAATTATTTTATAAACATTATTTAAATACCTCTATTTCTTTCCAAACATAATCCACCAAATGTTGATCCATGTTTGACCATTTCACATACGTAAGAGGTAATCGCTTGCCATTACGTGCCAATGTTCCCAAATACGACATGAAGTCACTTCTGTTTACACCTATTGGCTGCATATACTCATTCTATTCTACTTCCATTTTTTTACCCGGATCAATTCGAGGACCTTTTGCTGGACCTCGACCTTTTTTCTTAATAGGGTTGTCAGATTCAACAAATACATTTGTTTGATCAAATAAGATATTGTACTACTACCATTAATGCAATCAATGTAAACCAAGTCATAAGCATAAAGTAAAGAACACCTGAAAAAATGGCAATAAAAAAATGTCGAGTTTGCGACGAAGCACAATCTAAATAAAAAAATTGTCCCACTTGGCTCATACCTTATTGTGCAGTGGTCTGTTTCAATAAACACATTAATTTCTTTCACAAAACCTGAATCTTTGACTGGGGAAAAATTCACCAAGATAGAGACAACAAAGAGAGAGAAAAGAACAAAAATTAAAAGAAACTGGTTTGTCTAAAATAGAGACATTAAAAAAAGAGGGCAAAGAGCGGAGAAATTCTGAGTTGTTCTATCTTATTCTATCTTATTTGCTTCACAATTAAAGAATTGGGAAATAATACTTTGGTTAGTGCATAGGATCGTGCTTTGCAAGTTTTCAGTTCTAAAAAAAAAGTCATAAGCATAAAGATATCGTGGTTGTGAAACTAAAGGAAAAAATAAAAAATCGTGCAATATATTCCCAGGGGAAGCCAACTAAATCTGTTCATGGAAGATAATGGAAAATAACAATCAAGTATGATTGCACATGACCTTAATTAAGCAACAGTATGTAAGATAAATTTACCTAGAGATGAAGTAACGTCAATATTACCAGTTGAAGTATTCGGAGTTTGAGTTGTTTCTACTTTATGCTCATTCTGGACATTAGATGCGGTAATCAATGTATCTACCATAGTTATGCCTCGCTTTCTTCTAATCACCATTTCCAGTACAATATATATATATATATATATATATATATATATATATATATATATATATATATATATATACACACATATATATTAAATTGTAAAGTTGACATTGCTCTAATAACATAATAAGATATGATGTTTCAATTAAGTACAAAAATACTAACTTAGGAAATGAGCAAGTGAACATACAAATACCTAATAATAGAGCAATTCAGGTTCTTGGAAGCATCCCTGACTGTAGCAATAATCTCTATTATGATAGCAATGCCAAATATGTAGACTAAACTTAGTGATTAAGACAAATAATATAGGTTCTTTTATAATTGATTTCATTTGAAACTTGCATGCAAAGTAAACGCAAAGTTAAAGAGCTGATGTGCAATACTAGTTTAAAGAGATATGGTGGTTGAGAAGTGATGCGAATATATTTGCACCCCCCTTTACAGATCTATGTTTTCGCGCTTGACCTTTAATCTCATGACACATGACCAAAGCTAAATCTGAAGAACTTAAATACTAAAATACTAATTCGCTAGTTACTAAAAAGCAATGACAAAAGAACCTAATACCCCCCTTTTTTTTGAATGCATACTAGTGAAAGGGATAATATATACCCTCCACTTCTTTAATTTTTACACTCTTTAAAAGATAAAAAAGTGGAAAATCTTTGTTATAATTCAACCAGAATAGACAGGTGGGACCTCTCTCTAATTGCTTCAAGCAAGATTCTCCATTTCGGGACAAGATTACTTGTACCTAAGCAACCTAGTTCGATTCTAATTGTTTCAATGAATTCCTCAAACCAAAGCAAGCTCAAACCAAAGGTAAGTCGTAACAAAGTCATTTGAAGAGCCTTTCAGATTTCCTAGCTCTAATTACATTTCAAGTAATCTTTGAAATCTTCTCCAAAGAAGCATTAATTGCAGAAATTTCTTGCGGTGGATAAAGGCATGCCCCGAGCTCATCAATTTCTGTACTCCGATTCCCTGAGAGAGCACCAAAAGTTTCTTTAGAGAATCTATTGAGTTATCACAACCATCTACACTCTCTTGCTTAAGGAAGCTTGCAATCGAGTGAATCAGTTCCTTTATAAATGCGAGTGTTTCAGAAACAACGCTTTTAGTTAAATTAGCAATTTTCATCTCTTAAAAAAGTTAGCTGGACTGAGGTCGTTCAATGAGTGAACAAGTTTCCAAACAAGCCACTACGGTTGGAATGCTTTACACTAGAGAAACCCCAGAAGTTAAAGTGCTTGAAGAAAACATGGTCGCATACTTCAATATGTTTGCGGGGTTCATTTTACTATCCCATGGAAGTTCATTTGAGCAGACCAACCCTTTCTACCCGCATTCATGCGTCCTTAAAACAAGTTGTTGACAGCAGTTTCATATTGTTGAAAGAGGTAGTCTCTTCATATGGATCCCATCAAAGCAGAACAAAAACCTGATACCTTTGGCACAATTGATAAAAGAATTCAAGCTAATGATTCCAATCACTAAAAAATATATGATAAAAGGAGAAAACCAATTATTGTTAAAATAAACTATAAATCAAAACACCACTATATTAATAAATGTCAATGTCCATCATTGTATCCCATGGTAAACACCCTAAAAATTATTATTTATTACTTCTCAATACTACTAGTCATCATCAATGTTTCGATGAATTTTTGGGTCAACAATTGTGCCTTCTATCCCCTCTCTCACCCAAACAATGTCATCGTCTATTGTAAAACATGCATTTTGATCTAATGTTTGTTCTCTACATGGCTCAGCTTCATATATATCGAATTTATCTCGTCTTGACATTTGTAAAACCACCTGCCATTCTCGATTACAGAGGATCGGCAACAAAGTAGACTTGCATTGCCCTGTGATGCCAAAATAAATGGCTCATTGCTTTCTCGAATTATCTCTATACATACAATGATTAAAGTTCACCAATGTGAAATCATAATCATCATATGTTAGTCCTCTTGATTGTCAATCCAATCACACTTAAACAAAGACAAATCTTATTGTGCTAGAGTAGTGAAATTCTATTATACCGCTTAGCACTCCATAGTATATAACATCACCACTATATAGGATTTTTATCTTTTGCACTAGAATAACTCATGGTTTCAGCTTTCACTACTACCCCACTGTTTCGAGTACATCTAGAACTCTCGTAACTCTTGTTACTCTTAGTCCAAAATCGAAAACCATTAACGATATATGCATTAAATCTCGCGCATCAAAATCAGGACCTATAGCTAATGAGTTGATTTCTTTAGAGAATTTCTCATTATGAAGCCTCCGCTTTTCCTCGACCTACCTTATAATATATTGAAGGACAAAAATAGAAAATAAAAAATTATAAAATTTTATTTTTATTTTTATATTTGACTTACATAGTTCTTAATCCATATGTGAAATATTTCATTATGAATGCGTTGAATATTACGATCACTAAGACGACATTTATATGAAATCTCTGTATGATGAATGCTGCGCACAAATAAAATATGTGTCAATTATGTCACCCCTTATACAATAGAAGATGAAGCAAAAGAAAATTACTTACTCTAGAAAAGGCTTAACAGCATTGGAGTTCAGTAGTATATAACGGTGAGCTTGTACCCATGAAACATTATCAAGTTTTAAATCAAATCCTTTACCCAAAGCATGCCCAAAATTATCAATAATTCCAAGTCTATTAGGTCGATTACACTTAGTCTCGACATCATCTAGATATCTTGCACAAATCCTTTCGCAATGGAGCCTTCTGGATAAGCTCGATTACGCACATATTTTTTCAATGTACACAAATACCTAAATAAATATAGAAATGTAGAAAGTATGAGAAACAATAAAAATTATAAATTTGTATATTATTTAATGATATTGACAAAATAAAGAAACAATCGGCATACCTCTCAATTGGATACATCGATCGAAATTGCACAACTCCTCCGAGTAATGCCTCTTCGGACAAATGTATAGGCAAATGCTCCATTATATCAAAAAAGATGGAGGAAATATCTTCTCAAGGTCTTGAATATTCTGTAAATCAGTTTCACTATTAACTTTTGAGTATAGTTGCCTAAAGAAGTTACTCAACTCAATCAAAGCTTCAACTACGTTCTTAGGCAACGATTTACGGATTGCTAAAGGAAGAAGTTGTTGCATCAATATATGGTAGTCATGACTTTTGAGGCCCCATATGATTTTCTTATTCAAATTAACACGCCTTGAGATGTTGGATGAGTATCCATTTGGAACTTTGATTTCCTTCAACACCTTACAAAACACATATTTCTCATCCTTACTCATAATAAATGATGCTGGTGGTAAGTATAACCTACCATTAGGCTTTGAAATAGGGTGCAAAGACTTTCGTATTCCCATTTCCTTCAAGTCATGTCATGCATTTAAGTTATCTTTTGACTTTCCACTTACGTCTAATAGAGTGAATATGATATTGTCACAAACATTCTTCTCGATATGCATTACATCAAGATTATGTCGAATCAAATTAAATTCCCAATATGGTAGCTCAAAAAAAAAATACTCTTTTTTTTCCAATTACCACAACATTCTTTGTAATCTCCACTTTGTCTTTTCTTTAAGTCTTCCTTCTTATAATTAGTCAACACATCTGTTAACTTGTACAACACTTGAGTGTCAGATAATCGCTTGGATGCATATTCAAACTCTTGTTTCCCATCGAAAGATGTTTTATCCTTACAAAATTTATGTCTTGGATGCAAGAATCGACGATGACCCATATAGCATGTTTTGTGTCCATTACTCAACCTAAGATATTTAGTTTTAACTTTACAACGAGGACATGCAAGGAATCCTTTTGTACTATATCGTGACAAGTTAGCATATCCACGAAGATCGCTAATAGTCCATAACAATGATGCATGTAATTTGAACATTTGATTTGTTGATGCATCGAACGTTAGTACACCATCTTTCCATAATTTCAACAACTCATCAATAAGCGGTTGCATGTACACATCAATTTTGTTACATGGTCCATTTGGTCCATCAATTAGCACACACAAAATGAAAAAGGATTGCTTCATGCACAAGTGTGGAGGCATATTATAAGGTATGAGAATGACTGGCTAGGTGCTGTGAGATACAGACATTATTCTAAAAGGATTAAATTCATTGGCTGTAATCCAAGATAAACATTACGACTATCACTTGCAAATTCTCTAATGCATTCATCAAAATCTTTCCATACTTGAGAATCTTCCGGATGCCTCAATACATCATCATTAGCTCTTCCTTCAACATGCCATCTCTTAAGTGAAGCAGTCTTTGTTGACATAAACAACTTTTGTAATCTTGGTTTCAAAGGAAAGTACCTCACTCGCTTTGCACCAATCGTTTTACCACCGGGCTTGTATCTTTGGGCACGACAAATCTCGCAATATTCTAATATTTTATCTTTACCCCGATACAACATGCAATTATTTGGACACACGTCCCATGTTTCATAATTGAAATCCAACAGATCAATTATTTTATGAGCTTCATAATACAATTTTGGAATGTTTTGAAATTGTGGAAATACCTCTTTCAATAACTTAAGCAACATTGTGAACGACTTGTTTGTCCAACTAGATAATACCTTTAGGTGCAAGAGGCGAACAATAAAAGATAATTTCGTAAAATTTTGACACCCTGGAAACAATTCACTTTCAGCATCTTCTAAAAGTTTTAAGAATTCTTTTGTCCTCTCGTTGGGGCCTTCCATATGTTGAGTATTTTCAGCACAACTATTTGGTTGAGGAATACCAAATGCATCATGCACCATATCAACCATATTGTCTCCATTGTCAAATTGCATATTATCTTCAACAATAGTATTTCCTAGTCTGGGTACAAAATCTTCACCATGGTAGACCCAATTTGTGTATCCTTGTTTGAACCCACGAATTATTAGTTGGGACAAAGCCTCGTATCGGGTCACAAAATATCTATTGGCACAATCCTTACACGGACAATAAATTCTCGAGTCCTCATTTCGGTCTCTATATGCGAAATTCAAAAACTCTTCCACTTTATCTCTATATTCTTTTGAAATTCTATCTTTCGAATTGATCCAACTTCTATCCATATCTATATCTAGAGAAAAGAAAATAAATATGCTAATAATTATTATAACATAAGAAATGACGTCTATTTCTAGGTTGCTGTTAAATATGAGTTATAGATCAACCAATAAAAGCTTGAATATATCTAACACAAGTAACTAAAGCTCAATCATGGTAGAATAAATTACAATAGTACAAACTTGTGCAAACTTATTAAGTAAACTTAAATGACTTTTTGGGACCACTTTATTAAGTAAACTTAACAAAAAAAAAGTATTCAATATGCCATGATTTCCTTATTATTAAGTAAACTTTTTGGGACCACTTTATTAAGTAAACTAAGTTTACTTAACAAACTTGTGAAAGCATGTGCTCAACTAAGTTTAGAACTAATTAAACAATGCTTGTCATGTCCTCTCATGTTAAAAGAAAAAAAAAACAAAAAAAAGTATTCAATATGCCATGATTTCCTCATTGATGAAGAAATGTATTCCTTCTTTGTATCTTGGTAACTAGTTTGTTACTTGATGGTTTGCTTCTCTCTATATTTCAATACGTTTCAATACAATACCATGCAGTCATAGGACCGGTTAATTCAAATTTATTATTCTTCCCGCTTCTTTGGTCCGATTTATTATCGGGTATTATACTAGTAATTCACATATTTTAATCAAATTGAGGAGTGGTTTTGACTCTTTATAACAATGAGCCACCATAGTACTATAAACAAATACATTGTAAATAGGTTTGCCAACGTATAAAGTATCGTAGATGGTGATGGGAATCTAAAAGCTACTTACAGAAAGTTTTAACTTGGTAGAAAGAAATGAAGACTCAAAGCGTAAATAACTAACACGGTCTTTTTTAGTTGAATTCTAAAACTAGTCATTAGAATTGATATTAGCAAACCAAACCAATTGGCCAAACATATATAGATAAATTTAAAACCTTCTAAATTCATAAGATACCCAACAACAGCAACAAATTTATCACAAACCAAGACATATAGTGACGTTATCGGTGAATAACAATTCAAATAAAATCTGCTAATATATCAAAGTACCCAAACAAATCAACAAGCTCATTGCACAATATTGGAAAATAAAAGACATGAAGTTATGAACTAAAACTTATAAGGTATGTCCTCCATATAAGATTGTCAATTTTTTTCGTACCACCATAATATTATGTCCAGATTAATATTAGGTTATATGGCTGGTTTTCATGTCAAAATCTTTAAATTTATGATTGCACCTCTACGACTCAATCCAAAAGGCAATTCCACAACACCGACCCACAATCAAATATTAGCCTAATGAAGAGAAATACGTACCAAAATCTGCTAGCAATAAATTTAGGGAATTTTCGTATTTCATGGTTCAACTAATATTTTTATAATATTTGTTGTTCATTCATAAAATGTGGTTCTTAATTTGAACACAAAAAGCAATTATATGTCTTTCTCAACCCAACCCATCATACCCCCTTCCTATTCCCTGGCGAAAATATTACAAAACAGAGACCCATCCCCTAGCGAAAATAATAAAAAACAAAGATTATGCCAAGAATGGAATTAGAGTCCTATTCATATCTAAACTAAAAAATATTCATATACACATTAAATATTGTCTATAAACTTGCAATTAAGGCAAATACCTGGATTCCAAATATGCTACAAGAGAATACCCGGCCGGATTTCGCTAAACCAATGGTGCATGATGAAGAGGCAGTGTGGCTGGTTTTGGTTAGGATTGGGGAAAATTAGGGATTTTAGAGAAGAAATTTGAAAGATGTTGGTTCAAGATGTTGGGTTTGTGAGAGAGTGGTTTTCCAAAGAAGATTAAGATTTCATATGTGAGAAGAAAAGAGATTTTCAGCGTGAGAAGGAAACATATTTTCAGCGCGGGAGGAATTGAATTTAAAAAAAAAATCGTGGGATTAAATTTTTTTTTTCCACGTTATTTACCACAATGGTTACCGTCCTTAATTATGCTTAGTTCACAAATTTGTTGATAATAGTATCTTCTTTTTACCACGGGCCATCCGTCGTGGTCAATATTGTTACTTATTAAGACGGTCATGATATTCTGTTGTAAACAATATTTTGTTACGACGCTAAAATAAAGTCTGCCGTTAATAAGTTTTTATTATTTACAACAAGTGATTTGAATGTCGTAAATTGTATTACTTACAATAGCCGTTTTAATAGGAATATTTCTTGTAGTGTTGTCTTGACATCAATGGTCCAAGCTAATAAAGTTGATAGTATTCAAAATGTTAATTTTTTTCGGAATTTGTTGCTATATGTAGCACTCTAAGATGCTAGCATAAAATTGACGTCTATAATGAGCTCTCTAAGATGCTAGCATAAAATTGACGTGTATAATGAGCTTTTAATACTCGAATGATCCCAATATCACATGGTTAAATGTTTTATGTGGCATTAGGAAGAGAAATAGTTCAACATTCCTCATGCCTTCAATAACTTTTCAATAACTTTTGGATGGACAAGACAATTGTCAAATATAATGAGAATCTTTCTACCATTCATTCTTTTGTCAAACCAACAAACATATTCTTGAAAAAGTAAAAAAGTCATCCATGCTTTCTTGTTTGCTCGATAATGACAACTTAGATTGATCAAATTCACATGTATTAAATATCTAGGATTACCATACTTACATAATCCAAAGAGGTACTTTAATTGAACCATCGCCATTGCAACAAACAACAACAATAATTCTCTTATTGTTATTCTTGTGTCATTCCAATTGATTTATAACATGCGAATTATCTGCTTCCTATCAATAAAATAACCACGTTTCATCCATATTGTGATATCCTTTTAATTGGACCTATTTCACCGAACATTGTATAAGACTTAATTTCATGTCTTGTCTTGAATCAATCTAACTAATCAATTAAGAAATAGGATCCACACAAGAAAAATCACTTGACATTAACCCCTTCTTTAGTGAACACGTCACTTAACATACTAATTTGACCTTGCACTTTTTGGTCAAATGTGCATAATTTAAGACATTATTACTAGAATATACTGTTTTACCACCACCATTTGCAAAAATACATTTTGTCCCACGAATAAACCTGATTAAGACATTATTACTAGAATATACTTCATCCATGAAGGGGTTAATCAGTGCTCTGTGCTCCAAACTCTCAATTACCCTACTTTAATTTTACAATAAGTTAGCATTTTTCTTTTTGTTTTTTATGTTTGCTATGTTAAATTAGACAGATTTTCCATGAACATAATTTCACCAAAATATTTAAGAAATTTGGTGGGATTGATGACATTAAAGATGTTGTCCAATGATGTCTATATTTGGGACGGAATTGAAATTAGCTAAAAAATTTCCTTCGATATAATAATTCTTATAAGGGCAATCAAACACCGCCACGACACCACCAATGTCAAGGAAAGAGCGGCGTGTTTTACTTTGGGTTTGGAGACACGATTTATAACATTCTTCACTTGGATCACTAACCCATACCAAGATTCTTGATTGCGCATCGCTATCCATTTTATGTTGTTGTTTCATCATTGCCTTGTGCTTCCCGGTCAAGACCACGCACACATTGAAATTTAACTCCAGTATCAATTAACAATTTAGATAAACAGAATTGAATTTACTTACGTGGAGCACCTTGTACCCATGTCACCGGATTTTCGTAAGTATCAATTTTTAACAATGTCAATTCACCGTAAGATAATTGTTCTCTAACAAAATGATACTTCACCTCAATATGCTTTGATCTTTCATGATAAATGTGGTTTTTGCAAAGCATTAAGGCACTTTCGAGTGTAAAGGAAAACTTTATTTTCGTAATGTCAATTTCGTAAAGTAGACCTTTTAACCATAAACTTTCCTTTACATTTCGCTGATAGCCACATACTCACCTTTCAATCAGCTGCTTGAAAGAGCCACTAAAGACCTAAGTTGAGATTTCCATGATATACAATTTTACCAAGTGTAAAAAGAAAGGGCTTGATTTTTCGCTTGTCTCTATCACCAAAGAAAATCGTAATCCACATAACCGCTAAAGTCAAAGCATCATGGCATTTCACATACACAAGCCTAGTGTTTAAGGAACCAAATATATACCTTAAAAGCCACTTTAGACCAAAAATTTAAATGAGGGTTTACTGGGTTGGCCATGAATCTACTAAGGCGACTAATGGCAAAAGCAAGATCAGTCTAGTAGTCAACATGGAGTACATCACGGATCCTATAGCATCGGCATAGGAATGTGCTCCATTTCCTTTCTTTCATCATCATTAGAAGGAGACCGATTAGAGGAAAGAACCATAAGGGGCAAGAGTTGGTAATTAATAAGATATGGTCACCTGATGAGCCAAGAATCTTTCTATAAATCTTTCATGTCAAACTCGTAAATATTTTTTTTACCCATATTTCTTTAATATCTATAATAAAACAAGCATCATACATGAAAGCCGGTCTTTTATAACAAACAATCAAACCGTATCTTTCTCGCAATTAATGTTTTTTAGTTCTCAAAGAAAAGATCCAAAGTTTCGTCAATAATAATCGAGTTCCTTTATTTCCATATGCCCAAGTCTCTTATGCCAAATCTCTGTCTATCCTCATTTACAGAGAGAGAATTAGAGCTATTTGCTAAAAGGGCTTCTCCACGAAGTAGTATGAGACCACTTGGTCCTTTCATTACTACTAGAGACCCCTTCCAATTTTCAAGACACTACCCTCGAGACTTAAACCAATAACCTTCATCTTTTAAGACTCCTAGAGCTATCAGTTTCTCTTAAGGTTAGGCACATATCTCACATTATGAATGATCCTAGTCATCCCATCATGCATTCTAATGGCAATATCCTCAACACCCTTAACAACCTCGAGAGTTGTTGTCCCCATATATTTTCTTAAAGTTGTTATTACCTCCCTTTTTCAAACCTTCCCCTAACAAAATGACTTTCCTCCTTGTCCTCCCCTCAGCTCTTTCTTGACCTCAAGGTCTCTAGACCTAAGAGCATCTATAACAATAGTTTGTGTCAAGGTATCCCTAGAGTACTTAATAGCATTTTCACATCTTTATAGGAGTCGAGAGAGAGTTCAACAAAATCACAAAGCAAGATCTTCATCGAGAAAGTTTTTCCATCATGGGACGTACTTTTAACAATTATACTAAAATCGAGATAGATTTAGTTCCGGATCCTTACTTGTGTCCATTTTAAAACTAAACAGTTTTTCAAGAAGGTAGATTTTGTTAGGCAAAGTTTTAGTAAAAAATAAGGCATCTAAAGCGGACCACGCTTCTTTTGCAGCTTTGAATCATCTACTTGTCTCTACAATGTTATCGAGACAAATGCAAAATAATAGAACTATATGCTATTTCATTCATATCGACAATTTCACCGGGTTTTCTTTTAATTCATCGGGTAATCTTACGGGTCATCAAGAGCTTTAGCCACTCTTTGTTGAACCGAATGACTCTCATCTTTTGTTTCAGATAGAGTAATCACCCTTTCCATCGAATATTGACAATTCGACCCTCGAACCCATTCCAGGTTCTAAAAAAGGAGTGATTTCTCTAGACTGCATTTACTAATTCTTTTAAGTAAATATGCAGGGAACAAATGATGGTTTTCACAAAACAAGAAGAAAACAAAACACAACACCGTATATATATTCGTGAGGAAAACCAATATATCCTAATAAGTTCTAAAGCTCATGAAACATATACTCCAAGAATCTAAAGGCAAGTCTCAATTGATTCACATGATACAGATAGCACAGATAAGAATGATGAAATTAGCATTCAGGTCACACATTAAAGATTTTCGTTGGTCACTAATCAAGATATTCAACGGTCGTAAAATCCTTACAGAGATCTCGTTGTCAAAACAAGACACAAAGTTCTTCAAGACTTGTTATGAGTTTTTTTTTTCGTAATACCGTAAATTATTTCACCACAGGAGAGTAGGATGCGAGTAGCCGTGAATCAAGTTCCTCATGTAAGGTTTATTTATGATTTGACAAATCTATCATTAACTTGATAGACCACATACATTAAACTTTAAATTGGCTCGATACCGGTTTGTTAAGATTACAACCTGATTACAACCTTTGAACAATACAACAAAAAAGAGCAACTATATCTGAGAATAGTAATAATCGATCTTTAGACCTTGTATTTACATAAGCCAATTCTTAGGCATGTGTTTCTCCCGATCACTAGAATAACCTAATCAACCTACCCAAGCACATATAATGCAGAGATTTTATTATATGTATTCACTTAATTTTATTTCTAATGAGAGCTAATAATTATTCATATTATAATCAGTTAAGTCATCATGTTTTTAATTTATTTTCAATCAGTATTTATTTTACTTGTTGATGTATATTCTTTTTTTTTTTTTTTAATTTAATTTCTATCACATATTTCTCTTTTTTAATTATGTTGAATCGGTTTGAATTGAACGTTTTAAATTATCGATTAAGGATCATTTTTAAATAAAATAAGAGAATTATTTTATAAAAATGAGCGTGGAATTTCTTTAATGAGATGCCATGTGGGGGCTTGGTTGGACCATTCGATTTAATATGAACAAAGTCTAAAGGGCCACAAGCCTACCCCACATTCACTATCAGAATTAAAGCCACGTGGGACTACATGTACAATAGTCATCACAAACAATATTCAGAAAATTGAATCGGTCATCGACTCAAAAAAACAATGGATCAAAAGTCAAAATGTCGAATCAATTTCAATTAAAAAATTAAAAATTAATCCAAAAATCTCACAAAATTTATAAAAATAAGTTGTTCATAAATAAACCAACATTTATAAACAAAATTACTCACAAAACTTGACTTTAAATAGATTTTTCATAAATTTTAATTAAAAAATTAAAAATTAATCCAAAAATATCACAAAAAATTGAGGAACCACCGAAGAAGAAGAAGAACAATGGATGAAATAGGAAAAAAAATAAGGAAGAAATCAGAAATGAGTGATTTTGCCTTAAAAAAATTCGAACCGAAAAACTATTAAAAACATACTAGTTCTACCGGTTTTCCAGTTTAACCACTAGAAATCCTGGTTTTGATTTTACGACTGATTCCCAATTTTCCTATTTAAACTGGTTAGTCCAAACCGATTTTCTAAACTCTGATCCAAATCAAGACACCATATATTTATTAGCTATATGATTAATAAATTAATACAGAGATAATTGGTTGAAAGGATTTGTATGAATAATTTATATTTTGAGTGTAATCTTCTTCAGAGTGAATATAAAGCATCTAATTTATTACCCTTTTGTCACGTGTAAAGCCTTACGTGATCTACTAAATTATAATTAAAGACTGTCAGAGTTAAAAAAAAATATATATATATTAAAGATGGGGAATTATATACAAATAAATAAATATTAAAATTTTCTTTTCAACATGAAATATGTTGTGAAATTTTGAGATAGGATATTTAAAAACTTGATCCAATTCACCTAAGTTCATGTCTTAAGCTTGAATTATAATTTACTATACATATTTTATATAACATACAATTTAGGGCTAGGCAAAAATTCAAGGAAACCTACGATCCGACCCGACCCGACGGTTTCGATTGGGTTTACCTAACTCGGGTCGACTTATTAAAAAAAAAATAATAATAATAAATTTTTTTTCCTCTTCAAACCGGTCCAAACCGAAAACCCGAACCGACCCGAGTCGGTTCGGGTCGGTTTGGAGCCCGTTTTTTCAAATTTTGTGTGGTTTCGGTTTGGCTTTTTTTTTTGAGTTTTGTTCGGTTGGGTTGGGTTGGGCCCACCCAACCCGACCCACTCCCACCCCTAATACAATTTATAAATATTTAGAAATTAAATTTAACATTGTCAAACATGTTATAAACAACTAAATGATCATCATGATATTATAAAGTGTGACGAGTCATCCATTAAAACTTTATCTCTACACCTAAGTCGAATATCTAGATGCATTTCTTGTGAAAGTGGCATCAACATAATATTATCTTAATAAATTTAATTTATGTATATAACTTTCAGTTGTTAAATTAAGAAATAAAATAAAAATAATAAATATTACTTTTAGAAGAATTTGTAAGCAATTAAATTAAGGCTATGTTCTGTAGCCATTTTTTCTCTAAAAAAACCTATTTTTTTGCTTATAATTTTTGACTTTTCAACCTTTTTATACTATAAAAAAATTTGAAAAGTCAATATAGTACTTACAAAAACTACACCGAACGTGCCCTAAGTTTACCAAAGCATTTTCAGTTATTAATAGTAAAAAGGATAATTTGCAATAGAGATATCAAATCTCTTAAAAATATATTGTTAGGTCTAAACTTTATAATCATAGCACCTATATTTCAAACATAATAATAAATGTGTGCCCTAAGTGCCCAGTTTCCATTCAAACGATCGACAGTCAAGCGTTTGACCTTAATTTAATCAATTTTAATAAATCATTGTCTGATAATTATTCTACTCGAAGAAAAGGGTTTTTCTGGTTAAAATCTAGCAATGAATGATCTTATTGATGGATCTAAAAAAGTGCTCGTTTTTCTACTTCTGTGAAAACTGGGGAAACTAATATTTTTTTAATTTTTGTTGTGTTTTTTAAATTAGTTCTTTTGGGTACATTTGAGAACGCCAGTCTCCATATAAACGTTCTGGCAAGATGTATAATATTTATAGAACTTTTTATTTATTTAATTAATTATTTTTTTCTTCCTACCGACATATTGGCAATGGAAGAAAGGTGCATTTGTTACTGCTACTGAATTTTAATATTAATTGGTCAATGATACTTGACAGTATTTTATCAAAGATTTGAATTTTATGTATATATACGGAATGCTTGCAGTATAAAAAACTCGTGGTTCTAATTGTTGAACAACTTATGTTCCATGATTGTATTTGTATTGTGTTACAAATCAAATATGATTATCTTATAATGAGATTTTACCTTGGTATTTGTCATTGTTACTATCCGTATTATTGCAGGGACAACGATTGTGAAGATTGTTACTGCATTTTGTTATTACAATGTCAGCGATGTAAATGGGGTCAAACAATCATTGTTACTGCCGTTAGTGTTTATGGTTATTGAAATTTAAAATAATTTTCATTTACACTTGTTGTTACTATAATTTATTAATGTCCATTGTCAAAACAACATGTTGTCTTATTTTTTGAAATTTTAATTGCTACCGTGTTTTGTTACTACTTATTGGTAGAGTTATGCAATGTTTTTTTCTTAGTATTGAGATTTTGATTATGCAATTTAAAATTTTGATTGAATTGATATGGTATAATGTAGAGAGAAAAGGTAGTTTAGAAGAAATAAATTTTATAGAGAAGGGGGAGAATCTATTTAGATAGGGAGTGATTTTTGTTTCTTATTTTATTTTTAGTTAATTTATATTAATTGTGATTAATAAATTATTAGCAGTATTTCTAACAAGATATTAGTATTCAAGTATACTTTTCAATTAATAAATAAAATCTAGTATATATGTAAATTGCCCTTCTCTTATTTGGATTAATTTTGTGTTAAGTTGGGCTTAAAATTGTAGATTGATATTTCTTGAGTTAAAGATGAAGTACACAAATCCTTTTTTAAAGATCATTTTTATGTTAAATTGCAAATTAAACACCAAATTGCTACACTTCCTTATTACTACAAAATTATTAGAGCGAAATAACAATTGTGTGACTTATCTCATGTGAATACTTTTGTTCTAGAGATACTTTTATGAATTTCGACTTTTGTTCGAGAGATGCTTTTGTATTGTATATTATTGTTAGGCATAACAACATATTTAATTCCATAATTTCAAGAACATATCGAATATACTCTTAACTTTTAAAAATAACACCAAACATTTTCAATATTTGAGAAAATAGGCATAGTAGGTCATTGATGACAAAATTCATCTATTTTCTTTGTTATCTGATTCAAGAGGATTTCACGCATTATTTTACCAACAAAGTGAGCACTTGAAATCAGATGGGTAAAACACCATATCGCATCGGAGGCGTATTTGGATGTGTCAAAAGGGCCAACCACGTTTGTTCTGTTTCATTATTCGTATTCTGCATGCATATACCAATCTGAATCTTATATTTTTCAATCGATTGGTGAACTAGGAACACTAGATGTAAATGAGGAAGACGAGGCCGCCTTTTATGATGTGAAAGAAAAAAGCTGAGAGTTTCCGATCTCATCTGCAAGGCAACAACCTATAATATATCCTTTGGGGGCGGAGATTAATGATTTCTTGGCAGCTAATAATTGATTAATTCTGCAATTTTTGTTTTTGGGACAATATCGATCATCGATTACAAGTGTGTAGGGAAGGAGGATAGGGGGTTTCACCACCGGCGTGTATGGATTTCACCCCAATTGTGTTGTATTGGGAGAGAGAGAATGGATTGTTGTTTGGTTTTGCTGTGCGTGGGTGGGGGTGTCGGCCGACAGTGAATATGGATGGATTTCACCACCGGCTGTGTGTGTGTGTGTGGGGGAGGAAAGGATTGGTGTAGAGGTGGCGGTGCGGTTGGTAAGGATGTGTAGGTTGGTTTGGTCAGATACTTTTATCCATGTGATTCAGTCGCTTATTTTTGGGTGAGAGAGTGCGTGAATAGCACTTGAGGCAGATAGCGAAGAAGATGAATGGATTCTATCAGCAGAGGCCTTTCTTGCCTATTTCTTCATAAGTTGGAAATGTTCAGTACTATTTTTAAAAGTTAAGTATATATCACTTATATTTTTAAAATATTGGAGACCAAATATGTTATTATCCCTTATTTTTATAGTAAACGTCAATCCAGCTAACCTAGATATGTTCTCAAACTAGGTAAATATTGTGTATTTGATTTTCCGATAAGTCTTGATAAGTTGTTGGTTCTACAAAATATGTGGATAATATGTGAGTAGTAAATTATAGTTCTTACGTAATGTGTGGATAAAAAATACGTTGACCAACTTAAATTACTCATTCCGTCCCATAAAGATATGTTTACTTTCTTTATTCATCTATTCCAAAATATAGTCAACTCTATTTGTTGATAGGATAATTAATTTCTTAGTTTTCAAATATGCCCTTATTGTACATGTTTGGTAGTGCTGAAATTATTTTTTAAGTACTTATAAGTTGTAGTCCTACGAAATATGTGAATTATAAATAGATAGTAAGTTGTATGTCATATGAAATATATGGATAAAAAGTATATTTAATCAGCTTAAATTATAATTCAAGTTTCGCCAAACACGAGATAAATGTGCCTTGTTATCAACAAATATCAGCAACTATTATATTAATATATGTGTATATTAAAAAAAATGTTGTTCGAACTACAATAATTAAAATTTTTAATCCATGTAAAAATAGAAATAAGTTTATCTTTATAGGACGAAAAGACTATAATTTAAGCAACGGCAAACAAGCACTTAAGTGAACATCGTATGACTTTGTCAATTTAATGGGGGAAGAAAAATACACAAAAGAATAAACAATAACTATAGTCAATCAATTTGACATAATCAATTTGACATAAATAAATTATTGCATGATCAGTTTATGGTTTACTTCTTCTTCCAAGAAAAGTAGCAAGAAATTTTTATTACAAGTGCTTGATTTTTTATAATTTATTTCATTTACCAAGAAGCATGAAAATCAGAAGAAGAAATTTTCATTTCTTGTTTTTATTCTTGATAACAGAAATGCCAAATTGATGGAAGACAAGAAAGCAAATTTGATTGCATCTTCCATAGTAATTCTCCTTATAATTGTCATTATCATTTCTCGTTTATCTCTGAAACTTTCCAAGACATTTTTTCTTATATGTGGAGCTGATATTGCAGCAATTCTAGCAGTTTTTGCAGTTATTGTACTCCGGTTTCGTTTTAACACTCGAACAAGACAACTCGAACGACAATTCGATTCAGAAGGCCGGGAGCTTCGGATCGAGTACAGTTTTCTGAGGAAAGTTGCCGGAGTTCCGACCAAGTTCCGGTACCGGGAACTGGAAGTAGCAACAGATGGCTTTCGATCTCTCGTAGGACGTGGGGCGTCGGCTTCTGTCTTTAAAGGGATTCTGAATGATGGCATGGCGGTTGCAGTAAAAAGGATTGAAGGAGAGGAACGAGGTGAGAAGGAATTCAAATCTGAAGTTGCAGCCATTGCTAGTGTACAACATGTAAACCTCGTACGACTTCTCGGGTTTTGCGTTCCGTCGACTGGTCCTCGTTTCATCGTTTATGAGTTCATTCATAACGGCTCGTTAGACAACTGGATTTTTCCCAAGGGGGAAATTTTTGGTCGACGTAGTGGTTGTTTGTCATGGGATTCGAGATGTAGAGTTGCTCTTGATATTGCGAAAGCACTTTCGTACTTGCACCATGACTGCCGATCTTGTATACTACATCTAGATGTGAAGCCAGAGAATATACTTATCGACCATAATTATCGCGCTCTCGTGTCAGATTTTGGACTTGCGAAGCTAAAAGGAAGAGACGAGAGTCGAGTTGTGACAACGATCCGTGGGACTAGAGGTTACTTGGCTCCTGAATGGCTCTTGGAGAATGGAGTTTCTGAAAAATGTGATGTGTATAGTTATGGAATGGTGTTGTTAGAGATTATTGGCGGAAGAAGAAATGTTTGTGCAATCGAAAATGGCAACGACAAGTCGAAAAGAAAGTTTCAATACTTTCCGAAGATTGTGATTGAGAGATTGAAAGATGGGAAACTAATGGAAATTGTTGATCCAAGGTTGGTTGAAGGTGGAGGGGTTAATGAGAGGCAGTTAAAGAGACTGGTTTGTGCAGCTTTATGGTGCATACAAGATAAGGCTAAGCTTAGGCCAACCATGGCTACGGTCGTTGACATGCTCGAAGGACGTGTCCCGGTTGAAGATCCGCCCGAGACACAAATGCTCATTGTTGATTTGTTATCAATTGATGAAGCGGTAGCTGCTCCTGGTTGTCCTCACAAGCCTAGATTTGGTCTAGTGGAAAATCACCCAATGAATAAAGATAATCCTTCGACCTCGAGTTACTCATTTACAATGTCGATCGTCTCAGGCCGGTAGGTATATTTTGCTTCTCAACTCTCGTTTTGCATTTGGTAATCAAATTATAAGAACAAAGATTTCAATTGATTCATTTGTGTATCTACATAATCACAAAATGTTAATTCACAAATATAAATCTCATCTCAAAAAACAAAACTTTCATCCTATTTCAATCACTCAGTGATTGGTTGACTTTGCAATTGCATTCATTACCTTACTTTATAAGAATATCAATATCCAAATTCATCCCACAAGCAAGATAGATGAGAATTTTGTAAGTCAGAGGACTCAAATCCCTAAAAATGAAATCTCTAAATAGAAGTGTTTTAAACTTGTATTTCTACTGCTTCACTTACAACTTAGTCTCTGTTGCACAAACATTGATTTTTATCGAAGTTTTGTTTAAGAGTTTTGTGTAGTTTTAAGATTTTTGAGACTCCCTTTTGAGTTTTGACCCTCCTCTAGTGCTAACATTCTGAACCATCAGTCATTTTGCTGGCATGGCTTAAAATTTGCAGTCTTCGTTGAACCTTGAGGAATTTTCCTAAATGGATAGCCATTTGATCATCTGTTGTAAGAGAATTTACAGACATACAATGAGCGAATGCAGTTTGCATTTCGGAACTTCCAGCCACAGATAAAAGCACATAGTAAGGTTGACTGAAGTCTTGAAACATGACCGCATACCATTAACTCGCAAAAAATTCATAGTTCAATTTCAACCAGTAGGTTTGTGTTAAGTTTGACTAGTTAACTGGGTGAGTTTGCACAATCTCAAATTTCCGCAGCAGAGATTGGAGCCATGAGAAGTAATTGACTCGAATCATTGCAGATGCATTACTGTACAATGTACATTATCAGCAGCGAAAATGGAGTCCTTAACTCTTCCTGCGCAACTAACATCTGTTACTCAAAGCATCTGCATTGTTCACCATTGATTCTATTCAAGCTGTAATGCTTTACCAGTAGTCCATGCATGAACAATTACCATCCTTAAAGTGGTGAAACCGGTTGCGATCCCTAGCAATAATCTCCCTGTTGAAGATCTTTGATATTAGCTTTGTGGCTGAATGGCAATTGCCACATACACGAAGATTCTTAACAATCCTTAGGGTTGTCCCAGGTTTTGTATTGATCAAACCAAAAGCAATCGCCAATTTCTCGCTGTGCTGACATAAGACACCTTCTTTCCACTCCTCATCCACATCATAATGCACCTCGGATGTATCGGGTACATGCCCTGCCATTTCTAAAAGCCTATCTACTTCATCAAGCATGTTATATATTTCAGTACACTGTGGATGTGATCGGTCGCTGACAAGAAACTCATGGACTACACTATCCACCTCAATGGAGGTGCAGCCAGGAACTTTCTTCATTCCCTTGTCATTTAAAAATGTTCTTATTCTTGCTACATCATCCCATCTGCCCGCTCCTGCATATATGTTTGACAGAAGTACATAGGCTCCAGGGTTATTAGGTTCCAATTCAAAAAGATTTTTGGCAGCATATTCACCCAATTCAAGATTATTATGGATTCTACAAGACCCAAGCAGAGAACCCCATATAGCACCATCTGGCTCGATGTCCATTCTTTCTATCAGGGCCATTGCTTCGTCAAACAGTTTTGCTCGGCCTAGTAGATCAATCATACATCCATAGTGTTGCAATTTTGGGGCAAAATTATAATCTTGGATCATGGAATTAAAATACTGGCGACCAAGATCAACCAAACCAGCATGGCAACAAGCCGACAAAACACTGACAAAGGTAATGTCATCCGATGGAATCCTTCATCGGACATTTCAGAGAAAAGCTCAATTGCCTTACGTGCATCTCCATGCATTGCTAACCCTGATATCATGACATTCCAAGATGCCAAACTTTTTGTTTCCATACCATAAAAGATTTGTTTGGCAGCTTCAATGCTTCCACATTTTGCATACATATTAATTAGACTTGTCCATAGAGAGACATTAGTGAAGTCCTGATAATGCTTGTCAATATAAGCATGTATCCATTTACCAAGATCAAGAGCACCCAAATGTGCACAGGCTGGAATAACATTTAAGAAAGTAACATCATTAGGCTCTACATTTTCAAGCTGCATTTGACGAAAAACTTCCAAGGCCTTTTTATAACTGCTCATGTGCGTGTAACCACCAATCATAACATTCCACGAGACTATATCTTTTTCTTGTAAACTCTCAAACAAAGTCCACGCCATATTGAGATCACCACATTTTGCATACATATCAATCAGGGCATTAACAATTCGAAGATTTGAATCATGACCATGATTTTCAATCCAAGATCTAACCAAGTTTCCTATTTCAAGAGCACCCAAGTGAGCGCATACAGATAGAACACTTAACAATGTGCTCACGTCTGGAGTAGCTTTTGCTTTCCTCATCTCTTGAAATAAGCTCAAAGCCTCGTCAAACTGGCCAATTTGAGCATACCCTGATATCATAGCATTCCACGACACGACATCTCTAATGGGAATTCTATCGAACAGTTCACGAGCCATATCCATGTAGCCCTTAGCGACATACCCAGTAATCAATGCTGTACAAGACACTGCATCTCTGAATTCACCTTTATCAAACACCATTCGGGCACCATCCAAATCCCCATTCTGAGCATACATATTGATAAGTGAAGTATGTACAAACACATCACATTCAAGCCCAAGTTTCAATATATGGGCATGAACTTGTTTTCCCATATTTAAATCCATGAGCTTTACACAAGATTTAAGGACAAACGGAAATGTATAAGAATTCGGTTGAACACCCAAAATAAGCATTTTTATGTAATAAATTAGAGCCAAATTGGGTGACGAGCTTAATGAGTATCCTCGAATCATCAAGTTATATATAATGTGATTAGGATTCTCAATAGAATTGAAGATTGATACGGCATAGGAGAGGTCACCAGATGGACTAATGGCACAAAACTCGACAAGTTTGCTGAGAGCAAACAGAGTGTTGTGGAGTCCAAATTTAATGAATTGAGAGTGGATTTCTTTGAGTTTCTTTATGCTTTTGCACTTGGAAAGGAGGGTAAGGGACGGGTGGTTTTGGAGTAGTTTATAGGGAGGGTCGGAGGACTCCGGAAGGAAGTGGAGGAGATTGGAGGATGCGGCGGCGAGTGGTGGTGCAGAAAGAGCCATATGGCGGCTAGGACTGGTAAGGAGAGGCTGATTAACGTGATAATGTTCAGGGAAGGTAGAATTTGATTTGAAATATCGTTAATTTCGGTTGGGTAATCATGAAAGTCGAAGAAAACTAAAAATTTAGTTTGAAATATAATATTCTATAAATTTGGTGATTTGTATTTGCTAAAAATAAGTTTTTTTTATCTAAATTTTGATAAAAGTTGATAAAAGTCGTAGTTTTTATGAAATATATGATTTATAATTAATTATTGATTTTAATTTTAGCTTTTTAATAAATTTTTAAATAAAATCAAACAAAGCATAAATGATATCTTTAACTCGCCAGATTGTAATTTATTGCTTTCGACTAACATTTATTTGGATAAAATTGATATCTTCATTTATTTGGATAAAATTGATATCTTAACATGCACTTGGTTCCGGAAAATTGGATTTAGGGCATGTTTGGTAGTGTTTATAAACTTATAAGTTGATCAAATATTATTTTTATCTATAAATTCTGTAGGATCCATAACTTTTATATATTTTTTATCTACATTATTCCGTAAAATCTATCGCTTTATAATCTACAACGCTTTACCAAACAAGTACATCGTAGCCTGATTGATAAGACGAACAAAACAATCTCTATTCTTACAATTTTGCGTGTATGCTCCAAATTATCAATCAAATTTTGCAAACAATTTGTAGCTTATGCACATTTTGACATGTTTGTTCAAGCACATTGAACGATATTGAATCAAATTAAAGAAGAAAACAAATCAAAATTTTATTTATTATACTGTTCAATTCTATCTAGCATATCAATAATGTCATAAAGATATAAACTTCCGTGGTCGAGCAAGCCAATCATTGACCATATGAAAAATATCCTACAAAAGATATTCCTATGAAGTAATTTTGATTCCATTCTCTTCAAAAAGAGCAAGTAAATTATGGGCATGATATATTATTTTATTTTACATTTTTTTTCTACCCTATTTGTTACATGATAGTTGATACTCCCAACAATGCTATATTTACAACCATAAATAGTATAAAATAATCCAAATCAATCTCGTGACTTATTTTTAGTCACCAAATTTTGTTATGTTTATACAAAATGGAGCACGTTTAGTTATACTTAAAAGTTACTTTTTTAGCAAATAAATTAAAATTTACTCTATAAAAAAATAAATTTATGAGTTAAAAAATGAAACTTCAAATATAATTTTTAACAAAAATAAATTTAAAAACTCTCTAAAATTGGTGACAAGTCCGCTGCAAAGAAATTTTGATGTCCATAAAAGTAAGTGAAAATATTGGAGAGAATAAATGGGTCCACAAAGGGGAAAAAGGCATCTAAAACCCATTCTTGCTTTTCTGGTCCAAATCATCAAATTGGGAGTGTAGGTTGGATGAGGTGCAGATGTTATCCGTTTTTGGAGCACGTTGGATAAACGATATCAAAATAAATAGTACAATAAATAAGATTTTAATTTTTTTTTAATTTTTAAAATACAATGTACTAAATATAAAGAGAGACGAATTATGAATACAGACATGAGTTTAAAAAAAAATTGGGCCAATAGTGGCACGTGAGAGTTCCTGTATCCGCTCATGCAAACATACACTCGGAAAAATTGTTTTTTTATAGTGTAATAAATAAAATTAAAAAACAATTTTGTTTAGTATTAGTTTAGTCTTGAAGTGCAATTTTTTTTTTTTAACAGCAACCTGATCTCCACAAAATCTTATGGTGCGTTTGATTGCTACCTATTTTTTATGGAAAAAGCTTTTTTTCCACATATTTTCCAACTGATACGTTTGATAGCCACATTTTTCTATGAAAAAGTATTTTTCCACCTATTTTTCAACTACACGTTTGATTGATTGTAATTTTTTTTTTCAGATCAAACGTTTTCTCATTTCTACATAAATGGCCACATTTTTCTTGAAAATAAGAAAAATGTTTTCATAAGGGGGGATGATGTTTTATTTTCTAAGAAAAATTTGTTTTCTAAATTGATATTTTCCAATTAACAAGTTATTGACAATTCAATTATCTGAAATTCATTTTCTTTCTACACAAATTGAATGTTTACAATCTAACACATCCTTAGTTCTGTCTCCATCTAAAATTCAATTTTAAATAGGATAAACTACAAGGTCGTTTAATTTATCTTATTGAATTTGTTGGTACGTAACATAAAACATATCATTATCACCGAGTGATTAGCAGACACTATGACACTAGGGCACAATTAAGTAGGAATATCCGAAATTCAAAAGCAGTGGCTATTTTTCTCGTCACTGGTAAGGATGTGGATTCTTTTAAGTATTATTGAGGAGAATTAAACCACTTTTTGAGAATGGTCACAGCCATAGAATAAAGGAAGGAACTCTGTCTTTAAGGTTTTTAATGTTAAGAATATTCATTTTGTCTGGTTAAAATTTCGTGATTAGGATTCTTCCTTATCAAATCCGAGGTCAACACGTCAACATCTATGTTGCCACGTCACTGAATGTGGACCCCATCTTTTGAGTCAAAAGTGTTCGCATGTCAACTCCCCAATTGTATAAATCCTTTTTCGTGGCCACTATATTATGGGGATAATGCTTTTCCCAAATTGTTGCAAATTAATTCAATGCAAATCCTGCAAATGTAGTATACTATATTAGTTGTCCGGTACCGTAATCTATGTTTACTTGGAATTATTTTTTAAATACTTATAAGTTATAATTCATAAAGAATATGTTAACAATAGTTGTAGTATAAATTTTGAATCATTCGAAATATATGAATAAAAAATATTTTGACCAATTTAACTAACTTAAACTATAATCAAACAAATTCGTAAAATGTTTGGACATTATTAAAGTAATAAAGGAACATCGTGTCTTGTATTTAGGAATGACAAAAAAAACTCACACATTTTGATAATAAGGCGGGTTTGGGGCAGAAAATTCTGCCCCGCCTCCCCGCGACCCGCCCCCACCAATTTTTATTATTTTTTTTTGAAAAATCATAAAACAGAATAGAAATTATAGTTTTCACTACAAATAGACTAAAGAAGATTCGAATTCGGATTGAAACTTGTAAACTACCAATCTTAACCACTACACCATAACCTGCAATCTTATAATTTTTTTGTTTTGTTTGGTACAAATATATAAAAAAAAATTATTTCTTTTTTTTTTTTTTTTTTTTCATTTTTTTTTATAAAAAAAAGATATTTAATCGAGCTACCGGGTGGTCAGTGGTCGTCCCTCGCAATTCAGTGGGTCGCGGACTCGGGACGGGTTGAGTCAAATTTTTTGCGGGCCGGGGCGGTCCCTACTTGTATTAAAACTTAGAGGTGGCAAAACAAACATGGCCCGTATAACTCGAATTTCAGGATAGACTAGCTTGTTAAGATGCTGGCCCGAACAAAACCATGCCCATATGGCCTCGTTTTTTTTAATCACTCTACACTCATTTTGTGAATAGCTCCAATACATAATCCAAATAATTTCAATCTAAAATGGCGTAAATCCAAGTTCACAGGCCGCGTTGGCTAAAAAGACGTGTCAAACCACTCGGATCGCAAAAGTGCCTAACTTATATCAAATAAGTTGAAAATGTTTCTTTTACGTAAAAAAGACTTAAATACCCTTACTTAATAACTATTGTTAATAGATCATCTGTTAACGGACCATGAGACTGTTAAAACGAATTTACACATTTTTAATTGATTTTTCAATTAACTCACTTAATATAATTAGATTTACAGAAATTTAAAGCAAAAAATAACAATTCATATTCAGATGTATACATATTTTCATGATTTATATTATAAAATTCACAATTTCTACTGTAAATTAAAAGAAAAAGATAGAGACAGATGAATTTCTATATTAAAATGAAATTTCTTAAATAGATGAAATGGGTTGGAATCTAACATTGAAATGAGTTAGATTCTAACTTGGAAATCGCTTTTTCAATATATGAAATGGGTTGAATTTAAAAGTATTTGAAATGTAATAAACGGAGAAGAGAATATGAAATAAAAGAAAAGGTTATATTTGGTAATTTACAGGCTAAAATGGATCAACGGCCATTTTGAAAAAATGGTCGTGTAACCCGGCCATTCAACACTATTGCCACAAGTTCACAACTTAAATTGTCTTTTTTGAAATATTAGTCTAAGAATCTCAAACTCCAACACAAAATTGTTTAGACTTAATTAAAATTTAGTTTAATTCAAGTTTCAATTCAAATTTCATATGTAGTTTGTTACAAATCACTCTTCTACATCACTATTTAGAACTAGTTTACTACACAGAAATCGACACAATAAAAGATGATATATTTGATCGGATTTTCCGGCATTTAAAAAAAATCCTTCAAACATAAAATTATTTAAAAATAAAAGAAAAAAAAAATTAGGACCGAGTTGACATGATGGGTTGGGCTAGCATGTGCCAGTTTCAAGTGTGGCCAAGTTCTAACGAACCAGGCCGGTCGACTCGACCCGTTTGCCTGTCTATTAAAACCTAACATTTAGTGTTCAAATTGTGACTATTCGCCCACCCCGATCAAAGTAATATTTATGCAAAAAGTTGCTACCAATAGGGGTGTCAAAGGGCCGTGCCCAGGTTGGCCTTGCACATGCCAGTTCACCGGCCGTTTTCATAAAACAATTGTAGATTTTTTTCTTAAAAAATAATTTCAAATTTTGATTTGCATGCTTTAATGCTGCCTTAATCTGCATTAAAGCATTAGTGCAATTAAGAATTAATTTGTGCTTAGAAGCATGCATTAGGGAAATTAAGAATTAATTTGTGCTTAGAAGCATGCATTAGGGCGTAGAAGCAAGCATTAATGCAGTAAGGCATGCTGCAATTTTATACATTAATATTAAAAAAAGAAGGCTGGCCATTAGGCCTGCATGGCGTTGCACGGATGGATAGGGGGACTCTTTTTTGGTTGGAGTCTTTCTTAGCTCAAATTTTTTTTTTAAAAAACAAAATTTTTTGTATACAGATTATTATTATTTTTCTATATATTAGTTCGATCTAAATTTTTTTTTTCCCCGTCCGAATCTGCCCCTCGGTCTTGTAACCAAGACCATGCATGGATCGCACCACTAGGCAGGCTGTCCGCAATGAAATTCATAGGGTCGGGCCACCCTGCTCTATTTAACACCCCTAATTGCAATTAACCTAGAGGTGTCAATCGGGCTATGTCGGTTTTGAGATAGCTTGGCACAACCCTTTTTTGGCAGCAAGCCTAAACATTTCGCTTTCTGATGTAGTAGTCTTTATTGTTAAGGAGAGCGGTTTGTATGTTTGCATTTGAGCAATGAAAAGAACCGTGGGGCATTGGCATTTAGATATGAAGAGATAAGTATTTTCTTCTCCTTTTAGTCTTTTAAAATAACGGCAGCGTGGACTGCACATCTGTGACTACACATGATTCGATAAGTTTTGACACCTCTAAACTAGGCGTGACATTTAGACACATGCAAGCCCATTCTCCACCCAATCCTAAATATTGTGTGGAATAAGTGCAATCTTCACTGGACCTTACAATTGGATGTCTAACTGTTCCCAAATGCTCATATAAAGATTCTGTTCTTAGGTTACAAGTTACAATTCAAATTTGTTCATGAATCTATTTGAAAGCATCATAGGACTCTAAACAAGCCATTTATTCCTCTCCATCTGCTTGGCTCAGGGGCACAGCATACTAAGAAATTCAATTAAACCTAGTATAATCAATACAATTAAGAATTGATTGAAGAAGTTTGTGTTGCTCAAGTAAGCATTAGTCTATTATCTCTGCCCCAAAAAGCTATTCAGAATATACCTTTTTATTATATTTTTTGTCGTTGAAGATCAACGTAGAATGTGTTACATAAGTGGGAATATGCTTTCGTTTTGTTGGTTTAATGTAAGTCAAGGGTCGACAATACACCTTTCTAAACGAAATTAAAAGGAAGTTATTCAAATCAAGAACAAATTGGATTAAGAGCTGCATAACAGAATTTGGACTTAACCACTATGTACGGAGCGAATCACTGTAATAGATCGAGTAAAATTTAGTGTGTGCTAGAGGTTTGACTAGCCATACGGGCAAAATATGCTGATAAATTCGACCTTAAAGATGGTTCTGTCGCAGTAGAAGCAAAGAATGCCAGTGGACATCCATCTTCAAATGGCTTTTGAATTATTGCGAAAAAAGGAATCAAACCTTGCAAAGAAGAATGGAATTTGGCAACAGATGTGCATTATAAGGAATTGATTCCCATGTGAACATTTCTCCAGTTTTTCTGATTTGAACCTCAACCACGTGGACAAGCCAACTCATCAACAAGGGATACGTGCAGCTTACATGGAATGCACGTATGCAAGTGTGTTATTCCATGTCATCCACTCGAGCCATCCACGTCAGCAAGAGACGAAGGCTAAATATCCTCTCACATCGCAAATAACGTCTTCCCCTCATAACACCTTACCTGAAATGGATACAGAATATGGAATAATATTTCAAACTCTTTACAAAATAATGCATTGGGAATCATAGAAAAAAGGTAGCATTATTGCACTTAAGTTCGAAAATAAGTGATTCTATGCATGCACAGATGACAGAAACAGTTCACAACTTCAAACCCTCCCCTGCATGTCCCCTCATCCAAAAGAAATCATTCAAAATTTCAGCTTTTGAAATCCCATAAGGAAACCATCTGAAGCTCACATAAGAAGGAAAAGTAAGTTTAGGGCCCCACCAAACAAGGTCTTAACAAGTATATAAACTGTCCTAGCCCATTTGCCAATTCATTTCACTCCAAGCAATTTCTTCTTCTACCAATACACTTGCCACTACTGCAATTCTTTCTTTTATTCATTCATCTTTCTTGAGGTGAGTCCTTACTGTTCCTCCAATGAGTGGATAAGAATTACAGCATTGTAGAAATCTGCTAGATCCACATAGATGATAGCTCATGTGCTTGTTTATTATGTCTTGTTAATGCAGTACTCGACAGTTTAATAAACAAGATTTAGCTTATTTTCTTGATTAGTACCGTCTAGTATTCTACCAGCTCAAATTTCTTACTGGTATTGGCTTTCTATATATTTGCAGATAATATATAGACAATGAGCAGTGGAGACTGGATGTGTGCTGCATGCCAGCACGTTAACTTCAAGAAACGCGAGTCTTGCCAACGGTGTAGCTGTCCTAAATATGCCACCGAAGCCGATGTGTCTGCATATGGGATAAACAGAACAGAAGTCATGGCCGGAGACTGGTATTGTAGCGCTTTGAATTGCGGTGCACATAACTATGCAAGCCGAACGAGCTGCTATCGATGTGGTGCATCGGGAGATTATTGTGGATACGGCGCTGGAATGATGGCACCCGCTGGTTATGCATATGATGCCAGTGTGCTTCCCGGTTGGAAAACTGGCGACTGGATTTGCGCCAGGTAAATCCATTCCCTCTTTAACAACATAAGCTTTTAGACAAGATGGCTCAACAATTAATTCATATTAACTTCAGAACTATAAAGGGAGAGGGATTATGTGACATTCAAATGAAGTGGAATAAGAGCATTTTCTTTCTTATAATTCAAATGCAATCGCAAGTGCAATCACAAAATTACACTGCAAAGAATGAATATCTTCTTGCAATCATAGTTAACTTCTAATGTGTTTTGTACATTTGCACAACTATAATAATATTGACATCAACACACACCACACGAACACGAACACAGTGAGAGAGAGACAGAAGTGAACACGGTGGCGTGCACACAGAGTGGTATATGACATATGATTATGTAATTTCATTGGAATTCTTTATCTAATATGAGTGTATTTGGTTTATGACCAGACTAGGATGTGGTGTGCACAATTATGCTAGCAGGATGGAGTGCTTCAAATGCAAGACACCTAAGGATTTTGGTAAGCAATTTACCATTAGAATAATTACTAGCCACAATGCAGTTTCTTGATTCAACTCTTTTTTATTTCACGTGCAGGAGGAGCAATGTGAGAAAGTGAACCAAGCAAGAACTATATTTAGTTGTATCAGAGGATGACCAGGAGTCACAACCCTTATTATTATTATTTTTTTTAAGTATTTTCTTTTGTTTCCTTTTTCCATGTACTTCTTCAAATAGTTAACACGAAGGATTTCTAACTTCATTGAATGGTGCAATGTGTAGTGAAATCTTCTCAACCCTTCACACAATCGTACGATGAAATTTAGCTAGGCCTACACAGAAATTCAAAGGCATCGCTACACGCATATAGAGTTATGGAACATTGGATTACACAGAATTATCTGTACGATTACACAAGAAAAATAAGTTCAAGTATTATCTGTGTAGTGTCGAATACTACGTGGTTAGAAGTATAGTTCCATAAGATTCAAAAGAAGAAATTAAGATTCACAGAATCTGTATGAGCAGTTCAATTCTTGTTCTGGAGCAACAAAGGATTGATGCTTTTAGAAAAGCTAATATCAACTCGCATGAAACGAAATCTTAATAATTTACAACAGATAAGAACCAGATGCTCCCTCTTTATGAGAACCTGTTGAGAGAGTCAATTGCAACTTTTTTTCTTGATTGGTTTCTCAATTCCTTGGGCCCTGGACTTCGATTGAATGATGAAGCAAAGAAATTTTATTCGTCATTTTTCGTTTCTTTCAGTCCATTAGACTATTGCTTGCACTTGTTTAAGGTAAAAATGCTGATTTTGGGAACTAAAATAAGCTAAAAAGTTATCCAAAATAAGCTAAAATGTATTCTTCTGAGGCATAATTTTGGTTCTTGTCATTTGACTTGATAGGATGTTGAAATAGAGTTATTACAGAATACTGCTAGTGGTGGTATTGGGAAAGATTTGTTAGTCTTTCCCTCCCTACACCACTGAGCCTCTTAACTTTCAAAAGATTCACTGGTCCTTGATACCTTAGCAGCTACAATTTCACATGCTTTGTGGTGTTAAGACGTGAAACAAGTGTTTGGGTTCATGTGATTAATTGGTTCCCCAGCCTATCTCATGGGGTCCAGACAATCCCACTGAACCTGCAGAATATTAAGGCTCTTGTTAGATAATATAGACAAAACAAACAACAAGAATAATCAAAAGAAAAAGAGGAGGCTAGAGTACCTTATACATACTGAAAAATAATACACAGTCTGAATGAAACCTAATTACAAATAAACTATATATAAGCTAAGTTGGAAAGATTATTCTACTCTTAATAAATAAATAAAACAAAATAACCATATATTTATTAACATTCCCCTCAAACTCACGATGCAGCAGCGACAAGCATCGAGAGTTTGCTAACGAGAAAACGAAAACGAAAAATAGAATGCGACTTGGTAAAGAAATATGCAATCTGCGAAGAAGAGAAAACAAAAGGCAAAGTGATGGAGCCATGCTTGAGATGATGACGGGTAAGGTGACAATCGATCTCGATGTGCTTGGTTCGATCATAGAAAACCGAGTTGTGAGCAATCTGAATAGTACTCTTATTGTCACAATACATAGGAGTGGGACGAGAAAGAAAAACTCCCATATCTGCAAGTAACCAACGTAACCAAACAACCTCTTTGGTAGTAGAAGCCATATCACGATATTCTGCTTCGGTGGAAGATTGAGAAACAATAGATTGTTTCTTGCTCTTCCAAGAAATGAGAGAATCACCCGGAAAGATACGAAACCAAGAATGATTTGCGATCAGTAGGATCACCGCCATGATCGTAGTCGAGTATGCACGCAGATCCAAGGAAGAGGTGGATGGAAGTAGAAGACTACGAAGATCAGACTTTGAAGATATCGCAAAATGCTAAGAACAATGCCCAATGAACGTAGTGGGAGAAGCAACAAACCGATCGACAATATGAACAGTATATGCAATATCAGGACGAGTAATAGTGAGATAAATCAAGCTCCCAACAATAGTACGGTATAAAGTAGGATCTGACACAAATATACCATCAGAAGAAGAATACTTGGCGTTAACCTCAATGGGAGTATCTACAGTCTTATTATCAGTAAGTCTAGCCTGTTCAAGAATATCTACAACATACTTCGACTGAGAAAGAAGATAGCCTTTGGGCGAGTAAGCTACCTCAATGCCCAAGAAATATCGGAGAGGGCCCAAATCCTTCATTTCAAACTGTCTAGCTAACTCTGTCTTCAAAACTGAAATACCAGCAACATCATTACCAGTAATAATCATGTCATCAACATATAACATAAGAATAATACGACCTACATCGATTGCACTTAACAAAGAGTGCGAGAATCATGATCTGCTAGAAGCAAAACCAAGAGAAGAGATCACAACAAAAATTTCTCAAATCAATCACGTGATGCTTGTTTGAGACCATATAAAGCTTTCTTGAGCTTGCAAATATACCCAAAACCATGGAGAACCCTAGGAAGGGGCTTCATATAAACTTCTTCCGGAGATCTCCATTTAAGAAGGTATTTTTAACATCAAGTTGAGAGATACCCCAATTTCTAACCTAAGCTATAGTAATAAGAGTACGAAGAGTAGTCATTTTCACAACAGAAGCAAAAGTCTCCTCCTAATTGATGTCAAATTTTAATTAACTCGCAAGTGTATGCGAATCTCTTGGAATATAGATAAGTAAAAAAGCGAGGTTCGATCCCACGAGACTCGCTATGAGGAAGGTGTAATTTAATCCAAATTAATCATTATTCTAGTCTAGTTCGGTTTAAGAGAGTTTTGTTGAAATTATTTAATTTAAAGAATAACTAATTATGCGAAAATAATGAGATTGAATAATCAAGAAGTGTAAAACACCAAGGTTTGAATCCACCATTGTCTAACTTAGCAATCATCTAATCATTCATTAATTCCCAAAAGAAAACATACGACAACACGAAATCAATCTATTGTCGTCCCTAAAGATTTATCAATTAAGTCCAAAAGAAGAGAATCAAATATAGGCTCCCTTATACTTCAAACATAAATTACTTAAGCATTTTCATATCAAATTCCATTGAAAGAAGACAAAGAATCAAAGATTACCTAAGCATTCTATGTATCCCAATAAGAATAAAAGAAGATGAAAAATCAAAAGCAATTAATAAAACTTATTTAAGCATCAAGCATGGATTAATTAAACCAATATCTAACTATCAAAAATACATGATATTTAAGATGAAAGAAATTATGTTTAATTAATCTAGTTAAGAACGAACCATGAACGTTAAAGCCCTAAAAAGGAATTAAACGAATAATGAAATAATTACTTAATTAAAACAAGGTTTCATCGTCTACCTTGGCTAAAGAAAACTAGAAGAACATGATTAAACTAAAAAGAAAAGAATTGATAAAACCCGGCATGGATTGAAGGAGAAGAAATCTTCAAAAACTCTTGATTGTCAGTCAGTTGTCTTCTCTTGTTTTCTTCCGTCTTCCCTTCATTCGGCTCCCAAAAATCCCCCCCTTTTGTTATGAGAATATATCTCATATTTATATTACCCTAATTGTGCCCCAAAATATCTCCAAAGAATACAAAATTCGGTGGGTCAAACATTACCTATCGAAATTAGGGCTAAAAGGAAAGAAAATATGAATTAAAAAGCAGAGACAAAAATTGCATCAAGGCGATCGCCCAGCTTCTCTCGGCGATCGCCAGCGCGGCCACGTGGTCTCTGTTTTTGATTTCAAATTTCTTTGAAGCTCGCCCGACTTTAATCTGAGCAATCGCCCGACTTGGTCCTTCAAGTTTAGGTTTTGGTAATTTCAGTCCTCCATCTTTTCATAACATCAAATTTGGTCCTTCAACTTTACATCATCTCCGGTTTAGTCCCTCAACTTTGCATCATCTCCGCTTAGTCCTCAACTTTGGGTTGAGTGCAATTGAGTCCTGGACTTATGAGATATCTTTTAAATCATTGCTCTTTTGCCCAAACTTCTCCAATTGTTCACCAACGAGTCCAAAACTGAAATAGAATGATAATAAACTAGATTAAGTAGAAAAGAAACTATTTGACGACATAAATGATTAATTAAAGGCCAAACTAAGTGCATAAAACGCACTTATCAAACACCCCAAACTAAACCTTTGTTCGTCCTCGAACAACAACAAAACTTAAATATAATTTAAACTAAGCTAATTGAATCAACGAAAAATTAGTCAATGTTAAACTCCTTACCATATGCCTCAGGTTCAAAAATAAAGCAACACTATTAGAAGGATATCAAACAACGGCACAAAAATTTTCACTTATCCGATGTTCGACCTTGTGTGAGTGTGTGAATAGCCAAACATTGAACTTATGCATGTATTAGACCATGACCACTATTGTGTTGTTGATATTTTAGCAATCCCAACCCTTTGTAGTCATTTATTCCTTACACCTCTCGTAGTTATCACACTTCTAAAGCTTTTCTCTCAAGTCCCGAGGTGTTCTAGCGAAATTGGTTTCTATTGATCATTACAATACTCTTTCTTTTCAACAAAAGTGGTAAAACTTAGCACTTGTATTCTGAGAATGAGGATGGTGAGAGATTTATAAATTCTCATCTTCAGTCTCCAAAGTTCTAATCTAGCAATCCTTTCTGAGCACTTCTACTCTTTTTATTTATTCAACTCATGTTAACAGTCTTACATCCTGTGCAATACTTCTCTTTCACTAGCTTTCTGTGTGACCCTTGTAGCGAGCTTTGGGTCGATGACTCCCAAGTCGATGATGACCATAGGGCACCAGTTTGAAAAATACCCTAGCAGACTTAATTGCTCGAGTCCCACAGCTAATAGAGGAGTGAAGATGTAAATTTATAAATGTCGCTCTCTCTTCTTTTTTTTTTTCTTTTTTTTTTTTTTGATACAGGACTCATGTAGCGAGCTTTGGGCCGATGACTCCCAAGTCGATGACCATAGGGCACTAGGTTTTAAGATACCCTTACAGAACTTAATTGCTCGAGTCGGCTATTTCATTTAATTTTATCACCATGAGTAGTGCTCAGTTTAGATTCCTTGACTATAACCCATTCAACCAAAGATGAGACCTAGAAAACCCAAACCATCAAAAGTCTTAGAACAAAAGTAGTAACTTTAACACCCCCAAACTGTTCTCAACACAGTTTAGTCTCTAGCTCTAAGAATGTAGGAACGGAATTTTTTTTTATCATGATACTCAGTCAACAATATCAACACTAACACTCAAGTCATGTCTCTAATAAACGATAAGTCAATAGTGGCTATGTGCTTCCATAATCAGGTCTAACATGGATAAGTATACAGATAAAAGAACGAGTTTCAATGCTGTCTAATAGTCGACTAAAAATGTGCTCAAGTTTGAACAGATATCATCATTGGCAGTAGGATATTCAACAACAACTGAACAAATTATTATTATTATTATTATTTTATTTTTTTTTTCAAAAAGTATTTCAGATTATGGAGACAAGAGTGATAAGCAAATTCAAAATACTAAAGTAACATGATACTTTATAACCCACCCCAAAAAAAACCTTACATTGTCCTCAATGTAAGCATAAAATAAAGCAAAGAGAAGGGGAAAAGATCGAGTTACTCCCAGAGAGAGATGTGGAGAAGAAGGATCCACTGGTATGTAGTGGACTCGAGTAGTCCGGGACCCTTGGTCAAAAGATGATTGCCTACATAATATCCAAGCGGCTCGCAAAGTGGGACATCCTGCTGCGTGACAAGGTGAGACCTAATAAGTGCAATAAAATAAAAACTAATAGATTATTTAAACTATCTAAAACTACTACATATAACGCAAGTAAATAAAAGGTAAGAAAATGGGTTGCCTCCCATTAAGCGCTTATTTATAGTCATTAGCTTGACTTATTGTCCGATTGCCTTACGGCACTCAATAATGCTTTGGAGGATCCGCTTTGCTTGCACCTATTGACTTTGGCACTTGTTGGAAGTGGCTCAATTATCTGCTTCCATTCGATTGTACCCATGACAAAAAGCGGATCCAAACAAAATATTCACCTCTTCCATACCACTATCAACATCAAAATAAGAACCCAAATGAGTTAAGCACATGTTTAACGCATCATCACAATTAGTATAAGCAAGACCATCATCATCTAATGCTTCTATCATGTCCACATCAACAACATCCTTATTATCATGTGGTAGCTTTGTTGACATTAAAAATATTCGATTCTCATTGTCATGTTGCCAAAAGGATAGTTGCATAACTCCATTCCCGCAATTAATGATAGCATTAGATGTTGCGAAAAAGGACGACCAAAAATTACGAGAATATGTTTTGTAGAGTCTCGTCTTGGTTGAGTATCAAGTACAACAAAATCAACAGAAAATAAAATTTGTCAACCAGTATCAAAACATCCTCTACAATTCCTCGGGGTACTTTCATAGATCTATCGACAAGTTGTAAAATCATAGATGTTGGTTTTAACTCGCCTAGTCCAAGTTGCATATACACGAGAATAAGGAAGAAGATTCACACTAGCTCCTAAATCTAGCAAAGCTTTCTCAATTTTATGGTTTCCTAAGATGCATGAGATAGTAGGACAACTTCGGATCTTTAAATTTCGGAGGAGTGTTGCTTTGAATTATAGAGCTAACGTGTTCGATTAAAAATGCCTTTTTAGCATATGTAGTTGTCTCTTTGTTGTACATAGATCTTTCAAGAATTTAGCATAGGCGGTACTTGTTTAATAGCATCAAGTAATGGAATATTCACACTTACACCTTGAAGATTTCCATCATATCATTGATAGAATTACCTTGCTTTACCTTTGTGAGCCTCACGAGGAAATGGGGCTTTTGGAATGTAAGATGGCTCATTGTCCTCTTTGGGAGCTTCTTGGATTGGATCATCAGTTGGGATAGTCCCTGGAGAAAGTGATTGAGATGTGTTTTGCCTTGAGATTTCCACTTTGTTGTCAAACAGTTTGCCACGTCTCAAAGTCATAATGGATTTAGCCTCTTCATGTTGCACTCCTTTGGGATTAGCAAATGGCTGACTAGGAAACTTTCTTTTCTCAATGGTTGTTGCCAACCTGTTGGGCCGATGAAGCTAGTTGTCCCATCATATTTTCCAGTTGGAGATGGATTGTGCACTGTGAGTTCACGGCTAGCGCGTACTTCATTCTTAAACTCGATGAATTGTATGGTTCGCACTCTAATGCAACTGTGTAGCTTTTGTCAAGTTTTGAATTGCTTCCTCCCATGGTTTTGGTTGTGAAAAATTGTGATTGAATTGTTGAGTAGCTGTCTTTGAGGGGCTTGACTTCTTTCATCATCTGTTGAAACCCCGTGACCAAGAGAAATTGGGGTGGTCCCTCCAACTGGGGTTATAGGTGTTGGAGTAAGGATTGTAAGGAGGTTTCCTCATCATGTTGAGGGCATTAGCTTGCTCAAGACACACATACGGTTACAGTGGGACTATTGATTGTCAATGAGGTCAATTTGCGAGATGTCCTCTATCATGCACTTGACTTCCTTGATTTCCGAGCTAGGTTCACCGCTGCGAATCTCATAGATACCCCTTTTCTTTGGTTCGATTCTAGATGATCGGCTCATTTGTTGTGAATTGTCAACCTGTTTTACGAAAGAAGCTCCAAATCTCCGTAGCATTTTTAGACATCGCTCTCCACCACTTGTGGCCATCAACCACTCTTGAGTATGTGGTAGCAATCCCTCCAAAAGTATTGGCATAAATGCCATTTTCATAGCCGTGGTGTGGACATTTCATGAGAAGCCCGTTGAATCTCTCCCAAGTTTCATAGAATGGCTCATCGTCTCTTTGCACAAACTCTCGAAATTTCCTGCGAATAGCATTAGTTTTGTGAACAGGAAAGTATTTGTTCAAAAATTTAGCAACCATTTGTTCCCAAGAAGTAATACTATTTGCGAGGCAATGTATTAAACCAAGATCTAGATCTATCTTTCGGAGAAAAGGGAAATAGACGAAGTTTAACATTATCGGGAGACACATTCTCATATTTAAATGTTTCACATCAAACATAGAAATCGATCAATGATTATAAGGTTCTTCACTATCTAAACCATAGAAAGATGGGAGACAGATTAAGAACACTCGGTTTAAGCTCAAAATTTCTAGGCTGTGACACGAGGGTATTGTATGCATGAGGTGCTCAAATTAGCTAATGGACTAAAATAGTCCCTAAAGGTCTCTCCTCAATTTCATCCTCCATAGCTACTATTGCTTGGTTTCTTCAATTTTATCTAGATTAGTGGCTCGTTTTTGTTGGTGAAAAGTCCTTTCAATTTCACTATCTAGATGTTCTAGCTTAAGTTCTAGAGATCCACGACCAAGCATGCACAATGAAGATTTTTGATTTTTGAATTTTTTTTTAAAAAAATTAAAAATAAAACGAAAATTAAATAAATTAAATAAAATCCTAAATTATAACTAGTCGAGAATGAAATTTACTAAGATTAGATTAACCTTGAGACGCAAGTCCCAAGCATGGCGCCAAAAAACTTGATGTCAAATTTTAATTAACTCACAAGTGTACGAATCTCTTTGGAATATAGATAAGTAAAAACGAGGTCGATCCTACGAGAGATCGCTATGAGGAAGGTGTAATTTAATCCAAATTAATCTGTTATTCTAGTCTAGTTCGGGTTTAAGAGAGTTTGTTGAAATTATTTAATTTAAAGAATAACTAATTATGCGAAAATAATGAGATTGAATAATCAAGAAGTGTAAAACACCAAGGTTTCGGAATCCACCATTGTCTGACTTAGCAATCATCTAATCATTCGTTAATTCCCAAAGAAAACATACGACAACACGAAATCAATCTATTGTCGTCCCTAAAGATTTATCAATTAAGTCCAAAAGAAGAGAATCAAATATGGGCTCCCCTTATACTTCAAACATAAATTACTTAAGCATTTTTCATATCAAATTCCATTGAAAGAAGACAAAGAATCAAAGATTACGTAAGCATTCTATGTATCCCAATAAGAATAAAAGAAGATGAAAAATCAAAAGCAATTAATAAAACTTAAGCATTTTTCATATCAAATTCCATTGAAAGAAGACAAAGAATCAAAGATTACCTAAGCATTCTATGTATCCCAATAAGAATAAAAGAAGATGAAAAATCAAAAACAATTAATAAAACTTATTTAAGCATCAAGCATGGATTAATTAAACCAATATCTAACTATCAAAAATACATGATATTTAAGATGAAAGAAATTATGTTTAATTAATCTAGTTAAAACGAACCATGAACGTTAAAGCCCTAAAAAGGAATTAAACGAATAATGAAATAATTACTTAATTAAAACAAGGTTTCATCGTCTACCTTGGCTAAAGAAAACTAGAAGAACATGATTAAACTAAAAGAAAAGAATTGATAAAACCCGGCATGGATTGAAGGAGAAGAAATCTTCAAAAACTCTTGATCGTCGGTCCGCTTGTCTTCTCTTGTTTTCTTAGTCTTCCCTTCATTCGGCTCCCAAAATCCCCCCTTTTGTTATGAGAATATATCTCATATTTATATTACCCTAATTGTGCCCCAAAATATCTCCAAATAATACAAAATTCGTGGGTCAAACATTACCTATCGAAATTAGGGCTAAAAAAGGAAAGAAAATAAGAATTAAAAAACGCAGACAAAAATTGCACTGGGCGATCGCCTGATGCTCCCGAGCTATCGCCCGCGCGGCCATGTGGTCTCTGTTTTTGATTTAATTTCTTTGGCGCTCGCCCGGCTTTAATCTGGGCGATCGTCCAGCTTGGTCCTTCAAGTTTAGGTTTTGGTAATTTTAGTCCTCCATCTTTTCATAACATCAAATTTGGTCCTTCAACTTTACATCATCTCTAGTTTAGTCCCTCAACTTTGCATTATCTCCAGTTTAGTCCCTCAACTTTGGGTTGAGTGCAATTGAGTCCTCGGACTTATGAGATATCTTTTTAAATCATTGCTCTTTTTGCCCAAACTTCTCCAATTGTTCACCAACGAGTCCAAAACTGAAATAGAATGATAATAAACTAGATTAAGTAGAAAAGCAACTATTTGACGACATAAATGATTAATTAAAGGCGAAATAAGTGCATAAAACGCACTTATCACTAATCCATACCATACTGTTGTGAATATCCTTTTGCAATCAATCGAGCTTTGTATCGTTCAATAGACCCATCAGAATGAGTCTTGATCTTATACACCCAGTGACAACCAACAACAGTCTTACCGAAGAGAGAGGAACCAAATCTCAAGTATCTGTCTTATGCAGAGCAGAAAGTTCCTCATCCATAGCTTCTTTGCCAACGTGGATTAAGAATTGCCTCTTTGTAGGAAGAAGGCTCGGAGAAACAATGAATAGAAGCTAAAAAGGAAGTAAAAGATGAAGAATAACAAGAATAAGCTAAACCTGGTAACCTTGTGGACTTACAAATGCAGGTGGACTGACGTAGAGGTAGATCCACAATCTCAGACGAAGCTTGAGGGACCGTAGGAAAAGAAGGAGCTTCAGTACCTGTAGAAGTGTTAGTAAGAACTCGACGAGTATAATATAAAGGTAATGGAGGAAGGACACGACAAGAGGGTTTTGATGTAGTAGGGACCTATGACGACAAACTATCATAATCTTCAGAAAAAGGATCAATACGAATAAGATCAGATCTAGTCAAGTCATGGGTAGCAGTCGGAATAGAAAAGAAAGGTATATGCTCAAGAAAACAATATGACGAGATACATAAAATTTTTGAGTAATTAGATCGAAACACCGATACCCCTTTTGACCTTGACCATAATCAAGAAAGACACAAAGAGCAGATCGAGAGGACAACTTGTTGCGTTCTACATGAGGGCAGAGAACAAATCAAGTACTACCAAAAAGTCTAAAGAATGAGTAATCTGGGGCATACCCATACAATTTTTCGAAAAGAGAGATACCTGAAATAGGAGAGGAGAAGATGGGATGATATTAATCAAAGTCACTGCTGTCAGAACAGATTCACCCCAAAACGCACTAGGAACAGAGGAAGACGATAAGAGAGATCGAGCAGTTTCAACAATATGTCTATGTTTTCTTTTTGCAACACCGTTTTGTTGAGGAGTATTTGTACAAGAAGTTTGGTGAATAGTTCCATCTAAGGCAAGCAACTCACAAAATTTGTTAGAAGTGTCCCCCACCCAAATCACACCTAAAACATTTGATAACAATGTGAGAATCTTTGAGTTTTGACAAGGGCTCGGCGGTGTATATCTCAAAGAATTCCGAACGATGTTTCATTAAGTAAACCCAACAATAACGTGTATGATCATCAATGAAAGAAATACAATATCGAGACCCTCCTTTAGTGGGAAAAGGAGAAGGCCCCCATACATCAGAATGAATCAAATCAAACGGAGAAGAAGAAACAGAAATACTTCAATTAAAAGGTAAAGCTAAAAATTTTGCCAGTTTACATCCACTACAATCAGAAATATCACAAGTTTGCAAATTACCTAAAGCCCCTGTGGACACTAAAAATCTCAAACGAGAAGATGAAACATACCAAGATGAGAATGCCATAAATAAAAACTAGAAGAACTATGACTCAAACGAAAAGAAGACAAATCAACACTAGTAGTGGCAGCAACTGGTACTTTTAACTCATCTAGAACATAGAGTCCCCCCTGCCTACGACCTGTCCCAATCAGCTTCTGAGACTGCAGATCATGTACAGAAAAAAAAGAGAAAAAAATCAACAAAACAATTAGAGTCACATAACTGACCTACAGAAACAAGATTTAACGTGAGTTGTGGAATATGATAAACATTATGGAGAGACAAGTTAGGAGTAACAACAGAACCAACACCTGCTAAAGGCATAAGAGTGCCATCAGCAGTTATAACAGGAATAGATGACGAATGAGACATAGATACAAAAGATGAAGAATCTGGAGACATGTGATGTGAAGCACCAGAATCCAAGACCTATAAAGAAGATGACATACCTGACACACTAGGAGGAGAATGACCTACGGAAGAGGAGGAAGACATAGCTTGTGGCTGAAGGGAGAGAAACTTCTAAAATTGCTCAAATTGCTCAGCCAGAGTACTTGGATTAGTAAAAGGACCTGATGAGGCAATCACTTTGATGAGGCGTGGTGATGCAGAACCACGAGGTGGTGACTGGTTGCCAGGCCTCCAAGGCTGAGATTGATGCTGTTGTTGTTGATTCTGCTGTCTCAACATAGGACATTGAGTCTTCCAATGACCTTTCTTTTTACAGAAACTGCACTCGTCGAAGGCAGGCCTTGTGTAAGGACTATCCTGATTATTAGATGGTGGCTGAGGAGGTACTGCTAACACTGAAGGAGTCGAAGTTGAAAGAGTTCCCTTTCGACACCAGACTTTAGACGTACTTCTTCAGCTAACAGCTCACTAAAAATTGACTCAACTGAAGGAAGTGGAGAACGATGTAGAATAGAACCTCGAAGTCCTTCAAAATCACTGCGAATGGCCATCAAAAATTGCACCAACCGTTGCCGCTCTCTATGAGCAATGTAGACATTAACTGTTTTTTGTTCATCATCTTCTATAAGAGTCAATTGATCCCAAAGATTTGTCATAGCAGAATAGAACTCCTGAATACTCATATTATTCTGCTGAATAGTTCGTATGTCATTTTTCAATTGATCACGCTAGCAAAATTTGACTGAGTATATAACTTCTGTAGACGAGCCCAAATTTTTTTTGCTGTGTCATACTTAGCCAATTGTATACCTATGGAATGCTCAATAGAATTGTTAATCTAAGTAATAATTTTTGCATTATTGGCGTCCCAGGTATCTATCAAGGTAGCATAATTTTCAGCAGTATTCACGAGTTTCACAGAAGTGCCACTAACATATCTCCACAGTTTTTTTACCCTTAAGGAAATTTCTCATTACATAATTCCAATACGAATAATTTTTTCCATCCAACCTCATAATCACAAACTGAAGAGAATCATCTCTTTCGGTAGCCATAATCAAATACACAGAAAATTGGAACGCAACGAAATACCAAATTGTAGATTGTAGATACAGAACGAACAATGAACGAATGCAAAACAAATACCTCAAACGTAGAACATCAATTTCAATCTGCAATGAGAAATTATAGGATGAAACCTAATTACAAATAAACTATATATAGGCTAAGCTGAAAAGACTATTCTACCCTTAATAAATAAATAAATAAAAGAAAATAATCATATATTTATTAATAGCTCTCACCCACCCCACCCCACCCCACCCCCCACCCCCCCCCCACCCCACCCCAAAAAACAACCAACTTCCTACAGCCTATTGAGCCATCCACGACAACTCTTCCATGTTGTGTTTGGCACTCATCCTCACCAATTGCACCCAACACTTCCATTTATTGTAACGGATGATTTTAAAGAATAGTCAACGATCATTGATCCAATACACTAATTGGTAGTTGTTACGCCCCCAATCCTACGTGGCGCTCCACGTATGAGGAGTGAAAGTCAAAATTGCCTAGTAAGCTGCCATTCTTCTTTCTGAGGCTGTATCCCTATGTGCCGAGGAGTTTTGGGAATAAGAGGCTTTTTCTTATACTGAAGAGGTTTTGGAGACGAGGCTATCGAAAGTCCGACCCTGGTTGCGTGCTAAGGAAGCCTCTCATGCCAAAACCTGCAATTCAATCTTGAAAAGATTGATGGGACAGCTTGCTAATACGGCTTGTTACAATCGTAGCCTCCTAGTTTGCAGCTGAAAGGTCCTCATTAAAGCCAATAATGTGACGCCCTAGATGTGACTCAAGAACTCTCTGGATTGAGTCACGTGTCTCACATCAAAAGGAGACAATCTGTTAGAATTTGCCTATAAATACCAAATCCATTTCTACAAGAAAGGAAAAATATTACTCTCACACAAGAAAAGAAAGTTCTCTACGCTAATTGTTCTCCAAGTGTTTATAAACCACCTGAGAAATTGTTAGTTAGGGGCCTTCAAGCTACTACCTCTGTCATAGTGTGTTTCTCCTTATCTTTCGCTTCATATCCACCAGTTACAAAGTTTATCTTCGTGGTTGAATAAGCCATGTGGCAGTCCAAGTGTATAGGGAAATACACGTAGGAAGAGGAGGCGTGGAGTTTCTATAGGTAGCTATTTTTGGAGGTCAATAGATTGGTGCTGTCTGTGGGAAACAACACATTCAAACCATGAGTGAAACATGATTAAAAGCTTAAACCTCTTTGAAAAAGGAGCCTCCCTGAACAAGGGATCCACTAAACCACCAAAGAAAAAAATGGGTAGAAGCAATGAGGACGAGAATCCAAGAAAAGCCAAGCCAAGCCAAGCCTGCAACAAACGAAGAAGCCCCACGGAGAAGATGCATAAGGAGGGCTACCACCAATCTCGAAAGAGAAATGAGAACCATGGCCGCGTGTGTGAGACAGCTGGCCTAACACCATGCTCAGATACAGGGTTACATCCAAATGATGAATATGTAGGGCCACCGACCACATGGATCCGACCAGGACGTTCCCAGTGAGGAACTAGAGGTAAATAGCGCCGCTTCCTTGATTCGACCATGACGTTCACACGCCAGGACATATAGAGAAGGGGCCCACTCCCCCTGGAGATGAAGGAAGGCTCCTACCTGCAATGTCTGCCAGCATTTTTGAAAGGCTGGAAGGGCGTGGACCCATGAATAGGCCCCGAAAAAGCCTCCCGAAGAGGAAGCAGCCTCAGAGTCTGCCTAGAAATAGGCGGGAGAGGAGAGCGAATGATGCAACCACCAGGGGTGAATCTGACTTCCAACCATATCCACCCCTGTCGGCTTGATCACGAGGAACCCGTATATTATCGTCGTGAATATTTGCGATTATATGAGACTGAATAATAAGAAAATTCAAAATTTATTAAGTATTCTGATACTTAATACTTAACCCACTCCCAAACTAAAATATTACAGTGTCCCTAATGTAATAACAAAATAAAACAAATAAAGGAGAGAAAAGATCAGTTATTCCCTAGAGATAGATGTGGAGAAGATGGATCTGGCTGGTTGAAGGTCCGGTTGAAGTGGACTCAGATGTAGTGTTGCGACTCTTGGTCAAAGATGATGTCATAGATATTACCCAAGCGGTTCGCAAAGTGGGACATCCTGCAATTGACATGGTGAGACTTTATAAGTGCATTAAACAATAAATAAAATAAAAACTAATGAATTATTTAAACTACCTAAAACTACTACATATAAAGTAAGTAAATAAAAAGGGTTAGAAAATGAGTTACATCTTATTAAGCGCTTATTTATAGTCATTACCTTGACTTATTGTCTGGTTGCTTTACGGCACTCTAAATAGTACTTTGGAGGACTTGTTTTGCTTGCATCTATTGGCTTTGCACCATTTTTTGTTTATCTTCAAAATTTTGAATTTGTGCTCCTCATAAAAATAGGATTTTAGTGTAGCACCTTGCTTGAACACAATTACGAAAACTTTAACTTCCTTATCGACCTTGATTACAAAATCAATTTTAGATGAAAGATGAGAGTTGGAGAATTGCTTGTCTAACTTGTGCTTTTGTAATCTCTGAGGAAGTGGGATCGGAGGCTCATATGGTATGATAGGAACAGTTATCTTAACATGTGGTGTATCTGAACTCTCTTTAATATCTGTTATCTGCTTAGTCTGTTCCACGTGCTCCTCATCAGTGGACGGTACCTTTTCTTTATTTGCAACTGGCCTCTTTGCATGGATTTCTGGTAATTGAACCCCACTTCTGGTAGTAATAATAGCTATAACACGTTACTTGAGATTCACCTCTGTATGGCTTGGCAACTAAGAACAATTAACTAATTATAATTCAAACGAACAAGAGATTAAATTAGAGAAGAATTACTTTAAAATTGGAAAAGAAAAGAAAAGAAAAGCATATTAAGATCTCGAATCCACTTATACCAATTTTCTTTTACCCGAACGGTTGAATTTGATAACATGATTTAATTATGAAGATCAATATTCCTAATTTGTTTAACAATCTCTTTCAAATAGAATTAAACATATCCCTATATGCGACCTGACTATATCTCCATGACGGATGCGAACATACAAGAATACATTAGAATTTGTGAATACTTAAAGATCACGTAAAGCATAGCAGTATATCTCTATCCCCTATCGGACTCTACAATAATTGATACTATGTATAATCTATTTTCCATCTCTCGAAGGTAAAACAAGCCACAAGAATCATACAACTATTGCGCACATAATTGTAGATGAAGAGAAATCAATATCATTTATTCAGAATTAAAAACATGCTTAAATATCAAAAACTAGGTTCAAAGAATTAAAGGATCATTGTACAAGTTTCATCATGATCCGAGCACTAAAATAATCTAGCTTAGCATAGTATGAAGAAGAAAATAAAAAGAAGAAAAAAACATAGAAGCCATCACCCAAATATGAAGAAATAATTTAGAGATAAAATCTTAAACTTGATCTTCGTTGAATTCTTGAAAGATGGGATCTTGATCTTCGTTCTTGATTCGTCTCTTATTTTTCTTCCCAAAATTCCACACAAAAACGACTCTAATTAAGCTCCCTTGTTATGAGTTAATAACTCATATTTATAGTTCCCTAATAGTACCCAAAAGATCTCCAAAAATCCTTAAAATCATGTACCAAAAGATTTTCTAATTGAAGTTGAACTAAAAAAGGAAACAAAAATCTGCGTCTGCCAAAATTACACTGGGCGATCACCCATTGCAAACCCGGGCGATCGCCCAGGCCAACCAAAATGCATTTTGTTGATGAAATTACGTTCCGGGCGATTGCATAACTTTAAGCTTGGGCGATCGCCCAGCTCGCTCAACTTTTTTCTCTGCGGCGGCTATTTTTCAAATAGTTATAACTTCTTGTAAGAAACTCCAAATTGAGATCCGTAAAAAGAGTTGGACTCATAATTCAATTATCTTTCCAATGGTATATTATTTTCCTTGTGAAATTTTAATATCAAAAGTTGTGCTCGAATTTTCCCACATGTTTCGGTAGGTAGTTTCTCAATTCTGTTCTTTGGCTTTCCAGTGTTTGATCCATTGATTCAACTTTTCATTGTCACTCCAAAACACCTTAAACTTATTAATTTTATCTTCTTCCTCATCCTCCAATGTTTGGCTCTTGATACTCACTTCAAAAACTCAACTTAATTGTCGATTTTACCAAATTGTTGTTCTTTCTGTTCATTCTTCTCCATTTGCTTATAAACAGGTCCAAAACTAAAATAAGGAAAATACTATACTAAATTAATTATAAAATCAATAAAATGATGGGATAAAAGCTTAGTTTAAAGACCCAAATAAGTGTACAAAATACACTTATCAACTATGAGAGTGAACCACAGGCTCAACGCCTCTCCAGTACCCGCCAGAAACAAATGTTGGGGGGAGAGAACCCAAGGCTGACGAGGTCATTCGAGATATATGACGACGACGATAATTTAGAGTTCTCAACGGAAATTAGGAATGCGTCCATTCTCCATGAATTCCACGTGCCAAAGATTGCCCCATACACATGGACCACGTGAACACCTACAAGACGGAGATGAGTCTCCGAGGAGCTACCCCAGCTTTAAAGTGCAAGCTTTCCACCTTACCCCATCTAGATGAGCGAAGATGTGGTATAACAAGCTCATCGTAGGTGGCATCTCTAGCTGGTTGGAATTGAAGAAGACGTTCATCAATTACTTCGCGTTAGGGAAGCCTACTTCAGCCCCAGTACAACGCCTCCATGACGTTAGACAGGCTAAATTCGAATAGCTGCAGAGCTACTTAAGCCGCTTCAATGAAGAAATGCTCTTCTGCGAGAGAATGTCCAATGTCAAAGCCTCTGCTTTAAAGGGAGGATTGGACATGAACCTCTCGTTTTGGAGAGATGTCCACAACAAAAACCCAGCCACCTTCGACCAATTGGTGGAGATGATCACCGGAGATCATTAATGAAAACATGATCCTCCATAGGAATCATGGTGGAGTGGTTGCCAGCCAGTGCCAAGAGCTGGATATGACCAAGGCCATGGCAGACCCCTCCACCAACAAACTCAGCGTCAGAGGGACTATCCATCCGATCAAAATGTTGGGATTGATAGCCCAAAAATAACCAACCAAGAGGGTGGTGAATTGGTTTTCTCAAACTTTTTCGAAAAATATTCTCAAAAGTAATATTTAAGAATTCAAAATTAATCCACAAAAATATAAGCACAATATAAGTAAATAAAATAGAAGAAAGAGTGCAAACGATATTTTTATGGAGGTTCGATCCAACCAATGATCTACGTCCTCCGTTACCAAGCTCTCCAACAGGAGCACGACCTTTCCACTATTTTGATTGACTTATGGTGCAATCCAAACCCTTACAATGTATCCGATGACTTACAAACAAGGAGCACCGATTCTTATACAATATTGAGCTTTCAAGGGACCTCAATATGACCCAAAAATGTAAAGAGATTGATTTGAGTATTTCTCTCTAGTTGAATGATAGATACAAGTTTAGTTCTAAGAGAGACTAACACTTTAATGAATAGCAATAGATGAGGAAAGCTCAAGTGTTAGAAGAAAACTTTGTTGAGAAAGATGAATCAAAAGTTTGATTTAATCAAACAAAGTTTTTCAATAAGAGATATTGAAAAGATAAATGCAATGAAGCTTTAAATAAAGTTTTTCAATATGATTCTCTCTATAAATGCTCTTATAAGTGTTGTCATATGATAATAAATGAAGTGGTATTTATAGAGATGAATTTTCGTCACTTTCTGTTCAAACGGATGACCAAACGGTCGACCGGTCAGATTGGTCAAAACTAGCCGTTGAACTGCAAAAATCAAAACGGACACTTTTTGGAGAATGACATTCAAACGGTCGACCGGTTCAAACGGATGACCATTTCCACAGTTTTGAAAATTGATTTTTGGCTTTGATAAAAATATTTTATACAAGTGATAATGACATATGTTTTGTGCATAAAAATATTTTGAGCTTTCATTCATTTAATTGCTAAGGATTAAAGAGTTAATACCTTTATAATTTCATCTAGAAATCTATTCTTCATTCTTGATCTTCGAATCTTGAATTTTAGATCTTGAGATACTTGAACTCTTGTATTGATTTTGACTTGATCTTGACATTGCATGAGAGTTCGATTTGTAGTGCTTTGAATATTGCTTGAAAGTAGATTGTTAGTAAACGTAACCAATTTGTTTGTTATAATCAAAACATTAAGGCTTAAAGTTAACCATATGTCAACAATTTCTCCCTTTTTGATTATGACAAACAATGTGAGCATATAAAATATGTTAAGATAAATTAAAGTAAATATATTCCCCCTTTCTTTTTCAAGTGAATATGGTTTGATAAATTTGTAGTGTGATACCTTTTTCATTTGATTTACCAATTTGATCATATATCAAATGTCCAAGTCAATTGTCGAATATGATCAAATTTTCAAATTCACATATTTTCAAATTCATCTCATATCTCACATCAAATTCATCATCATATTTCACATCATCATATTTTACACATCACATATTTTACATCATCACATCACATCACATATTTTTCTCTTTTTGGCATAAAAAAACAACAAAAAATAACCAAACGTTAAGGTAAAAACATATTCCCCTAAATAAAATAAGATATGCCATTCATTGATAAAATTGGAATCTAAAACAAACATAGTAACATAGGATTGTTTTCAAAACAATATAGACAAAAACAATAAAACGAAATAAGCTAGGTCTCCGGTGGCGGATGTGGGGGAAGCACGGCATCAAGACGGAAATGAAGAGCTTGGAGTAATGTAGTCATGCCATCAACCGAATGTTGGAGAGTCCCCACGGTATGGTGTAGACTCTCGACCGAAGAGGAAAGCGAGTCAATCCGTCCATTGAGAAGATTAAAATGGTCCTCGTTGAAGCCGGAGGTGGAGGACGACGCCCTTTGAGATGATCGTGGTCGACGCAGAGGAGGAGGATGGTCGGCATCACCACCTTCGTCCATTTCTTCCTCATCCTCAAATGGCAATGTAGAAGGACCGGACCCATCGTCAAACCCCTTGGATTTTGCCACCCATTGCCTATTTTCCTTAACGATTTTCATACGGCGAAGGGTAAGAATATTGATAGTGTCGGTGGTTTTGGGAAGAGTGGCTACCGAGTCACGAAAGAAAATTTCGAAATGTTGAAAATTTTAATGAGAATCATTCCGTAGGGAAGCCCTTAGGCCTGGTGCCGCTAAGGACGGAGGTCATGTGTTGGATCATTATGTATGGAAAATCAAGTTTACGCCCTCGGAAGATAGAGTCGAGAAGAAATACATCATAGTGATTAACCTCATCTAAATGGCCTTTACGTGGAACAATAATATGTGCTATGATGTTATGGAGGACACGACATGGAAGAGTAAGTTGGTTCGTATGAAGACGTACGGCAGCCTCAAAATGCTTGCTGGTGACGTGACAACAAGCCTCGATCGGGTCGTATTCTTGAGTGTGAGGAATTATTTTTGTGGTGTACAGGCGAATACCGCCTTCCTCAAGATGAAGAAGTGATCGAATAAGGGCTTGAGTGATTCTTATTTGTTTATTTTGAACTAGACATGAAATGCTCGACCCCGGAGAGGAAGACATGTTTTTATAGAAATCTTTTACAATGGAAGGGTAAACTTTGTCATTTAGCGTGAGAATGCTAACCCAACCCATACCTACGAAAAGATCCTCTATATGAAAGGAAGGGGCTTCAAAAGTAAAAGAGGCAAGGTCTACGTTCTTACCAATGAGGATGGGACATTTGGCAATCTGGATTTCCGAGGGAGAATCATCTTCTTCAGATGATGGAGGAGGTACCATTTCCCTCCTAGAACGCTTGGCAGCCATTTTAACTCGAGGCATTGTGGTGGAGAAAACATATTTGGAGGCTAGGGTTAGAGACCGTCCGTTTGAGTGATTTGTCATGATTCAGTGGACAGAATTTGGGGATTTTGTAGTTTTAAGCGTGAAATGATATGGGTTTTGTGATTTTGAATGTAAATTGGAAAGATTTTGGGAAGATTGGAAGATTGGAAGAAGATTTGGAGAGAAAACCTTGGTTCGAGAGAAGTTGGAATGAAGAATTTTAAAAAAATTCTAACTTAAAACCTTGATTTACACTGATACGGACGACCGAAAACCTCATACGGTCGACCGTTTGATATGAAATTTTGAAAATAAACTCTCTGCTCAGACGGATGATCATGCGGTTGTCCGTTTAATTTAAGACGGACGTCCGTTTCACTAAAATGGTCAACCGTTTAAAATTTTAAATTTTGGCAAAAGTCTCTGCTTAGACGGATGATGAAACGGATTAAGCAATTGTTCATCCGTTTGACATGAAACGGACGTCCGATTTAATGAACGGTCATCCGTTTGGACAAGTTTTGCAAAATTTTATAAAAATCATTGATTTGATCTTTTGTCAAATAATTTTGAAACATATTTATAACATAAAATGCAATCAATTATAGAAAACATAAGGAGTTAGCCACATATTTCACATTCATCAATTTTACCTAAATTTCGTCGAATGTAAGAAAATCTTTCAAGTGCTAATGGTTTTGTGAGAATATCGGCCAATTGTTTTTCGGTGTTTACAAACTCCAAAGTTATATCTCACTTGTGTGCATGGTCTCGTAAAAAGTGATGTCTAATCTCGATGTGTTTGGTACGAGAATGCAAAACGGGATTTTTAGATAAGTTTATGGCATTAGTGTTATCACACATAATAGGAACCTTTTCAAAGGAAATGTGATAATCATTTAGAGTTTGTTTCATCCATAGAATTTGAGCACAACAACTAGCGGCGGATATATACTCGGCTTCATGGCGGACAAGGCAATGTAATTTTGTTTCTTACTAAACCATGAAACTAAAGTAAAGCTTAGAAAATGGCACGTTCCACTAGTACTTTTACGATCAATTGTGCAACCGGCCCAATCGGCATCCGAATAGCTAAGTAAATCAAAATGAGTTTCTTTAGGATACCAAAGACCTAAAAATCTAGTTCCACTAAGATAACGAAAAATGCATTTTACGGCACTAAGATGGGAATTCTTAGAATTAGATTGATATCTAGCACATAAGCATACACTAAACATAATATCGGGTCTACTAGCGGTTAAATAAAGAAGGGATCCGATCATACCTCGATGTTTTGTTACATCAACGGAAGTACCTTGCTCGTCTTTATCTAGTTTGATTGATGAGCTCATTGGAGTGTTCATTGGCTTCAACTCTTCCATTTCAAACTTTTTGAGCATAACCAAGATATACTTAGTTTGACTAATGAATATTCCATCATTAGTTTGTTTGATTTGAAGACCAAGAAAGAACTTGAGTTCACCCATCATGCTCATTTCAAATTCCCTACTCATGCACTTAGAAAATTCTTCACATAGGAAAATGTTAGTAGCACCAAAAATGATATCGTCAACATAAATTTGAACAACTATCATATCATTCTTTTTTATTTTTATAAATAATGTAGTATCTGCTTTACCCATTAAAAAACCATTTGATAAGAGAAATTTACTCAATCTCTCATACCATGCTCTAGGAGCTTGTTTTAAACCGTAAAGAACTTTTCTAAGTTTGAAAACTTTGTCTGGATACTTATGATTTTTAAAACCGGGTGGTTGCTTAACAAAAACTTCTTTTTGAATGACTCCATTCAAGAATGTACTTTTGACATCCATTTGAAATAAAGTAAAATTCTTATGACAAGCAAAAGCAAGAAGCATGCAAATTGATTCTAATTTAGCAATCGGGACAAAAGTTTCTTCGAAATCAATGCCTTCTTCTTGATTGTAATATTGAGCCACTAATCTAGCTTTGTTACGCACAATTATACCATTTTCATCTCGTTTGTTTCGAAAAACCCATTTTGTGCCAATTACGGTTTGTGAATTTGGTCTAGCAACTAAATCCCAAACATGATTTCTTTCAAATTGATTTCGTTCATCTTGCATAGCTAGAATCCAAAATTCATCAAACTCGGCTTTTTTAAAGTTCTTTGGCTCAATTTGAGAAAATTTCTAGAAATGCACAATTTTGTTATGAAAATTTCTAGAAGAATTTCTTGTGCTTATCCCTTTTAATTTTTTGATGGATCACCTTTAATGATGAGATCTTTTGGAGCGGCCCGCTGTGAGATGGGACAAACCTCCATTCTTTTGGTAATGATCTAACCAATGATGAGATGAAGTGTTGAGATCTTCATGAGGTTCTTCTTCATTTTGTTGCATACTTGTTTCCTCCTCATGTTGACTTTCAATGTTATTTGGATTCCCTTTGTCTTGATTTTAAACACTTAGTTGTTCAAATGGGATTTCCAAATCTTCATCATCAATAACTTTTTCTTGTATAGAGGAGTTAGTTTCATCAAAACAACATGAATAGATTCTTCAACTACTAAAGTTCTTTTGTTGAAAACTCTAAAAGTTTTACTAGTAGATGAATATCCAAGAAAAATTCCAATATCGAATTTTGGATCAAATTTTCCCAAATTTTCTTTTGTGTTTAAAATAAAGCACTTGCAACCAAAAACTTTAAAATATCCGATATTTAGAATTCTATTTTTCCAAAAGCTCATATGGAGTTTTGGTTTTCTTCAACTCACCAAAACTCTTTTAAAATATAACATGAAGTGTTTACGGCTTTCAGCCAAAAGTATTTTGTTAAATTGTTTTCATTCAACATGGTTCGAGTCATTTCTTGCAATGTTCGATTCTTTCTTTCTACTACACCATTTTGTTGAAGAGTTCTAGGAGTCGAAAAATTATGTTCATATCCATTTGATTTACAAAACTCATCAAAAAGCTATGTTTTCAAATTCTCCACCATGATCACTCCTAATTGTGGTAATGGTGTATCTTTTTTTATTTTGGACTCTTTTGCAAAAATGTTTAAAAGTATTTAAAGCTTCATCTTTTAAATTCAAGAAAATGACCCAAGTAAATCTTGAAAAATCATCAACAATAACAAATGCATAATGTTTTCCACTTAAACTAGCGGTTCTAGAGGGTCCAAATAAGTCCATGTGAAGAAGTTGTAAAGGTCTTGAAGTGGAAGAGTATTGTTTAAGTTTGAAAGAACTCTTTACTTGTTTTCCAAATTGACAAGCATCACAAATTTTATCTCTTTCAAACTTTATATTTGGTAAACCTTTTACAAAGTTATTTTTAGAGATTTTTGAAAGTAAGTCCATGCTAACATGACCTAATCTCCTATGCCATAACTAAGAATCATCATTTATACTTGAAAGATATTTTATTTCTTTTTCAAGTTCAAATTCAATAGATATGATGTAAACATCTTTACTTCGACTCTCTATGAACAATACCTCTTTAGATATAGCATCCTCAATGAGGCATTTGGAAGAATCAAATTTAATGAGATAACATTTATCACATAATTGACTTATGCTAAGCAATTTATGTTTAAGGTTATCAACTAATAAAACATTTTCAATGGAGGGAGAAGAACAATTACCAATATTTCCAATGCCTATGATTTTTCCTTTTGCATTGTCTCCAAAAGTTACATGACCTCCATCTTTTCTTTTGAGATTTGATAGCAATGATTGATCTCCCGTCATGTGTTTTGAACAACCACTATCCATGAACCAATTGCTCTTGACCTTTCGTGGTACCTACAAAAATAATTTTGATTTTTAATTTTTGGTACCCACATAAGTTTGGGTCCTTGATAGTTAGAGATTGTAGATTCTTTTATCCACTTGTGTTTCCTTTCAAAGTATAGTTTCTTTTTAGATAAAAAATTATAAGCAATATGACCAACTTTCTTACAAAAACTACATGTAATGTTTTGTTAAGAAAAATTGGATGATTTTACAAATATGGTTTTAAAGGATTTTTGTTTCAAGAAAGGTTTGTATCCAATTCCTCCTTTATTGAACACACATTTTTGCTCACCAAGCATTAATTCAAATTTTTTCTTTCCTTGGGTAAACTTGTGAATAATGCTTGTTAAATCAACAACTTTTTCTTTCAAGGAAAGATTTTCTTTGATTAAAATTTTATGATCATCTTTTTCCTTTTCAAAATCTTTTTGTGCTATGAAAAGTACCTTGACTACATTTTTCAATAAAAAATATTTATTGTTAAGAATAGAGTATTTTGAAACAAGTTTCTCAAATTCTTTAAGAATTTCATCATAAGAAGTAGATAAGTCATTATATGAGTCATTTTTGTTTGTACTTACCTCATCTTCAATAGCCATGAAGCACATATTGGCGATTTCTTCTTGAATTTCATCTTCTTCTTGATCATCTTCATCACTATCATCCCATGTAGCTTGAAGTGCTTTCTTTTTTATGAATTTCTTCTTGTTTGGGCATTCGGTCCTCTTGTGACCGGGTTTGTCACAATCATAGCATATAATCTTTTTGTTCTTCTCTTCACTTTTGTCTTCTTTCTTTTGAAATCGTCGATTGTTTCGAAACCCTCTTCATTTCTTGACAAGAAGAACTAGATCATCAAGTTCTTCATCACTTATGTTTGTGTTGGAGGATCCTTCATCGTTTGTCGATTTCAATGCAATTTGCCTCTTGGGCGGCTCCTCATCTCTTCTTTGCTTTTTCTTGTTTTCTCTTTCGTTTCGGCATTGTTGAGCTTATATGTCATCAACGTTCCATATAGCTCCTCCAATGGATAAGTGTTGACATCTTTTATATTTTCTATCAACATCCTCAAGGAGTTCCAATCTTCCGAAAGAGACCTAAGTATTTACTCACAAGTTCACCGTTAGTAAATTTTTTTGATCAAAGCCCTTAAGGCCATTGATAATATCGGTAAAGCGAGTAATCATATCAACAATGGGTTCATCTTGCTTCATAAAGAAATTTTCAAAATCTTTTGTCAATAAATTTATTTTAGTTTCTTTAACTTTGTTGGTGCCTAAGTGAGTTATCTCTAAAGCATGCCAAATATCATATGCGGAATCACATGTGCTAATACGATTAAACTCATTTTTATTTAAAGCACAATAAAGTAAATTTTTGGCTCTAGCATTCAAAGACAATTTTCTTTTATCCTCTTCATCATATTCTTCTCTAGGCTTAGAAATAGTTTGGTCCGATTTATCATCAACCTTAATAATTTTTGTAGGCACAAAAGGACCAAACTTGATGACTTCCCAAATGTTATAATCAATTGATTGAATATAAATCATCATTCTAGTTTTCCAATAATTGTAATGGGTGCCATTAAAGAAAGGAGGACGATTTGTAGAATGACCCTCAAGGTTTTGAAAGTTTTGGTTAGCCATTACTCAAGATTGTGTAATCGAAAAAAAATGAGCACCTTGCTTTGATACCAATTGATAGCCCAAGAATAACTAACCAAGAGGGGGGTGAATTGGTTTTCTCAAACTTTTTCGAAAAATATTCTCAAAAGTAATATTTAAGAATTCAAAATTAATCCACAAAAATATAAGCACAATATAAGTAAATTAAAGGGAAGAAAGAGTGCAAACGATATTTTTATGGAGGTTCGATCCAACCAATGATCTACGTCCCCCGTTACCAAGCTCTCCAACACGAACACGGCCTTTCCACTATTTTGATTGACTTATGGTGCAATCCAAACCCTTACAATGTATCCGGTGACTTACAAACAAGGAGCATCGATCCTTATACAATATTGAGCTTTCAATGGACTTCAATATGACCCAAAATTTAAAGAGATTGATTTGAGTATTTCTCTCTAGTTGAATGATAGATACAAGTTTAGTTATAAGAGAGACTAACACTTTAATGAATAGCAATAGATGATGAAAGCTCAAGTGTTAGAAGAAAACTTTGTTGAGAAAGATGAATCAAAAGTTTGATTTAATCAAACAAAGTTTTTCAATAAGAGATATTGAAAAGATAAATGCAATGAAGCTTTGAATGAATTTTTTCAATATGATTCTCTCTATAAATGCTCTTATAAGTGTTGTCAAATGATAATAAATGAAGTGGTATTTATAGAGATGAATTTTGTCACTTTTTCTCAAACGGATGACCAAACGGTCGACCGGTCGATTTAGTCGACTAGCCGTTGAACCGCAAAAATCAGAACGGACACTTTTTGGAGAATGACATTCAAATGGTCAACCGGGTAAGTTCAAACGGTCGACCGGTTCAAACGGATGACCGTTTCCACAGTTTTGAAAATTGATTTTTGGCTTTGATAAAAATATTTTATGCAAGTGATAATGACATATGTTTTGTGCATAAAAATATTTTGAGCTTTCATTGATTTAATTGCTAAGGATTAAAGAGTTTATACCTTTACAATTTCATCTAGAAATCTATTCTTTATTCTTGATCTTCGAATCTTGAATTTTGGATCTTGAGATACTTGAACTTTTGTATTGATTTTGACTTGATCTTGACATTGCATGAGAGTTCGATTTGTAGTGCTTTGAATATTGCTTGAAAGTAGATTGTTAGTAAACGTAACCAATTTGTTTGTTATAATCAAAACATTAAGGCTTAAAGTTAACCATAGGTCAACAGGGATGAGCTATGTGGCCTCTGCACAATAGGTCCTACTTCCTTTACACAACCCTAGGAGCTCCAAGTTTCACCACCGACTCTCTAATTATGGTATGTCCTCCGACGTGTTACAAAGCAGAGACCAGTGCGCCACTAATGCCCCATTCCCTTCAGAAGATACCTGCTAGCTATTGCCAGGTCCTCCAGAGCTATGACCATAGCACGGAGGAGTGTCGTGAGGTAGAAAACTTGGCAAATAGAAGAGGAGCAAACACTGGCCCCAGACGAGGGCCAGACCAAAGGCATGGAGAGCGACCCCCGATAAGGGGCCGTCAGCTCTCATTCCATAACAGACGACCTCGGCAGGGGGATAAGAGGCCAATAGGCCATGAACAAAACCGATGTAATTTTAAGAGCCCAGTGAGGCACTCTCGAATTGAAAGAGGCTCAGAACAGACTTGATCAATGATCCTAAAAAGGCCTTCATTCGAGAAATTGACACCATCTACGGGGGACTCTACCTAGGAGGCCAGATGCGGAATGCTCAAAGAAGCTACGCAAAAAAGGTCAAAGGAAAACTAATGATCAACTGGCTCATAAACAGCCGCCCATTGGAATCAAATAAAGTAGACCCCCATCATCTTCACAGATAAAGACATGAAAGGAGTCCACTATCTCCACTACGACGCCCTAGTAGTAAGGGCAGCAGTGGCAAGGAACAGATTGGGATGGATGCTCGTGGACAATGGTAGCTCTGTAAATGTCATCTTCTTGAGCACCTATGAGCAGATGAACATAGAAACCCCATTTGCCCATTCTTTGGAGCCTCTATACAGCTTTACGGGTGATTGCGTCATCCTGAAAAGGGTAGTGCGCTTGACCATTACAATGGAAGAAGAGCCTCTGGCCACCCACACCTTCATGGAATTCGTGGTGGTGGACAGAAGGTCGACCTACCATGGCGTTCTAGGCCGACTGACCTTGGAGGAGCTTTGGGCCGTTACATCCATTCACCACCTCTGCATTTTGTTCCGCACTGAGAGACGGATAGCCACGGTGAAAGGCAAACCAGCTGAAAGCTAGGAAATGCTATAAGAATACCTTGCGAAAGGTAAAAAAGAAGGAGTTCAACATGACGTTCCTAGATGTGGAGATTGCAGAAGCCTCGGAAGAGGCACTGAGTGATGTTACAATAGAAGAAGCAACCTTTCCAGAAGACATCGACCCCAGGGTGACAGGAGCTGACTCTCATGCCTCATCAGTCGTGGAGTTGGAAAGCTTCACGGCAGACCTGTAGATCCAACGCAGAAGCTCCAAGTCCGAAAGGACTTCCTCAAAGAGTCTAAGGAGGCTCTTAAAAAGTTCCTCCGCCACAACCTTGATGTTTTCACGTGGAAACACCAGGATATGGTGGAGATCGACTCGACAGTAAGTTATCACCGGCTCAATGTCGATCCCAAGTTCCCATCGCATCAGTAGAAGATGAGGCCCTTAAATCCAGAAAAGTACGAAGCCTTGAAAGAGGAGGTTGGAAAGCTTCTACATAGTAACTTTATCCGAGAGGCCAGCTATCCTAAATGGGCCTCCAATCCAATTATGGTGAGAAAGCCAAGTGGGAAGATGAGAATTTGTATAGATTTCTCCAACCTCAACCAGGCATGTCCTAAGGATAGCTTCCACTTGTCTCAGATTGATCAGTTGGTAGACGCCACTTTGGGACATGAGCTCCTGAGCTTTATGGATGCCTACTCAGGTTATAACCAGATCCTCATGTACCCACCGGAAGAAGAGCACACATCATTTTTGACAGACAAAGGCCTTTAATTATACAAGGTCATGCTATTCAGCTTGAAAAACACCGGAGCAACATACCGATGCTTGTTAACAAAATATTTGCCGACCAGCTCGGCTCTACCATGGAAGTCTACGTAGATGACATGCAGGTTAAGAGCTTGAAAGCCGAAGACCATGTGATGCACCTGGGAAAGACTTTCCAGATTCTCAGAGCTTACATGATGAGGCTTAATCATCTGAAATACGTCTTCGGTGTTACTTCTGGGCGTTGATGGACTTCATTAAGGCAGAAGCAGCACGGATAGAACATACAATGCTAGCCTCCAACTAATATTCCATGTCACCATCGGTTACAAAGGCCTTCCACCTAGATGGGAGGTATTTGTTGAATGCTTGAGCCCCTAAGGCAGCTTGGAGATCTAGGTCTTGTATGGACTCGTTAGGAAGCCTTTGCCCCATCTTCCCTATCAGCTCTTCAAACAACCCCAGCGAATATTTCTCGTTGGGACTCGCCTCATACTCTCTTCCAGAGATGACCACCTTCTCCTTGCCCTTGCCTTTTTCTTTGTTCCCTAACGGAGCATCACCAAACACGACCGCCTCGGTGGTAGTAACCGAGAGTGTCCTCTACAGGGGCTCCGTGGCAACAGTTGCTACATCTTCACCACCAACGCCCTCGAAGGGGTTTCTTTCTTTTTTTGCTTGGAGCCCTTGCTAGTAACCTTCCCCCTCTCACCAACCTTGATAATGTGGGCTTCGGATGGTCTTCAACCCTCAGTTTCTTGACAGAGAGAGCCAACTCCTCTTCGTCCACATCCTCTCCACCGGTCTTGGAGGCAAGGCGTCTAGCCTCCTGACTTACTTCTTTGATGGCTTTCTTCTGATGAGCTTTTTCAGAAGACCCCAGTCGAAGCTCCCTAACACGCACACCCATTAAACGTGCCAAGAAGGGAGTAGGTCACTTGCCTTGCTCAAAGTCAGCTGCAAGGAAATGAAACATGTTAATTAGGCCCTAACACACACCACCACCAACATAACTCAAGAAGCATACCTCTTGTCGCCATTTGGCCAAGCTCTATCAAGTGCCTCGAAACACGCATTAGCTTTCTAAAACGTCTTTCTTCAGAAGCATGTCCGTATATTTCCCACAGAATGTCCAACACCTCCTTATTTAACTCATAACATGGGAGAACATCTGCACAAAACCAACAGTCATATCAGTTAAAGTACAAGTTAGGCAACCCATACCCCCACTAATACAATCCAGTCACTCGTAATTCCATACACGCCCGACACATCTAGCTCCAACTTTGGGTTACTCACCACCCTTTGCCAATTTCCAAATACCCAGAACCACGTTTCTTTCCATAATTTGATTGACGATGGGCAATCCAAGACAAAGGGTTTATGTGCTCTCCAAGGACCGAAGTAGTACCAGCTCATATCATCTTCTCTATTTTTCGTCCTTAGAAACTTTTTCTACAGATACACCATTTAAAACACATGTATGGGCATTTCAAACCCTATGGAGTGCCAGAACCACAAATATAGGCTCCCAGCTATTTGGCTCCAGCCATTCGGACTCACTTGGGTCGACGCTAACCCATACGTCCTAAGGACGTGTCAGTAAAATAGGTCTAGTGGGAGCCTCATCCTTGCATTGAAAGATTGGATGTGCAGGGCAACACAGCCTTCCCGAAGAGTACAAGCCATCTCGTGGGGCTCTGGGATGTGAAAAAAAATGTTCGCGGGTACTCTGAAGGTATGCCTAAGTGAATCCAAATCCCCTTCAATAGCAATAGAGAAAATTTCCTCGACCGCCCACCTTCTAACAAAATGCAAACTGGTGGCACCCGGTCTACCACCAATTAGCCTAATTCTATTATACGCGACTATTCAAATCTCCTATCTAGTACACGTGTCTATCTCTCGGATGGGAAACACTTCTACTAATTCAGGAGATACCTCTCTGAAGCTCATAACCACAACCGCTCCCGATGGTTCACCGAAGCTGGAGTTTGTAGACATCATCAACTACCCCACATTAAAAACAAATAAAGAAAAATCAAAATGCTAACCAAGGTTATAGTGTGTACCTAAATCCTTAGAGGCTCTTCGAAAATCAAGCCTGGAAGGATCCCAAAATCCTTATTTCGCCAAAAAATATGCTCGCCGGAGTAGTTTCTTGGTTAAACTGAGATACGGTAATACGTAAAGTGAAAAGAGATAAAGGACAAGCCCTACTTATAGGAAAATCCCCAATCACCCCGTCCGTTGGATCAAACCAAGGTTCATCTACGCCGTTGAAAAAGTGGAGGCCATTACAGCCCTTGAATGCCAAAGGACACCAACGGCTATATCAGTGAACGTCCACGATGTAAACGTGCCTATCACACGTGTGTCTGAGGTTGTTCTCTTGGCAGACTCAAAGCCTCCGAAATTTAATGCCATCATTACCTATAGTGGTCTTTTCAACACGTCCGAAGAGATGCGCGACTCTAGACCCAATCATTGCGTGCCCCATGGCCTAGCCATTAATACGTGCATAGCACTCTTCTGGAAGCCTCTCCCACATGGGACTAGGCTCCTTTTCTGAAAGCCTCTCCCACTTGGGACTAGGCTACTATTCTAGAAGTCTCTCCCACTTGGGACTAGGCTCCTATTCTGGAAGCCTCTCCCACTTGGGATTAGACTCCTCTTCTGAAAGCCTCTCCCACTTGGGATTAGGCTCCTCTTCTATAAGTTTCTCTCACTTAGGATGACTTATCTACATCTAGCATTCTAAGTTGGGACCTCGCCCAACAAACCAATTTAGCACATCGCATAAATGGCGGAGGTCCTAAGCTTGTGGGACTGTTGTAATTGTAAACACAAAATTTTCACATATCTCTGCCGAACTCATTTACCAAGTCCAACACTCCTCATTTACCAAGTCCAACACCCTTCATAAATAATGAAGGTCTTGGACTTGTGGGACTATTGTTACGTCCCAATCCCACATGGTACTCCACATAGGCAGAGTCAAAGTTAAAACTACCTAGTAAGCTACCACCCTTCTTTCTGATTCTGTATCCCTATGTGCCAGAAGGTTTGGAAAGAAGAGGATGAGAAGAAAAGGCTTTTTTATTATATCGAAGCGATTGTGGAGACGAGGCTATCGAAAGTCTGACCCTGGTTGTGTGCTAAGGAAGCCTTATTTGTCAAAACCTACAATTCAATCTTGAAAAGACTGATGTGACTAGGTATGGTAATGGGCCGAGTCGAACTGAGCCGAGCCGGCTCGACCAATAAAATATGAGCTCGGCTCACCCAAAGGGATGAGTCGAGCTCAGCTTGTCTGGAGACAAGTCGAGCTCAATATGCCTGCTCAGTTTGACCCACGAGCTTGTGAGTTGAACCGGCCAAGCCAAGTCGAGCTGCCCACGAGCTTGGCTCGACTCTCAAATTTTTTTTAAATTTTGAAAATAAGAAAAAAATACAATATTGGGTATCCTTTATGTTGAAAATTAACGATTGAAAATCCTCCTCATTTTTTCAGGTTTGGGACTGGCTACTTTAAAAGTAGGAGTATAAATAGTGTGAAAAAATGAGTTTAGAATAGGAGTATTTATAGGAAAATAATAAAATAAAATAAAAATGAAGGTATGACCGTTGGATGATCATCCAACCATGACCGTTGCACGAGCCATGAGCCCAAACGAGCTGAGCTCATGGGCTCGTGGGATGAGCCTAACGAGCCAGCTCATTTTTTGGCTGAGTTGAGTGAGTTCGGCCTTCTTTTTTTTTGGGCTCGACCCTAGCTCGTGCTCGTATCTCAACGAGTCCGAGTCTGAGCTAAGCTGAACTTTTATAGGTCAAGCCGGCGAGCCCACGAACTTTTCTCACCACCGAGATGGGACAACTTGCCAATGCAGCTTGTCATAATTGTAGCCTCTTAGTTTATGATTGAAAGAGACTTCCTCATTAAAGCCAATAATGTGACGCCCTAGATGTGACTCAAAAACTCTCTGGATTGAGCCACATGTCACGCATCAAAAGGGGGACAATCTATTAGAATTTGTCTATAAATACCAAACTCATTTCCACAAGAAATGGATGTTGAAATTTCTACTCTCACACAAGAAAAGAAAGTCCTCTACGCTAATTGTTTTCCAAATATTTATAACCACCTGAAAAATTGTTAGTTAGGAGCCCTCAAGCTACCACCTCTGCTATAATGTGTTTTTCCTTATCTTTCGCTTCATATCCACCAGTTACAAGGGTTATCTACATGGTTGAATAAGCCACATGACAGTCTAAGTGTGTAAGAAAATACATGTAGGAAGATAATGCGAGAGGTTCCTGTTGGCAGCCATTTTTGGAGGTCAACAGTAGTTCTTTAATCCACCTTTCATTATCAATGTAAATATTTGTAAATGCCTACAACTCTTGTGGACTTAGCTTTTTTACCCACTTGACCCACTTCGAAGTGTCTCATCCTAATCCATGGCATTCATGCTCAATATATGTTAATTATTGAAGGAAACAATTGACCTTCTTTGTAGTTGACTAAAGTTGTATCATCATGTATTAAAGTGTTATTGTAGGAAACACGTTTTTAGACTAAAGTGTATATAGGTGAAAGTGTTTGGACTTCTTTTTCACTTTTCATTACTATACATTTGAGATGTTTTTCTCTCTTGTTCGTCAGTTCCCTTTTTCTCTCACAAACCTTAGTTACTCTCTGTGAGATCTTTTTTGTATATTCAACTTAGTATCAGAGCTTGAAAGCTTTAAGGAAATGAATCCTGGTACTTCTAGTGACTCTTCGTTAGGATGTGATGCCTCTAGTAGCCCATCCAGTAGCAGAGGTGTTGCTGCAGGTTGTATTAGTCTGTTTCCTACACTCTTATTGATTTCAATAAAATTAGGAAGATCAAACTATAATTTTTGGAGATCTCATGTATTACCTACCCTTCGTGCCTATGATTTGGAAGGTTTTGTTATCGGAGACCAAATCTGTCCTCAGAAGTTGATTGAGGCCATATCTATTGATGCCGATGAGATTATGTGTGTAAATCCAGCATATCTTTTGTGGATAAAAATGGATCAACTGGTTATGAGTTGGTTCCTTGGTTCAATCTCTACGAATATGTTTGGACATGTTGTCGGATATGCCACCGCATGTCAAGTTTGGCAGATATTCGAGCGGCTATTTGTGTCTCAGTCGAAATCACAATTGTTACACCTTAGATTTACATTACAGTCCACAAAGAAGGAAAATAAGTCAATTAATGACTATTTTCTGATTATGAAAAGTATTGTTGACACATTGTCTACCGCTAGCCATCCGGTGAGTGATGAGGATTTACTGATGTATATTTTAGGAGGTCTTAGTTCTGAGTATGATACTATTGTAGTGAATCTTACATCTCGAAGTGAGGTTTTGATGTTGCAAGAGGCACAATACCTCTTATAAGCTCACGAGATAAGATTGGAACAATTGTGTGCTGCCTCTCCTGTTGATTTTGGGGCTTCAGCTAACTATGTTGCCTTTAGGAAAGCTTTTAAGGAAAATTAGAGACATTATCCCTCGCTTTTATTTGCCAACTCTGGACAACACTATCAGAGTTTTGGTAGAGGAAGAGGACGAAGGGGTATATCAAATTTACAGTGTCAAATTACTGACAAAACTACATTGAGGTGCTATAAACGTTTTGATGTTTTATTCAAAGGAGAAATGAACTCTCCTCAACACAGAAGAGGTTCCAATGTTGGTGGAAATACTGGCAGTAGACGAGGCTATTCCTCTCTGAATGGTCCACAAGCTTATGTTGCATCCACTGCCATTGTTCGTGATGATGCTTGGTATGTTGATAGTGGGGCTTCACATCATTTAACTTCTGATGCTGGAAATCTTGAAGCTCTTAACATCATTTAACTTCTGATGCTGGAAATCTTGAAGCTCTTACTTATTACAAGAGAAAGTGTAAGCTCACTGTTGGTGATGGTAATGATCTTTCTATTACTCATGTTCGTTCAGCTGCTTTGTGTTCAACTTTTCATACACCTTTGTTTCTTCAGAATATTTTACATGTGCACTTCATTAAGAAAAATCTTTTTAGTTTTTCCAAATTCCTTGATAAAAATAATCTAATTGTTGTATTTGAAAATGATTCTTGTGTATTCAAGGACAAACATTCGAAGTTGGTTCATCTTCGGGACATGCTTAAACATGGACTCTATCAACTAGATGTGTCCAAACCAAAGTCCACTCCAGCTCCTTTGCACTCTGCTGACTATAACTCTGTGTCTGCTTGTTATGATTCCAATTTTAGTGTTTTACAAACTCATTTGAATTCTGTATCTGCTTTTGTCTGCACTTACTTGAAAAGTGTTGATGATAATCTATGGCATCAAAGATTAGGGCATCCTAATAAGCATTAATTGCAGTATGTGTTAAATACTTTGAATTGTTCAATTGATACAAAAAGGTGTATTGATTTCTGTCAAGCATGTAAATATGGAAAATTATCTCAACCCACTTTTCCTTTTTCTACAAAATGTGCCAAATATCCTCTAGACATCATACATACATATGTCTGGGGATCTTCACTTATCTATTCCACTGAGGAGTTTAGGTACTATGTTCATTTCATAGATGAGTATTCTAGGTATAGTAGGATATTCCTCATGAAACTTAAATATGATATTGTCTCTACTTTTTAATGTATACAACAGTTCATTGAGAGGCAATTCAACAGAAAAGTCAAATTGTCCAGTTTGATTGGGGTGGAGAATATAGAAAGCTTGAACATGTCCTTGACAAATTAAGAATTATGTTTAGACATCATTGCCCTCACACGCATCAGCAAAATGGCAGATCTGAAAGAATACACAAACACATGGTTGAAACTGGTCTAACCCTTTTAGCCCAAGGAAACGTGCCTTTGTGCTTCTGGTGGGATGCTTTTGCCACTAGTACTTTTCTGATAAATAGATTGCCGACTACCACTCTCTCAAACAAAACTCCTTATGAAGTTCTTTTTTAAAGAAAAGCCCTTATACACACATCTTAAGGCTTTTGGGTGTGTTTGTTATCTTTTTCTTAGATTTTACAACCGATATAAAATTAGTTTTCACACTACTCAATGTGTATTCCTTTGATACAGTAACAAACACAAAAGTTATAGATGTTTACACACAAGTGGAAGGATCTATATAGCCAAAAGTGTAACATTTAATTGAATTTTTTTCCCTTTTTCTTATGGGGTTTCTACTCCTGTCAAAATATCTAATTCAAGTCAGATTTCAAATCAGTTGCTTAGTCAAAATTGGTGGCCAAATTACATGGACATATCTAGTGATTTGAATCATGTGCCAACCTGCTCTCCTAGCAAAAATCAGCCACCATTTTTTTCCTCTTCATCAATGCCTATTCTTAGTCCTATCTCTAATTCTCAGCTGAATCACAATGTTACAAATGATACACCTAATTGTGTTAACATCATTATACTTGTTTATGTCCCATTACATGAAGATCCCGATTTGTCTCCACAAAGGCCATCTCATCCTATGCAAACCATATCTAAATCTGGTATTTTTAAACCAAAAAAGTTACTTTTACATCTACTCTATCCCAATCCATTGAACCAATATCTGTTAAAGAGGCATTGGCAGATCCAAAGTGGATTGAAGCTATGACTACATAATATATATGGCTCAGCCTGAGGATTTTACTAATCCTAAATACCCAACTCATGTCTGCAAACTTCATAAGACTTTAAATGATTTAAAACATGCCCCTATATCCTCGTTTGAGAAGCTAAAGTATGCATTTATTTCCTGGGTTTCACAAACTTCACTTCAAACACAAGTTTGTTTCTATATCTTCATACTGGGCATATCTGTTGGTGCTAGTTTATGTTGATGATATCCTTATAACTGGAACTGATCAGAATATGGTGGTAAATGTAGTAAATGATCTTAATGAACAGCTTGCTTTAAAAATTATTGGTTCTTTGAAATATTTTTTGGGGTTTGAAGCCAAGAGCCAAGATGATTAGTCTGGAATATATTTGACCCAAACCAAATATATTCATGATCTGTTGGATAAAACAAATATGTTGGGAGCAAAAGGGTGTGACACTCCTATGTGTGCTAGTTAGAAACTATATTTGGCAGATAGTGATTGTTTTGATACACCTACATTATATAGAACCACTATTGGAACATTATAGTACCTTACTATGATTGATGTTGCTTTCTCTGTTAACAAACTTAGCCAATTATTGCATGCTCCAACTATTTTACATTGGCAGGCTGGTAAACGTATTTTGAGATATCTCAAGAACACTAATACTCTTAGTCTTCATTTCAAGTCTATGTCTGGTATGAACTTAGAAGCCTTTTCAAATGTTGATTGGGCCCGTTGTATATATGGTACAAGGTCCATTACATTGTATATATGATACAAGGTCCATTACAGACTATTGTGTCTTTCTTTGTGAAAATTTAATTCAGTGGTGCTCCAAAAAGAAAAAAAAAAGTGGTTGCCAGATGTAGTACCGAGATAGAATATCGGACACTAGCACATGCAGCCACTAACATTGTTTGGATTCAAAATTTGTTCAAAGAACTACATGTTTCTTTAGATGCTTGTCCTATTATTTGGTGTGATAACGAACAAAGCACATAGAAATTGTTCAATAACTAATATGAGACATTGCTTGAAGTAATGTCTACAACTATTCACTATAGAAATTGATATTCACTATATTCGGGAACGGGTGATAGCTAAGGAAATTGAAGTTCGGTATATATCAACAGAGGACCGAGTAGCTAATGTTTTGACCAAGACCATTGCTTTTCCAAAATTCAATGGATTTTGGATCAAGCTTACTAGATCGCCTCAATTGCGCTTGAGGGAGGAAATTGAAAAAAGCAGTTGGTCTTCTTTGTATATAGTTGACTAAAGTTTTATCATAATATGTTAAAGTGTTATTGGAGGAAACACGTTTTTAGACTAAAGTGTATATAGGTGAAAGTGCTTGATCTTCTTTTTCACTTTTCATTAATATACATCTGAGATATTTTTCTCTCTTGTTCACAAGTTTTCTTTTTCTGTCACAGACCCAAGTTACTCTCTGTAAGATCTTTTTTGTTAATTCAACTTTAATTGATTCACATCTTTCTGTCAATCATCACATCATTCACGATCGATAATGTTAGATATAATTGACTTGTAATATACAAATCTGGACATGCTCTTTCCATGAATATTTTTCCTTCTCCACATATTCTGGTTACTCTGCACTTCTTAAATACAAATCCAATCGAACTATTCTCATCTTCTCATCCCAGTGCCATTATCCAGCCTATTTTTCCTCCAATAACTAATATGAAACATTGTTCAGAAATGGATTGACCATCACCAAAGATGAAATCAATGGCTCCCTCAATGGGACAATGCTTGAAGTAATGTCTACAACTATGATCATCCGATATGTCCTTGGAAACCCAATAAACTACACTTATAGAAGGCCGATTTATCGCCTGATATCCTTGATGCCACTGTCCACACCCCATTATTACTATGATCCTTGGGGAGATAATTGTAAGAATTCATAAATGTCATCCCTAGAGACGACTGTATTATCAGCCAGAAAACTAATAGTTGGATTAGATGCTATTGAGTCACTGTCAGGCAACCATAGTTCTTTCCATCCCTTATCCTTTCAGATGGATGAATGGCTTGTTAGAAGGGATTGTAACTTTTTCATTGAATACACCTTGTTTGATTGAGATTTCAATCCATTGATTGTTGTTTGAAGGTACAAAGTCAATGGCGGATTAGATAGTCGGGAAACTATAAGGATTCCCTGGATTGACATAGATTATTCCATTAAAGAAAGACAACTAGAAAGCCCTCTTACAAGATTTGTTCTTTAAGTTGAATTTAATTAAATAATCAATAGCTGGATACGAATCAGAGCTTGAAGAAGGGGAGGGAGAATGAGCCCTTGACCTGCAACAGATAGATGATGATTTATTCATTCACATGACTCCTAGAATATGGCGCCCTTGGGGCTTTCTATTTGAGATACACTATCCAGATAATGAAAGCTGCATAAATATCGTCCGGAAAAATGAAATGTTTGATATTTTGAACTAGAATCACGAGACAATATTAAGAATTTGAAAAAAAGTAAAAATATTGTCTATTGATATTGTCTATTGCCAAAAGTAATCGTGTCAAACATGCCCTTGGATCATTTGAGAAATTCTATTTAGTCTTTCTCACTACCTACTCCACAATAAAATACAATGAACAAATACAATGAAATTATAATAAGTCTGCCTCATACAACATATCCACATACTATATGAATTCTAAAGTTTCAAAGTAATGAACAAATTTTTGGTATCAGTTTTGAGTGTTAATTTAATGCAAATCCATGGTTGTTGACGCGCAACTATATTATTGAATCTTTTCTATCAAAGCCTCAAGAATTGTAGTCGGTTCCTTGGACGCATGTTCAAGGAGTGTAGACTAAGGCCTGATACCAATTTATGCAACCAAAGAACACGATAAAAAAGTTTTAAAATTTAACTTTGTATAGCCCCCACATTGATTAGTAATTGAATTGTATTGTCCTACATAGAATAGGAACCTACGTGTTTGAATGATCCTCGTGAGCTCTACCCGGTTGATCAGTTGCGTGGGTCAATTCTTCTTGTCTGAATCAATTTCTTGGGTTGTTTCTTACATACAAGACGATTTGTGTTGTCCTATATATGCACTATAAGATAGTGGAAATTAGCTCAAATTGCCTATTTAGTCCATCCTTTTATAATTCTAGCATTTGACTACTTAAATAAATTTAAAATAAATCTTTGAAGATAATAAATAATAACTACCTAAAATACTCTTAAACAAACAAGCCTTCTAATTCACAAAATTGAATTGATTTCTCCAATTGCCAATTCCTCCAGTCTTTTTCTACATTCTTACTATCACTTCTTCATTCTTCTTCTTGCAAATTCTAATACCTAAAGAAGTGTGTTTCCTTTTTAAGATATGAATTATCATTCTTTTATGAATTATTAGGAAATAAATTTCACCGTCATTGGTAAAACAAAATGAAGAGATGGAGAGTGCAAATGCATTTATTTTCAAATTTGTCATTAACTTTCCCCAAAATGTCATAATTGAAAGTTATCATGACAAAGGTGCTAGAAATAGAACTTGTCATGTCAAAGCAGATCACAATAAAAAGATATATTAACCTGAGGAAGAAAGTTCATTTTTGCATACAGTGAACTTGTATCCTTCAAATTGTAAAATGTTTGTAGGTTTAGATTGTACTATAGCTGTTCTATGCTCCAAATTTGACCATGGTATCTGGTAATGTTTGGACTGAAAGTGCACTATATCCTGACTAAATACATATTGCTAATTAGAAATGATAAATAGTCATTGCAAGTTTGTTCAATTAAATTATTGATGACTTCACTAAAGTTGCGATTATTTATATGCTAACATGTATGATGGTACTCAAAGAGGAAATTTTACTATCATATGAGGAAATATAAAGTTAAACATACAGTAATTAGTTAAAACGACACACATCCATTTAAAGCGACTACATGCCGTTTTTAAGTACTAGCTCTCGATTTCACTCCAAAACTCGTTGAAACATTTTACAAGATTAAATAAGTTAAACGAGTTAAGAAACTGCGTTTTGTATCTCATCTCGACAAATTTGATAGAATTTGAGTTGACTTTATTCCTAATATAGTGGTACTTACTCACGGATAAGTCGTGTTGGTCATTAAGTAAGAACTTTGGATCAACTGTGGTGTCCAAAGGTAGTGGGAACATGTCTTCATTTGTTTTCGTTATCACAGGCGGGAATATAAATTCCAACATACTGAATTTAGTTAAAACGACACCCATCCATTTTAAACCAACTGCATGATGTTTTAAAGCACTGGCTCTCGATTTCACTCCAAAATTCGTTGATCATTATTTAAAATATTTTACAAGATTAAATAAGTTAAGCGAGCTAACAAATTGCGTTTTTCTATCTCATCTTGATGAATTTGATAGAATTTGTGTTTAACTTCGTTTCTAATGTAGTGATACTTACTCACGTGTAAGCCGTGTTGGTCTTTAAGTAAGAATTTTAGATCAGCCGTGGTGTCCAAAAGTAGTGGGAACATTTCTTCATTTGTTTTCGTGATCATACGATATAATGTAAAGTCAAACAAATTGAAATTAGTTAAAACGACACCCATCCATTTAAACTGGCTACATGCCGTTTTTAAGCACTGCCTCTCGATTTTACTCCAAAACTTGTCGGTCATTTTTTGAAACATTTTACAAGATTAAATAAGTTAAATGAGCTAAGAAATTACATTTTTTCTATCTCATCTTGACGAATTTGATATAATTTGAGTTAATTTCGTTCCTAAAGTAGTGATTCTTACTTACGTATAAGTCATGTTGATCTTTAAGTAAGAACTTTGGATCAACCGTGACGTCTGGGAACATGTCTTCATTTATTTTCGTAATCATACGAGGGAATATAAAGTCAAACAGATAGAAATTAGTAAAAAGGGCACCCATCCATTTAAACCACATGTGTGCCGTTTTTAAGCACGGGCTCTCGAATTTGTATTATATTGCTTATTTTGCTCTCATCTAATTGATTTTTTTAGATTCTGAAGGTTGAATAAAATCGTAAACAAAGAAAATTTACAATTTCTAAAATAAAAAAATATGTTCAATATTGACTTTAATTCTTAGTTTATGAATATCAATATGTATCATGTGACTTTCTTCTTTTGTGGAAATGTAATCACTTAATGCAATCAATTTTGGGAGAAAATACAATGGAAGAAGAAGAAATTGTTAGACCTGGGAGTGTGTTTTGAGGAATGAAATGAAAATTGAGAATAAAATTTGATGACTAGGGTTTAGCAAAAAATTTGAACCTTAGCTTTGAATTGGACGTTATAGTCATTTCAAACAAAGGGTATTTAAGACTTTTAACATATAATAAAGTAGACTATAGGTCTTTTAACCAATGTTCTAAAATGCGTAATGCGTGATGAGGCGGCGAGATAAAGTATCAAGAAGTATAGGCCTAAGCGAGCCTATACGAAGCCTAGGCGTCAAAATGTGTTTTCAAATTTTAATTTTTTTAATGTTCAAATTTCAAATTTTAATAACATAGCCTACAATTTCCTGATTTAGTTTATAAAATTACATGCCTAGTTTTCAAAAAAATAAAAATAAAAATACCTGGATTTTCAAAATTAACAATGAAGAAAAATTAGATTAATGTTAAGGTATTTATTATGGTTCAAAATATCACATTCAACATAGTTTAAAATAAGAATTGCTGGCTTAATTTTAATAACATAGCCTACAATTAGATTACAAAATAACACTTCCAGCATTATAGTTTTCAAAAGTTAGTAAATTACAACTACTACAAACATAAACATAAATTACTTAATAATTTCCTACAATTAGATTATATACCAACATAGCCTAACTTTTGTCTAACTCTACTCTTTATCGGATTCTAAGTCAAACTCTTCTTTTCATCTAACTCATCTTCTGCGCCATCTGATACAAAATTATTTTTGTCGAACTTCCTTATTTCATCTTAACCATTTCTAGTACATCTTGTATGTTGTAAGATATCATTCTCTACATCATCATCATCATCAATTCAAAATTGTGCATTACTCGCCTAATCGCGTTTATTCTCGCATATTCTTGCCTACTCACTTTTATTCTCGCATATATTCGCCTAGACGTTCAACAAAAAGAGTTGACTGCATTTTTACGCATATACCATCAATGCAGACACGTCTTTTAAAACACTGCTTTTAACTAAAAACTATTGAATGGAAGTCTTTTAACCAAGGACTATTATTGACTCTCTCTAACTACTCCACAAAAAAAATCCAAGGAACAAATATAATGAAATTATAACAAGCCTGCATCATACAACATATTCACGTGCTAGAAAAATTCTAAAGCTTCGAAGTAATGAACACATTTTTGGTATCAGTTTGAGTGTTAAATTAATGCAAGTCCATGTATTGTTGACCGCGACTATATTATTGAATCTTTTCTATCAAGGCTTCAAGAATTGTAGTCGGTCTCCTTGGACGTATGTTCAAGGACCGCAAAAATGTAGCCCAATACCAATTTATGCATCCAAATAACATGATAAGAAAGTTTTAAGAATTAACTTTGTATTGCCCCCACACTCATTAGCAATTGAATTGTATTGTCATACATAGAATATGAATTGGATTGTTTCTTACACACAAGATGATTTGTGTTGTCCTATATATGCAGTATAAGATAATTATGGATTATCTCAAAGGTGAGACTTTGTAATCATTTATAGTCTCGCTCGGTATATGTTTTGTGGGAGTTTTTCTTAGACAATATGTAGGTTTTTGAGTGTATTTGGAAGTTTGGAATATGAAATATACTATGTAATTGTAACAAATTTTTACATAATAGATAAAACTATTCGTTTTTTTTTTTCAAATTTTGAAATTTTTATGTAAGTTATTTTATTCTTGTTATTCTCATAATTCTCTATTTCTATTCTCTATTTATGCATTCTATTTTATATTTTCTTGGGAGGATCCTATGAAGTAAATATGAAAATTGACACAAATTCCGACATAAACAACTCGTCCAAAAATATGTTAATTTTAAAAATACTAAGGTTTGGAGTCAATATTTGTTGATTAACAAAATTGATAACCAACAATTGACAATATTGAGAAACTTCCTATGAAATTTTATTAATTCAAACAAACCCCAACAATGAATCTCACTTCTTCTTTTATAGAAATTAACAAAACATTCTAAATTTACTAAAATAATAATAAAAAAAGAAATTAAATAAAGATACATAATCCGTGCCTCCTGCCATCAAAATCTATGGACACCACTATCACCATCTTCACCGCTACAAAAGTGATAGATTGAAGACGATGTTATAAATAAGTTGAAGACCAAGTTGCAACATAATCACTAGATTGGGGACCTCCACCATTATTTTCCTAAACTTTAGTACAAAAGATGTGGCTACTGGCTATGCCACAAAACAACAATATTGAATATCCAGACCCCAAATGAAGGAAAAAGTCCACTTGTCACTATTACATTTCACAAACTCAATTGAGTCACCACCTAACCTCCTCTCTTCACCTCGTCAAATCCGACCTATGGGAAACCAAAACAAGGATCATGCTCTGTTCTTCTACTATTATCACAACCCTCCTCTCCAAAAGGACCAAAATACTAACCATTTCTTTTCAACCCCTCCACCTCTACACCATGAGCCTAAACTCTCACGCCTTTGCAGGCAACCCTATAAGATCAAGAACCCCAAAACAAAGTGACCCATTTTCTCCACAATCTGCATTTCAGACTCTCAAGACCCTCCTTTTGAGCCACAGTCAAGAACCCATTTCCCCTGATTTCAAGGTCTTGCCTTTCAGAAAGGGGAAGCCTTTGGCCGGCACGACGACTGATTCTTCAGCAGATGGGCCAAATTGGCATCTGGGTTGGTTAAGTTTGAGGGAGTGTAAGGATTTCTTGGAGAATTCGGAAGTGAGTCTGAGTGAGGATTCGTTGGTTTATTTGGGTTGTAAATACGAGGATGATGTTGTCTACTGGGCTATTGATGTGTCGGCTGCTAGCGGCTTGGTGAGTGAATTGGGTGCCAGACAGTTTTGCTTTGTGGAGTTAAGGACTCTTATGGTAGCCACTGATTGGGCTGATGCAAAAGCAATGGGTGAGCTTGCGGTTGCTGGCCATGTAAGTGTTGCTTTATAGGTATATAAGCATATGTTTTTCTGGTGTTCTTTTCCATCTTTCGTTTTCTATGTGAAATATTCGATCTTTTGATTTGAAACTTTTATTTGCAATAGATCTAAGGCAAAAAATTTCAAGTTGCTCTTCGCTAGGATTAGATTGACAACTAAACACGAATGCAGTTTGTGAACCATTGTCATGCTGAGAAATGGGTTAAAAAACATATCTAGCCCCTGTTTGAAGTTGGTTGTGGCAAGAAAAATGATTTTTTTAAGCATTAGGTTGGCCTGAATCTTACTCCAACAAGCAAATTTCAGCTCACTTGAAATCTGACACCTTGAATGAACTCCCAATTTTGGTAAATGACATATGTCCCCCTTGTTGTAATATTAGGCCACATACATAATATTACAACCGGGTTGATTCAAGGTGTCAGATTTCACTTGCATTGAGTGGGCAGAAATTTGCTTGTTGGAGGACCACTCAATACTTAAAAAACTCAATTTACTTGCCACAATCACCTTCAAACTGGGGCATAGCGAAATTTCATATTGTCTACTAACCTTAATTTTGATCACTGAATTTAAATGTAGTTTTAATTTGATTGCTCAACTTAAACATATGTTACAATTTGGTCATTTTGTCAATGTTGGTTAATTTGACTGATGGAAAAGCTAACATTGACGGTTTTGGCCTAGTGGACGAATTACTAGGCTGCATATCACTCTTTCCATTAGTGACTAAAGACATGGACATAGTGACCAAATTGTAACGAAATTTAAGTTTAGCAATCAATTTGAAACAAAACGAAATTTAATGATCAATGTGAAATTTCAATAAAAGTTTATTGATCACCAATGTATATTACCGGCTGAGGAACACTTTGCAGCAGGGTATTGGTCATTAATGGCTTTAGCATAATGTCATTGTTATAACTTGATGTCAGAGTTAAAATCTACAGCTCTCTTGATTGATGGTCATGGAGTAAAAATAAAAAGACGAGTTGTTTATAGGACCTAGGATTATTCATTATTATAATATTGTTTGAACATAAACTAGAAGAGAAAGAAAAAAACTCTGGATTTATTTTCAATATTTCCCAATGCAGGAGAGTGTAATGTAGTTGTGGTAATAATAATTTGTGTGTGGAGCTATGTAACTTGTAAGCTTGAGAGAGTGAAAAATACAATTGAGTATGAAGATAGAAGCAGAAGTCAAAGGAAGCTTGCAGAAGGAAAAGTATAGCAGAAACCATTGACTACTAGCTTTTTAACTTGGGGCACTTTCGTAAATTTGTCCCCTTATCAGGTTCTTTCACATTAATTTTGATAGGTCATTTTAGTAGGTCTTAAAGTGAATACTTGAATATATAGGTTTAGTCGTGTTTGCACATTCCTTTGCAGAAATTACCTAAACTTTACCCGTAAAAGAAATCTGGAGGTGACTCAATAATTTAGTTGCGGATATTCTGGTGCTGCCATGGTGCTTCTGTGCTTCAAATATATGACTATGCATATTGCGAAGCCGACAAAGATTTGGCGTTTTGTGTTTTGCCTAGGGATTTTGTCTCTGTTCATCCATCAGAGAAAATACTTATTTCCCAATTCACCCAATAGCTGCTGAAGTTAGAAACTCTTTTAAATACAAACAATATGTATGGTATTGTGCTTAAGCATCCCAATAATGGGGCTAGTGGAAAATTGAAATATCAAAGAAATGCTTATTTAGAAGGTGACAAGGCAGCTAGTTTGAGTCGGACCTGACGCTTGCCCAACATCTTCTGTAAATTCCTTTAACATGGTCATTTTAGAGGAAATTTTGATGGCAATCAAGGATGGATTCGGAAGAATGCTTGCTGAAAGTTCAATTTCCGCTCACCTGATTTTCACTTTAAGATACTCGTTACCAATCTCCAAAGGCTGTAGCTTACTAATACTAGTGTCTAAATTGTCTCATTTTTTTATTTGGTCAGGCCAGAGCCCTGATAGAATGGCATAGCATAACTCGTTTTTGTGGATTCTGCGGAGGTAAGACAATCCCTATGGAAGCTGGGAGACGGAAGCAGTGCTCAAATGAGTCGTGCAAAAAGAGGATTTATCCTCGAGTCGATCCAGTACGTGATGTGATTTTTCTCTCTTTTTCACTGAACATGTGACATGTCATATGTATCAATGCCCGTCTTTCTCTCTGATTGTTGTACTCGAACAGGTTGTGATTATGTTAGTCATAGATAAAGAAAGTGACTGTGTTCTATTAAGCCGACAGTCAAGATTTGTGCCTCGCATGTGGAGTTGCCTCGCTGGCTTTATAGAGGTATGTGGTTGTTGGTCCATCCACTTTTAAACCTCCGTTATACACTTAATTGAGGAACTTGTTTTTCTATTCATATCAATCTAGGGAAGCAGTTTATAATGTTCATTTCAGTTATCCATTGCTTGTGTCTAGTAGTCATCATCAGATATCATTTTCCATTGTTAATATTTTCACTGTAGTTTCCTCAATTTTGTCGCCTTGCACTTTCCCCTTTATTCTTTTTCCAGTTTTTTCTAGGTTATGACTATACTTATTGTCATCAGCCAGGAGAAAGCTTAGAAGAGGCAGTGAGGAGAGAAACATGGGAGGAAACAGGCATTGAAGTTGGCGAAGTTGTCTACCACAGTTCTCAGCCATGGCCTGGTATGGTTAACTTTACCCCGTGCCATTCTCCTTTCTGTCCGTGTTGTACTACTTTTTCTATGGTTGATTTTGCTAGAGGATAATTGCGACTTGGTTTGGGATAAAATAGCAGATGAAGGAAAATAGACCTTAAGACAATAGTACAGACAATACTTTTTGGCTTTTGACGAACAGAAAAAGAATACTATGAGACAGACTAGGATCCCTTTGTTGAACACAAAACTAGAATAAATAAAAGTGACATGACGTCTGAAACATGGGTCAGATTTCTCCTTGTTTTATTTTAATTTAATGTTGCTCATGTTATTGTTTATTGTTTTTTTTAATTACTTAGAACATATTAATTATGTTTAGAAGATAATGAGGGACCTAGATACAAATACGAGTAAAGTCTAATTAGGGTTCGGTATACATTCAGCTGCAAACAGTATGGAGATGCTAATTTTTTATTTCTTTGAATATTTATTAAATATTGAGATTGTTTTCTAGTTTTTCCAATTATTCAGCATTCTTTACAAATCAACAAATTTTTGATGCCCACTCGACAGTCAATTGAATCAACGAGTTTTGGGAGTGCTAATCATATTTCAATAATTTTTCACTACATCAATGTGTACCTCCTCTCTAACCGTTGAGCTTTTAAACAAGGTGGGTAAACATAATACCAGTATCAGAACAAGGAGATATCTTGAGTTCAAGTCTCGCTGCCATCAATTAATAGAAATTCTACATGTGTCGGACGGTTGATAAAAAAATGAACTCGGCCTCCTGGGAAGTGCATTGAAGACAAAACTTAAATAAATAAATATGTACTCTAACAACTTGAGCTTTTAAATGAGGTGGTGTTATCTTTTTGGACATTGCATGTGCATACCTTTATGACATGTTCGACAAGGTGGATTATCAAAATAATTGCATAATATTAAAAAAGAAGAAGTCAAAAAGATATTGTTCATAGTACTGATCAATACAATCTAGTACTGCGTACACACATAACAAAATTTTGTCATCTGTCAAATTTATGGCTGTATAATAACTTGTGAAAAATATAAAGAACTGGATGCATCCTTTATCCAGTAATATATACTGGTGATAAATTTGGGATGTAATTTTTATATACCTTCTATGTACGGTATGGTCCAACCCCTATCTTTGCAAAAGTCAAAAATATATACAAGATAGTGCTGATCAATACAAGATAGTGCTGATCAATACAATCTAGTACTGCGTATGCACATGACTAAATTTTGTCATCTGTCAAATTTATGGCTGTATAATAACTTGTTTAAAATATAAATAACAGGATGCATCCTTTATCCAGTAATATATACTGGTGATAAGTTTGGGGATGTCATTTGTATATACCTTCTATGTATAGTCCAACCCCTATCTTTGCATCTATACATTAACAAATTATGATAAATGGAAGTAAACTAGTTTGGCAATGTAAGAACACTGCTAGTTTCCTGATTCAAGACAAGTAAAAAAAACATGGCTGCTAATCTGCTTGTAATAAATTGTATCATTAGGAGCTAATGGAGAATGTTCATCGTTTCAGTTATAAGACTAGGAACATAAAAATTTTAAAATTCCTTTTATGGTAATGTGAGTTTGACTCTTTTTTTTTCACCTTAGTTTTTCCATCCAGCATGTCATGCTTTGTGATGTGGAACCAAAAGTAAGAGGAAAGACAAAAAAATTGCAGACTATGGCTAAACGTTACGGAAACTTCAATTATCTTCTCAAATGTATCAAAATCTTATTGTGGCTATGTATACATTGTCCTTGAAAGAGCCAGAGGAATATCAGATGTCGTGAAGTTTCAAGATAACCGAACATTTCAACTAAAGAAAACTAAAGGAAATTATCCATATAAAATCTCTCTTTCAAAGATGAGCTATAGTGCGGCTGTATAGGACTTCCAAGAAACCGGACTTGAAACTTTTTTAATTAAGAAAACTAAAAAGCAAAAAATTTAAGTTTATGAATCATAGGATCTAATTACTAAATTCAGCAGAAACATGCAGTTTCCTTTTACTGTCCATCATTATTTGGTTTTCTCAGCAGTTTCGTGTCATCTAGCTCAAATCTAGCTTACAGCATCTAGCACCAAATCTAGGATGTCCTAGTGTCTTCTTTTCCTTGTTTGCCTCCTAAAAGTGTACAAAACTTGTATGAGGGAGAAAGCATTGCGTGGATGCATTCCCACATCCTTCTAGAAATAATACCTTCAGGAGACTGATTGACAATATAATGTTTTTATAGAAATGGATCTAGATTTGTTGTCTAGTGGATCTTTGTTATGCTTGTACAATTATTGAGTGCTAGGAAGCATGAACATTTTTGCCACGGCAAACTGCGTTTTGATACAAACAAAAATGCGCCCCTGAATTTCTGATGATGCCAAAATGTTAAAAGAAAAAAAAAATCTTATTATGTGAAAGGCATTTTTTAGTTTGCAGTTAACATATATAATATATTTGTAGTTGGCTAGTTGCACAAATATCACAGTAGTCATGTAAATTCGATTTCCAAATGATGGAAACAGGGTTTACTTGTCCAAGTGGTTTGTAGTTTTTTACTGCATCTTGTTTTCAGGCTAACATGTTCTTACTTGGTTTTTCCTCAGTTGGACCCAGTAGTATGCCGTGCCAGTTAATGGTTGGGTTCTTTGCATATGCGAAGTCGTTGGAGATAGACGTGGATAAGGAGGAGTTAGAAGGTACTTTCATTATACTGATGGATTCTACCTTAACGAACTTTCCCTTTCCACTTTTTAATCTTTTATCACAGAAAATTTCTCTCCTGCCAGTTTGATGAAAAATTAATTAACAGATTAACCATACTGTATAACCAAACTCATGCTTACACTTCCCATGAGCCCATGCAGAGAGGGTTGTCTGTGTACATGTGCAAAATAGTATCCACCCCGTGCGCACCCAGAGAGAGAGAGAGTCAGCGAGAATGGGGAGTAATAACAGCAAGCGTGGATATAATATGTGGTTGCAATTAAAAGTGACTTATTTTTGCCAGCCTTTTCATTGTTCTAAAGTGACTTTCTTTTTTCAAGCACTGGAGTTCTTGACTTCTTTTATTCTTTTATACCTGCCATTAAAGATTAATCTATTGTAGTTTATTAACAACAGTACTGTCACATCATGTGGTGGTTATCTTAAATTGTTTTTCTTTTCTCAGACGCTAAATGGCACACTCGAGAAGATGTAACGAAGGCTCTTACATTTGCTGAATATAAGAAGGCACAGAAGACAACAGCAAACAAAGTAGACCAAATGTGCAAGGGGTTGAGAAAGGGCAAAACTTGTCTGCAGACTTCAATGTTGAAAGTGGGGAACTTACTCCTATGTTTATCCCGGGACCATTTGCAATTGCTCATCATCTCATCTCTTCGTGGGCCAATCAAGTTGATGATAATGGCGATGGAGCACAGATGAAACAAGGTGGCAGTTCGCTTTCAAACTTGTAGTTTCAGAACAATACAACTTTCTATGATGCATGTTCAATTTGTACTGTTCTGTACGTGTCAGATTTGTAAATCCTATTATTCCTTTTCACAACGTTTCTTTCCTAGAGTATGTGCATCTTTAATCATCATTTACGAAATCCACCTGTTAACCTGTAAAGACTTAATAATGATGTGTTTAATGAGAAGTATTGGACAGGACACTATTAACTTCTTTTATTCATTTTACCAAACAAGTCATAAAAGTTCGTGGCTGAAGTTACAAGTGAACATTAGCTACTTTTTACTTCACCTAGTGGCAACGTGCTGGGAATATTTTGACAAGGCCTTGAGCTTAAGGTGCTTGCGGTTTTTAGACTTATTGTTTGCAACTTTTCAATTTGTAGGCGAAGATTTTGATAAGTAGGCAAGATTTTTGTGCCTTCTGGGTTTATGACATTGTTTCGTGTAGATTGATTGAGAAGCAGTGTGTACCTTCTACCTGTTAGATTTTGCCTACACTAGTACTATATTAAACTTCCTTTGAGGATATACACCATCAAACTTTTTGTATGTTCCTCCAACGCTTTGGTAATTGGTTCTGTGAGTTGTCGTACCTTGTTTGAGTTGCTTCAATGGGTATATTAGGCTTTCCAAAATCCAATTGTTGTCCATGTGAAAAGGCGTATGAAATTTCCTCCCAGAATCTATTCTTGAAAAGGATGTTGAATGCCCTTCGAGGAAGTTTTATTAAAATGGGATAATTGCATATTTGGTCATCAGCCTTTCAAAAACGTTAGAGATATATTCCTAACATTTAAAAATAGCATTAGACATTCCCAACCTTTGAAAATTTGGCATGATAGGTCTTTTATGACGAAATTGTCATTCTGTTTAAATAAAATAAAATAAAAAAAAATAATTTGAAAAATAATCAAATGTACCCCAAAAAAATAAAAAGTCAGAAATGTACCTCAAAAAAAAAAAATAACAAAGATGTCATCTTCTTTATCAAATTTCAAAATCTAAAATCCCCAAAAATTCCAATTATAATATGCTCCACTACATGTAAATGTATCAGTAGCATCATCGTATGCGTAGCTATACGATTTAAGCAAAGTGTTTTGAAAATCTCCGCATAAACAGACGGGTTGCGGTGGCGGGTGTACCATACGCCGCCCACAACAAAGATTTCAACGCTGACGCCTTGTGAACCCGACTCGCCAACGGCCTAAAAATCATTGGTAAATTGTAGGGTTGCTTGCGGGTTTGCTCCGGCGCCATTGCATTCCACCTGGTACCCGCAATCACCTGTGGCGCAACTTCCTTGCCCAATGCTCCTGTTGAATGCACAGCCAGTTCTTCCCAAAATTGCCCCAACCAAAGGCTACGGCGGAGCTTGAAAAGACCTCGTGCCGCCCGGCAGAAGCTCAAATATGGTGCTATCCAATCTGGAACCACCGTCATTGGCTAGTATTCCAGGCTATACTACATAATCACACCGATTTATCAACGTAAATGTAGCCCCTAAAGTCCTGGAGAATAGAGATGGAAGACGCCATTAATGTAATTAGTTAGAATTATAGCCAGCTTAGAATAAAAAAGATGATTCATTGGTTACTTTTTATTTTTTGGGGGTACATTTAGTTATTTTTCAATCATTTTTTTTTTCTTTTTTCTTGTATTTTGTTTGTTTCTTTATTTAAAGAGAAGTACCATGCCAAAATTTTCAAACGTTGGAGATGTTTGGTGCTAATTTTAAAGGTTAGAGATATATTCCCAATTTTTTGAAAGATTAGAGACTAAATATGCAATTATTCATATTAAAATCTGATATCTAGTGACTTTTTTGGTTACGAGAAGTTGACCAACCTTTTCGCGTCCAGATCGATTTTTATAACTACGATGTTTTGTATAGGATTAGCATTGGAAGTGCTGATTGGGGTTATGGTCAAATTCACAATCTTCACGTCTAATCTTCTGCTCTAACCTCTATGATTTTGCAATTTTTTCACATTCAAAGGCTTCTCAAGCAATTTGAAGGCTTTAGGCAAAATATTTTAGGAGACATTTTTTTTAAAATAATAAAAATTAAATGGAAGAATCAATGATCATCAACAAAAATTCCATTGATGATCCAACAATTTTTTTAGTTGATTCAATGTAATTTCGGAATAAATTACCGACATTGATATCATCGGTTATTACCAACACATATCGTCATCGATAAACAATGAGAATGTTGTCGATAAATCGCTAATGGTGCTTCTGATCATATAGAGAAGTTGGTGGTATCATCGACAGAAAATTGTAAATAAAGTTCCATAATTTTTTAAAAAGTACAAATAAATCTTACTTAAAATAATTTAATACATATTAAAAAAAAGTAAACATTTCATCTTTCTTATCTAAGTTCACCCCACCCCCTTCTACCCTACCCTACCCTACCCTAGGCCAACGTCACCCCCCACAAATGCAATCATGTTGGTAATGACACTACCATCTTAGAAAAATTAATTCATAAAAAGAGAGAAAAATTATCTGGATAAAAATTTGATAGTTGTAATTTGAGCTTTGCAATCTAGGCTGCGATTTGGTTCTTACAAACGGATGGTGGATGGTTGGTGAAGTGCCCACTATCGGTAGTAGTTCTGCGAACCAACCTACTATCAATTTTTTATTCAATCAATTTTTTTTTTCTGAATTAATTTTTCTAAGGTGGAGGTGGTGCCACCGTGATTGTATTTGTGGATGTGGTGTTTGGCCACATGGTGAGTGTAGTGTAGGGTAGTGTGGGGTGAACTTGGTTGAGAAGCATGAAATATTTACTTTTTTTAAATTCAATTTTTTGGGTTAATATGTATTTAATTGTTTTAAATGGAATTTATTTGTACTTTTTATAAAGTTATGGGATTTCCTTTGCAATTTTTTTTTACTTTTTGTTGTTTTATTATTTATTTAAAGAGGAAGATAAATACGTCATTTAATGGTCAAAATGTTGGGAATGACGATTTTATTGGGAATGGATTATTCTTCAAAAAATGGTTGAAGTATTTTGCTAAAGTTGAGAAGGAAAAGTACAAATTTTCCATAATTTAAATATCTTAGTATTTGTTTTATAGTATTAACTGTTATTTCATTACCCACATTAATGTTTAATATTATACTTTTATTACTTTATTTATAGAATAAATTTTTATCGATAAATTAAATTTCTAAAAATAAGTGTTTTAATTATTACAAATGAAAATTTTGACTCAAAAATTGCAATGGTAAAACTATTTGAAAATAAATTTTCTAAAACATGGGAGCTTTTCATAAATGTGGAGCATTAGACGATCGCCGCGTTTGTGTAGAATTTGCTTCGACTTTGTACAAAGGTGACTCAAGCTATTTAGGGAGATTTAGGCAAAAAATTTAGAGGGCTTTTTAAAAAATAATACTAAAAAAATTAAATATAGCAAATGATCATTAACAAAAATTCTGTCAATGATCGACAACAATTTATTTTAGTTGATTGTGACCGAAATCAATTTTGTAGTGATTTCGAAAGAGTTACCGACATTGATATCAAGAGTTATCACTAATGCACTCTGTCTTCATTACCGACGACAATCACCGATAATGCCTCGATCTTTGATTGCCGACAAAGAAGTTGGTGTCATAGATGAAAGTTTATTCTAAGATGAGCTAGAAATTTGTCTTGAAATTTTTTATTTTATTTTCCCAAGAAGTCCATGTGTAACAGGGTATTGACACCCTATCACGCGATGAACAATTTAATCCTTTAAATTGTTTTGAGTCGAAGTTGAATTTCTAAAACATTTGCATTTCAAAAATATAATGTTATTGATTTTATAAGTACACCTCAAAATATTTCAAACAATCAACACGTGAGCGGAAGTTATTATACAAAACAACCCCGAGTACAACTACATAAAACATTACTCTTTAACAAATTCTCTTAATTACAAATATTTAAAAGTACAACTTTAAATCGTTGATGCATCCCACAACTCATAGGTCGTCACCTAACGCACTATCATCCATCTCATCATCCAAAAGCTTGCCTTATACCATGTTATCTTTTAATTTCCTAAAAGGGGTGTTATGATACGAAAAATAATATTGACATCCAGTGAGTAAAAGAAAATGGTGTTCGTGTGACAATGCACATAATAAATCTAGCTTTCAACCAACATATGATTTAGCCAAGTTTCAAGTGACCTCGGTAATAATGTTACATTCACGTGCATAACGAACCTAGCTTTCAGCCAACATATGATTTAAGGCCCGTTCTTCAAGTAACATCGGTAATAATGTTACATTCATGTGCATGTATGACCAATAGACTTTACATTTGCCACAATAATTTCTCACATATGTCGGTTCATTTTGTCGTGCTATTAATAGTCTCGAATCAAACATGTGATAAAATAGACTTCAAGATAACATAGAGCACAAACGAACTAGCTTTCAGCCAACATATGATTTACCCAAGTTCCAAGTCATCAACATGCATGTACACATAATCTCAATTACACATTTGGAACTAATCTCCTCATCAAAATCAAGTCCTACGTAAAGATCGAATCAACGGATTTCATAAAGATCAAACCATATACTTAAGTAATTGTGTGCTTTCTTTACACATTAGTTAAAGATCTTGGATGTAAAGTACATATACTTTTATCTTCATTAGGCCATTCCTAAAAGTAGCCTTTATACCGGAGTGATCATTTGGCCATTGTTGAGTATTTATACTTTAAGTAACTCAATGTGCTTTACCTTAGCACAAAATAGTGTACAAATCTTAATACATATCCTTAAATATGTTATAGTTCCCATTTTGCGCTACATTAATAGTCTAAACCGATAATATAAAAGTTTGGTTCTCATATGCACATAATATTATCACATAGCATAAAGGACAAGAAAGAACATCTTGCTCATAGATTTCACATAAGCACATAATTAATCCCATACATGGACACATTTCATTTACATACTTGAACTAAACTCCTCATAATAGATCAAGTCAAACATAAGATTAAAAGTGTACTTCACATATGCAAAATGTATGTCCGTGTGACATAGCACTTAAATGTGTCTTTTATCTTGTTTACGGCCTTCCGGCATATAATATTTGTACATCATAAGCTCAAATTGAAAATATTGTACTACACAAGCACTTAGGCCATAAGGTTTACTACACAAATACTCAGTGGGCTACACATGTCCTTAGTCAACTATACAAGTCTTTAATCCTTAGTCAACTATACAAGTCTTTAATGTGCTACACAAGCACTAAGTGGGTTACACAAATCCACGAAAATTGTTGAGAACATTTAGATTACACAAGTCCTCAAATGGACTACAGAATTCTTAAGTGGGTTGCAAAAAACTTTAAGGTGGTGTACTGATAAGTGCAATATGTGCACTTATTTTGCACAAATTTCCAGGCCTTTATCTGTTTATTTCGCCAAGTATATCTTTAATTTTTCTTCTATTATCTTCGTTATAGTTATGGACCCGATTTAGAGCAGTTGGAAGAGAAACGAATGAAATGAGATTGATTTGGTGGACTATTGGAAACTATTGGGATCGACCTATACATAAAATCAAAGTTTGAGGACTGAAGTGAATTTATCTGAAAGATCAAGGACAACTTGTTTCTTTTTCAGAATTCTGGTACAATTAGGACAATTATATTCACGTGATTTCACACGATTTCGGGGACTTTTCTAGGGCTAGTAGGAGTCTATAAATACATAATTTTCCACACTTAAGAGGAGGGATTTGGTAGACAAACAATATATTAGTTCTTAGAGAGCAAATGTCAAGATTTTCTTCAAGTTCATTCGGATTGAAGATCAAGAACGAAGAACATCTCTGTGATTTCATTAATTTCTGGGTGATGAACTGCAACTTTTATGCTTGCTTTTGTGTCTTTATCATGAGAGGCTAGGCGTATTATCGTGCTAGGATTTACGATGAAACTTATAGTATAAATCTTTAACTTATGATTTATGTTGTTAAATTCAATAATCAAGGTAAAAGAATTAATTACCACAAGTGGATTCAGGTCCCTGGTGCATTTTCTTTCTATACTTAAAGTATTCGTCAATAAAACTTGCATCCATCCTAATTTTGAATTACCATTAGTTAGTTCTTTCTAGTTTAATACGTTAGTTAGTTCTTAGACTTTCTCTTCTAAAAAGTTCAATTGTTTCGGTTAAGCTAATTAACGATACGATATTTAGACTCAAGTCCATATATTACTTGTGCGATCCCGTTCACTTGCGAAATAATTAACCAACTTCGACTTTTGATTTAGTTAGTTCATGATATATGTGTTGTAGTTACTTCTGTTTTGTTCGAGGGCGAACAAGTGGTTGAGTTTGGAGGTGTTGATAAATGCAATATGTGCACTTTTTTTGCACGAATTTCCAGACCTTTATCTATTTATTTCGTCAAGTATATCTTTAATTTTTTTTCTATTGTTTTCGTTTTAGTTATAGACCCGATTTGGAGCAATTGGAAGAAAAACGAATGATATGGGATTGATTTGGTAGAGTATTGGAAACTATTGGGATTGACTAGCACAAGACACGAAATTGAAGAATTCAAAATAAGAATAATTAAAAAGCAAAAATCAAAGTTTGAGGATCTAAGTGAATTTATCCGAGACATCAAGGACAACTTGTGTAAATTCTTCAAGGACCAAAGTGAAAAGTCAAAAAATTCCACATGGGTGATTGCCCATTATATAATCAAGTGATGACCTGATAAAGGAGTGAAATTAACAGAATCTTCAAGTTTATAATCAAGAAATCGCCCAAGTTTACACTATGTGATCGCATGGTTCAATCGGCGCTTCAAATGGGTGATCGCTCATTATATAACCAAGTGACCGTCTAATAAATGAGGGAAATTAATAGAATCTTCAATCAGTATCGCCCAAGTTTACACTAAGTGATCGCATGGTTCAATCGGGTAGCGATATTTTGTTTCCTTTCCAAAAATTTCGCTACAATTAGGACACTTATATTCACGCCGATTCCACGTGATATTGGGGACTTTTCTAGGGCTAGGACGAGTCTATAAATACATAATCTCCGCACTTAAGAAAGGAAAATTTTGGACCACAATTTATCAACTCTTAGAGAGCAAAGATTAAGCTATTTCATCCTAATGAAGATCGAGAACGAAGAACACATTTCCGATTTCATTAATTTTGGGTGATGAATTCCAACTTTTGTGCTTGTTTTGTGTCTTTATCATGAGTGGCTAAGCGTATTCTTGTGCTAGGATTTATGATGAAACTTGTAGTATGAATCATTAATTTAGAAATTATGTTTTTGACAACAAAGCATTATTATAGTTTTGAACAATTGATATGGATTTTCTTTCATCTACATTATATGCACAATGATTGTATGATCTTTGTGGCTTGTTTTGCCTTCAAGAGATTGAAAATAAGCTAGACATAATTTTAATTGTCGTAAAGTCCGATAAGGAATAGAGATATATCGATATACTTTGCATGATCTTAATTATCCAAGGCTATTTAATGCATTCCTTTGTATTCGTATTCTTCATAGAGATATAGTCGGGTCATACATAGGAATATATTTAATTTTCTTCAAGTGAGACTATTGAACAAATTAGAGATATTGATCTTCATAACTAATGTATGTTGTCAAATTCAATAATCCAGGTAAAAGAAACAATTACTACAAGTGGATTCGAGGTCCTAGTGCATTTTCTTTTTATATTCGAAGTTATCTTTTGTAAAACTTGCATCCATTTCACTTTTGAATTATCATTAGTTGTTTCTAGTATAGTAGGTTAGTTAGTTCTTAGGCATAAACATTCAAAGTTCAATCGTTTCGGTTAAGGGTAATTTAATTGTGTAGATCTATATCAATTCATGTGGGTACAATATTCAGACTCAAAGCTATTATATTATTTGTGCGATCTACACACTTGCGGAATAATAAATTTAGCAACATGTACAAATATATTTAGGGAATTTAATATGTTCTCATATATGTTATGTTTCCTTTTAATATGACATCAATAGTTCATCCCATTTCATGATACAAGAATGCTCATGCATGGAACACATAGGAGATACATAGCTCTTAGTTGATATATAAGTTCCATGTTATCAACATGCATAGATAGTTATCACTATTCCACATAAAGAACCAAGTTGGATAAGCAACTATACAACATATAATTTTCAATTAATATTTTGCCCATATAAGATTTGGATACACTCAAAACTCAACTTTTCAAAGTGAACCAAACACGTGAGTATACATCACATACACATAAGACATCTCCTTCCATAGAAGGTAGGTTAGCAACTTAACAAGTTTTAAGTTATCATCAAAGTAGGTTGCAAATATACATAAGGTATTAAGTAAATACATTTTACTTGAGGGATGTTCATCTTTGCATATTAAGTAGATAAGCATTATCCTCTCATATACCACATTAAAAATAGCTCCTTGCTCAAATAATTATGTTTGCCTTAAGTACAACCAACTTCATAAAATAAATATCTTGTGAGAAAAGCACATTGACTACTTTTACTCATAACTCAAGTTTCTATGGTAGATCAAGTCCAACACATTACTATTAATCATCTACCCATATGAACTTTCTTTGCATGTAAGATAAGCAACTATTTATCATAATTTAAAGGCATAAAGAAGCACATAACACATACTTCACTTACCTAAGATAATCGAGATTGACTTAATCTTAAAGTTGGAGCAAGTGGTTGCTTTAGGAGGTAATGATATACATTGATGCTTAGAGTTTAGGGATATTAATACTAGTCGTAAAGGTCTAATACTGCTTCATCTTCTTCATTGAGTTATGAGATTTTTTTTGCCATTTTTGCTATTGCCCATTGAAGGATTTTATACTTGAGATAGGAAAAACTATTAGATTAAAGAGACTCCATAACATAGCTCTTACTTTAAAATCTTTAATTTCCAAAATCCACATTCAAACTTAAGAATTTTCTTGACTCCTTTTTCTTAATTTCGATAATGTGTGTATTTGTATCTCGTGAAGAATGAGAGATGTGAGGCGATAGTAGGGTGTAAAATTAATGTGTGAGTTTGTGTGAAATTTGGGGGTTTTGTTGACTTTGAAATTTGCATTATCCACGTGTCAATAGATCTCCAATCAATCCTTTGTCAACATGTATGTTACCTCTACACCTTTGAACAATCGTTATGCACCAAGATCACTAGAGAAAAAGAGCCATGATCATTGGTACTCCGACGATCAAGTCAACTACTGTTACAAAAATATATGAGGAGAATATTTGGGTGTGGGAGAAACAAACATGCAGAGATTTGAACATAGTTTAAGGGTTGAGAATAATGTGTACCTTAGAATGACGGAGATCTTATATTTATAGAGCAATAGTTGTAATTGGTTTAGGTAGGCAATCAATTAGACATGTGGTGGGATTCTCCTTTCTTATAGGATGAGGAATAATTGGGTGTGAACACAATCTCTTAGATTTTCATCTTTATTTGAGTTGATTTCCAATATTGCGTTGCCAATCAATAAGAAATCGAGATTGGGTTTCCTTGTGAGAGTTCGTATGGCAATCAAACCGATCTGCCTGGAAATATCACTTTAGCTTTCCCAAAATACCAGATTTCCCATGGGACTTTGCGGGTTGCGATAGTAATTGACGGAAGGTCCAGGCCTATCATAAATGGCGAAAACCTTCACGGGCTTCGTTTGACAAGGCATTGGATGGCAAGAGCCTGGGCCGTTATATGCGACAAGGCGACGGGCCAAGAAGGCTTTCGCTTGGCCCTTCTGCTGACGTGGAAACCTTACCAAATTGGGTAGAAACGGGTTTAAATAATCTCCAAACTTATACATGCACAAGCCTAGTCTCTCAAGTTAAGCAATATTTTAATCAATTTGAGGCATATGATAATGCCTAGGTGTCTACTTTTTATCCCTAATATATTTTAATATTAAAGGTCTGTTTGATTTCTGGATAAAAATTATCTAGATTATAGTTATCTGAATACTATATTTATTATTATTCAGTTTGGTTCAGGTAGATATAAGAATATAAAAATCACTATTAAAAAGTCAAATTTTTGTTAAAAAGACAATTCTACACTCATTCTTAATTAAACAAAAAATAAATAAATGAAAAAACTAAAAGAGAAAAAAAAACTGTTATCTTGAACGAAAATCACCATCGAGCAAAGTTCAAAAATTTACCAGCAAAAAAACAAATTTACCAGTTATAGCCCAAAGAGCTGAAACTCAAATTCAACAAAAAATAAGAATTAAAAGAAAAATTAGAAGAAGTCCAGAACTTTTATTTATTCAATAAAATCAATTTAAATTATTTGAAAAACTGAATCGAGCATATATTTTAAGCATAATGGACAATCGAAGATACATAGTGGAGATTAAGAGTGCGGAAGATTTTGGATTTTGAGTTATTATTTTTTTGGGTTCGTAGATGATGAGTGGAGCAACAAAAGTTATTTCATAGAGTCTGGATAGTTAATTTGGAGGTGGTTGTGACGGTGGCGCGACCGTCATAGTGGTGGTGATGGGTGGAGCGAAAGAGGTTGGGGACGGTGAGGAGATCTATAGAATGAGTGGAGCGACAGAGGATCGTGGCGATGAAAAGAGTAAAAGAGAAACCAATTAGTATTCTTAAAGCATACGTTCATCTTTTTAAAAATTGAGTGAATCTTTATCTAGATAAATAAATTTTTCCTCCTATCTTCGAGGATTAAAAATGTCCTCATTTTTGCTTAAATTGTTATCCGGATAAAATTACATCGAATATCAATTCAATTGAAACAGATTTTATCCGTTATGACACATAATGTGTAAATTAATTTTTATTAGTATTTTTATGTTAAATAAAAATGTAATAAGATTAGTTCAATGTCATAAAATTATATACATCATTTTTTTTATTTATTTAACTTAATTTTTAAAGTAAAGAGGAGGAAAAATTTATAAGTAAAGAGGGAGAAAAATGATTTCTCACAATGATTTCTTCCTCTTTAAATAATATAATTATTTAATAATAAAAATAATAATTTTGTTTGATATATTTATTACTAAATTGTTAATTCCAAAAAAAAAAAAACTCATTAGTTTTCTTCAAATTTTTATAAAAAATAAAAGTATTAGACATATTTGCACATTTTGTAATGATTAGGAATCCACATACAATTTCTTCTAATTAAAACTAATGGTATATTTGTTTTTTTTCTTTCCATATGACCAATTTCACACCAAAACACATATATCGTAGATTTGTTTACTAAAAATAAACGTTATAGACCAATTTCACACTAAAGACAAAAGTTATGGATGATTTGCACCAAAATCCCTTAACCATTAACCAAACGGACCCCAAGTTCATTCAAGATTCTAAGAAAGCTTTTTGCATGTTTGCCATGGTCCCATTTTTTAATGTAAAATTTAGATTTCTAGTTTCTTGGTCAATTGGAAGAAAACGAATGATATGGGATTGATTTGGTAGAGTATTGGAAACTATTGGGATTGACTAGCACAAGACACGAAATTGAAGAATTCAAAATAAGAATAATTAAAAAGCAAAAATCAAAGTTTGAGGACTGAAGTGAATTTATCTGAGACATCAAGGACAACTTGTGTAAATTACTGAAGGACCAAAGTCAAAAGTCAAAAAATTCCACATGGGTGATTGCCCATTATATAACCAAGTGATTACCTGATAAAGGAGTGAAATTAACAGAATCTTCAAGTTTATAATCAAGAAATCGCCCAAGTTTACACTATGTGATCGCATGGTTCAATCGGGCGCTTCCAAATGGGTGATCGCTCATTATATAACCAAGTGACCGTCTAATAAATGAGTGAAATTAATAGAATCTTCAACTGTATCGCCCAAGTTTACACTAAGTGATCGCATGGTTCAATCGGGTAGCGATATTTTGTTTCCTTTCCAAAATTCTGCTACAATTAGGACACTTATATTCACGCGATTCCACGTGATATTGGGGACTTTTCTAGGGCTAGGACGAGTCTATAAATACATAATCTCCCGCACTTAAGAAAGGAAAATTTTGGACCACAATTTATCAACTCTTAGAGAGCAAAGATCAAGCTATTTCATCCGGAATGAAGATCAAGAACGAAGAACACATTTCCGATTTCATTAATTTTTGGGTGATGAATTCCAACTTTTGTGCTTGTTTTGTGTCTTTATCATGAGTGGCTAAGCGTATTCTTGTGCTAGGATTTGCGATGAAACTTGTAGTATGAATCATTAATTTAGAATTTATGTTTTTGACAACAAAGCATTATTATAGTTTTGAACAATTGATATGGATTTTCTTTCATCTACATTATATGCACAATGATTGTATGATCTTTGTGGCTTGTTTTGCCTTCAAGAGATTGAAAATAAGCTAGACATAATTTTAATTGTCGTAAAGTCCGATAAGGAATAGAGATATATCGATATACTTTGCGTGATCTTAATTATCCAAGGCTATTTAATGCATTCCTTTGTATTCGTATTCTTCATAGAGATATAGTCGGGTCATACATAGGAATATATTTAATTTTATTCAAGTGAGACTATTGAACAAATTAGAGATATTGATCTTCATAACTAATGTATGTTGTCAAATTCAATAATCCGTAAAAAGAAACAATTACTACAAGTGGATTCGAGGTCCTAGTGCATTTTCTTTTTATATTCGGGTTATCTTTTGTAAAACTTGCATCCATTTCACTTTTGAATTATCATTAGTTGTTTCTAGTATAGTAGGTTAGTTAGTTCTTAGGCATAAACATTCAAAGTTCAATCGTTTCGGTTAAGGGTAATTTAATTGTGTAGATCTATATCAATTCATGTGGGTACAATATTCGGACTCAAAGCTATTATATTATTTGTGCGATCTACACACTTATGGAATAATAAATTTAGCAACATGTACAAATATATTTAGGGAATTTAATATGTTCTCATATATGTTATGTTTCCTTTTAATATGACATCAATAGTTCATCCCATTTCATGATACAAGAATGCTCATGCATGGAACACATAGGAGATACATGGCTCTCAGTTGATATATAAGTTCCATGTTATCAACATGCATAGATAGTTATCACTATTCCACATAAAGAACCAAGTTGGATAAGCAACTATACAACATATAATTTTCAATTAATATTTTGCCCATATAAGATTTGGATACACTCAAAACTCAACTTTTCAAAGTGAACCAAACACGTGAGTATACATCACATACACATAAGACATCTCCTTCCATAGAAGGTAGGTTAGCAACTTAACAAGTTTTAAGTTATCATCAAAGTAGGTTGCAAATATACATAAGGTATTAAGTAAATACATTTTACTTGAGGGATGTTCATCTTTGCATATTAAGTAGATAAGCATTATCCTCTCATATACCACATTAAAAATAGCTCCTTGCTCAAATAATTATGTTTGCCTTAAGTACAACCAACTTCATAAAATAAATATCTTGTGAGAAAAGCACATTGACTACTTTTACTCATAACTCAAGTTTCTATGGTAGATCAAGTCCAACACATTACTATTAATCATCTACCCATATGAACTTTCTTTGCATGTAAGATAAGCAACTATTTATCATAATTTAAAGGCATAAAGAAGCACATAACACATACTTCACTTACCTAAGATAATCGAGATTGACTTAATCTTAAAGTTGGAGCAAGTGGTTGCTTTAGGAGGTAATGATATACATTGATGCTTAGAGTTTAGGGATATTAATACTAGTCGTAAAGGTCTAATACTGCTTCATCTTCTTCATTGAGTTATGAGATTTTTTTTGCCATTTTTGCTATTGCCCATTGAAGGATTTTATACTTGAGATAGGAAAAACTATTAGATTAAAGAGACTCCATAACATAGCTCTTACTTTAAAATCTTTAATTTCCAAAATCCACATTCAAACTTAAGAATTTTCTTGACTCCTTTTTTCTTAATTTCAGATAATGTGTGTATTTGTATCTCGTGAAGAATGAGAGATGTGAGGCGATAGTAGGGTGTAAAAATTAATGTGTGAGTTTGTGTGAAATTTGGGGGGTTTTGTTGACTTTGAAATTTGCATTATCCACGTGTCAATAGATCTCCAATCAATCCTTTGTCAACATGTATGTTACATCTACACTGGACAATCGTTATGCACCAAGATGACTAGAGAAAAAAGAGCCGGCGATCGTTGGTACTCCGACGATCAAGTCAACTACCGTTACAAAAATATATGAGGAGAATATTTGGGTGTGGGAGAAACAAACATGCAGAGATTTGAACATAGTTTAAGGGTTGAGAATAATGTGTACCTTAGAATGACGGGAGATCTTATATTTATAGAGCAATAGTTGTAATTGGTTTAGGTAGGCAATCAATTAGACATGTGGTGGGATTCTCCTTTCTTATAGGATGAGGAATAATTGGGTGTGAACACAATCTCTTAGATTTTCATCTTTATTTGAGTTGATTTCCAATATTGCGTTGCCAATCAATAAAGGAAATCGAGATTGGGTTTCCTTGTGAGAGTTCGATGGCAATCAAACCGATCCACTCGAAATATCACTTTAGCTTTCCCAAAATACCAGATTTCCCATGGGACTTTGCGGGTTGCGATAGTAATTGACTGGAAGGTCCAGCCTATCATAAATGGCGAAAACCTTCACGGGCTTCGTTTGACAAGGCATTGGATGGCAAGAGCACGGGCCGTTATATCTGACAAGGACGAGGCCAAGAAGGCTTTCGCTTGGCCCTCTCTGGCGGCGTGGAAACCTTACCAAATTGGGTAGAAACGGGTTTAAATAATCTCCAAACTTATACATGCACAAGCCTGGTCTCTCAAGTTAAGCAATATTTTAATCAATTTGAGGCATATGATAATGCCTAGGTGTCTACTTTTTATCCCTAATATATTTTAATATTAAAGGTCTGCTTGATTTTGGATAAAAATTATCTAGATTATAGTTATCTCAATAATATATTTATTATTATTCGAGTTTGGTTCTGTAGATATAAGAATATAAAAATCACTATTAAAAAGTCAAATTTTTGTTAAAAAGATAATTCTACCTCATTCTTAATTAAACAAAAAATAAATAAATGAAAAAACTAAAAGAGAAAAAAAAAACTGTTATCTTGAACGAAAATCACCATCGAGCAAAGTTCAAAAATTTACCAGCAAAAAAACAAATTTACCAGTTATAGCCCAAAGAGCTGAAACTCAAATTCAACAAAAAATAAGAATTAAAAGAAAAATTAGAAGAAGTCCAGAACTTTTATTTATTCAATAAAATCAATTTAAATTATTTGAAAAACTGAATCGAGCATATATTTTAAGCATAATGGACAATCGAAGATACATAGTGGAGATTAAGAGTGCGGAAGATTTTGGATTTTGAGTTATTATTTTTTCGGGTTCAGAGATGATGAGTGGAGCAACAAAAGTTATTTCATAGAGTCCGGATAGTTAATTTGGAGGTGGTTGTGACGGTGGCGCCAACCGTCATAGTGGTGGTGATGGGTGGAGCGAAAGAGGTTGGGGACGGTAGGAGATCTATAGAATGAGTGGAGCGACAGAGGACTGTGGCGGTAAGAAAAGAGTAAAAGAGAAACCAATTAGTATTCTTAAAGCATACGTTCATCTTTTTAAAAAATTGAGTGAATCTTTATCTAGATAAATAAATTTTTCCTCCTATCTTCGAGGATTAAAAATGTCCTCATTTTTTGCTTAAATTGTTATCTGGATAAAATTACATCAGAATATCAATTCAATTGAAACAGGATTTTATCCGTTATGACACATAATGTGTAAATTAATTTTTATTAGTATTTTTATGTTAAATAAAAATGTAATAAGATTAGTTCAATGTCATAAAATTATATACATCATTTTTTTTATTTATTTAACTTAATTTTTAAAGTAAAGAGGGAGGAAAAAATTTATAAGTAAAGAGGGAGAAAAATGATTTCTCACAATGATTTCTTCCTCTTTAAATAATATAATTATTTAATAATAAAAATAATAATTTTGTTTGATATATTTATTACTAAATTGTTAATTCCAAAAAAAAAAAAAACTCATTAGTTTTCTTCAATTTTTTATAAAAAATAAAAGTATTAGACATATTTGCACATTTTGTAATGATTAGGAATCCACATACAATTTCTTTTAATTAAAACTAATGGTATATTTGTTTTTTTCTTTCCATAAGGACCAATTTCACACCAAAACACATATATCAGAGATTTGTTTACTAAAAAATAAACGTTATAGACCAATTTCACACTAAAGACAAAAGTTATGGACCATTTGCACCAAAATCCCTTAACCATTAACCAAACGGACCCCAAGTTCATTCAAGATTCTAAGAAAGCTTTTTGCATGTTTGCCATGGTCCCATTTTTTAATGTAAAATTTAGATTTCTAGTTTCTTGGTCCCACTTTTTGAGGGTTAATTCTTGATCATTTTTCAATGTTTCTTATAGGGTTAATTATACTCATAATCCCCATTATTTCTGCTTTGTAACAATATCATCCATATTTAATTTTATTTGCTGATATTATCCTCCCCCTCCTCATTTCACTAATTTGCACAGATGGTCCCCATTGATAATTTTGCCACTGACTTAAATAAATTAAAAAGAGAAAAATAGAAAAATTACAGTTGAGGTCATTAACCTTTTTAAAAGTGTAAAGTAATCATAAATATTTTATTTTTAAAAATTAAAAGAAAAGAAGAAAAGAAGAAAAAAAAGGGTCATCTTCCTCACCTCAACCCACCAAACCCCACTCTCCAACAAGGTACAACCGGGGGAAAAATCACTTCTGGCCGCGAAAACCATGGAGGATCGAAAACAACAATGGTTTTCGTTGGTTTTTACGTATCCACCCTACCCCACACTGGTTTCGCAAACCGCCGAAACTGGGGTGGGTGGGTGGGTGGGTGGGCGGGGGGAAGATGACCCTTTTTTTCTTTTTCTTTTGTTTTTTTATTATTTTAAATAATAAAATGTGAATATACTATTTTGTTCTTGTTAAATTGATCACTTTAGATTACAAGCTTGATTTTTTGTCAATTAACGGACCTCTATACGAAATCTATCTAGACTCCAAAAGCCTTTTCGGTAAACATAATTATAAGATTTGGGACTTGATTACACATTTTTTTATTAATTTAAGTAAAAATCTATTAAAAAAAATTTAAGATTTATTTACATTTTTGAAAAGGTTAGGGTCTCATGAAATGTGTAATTAAAATTAATTGTTGACTTTGACATCAACTATTAAGTAATTTTTTAAACTAGACCAAACAAGAGCTTAATTTCATTTTAGTCCTTAAGTAATTTATATTAATCCAATTTGTCTTGTATGTTTTGATTTAAAATAAATTACAAATGTTGGGACTTTCGAGGTATTTTACGGACTTACTTTTTTAATCCTTACTTTATTCTACTTTTTTAGCTTTAAATTATAAAAATTATAAATTTTCGGTGTGTTACATATTCTTTCTTTGTTTTAATTTTTCTAATAAGTTACTAATATAATATTACATCGATAACTTAAGATATCTTGTTATATTTTTTTTTATAATGTTGATGTTGGATAAGTTATTTTTCTTACGGTTATTTCATTATCGACAAATTTTTTTGACACTAATGTTTAATTTTATATTTTTATTATTTTTATTTATAGAAGAAATTTCCGCTGATAAATGAAATTTTCAAAAATAAGTGTTTTTAAGAAGGAAAAATTTGGCTCGAAGATTGCAATGGTAAAACTATTTGAAAATAAATTTTCTAAAACTCGAAGTCTTTCCTAAATATGCAACCTTAGGCGACCGTCTCATTTGTGTAGAGATTGAGTCGGCTCGGTTCATGTTATAATGCTTATAGTGGATGTTTCTTATGAAGTTTTGTTTCATTTCATTCATATCTTTTTACACAAGGACAATCATATAGCCCTTTGTACAAACTTGTTCCTAAAGACTATGAGATAAACATGGTATATCACATAATTATAGGAATCAAATAAAATCTAATCACAAGTAATTAGAAAATAATTATGACAATCTTCAACACTCCCCCTCAAGTTGGTATATAGATATTTTGCATGCTCAACTTGTCTACAACTTTGTGGAAGACTTTACTTGATATTGACTTAGTGAGAATATCAGCAAGTTGATCTTGAGATCTAACATGAGGAACTTCAACTATCTTTGCTTCCGGTTGTTCTTTAATAAAATGTTTGTCAATTTTCACGTGTTTTGTTTGATCATGTTGAACAGGATTATGAGCTATGTCACATGCTGCCTTGTTATCACAATATAATTTCATAGGAGATATTGGTGAAATCTTCAGTTCCTGCAACAATTTTTTAAACCATAATAGCTCACACACACCTTTAGCCATACCTCTGTACTCAGCTTCTACACTAGATCTAGCCATAACTCCTTGTTTTTTACTTCACCATGTAACCAGATTTCCTCCAAAAAACGTTAAGTATCCTGCAGTTAAACGCCTATCGTCAATTGAACCAGCCCAATATGCATCAGTATGGCCTTCAACAGATAAAGTATCTCCCTTATTGAAAATAATTCATTTTCCTGGATAAGACTTCAAATATTTTAAAATACATATTATGTCCTTCATATGTTCTTCACTTGGAGAGTGCATGAATTGACTAACAACACTAAGAGAGTATGACAGATCGAGCCTAGTATGTGCAAGATACATCAACCGTCCTACAAGCCTTTGATATCGTTCTTTATTTGCAGGAATCTTGCTTGGAAATGTATCCAACTTGATATTTTCAACAGCAGGTGTATCACTCGGTCTGCAAGCTAACATGCCAACTTCATTCAGTAAATCTAGAATATACATTGCGACAAGAATATACATTGTTTAGATCTTAACACCTCGATTCCCAGAAAGTACTTTAAAGGTCCGAGATCTTTCATTTCAAATTCACGAGAAAGATAAGTTTGCAAGGCTGTCCTTTCAGCAAAATCATTTCTTGTCACAATCATATCATCAACGTATATAATAAACACTATGAACTTTTATTTATTATGCTTTATGAAAAGAGTATGGTCAGAACTACTCTATTGATATCCAAATGCCTTCATTGAACATGTAAATTTGCCGAACCAAGCTCTTGGTGATTGCTTCAAACCATACAATGATTTTCCCAGTTTACAAACATGTTTGCTTCTTTCAACCTGTAGCCTACATCCTGGGGGCAACTCCATGTATACTTTCTCTTGGAGATTTCCGTGTATGAATGCATTCTTTACATCAAATTGTTATAGTTTCCAATCAAGATTCACAGCTAATGATAAGAGAATACGTACTGTATTTATTTTGGCCATTGGTGTAAAAGTTCTGCATAATCGATCCCATATGTTTGACTGTATCGTTTAACCACAAGTCGAACTTTAAATCTCTCAATATCACCATCAGCTTTGTATTTTATGGTAAAAACCCATCGACATCCAACGTGTTTTTTTTCCAAGCAGGTAAATCAACCACCTCCCATGTTGCATTTTTTTGAAGGGACTTCATCTCTTCGTTCATCGCTTTTTTCCACCTGAGATCTTTTATAGCCTCTTACACACTATTAGGAACATGTACATTAGATAACTGATTTACAAATGATTCACATGCCTTTGATAACCTATTGTAAGAGCATCTACAACAGCTTATGTATATTTAAAAGCATCTTTAGCATTTTAAAGAGTATCATTAAATTTAAAAAGTAATTTTTTTAAAAAAATATTCCAATAACCTCTTTATTTTCATACTCTTTATTTTATTTTTTCAGAAGCATTTAATATATTTCTCTCTCCTCTCTTTTTTATCATATATTTCTCTATAAATTTATATATATTATTTAATTAAAACCAACATATTAAGTATTTCAATGCATTTAATAATAGAGAGTGAGTTTAGCTCTCCAAATGTGAAGAGCCAAACCCACTCTCTAAATTAAAATGTTAAATTGGAGAGTCTATTAAAACATAATTTTAAGCGTTGACTCTTTAAATTAAAGAGTAGTCTATGTTTAAAGAGGTTGTTGGAGATGCTCTAAGATACATAATTATTTAGTGGATATTTAGGGTTAGAATTAAGAACATGTTCATAACTAACTCTAGGTACTCATCTTGTGGTACGATTATGAAGTATTCAGAGTAGAGGTTCATGATTTACCTGAGATTCAGCAACTGATGATGGCTTATGAGGAGTAGAAGCATCAAGTGGATACAATTGTTGTTGTGATACATCTGGCTCAGCTATATTAGAATGACCACACGGTAGAAGCTCAAGTGATGTCGGCTCAGTTACTACATCTATCCATTGTTTTTCAATTATGTTGCTAGATGATTGCAAGTCATCTGTTGATTCAGGTTCTACAGGTTCGGGTTTAGAAGGTTCAGGCAAAGTGTGACTTGTGTTCTCAGTTTGATAGCTAAGGAACTGAAAGTCAATATTTTTCTCCCTCTGATTTGCAGTTGAGGTTGTAGGAAAGTATATCTGGTGTTCATAGAATTGTATATCCATAGCAACATTCAATTTGCGAGTTGGTGGATGGAAACACCGATATCCTTTCTGTTAGAAACCATAGCCGACAAAGACACATTGGAGAGCACGTAGTTTATAGCGAGCATGATTTGGTATGTGTACAAAAGTAGTGTAGCCAAAAACTTTTGGGGGCAGGTTTGGCATGGGTGGTGAGGATAGGCTATGATTTAATGTTTCAAGAGGTGTATAGAAGTCCAAGGGAGAGAATACGATTTATCAAGTAGGATATAGCAGTGAGTGATTCGCCCCAATAATGAAGGGGGTTATGGGCTTCAAATAGTGTGGCTCAAACCATTTCCAGGAGATGTCAATTTTTTCTTTCCGCAACCCCATTCTGTTGAGGAGAATAGGGGCATATGGTTTGATGAACCATGCCATGAAGATGTAAAAATTGCTTCAGCTCATGATTGACAAATTCTCCGCCATTATCAGTACAAAGCACTTGAATTGAAGTTTTATACTGAGTAGCAACCATTGAATAAAATTGTTTAAATAGTGAGCAAACATATTGCTTTGTTTTCATCAGACACACCCAAGTCATGCGACTATAGTCATCAATAAAAGAAACAAACCATCGTGCTCCATTTAGAGTTGGAATTTTTGCGGGACCCCAAACATCAGAATGTATAAGTATAAATGGTGAAGGACTTTTATACAAACTTAGGGGAAAAGAAACACGGTGGATTTTTGCCTATTCATAGGTTTCACATTAAAATAATAATGGAGATGTGTTCGAAAATAATTTACGAAACAAATGATTTAAGTATCCAAATGAAGCATGCCCGAAGCGCTTGTGCCACAACCAAATATGAGAAGTAGATGATGAACTAGTAGCTAATAATGACTGAGCCAATGCACTTAAGCTAGCTGTTGTGAGATCAAGATAATAGAGTTTCACTTTTCTAGTACTACACCCAATCGTCCTCATTGTCTTGATGTCATTGAAAACACAATAGTTAGGCCAAAAAATCACGATACACTTCAAGACAGTGGTAATTTGAGAGACAAATATCAAATTAAAATTAAAGGAGAGAACTATAAGGACAAAATCTAAATTTAGTTTGTTTAGAGAAAAAAACCTTCACCAATGTGGCTGGGGTACCATTGGCTGTAGAAGCTACAGATGTTTCAAGATGGTTTCAAATTAGAAACAGATGCAGTATAAAAGGTTATATGATCAGTTGATCCATAATCAATAATCCATGTACAAGATCGAATAGAGACAGGTTTATAAAAAAACTTACCTGGTAAATCTGAAGAGATGTGTAAGGCAGTAGCACTAGGTGGAGACACTTCAAATATGGCGGTGGAAGCAAATGCTATTGATTTGGCTTTGCATTTTGGAGCATTGTAAGGGTCCCACCATTCAAGGTATCCAATCAAGTCATAGCATCGAATTTTAATATATCCCGTCTCACCACAATGGGTACAATATCTAGATGAGCTAGACTGTTTATTGCCAATATCAAAGCTACGAGATGTTATCGTTGAAGAAGATGGAACGATACCAATAGTGGCTTGTCGTGTAGGTGGTGTGTTTCGACGGGCTAACATGGCCACAGAATCAGAGGCAACCAAGTCACTAGTTAGGAGAGTTCAACGATTTGCTTCACGACGAACATATGCATATGTGCGCTCAAGATCCAAACTTGGATCCATGCGAAAAATTTCTCCTCGCACTTTTTCAAATTCAGCATCAAGACCATTCAAGAAAATATGTATCTGTAATTTCTCAACAGGTGCTTTATACACAATGATATCATCATGATCCTTCATGTTGACTTTGTCACGATGGTCAAGTTGTTGAAATATTTCCACTAGTTTACCATAATATGCGGGAAGAGAACGACTTGATTGACGAAGGAAAAAAGCACGTTGATTAATAGCGAAGATTTGCGTTTCATCCGATCCATCATAGAATGCTTTAGCAAGAGCACTCCATATTTCACGAGCTGTGCGTAGGCGAAGATACCTCTTCATAATCTCCTGTGTCATTGATGTGAGTAGACAGCCTTTTAAATTTTTTATTTTCAGCATACCACTTGGAATAAGAATGATCTTTTGTTTCAGGTTAAGGAGAGTCTCCAACAAGGTAATCAAGTTTTTCACGACCAGCAATGTGCATTTCAATGATTTGGGACCAGGTGTCATAATTGGTTTCGGTGAGATTACGCCAGCATTGAAGCCTGAATTTTCAGATTGGACATGTATAACTGGAGAGGGTGATACGATGGTTGATGTGGTGGGTTTGGTTGATTCAGTAGTCATGGCTGAATTTGCATGAATTTAGATACAATGAAGCCGCTCTGATACCATGAAGTTTTGTTTCATTTCATTCATATCTTTTTACACAAGGATACATGGCCTTATATTGCCCTTTGTACAAACTTGTTCCTAAAGACTAGGAGATAAACATGGCATATCACATAATTACAGGAATCAAATAAAATCTAATCACAACTAATTAAGAAATAATTATGACAATCTTCAACATCTTAGACAACAACGAATATCTGTTTCTTAAGAATTTTTCTCTTAGAACATGTACACAACTTGGGCAGCTCACTATGAGTGCTCCAATTGTGTCACACATGGCCCAGAGTCGAGTAGTAACATTGAATATGCTTAAAATTATCTCCATATTTATGTTTACCTACTCATAACATTCTGTACAAACTTGCTTATTATCTCTATAAAGGAAGAAGGATATGCAAATGTGGTGAAAGTTTGAACAGTTTGTTGTAGTTATACCTAGCTAAGTCCTGCTAAATTTTTATGCATCTTTGCATCAGAGCGTGCCCATTTGATCGTCGATCTAGCTAAAGAATCCATAGGGTCGACACATCTCTTAAGAAGAGGATCGTCTCGAGACAGAAGTCCTTGGAATTCGTCCGAACAAAGAATAACCATATTCACACCTCTAACCAAAAGAGTTTGAATTGCAATTCTTAAAAGATTTCTTGCTCCTTTAATGTCATTCTTGTTCAGTGCTTCAACTGCAGGAATTATCATATGCTCCATTGTTGGTTTATCTAGCAGCACAACCTCGAAGCCCTAGGCAGAAATGCACCAAACTTATCACATGCTCCATTGTTGCTTAAAAATCTTTTAAAAAACTATATTTAAAGTCAAAAATTAATTTTAACTACATATTTTATGGGACCTACAACTTTTATCAACTTTTCAACTATACATTTTATCAACTTTTATCAAAATCGACTAAAAAACTGATTTTTAACAAAATCAAACATGCACCAAGTAAATCTTGTATTTTCTTAATAATTGCTACCATCAAAACTCAGTTTGTATTTTGTAATGAGTGACAAAGAACATATAAATATTTGGTTTTAAGAGAGTAGATATTAGTATTTTAGTTAGTCTGAGTGTTACAGTTCACATAATATATGTATCACTCGTATATTACATATGCAGTATTAGATTGTACTAGTACAATTATTAAGATTTTATTTTCTTCTTTTTCCACAGCACTATATATAGTGCCATCTAATCTTGACTTACAAGATGGATGTAGGTTTTGGATTATCTTCTAGTGGCAAGCACAATCAATAAGAGAAATAATTAAAAATATAAAAGTTACGTCATTGGACAATCCCTATTTCTTCACAATTATTGCCTGCATATGATTTTTCAGTCCCAAAAAAAAAATTAATAATAATAATAATTTGCAGTGAAAGATTCACATACCTGAATCTGTAATTTCTTCTGATAGAAACCAGCCACCAAATCTGAAGCCAGCACCCCAATTCTAATACTACTTCCTGCTTCAAGTGGCTTCAATTTTGCTTCTTTAAGCTCTCTTGAAACACAGTCAAATATATTGAGAAAAGTTATAGAACTTCCCTTAAACACCTCTTCTTGCCACAAATGAGAGACATGGCAAGGCATCACAACGCACCGCAACCCCGACTTCTCGAGAAATTCCCTTTTGCCCCTCAAATTCTCAATGATTAGTCCATGGTTGACCCCGTTTGGGACATGTTTTGCGTAGACCATAGAGCGATGAACTGAAAGTTCTTGATTTAGTATTGTCGGATCACTAAAGACGACGAAAGGAACACATTCTTCATTATTCTTTAAACTAAAAAAAACCAACTTCTCCATGAAAGTAAGTGTAGAGAGAGTAGATAAACCTCCAATGATACCAACAGTATTTTCTTGGTTGAACAATGATGTAGGAATTTGATTTGAACTGATGATCTTGTTAGAAATGGGTAAACTTAGCATTGTTCTATGATTAATCATCATCTTCTTACAGAGATGATTAACTGTGAAGATTGAAGGCCAATTTGGCTTGTGGAAGGATATGGTACTCATAAGGAATACACTAGTGTAGCAAATTGTATTCCTACTTTTAAAACACCAAAATTTATAAAAATATTGTTAGATGCTCAACCTCTAATCTTATATACTAAAGTTTCATGTTTATTATCATTATTATTTTTTGTTTCAAACTAATCATTAAAGTTTATTTTTTGTTTTTGTTTGGTCTGATGTGGCATACAATAATCTGATGTTGTGTTGACATGAAAACCATCATAATTTATCTTATTTACAGTATCTTTGGCTAAGTTTTTTTTAAATAAAATAAATTTCAAACTTATTTTCAACCACATATTTTATATATAGACTTAAACCTATTATCAAAATTTTCAACAACGTATTTTATCAACTTTTATTAAAAACTCTTAAAAACTACTTTTAAACTAACAAAACTCAACTTAAACAAAAAAAGTAAAATTCAATAAACAAAATAAATTTTACCACTAAAAACAACTTTTGTTGCAAGTTGAGAGACTAATGATAGTAATTAGTCATAAAAGAAAACAAGAACACATAATCAAGATAGAGATGTAAATGAGCACTAGTTTGATCCAATTTCGAGAGACGGGTCATGTCAAGTCTAGCTCTTCAACCCCACATTCTATGCAGGTCTCTTTTAGTTTTTCTATTTTTTTTTGGCAAAAGTAAACCAATAAAACAAATTACTTTTTAAAAAAATTGTTGAATCCAGTTAACTCGGTCCAACACTTTACATCTCAAGACCAAGACCATATAAATAATACATGTAATTGGAGAGTTTTTTTTTTTTTTTTTTTTTTTTACGGCATAAAAAGTCATATCGAAATAAGATAGATGGTATTTGAAGAAAAGCCAAACATGCTCTTTTTGAGTGTTCAACCATAAAAAGTTAGGGCATTCTACAACATGATTGTCTCACATGTGCACAAGTAATTAGTTCAATAGAAATTACACAAGACAGAAAACTATGATCTACATAAAGACAGACATTGTATCACCTTGTCCTTTATTCTTTAGCTCTATTTCAGAAATATGACAAAGAATTGCACATGGCAAGATTCAGAAAAGGAACAAATGTTTCCTGGTTAATTTTTTTTTATTTTAAAAATGGCCATATTTTGGGTATTTCAATTGAAAAGGGGCGTTTATTTAATTAAATTTAATCTTCATCGAATTCATTTATATATGTGTTCTTTTTTATTACTTGTCCTTGTTTTTCACACTCTAAAGGTCTCTTCTATAAAGAGAAGCAAAGCACATGGCTCCATTTCGTTTAACAAAACTTGATTCGAGTGCTCTTTCAAAATTAAGATGTTTATATATATGTTTGTACACACACATAAAAACAAGTAATAACCCTAAAGATATAAATGGATTGCTCCTTAGTCTACAATTAAAGATTATTATTATTTGGACAAAACCAATTATATATCTTGATCAAATTGGTAAAACATAATTTTTATTCACACTTCGTATGATTCACAATTTACTACTAATTTATCATACACAAATTTCATAAAACCTATAACTTATAAACATTTAAAAAATAATTTCAACATTGTCAAACATGTACTTATAACTTATTTTTCTTCTTTTCCTTTTGGAGTGGAGTGGGGTTGGGTTGGGTGGGGTGGGGTGGGTGGGCCCCTATTATTTACAATTATAATAAGAAGAGAAAAAGAGAATTTAACAACCAAGAACATAAATATGAAAATAGTATCTCCATTACAAGCATATGAACTAGTTTAAAATAATTAATTAAGAAACTTAAATCTTAAAATCCACGTAAGTAATTAAAAAAAGAAGAAGGAGAAATCCTTTTAATTTTTAAGCAACTTTTAAGCTCAGCCAAACCAATGGGTTCCATTTAATCAAGCCATTGTCTCTAAATTGTATGAATGATGGAAAATGGAATGTGACAACTTGGTTTCCATCAAGTCAGCAAATAATACAAATTATTGTTGAAAAATGCTCCTGTTTTGGATAGAACTAAAGAGATAAAACCAGTAGAAAGAAGGCATGCAATCACTAATTAAATGGAACAACATTGGATTTATCTTCGAGTAAAATAATGTAAAATTGAAATATGACCTGCTATCTTTCTTAATTTCAAACCACTAGAAATTAGACACACAAACACTAAAATGAACTACATGGGATTGATATATGAAGTTGATTGAAGTTGACGTCTCGAAAACTACTTATAATTACAGGGAAATTATTGGAGCTCCTAATCTTTGTTTTTTGGAACTTATAATTACTGGGAAATTATTGGAGCTCCTAATCTTTGTTTTTTGGAAAATGGAAATGATAAGTAATGTTTGTTTTTTGGCACATAAATCCATAATTTTTATGTTTTGGTGTGTAATTAGTCCTTATTTGAAGAGAAAGATAAATTTACATTTAGTTTTAATTAGAAAAAAAATTACAATTGAATTCTTAACCTTTGTAAAAAATATAAATGAGTCTAATATTTTTATTTTTATAAAAATTTAAAAGAAAGTAACTAGTTTTTTTTTTTTAATTAACGATTTACTGACCAAATTGATAATATACTAAATTGTTTTGTATATTTTATGAACTATTATAAAATAATTAAAATTTAAACTCATAATTATTAACAAATATGTTGTTTAAATTATTTTTTATTATTAAGTAATTTTTTTATTTAAAATTTAAAATTTTATTTTATCGTTACAACATAAAAAAAAAAAAATTGTCACAAACTTGATGATTAAATATTTTTATTTATTTGAGCTATTTGTGTATTAATTACAAACAAATATTAGAGTTCTAATTGTATTATTCATATTTTAATTTATCGTTTTATTATTTTTCAAAATAAAGAACACATAATGTGTAAATTATTTTTTATTAGTATTTTTATGTTTTAAAAAATATAACAAGATTTTGTTATTTATTTAATTTAAATTTTATTCAAGTTTTTATATCACATAACAATTACATATACTTAAAGCTCAATAATTTTTTTTTCTAATGAAAAATTTAAGTGACACGACTATAGTGATATATTTAATATACTAAATTAAATATTATTTAATAAATATACCGGATTCATTTGCACATTTTGTAAAAGTTAAGAATCTAATTGCAATTTTATCTAATTAAAACTAAGAGCATATTTGTCTTTTTTCATGAAATAAAAACTAATTGTGTACCAAAATACATAAATTATGGACTTCTGTAATTCAAAAAAAAAAAACGTTAGGGACCATTTCCGTACCGAATGCATAGATTAGAAACCATTTGCATCATTTCCCTAGATTTATATTTGATCTAAGTTTTTCGATAAAGTGTTAGTGATGTATTTTTTTGAGATATTACGTAGTATTTCTTGACTAGGTGTCGTGTTAGTAAATACATGTTATGAACTTATGATTGATTTCAACACAATTGATAATTTTATTTGGGTAAAATACAATACAAATTACTCAACTTTTATGGAAATTTCATTGGAGTCATTCAGAATTTAAAATTTTTTGGAGTAACGGAGTCAAAAATTTATGTAAGGGACGAAAAAAATGTTGGAGGGACTAATTTTTTTTTAATATAAATCCAGTATAAAATAAGAAAAATTTAAAAATGTTGCGTGGCCACACCCATAATACTCCACCACTGGTTATAAAATAATATGTAAGTGATTAAAAAAACTTGGATGATTAATAGTGATAGATAATAAATAAACGAGTATTTCCAGTACTATCATCCATGGTCTAACCAAGATTTATGATTCAAATTAGGAATGTCAAAAATATCTGATCCGTTCCAAACTAGATGGGTACCCGATCCGAATGGAGCGAAAAATTTTCGATCGGGGCAAATCGGGGCAGATCGCGGGACGGATCGGATCATGTGTGCTCTGATCTGCCCCCATTTAAAAAATAAATAGGATTAAATAATAAATAAATGAAATATTTGGGGCTTAAATTACAATTTAGAGGTTGCTGGACTTGACTAAAAAAAATTTATTCCAAAAAAAAAAAATGAAACGGATCACAATGCGTATCACTGCTCTGATTCAATCCACCCCGAAAAATGGCAGATCAATCTACGGATTTGGATCTCCTACAATTATTGCAGGACGGATATGGATCAGGCCGATCAGATCCTAGTCCGATCTATTGCCATCACTAATTAAAATATAGTATCAAAATTTGCTTCTAATACAAATAACAGGGTAGTGAACGATGATAAAACAAGATCAAAGGAAGACACCTTGGAGTGCCTCATCTACATAAAGAAGTGGGACACATTATTAGAAGTTCAAAATCTAATTTACAACACACAGCGTTGAAGACTTCAAAGATTTTTATATTAATGACAACAATGTTTGATGAAGATAATTCAACTACACAATTGAGTAGGTATCCACCTAAGAGATTTGTTCTCCTCTCCAAAGTAGAGAAAATAAATCTTTCTTACTGCCTACATGACTTGTTTTTATTGATCAAATAAAAATCTTTTAATATTAATACAATAAAAACTGACTAATAGAAACAAGCCATGTAGGTAGTAGGAAATTCCTTACTGTGGGGAAGACAACATTTCCCATCAACCTAGTTAGCATGAAACTATAGTATATAATGATGCGTTATTATGAAATTTAAAAAAAAAAAAAAAAAAACATATACGTCTGTCTTTATTCTCAAAATTGATTTTTTTTCATCATATCTCCTTTCTGTTCTTCAAATTCCTTCTCCTCAGATCAAATTTTCAAATCCACATTCTTCTTCATCTGCTACGTATTTGAATTACCATTAAATTTGTATCGTAACCTACGGTCAAATTCACCACAGGAAAGCGGTATATACTAGTAGTCGAAAACACTCTAATCATGAATAATAAGTCAAATTTATTTATATCTTGATTTTGTACATATAAAACAAAAATAAATAAAAACAGGACATTTTGACCCGGCCCGCATATGTATCGGGCCTATGGGCCAATACGGGCCCTGGATTATTATAACGAATTGGGCCCAACACGGCGTGTTTAGCTCAGGTCTAAATATGGGCCGGGCCAGCTAGCACTGACACGAGCACATGCCCAATCCTGTTGAGACCTCGACTGCCATTGCTCCAAATTTCAGTTTCCTTTGATTCGTAAAACCTCTCAGTAACAGTGGAGTTTGAAGAATCTGAAAACCCTCAATTTCTCTATCACTAAACACTGATTTCACTGAAACTGATAAAAATGGCAATGTTTTTCAAAAGACTGAGCAAGGCTGCACCGATCGCATTCGGAGGCACCAATTACCGCTTCCCCTTTGGAGCTCTTGCTGCGATTTCTGGAGGCTTCTCCTATTATTACTACTGTTCGTCGCCAAATTTGGTAATTTCTCAATCCAATTTCATCTCGGTCTGATAATGTCGACTGTAAAAATGGTGGCTTTGAATATATGTATCTTTCATTTGTTTTGATGCTGTTGTCTGGATTCATGTATTTTTTAAGCTTGAACTTTTATTATTTTAGTTCTATGGATTTTTCTACGTCCAAGGCGTGTCACTTGGCGAACAATTTAAGATGAGATACTGTGAAATTTGTGTTAATAGAGTGTACTGTAATGTACTCCTGCATTAAATTGGTCCTCGCAAAACCTGGCATCCCAAATTGGACTAGTTATATTATTTGATTTTTGGTTGCGTTAACCAAATACCATTTTCTGGATATTATTGTTTTAGGGCTTAGATATCCTTGTATAATGTTAAGGGCCTAAGGTGCATTGGGGAAAAGAAAAATGTTCCTGACAGTGGAATGAAACGCAGGAGCATGAGAGTGGGGGCACTGTTATGGGAAACAGCATGACATATTTTCCTTTGCATACATAAAAAGCTAAATTATTTTCAGATAAGCTTTTAATACAACTAGGATATGACAAATGTAATAAGATAGTTATTCTGAAATTTAGGTGTGGCAGGGTACCGGGCTATATTACATTTGGTTTCAAAAGTAACCTTCATTTTTTAAAATGTCAATATTTTATTTCAAATTCCATTAATAATTGGAGTTGAACATAACTTTTTAATGAACAGCACAAGATAGTTTAACTTGCCTTAGAAATTTCTTTGATCTGTATATTAAGAATTTTTGCCCTCTTTTCTTAGATACTTGATGTTTTCTTTTAGAACATTGAAATGCGTACTTTTCATTTTTGGACTGTTCATAACAAAAATGAAAGGTATTTTGCAAACTGTACACATCTTCTGGTTTTGTTACTTGTTCTTTTATTTTCTCTACACAAATTGTACATCATAGTTGTGGTAATTGGAAGAATCAAAGTTTAGGCTCAGTCAGGTATCAAAGCGTTTTACCTCTGTCAAGGCTATCTAAGGAAAATATAGTAAGAACTATTAGGTATTTCGGTTCAATTATAAGTAAGGAATTGAATGGATTTAACTAGGATTCGAGTATGTTGGACAAAATTTTGAGTACTATGAGGATTTTATGTGGTCGGAAGATACAAACCAAAGTTATGAGGTAAGTTTCACATGATGGTCTTAAACCACACATATTTTATATATTTAAGTAAGTCCTAGGCTGATAAATGACAAAATATGAATGTAGCATAAATAAGGATATTAAGATGGATGTGTGGCCATGAGGGAATAAATAAAATAAGAAATGAGGTTATATGCTAACACGTGGATGTTGCAACAAAATTCCGTACTGTATCAACTGACGTCAGACATTTGCAACAGAAACCATAGGTATCGCCATATCTTTCAATTGCCCATAAAATCATCATAGCGCAATATACTAATCATCCTCAGTACTTCCATAGAACACAATTTATCCGTATAATCGACACATTCCATGTTTACCATATTACTGTTATGTTGTTTCCATTTATCAAATGCCACTTTGTTGCCACTGCGGCCTTTGTGCCATACATCCGTCATTTCCAGTATTATAGTATGATATTGCACAATTCATTATGATCAACATGGCTGTGAGACCACCTTATTATCATAATAATTGTCATATTATAATGCCCAAATATTCAGAAATCATATTGTTATTGCTGTGGAAGCGGAATTAAAATTCTTGAACAAGAATAAAGTTTAAAAACTCGAAAAATATATAGTGAAGAATTTGATTATAATGAATTGGTACTTAAAAAGTAATAGGCAAAATAATTCCCTAATCTTACCTACACGAGGAAACTAAACAATGTTACTAAAATGAAAGAAATCTAAAATCCTAAAAGGAAACAAAAATCATACTATAATAATAATTAACTTCTATCCTATTTATAATAGGATTGTACTACATCAATTATCATCAATTCATAGCATGACCACCTTGACACCCTAGATGAGGGATCCACACGCTCTCATCGTACATGACCAGTGAAGTCCAAATAAATTAAAAACATATGACAATATATATCACTATATCAGTCGTACATTGTCATGTAGAAATGTGAAATATATTTCACAATATTGTGAAATGCATGAATATTATTTGCTAGAATACGGTGTGAAATACCCATCTGTCATACAACGACCAAGCTTTCTGTTTTCTTGCCATTTTATCTTTTGTATCTTCTGTCACATTTTCCCCTGATTTTGACAAGTCAAGTCCTTCATTAGTTTTTTCTTTTTTTCTTTGCTAGGTGATTTTTTAACCATAATGAGTAAGTTCTACAGGGATTTGAAACTTTCTAGTTATTTATTTTGAGTTCTTTTTCCAGTTTGTTTAGTGGGATAAATATAGAATAAGGGCTTTATCATCGAAGGAAATATAGTTGGTCCGTCAGTCCGTCACATAATTTTGTTGTATATGGCCTTCTGGTTAGTGAACATGTCCAGTCGTGGATAACTTCATTTCTTTTTAAACCACTATACTACATGTGAATTTTCTGTAGTTGCCTGATACTCTTTTCAGGTTGATAATTATGTTCATTTGTTGTATTGTTTCCTATTCAGGTTTATTTAGATCAACTCAATGAAGATGCATCTCCAAAAGTTGGTGGGTTCTTCTCCACTTTCTGTAATTGTGAATGAATTTCAATCATGATTCAAGTCTCAATTATTTCTTTTGGTCAATAAATCCACATCTAAGTCAATTACACCGCTGTAACAGTGCTTGTACCTGCAACTGGTATTTATAGGCCGAAGCAACTACTTCTCTTTATACAAATGCACTTGATTAGCAACTCATAAGAATGAAGATATCTATATTAGCAATGTGGGCTTGCATAACTGTTCTCACATTGAGTAAGGAGTTCATCCCTCGAGAGGTGCAGTGTGAAGATCACAAATTTTGCACCTTCGAACTTGGATTAAAATAAAAAGAACAAAGAAAAAATCTAGGAAATAACATGGCCCAATGTTAGTTGTAAAATATTTCCTGTCCTTGAACCTTGAGATATATCGGATGCCGCAACTTGAAGCGAAGTGACTTTCTGGTTTATGATATTGACTCTCATTGCTGAATTTAACCTACTTTTTCAAATTTAAGAATGTGCTGCACACAAAGCATGCATTAAAATCTGGACAAGTTGATCCTCTACACACCTCTCTGCAAGTAGTTCAGAAACATCATGCTATGGTATTAAGGGAGAGGCTTATGGAGCCAAAGAATGGCTAGAAGTTCATCCTTTCACCTTTACATCCATAGACAAATAGGGAAGATTGAAAATCAAGTTGTGAATATGACCTTCAGAATTAATTTTTGTCTATATCTGTAGAATTCACTTGAACTTTTTGGCTTTCAATTATTTTGTTGAACTCAGTTAGAATATTCTTAGGGAGATTTCTTCTCTAGTTCCCAGCCTAAATCTTACGAGCAATTGCACTCACAGACACTCGTGTAATTTGGCGAAATAAATTCATGTAATTGGAATCTTGTTGTCACTGGTAAGTTAGGCTTGTGGCTGAAAGCCATAAATTGTTTGATGACATTTTCTGAAAATGTTATTGTTGCTCTTCTTTAATATCAGCACTAAATCCTGATAAATGGATTGAATTCAAACTGCAAGACAAGGCACAAGTCAGCCACAATTCTCAGTTGTTCAGGTTAGCTTACTATGCCTTCTATTTATCAAATACCTTATGGTTCTTCAAATGTATGATGGTAGACAAGAAAAGGCACATGCCATTTTGTTTGTAGAAATATGCCATAAGTTACACGAGTTTGTATCTTAGCTATGTGAACAAGGAAGTCTGGAGCTGTGTTCATGCTGGATGAGAGTAAACCTTCTAGAGAGGAGGCAGATGTTAATGTATTGGTTTGAATGCCAATAATTTGAGGAGTAATGACATTAAATGAATTATTTTATGCAACCAAGTTGATAGTAGAAACATCCTGAGACATGTTAATTAGCACATGTTTGGGCATGCTTAAATTATAATTTCAGCTGGTGAAACATACTTTTTATCCACATATTTCATAGGACCCACAACTTACAACCAACCACATTCACCAACAACTTATATTATAAGTACTTAAAAATAATTTCAGCACTACCAAACATGTGCTTAGTAGGGGATGTAGTGACCTTTTGGGCAAAGAAGAGTTCTTAATTAATTGTAGAAAGGGGATGCATCAAACTTCATGGACTATACGCATTTATTAGTCATTATTAACATAGCACATCTACTTCTTCTTGATTGGCTGAACTGTGAAGGTAATTAATGGAGTTTCATTTGCCCTCTTTTTCTCTTGAACCATTCTAGTGACTACAGAGTAAAAAATTTCTTCTAGTTTCTCTTGTCAACTGTGTTTGTTGTGCATCCTTTCAGTAACATCATACCTAGAACTCAATGTGATCTATTGAACATGTAGCATCTTAGATTCTTACTGTACTTCATAGGAAATAGTTAACTGAAATTTCTGAAATCCTGGTTTGGGATCTGCTTTGATACTAGATCAATTGCTATATTTTTACAAATGTTGATGCCAAAAAGATTATTATCAGATATCTTTGCTCTGTCGTAATGCAAGTTTAGTTGATCATTCTTTCGTTCTAATATTCCAGGTTTTCATTTGATCCCACTGCGAAGTTAGGTCTTGATGTTGCATCCTGCATTATTACAAGGTACATTCGGCTACATTTGAGAATCTTTTGTACGATTATGTTCTACAAGCCTCAACAAGGTTATGATTTGTGGAGGACCATAAAGTTGATGGCTAAAGAGGTCAGGGAAAAAGGTTGGGATTGAATATGGTTGCTAAGAAAGGGTATGAGAGCCAAATAAAAACTTTTCACAGAGACAGCAAATAGTGCTTTTGCTAGAACCTAAGAACTCTTGTGGATCTCAATAGACTTACCTGGATCTATGTCCATAGAAGTTCTACTCTGTACGCTCTCCATTAACGTCTCAAAGGAGTCTGCCTTTTCAACTTGTCCTGTGTCTGAAATGCAACTTGAACTGCCTCTTCCATGCTAAAATGTCAGACATGCTGCCAGCCAAAATAATAATTGATTTAATTCTTTTATGTACGTAAAAATCATCACATCTTCATTCCACGAAAATTCCAATCATGTGTTCAATTCATATACTTTGTTTTGTATTCCTCATCAACATGTTTCCTTGCACCATTCGCGTGACTTGTAGGTGGAGTTGTTGTCATCGGTAATTGGACCACACAAAGTACAAGACTTTTAATGTCAATCCCTGATCAAATGGTAGTATAATGAGTTTACCAATGTTCCGCCCCATCAAATTCTTTGTTTTCCTTTCAATTGAACCCCCACAAAGAAGAGTTTTCGCATCAAGCGAGCTATGTGAGGCATTGTGTGTTTTCCTTTTATTCTTCAATAGTAGTTCTTCTGGACTCCAAGTTAATTTCAGTTATAGAAGGCATCAAGTCTAAATTAGAAGAAGAATTTGAATGTTCTCATTCTCTCTAGTCACGAGAGTGTTTTCATGCCCAATAATTCCTTTCTCTAGCAAAAATTTACCAATTTACGAAGACATTTATCTATTATGGCAATGAATTCATGTAACACTTTCATTATTTTCTTAAAATCTTTCCTTGGTAGAACTCATTTTTTTTCAACGATGGAGTTTAAAGGACAACAGAGAACATAAGGTTGACTCCATGATCAATTCCTGCAAATGGAGCCAAACTGATATAAGGAACCTTAGGGCCAAATATTAGTGGTAAAACAAAGAGAACAGGTCTGGATATCGGTGCAGGGAATCGTCATTGAATCATGGTGCAATCACTCAGCTCATACGAGTTCGATTGAGAATGGCCACGGAAATCTCCTTGGGATCGCCAGTGGGGCCTTGCAAGATCCACAAGCTACGGCCCGAAATACCCGAAACATTTATTACAAGAACGATCCGGGCGGACGGATTTATCGAGGCTGAAAGTGTTACCAACGTAAATTGTTGACGAGGTAGAAAGGTCGAGGCTTGTTTGCGCGCGCTTTGACGCGCGAGGCGTTGGCCCAATGATAACGGGCCGTATTATTTTATTGAAGGGTCAATGATGGGTTTCAAATCGTGAGGCGATGAAGCTTTGCCGAGAATACAGTATAATTCTGAGATTTGGCGAGGGTTAACGGGATTAATCGAGTATTATCGACGATTCATGTAAGATACGGGCAAGCCTTGCCCGTTATAGCATAAAGAATTATTTAAAGATAAATTGGACAATTCGGAAAGGGGTAGAGCATTTCATATTTAAAGTCAAGCCAATGACGAGCATATCTATGCTCGCTCTTCTGCCCTTTTTGCGAACCTTTCATCAGAGAATGAAAGCCGCAGACGGGGTAGGGAGGCGGTACAATCTGACAATGATATTAATCAGATACTTTGAAGCATGCTTTTGTTAAAACACTGATTGGAATGACGGCATGCGAAAGGAACTCAGCGTGATTGTGACGGTCTGTTAAAACGGGCGCTATCTATTGGAAAGGAGGTCAGTGAATACTGACGGACCGAAAAAGTTTGAAATTACGGTTAGGACCATACATACGTAACCATTTAAATATCAAAAAGTGGATGCTTTCGAAAATTGCGGATTTGAATTCGATATCGAAAGCTATAAGCTCAGTTGGAAAAATAAAAGCTAGGATACCTTGACAGCAGATTCGATTGGCCAGTGCTCGTTAACGGCTTCCATTTCTAAATTTCGTCCACGGTCCGGCTTAATCAGACACGAATGAAACAGCAGACATTCCGATGACATTACGTGACGGGATTGGTCGGAGATAGGCTGCTAAATCTCTAACTCCTGATGGGGATATTCCACGGTCGGGGGTCTTGTTGTATAAGAACGCAGTTAGTTCTTAGAAAGGCTCCCTCCGGCCAAAGTGCGCTTACTCACTGAAAGGGTGCTGCAGACTCGCTGCATGGTGACATCACGGGCTTTTAAAACATATGCCGAGGCCATGGTACAACGTTATATCGGGAAGAGGAGGCGTTGGGACATCCGCAGCCGACGTTGAGAACATGCTTTCTGTTTGTGATAGGAAGTGTTTATCTTTCGCTTCAACAGCTTCCTGGTGATCTCACTGAAATAAGGTATGGGACCGTCTCACCATGGATTTGTAGAAGGACCCACACTGGTCATGTCTGGTTTTGATTTTAGTGAAGTAGTAGATTCTTTCGATGAGATATATTCACTTTATCGCAGTTGAAGCATCCATTCGTAAGTTAGAAGTGGCGAAACGCCAGGATAGTTTGGCCTACAGGTCGGACTGGCCGAATAAAAATTGATCGTCAATAAAAATTCAGCCAATTTAACTTAGAGCATAACTAACTCATCGGGGCTAATCGAATGAAACCCAGGCTAGCTCGACAAATTTTTTGAACGTAAATCAGCCATTTCTCACCCTCAAGACAAATTTTTCTGAATAAGCTTAGAATTTTTCCCTTTGTCTTGCAGATCGATGAGTGAGCATTCCCCGCTTTGGTTTGAGAAGAACAGTGGATCGCGAATCAAGCCTCTGCATGCCTGAGGCGGCGGCTAAAAGGGAGAAATTCTTCATGAAAAATCAGGTGATTCCAGCGATAGTTCTGCCGACCGGGGACGCAGTCATTGTCAATTTCGAGTCACCGACCATTTACCACCTCAGTCCAATGCAGCCATATTTACATTATTTTTACAAAAGAAATAATCAAGTCTCTATGGTGTTCCACGTTCCATCGTAACAATCAGGATGTATTCTTCATGAACATATTACTTGAATTTGAATCCCTTAAACCCAAGTACTTTTATCAGAAGCATTAGCTTATCACCTCAAACGGGATGGTGGCTTGAAAGTGCGGAATAGATGTTTACGAGATTTATTTGCGTTGTTTTACCGCATCCCATCGACCTTAAGGTACGGTTTTTGTTCTTCGTATCGCGTAGTATCATGAACATAATCCTTCTGTTTCAAGTTTAAGCGAAACCCGGCTCCCTTTCGTGATTGTATGGCCGCCACCCCTCGTTTCGGTTTCCACATTAGGTAGTATTCGGCGGTCAGGTTTTTATTGGAACAACGGTGAGTGAGAGGACTTACCGTCGAGAGAGATTCGATTACCACATCGTGACCAGACCCGGCGAATATGAAGGCGGGGGCAGAATAAACATAGAATGGAGTTGGAGTTTCAATTGGCTAAAGGGTTTAACTTCTTGGCTGAGACCATACTCCTTGTAAGGCGATTACTGCCCGAGCTACCCAGGTAAGTCGGCACCTAGATATTATATGGTCCATTCAAGGTGGTAGGTCATGCGTGGGAAGGTTGTTTATTGATTAGCCTTGCAGGCTACTCACATCCATTCATCCCATTTATTACATATGCTCAGCTTGGAGAAAGGCTATCACGTATCCTGTTTATCCGTCTCTCGCCCACAACTAGGAAAGGGCAACGGAATTGTAGTTTGAGTCGGAGCGGTCTTAAGAGATGCGTGGTGGTCAACCAGCGAGTTCGATATCGAGAGATGTTCTGTCACAATTGGAAGCAGGTGGCTACCGTTGGCTTCACGTTCACTAAGTCAGCAGGATCTAGAACTCTTCTCTTTACCTTGGGGTAAAGTGTGGCTTCATGAAGAATAGCTTGATGGGATCACAAGTTTAGAAATCATTTTCCGGGAGTGCATAACTTGATGAAAAGAATCAGCAGCTGAAGCCATGGAAATTTAATTTGTGTTTTACTTGTTTATTTACGAATATTAATAATGTGGTTGGAATAAAAGTGGTATATAAGTTATAGTGGGTTGTAAATGTAAAGGAAATTACATTGGGAGAGAGACAGGCTCTCTAATCAAACAACATTCCATAGTGCAAATAAACTCATTCAGATTTTAGTCCAATACATGTACAAATCACAATTTACGTCAATTGTAGGTTATAGCATCTCAATATATGTTTGTGCTAACTTGTGTTTACATTCATGATAATAAATTTCTCCTTGCCGTTGCTTCCTCTGACATTAATAATCTGTCATCCACTTGTTCTTGATACAAATTTTGGATGTACGAGGTTGGAAGAGAAAAAAACATTTGTTCATATTTTTCTGTTGGAAGATTTTAATTTGATGCAGTAGGCACAATTCCAAAATTGAAAATAAAGCATGTTGAATTGAAGTTCTATAGACTGCCAGGTTTTGAGAGATGATTTATTAATATGCCAAATCAATAATATTCAGGAGTTTGTTTTTTTCAGCTATACACCTATATCGGATCCGGATGCCAAGGGATTTATTAATATGCCAAATCAATAATATTCAGGAGTTTGTTTTTTCAGCTATACACCTATATCGGATCCGGATGCCAAGGGATACTTCGATTTACTAATTAAGGTATAGGTTGGCTATATATTTGGTAATCTTTGTTGAAATATGTATGTCGTCGTTTTCATATATAAAGATTTTATCTTATGGTCATATCTTAAAATGCTTTGAATACCTTACAGGTGTATCCAGAAGGTAAAATGAGTCAGCATTTTGCTAGCTTAAAACCAGGAGATGTCGTAGAAGTGAAAGGGTAAGTTGTATAGGATTAACTATCAGGCAAGAACTATTAATTTTAGTTATAATTACACCAATGCGGGTTCCTTTTCCTTTTGTCTTGCAGGCCTATTGAAAAGCTCAGATACAGCCCGAATATGAAAAACATATTGGCATGGTAAGAACATGGTATACTTTGGGAATCAAGATACAAATAATAAAACAAAGAAACAAATCGAATTTGGATCATTACCATGTAAATTCAGAACAATTCACAGCCGACATTTGCGACTATTTTTACAAAAGAAATAATCCGTCTCCATGGTGTTCCACGCTCCATTGTGTTTGATCGGGACAGTAGTCTTCATGAACATATTTTGACCGAACTCTTTAGACTCGCAAGTACTTTATCGGGGAGTACCGCTTATCACCTCCAAACGGATGGTCAAACGAAAGTGGTGAATAGATGTTTATGAGATTTATTTGCGTTGTTTCGCATCCGATCGACCCAAGGTATGGTTTTTGTTCTTACATCGCGGTATTGGTATAATACTTCATTTCATGTTTCTGCCCAAACCACTCCCTTTCGCATTGTGTATGGCCGCGACCCCCCTCATTTGGTTCCATTCGAGAGAGGGTCGACAGCTGTGTCTTTATTGGAACAACAGCTGGGTGAGAGGGATTTAATGTTGGGAGAGCTTCGATCACAGCTACATCGGGCCCAGCAACGAATGAAGACAGGGACAGATAAACATAGAATGGAGTTGGAGTTTTCAATTGGCGAAAGGGTGTGTTGCTTTAAGCTCGCACCATATCGCGTAAGACGGTTGCTGCCCGAGCTAATGAGAAGTTGGCACCTAGATATTATGGTCCATTTAAGGTGGTAGGTCATGTGGGAAAGGTTGTTTATTGATTACTCTTACCCGACACTACATCCATTCATCCGCATTTCATATATCGCAGTTGAGAAAGGCTATTGGCGAAGCCCATGTCATCTGTCCCCTGCCTTCACAACTAGGAAAGGGCACGGAATTGTCGTTGGTGTCGGAAGTGGTCTTGGGAGTACGTGTTGGTCAACCAGCAAGTTCAATATCCAGGGATGTTCTTATTCAGTGGAAGGGTATGACTCCGCTGGAGGCTTCATGGGAACCATTTCATATGATCGCAGAACAATTTCCCTCTTTTTACCTTGAGGACAAGGTGGCTTCGTTAGGCGGGAGTATTGATAGGATGCAAAGGCCGAAAATTCGATTTACGTATGTGAGGCGCAACCAGCAAAAGAATAAACGCTGAAGCCATGAAATTTTAATTGTGTTTTACTTGTTTTACTTACCAATATTAATATTGTAATTGGAATAAAAGTAGTATACAAGTTACTTAGGGGTATAAATGTAAAGGAAATTACATTGGGAGAGAGACAGGGCTCTCGAATCTCCAGTCAAACATTCCATAGTGCAAATAAAAACTCCTATTCAGATTTTAGTTCAATACATGTACAAATCACAATTTACAATGTCAATTAGTAAGAGATCCATCACTTGAGCTCCGTCATTCAGCTGAATACCTTAGTTGCATCAGCCATTTCACCTATACAAACAACAGATCCCATCAGAAAACTGAGAGAAGAAAAAAATAGAGAGCAGAGAGAAGCAATTTGTCAACACAAGGGTTTTTGACAAAATCATATATCATAATGTGCAATTCTTGTACTGAACTCTCTAATAAAAAAATGATTGCAATTGCTTTATATTGACACCAAGGACTCCAAAACCAAGAAGGTTTCCAAATTCTTTGGAAACTCGTTAAATTATGTTCTAATACCAAACTAACACTAATGACTTTAAAGCCCATGAAATAAAAACAGCCTACGTAAAGGAAGTATCTTCTGTATATCATGTAAAGAGAAAATAAATTGAGCCTATGTGAAGGAAGTATCTTCCAGATATCATGTGAATTTACAGTGTTTAAAATTGCAAAAATACCTGAGCTTACTTGAAAAAATTGAGGAAAAATCTAATTCATGATACTCTAAATTGAATAATCGATGCAACTCTGGAGTATTAGCTCTAGAATGTTGTCAAAGAATCCTGCATGGTTTCAAAGATTTTTTTCGTTAAACTTCCTTTCGTAGAGCTTTTTATTGGCTACAGAAACTATTTGGCTTTGTCTGTTATCACTGACACCTAAATACTCGTTTTTCTTGAAGAGCACCGGCAGGACAATATCCTGAAGGAAAACCCAAATATGTTATTCGTCCGTAAGTTCTCAAAATCTTACTTTTGGATGCTTTAGTATTTTTCTATTATGTATGTGTGTGCTGTGTGTGTGTTTACATATGATAATTTTCAATTATATGTTCACTTGTTATTGAACTTTTGTTTGTACATTCATGATAATAAATTTCTCCATATTTTTCTGTTCTATATTCCTCTGATATTTCATATTGTTATTTGTCATCCATTCAACCGCCTGTTTCTTGATACAAATTTTGGATGTTTCTAAAATAGTTGTTGGAAGAGAAAAACCACATTTGTTCATAATTTTTCTGTTGGAAGATTTTAATTTGATGCAGTAGGCACAATTCCAAAATTGAAAATAAAGCATGTTGAATTGAAGTTCTATAGACTGCCAGGTTTTGAGAGATGATTTATTAATATGCCAAATCAATAATATTCAGGAGTTTGTTTTTTCAGCTATACACCTATATCGGATCCGGATGCCAAGGGATTTATTAATATGCCAAATCAATATATATTCAGGAGTTTGTTTTTTTGAGCTATACACCTATATCGGATCCGGATGCTTATGATACTTGATTTACTAATTATAGGTATAGGTTGGCTATATATTTGGTAATCTTTGTTGAAATATGTATGTTAACTATCGTTCTTCATATATATAAAGATTTTATCTTATGGTCATATCTTAAAATGCTTTGAATACCTTACAGGTGTATCCAGAAGGTAAAATGAGTCAGCATTTTGCTAGCTTAAAAAAGGAGATGTCGTAGAAGTGAAAGGGTAAGTTGTATAGGATTTAACTATCAGGCAAGAACTATTAATTTTAGTTATAATTACACCAATGCGGGTTCCTTTTCCTTTTGTCTTGCAGGCCTATTGAAAAGCTCAGATACAGCCCAAATATGAAAAAACATATTGGCATGGTAAGAACATGGTATACTTTGGGAATCAAGATACAAATAATAAAACAAAGAAACAAATCGAATTTGGATCATTACCATGTAAATTCAGAACCTTTCCCTGAACATGTAAATTCTGGAATAAGATGTGTCAAAAGTTGAAAGTCTTGGCAAAAAACTCTCATATGTGTATGTCCTAAACCCATGGCATGCTGCATATCACGGAAGTGTGAGAATTTGGGAACAATTTCAATTAATGTCTGAGTTCAGACTCAAATCAGCAGTAGTTACGAGTGCTTTGCAGTTGAAGGTGGGGGTTTATGTCCAAGTATGAGTTCAGATTTATCATTCTACACTTGCTCGGTGTATTAAGGATGTCTGTTATTTTCCCACAAAATCCATGGGATCCTTGAACTTTCTTTTTCATCTTCAAGCTACAGTTCTCATTTGCTGATAACAGTTCCTATCTTTGTTTTCGCACTATAATATGAAATCTTAAACTTTATTTACTCTTAACTTGATGTTCTTGAACCAACTAATCCAGCTTGTCATGTAAGCTTTTGAACTAGATCCCCAGGTCTAAATTATCCACCTTCAATATATCTGAGTTTATATGAATGATACGACACATTCGACAATGTATTTTATATTTTATGGTACCCTTTGTCCTGATTTTCCTTTTGGAAAAGAAAAGAAAAAGAAAAATCAAATCTGCAAGTATCTCCAAGTATAGCATGTGGTAATTGGTGAATACAGTCATAATTCTTTTATATAGTATAATGAAGTAAGCAGTTTTAATCAATTTCTCAAATTTAAACTTAAAATGTTCTGTTCAGATTGCAGGAGGCACTGGCATCACTCCTATGCTTCAGATAATAGATGCTATCCTTAAAAACCCTGATGATAATACCCAGGTAAGACTACTACTAATTTAATACATATTTTTTTCATGTTTAAGTGTGTTCAATGTCACAATGTGGCTGTGTTTCAATATTATAGGCATGCTCTTTTAACAACATATTGGTAATTAATTTTTACCCTGTAGATCACATTGCTATATGCCAATGTATCTCCTGATGACATACTTCTCAAGAAGAAGCTAGATGTACTTGCAGCTAGGCACCCGAACTTGAAGGTGCTTCCAGAATCACAACATAAGCATTACTAAATGTTTTGAATTTTATTTCTTTATTTTTTCATTGAAATATTCTTTGTGCGTGTAAATTCCTAGGTATTTTACACTGTTGATAATCCAACAAAAGATTGGCAAGGAGGTACGGATTACATATCAAATGACATGGTTAAGAAAGGATTTCCTGGCCCTGGTGACGATACACTCATTCTTGTAAGTTTTCTCGCTATGTATACAGTTCTCATCTACTTGAACCAAGTAATCAATAGATCAGAGTCAAAATAGATTTGCCTGCTAGGTAAACTGCAAAATGATAATTTTGATATATTGTTGAGTGACAGAAAGTGCAGTGGTAATTTAAGGACTTAAAAAATAACAACAAAAAACTAAACTCTATTCCCAATAATTTGGGGTTGGCTGTGAATATTGTTTGCTAGTGTGTTCAACCCATCCCTACATCTGTTAAAAGATGTAGTGTAATCAAATCTTTTGCAACAACTTCAAGTTATGTTAATTTTGGTATACTTCTTCCTCTTTTAAATTACTAGTGGATCACATTTCTCTTGTGAACAAGAGCTTCTTTAGGTATACATAGTCCTACCACCTGGTCAGCAAATTGTTATTGATAATTCATAATCAGTGAAGAGAACGTATGACATGTTTGTTTCTCTAAATTCAAAATCATGATTAATGTTGATAACACGTAGTTGTTTCCACACACTGGCAGGCTTCCAAATTGCTGTCACCGTGGCATAACTTTGATTGTAATTAGCATTTCTGGACCAAATACTACAATTTTTGAGGCCATAAATTCCCTAACTATAAAATGGGTGTATGTGTGCTCTTTCATGGCATAATAACTTGCATCAATATGATAAAGTTGTTGAAAACGAGACACAATATGCATTTCTTAACTTTCAGCATGATGACAACAAATTGCATCATTATCATTTATCAAACTAGCGACTACAAATTGGAGTAATCGACTGCAAGCAACTTAGTTAAAGATATATGTCAGTTGCTCAAACAAAGGGCATTTGTACCAGCCAAATCTATGATAAATGACTCTTTAGTGGTAAATGTAAACGCAGGAGACATGAAAGTACTAGTTGACTGTGAGCCTGGAGCAACTCAGTTTAGGACTTATGTGAGTTAGTCAGAGAAAGGGAATTAATCGTACCTGCCAAATCAATTACAAATATACCTAGTGATAAATGTCAAAACAGGAGACATAAAAACAATATACCTTTGAAGGGTATAGAGTTTGAAGTTTTCACATGATCGATTGATATTTTTATCTTGAGCATGAAGACATTTCCAATTTTGTACTGACCACTTGGCTAAAAAGTTGTTGACAATACAAATTTAAATAATTAAATCCTTCCACTCTCTAACACTTTAAGCTTTCAAATGATGTGGTTTCCAATTTTGTACTGACCACTTGACTAAAAAGTTGTTGACAACACAAATTTAAATAAATAAATCCACCCACTCTCTAACTTTAAGCTTTCAAATGATGTGATGTTTTGAGTCCATGTAAATTAGACTAACATGTGCATATAAGCCAATTTAAAATTAATTAATGCCAAGTCAACTGTACTGAAAACAAAGAAAGATAATATCACCCAACTTTCAGTGATGTGGATATTAATCAGGAGTCTTAAATTCTAGGCAATGGGAGTATGTGAATCTGGGAAGTACTTTTAATCATTGCTTTCTTTGATGAAGTGGACGCTGTTTCTTCTGCCTCTTTATCTCACCTTGCATATGGCAAAACTGTGAAATATCATGCGGTAACTGTAACAGTTTGTAAGAAACTCAGATATTTTTGGCGCATTATGCAACTGTTCTTTCATTTGAAATCATTGATCAATCTTGAGTGTCTTCCTCTAAAAGAAAATAAAAAATTCAGGTACTTAAAGTCTCTATTTTATTTTGACCTGGAGCATTGTAATTTTCTTGCCTTTAAGATTGACCTGTTTCCTTAAGAAAACTTTATTGGGTTTATACATTTTTCTTCCAGCGAAGTCCGTTTCTTTGTAAGAACTCCTTTATAAATAGATAATTTGTACAGGACCGAATTAGCAACAAGGGATGATTTCAGGGTCAGAAACAATTAAAAGCATAGGAACTCAAATCTCTCCAACAGTCTTGGTTTCAACTAGTGTGGTTGGCGGGGAAATCTTGAATCATATGTGGTTGATTGATGAATTCATCTAACTGAATGATGATATATGCTCAATGTCTGTTTCCTATATTACTAGCCTGCCCAAGTAATTAAAGACATTTGTATTTCCTTCTTTGGTAAGAACTCCTTTATTTGAAAGCATAGGAACTCGAATCTCTCCAACAGTCTTGGTTTCAACTAGTGTGTTTGGTGGGGAAATCATGGACTTAAACTAGGTAGAGGTAGAAAGGAAAAAACATAAGTTGGGAGTCTTAAATCATATGTGGGTGATTTGAATTCATCTAACTGAATTATGATTAATGCTCTAAGCATGTTTCACTAGCCTGCCCGAGTAATAAAAGACAATTATATTGGTTCATGGTGTTTGATTTTCCATTTACCTTGAAGCCGGATCAATTACATAAATCATCTATTACTGCATCGTTCATGGAATTTCCGTTCCTTTTCCAGGTTTGTGGTCCTCCCGGACTGATGAAACATATATCTGGTGACAAGGCACAAGATTGGTCACAAGGGGAGGTATATTATATATATCTGTAAAAAAAATTATTTATTCACTGAAATTTTCTCTCCTTTGATGAAACTACGCTTTTTCTTCACTCTCTTGCAGTTAACTGGCTTACTCAAGGAGCTTGGATATACAGAAAATATGGTATACAAATTTTAACTGATTGAACCAATGTGTGCACAGTGCATAGGCACCTATGCTCCACTATTTCTGAATAAATGTTTTCTGAAGAAGTGATACGAGTACACGTAGTATTAATTTATGTGGGAAACAGCATATTTTGAAACCGAGTCTATGAATCTATTATGCCGAAAGTCGTTTACAGTCTGGTTTCCCTTACACTTTGTGTTTCTTTTCTGTTCATTATCTTTTAACTCAAGAAATATATATATAGAGGAATGATCTCCTAAGCACCGATGACATGGCACAAGTAATTGTAAGATAATAGTAGATTTCACATTAAATTGAAATGAAATATATATTAATTGACATGCTAATATATATATATATATATATATATATATATATATATGAAGTAAGATATTTGGATAAATTTATATGTATTATAATGTAAAGTTGAAAACAAAAAAGAAAAAGAAAACAAGAGAATGAAAAAAAGTTGCCTTGAGCTACCCACCTACTAGTGGGATTTAATTGTAGAATCTGTATTTACCTTGACCTAAGCTTTTGGTTTTGGAAACTTGTGGAGAAAGTGGCAAAAATTTGAATTCAAATGAAATTCACAGTCCATGCTCGAAAAAAATGCATCTTGAAATATTTAATAAAAAATATTTATCACAGAAAAATCAACGATAAAACATAGTTAAAACTATTTTGAAGAGTTTAAACTAAAATTAATTTTTTGTTATTTGATAAGGTGTGTTATATAATACTAGACAATATTAATAAGGACATAGAAGTTAAAATTGTCTATCATATTTCGTGTGCTATGTAAGTATGTTATGTACATAATATTCAATGGAATAGAATTTGACGAGATGATAATCAAACCGGTAATTATATTGGCATCTGAACAATTGTTTTTAGTTGCATTGTATTAAAAGTTTTTAATCTTTCTTAATTCTCGTCTTATTCTCAACGTTTCATTAATTAATACATTTTTGTTTTTAATGACAGTTTTTGTTCAAAAAATTCTTTAGAAGAGCATAAAAAGACTTATATTTTTAAATTAGAAAAAAAAATTCCTTAAAAGGACATAAAAAAAACTATTATATTTTTAAATTAGGAAAAAAAAAACAACATATATAAATATGTGACATAATATTTGATCTTCTTTTCAAAGCTACTAAATAGCATATTCGGACACAAACAACCAAATGTGCTATTTAATGGAATTAAAAGCTTTTCTAATGCAATTAAAAAGTGATGTAAATATAGTTAACCTAATAAAATTTTAACTTATCTTTTCACTTCTCAATTTTTGCTTATTGTAATATCTATGTCTTCAACTTTTTTTTTTTTTTTCGTATTCTTATCCTCAACTTTCCATTAATTAGCATATTTTGTCTCTCATAACAGTTTCTGTCCAAAAAGTTCTTTGGGATGGCGCAAAATGACTTATTTATCCATCATATTTTGAAAAGAAAAAAAATACAAAAGTGTGACAATGTTTTATTTTCATTTCAAAGTGCACAAACATAATATTTTGATAAAAATTATGATTAAGAATGAGATATGCTAATTAATAAAAATTAAAGATAAAATTGGACGCAAATAATAATTAACAAAGGTGCAAGTAAAATATGGTATGACAATAAAATATTGTATAACATATCCATCTTCCACAAATCCCATGAGACAATGGACAAATTAGTAATTTTCCATAAACAAACAGATGCCTCCTTGTAACCTCACCCGCTCTATGATTCTTCATTTGTCATTTTATTGTGTTTCCACATAAAAAAAAAAAAAAAAAAAAAAAAAGCATATAGAGGAAAACTGCTCATTTTTCATATTAAACCCTAAATTAAGGAAAGGAGCAATCACAGAGCTAGCAGGAACAGGAACATCTTTTGTGCGTGTGTGTGTGTGTGTGTGAGGAGGGGGAGAGAGAGAGAGACAGCGAGGAGAGAGAGAATGACTGGTTTGCAAAGGTCAGAAATATCCTTCAGAAGACAAGGTTCATCAGGGTTGGTATGGGATGACAAGTTAACTTTGGAGCTGAAGAAGAAGGACGAAAACATAAGCCCGGAACACACAGTTACACGCAGTCGATCGGACGGAGGCCGTGCGTATCGTTCGACCGCAGTTACACCGGCTGCCGATCCGCCATCTCCTAAGGCCTCCGGTTGTGGAATTTGTGGCATATTTGGGAAGCCAGTGTCTTCCCACAAACATAAACCTAGCCACCGTAAGTTATAATAGCCTTTCTGCATGCTGTTTTTTTTTTTTTTTTATTTCTTTTATGTGTGTGAAATAAAACTTTTTTAGTTAATCAAAAATCTTGTCTTGCTATTGGGAAAATGGTCCTGTCACAAACAAATTTATGCTTTTCTTTTTCCGGCTGTGAAATTATTAGTTTATGTATTTAAATAATTTTTTTTAAAAAAAAAGGCTCAATTGCATTTAGTTTAACTCAAGAACATTTTCGTTCATATGGAGCATTTGTAGATTTTGACGTGAACAATTTTAGCACTATCTATAAGATCTTTATAAAAAATGAAAAGTTAGGATACATAGTGTAAGAAATATATAATTTTTCTTATTTTTTTCATTACGATACATCATAGAATATTTAGAATCTATCGTGAAATGAAGTTTCTCAATATAGTGAGAAGGGGATTTTCTTAAAAATAATCTTACTTATAAAGAGTTAGAAATCATATTTGATACTTCCTCTTTTGCTGATTAATACACTAACACATCATCATGTTTAACAAGTTTTAAAGACTATTCATCTTTTAGTTATTTTGGACTAATGTCAATGCCAAATTTTAGTACAAAAATAAGATGTGTAATACCTAAAATATCCCATAAATTAGTGCTTAATATTTGATGAAAATATATAAAATAACAAAATATTCATTTGACAATATATAAATAAAATTAATACTAAGATAATTATAATTTTTAAATCGAGACAATATAAGCATGAGGAGCTATGAATTTTTCTTTAAGAAGCAAAAATTAATAGTAAATTTTTTTTCTCGAGAATGTTTGCAATGATAAGTCACGAATATCTAATATTTATCTTTATTATGATTATGATCATTATTTTCTAGTCAAATAGCACGACAAACTAATTAAATGTAGACATGTTTTACTTTGACACAAAAATTAGCCTGAATTTTTGTAATAAAAAATGTGTCAAAAGTGAGTATTTTCTTCATAGTCCATACTAGTATTTTTTTTTTTTTTTTACATGTGTTAGATAACACGACTTGTACGAATGAAAGACTTCGTATATGATAATGATAAACTTCGTGACACTTACTATTTTTTCCTTCTCTCTCTCTAATTCTAAAAAATAGCTCTCCAAATATATATAAGATGATATATACCAATTGGCACCAAAAGTATGCACTTAGGTATTTAGGTATAAGCAAGTACATGTATTAGTCGGCTTCTTTGCATAAATGGTCCCTAATTTTTGTATTTATTGTGAGTTGAGGATCTATTGTTTCATTTTTAGCAGTTTAACCCTTATTTCAAATTTTTTTGGCGACAATAGTCATTTTCATCAATTTCCGTCCAAATTTCCGTGAAGTTGAAAAATTTTGGATTTAAAAAGTAAAGGAAAATTTGCAGCAAAAGTCCATTATCAAAAAGTGTCGAAAAGTCTCATAACCTTCTAATCCTAACACATATGACCCCAAACCTTTTGACAATTTTACCTACAACTTAATAAATTAAAAATAACTCCTAAACCTTTTCAAAAATATAAATAAGTTCTAAATCTTTTTATTTTTTTACAGATTTACACTTAAAATAATTTAAAAATGTGACATCAAGTCTCAAAACTTTTAATTTTGTTCACCAAAATGACATTTAAAATGTGTTTGATTAAAATCTTATTTTTTAGTAAAAGTTGTTGAAATGTGTAGTTGAAAAGTTGTGGGACCATAAAATATGTGGTTAAAATTAATTATTGACTTTGACTTTAGCTTTTTAACAAAATCAAAATTAAAAACAAAAAGACTTTTAGAATCTCTACAGATTTTGTCCAGTGGTTCGTTAATTAACAAAAAAATTATACCCATGATCAAAATTTGACCAATTTAAAATTTTAATTCATTTTTCATACCAATTACTAAATAATAATTTTAAAAAAAAAATTCTTCACAATCTCCAACCCATCCCCACCCTTTTTTTTAATTGGTATGAAAAATAATTATAATGTTTGATGACTTGATTGAAACTTTTTAAAGTTGGGTGACCCAGTTAAGACTTCACTCAAAGTTAGGTGACCTCCAATAATTTTTTTCCTTTTATTTTGATAAATATGTTTCCTTAATTTTAGAAAATGTAAAATTATATTTTCATTGAAACTTTGATTTTCTTAACTATTATAAGCTTTATTAACCCTACGTGGAAAACTGCAAATGTAACTTATTTTAATTAATTAATTAATTAATCCATTGAAATTACATTTTATAAAAATATTAAAGAATATGACGTGAGTGTACGAATCAAATTCTAATTTTACTCGCAGTTAGAAATTAATCGAGTCACATGCCACGCCTCTACTTTTTGTCCGAAAAATCTATTTTTGTTTATTTTGAAGATTCTTATCTAGTTACACACACAAAAAAAAAAAGAATAATATAATAAATTATAAAGAAAAAAAGATTGAAAATGACAATTCCAGAGGAGAAAACTTAGAAAAAAATCTCAAAATAAAATAAAAACAACGAAATAGGGGCAAAGATACTAAAAAATTGGCCAGCCACGTCATGAATGGAGTGAATTTGTCAAATAATTAAAATTTCAGAAACTTAAAGGGCCTCTAATATAATTTATGTTTTAATTATTTTTCTAATTTTAAAAATTAAAATTTCTCAAATTTGGCGGGGTCAACTCCCCCTTGTCTATATGTAGAATTCATTAGATGCCACATAGAGTAACAATATTTAAAAAAAAACGTCACCTATTGGAAATGAATTTAATATTTTTAAATTTTCGTTACACTATTATTTAAAAATATTAAGAACCTTTCAAGATTGGATAATTTTATAATATATCAAATATATGCGGCGATGTTTATTAATCTCGTCAACATTTGTTACTGATTAGAGTATTCATAATATTTTTAAACGCTGGCATAAGTATAGATAGATTTATTAAAAAACTTTTCAATGTATGATGATTTATGACTTTCAGAATTTGTATGCACTTGACAGGCGGAGTGAATTATAAAAATTCATTTCAATATTTTATTAAAAAAAGTCAAATGAGATAAATAAAATTGAAGACTTGTCAATTTTTAAAAAAAAATAATGCCACTTAAGTAGTATATTAGTTTTAACGAACCCATTGTAGAGATAAATTTATAATTTGATGTTCAATATAATGTAGTATGATATGAGAAAATGCTTTTACCTCTAATTTATTTACTTGTTTTTTCTCTAATATACTCTCTAAAACAACAAAATAATAGGAGGTCGGCCATCATTTCCTGCAATGTTTTTAAAAAATTAATCATATTAATTATTAGATTAGACATCAATCAAATTTTATTAGGATAAGATACTGAATATTTTTTTCCATTAAAGAAAATGGTCATTTTCAATGTGACCGACCACCCGACAATCCCATTAATTAATCAACATTTAGCCATCCAACCTCATTGTCATGTATTACTAAATTTATAATTTATTTTTTAGTAAAATTTTTATTTTCAAATATGTTTGAATATAGAAAGTACGATTTAATCATAGAAGAAGTAATTTATTTTTCAACTTAAATCAACAAAAGTACTTTTTTAAAACTTATTTACTTTTATGTTGTTATAAAATACGGAAAACAATATTGATGATCATATTCTTTACTTAGTCTACATGTTTTTAAAAATATTAATCATCATATTCTTTACTTAGTCTACATTATTATAATGAAATCCATGTTTTTTATTATAATGATTCTCTTCTATTATTCTCAATATTCTTAAAAAACATTATATTAGTTTTGAAGATTAACTTTATACAAGTTTAAGTTGATAAATATAGAGGTGTCAAGACGGGCGTGCCGGCCGAACCCGCATCGGCCCACCCGTCTCGACTCGGAACCGCGGGCCGGCCCGTGAACTGGACGGACCGTTCACGGGCCGAAGAGGCCGAACCGCGGGCCGGCCCATGAACCGGGCGTGCTGTTCACTGCCCGGGCGGTTCGGCCTTTAAACACTGGACTATTTTTATTTTATTTTTAAATAAATGGCATAGAGCCGTTTAAAGTGAAAGATATGACATATGCGTGTTGTTTTAGTCTTTAAATATATGAAAAATAGAAATTGAATTAAGAAAATTAAAAAATGTGAATTTATCATTATTATTTATTTTTTATTTAGTAATTTAACACATTTTTTGCTATATATGTAAACATTTTTTTTAATTACAATAGGTAATTTTTTATTCATACGGGCCGAACCGGGTTGAACCGCAGTCCACATGGGCTCGACCCAGATGGGCCGCCGAGTAGGCCGGGCTTGTATTCAATTTTTGTGGGCTGGGTTGACCTGCCTGGCTGTCATTTTTTCTAACGCTGGTCGTCAATGCTTCATCAGAGGCGGGCCGACTCGGTCCGTTTGACCCGGATTGACACCTCTAGATAAATATGTTAATGCTCCCGAAGAACGCAATATTATATTATTATTCTAAAAGAATGTTACTTGTCCCTAAATAACGTAACATTACAAATTTAATATTTCAGAAAAATATTAAGTTATTACTCCCGAAGAAGTATAATTTTCTTGTATCGATATTATTGAAGAAAATTGTATCGTTAATATTGAATAATTGTCTATTACTAAGAATCACAATTTTACAAATATCAATATTCTATTAGAATATTATTTGTTTTCGAAAAGCATAATTATATAAGATATAAACATCTATTATGTTTTATCCCTAATGAGTAAATGGTTGCATAATCTAATATTCTTAAATAACAATATATTGTTGCTCTTGAAGTAGCAAATATTATATTAATATTCCAGTAGAATATTATTTGCACTCGAAGAGTATAATTTTGTAAGATTTAATATTAAGTTATTACTCCCAAAGAACGTAATTTTATAAGATCTAATATTTTATAAAAATATTAGATTAATACACCTGAAAAATATAACGTCATGAAGATCAATATCTAAAAGAAAATGATATTGTTGTTCACGAATAAATACAAAGTATAGAAATATTTAAAAAAATATTGTGTTGTTGCTCTGAAGAAAAACAACTTAATTAAACGAGCATAAATTTCTATATATCAATCTTTTAGAAAAAAATATTGTGTTGTTGTTATTGAATAAACACAATTTTACAATTTTAGAATATTAATGATGTGTAATATTAGAGTATTGATAGTCTTAAAGAATTACAATAAACTTGTAAGACAATTCTTCATCCTTCATTTATCCATTCTTGTGAGACAATGAATATAAACATGTTCTTCAAATAAATGAAAGATATAATTGCTAAATTGTATTGAACTTCTATATCAAAATTTTAATGATTAACATTACCAGTTAGACCATCCCGAATTAATATAATGCAAATTATTAATGAGAATATCTATTGAAAACCAAAACATCTTTCAATATAATGAATTTTCACATGATGTTTGTTGTCATGGTATATAAATCAGCAGGCATTCACTAGCTAAACTAGTGACTAAATTCTCTATATTTTGATATTATTTAGGGTGGTGTATAGGTCTCTACCACCCTTCATGTTGACCATCCAAATATCATTTGTATCTAATAGATACATTTACTAGATGATTGTATGTTGTTATTATTCATAACTTGAAGTTTGCGAGATTACTTGCTCAAATATTATATTATGAGCATAATTTTCAGATTATACAATCATGACAGTGCGTCTTGTTAATGCTAGTGAGACCAAATCTCAAACTTTTAATAAATATTAGTTGGAATGATGATAAATAGTTTAGTACTATTGTTTGTTAAACTCCTCCAATTAATTTCTAAATCATTACTATTGAGAACTACAAACTCCCTATTTTTGTCCGGGAATGCAATTTTGTATGCAACATGTTGGATCTTATAAAATTCTAACCAGCACTAGACCAAAGATAAAGAAAGCAGTAACGAAGAACACAAGAATTATTTCACCACAAAAGGCCCGGATGTTCAGTCAAAGACTTACGTTACTCGTTGAGCATCCCAAATGGGATAACGCTCCAATCACTAAACAAAAGCGTCAATAACAACAGCAAAGTACATATTACAAAGCTAGCCCTCTCTCTATCTCAAGAAACCCCAACATATACAAGAATACTCTCAGATGCAACCACCAAAGTTACTATCATCACACTAAACCCGAGAAAACTCTTTCTTACTCTAATCTATACACTCAATATGTATGAAAACCAAAGGTATTCATCAAAGATCAAAAGAAAAAAAAAAGAGATAAAGCTTTTCAGAGAGAGAGAGTGTTTTCATCGGAGAGCTTAAACTGTATTTTACAAACTATCCCAAAACAGTGCCTTACCCTTGAGTCTTTAGCAATTTCATATTCAAATAGCCTAAAAGAATGAAGATCAACCATCTATTTTACCACGTGTCATCATCTGAGGAAAGTCTGAAGTTGAATCAACATTCTATTCGCATATGTAACAACCTTTGGGCTTCAAATGATTTATCTTCTAGTTTGGGCTTGGTCTGAACCAATGGGCTTTAAGAGACTTGGGCCAAAAAAGGATAGCATTACCTAACATAATCCAAATTTTTGTCCTATTTGCCATACCAATAGTGATTGAAGGCTACCAAACCATTTGATCATCTATTCGTTACCTACTTATTAGAGAAAAAAAATTAGCCACAATCAATATTTAAGAAAGATAAACAATTCTTAAATTTGTTTAAAGGAAGAATTTTAGTTCTAATATCAGAATGATTAATCAAAGTTGAAATTTTATTCAACTTTATAATTCCCTTTTCTATTACATCTCTGATGAAATGAAATTTTACTTCTATGTACTTAGTTCTATCATGGAAAACATGATTCTTACTTAGGTGGATTGCACTTTGGCTATCAAAATGTAAAACAACATGTTTATCAATGAATTCTAATTCACTAAGTAAGCATTTGAGCCAAATTCCTTCTTTTATAGCATCAGTGGCAGCAATGTACTCTGCTTCAATAGAGGACAAAGCAACCAACTTTTGAAGTTGGGATTTCCAGCTTATACAGCAACCATTTATGGAATAAACATAAGAGGAGGTAGATTTTCTGTTGTCCCTATCTCCAGCAACATCTGAATCAACAAAACCACTAAGGAATATCCCATCTTTTCCCTTTTTAAATTCTAAACCCAAACAAGCAAGTCCTTTTAAGTATCTAAAAAGCCACTTCATTGCTTCTAAATAATACTCACCAGGATTTTTCATATACCTGCTTAACACACTTATAGCATGGGCAAGATCAGGTCTTGTATAGACCATTAAGTACATTATGGATCCTACAGCATTAGCATAAGGAACTTCAACCATTCTGCTAAATTCTTCTTCAGTACTAGGGAACTGATTTGATGAGAGTTTAAAATGATAGGCTAAAGGCAAATATACAGACTTAGACTCAATCATGTTAAACTTTTCTAGAATTTTAGTAATATAAAAGTGTTGGTTTGATAATAAAAAATCAGAATCCCTATCCCTTTTTATTTTTATGCCAAGAATTTTTCTAGCAGCACCTAAGTTTTTCATTTCAAATTTACTATTTAGTTTATCCTTTACAGATTGAATTTCTTTCATATCAAAGGTAGCAAGTAACATATCATCCACATAAAGTAGTAGATAAATGAAATTTGGACCACCATTACCTTTAAAATAAAAACAAGGATCAAAACTATTTTTATTAAAACCAATACTTTGCACATAAGAATCAAATTTCTAAGATCATTGCCTAGGTGCTTGTTTTAAGCCATAAAGAGACTTATTAAGCAGGCAAACCAAGTTTTTATTTTCAAATTTCTCAAACCCTTCAGGTTGAGACATGTATATAGTTTCATCCAAATCACCATATAAAAGGCAGTTTTTACATCTAAATGGTCCAATTCTCAATTAAATTGAACCACTAAAGCAAGTAAAATCATAATAGAAGTGTACTTGACAATAGGAGAATAGATTTCATTGTAGTCAATACCTTTCTTTTGTGTAAAACCCTTTGCTACCAATCTAGCTTTATATCTTGGAACCCCACCTTCAGTTTCTGCTTCTTTAATTTTGTAAGTCCATTTACAATTGACAATCTTTTGTAACTTTGGTTTACTGACTAAGGTCCAAGTGGAATTTTTTTATTAAGAATTTCATTTCTTCTTGCATTACAACAAACCAAAACTTATGATCTTTAGACTTCATAACCTCTTCATAAGATACATGCTCAATTCCAATTAGAGGTTGAGCATTAAGAGCAAGAGCAAGATCAACTTTAGCTAACCTTGCAGGAGGTCTAATATTTGTTTTTCTCTCTCTATTCCTAGCAAGCTGTTAGTTGTCTAGGTTAGGGAGAGCCATTACTTCATCTTCCAATGGTTGATTTTCAACATCAAATTCACCAGTTTCTATGTCGGAAGAGTTTGTTTTTCATCCTCATCAGGAAACTCCACCTCAAATTGAGTGGAGTTTAAAGGATTTAAAGCATTTGAATTTTCATATTGATTTTCAACAAATTTTTCATTTTCAAAAATAGGAATTTTTAAACAATGCATGTCTTCTTCATTGAAAACAACATTTCTGCTAATTATAACCTTAAAACCCTTTGATTCTTTAACCCATAACCTATAACCCTTTACACATTTCCCATAACCAAGAAAAACACATTTCAGAACCTTATGCTCAAGTTTACTATCTTCTTGATGGGCATAGGCAGCACAACCAAAAAAATTTAGGTTAGAGTAATCAGGATTATAACCATTCCATATAAAATCAGGAGTTTTAAGATTTATAGCACTAGAATGGCACTTGTTTATCAGATGAGTTGCTGTTTTTACAGCTTCTCCCCAGAACAATTTTGGAAGACCAGAACTATGAAGCATGCATCTTACATTTTCTAAGATTATTCTATTCATCCTTTCAGCAACTCCATTTTGTTGAGGGGTATATGTAGTAGTCCTATGTCTTAGAATACCAGAATTCTTACAGAAGTTATCAAATTCAAAATTGCAGAATTCTAGGCCATTGTCAATCCTTAAGACTTTTATTTTCTTATTTGTTTGGTTTTCAATCTTTAAAGACTTGAAAAGTTTCAAATTTAAATTTCAGAATGAAGGTCCATTCTTTTCTTGAGAAATCATCAACCACTAACAAATAGAACCTAAAACCAGTAAGAGTATTTATAAGGGCAGGACCTCAAAGGTCTGCATGTAAATATTCTAAGACATACTTGGATTTGTGAGTTCCAGTTTAAAAAGTAACCTATTTTGCTTTCCAATAACACATTGTTCACAGAAAGTTAATTTCTCAATTTTATCTTTGTCAAACACTCCTTTAGATTTTAAAATTTGAAGGCCTTTATCACTTATATGACCAAGTCTTTTGTGCCAAACAATTGATTTGTCATTTTAAGTGATAGAGGCTGCAAGGTTAGTGCCCTTTAAGGGAGTGCTTGCAAAGTATAAAGGCCATTTTCTTTTGAGGAATTGAGGATTTCAAAATTACCTTTACCGATTTTCATCTTACCATTAGAAATAGTAATATTGTAATTTTGATCATCCAAAATGCCTAAACAAATTAAGTTTCTTTGAATGTCAGGAACGTGTCTTATTTTTTCTAAAATAAGGACATTGTTCTTGTTTAGTTTTAACATGATTTTTCCAATCCATGTTATACTACAACATATATAATTTCTCATTGTTATCTGTCCTCCTTTTATTTCACAGAATTCACAAAACCAACTTTTATTAGGACACATATGAAAATAACATCCAAAATCAAGAACCCAATCTTGATTAATGGAATTGGAAGCCACAAAGACTTGACCATTGACAGTAGCAGCTTTATTGTAAGCAATGACAGTTGCTCCTTCAATGGGACTCTTCTCTTTTAACTCAGCTATCCTTTTGTATCAATCTTTTATAAAATGGCCAGTTTTTTCGCAAAAATAACATTTATTTCCTTTACTTGTCTTATTTTTAGATTTAGACTTCTCTTTTTCATCATAACCCTTCTTCTTAGCGTTATTAAAAGACTTATTGTGATTATGCTTAGAGTAACATTTTCCTTTAACATTTAGACTTTCTCCAAGTACTTGATCCTTTTGATCACTCTTAAACTCTAATTCTTTATTTTTAAGGCAACTGGAGATTATTTCAATGGTAAGGCTTTTTCTACCATATTCAAGAGCATTTCTAACATCTCTATACTTCTCACCTAGAGAGTTTAAGAGAGCAACTACTTTTTGACCCTCAGATAGCTTTTTATCACAATCAGACAAGTCTTTTATTATCTTGTTGAATCTATCTAAATTTTCATCTAGGCTGATATTGAGATCAAACTTGAAACCGTAATACTACTTTAAAAGAAAGCATTTATTTGGAAGAGTTTTAGATACAAAAAGACACTTTAACTTATCCTAGAGTTGAACAGCAGTTTCATTATTCCCAACTTGCCTAAGGACATTGTCAGAAAGATGGAAAAAGATAGAACTCCATGCTATCTCATCCATGTCCCTTTTCTTATCTTCATCAAGATTTTTAGGCCAAGACTCATTAATGGCCTTATCATATATCTGCCCGAATCTAAGACTTAAAGAAAACAATGCACCATTGTTGAATTACCAAAGTTATATATATTAGATCTTTAAGCATAAATATCTAACTATAATTCAATAATTAGAACTCAATATCATCATGCTAGATTATCAAGAGTATGTGTTGTTGAAGAAGAATACATGAATCCATCTTCTTGAAATTAAGAAGGTTAGGATCTTCTGCTACCAAATTTCTTTAGTGCTAAACGGGATCTCGCTCCATGACGGGGATATAGGAGAAAAGTTATGAGCTAATTAATGATTTGACATTGGGGACCTAACCATATGATATTCATTATATACTATCTAATTAGATTCTCATAAACCCTAATTAGACTAGTATTAGTGAAAGAATTGAATCTTGAATCTGGAATCTCTAAGGCATATATATATAAAAAAAAAAAAAGGCTTATTCTAGGCAGGCTTCCGGGGGAAAATCTCTTGACCCAGACTATTTCTACACATTACAAAGTCCATACCGCTATATGTTTCTAGTGCTCAAATAATTGATCACTTATATGACCCTATTAAATTAGATAGCTTATAATATAATTGTATATAAAATATGTAGCATTCATAAGAAATAAATTCCAATAATATAATATAATTAAAATATAGAGAATATGACATCCGGGCCCAACAGCTGAACAACATCACTATATGCCATGCATGTATATGATTCTATCGAAAGAGCCGACTCGCAAAATTTGGAACTAAAATTTGTTAACTATATTTGTTAAACAACGAGCTCTTTATCTATAATTACGATGCATGTTACTCATATTAAGCTAGTGTAACACCAGTGGCGGAGTCAGAAAGTAAGTTCAGTAAGGACAAATTGATTAGAGAAAAAAAAATTGAAATAAAAAATTACACAATAATATTAAAATTATCAAAAAAAAAATTAGAATTGTTCTCTACGAGTTTTCATACTTTGAAAACATCATATGATGACATCATTTTTAACTTTATCAAAAAAAAAAAATTTCCAATATAGACAATCACACTATCATTTATTTATCGATTCTTCACAATATTCATCACAGCAAATACTCTTTCTACTACAGCGGTTGCAAAAATTAATATCAAAGTCACAAGCTTATAAAGTAATAGGTATACTTTATCCATTTTCGTCACAGCCAACTTGTGCGCAAGAGTACCAAGACCTCATAATTCTTCGAACTCTCTACTAGAGCCACAACAATAATATAAGTTTTTAGTTGATTATCAAGTGTCGTTAGTTATTTAGACGAATTAATTTTTCCTTGTCAAAAGCAGAAAAAGTATCACTTGGACATATACATGCAATGCAAAGTATTAGCTCAGTATTTACCTTACCAAAACAATAATATAACACTTAAAGCTGCATATCAATGATACCATAAAATAAATCCACATAGTAGCAATGCAAATTTGTCATTTCTCTAGTGTTTCGCTGTGAGCGACCTTTACCTACATACATACCATCCATGTTTGGAACATCAATTTCGTGCTTCTAACAAAAAGAATTGACTTGTTCCAAAAAATAAATATATCCATTGTCACTAATCACTTGAGTCGTTGTTTACATATTCTCACTAAACTTGTGGCATTTACAATATCTTGATCTTGTCTTTGTAATGCATTTGACGATTCATTTGAAATTCTCAAGATATTTCTCATGAAATAAAGATTGAATGCAAACTCAAATGATTGCATCAAATCCAACATACTCAACTTTTTTTCTTTTTTCTTTTTCACAATTCATTCCATTGGCGACAATCATTTCAAGGACATCAATTACAACAAAAATATTTGAATCAAGTTTATTAATGAACCATAGTGAGAGCCCCAACATGTATATCCAGAACGTTTTAGAGCAGACTCCTTATTAAGTCCCTGTCCACTTAATATTTCACAATCATTGAGTGCTTTAAAATTTTTGGTTGCTTGTATTTCTCTAAAAAAGATCACATCTTTTAGCCGATGCTCCAACAACATTAACCACGTTAACAATCAAAGCAAAAAGTGTGTCAATGTCCGTGTGCTTCTTTGTCACAGATACAAGAGCTAATTGAATTTGATGAGCAAAACAATGAATGCAAAAAGCACACGGCTTTCAAAATAAGTTCTTTCAAACCATTAAACTCACATTGCATATTGATAGCACCATCATAACCCCGTCCTCTTAATCTAGATGTACTGAAATAACTGGAGAAAAAATTATCAATAGCATCCTTAAGTGACTGAGTTGTCATATCGAAAACATGTTCAATACCTACAAAATGTTCAACTACATGTCTACTTTTGTTCCAATAACACGAAACAACACACATTTTCTCACTTATCACGATATTCATCAACTAAAATTGAAAACAAAGAATAACATCAATCATTTTAGCAGCCTGACACTTATAATATCCTTTTGAATATCAGGTGAAGTTAATTTGATGTTGAGCATTTTTGAAAGTAACAACCTTAATCTCATAATTGCGATCGGCCAAAAACTGCAATAGTTCAAGAAAGTTACCCTGATTCTTTGAGTCTTTAGATTCATCATGACCACGAAATGCAAGTCCTTGTTGTAAAAGAAATAGAACACAATCGATTGATGCTGTCAAACGTGTTCGTTGTGATTGTCTGAAGAAAACTGCTTGATTATTTTCTATTGATTCATCAAAGCATCACACTTTTTTTTGAGCTTGGTCCTGTGAACTCCCGACACCTCCAACATGAGTTCGAAGTATTCCTTTCTTTTTCCAATTGCATAACCCCTTGAGCAATAAAAGAGCCACGACATCCTTGTTCTCTAAAACGATAACAACACAAGAAAATTGTGGCATCATTTTCTATGCTATACTCCAACAAATAACTATGTTCATCAAACCAAGTATCATTAAATTCTCTTACCTATCTCCATACATATTGCTTGGAAATTTATACTTTCACGGTTGACTAAGACCTCTTTGTAGATATGTTCATAACATTGACATTGTAATTTATAATTGAAGGTCTCAGTCCAAGATATGTGGAAAGTTGTCAAATATCAATTTTTTCACTGCTTGGTTTCTTTATTTGATCATTTTCTTCAAGAGAAGATGAAGATTTTCGTTTAAAAGATTTTGTCATAACTTCCTACATATCAAACAAAACAAATTCACTTTAAACATAACTACACAAGTTCCACTTAATTACAATGTTCAAATTCTAATTAAACAACTTGTACAGTTAAACATGCTCAAATTAAATCAACAATAAACCACTCAAATTCAGAAAATTTAACTTAAAAATAAAGATAAAGATTAAACATAGTAACAACCTAGTCCTAAAACTAATAATATAAACTTAAATAAATGAATTAACTATTAAAAAAGTAAAATCCACAATACCTTCTATTTTTTGTAGATTGAATAAATAATTTGGAATGAGAGTTAGGAATGGCGGTAGTCCACTTACAATCTTTCAGGCACACACCCGAGTCTTATTCTTGTAAGATTCACATACCCGCCTTGCTCTCGGGAATTTTTGGAAAGTGGAATGGGGATCGAATGAAAGCTTTCAATTGGTATTATATAGAAAAATTCTCGTTTATCGCCCCGTTTAATTAATTAATTATTTTATTTTTTATTTTTTTACTTACAATTTAAATTTTAAAACATAGAAATAAAAAAAATAAAAACATTCAGAGCGGGTTTAGAATGCCCTTGGATTTAACTTAAAAGTTAGGCGTGGCGTAGTAAGCAGGGGGTCAAGTTTGGTGGCCATTGGTTGAATTTACTCTAAAGTTTTTTTCTAATAATAATCCCTAATTTAACTAAAAAATGAGAGTCGAGTCACAGGTGGGATTTCAAATGGGGCTCAGAATGAGTCAAGATCACTAGTTTAACTTGAATTATAAGGAAGGAAAAAGTAAAAAAGAGATTGGATTAGCCAAGTGGAGGGTTAATGGTTTGAGTTTCTTCCGTCTCCGTTTTGATATGGGGATGCTTGATGGGGATAGAGGGAGAATTTAGTCAAATTCAATAATAGGTAAGGTAAAAAGGGTGAATGGAAGTGGGTAGCAACTTTAAAAGTGAAATTTGAAAAGGAGAAAAAATCCCAATTTTCAGTAGGGGCCAGGACCCCACTAGCCCCCACTCCACTTCGCCACTATGTAACACGTCATTTGAACTAGGTATGAAGGTCGACCAATTGTGTGGTTGGTGTCCATTGAGTGTCAGGTTCGTGTCCGGTCAAGTTACTCTTTGAGCAATAAAACAAAGGCATTACCGTGCAAGCTAGTATCAAGTTTCTTATGTGTAATCAAGTTGTATTTCTAGAGTGGGCTGATTCGTCAACATAGGACTCGGTTGACCAATGAGAATAAGAGCTTGTTTGGTGTGCATTTTTAACCTAATACCCATTTTCCATTCTTTTACTTTGGCCCACATTTGCTAATTTCACGCTGGTGTCATCTCACGCATAAATTATTTGTCGCGAAAAAATGACAATTTTGTCCTTACAGTTTAGATGCAGCCTTTGTTAATGAGGGATATAATTGTCAAAGCCTGCCTCTTTCAACATATGTGTCAGTGTACACAAATCAATGTGGGTCAGGGGTTTGGAAAATGGGTTTTAGCTAAAATGCACACCAAACAGCTTCTAAATTTCTTATTAGAATACTTCTTATGTGACCGTCGTAATAGACATGTCCTTATTAGGCAACGTGTTCCCTTTTTGCGCTTGACTTTCATGAACGGATAAAGGCTCGTGTCTATACGCGCTGGACAGCTATGATGCCATGTCAGATATCCCAACTTCTATATAGAGGTAGAAAATTATAGGTGCATGGTTAATGAATCCTTCTCATATTCATACACTTATATCCATATTTTAGTTGCAGGTGAAAGACGATTTTCATTTTTCTTTGAAGTTCAATTGTATAAATGACACTAACAGTGAAATTCAGTGACAATTAGTGTAATTTTCCCACTATGTTTACAAGATGCACAAGTTGTCCATCTTGAATGGTATGGTACTAATTAAAACCGATTAAAGACATATTGAGGATCTTAGATGACATGTAAATGATGGATTTTCATGAGGCTGAAATATATGCACTTAGTCCAATCCCAATTTATCGGCTACAGTGGGACGAGGAAGAAAGATAGTTATAACTAATGTTGAGACTGGTCGTCACCGACTACTACAACTTGATGCTAACAAATAAATGTTGGGAATAAAAATGATAATTTGTGTAGGATGGAGATGGAGTTGCAATTATTTGATACCAATGAGCAAAAGCATGCCAAGAAGCAAGATTATGGACTATGTAAAGTGGCGGCACTCTCACTAGAGATGACAAGGATGTTGGGTGGGAGATTAAAATATCTCTATCCCGTCCTTTTCTATTTACTTATTTATTTTTTAAATAAGATATAAATTTAAAAATATAAAATAAAATAAAAGTCGAGGCGGGGACCATTCCCCCTCTCGCCCTATTTCCTCGGTAGGACATGGAATCCTCACCCCATTGGGTAGGGATGGCAAAAAAACCGCGGACCAACCCGCCCCGCCCGGCCGCCCCGCCCGCTTATTTGGGGTAATAGGGGCGGTTTTTCTCACCATGAGTTCATGAGGGCGGGGCAGCAGCCCTCGCCCCGCCCACCCACCCCACCAAGGAAATTTTTTTTTTTTTTTTTTTTTTGGTAAAATCATAAAATAGAATATAAATTAAAACTTTGTTGAAAATGGACCAAAGAAGAATCGAACTCGGGTTGAAATTATAAATTATAAATCTTAATCATTACACCTTAATCCCATTCTTGAATTTTTTTTGTTTTGTTTGCTACAAATATTTTTTTTTAAAAAATTATTTATTTTTAATTATTTATTTTCGGTTTTATAAAAAAAAAAAAAAAAAAAAATTTCGTGGGGCGGTTGGCGGGTCAGGAAGGCGACCCGCCTCCGCCCGCCTCCCGACCATGGTCGTCATGGGCGGGGCGGGCGGGCCGATCCGCCTCGGACCCGCCCCCATTGCCATCCCTACCATTGGGGTTTGGATAATATGAGATGGAGTTGGGGCGGTATTTTGTCATATTTAACTCTCACTCTATACAGTGCCTCGGACAACTTGCACAACAATAGGGATGGCTATGGGGGCGGGACCGGGGCGAGTCGGCTTCGCCACGACCATGGACCGCCCGGGGGGGGGGGGTCGCATGGCGGCCCTTCGACCCATCAATGGCCCCGTTAAATATCTTTTTTTTTTTAAATTGAAAAATAATTAAAAATAAATAAATAACTTTTATATATATATATTTGTACCAAACAAAACAAAAAAATTATAAGATTGAGGTTATGGTGTAGTGGTTAAAATTGGTAGTTTACAATTTTCAACTTTGATTTGAATCTTTTTAGTCTATTTGTTGAAAATTATAATTTCTATTTTATTTTATGATTTTCAAAAAAAAAAAAAATTGAGGGCGGTCGCAGGGCGAGTCGGCCGCCCGGACTCGTGGCGGGCGAAAACTGCCCCAAACCCACCCCTATTATCCGGCGGGTGGAGCGCGACGGTCGTAAATTTTTTTTTGCCATTCCTACACAACAAAAGTCCGCTCCTTAAAATAATCTCACTTTACTAGAACTTTCTTGATTCACAATGAAAAACCCATTTGCGAACCATTGATAATCATGCAATACTTAGATACTTAAATATGGAGAAACTCAAACTCGTTAAAAATTTGAGAGCACCATGTGATTTGAATTTTGTAAATTTTCTTTTAAGAGATGGTGATGGATAAGAACTCCCTAATTAAGATCTTATTTCGCTTCTAAACAATTGTGTTTGTTGTTCAAATTAACTTAACAATATAGCTATAACTTCAACTATTTCTATGAATGCATGTAAACTCTAAACATTCTTCATAACACCACCAAACAGTACAATATTGATTACACATGTTATCAAACACTGCATCTTGTTATCTTAATTGTAACTTTCGAAGTATTAATATTTTAAAATTTTAACAATATAAAAAAATAATCATAACATTATTGCAAAATCATGTACAACACATGCATTACTAAAAAGTTAAAATAAAAGATTCCTAATTTTTATTTCAATTATTAAAATACTGCAACGGGAAAGCGAAGTCAATACTTTTGTTGGCCAAATGCACTTCCAAATTCCTTTAAAGGGTTGGATTCTCACTTGCTCAAAACATCTATTTTGCCAAATATCTTCTTGTAATGCCAAAGTGTAATCTACAAATTCTACTTTGATAGTATACATCCATTTCTGGACAAGTGACAAGGCTATTATCTAAGGATGGCAAAAAAAAAAAAAAAAACTGCTTTCACACCTGCCCCAGCTGCCCCGCCTTGATTTTTTTTTAATAACATGGGCGGATCCGGAGTAGAATATCTACCTCGCGAGGGATCCGGGGCGGGTCTAGGGCATCCCCACCCCACCCCACCCCACCCCACCCCACCCCGTGACCCGCCTCTTTAATTTTATTTTATTTTTTGAAAAATTATAAAATAAAATTACAATTTACAAATCATTTTTGTAAAAATGGGTTGAATATGAATCAAACCTGGGTTGAGTTATTAATGTAATCAAAGTTGAACTTTCAATGGAACTCGTCAATTCAACTAATTTAAAACTCAAACGAATGGGCAATTTTCAAAATCGATATTCTAAAACGAGAGATACCATCTTGTGAAGACGTGTTAACGACAAAATTCTACGTACTTATGTTAAATGAAAACAATAATCAACAAGTAAGGGCTCTGGCTACTATTCTCCTACTGAGATCGACGTCTCAATATGAAATTCCAAAACTCAATACAATATAATGTTAAATACTACGATAAAGAATAATGAGAAAAATAGAGCTTAAAACAAGACAAATATATAGATACTTGATACAATTCCTTTACATTTATGATTTTTAATTCATAAAAATATATTAATTTCTACACTAAGTAAAACGTGAAAAAATAATAATTAATTAATGAAAACTTACAATGTATAGAGAAGTATATTGCATTTGATCTATCATTGGAGGGCTTTTTGAACCTTTGTCTTGAACACTAAAATGTACAACTTTTCCATAGAGAAATAAAGGAAGCAACCGGTCGAGTGGGTTACAAATGAACCGAAACTTGAGCCAACAATGCAATGCCAAGCCGGTCCATACACACTATCAAATTCCTAATCAATTATACATATAAAAAATAATCAGCACATGAGTTAAAATTATATTACTTTAATTTACAGGTTTTGTTGTGCACGTGGTTGGCAAAGGGAACATTGAATAGACCATTAGCACATGATTTGGGAAAGAACATTTTGCAATTATTAAGGTTAATTATGTATTAGCCTAACATGGGATATCTAGGTACCTAGTTTCGAAATTTAATTAATTATTATCATTTCACTTTTTGACAGTTGAATTAAAAATTAGACATAAGTAAGAGAAATAAAGATATAACAAAATTTATTAATTATCATCTTATTTAATCCTTTTCTACTATTTACCGGCCATGTCGACTGTCCGAATTGACCACCCCGGGGAAAGGAGGGGGAAGGGGGGTTGTCAATTAGTGATCCACTTATTTAGAAAACATTTTTTTCAATATGACTATATTTGTATGTGCTTACAAGTACTTATAAGCCGATCAAACATCATTTTCATCCACACATTTCGTTGGATCCACCATTTTTATCTATTTTTTATCCACACATTTCGTAAAACTCACTGTTTATAATTTACAAAAATCTTTACCAAGCATACTCTAAACTATTGGTAAAGATTGTATGCTTTCATCAATAGTTATGAGCAAATTCTCTATGTAAGGAAATTGCCTTCCAAAGCATATGGTGACTCGTTGAGAGATGATCAGATGAGGAAGTCAACACGGATTTGAACTTGCTTTTTTTCTTTTATTTCTATTTACTCTATGTATATTGAATGGTGTCGATTATCGATCACAATAATTAAATAAAATATGCTCATAACAATAAATAAATTTTACTGAAAGTCTAATTATATTTTCAATTACTTTCTAAATTTTGGCAATATTCCAATTTACTGGAATTAAACAAGAATTTAGAGAAATGAAAAATTGGATACTAAGGTAAAACATGGTTACATAAATCATATAACGACCTAAATTTTTAGATAACGAGTTGCATACGCAAAAAAAAATCCTTAAGATCAATTCTTTACCCAATTATGCCGAGCTGGTATGTATGTAATTAAAACGCTGTGTTAAAGATATAAATATAAATAAATAAATTTATCGAGTATACAAAAATCATAACAAGATAAAAAAGACCTACCTTCTTCATGTTGTAAGCCATGTGTTTAGAGCTAAACTTCTCCAAACTGTCATAAATTCTCCTTGCACACTTGAAGGCATGGACTTGCATGAACCCAGGCATATCAGTAACCAACACTTTCACTTGAAGGAATGCAGCCACTGATCCTGCATTCACTTCAACATGTGAAACTGATTTTCTTGTCTCCATAATTGACACTGATTTTCTAGATTCCGCCACCTCTCCTCCGCCTTCTGCCACCTTCAATCCGCCACGATCAGCACTTTCACGATATGTTCTCGACTTCATTAGTCCCCAGCCCCGAGATATCGACTTTTTAACGGTGGACGGATAGTTGGTTTCCGGCTTGAAATTTCCAGTTCCCATGTTATAAACATAGATATCTGTTTTCTTTTGCTTCTCACCATATGCTGCCATTGCTCACACACACTCTTTGTTTGATAGTTTTGTGTAGTTTTGACTCAATCACTTTACTTTGAAGCACATATATATATATATATATATATATATATATTTACTATGGAAAAACTTGGAAAAATTGCATTGGTCTCCAACTTATTTCCGAATAGCAAGTTGGTAGTTAACCTTGGTTATACCTCTACCACCAATTCTCAAGACTGTCCAAATCTCTGTTAAATATTCACGTAGTCTTCACAAAACTTCAAATTTCTACGCACGAAGTCTAAGTTAGGCAACAAAACCTAAACTGTCTGTTTGATAAAAATAGATGTAATGTGTGATTGAAAAGTTGATAAAATTGTGGGTCTCATAAAATAAGTAGGTTAAAATTGAAGTTTGACAAATTGAAATTATCAACTTATGCTGAAAAGGTTGATTTTTAGCTTCTCCAAACATGCACTAATAATATAAAGTTAGACACACGAGGACAATGTGAGCATCTAGTAGAGATTCATACGGTTTTGTATTTAAAATTGAATTTGCAACTATAACTAAAGGTTGAGGACCAATCATGTAATTTTATCTTTTTATTGTATATTATATATGCAATCCCCGTGAGTAGTTAGCACTAAAATAATCAATTATAAGTTGATTAGAAAATGAGTAAAGATGATTAAGAGAAGCAAACCATGTGGTATTACCTGTACTTGTGTTTAATATATATAAATGGTGGGATTGTCTAAGAAATGAGAGATTTGATGTATTTTGTTGTTTATTCAACAAATTGAGTAATGAATATTGGCATATTTGTCTCCATAGGATTTGTCCCAAGACAGCCTCTAACATTCATATGGACACCTTACCTTCTACCATGCATCCTTAATTTTGTAGGGCACACTTACACCCCAATACACTATTGATATCATTAATTGTTGTGTTTTTTGGATTTTTCCCCATGACCCTTTAGAGTGGCCATTGACTATTTGCAAATTGATTTTTCAATAATTTAATAATTAATTTGTAGCTTTTGATATCTAACATAATAATATTAGTGATGATAGAAATAATGATAATTCTACTATATGTTTGTGCATCGTCGATAGTGGGCCGTCGTCACGCCTGTAGACACCGACTCATCCGCCTCGTTAGTATCATGTTCATCATCTCGACAGATGAAAACAATTATCCAATCGCTATTAGGCAAGCTTCTGTATACGCGACCTATAAAATGACAGTTACTATTGACAATTGGAAAGATGAAATACCAGCAATTGAAAAGATGAAACATCTCTCATTAACTCATACTAATGATGGAGATGAAAGGACATCCACTATCAAATAAGGGAGATGAAGAAACACCCGTCATCAAATGAGGAGGAATGAAAGGACACCCGTCATCAATAACTGCAGGTCATCCTATAAATAGAGGCCAATCCCTCAGGTAAAGACACAACACACAACTCTTATACACTCCATATTGTTATTCAGCACAAATGTTTTAATCATATACTGATTATCACGCAGAAGTGGACACGGGGGAAAAGGCCCCACCACCTTTTGCAGGTCTCCACCACTGTCGCCGCCATGCTCGAAGGAGAAAAAAATATGTATCATCAATTAGTATTTCATTTCATAAGAGTTTTTGAAGTTTAAATTTTTAGATACCTTTGTGGGTTTTTTATAATCTTAAAATAAAATAATAAGCCCATACAACCTAATATATAGTCAATGACATTATAAAGAAAATTTAACGAGTCGACATGATTGAGAGTTATAGATAAGACAATGCGTATTATATTCGATCTCATACTCCCTCTTCATGCTTTGAGTTATCATATGTTGAGTTAGTCTTCACTAATTCTCTTTAAAAATAGTCAGTATAACGAGATATTTCGGTTTTTATATTTGTATTGTCGAAGAACTTCTCAACCAATAGGAATTACTAAAAATTTCATATCGATTCCACCGTCAATAATTATCATCTATAAAATCATAATTACATGTTTCATGAATAGAAATAAGTGATAATATAGCATAATTGATGAATGTAGTCAGAATTTTTCAAATGTCAAAAGGACAGAAAATTTAAGAATTTGTCGTCAATAGATGTTCACAAGAACATTTCACATAAGATTGGCCCATTCCTTTTGGCATTCATAATATACCTTGGGGCCAGGAAAACAAAAGGAGAAGCTGACAAAAATGAAAAATAAAGAAAACCCTCGATCTTCTTATCATCTCTTTGAGACTTTAACGACACGTTTAATACATTAAATTTATATTGAAATATTGGACATGATAATTTTAATTTCTTGTTCTTCTTTAATACTTGTCAGCAAGAGCTATCTATCTTTCGTATCAAATCCGAACTTAAAAGTATTGACGAATGAAGATTGCTAGTATCTTATCATTATTGTTGTTATATAGGTTTGAGACAAATTGGAAAATAAATCTCAAGGGTCCCACAGTATAGATTCAATATGGTGGAATTATAGATATTATGAAGACTGTATGGACCCATATGAAGCATATAATTTGGTGGACAGGATGGCCTCAAAAATGAGAGTCCCAACAATCTATTCAATTCACAATAAATGGAAACAAGTGGTGGGGCAAGAATGTTGTGTCTGAAAATCAAATAATTGGCTACTGGCAAGTATAATTTTCTAATGGTTTATCTTCAATATTTCTCTACTATTCTTCTAAATAATTGGCTACTGGCAAGAATGTTCGGTTGGAAAAATATATTTATTTTAATTTGACTTATTTAAATTATATTGTTGATTTTTAATATTAAAAGTGGAGGTACGTTTTGATTAGATACGCTGATGCCAGTTCTAACTGGCTGAAATGGTAAACAAATTTTTATTCCAAATCTGTGGACTGCAGATTTTATTTTGTTTTCTTACATAATATAATATAATCACGTGAATATCAGGAATAACCTTCTTGTTGATTAAAGTACATTCTTTTATTCTCTTGGATTTATTTAGAAAAAAATATTTAAAATAATTTTGAGTTTCATAAATACTTTTTTTTAACAATTCTAGAATATCTTTTTGTATCTTTCTTACTAATTTTCTTACATACATTCTCTTATTCTCTTGGATTTGTTTAGGAAAGAATAAAATCCGCAGCCCACAAATGTGGAATAAATCTACTTACCATCTCAAAGTCAAAACTGACACCAGCATATCCAGTTAAAACACGTACCTCCACTTTCAATAATAAAAATTAACAATATAATTTAAATAAACCAAATTAAAATAAATATAAAAATATGAGGCACCAACATGTTCTCTTCATTGTTGCAAAAAAATATGGACAATTTTTAGGTCTCTATTGTGAATTTGGATATATTGTTAATCCACGTTACACAATTTCGACTCATATCGAATTATTTTACATAGAAAAAATTGTATGTGCGTTCGAGTCCTAACAAATTTGCATTCAACCAATGAAGTGAAAAATTTCATGTCTGAGCACATTGATTCTAAGCTAGAGAATGTCACAATCCCCAGAATTCTTAGTGATTCCGGTAGATGTAATTTAGAAGGATAGGAAAAAAAAGGTTTCGATAGAAAGAAAATGTTCAAAGTTGAGCATATCCGCACACCGTGCCAACTGATATCTAGTTTTATTTTATTTTTTATATTTAGAACATCTCCAACCCAATATCAAAATGACATAAAATGTTAAAATAGTATGAAATTTTTGGTCCTAGTAGACTACACATCTTCATATCAAATTAGAGTAATGAACAGTGTTCCACCAAATTTGGTGATGCAACTGTTCATTTGGTGTAATATATACAATTTTAATTATTTTTCATTTGTCCTTCATTTTATACTACAACAAATTTTAATTTTTATTATATCCTTTTTTACATCTTTTATTACTTAATAATTTAATTTAATTTATATTTTTTAATTTGATTATTATTTTTATTAATATTTATAATAAATTGTAATCACATAATAAATAATAACTACCTAATACATTGAAAAAAATTACTCATTAAAATTCAAAAGTTAAAATTTGATAATTACAAATTAAGAAGAAATTAGCTCAACAACATAAATGTTAAAAACTAAATTTTGAAAATTGTTGAGAATTAAAAAATAAAGAAAGAAAGTGAATTTTTTTTTTTTTTGGGTAACATATGACATAATGGATTAGAGATGACGAAATAAGATGGTCTAAAAATTGCACCATTTTAATCTGAAAAATGGGTTAGAGATGGACTTTTAACCCTACAAAATTATTCCAATTTAGACAAATGTCCCCAACCTTCTCTAGCAAGTTTCCACCCCCCCCCGCCGCCCCCACTAAATCACTAAAGATACTGTAATGCAGAATAGCTTTCCAATTCGGGTCTGTTATGGTTCATTTCCATTCTATGCAGTCGGCCAAAAGGATTCACTCTTCTATTTGACGTACTGAAAATAATATGGGAAAACACGAAAATCCCATCATAGCAATCCAAAAAAAAAAAAAAAAAAAATTGAAATGAAAAAAGTCTATTGGAAGATCCAAAAATGGAGATCCCATCATACAACAAAAATAAAAATTATGATTGTTTCCAATAAATTTGGAGTCTGGCTATAATAATCGTTTCTAGCTACTTTGTTCGATTCATTGCTACATTTACTCGCAGATCCAAAAACAAAAATCCCATCATACATGGCATGAAATCATCTTTCCGCATTTCACAATGTCATTCAATTCACATTCTCAAGGCGAAAGCAATGCAATTTCTTGCATGTGTGGTGTACAACAACACATGAAAAACCATTATTGACTAACATATCAGCAATACAAACTCAACAATAGCGGGACGTACTTATTCCTGATTTAATAGAAAAGGGAATATTTCATGTAAAATATTCTACATTAATTTCACAAGGATGTAGGCATTTTGTGTTTATTTAGTCTCGGATCTTGAGAGGTAAGATTGTGCCAACGAGAAACACTTGCCTTTCTGCTTTTTGTATTCATTGTATCGCAGGAAGAAGTAACCCAGATAATCAAAATCAATTGGAGACATTTTAGCCTGTCGTCAATCAAACTAGTTTCAAGGACATGCTTATAGTTTGAATGTAGAAATTAAAGCTTGAGAAAAGAATCATTACCTGGATTAAAGCCCATAATGCCCAGTACAGGTGTGAAGCCAACATATATGCGTTTGTTTCCACATACAGAGCTTCGACATCTTTGTCAGATACCTGTAAACAAAACTAGTTTTAGTGCTTAATGCCTCGTCAAACTGTTGATAGGCAAATCCACTTTTCAATTCAGAAAAGACGATAAAAGTTCAGGCACTACTAGTAGCAAGAATGAATTATAAAATGAGTATGTTCGCCCCCATAACATGCACCAAGCTTTTATGTTAGCCATCTTACTACGGAGCACTGACTAAAGAACCCAAATATCTAATGCGGAATACGAGGGGAGAGAAAAACATATCCTTGAATTTTGCTTATGATCATACCAAATCCCACAATAGGAAAAGATGATTCTCCTCAACAAATTGTAATTGCGACAAAGAAAAAAAAAATATTTAACAAAAAAAGAGTAAGACAATGGAAATGATGGAATCACAAGCATAATATCAGTTTTCCATGCAAGAAATCAACATGAAATGAGATATCTATAGGGGAAATTGAAGACAGAACGAAAGCAGGAGGATTGAAAGACAAATAGAATCTGCTTAAACAGAGATGATAACATATCAAGGAAATATGTTTAAGTGAAGGAGCAAAAACTATTGTATCTAACTTCCCTAAAACCCACTTTTACCCTAAAGCAACATCAAGAAGGAAAGCGTGAGGTGGTACAATCAGTAGCCATCATAAATTTGATGGACTAACTGACTTTTTTTCTAGCACACAAGGTTTTTGTACTAGTTGACTAGACGTATCTAGTTAAGAAACTAAGTAGATAGGAATAAAGCTTGCATAGATTAAACTGAAATTAAGGCATGAAAAACATTCACAGTTTTAAACATAGAGCCTGAAAAGTTTACACTTCCACTTACCTCGTGCGGTTGATCATGATTTAAGTAGTTCCTGAAGAAGTGATACTGTTCATCCTTGTTCGGGTACCTGCAACAGAATGAGGCCCAAAATGAATTTATAATTTCTATATATAGTCACTACATTCTACATAGGGAAAAAGAGCAAAAACTAAGTACTTGTTTGCTTATGCTTAAATTATAATTTAAGTTCGTCAAATTAGTCAAACATATTTTTTATCCACACATTTTGTAGGACCCACAATACTCAGTTATTATTCACACATTCCATATGACCCACAACTTATAAGCACTTAAAAATAATTTCAGTACCACCAAACATGCACTAAAACTCGACGAAGAAAGACAAACATACAAGTTATAGTCACAATCATAGCCAGCGTATTCGTTGAAGTGATTCCCAATGTCAAAACCTCTGTAACTGTAAGACCCATACTCAAAGTCGATGAAGTAAAGTTTCTCTGCATATTTACCAAGACAAATAAAATTTCATGAGAAGCAAGCAAGTGATATCAACTAATAGGAAGAAACTTTTGGTAATATTTAATATTTTTCATGCACTATGTACATCAACTTGAGCCTGGGGGTCAGAAATGGGTAAATATCAAAATGTTTAATTCATCCAAAATCTTACCTACCGTTTTATGACCAAAATCAAGGATCCTTATCCCATATCCCTGTCAGAGAGTGTCCAAACTGGTGTGTACTTGAGCTATAGTACAAGGGTCCATGTAATACAGTTTAAGTCCCTGGATAAGCACAATTTCAGAATCCTCCCCTAATGTACAATGGCTTGTCCACAGAAAATGTATTTAGTTTTATTTTTCATACCTTTCCTCCATTTCAGTTCATTTAATAAGTTCAAGCAAAATGCTATACTAATGCCATGCTTATCCCTTGCATAGCTGAGTTACCAGAAACGTTGAACTAATGTGAATGGTCATTTATTTATTTATTTATGACAGGGAAAATACTGGACTAATTTATAAACTTGTCTAGAATTCTAAATGTACGAGGAAAAAATTTGAATGTGCATGCAAGTGCAAGCAAACTTGTTCCCAACAAAATAAAACAACAGAGAGACAAAGAGATAACTGGATTTAAAAATGCAAATTTAGTGACTAGTTATGGAAAAGTTACCTTCATCATCATTAAGCATTAAATTCCCAGAAAGCAAATCATTGTGAGAAAATACAACAGGAGCATTAATGGGATCTGTCAACTCCTGTTCCACATTAAAAAAGAACCTTAATAAATAGAAGTACGGGTCTTTACACCAAAAAAGAAACCAAAGTAACAGGTATATGAGGAGGAAGATATGAAATTCTTAGGTTCTCCAAGATATTTTATTCCAGTCATTGACTTAAAAGCTGACAAGCTGCCAAGGTACATCCCAAACAAAACTTCATAGGGAAAAAATTACTTGACAGAGTTAATTCAAGGTAGAAATGAAAAAATAAAGATGGAATTAATTAAAAATAATAATGAGAACATATTCCGTATTTGGCAAATAGAACAACTTCTGCATCTCAAAAGGCATTATTTGTGGTAGGTCAAAACAGATTATCTATATGCCAAAGGGTATGCCAACTGAGCCATCATTCAGAAATAAAATATAAGGAATATCTGCTGAAATTAAACTTCAATAACATTGGGATGTTGACATCAAATATGAAAACTTCTCAAAAAAGACAAACTGTGTGCCTAAACCAGCCTCTCTACTGGAAACAACAGAGAGGGAATAGCAGTGTACCAATTGCAAACGAAAAATGAGAAAAGATAACCTTGAGCTCAATGATGTCGCGATGAATTTCAGTAAAGGAAATTGTCTCGTATTTTTTCTGCTTCTCGCTATCATCGAACTTGAGGTTTGATGCTGCATTCATCCATTTAGTGGTGCATGAGAAAAGCACAGTGAAGTGACAGGTGGCCATTAATCTGGCCTAGATAATCTTATTTGACACAATATGGATGGGTTATGCAGCATAGAAAACTATAATGCACATCATAACAATCGATATTTTGCAGGAAAGATCAGTCATTAAGTAAGGAAAACCTTTTTCAAAGAACTTGAAGATGTCATTCCATAGTTGAGGTTCTTTAGAACCTGGAACTTCCACCTGGTGGAATTTGTGAAGTTGTTTTGCAATTTCAGCTGCAAGCTTTGGTTTTCTCATGTCTGTCAAGAAATTGAAACAAAATCAAGATTCTATTAGTAACTCTCATCACAAAGAAGATTAATAATTCAGTATTGAACATCGTTTAGATCACTGCAGGACCAACAGATGGCATTTAGAATCATGAGAGTATTTTGAGAAAAACAAAGGTGTCAGAACTCAGAGGTAAAGAAGGGGACTATTATGCAAGAAAGATAAAAGATTTACTCCAAATAAACATTAATTACTCAGGCTAATTCACCATGAACACCCCCTTTGGACTTAGATCCCTCCAATCACCTTGAACTTTGATGATTCCAAACATGCAAATCCAATATCCAAGAGCTTGTTCTCTTTGCGTTTCAATTTTCAGTTCTGAGTTTTAAATTCATTTTCACTTTTATGTTTTGAAAGTTTATTTTAAGATTGCTGAAAATGCGTTTGGTTTGTCATTCTGAAAAATTATTTCTGAAAATAGAAAACTAGAGTTTGGAATTTTGAGAATTTTTTTTATATCATTTTATTCAATAAATTTGATTATTCAGTAAAATAGAACAATTTTATGCTAATATATGATAAAATAATATATACATTTTAAGGTTACAATATTTTTTTTTACAAAAATAAAATACAAACAAATAATAAATTAACAAAATAGGAAATAAAAAAATAAAAATTAATGACGTGGACTGAGAATTTTAATCTATTTTCATTTAAATTAATTTTCAATTTTTTTATTTAGATAACCAATAAGGGCTTGAATTATTTTTTTTGTATTTAGAATATTTTATAGAATTTTCATTTTTTTAAGAATTTTATTTTTTAAAAATTTATATTTATTTTATTTTATTTTTTTATAATTTTATATTTTTATTTTTATTTATACAAATTTTGTTTAAATAAATTTTGTTTACCTTGTTTTGAGTGTTTTCCATGTTTTCATCGATACACTCAAAACGTCAAAAACGTGTTTTAAGTTTTGTGTTATAAATTTAATTTTGTTTTAAAAAATAAATTTTCAAAAACATCATACTACACAAGTTTTAAGTGTTTAACAAAACTGAAAATAGCTTGAGAATAGATCCTAATGGTTTTGTCAATTGTTGTGCTTACAAGTATAAAGATGCACAGACATCCAAGGCAGAATCCAGACATCCCAAGCACAAGAACATTGCTCTGAGGACTAAAACCCCAATTCAAGAAAGAATGATTCAGATGTCAGTGACGAGGTTAGTTAAAACAAAGTGTTAGAACCTATGAAGCTAAGAGCTTGTTTGATAAAGCTTAAAAACCAAAATGGGTTTTTTTCAGCCGTAATGTTTGACTTTTCAACCTATTTTTAACATGAAAAATCAACAATTTCAACTCAAATAAACCAATATTGGTCAAATAAACCAAAAATTGGTTTATAAACTAGTTTATAATCTCTGTCAAATGGGCTCTAAGTTAAGACTAGTTTAGATGTCCTCACTGAAGGCCAAATGTACAGAGCTCTATCCATGCAGAAACTCTCATCTCCAGCAAGACATAGATATTAAAATGTCAAAGAGAAAAGAAGTGAATGCAAAGAGGAATCAAGACAAGCAAGCACTTCAGAGGGCCGTAGCCCCAGAAGTCTATGGAGAAGTTTGAGGGATAACATGGACATGTCAAGGAGCTTTCATGTCCAATAACATTTTGTAAGTAATACGTGTATTCAAATAAAGCGCGTGAAAATGATTTTTGAAAGATAATATTCTGATTGAAATCTTGAAAAACTTTTTATATACTTCTACAATTTGTATTTGAGATCTCAACTATTTGATGAAAAAGCCTAATACTAAGTCTACAAAATGCTTAAATGGTTTAAAAGTTTGAAATTCATTTCAAACGGGAAAAACTACTAGGACATTTCTGAAACATACATTTTAGGCTTCTAGTCAAAGCTTTTGATGTCCAGCATGTCTTCAAACTTTCCAATAACTTTAGACATCTAGAAACACTTTTTGCAACAAAATTGCACTTTTGTAGCAAAATGGAATTTGGAATTAGAAGAAACACTAACCATTTGTTTTTTAACTGTTTTAAATCTATCCTGAATATCTTCCAATGGTTACATTTGATTTCTACATGATTAATGATACAAATGGCTAAAAATCCATAGTTCTGATTGGCATATTCAGATTATGTTATCAATCTTTTGCAAAATTTGGAATAGCAGTTATAGTTGTTCTTTGTGCAGTACCTGTTTGATCCTACGAGATCCAAAAGAAATGTTGATGTTGTAACCAGACTGAACCTCCATACTTAAAAAGGTTGCTGCTGTTCTAGTGAATCTATTGCCATAAATCCAACAGTGTGGCTTTGGTAGTGTTTGTAGTTCAGTTGAACTGAACCACTATGTCTAGTTCTTTTTTTCTAGTGTTTACATTTCTGCAATTTATTTTGCAAACTTTATAGTGCTCTGTTTTTTACTGCTTTACCTTTTATTGATCAATTTATGTTGCTGCAAATTATCCTTGAAGTTTTTAAGTTTCTCTGCTTGCAATAAGTTTAGTGGACAATATATTAGACCTCCCCACCCCTCCAGCAAGGAAAAAAAAGGGGGGACACTCGTGTTAACTCACCTTCAGAAAAAGAAAGAGAAAAAAGTAAACTGGTAAAGGGAGAATAAGAATACAAGGAGAAGAACAAACTCTTAAGCAAACCCGATTGCAAGTCATGTGCTTTATAAGTTCAACAATCAAGATAATACATGAAGTGGCTCCAAATCCCCTTATGGGTTCAAATAAATGAGTTTAATGAAACTAGAGTGACATTCAAATACCAGAATTGAACTAATTCCTTGTCTGACTTAATTGGTAACACAATCCCATTTGACATGTTAGCTATTTTTGACTAATTATTTTGTAGTTAGGGGTTGGATCATTGCCTTGTTACTAATCGATATTGGTTTCGTACTGGAACATCATCAAGCTGTTTTTCCAGAAAATCCAAGTAATGTGACATAAAAGAAAACGCCAAATAGAAAATTTGCATAAAATGTGAATTCTGCAGTATACAAAACTGGAAAATCTGCAAAATAACTTGACTTTTTACTGGAGTTGCACTTACATAGTACATGTATATGATTACACTACATCGCTTCTTTTTAAGGGTAGTTCATAGTTCATACATGTACAGATTATCACCAGCAATGAAAAATGAATTAATTAATTAATTTTGTAAAGTAACCATTTTGGGGTATATATGAACTAGAGCTGGGTGAAATGCATTTAGGTATATTCCAATGTAAGCAGATCAAAAAATAAGCATAAATAAATGAAGTGATTATGAAGAGTTTACTCCAACAAAACAAATCCTGATTGGAAAAATACTAATGGGAATTTAAAATGTTTTAATGTGTTTTTGAGTTGTCTAGTTAGCAGGGTCTTCAGTGTTCTCAATGCAAGAATCGCATGTTATTTGGAAAACAACCAGTTTGTTTATATTCAAAGAATATGAAGAAGAAAATCATTCTTGTGAAAAGAAAAGATAGTAAGGCTAAATATAAACCACAAGAGGACCCTAACATCTGATTGGATGACCACAAGAATTTCAAAATATCTGCTAGTCATTTATATTGAGCTCAGAAAAGGGTAGCATAGATCAATATGGCACTGGTGAAAGTTCTGGAAGGCTTAAAATCGATCTGATTAACAAAATTTCAAAGTCATGCATATCCATTTTTCACTTACAGAAATCTAGATGGCCGTACATTAGATATACAACGCGTCTTTTTAGTAGTCATTTAAGTTCTGATAAGATGATTATTACCTAGTGATGCATAAAAACTTTTCTAACAATGTCCTTTTTCAAAAAGCATAACTTTCTCAGTTTCCTGGCTAAGATCAGCGTAAGTAGCCCTATTTGGTAGAGATATAAACAAGTAAGCTTTAAAATAAATATGTAAACAGCGGGATGACCAACAAGTAACTGTCAATGTCAAATGAAGAAAATTCGATGATAAATGACCCACTCAGGTAATCTTCAATAAAATGACAGAAGTTGGACTTGTTTCCAACCACGAAGCTGGCCACAGCCATTCGGAACTTCCAAAGAGATCCCCAGCTTCGCCAATACACAAAAAGGTTCATATATCGAATAAACATAATGGGTAAAGAAAACACTAGAGCATTGTAGAGAAAAGGCTTTATTTATGTTATGTTTTGGCCGCTTTACTCCAAATTTCCTCTTCAAATGCTTACCTGATGGAGTAAGGGTACGTGCATTAATGAATGATTGCACCATGCCATTACCAAAAACTCCAAGCAACTTGGCACCAAATCCAGCAGCTGAGAGGTATGGAATAGCCTAAAGAAAAATTGCATCAGAAGCTTTTCAAACCTGGATTAAGATGATCTCAAGTCTCTATATAGCACACTCCATTTGGGCTTGGAAAAAAAAATTATTCAAGACAGTACCAAAGTTAGATTCAACTATTTACTGATTAGTGAACATGATTACATAAATAATCTACATGATATTAAATAAAAAAAAAAAAAAAAAAAAAAACTCAAGAGATTACCTGCAGCTCTCTTTTGCGGTTGATTACGTATTCAGTATTTGGTCCATATAATCTAACTGTCAAGTTTACAATGTTCTTGTTTTCTTCTCTCACAGATACCTTGAGTACTGTAACAATAACAAAATAATTTTTTTTTTTCCTTAGGATGGATTTCATAAATGATTACTTAAGTACAGGCAGAAACCACCAAAACTACTAAAATAAGACTCCCTATGAGTTTTATAAATCTGACCGGGTAAATCCATTAGTTTTCACAAAAAAAGCTTTACATGGTAGCAAACAAATTATAGACAGTAAAACAAAGACATACATAGATTTGTAATGCCACCAGACACAGTCTCGAGAGAGAAATCAGACTCGTCGAAATTTGACCATTGCTTGAACAGATCCTTGCATAGCTCCCTGCCAAAATAATGGGATCAGAATAGAAAGGAAATTGTTAGAACGGAAATGAAAAGCATTCTTGGTGTCCAAGATACACGGGCAATCATCAAGTGGAAACGATCTTCTTTGGAACAAAATAACATCAATAACAAATTCTTCAACTTCAATTTGTGGTTAAAGAAACAAATGAAGAATAAAATACGAACAAAAATGCAATCTGAGAAAACTAATTACACGATGCGGGGCTTCATGTCGGAAAGGGAGAGCGAGTGGTCGACGGTGAGAGAAGACGACGGAATTTCGGAGCTGTGACTCTCTGCTACTTCGACGGCGTTCCAGATATTCACTCCCCCCATTTCCTCCTCCTCTTCTTTTCCTTGTTTCAAGAATCTCTATTTTCCTGTAAGAAAATCAAATCTCCACGCAAAAGCAAGAGAATACTAGTATATATATGAGAACGATGTATGGAAATTGTCAAATTCAAATGTTGAAAGCAAGAGGATTACGTATTTGGAAACACCTTTGGAGTACTCTTCTCCATTTCCCTCAATTTTATAGGAAGATATTACCGGGAAGTTTGCGACTTTGGTGTGTTCGCTTGAAACATGAATTTGCCAATTTGCCCTCCAGGAATTAGAGAATTGACAATTTTGACTCCCTTATTTTACATTTTCTTTTAAACGCGCATAATTTCCAAGAGTCAACACGCACTAGACAGAGAATCTTAGTTTATGAAGGGTTCTTTTTTTTTTAATTAAAATGTTGCTAAAAAATTAAAATCAAAATTAAAGTCAACAATTAATTTTAATTACACATTTTTATAATTTTTTACAATTCTTCAATCACACATTTCATCAATTTTTATTAACTTTTTTAAAAAATTCGATTTTAATCAAAATCAAAAACACCCAAAAACTTGAAAATAGTAAAAATTTAAAGCCTATTTTTTTGTGCGAGAGTCGATAAATAGAACTTTTATCAATAGAATTTTAATCGTAAAAACTTTTTTAAAATAAAACAAACTCTTTCTAAAACAAAACATTATTACTAAAAAGTTGTTGAATGTTTAAATAATATTATTTTAATATACTATAAAATTTATTAAAATTAAAATTTTAATTGAACTATCATGACAAGATTATTTTAATACATATCATATTATATAATATTAATTATACACATAATGTGTAATTTTTATTATATATTTCAACGCACCAACATATGGTATTTGTCAACTTCATATATAAAGTAGGGAAAATAGTATATGTAGTCTCCAATTTTTCAAAAACGTATGGAATATATTTCTAATCTTTAAAAATAATATCGAGCATCTCCAACATTTGAAAAAATAGACATTGGTAATTCCTTTTATGACGGAATTGACCTCTCTTTTAAATAAACTAAAAACAAAAGACAATAAAAAAGAAAAAGAAAAATAGAAAAATAGTATAATTAACCTCCGAAAATAAAGAATAAAAAATATGCCACTTCTTTATCAAACTTAAAAGTATCCCAAAAAGGAATTTCTTAGGGTTTTGTTCATTTTCTACTAGCTAGGCTCTTTAATTAGAGGAGAAGTATAAATATCTCATTTAGCTCTTTAGTTAGGGTTTGTTGACAATCAACATATATCCTCAATGTATATTTGGAGAGTTCACTGAAATTTTTAAAGAGTTCGACTATCGTGATACGATTGTTATGAAAGATTGAGACGATGTCAATGCCCACTACAAGTCTATTGAACGATTGAGAGTTCACATAATTCTCGCTGGATTGGACGATGATTTTGATTCAATCCAATGAGAGATTTTGCACAGAGACTCAGTACCAAACTTGGATGAGTGTTATTCTTTGGTTCGCCAAGAAGCTGTATGTAGTACCATTCTGAAAGGTAATTCTGAACCATCTGAATCCAGTACCATGGCTCGGAACCGTTCTAATCAGGGTCAAAAAGATCGAGCACGACCCAACAATGGTAGACCAACCAATGGTATTGACAAGTCTTCCTACAAATCCACTTATTGCAATAAGACTGGTCATACCAAAAGTCGTTTTGAGCTGGTGGGATCCTAGTCGCGAAAAAAAAACTCAACAAAATCCTTCCACTACAGCAGTTGCTCAAACAAAGATGGAAGGTGACGTTAGTGACAAAGCATCGACATTGGTAATAGCTGCCTACAATGGTGGTAAGTTTTTAAATATTTCTACACTTGTTTTGAATCATGCATGGATAATTGATTCTGGCACAACAGATCACATGACATAGGATTCTAGACAATTCTCACCACTTCAACCTTCCAACCAAAAGTTTATCTCTACTGCAAATGGAACTTCGACCTAAGTTATTGGGGAAGGATCTTTGACTATAACCAATACATTAAATTTAGATTCTGTTTTAGTAGTTCCATATTAAATTATAACATTCTGTCAATTTATCAAATAAAAACTATCTTATCTTGTGTTGTAATTTCTTAGCCTGATTTTTCTGTGCTTAAGGACATCAAAACTAGAAAGATGATTGGTTGTCGTATTAGGCGGGAGAAATTGTATTACTTGGACTTGAAATCAGAGAGTACCAATAGTCTACGACAAGCTTTGGCCTTGGGTGGTTCTAAAGACACGAAAAAGAAAGAAATATGGTTATGGCGTCGCCTTTTTGGGCATACTACATTTGGATATATCAAAAAATAATTTTCAAGTTTATTTGCAGAAGTTGATGTTTATAGTTTTCAATGTGATATTTGTGAACTTGCGAAAAGCTATCGTACTTCATTTCTATTACGATTGAATAAAAGTCCACATCCTTTTATGATTATTCTTTCTGATATTTGGAGTCCATCTAAAGTCACTACTTTTGGTGGGTCATGTTGGTTTGTAACATTTATTAATGATTGTACCAGGATAACATGGCTTTGCATGGTGAAATCCAAAAGTAAAGTGAATTTGATATTTCAAATGTTTCATAAAATGATTGAACTCAGTACAATAGAAATATTCAAGTTCTTCGCAGTGACAATAGTAGAGAATATTAGAGTACTGAATGTCAATGCTATTTAGAAGCACAATGAATGACTCATCACACAATTTCACAATTTTCTCCAACATACCCCAAATAAAACGGGATGGTCTAGCGGGAAAATCGACACTATTCCAAACCCATATGCCATTATCTTATTGGAGAGAAGCACTCAATTCTGCAGCTTATTTAATCAATCGAGTACCCTCCAGCACCATCAATTTCACAATACAATTCCAAACCCTTACTAATGCAATTGTTGCCCCAACTGTCTCAAATTTAACTCATCATGTCTTTGGTTATGTGGTGTTTGTATATCTACATACGCATCAACGCACCAAGTTAACTCCTCAAGCATTGCGATGTGTTTTTGTTGGGTATGCCTCTCAGGTGATGTCTTACGGACTGAAACAAATCAAGAAATGGTTAGATTTAAATGGTATGACATTAGATCAAAGTGGTGATGAGCAATTAATAATCGAAGAAGAAAGTGATGAGCACCCAATAATCGAAGAAGTGGGTATATCTCTAACTCAGTCTGAAATTGAGTTTTTTGAAAATATGGCTATATCTCCGGTCGACATATCACACCAATCGTTTACTGAAGATGTTCGTATGCCATACAGAAGACAGTTACTACAGCGTCACACCAGAGATATTTCTAAACCCACATATTGAACTTGAGCTTTCTACTAAAGTAAAATATCCCATGCACCATTATATGTCTAACAAATATTTGTCAAAATCAAACATGTCATTTGTGAATCAATTATGTGTTGTATCTATTCCTAATAGTGTGTAGGAAGCCTTAACTGATCCTAGGTAGAAAGCAGCTATGAACGATAAGATGAAATCTTTGGAAAAAAGTGAAACATGGAACTAGTTGATCATCCACTAGGAAAGAAACTAGTTGGATGTCGATGATGTCTTTAGCTGAAAACTTGGATTAGCCATTACAATATTTCAATGTGAAGAATGTTTTTCTATACGGTGAATTATCTGAAGAAGTCTACATAAATATCCCACTAGGGTGCATGACACCCAAAAAACATACCCGGAAGATATGTAAACTAAATAAATCGTTGTATGAACTGAAACAATCTCCAAAAGCGTGGTTTGGAATGTTCACAAAATCTACAATAGCCTTCGGCTGCCATCAGAGCAACTCAAATCATACTCCCTTGTAAAGAAACAGCGAGATAAGATCACTACACTCATTGTATATGTGGATGATATGGTGGTTAAAGAGTATTAACAAATATTTTGTTACCTTGTTAATAAATATTTGTTTACCTTAATTATTCTTTACCTTGTTAATAGAATTGTATTTATAGTAGGATATCATCTATGTAATATTCTTATTTTGGGTAGAATCCCTTTTGTATTAGTATATATATATCTTGTAATCTTCTTCAGTATTCAATTCAATCAATACTGAGAATTATTTCTTTACACATTTTGAGCAACGATGTGTAGTACAAACAATGATAGAAAAACCATAGAGACGACGATTGCCCAATCGAATCCCATGGCTCTACAGCAATCCGATCATCCCAGCTTAATCCTCGTTTCTAAACCACTTGATGGAAACAATTATGGACAATGTAGTATGGCTATGAAAATTGCCTTAATTACCAAGAATAAAATTGGCTTCATTAATGGGAAGATCAAAGCACCAGAAGCAGAAGATGAGAAGTATTCCATATGGGAACGGAGTAATTACATGGTGCTCTCTTGGATACTTAATTCGGTACATCCAGATATTGCTGAAAGTATCATATACTCTGAATCTGCCACAGAGGAATGGAATGACCTACGAGATCAATTTTGTCAAGGTAATGATGCGCGAATATATGAGATTCGTCAAGAAATTGCTGAGCATCGACAAGGAAATCAATCGGTGTTAGGTTATTACACCAAATTAAAGAGACTATGGGATGAATTGGGTTCTTATCATAACCTAATTGGATGCACTTGTGAGAATCTTAAGGCACTGGCTGAAAGGGATGAGAAGGAGAAGAAGAAGGTCATGCGATTCCTGATGGAGTTGAATGATTCTTATTTCACAGTTCGTGGAAACATGCTAATGATGAGCCCCTTCCTAGATACCAGAAAAGTCCACGCTATTTTAATGCAATATGAAAGACAAGTTGAGGTTGCAACAGATCGTGAAGGGCAACATTCAATCAATTGGGAGAAGTTGGGCAATTAGGGATCGAAACTGAAAAGGTGACAACCAGCCGACCGATAATCGGTCAAACAATGACCAGTCGATCGTTTTCCACGAGAACTGGACAGCAGAAACAGTACACCCATTGTGGGATGACTGGCCACAATGTTGATACCTGCTATTTCATCCATGGCTTCCCTCTAGGGCACAAGTTTCATGGGAAGGACGTGAAGCCACAAAACAAACGCTTTACAAATACTGCTACTGCTTCTACACTTGACCCAAAAGAAGGAAACAATCAAGGAATATGAGCAGATCATGAAATTTCTAAACAACAAGACGGGTTATAATAAATCTTATGTTAACACCTCAGGTATCAATTCATCTACTACCTCTTTGAGTAATTCATGAATTATTGATAGTAGGGCCACTGACCATGTGACAAAGGATGAGATCGTTGAGAATAAATCCATGCCAAAGCACAAAACTGTACAATTACCGAATGAGGGACATGCTCTTATTAAATCCATTAGTGCAGTTACCGAAAATAATATGACTGTTGATAATGTGCTTTATGTTCCCAACTTCAAATTTAATCTATTATCTATCAGTAAACTTACTAGAGGGTTCGATTGCTATGTGATATTTTTTCTTGATTTTTGTGTCATGCAGGATTTGACTACGAAGAAGATGATTGGCTTGGAAAGGCAGAGTAACGGCTAATATTACCTTTCAAAAAAATCACAAATACATCATACTACCAGTGGATCAACCAATTTATGGCATAGACGTCTTGGGCACCCTTCAGCCTCACCTCTTCAATTCCTAGCACAAAGTATTTTAGAAATTAGTTTTGATTCTCACGATATTTGTGATGTTTGTCATTTCGTAAAACAATCTAGATTACCCTTTAAAGTTAATCATATTTCTAGCAATAAACCATTTGATTTGATTCATTGTGATATCCAGGGACTTCATACGATTTATTCTTATTCGGTGCTAGATATTTCTTTACAATTGTTGATGATTTCTCTCGTTATACTTGGGTACACCTCATGCGTTATCAATCTGAAACTCAAAGCATAATTAAGAATTTCTTTGCTTGGGTTAAAACTCAACACAACCTGACTATGAAAGCCCTAAGGTCTGACAATGGACAAGAGTTCTTATCCTTGCAAGCATTCCAAGATAAAAATGATACCATTTTTCATAGATCATGTCATTATACTCTTCAACAAAATAGAGTGGTAGAGAGAAAATACCGCCACCTCCTTAATGTGGCTCGTGCCGTTAGATTTCTAGCTAATCTTCCGTTAAAATTTTGGGGGGAACATATCAAGACAGCTTGTTATCTTATCAATTGGATACATTGCCATTGTTATCACACAAAACACCATACGAAAAATTGCACAAAAAAGCACCACCTTATTCTCGTTTACGTGTCTATGGTTGCCTGTGTTTTGCCACTAATCTTAAACCCAGCCATAAATTTGACACACGAACCAAACGGTGTGTGTTTCTTGGATACCCCTCAGGATAAAAAGGATACCTCTTATATGACCTAACCGATAGAAAGCTAGTGGTGTCCCGAGACGTCGTGTTTCATGAAACCATATTTCCATATGTCTCCTAGCAAAATGAAGAAACCAACTACATCTCGTTGCCATAATCTATGCCTATGGATGTTGAAACGTCACATTTAACATACCCTGACGACCAACACATAGTAGAAAAGATAACATGCCTGAAAATCCTGAACACTTGTCAACCGATCGAGCTACTGGTCGACCGGTCCTTAGTTCGTCCGATCCAAAAGAGAGCTCCACCAGTCGACGAACCAGTCGACCGATCTCTTCCTCATCCTCGGCGGTCCACATACCAGTCGAGCTATCGGTCAACCAGTCCCCTCTTTTCACCCTCTAGATGACCAGCCAGAACAACTCCAAGTAGTACCAAATGACCAAATTCGACGATTCACAAGATCAATTCAAACTCCGATTCACGTGAAAGATTACTATGTCAATCATGCTCTACCTACTCAAGCCAGTCAAATCCAGCACTCGACCTCCTATATCAAGGTATGTATCATATAGCAATCTTTCTTCTATTCAGCGTGTTTTTACATAAAATATTTCTCATATCATTAAGCCAGCAACATATGAGGCAGCATGTCAGGATCCCAAATGGGTAGTTGCTATGAATGATGAAATTTATGCCTTTGAAGAAAACAATACTTGGTCACTTATCCCGCTTCCTCCAGGTTATCATCTTATTGGTTGTAAGTGGGTGTTCAAGGTCAAATTTAATTCTGATGATACAATTGAACAATACAAAGCACGATTGGTGGCAAAGGGGTTTACACAACGAAAATAAATTGATTATAATGAAACTTTCACTCTAGTTGCAAAGTTAACAACTATTAGATGCTTACTTACTATTACCTCTATTAGAAACTGGACGCTTCATCAGATGGATGTACAAAATACTTTTCTTCTTGGTGATCTTGATGAAGAAGTCTATAAGACTCCCCCACATGGATTTCATTGACAGGAGGAGACACCACTTGTATATCGACTTTATAAATTTTATATGGATTGAAACAAGCATCTCGTTCTTGGTTTCAAAATTTTGTATCTGCTGTCATTCAGTTTGGGTTCAAACAGTCATATACATATTACTCACTCTTTACAAAGGTCAGTGTTGATGCATTTACGACTATTCTATTATATGTAGATGATATGATTGTCATAGGAAATGATAAAGAAGCCATTTCTACTACAAAAATGTTACTTGCATCTCAATTCAAGTTGAATGACCTTGGCACATTAAAATACTTTCTTGGAGTAGAAATTGATCGTTCGAGATCATAGATTTCAATACATAAAAGGAAATATACTCTTGACATTCTTCAAGAGACTGGATTACTTGGAGCAAAACCCACAACATTTTCCATGGAGCAGTCATTGAAACTTAATTTGACAGATGGAAAGTGGTTGAAAGATCCCACATATTATCGACAGTTGGTAGGAAGCTCATTTATCTCACCATTACTAGACCAAAATCTCATATTCGGTCAATACATTCAGTCAGTTCATGCAGGCACCCAGACAACTCCATCTTGATGCAATTCATCGATTGCTCCGATACTTAAAAGGAGCACCAAGACGAGGATTGTATTTTCCATCAGAATTGAAATTGAAGCTAGTAGGATTTTGTAATGCAGATTGGGCTAGAGATATTACTACACGATGGTCGGTTACGGGATATTGTTTATTTTTGAGAAAAGCGCTTATATCATGGAAAGTAAGAAGCAAACGACCGTGTCTAAATCTTCAGCAGAAACAGAGTATAGGACGATGGCTTCTATTGCTTGTGAGCTTACATGGTTGAGACAATTGCTGATAGACTTATGTATAGATCACCCACAAGCAGCAATCTTATATTGTGATAATCAAGCAGCAGTGCATATTGTTGCTAATCCAGTATATCATGAAAGGACAAAGCAGATTGAAATATATTGTCATATTATTCGTGAACGAATTGTTAAGGGAGATATCAAGATTGTCTATGTTTCAAACAACAATCAGATTGCAGATTTATTTACTAAAGCACTAGGCAAGGAGGCATTTCATAGTTTCACTCGCAAGTTAGGTACTTTTGATATACATGCTCCAACTTGAGGGGGAGTATTAACAAATATTTTGTTACCTTATTAACAAATATTAGTTTACCTTATTTATTCTTTACTTTGTTGGTAGAATTGTATTTATAGTAGGATACCATCTATGCAATATTCCTATTTTAGGTAGAATCTATTTTCTATTAGTATATATATCTTGTAATCTTCTTCAATATTCAATTCAATCAATACAGAGAATTATTTATCTACACATATTTTTTCTCATAAATTTCATAAAGAGAATGATCATAAAGAAAGCAAGTTGCTCAATTGGTACCAGCATTCCACTTAAGTTTCTTTTAAGGGAGAATGCCAATAGTTCGAATCGCTAGGGACGTGAAATAAATCTATTATGGAGTTCAACCTCTAATGGAAAGTATGTAAGATAATGGCGAATGAAATAGCTCATGGGCGAGAGGCTTGTAAGGAAAAGTCTGTTGTCGTTACACTACAACCTGGATTTTAAATGACAAATTGAACTTGTACATAGGTGCATATGGTATTTTCATCGTCAATTTTCTTTGATTTTGTTTCAATTGCATGAAATAGGCTACAATTGTTGATATATTTTCAACACTATATGAATTTTTTAGCAAATGCAAAATAATGAAAAGAGGAACTTGACGTTGATGTCACTTACCGTTGGAAAATTCACACTTGATTGTTTAAAAAATTATGTTGGCATCAACTAAACAGACTTAAGTCAATTTTTTGTCACCTTCGATCTATAACAAAAACATAAACCATATTAAAAAGTTAGCTCATAATAAACTAATTTTGGCATACTTATTGCAAATGCTTATTTAAAAATCAACTGTGAGTTATTGAAGAAAACAAAACCTGTCTGTCAACTTCTTATAATTGTTAATTCTTGCAGTATACAAAATTTGTTGCTTTATGCTTTTAATGAGATAAAATTCTATTATTTCCTTTCCTCTTGTATTGAACTTTAGGTCTTCAAAGAATGTGAAGTCTATGATGGTTCAAAATCCATACGAATTAGCTCTGGTTGGTTGTAAATGCATTGGAGCTCATGTAACGAACAAAAAGTCCTAGAATTGGGTAACTATTTTTTGGATTCTTTCCACATTTTCACCATTATTTTGTTTATAATTGATCTAAGAAACCATATTATGCATAATATGGCCTTCTCATAGAACGCTCCTCAAGGTCATCCTCTTCCTTAGTGATAGCTGGTCAGTCTTCACTCCACACATAATTTCAACATATGGCTATAAAATGCATGCATAGTTAATTTTGGTTGCATCGATTGCAATTTTATAAGTTTTAAAGGCACACTTTATTCATACTACCACTTTATGTGTTCGTTATCTATGTTATACGTATGCTTGGAAATGTAATTGAGCGGTGTGTTTGATTTGCAGGGTGGGAAAAACTACTTTTATGAATCAGTATCCTTGATAATTTGTTTACTCTTTTTTTTTTGTCTTTATTTGCCAAACCATGAGGGTAATATAGTTTAGTAGAGTGGAATTGCTTGAGAACAATTTGCAATTACTTTTAGGGTTTGATTTTAGTTGTTCGTTTTGTTGTTGCCTTCACTGATTGATTATATACCTGTAAATAGAAGTACCTGTAAATAGAAGTTCAGTAACCAATACAAAGCTACCATTGGAGTTGATTTTTTTTACAAAGGAAGTGTAGTTTGAATATTGGCTCTTCACTTTACAAGTATTTGATTTGGTTTAAAATAAAATTTATATAAACAAAAATTCTAAAAAATTTCTAAAAAATTGAAACAAAATTTATTTAAATAAAAATTTATCTAAAACAAAAAATTCTAAAAATATAAATTCTAAATAAATTTAAAATTCTATAAAAATAAAATTTCGATACACTAAAAAATAATTCAAGCCCTTACTAGTTATTAAAAAAAAATAAAAAATAAATTTAAATGAAAATTGATTAAAATTCTCAGTCCACTTCATTAATTTTTAGGGTTAATTATATTAATAGTCTCCGTTCTTTCAGGCTTGTAACGATTTTATCCCCATTCAATTTTTTTAACATATATCATCCCCATCATTTCATTTATTCGTGCAGATGGTTCTCAAATGACAATTTTGCCAATTTTTTTTCCAGACTTAAATAGCAATTAGACCCTAATCTTTTCAAAAGTACAAATAAATTTTAAACTTTTTTATTTTCTAGTATTTAAAATAATTTAAGGAATTTAAAAAAACCAAACCCCCTTCATCTTTCCCCACCCACCCTGTAAACCTCGATAATTCAAGACGTGCATGAAAATTTTGGGCACTTTTTGCAAATGGAGGCTCAATCAAAGTGAATTACAGCATGATAGAGAACAATTTGCCATCGGCAGTGAAGGTGGTCAAGCTCATGAAGTCTCAGAGAATCGACCGGGGTGAAGGTGTATGACACAGATCCAACAGTACTTAAGGCTTTATCCGAGTCAGGTATTAAAGTTGTTGTCAACCTCCCAAACGAGCTCCTCTCCAACGTTGCCAAACGTCCTTCCTTCGCCAACGCCTAGGTGGAGAAGTTGAAGTGGATTTTTTTTTCTTAAATTATTTTTAATGCCCCATTTTTTGGGCCCGAACTGGAAAATATATTTACATATTACCACAATCAATATCTTCTTTGTTGAATGAAGCATTGAATTGTAAGTAACCATAATTTTTGTAGGTAATAATAGATTGAGGAAAAGTTGTTGAATCTGGAAATTAGAAGTGCAATAATGTGCTTTGACTTTTGTGATTTCTCTAATTTGCATGTGTATTATGGTCTAGTCATTTCTCTACCACCGTTTCTACCAAGTTTAGGACTTTAGGTGCATGAGAGAATCGAGGTTTACAAAGTGGGTGGGTGGGTGGGTGGGTGGGTGTGGGGGGGCGGGCTGGCTGGGGAAGATAAAGTGGGTTTGTTTTTTTTCACTTAAATTATTTTGAATAATAGAAAATAAAAAAGTTTAGGATTTATTTGTACTTTTCAAAAGGTTAAGGTTCTAATTATAATTTTTTCATTATTTTTTCTTTTTTATATCATTTTAATTTATTTAAATTAGGACCAAAATTCTCAAAATAGTCATTTGGGGACCATCTGCGCAAATAAATAAAAAGATGGAGATAATATCTACTAAAAAAATTGAATGGGGATGAAATCGTTACAAACATGAAAAAATGGGAATCATTATTGTAATTAACCCTAATTTTTATTTTATTTGTAAAAAAAAAATATTGTAAGATTCATTAATTTTAAAATGTATATTTTATTTTATCATATATTAGCATACATTTTTTCTATTTTACTGAATAATCAAATTCATTGAATAAAATAATATAAAACAATTTCTCAAAATTCCAAACAGAACGTGTTTTCTAGTTTTCTATTTTCAGAATGACAAACCAAACGCGTGTTCAACAATCTTAAAATAGACTCTCAAAACAGAAAACTGAAAATGAATTCAAAACTCAAAAGAAAACTGAAATGTAAAGAGAACAAGCCCTTAACTTCTCCATTTATACATGTCCTAATTATAATTTGTTATTAATATTGTTGTAGAGTAAATGCATACGTACAATTGGAAGATTCAACGGGAGTTCTCAATGCTCACATATTGGTGAACCTGCTGAAAAACAAGCCCTTAACTTCTCAATTGTTAAGGGCTGGTAGAGAACAAGCCCTTAACTTCTCCATTAGTACATGGTCTGATTATAATTTGTTATTAATATTGTTGTAGAGCAAAGGCATACGTACAATTGAAAGATTCAACGGGAGTTCTCAATGCTCGCGTATTGGTAAACCTGCTAAAAAACTAGTGCAACGTTCACCGACATTCCAAACTAGTATTTTAAAATATCTTAAATAACCTTGACACGAAATGACATTAATACCCTTTCATGCTCTAAAAGACCATTTACACTATTAGCAACGTTTTTATTCTTCTGTCTTGTTGAAATTTGAAAATACAACGAACTGCTAATCTTTCCATTATAATTTTTCTTTGTGTTCTTCTTTCATCTTTAGATTAAATCAAGGTATAAGAAAGAATTGCAAGTCAACAAACCCTAGATTTTATACATTTTGTATTGGTAAGATAATTTTCTCACTTTTATGCTTTTCGATTTTGTTTTTATTTGTTTTGTACATAGTTCGTTGCATTTTCTATTCATGTTAGTGTGTTTCAATTTATTTTTTGAGCATCGCTGAAATGATGTTGAAAAGCATAATCCCATAAGCTTAGACTAGTACAGGCATGTTAACAGACAAGTTTGTTAAAAGACTGGTCTTGTTTGTTACAATGACCCTGTCTTTTTTATAAAGCAATGAGTTCATTTAGTTAACATTTAAAAAATATTGAATTGTAGTTATGGATCAGACTATATGGATTGTTGTTTTTATTTTGGTGAGTTTGTTAATGATGATCAAAGCAAATGGATGTAGAAATATAGTGGGAGTGACGAAGAAGTTGTGGAAGAACTTTCTATATCTACAAATATTCCATATAAAAAGCTGTATGAAAAAGTACAAGATCTCTGCGATGTTGTCCTCTTTACATAAATTGGAGTTGGAATTTATTTTGCCTAGAAATATGCAGTTTTTAGTTCCAATCAAGATTACTTCAGACAAGCAAGTGCATTGATTTGTATACGTGAATAAGCGAGGTCATTATTGTTCCATTTGCGTCACCCTTTATGAGCAATGTCCAGTTGAGCATTTGCACAAAGTAATCAATAATCCAATTGAGTTCTGATTCGATGTCGGTGATGAAGTAGATTGTGAGATGCAAAGGGAATGTAGTAATCTTCAATGCGAATTGCAAACAAAATAGTGACAATGAAGTGAATCGAAATGTAAACAATTACTGTGATAGATTGGAAATAGTTTGAGACAGTAATGTAGATATTCCAACTGAAAATTGTAACAATCATTCTCTACATATTGACTCGAGATGGTTCGAGACCACGTAGAAGAAAATTGCTTTATAAATGAGCACCTTGCCACTTTAACTCGTATGTCACATGTGATTCCTTAGGATGAAGATTTCCAAGACGACCAAGGTTTTAGCACCAAAAAAGATCATAAGATGGTCACGCACATGCTTGATTTGAAGTACAACTTTGAATTCAGATTGAAGAAATCAAATAAGACTTCATACACAATTGTTTGCATACATGAAAATTGCAAATAGCGTTTGCGAGCAATGAAATTCAATTAATGTAATTATTTTCAAGTTCGTAAATATACACGTGAACATACTTGCTCTTTGAGTATTTGCCGCAATGATCATAGACATGCAATTTTATGAGTTATTGGAAGACATATCATGTTAAAGTTTCAAAACTCCAACACTGTATATAAACGTGCAAACATCATTAATGACATCTTTCGGGACTTCAAAGTTGATACGAGTTATTAGAAGGCGTAAAAGTGTAGAGAATACGCTTTAAAAGATTTAAGGGGTTCACTTGAGGATAGGTATGCTAAAATTGGCCTTATATGGCCATAATTTGGTCAGATCTAATCATGGCATAGCATTTATCTATAGATATTAACAGCAAAAATCACTTCAAGTACTTTTTTATGGCTCATAGACCTTGCATTCACAAATTTCACTCTTCAATACAGTCGATAATTATTGTCGATGGAGCAACTCTGAAAGAAAAATATAAAGGTACATTGATTGTTGCTACTTGTCAAGATGCAGATATTCAGATATATCTTCTTGTCTGGAGTATAGTTGATTCTGAGAACGATGCATCGTGAAATTGGTTTTTACTAAGTTGAAAGAAGTAATGAATGGTGTTGAATATCTTGTTTTGATATCTGATCGAAATGAAGTACTATCAATGGCGTTCACACTATTTATCCTAATGCACATCATGGCCATTGCATCTATCATATAAAAGAAAACATAAGAGCATGTTTGGACCAATTTTTTTTAAACTCTTTTTTTTTTCAAACTCATTTTCAACTACATATTTCATAGGACCCACAACTTTATCAACTTTTCAACCTCACATTTTAGCAATTTTTTTTAATTTCCTAAAAATCTACTTTACCCTACTAAACATACACTAAAGGACCAAGACACAAAATACTAATATTTTGTCATTGTTTAAGAAAGCGGCAAAGACATACTTTAGAAGAGTTTGAGAATTATATGAGCCAAATTACCACTATAGATAAGGAAGTTGGAGATTATTATATAGAGCGGATTTTCAAAGTTGGGCTATGTCACATATCTAGGAGAACCGTTAAATATCATAACATCAAACAATGCAGAGTCACTAAACTCGTTGTTTAATAGAGATCGATAGTTTCTAATACTTACGTTGGTTGAGAGTATTAGTATTAGAAACAAGGGGGCGTTAAACATTTATTAATTACAGGTAGAAGAGTTGTTAAAGTCTGTTAGGCACAGTCGGTTAGGCATAGACTGTTAAACAAACTTCTTATTTCAATTTGATTCGATGGAAACCTGTATAAGCTTTCTCAAGAGTTTAACATAAAATTCTTATATTTATTTGATTCGATGGAAACTTTTATAAACTTCTTCAACTGATCCAAATAGAAAGTCATCATTATTCATAAAAAGTGATCTAACTTAGTAGATATATTGACTACGATCCAAATGATATCTTTTCTTTTAAATGTATACAACGTCTTGTTGGGTAGTGTTAAACTGAGCTATTCGGATTTCTATTCTAAAATCACAACCATAAGTCTAATTTGAATAACCATTATCTATATCACATTTAAACTTTCACAATTCATTCTATTGCTTCACTCTTCAATGCAATATTTTTCGTAGTGTAAATATGTGATGCACGCTGTGTATTATAATTGAATTTATGTAACTTATGTTCATTATGGATTTTTTATATTCCATTTAACATATTTTTGTATTCACACACTCTGTCTGTTAAACAGACTTGGTCTGTTAAGACATTCTATGTATTAAACAATTCTAAAATTTGTGAATCAGTGAAATCATTAAGTTTAAGAGATTTCAAGTCTGATGAGGCTTTACAAACCAAGTCTGTAAGGCTTAACAAACTTGATATGTTTAATATACTTCGAGTCTATAAAGCTTAACAAACTTGAAAGCTTAACAGACCAAGTCTGGTAAACTAACCACAGACTTGAAGCATTATCTCCTCTACAATATCGACTAAACTGACCTGAAAACAACAAACCATTCTCCCAACAATTCAAAATATATCTCAAAACTATACACTATTATCTCAACAGTCTAATATATCATGCAAAACTACACAATATTCTCCCAACATCTAAAACAATGCGACATTCTCACAACAATTGTAATATACACCGCAAAAAATGAACTATAGAAAATATAGTAGTTACAAATACTTAACAGTCGAAAATATGGTTGTTACAATTATAACGCAAAAATGCCTACATGTCATAGTCGAGTGCATAAAAATCGGTATCTAGTTTTGTCCTTTACTTAAGCATATGGTAGTTATTAACAAGATGTGTTGACCATCGAATATTCAAAGATCTCATTGAGAAGGCGTATACTCTCGGAGAGTATATAAAACTCCATAAGAGGTTCAGGCGTTCAGCCACCTCAAACATTGAACGGAGATATCTCTATAAGTTATGCCGTTATGGAGAAGAAATAGAATCGAAAATAGATAGTTGTCGACAACATATTTATAATATAGCATAGTGCACAATATTGTGAATGAAAGCGGAGATGTTGAATCAAAATATGTCAAAGAATGTTGACGTAGAAATGATTGTCCAAAATAAAATAAAAAACGCAACCCACGCAAAAAACTTACTAAAAATCTGAAGTTTTTAGACATGCACTCCGAAAACCTAAAAGTGTAAAGTCAACAATACTTATGTGAAAAATAAATAAGAAAAATAAATTCGTGAGATATAATACACGACTTTCAACATAATCACTTTTGCAAAGACTTATATAAATGAATAATTCTCATGTGGTGGATGCAATTACAAGTTGATATCTTGTTAGTCTGTCAATGCATGAAATTTGATATGCATCTAATGAATATGATTATAACTAACTCATTTCACTTGACTAATAGTAATATGTATATAAATCTCCAGAGGACTTAATAAGCTGAAGCATATAGTTCAATTTTTTTAGAAAACTTAATCATTTAAAGTACATATCTTTAGTGATATTATCATGAGGGGAGTAAATACGCGTAATACTCTTTTTTCATTGACCAAAGTTTTGTCCAATTAGATTTTTATGACAAGGTTTTTAATGAGACAATTTTCATAACGCATCCAAAAAGAATAATGTACTGATCTTTTTCATTCACTGAATTTTTTCTATCAAGATTTTAACGAGACATATTCTGTGTGTAAGGACATCCAATGAGAAGTGTTATAAATATTATAATTATGAATCTCTATAACCTACAATACAATTACCTTCAACACAACTCTATGATTTTACTCTCGTTTGTTACAAATTGTATACGAGACCCTGAAAGGAGCAACAACAATATCTGTTTTCAATGTAATTTCATTAGACCATTATGATTGTTACAACTTACAATCAACCAGAGATAGATAAATATCTTGTATAAAGATGGTACTGCTTGCAAGCTATAATCAAAACAACAACATGAAACATATTTTAACATAATTGTTTTATACAAATTTTAGAAAGATAGTGGAATTGGAGATATTGGCGCACAAGATATGGATGAATCGATACAAAGATTTTCAATGATTGAAATCAGATAGAGTAGTTGTACTCTTTTTCCTTTGCTCACTTTTTGTCCCATAGGATTTTCTTAACAAGATTTTAACGAGGCGACTTTTGATTACTCCAATTTTTTAATAATAATTGTTTTCATCATTTGATATTTTTGTCTCGTTGAATTGCTTTTTCAGGTGAGTGATTTTCCCTGATATTTAATACTGGATCCCCACTTGCTATGGGTCAATTAGAACACTCCATCTCGATGCATTACTGCCAGCTGAAGGCAATGGCTCATTGCTTTTGATGGACGATAAACAAAGTTTTTTAACAAGATAGGGATTGTATAAATAGTCATTCAAGTAGGAGTATTGTAAAATTATAGAGAATGATGAATGACTATTTGGACTATCTAGATGTTTATATGATTATCGAAGAGTGAATTTAATTCAGATTGTAACTTCTATTGAAATCCTATAAATATGGGTAATTGTTATAATAAATTGACATACTCAGATATCTAATTATCTTATATTTTTCTCTTCAATTCTTTCAATTTATAACAAGCATATTATTTTAATCTTGTTGACTAAATGAGGATAAGCTTCTCGAATTAATTTTATATGAGTATTATTTGTACCAAACACTAATTATGATTAAATTATTCATTATCCACGATATGTTTTAATATACTTGAGTCTATAAAGCATAACAAACTTGGCTTATCAGACTGAAGCCACGGTAAACTAACCATGTGAGGCTGAGCATTATCTCCTCTACAATATCGACTAAACCGACTTTTGAAAACAACAAACCATTCTCCCAACAATTCAAAAATATATCTCAAAACTATACACTATTATCTCAATTGCCTAATATATCATGCAAAACTATACAATATTCTCTGACATCTAAAAACAATCACGACATTCTCCACAACAATTGTAATATACACATAAAAAATGAACTATAGAAAATATAGTGAATTACAAATACTTAACAGTCGAAAATATGGTTGTTACAATTATAAGCGCAAAAATGCCTACATGTCATGATCGAGTGCATAAAAAATGGGTTGTCTAGTTTTGTCCTTTACTTAAGCATATGGTAGTTATTAACAAGATGTGTGTTGACCATCGAATGATTCAAAGATCTCATTGAGAAGGCGTATACTCACCGGAGTATATAAAACTCCATAAGAGGTTGGGCGTGCTCAATACTCAAACGATGAGCGGAAAAATATCTCTATAAGTTATGTCGTTATGGAGAAGAAATAGAATCCGAAAATAGATAGTTATGAGCAACATATTTATAATATAGCATAGTGCACAATATTGTGAATGATAAGCGGAGATGTTGAATCAAAATATGTCAAGAAAGTTGGCGTGAAATGATTGTCAAAATAAAATAAAAGCATAATCCACGCAGAAAACTTACTAAAATCAAGTTTTTAGACATGCGCTCCGAAAACCTAAAAGTGTAAAGTCAACAATACTTATGTGAAAAATAAATAAGAAAAATAAATTAAGTGAGATATAATACCACGACTTTCAACATAATCACTTTCTTTGCAAGACTATATAAATGAATAATTCTCATGGTAATTGGATGCAATTACAAAGTTGATATCTTGTTTAATGCAGTAATGCATGAAATTTGATATGCATCAATGAATATGATTATAACCAACTCATTTCACTTGACTAATAGTAATATGTATATAAATCTCCGTGAGGACTTAATAATTTAGTTATATAGTTCAATTTTTTTAGAAAACTTAATCATTTAAAGTACATATCTTTAGTGAATATTATCATGAGGGAAGTAAATACGCTGTAATACTCTTTTTCATTGACCAAAGTTTTAGTCCGAATTAGATTTTTTATGACAAAGGTTTTAATGAGACAATTTTCTCGCAGCATCCAAAAGAATAATGTCTTGATCTTTTTCATTCCTTTGAATTTTTCTATCAAGATTTTAATCGAGACATATTACGTGTTGGCAGGACATCCAATGAGAAGTGTTATAAATATTATAATTATGAATCTCTATAAACCTTCTGATACAATTACCTTCAACACAATACTATGATTTTACTCGCTTTGTTTCAAATTGTTATACGAGACCACGAAGAGCAGCAACAATGTCACATTTTCAGTGTAATTTCATTGAACCATTATGATTGTTACAACTACAATCAACCGAGATAGATAATCCTCTTGTATAAAGAAAGATGCATGCGCACAGACTATAATCAAAACAACAACATGAAACATATTTTAACATAATTGTTTTATACAAATTTTAGAAAGATAGTGGAATTGGAGATATTGGGCGCACAAGATATGGATGAATCGATAAAGATTTTCAATGATTAAAATCAGATAGAAGCGGTTGTGCTTTTTCCTTTGCTCACTTTTTGTCCCATAGGATTTTCTTAACAAGATTTTTTAACGAAGCGACTTTTGATTACTCCAATTTTTTATAATAATTGTTTTCATCATTTGATATTTTTGTCTCGTTGAATTGCTTTTTTTCAGTGAGTGATTTTCCACGATATTTAATACCGGATCCCCACTTGCTATTGGGTCATATTAGAACACTCCATCTCGATCGCATTCTTGCCGGTGAAGGCAATGGCTCATTGCTTTTGATGGACGATAAACAAAAGTTTTTAACAAAATAGGGATTGTATAAATAGTCATTCAAGTAGGAGTATTGTAAAATTATAGAGAATGATGAATGGCTATTTGGACTATCCCTAATGTTTATATGATTATCAGAAAAGTGAATTTAATTGATTGTAACTTCTATTGAAATCCTATAAATATGGGTAATTGTTATAATAAATTGACATACTTTCGAGATATCTAATTATCTTATATTTTTCTCTTCAATTCTTTCAATTTGTAACAAGTATTATTATTTTAATCTTGTTGTTGACTAAATGAGGATAAGCTTTCTAATTAATTTTATATGAGTATTATTTGTACCAAACACTAATTATGATTAAATTATTCATTATCCGATCTAGTACGACATGTCGATCATGCCCGTAAAAGAAAATGCCAAGGAAGCTACTTTTTGTCTTATAAACTGCGGGACCTACATTTATGTAGATTTTGCTCTACACAATTTGTGAGTCTCTAAGTTATAAATGTAACAACCGAACTTTTTCGCATTTTTAATTTCAAGTAAATATTTTATATTACACTTGGCGTCGTTTCAAACTTATAGTTCATTTTAAATATTTTTGACACGTTAAATGTTGCGCGCGTTTGTTTTAAATTTTAATTGAGAAAAATGAAGTATTATTTTATCACCGAGTTTCGTTAATTTTTCTTACATCGAATAAATGTTCTTGGTTTAATTTCTTGATTTAATTCAAGCCAACCGATTAAAGAAAAAAAAAACAAAGCAAAACATTTAACTTTTATTTCCCCGTCTGTGCTACTCAATTTTCAACAAAGAAAACTACCCCTTATTATGCCAAAATTTGTAAGCTTTTAGCACAATAAGTTCACCCATAATTAACCCCAAACAACCCCTTAAATCATGCTATTTACTATCAAACAAACAGCCCCTACAGAAACAAAAATAAAACTGCCTCCCATGACATGAAGAAACCATCCATCAGCCCCTTTTGCAGCCATGTTCATTCCATATCCTCCCTCACTCTCCCATCACCAAGTAACTAAATTTCTCGACCTCATTAACCTACCATAAGGTCACGGTTTTCTCCCCAAATCAGACAAAAAACGCCCTTGCACGTGTTGGATATTTCCCCCGCCACCAATGCCGCACGCCTTCCATGATCAGCTAACTCCTCCACAACTTCCAACTTTCTTCCTCCCACTTTTCCTCATTTTTTCAGCCCTCAATACAACATATTTCTCCCATCAAATCCACCCCAAATTCATCCACACAGCAACCCACAAAAATCAATTCCTAAGTTAAGCAAAAACTCTCTTTTTCCCTCTTCAAAATTCGACCTTAAGCTCCAGTCATTTATTGTTTTATTTCTTCTTATTTCCAGCAACATCCCCCCCATTCATCTCCCAAAACTTGGCACTAAAAGACTTAGCAAAACTTATATATCCTCCCTTCAACTTTCGCACTTCTTGGGTCCCAATTTTCAAGACTTTTTCCTTTCACTTTTCCTCCAATTTTTCGGTCCAGCAGTTGACATTTTTTCAACACTTTTCTTCACTTTCGGTCCAAATTTTTGGCCAGCGATAGAGGTCCTTAACCTCGCTTTTAATTCGAAAAAGTCCTTTATATATACATCTATAGATATAGTGTACGGTGCTTGGTTTGGAAAGTCACAGAAACCATTTTTCTTCATCAAAACTTCAGCCAAAACTGCGTTTTCGAGGTAGTTTTACTTAATGTCTTTACCGCAATTTTTAAATTAAGTTTTGAGAAATTATGATGTTATAGTATGCCATGCAAACTCATTTACGAAGGAAATTATTATAGTAATTGAAGGTAATCACTTTAATATATTTGTGATTGAAGGTAATCACGTATGACGTTATGTGGTGCCGCTACCAATGTTTATGTTGTTATATACATTTCAAAAATTATGGCATGTAAATTCGTATGTAAGTAAAATTTTCCACATGTTATAAGTATTGCTCTTGAAATGTTTCTTATGAAATACTCATCCCCCAAACGAATAAATTTTTCGGGATTAAGGCCGATCGGTGTTGATCACGATGGCGGTGAGTTAATCGAGCTTGTCATAGAAAGTCTTATTTAGTTTATATTTTCACGTCGAAATGATCGAGTCAATTATGATGTAATTACTATATTTTACGTATTTTATTCAGTAATTAATTATGTAATATGTACAGAAACAAGATATTGGTTTATTTGTCGTTTAAAGTTTTAAATTAGAAATTTGCCTAGTTTCATTTTTCAGAAATTTTAGCTTACTATCTCTTTTTTGAAAAATCACAACTTTTTCTACGGTTGAAGTTTTTGAGTGAAATCAGTGACTATAGAAAGCCCTATATGTGGTTGAATAACAAAAATTAGAATCACTCAAAAATTCCATCGTATGAATTTATTATGTACGTTTGAACGGGGTGCCTCGGGACAGTTTTCAAAAAACTTCGGCTATCTTTTTCACCTATCAAATGACGTAGTTAAGGTTTGAAATTTTAATATGTTGTAGTATGTAGTCCCAAGTATCTACAGTTAAAGTTTTGTAATTTTTGAAATTCGTTTGATTAGTCAAATAAATTGTGGCGACACCTATCGTGGTGTAGGAAAAACTACGAAATTCTAAAGTAAATTCTTCTTCCCTTGCACACATATTATTTTTCTGCAAAATCTTATTTTTAAAATTATCCAAGGGAATGGAAAATAATTTTTGAAGTCGTCAAACATATTTTAGAGATTATTTTAGTAACTCTCAGGGATAAAAAAATATGGGGCGTTACAATAAAAAAGCTACTTTTTTTGTCAAACATGCTCGCATATTTAGGTGGGCTTATAAGTTCTATCAAACATGCTTACAAGCTAGAAAGTGCAAAAGAATAATTTCCAATGAAACTGACAAATATTATATACATTTTGTACGACGAGTTTCTTAATTAATCTAGAATTCGTGATTCAATTTTAGGTTTATCGTATAAGATAATATGCATTTGAAAATCTTGTAACAAGTCGGGAATGATATTAAAAAAGAGTAATGTTATTCATATTCGACACTAGATAGTAAAGCCGTCACGTGGCATTACTCAATTGGATGAATTATTTATTTCAATTGAGTAATGTATTTATAATCATTACTTATAAATAATTCATCCAAATGAGTAATGTCACGTAGGATGACTACCGATAAAATTATTATTTTTATCTATTTGTGCATTATTAATAATTTATGTTAGTTGCTTATTTTAATAATAATGTAATAATTATTTTTAAGATATATAATTTTTTACTTATAAGTAAGAAGAAGATCATAACTTTATTTTTTATCTATATTTGGTAGTGTTGAAACTATTTTATAAGTGCTTATAAATTAATATGTTTGAACTATTTTAACAAACCTGAATTTATATGAAAATTGGTGCAAATAATTCTAAACCTTTGTCTTTAGTGTGAAAATTATCATTAACGTTTATTTTTTAAGCACGAAGTCATAACCTTACGTGTTTTAGTGCGAAATTGGTCTTATTTGATAAAGACAAATATACCCCTTATTTTAATTAAAAAAAAATTGCAACAGAATTCTCAACCTTGCAAAAGTGCAAATGACTTGGATACTTTTATTTTTTTATAAAAATTAAGGAAACTCAACGCTTTTTTAATTAACATTTTATTGACCAAATTGATAATATACTAAATTATTTTATATGTTTTACAAACAATTATAAAATAACTATAATTTAAGTTCATAATTATTTACAAATATGTTAACAATTTATTATTATTATTAAGTAATTATATTATTTAAAATTTAAACTTTTATTTTATCGTTACAATATAAAAAAAATAAATTTGTCACAAACTTGATGTTCAAATACTTTTATTTGATTGAGCTATTTATTTATTATTCACAAATATTAGAAAGCTTTCAATGTATTATTTTATATTTTAATTTATCGCTTATTATCATTCAAAAATAAAGAACACTAAGTTATCGTTTATTAGTATTTTTATGTTAAAAAATAATAAGATTGGTTCAATTTCATAAAATTATATCGCTATTATGTAATTTATTTAACTTAATTTTTATCAAATTTTCTCAAAATTACATATATTTAAAACACAATAATTTTAAATTTTATTAAATTTTTCTCTTATAAAAAAATTTAATTGATAACCTACTTATAGTGATATATTTAATAAAATTAAATTAAATAAATAATAACATGACATATATAATTTTATGACATTGAACCAATCTTATTATATTTCTTTAAACATAAATACTACCAAAAATTAATTTATTACGATACGTTACTTATATTTTGAATCATAACAAACGATAAATTAAAATACGGGTTAATACAATTTGAGTTATAATATTTGCAGTTATTAAATGAATAGCTCAATTAAATAAATATATTTGAGCCATCAAGTTTGTGACAAAATTATTTTTCTTTTTATGTTGTAATGATAATATTAAAGTTTAAATTTTAAATAATTTGATTACTTAATAATAATAAATTATTTTAATTAACACGTTTGTTAATAATTAGGATAATTTAGTAATTTAGTCCCGAACCTTTCCTGATCACATTTACTAATCTACTCCCCAACTAAATTTTTAGCACATCCACAACCCTTCATAATTACAAATCAATGTTCCTCCAATCACACATATTTTGATGAATTTTCTCCTCCTTTAAATAAACAAAAATAGAAAAAAACTAAAAAACATAAAAAAATGAAAGTACTACAAATAAAGTCCTATTATCTTTAAAAATACAAAATAACTTTATCTTCTCCAAAAACATACTCCCACCTAATGAGCCAATTCAATCGACGCCATTGTTTGTTACCTTCAGTAAGAGCCAAAGGGCACGGGTGTTTCGAACCCGAGCAACAACCTCTTTCTCGCTTATGCTCAACTTCGCGGGTTTAAATTTCGAATTTTATTAGCTACTACGGAGAAAACTCAAGTGGTGGCCTTCGCTCCTTTGTTTCTGTCGCATTTTTCTTTTGCTCTCATCGATTGATTCCATTGTGGTTCTACCGAAGGGGACGTTATTAGTGCAGCCACCCCAAATCGGCTCCTACTGCATTGTTGCTCCATAGAGGCGCCTCGGGACGGGTTTTAGTCGAGGGAGATTGGCACCAAATCATTCGAATTAGTAACCATAGTTGCGGGCATAGGTAGGAATTAAACACCTGATAGGGATTGCAGTGACGACTAGGAATGCTTGAAGGTAATCGGGTTCTTCTCAAGCATTGGTTGGTAGGGTGACAACCCGCAACTGCGAAGTGCTGGATTCAATGGATTCTTGAAAAGCTATGGTGAACACACATTTTTGTCCACATACCGAACAACCTCAAGTGCCTACTTGTATCTCGCCCTCTTGCCCACTGGTTGTGTCTTGTAAACTCAGCAAGAAGCAGAAAAGCTTCTTCCTTCCGGGTAATATGCGACTCGAATCAATGCTCGCAAGAGAATGAAGCATGTATTCAAGAATGGCTTTTTAAAATTATCCAAGAATGGAAAATAATTTTGAAGTCGTCAAACATATTTTTAGAGATTATTTAGTAACTCTCGGGGATAAAAAATATGAGGCGTTACAATAAAAAGCTACTTTTTTTGTCAAACATGCTTTCGCGCATATTTAGGTGGGCTTATAAGTTCTATCAAACATGCTTACAAGCTAGAAAGTGCAAAAGAATAATTTCCAATGAACTGATAAATAATATATACATTTTGTCTGACGAGGTTTCTTAATTAATCTAGAATTAAGTGATTCAATTTTAGGTTTATCGTATAAGATAATATGCATTTGAAAATCTTGTAACAAGTTGAATGATATTAAAAAAGAGTAATGTTATTCATAGTCGCTCACTACCGATAGTCATCATACGTGGCACTACTCAATTGGATGAATTATTTATTTCAATTGAGTAATGTATTTATAATCATTAATTATAAATAATTCATCCAAATGAGTAATGTCACGTAGGATGACTACCGATAAAATTATTATTTTTATCTATTTGTGCATTATTAATAATTTATGTTAGTTGCTTATTTTAATAATAATGTAATAATTATTTTAAGATATATAATTTTTTACTTATAAGAAAGAAGATCATAACTTTATTTTTTATCTATATTTGGTAGTGTTGAAACTATTTTATAAGTGCTTATAAATTAATATGTTTAACTATTTTAACCAACTGAATTTATAAGGGAAATTGGTGCAAATGGTCTCTAACCTTTGTCTTTAGTGTGAAAATTATCATTAACGTTTATTTTTTGGCACAGAAGTCCATAACCTATGTGTTTTAGTACGTAATTGGTCCTTATTTGATAAAAAGACAAATATACCCTTATTTTTAATTAAAAAAAAATTGCAACTGAATTCTCAACCTTTGCAAAAAGTGCAAATGACTTGGATACTTTTATTTTTTTATAAAAATTAAGGAAACTAACGTTTTTTTTAATTAACATTGACCAAATTGATAATATACTAAATTATTTTATATGTTTTACAAACAATTATAAAATAACTATAATTTAAGTTCATAATTATTTACAAACATGTTAAATAATTTATTATTATTATTAAGTAATTATATTATTTAAAATTTAAACTTTTATTTTATCGTTACAATATAAAAAGAAAAATAAATTTGTCACAAACTTGATGTTCAAATACTTTTATTTGATTGAGCTATTTATTTATTAACTACAAATATTAGAGCTTCAAATGTATTCTTTATATTTTAATTTATCGCTTTATTATCATTCAAAAATAAAGAACACTAAGTTAATGTTTATTAGTATTTTTATGTTAAAAAAATAATAAGATTGGTTCAATTTCATAAAATTATATACGTCATTATGTAATTTATTTAACTTAATTTTTATTCAAATTTTTCTCAAAATTACATATATTTAAAACACAATAATTTTAAATTTTTTATTAAATTTTTCTCTTATAAAAAATTTAATTGACACGACTATAGTGATATATTTAATAAAATTAAGTTAAATAAATAATAACATGACATATATAATTTTATGACATTGAACCAATCTTATTATATTTCTTTAACATAAAAATACTAACAAAAATTAATTTACACATTATGTGTTCTATATTTTTGAACGATAACAAAACGATAAATTAAAATATGAAGAATACAATTTGATTATAATATTGCGGTTAATAAATGAATAGCTCAATTAAACAAATATTTGAGCATCAAGTTGTGAAACAATTCTTTCTTTTTATGTTGTAATGATATTAATAAGTTTAAATTTTTAAATAATGACCATTTAATAATAATAAATGTTACAGTGCTACGTTTGTTGTATAATTAGGATAATTTGTAATTTTTAGTCCAGAACCTTTCAAATCTGTTACTAATCTACTCCCAACTAAATTTTTTAGCACATCCACAACCTTTCAAGTAATTACAAATCACGTCCCCAATCACATATTTTGATGAATTTTCCTCTCCTTTAAATAAACAAAAATAGAAAAAAACTAAAAACAATAAAAAATAAAAGAAAATTACAAATAAAGTCCCATTATCTTTAAAAAATACAAAATAATTTTATCTTCTCCAAAAACATACCCCACCTAATGAGCCAATTCGACTGACGCCATTGTTGTTACCTTCGTAAGAGCCAAAGGGCATGGGTGTTTGAACCAGTGAGCAACAACCTCTTTCTCGCTTATGCTCAACCTTTGCGGGTTTAAATTTCCAATTTTATTAGCTACGGGAGAAAACTCAAATGGTAAGCCTTCTTCGTCTCTTTGTTTCTGTCGCATTTCTTCTTTTCTCTCACTGATTGATTCCAGTTGTAGTTCTCGAAGGGGCGTTATTAGTGTTACCACCCCAACCTCTGAGATTCTCTTGTTGTTGCTCCATAAAGTACACTCGGGATGGGTTTTAGTGAGGAGATTGGTACCCAAATCATTGAATTAGTAACCATAGTTGCGGCATAGTGAATTAAACACCGATAGGGATTGCGATTCTTGCGCACTAGGAATGCTTGAAGGTCTTGTGCATTTCAAAGCATTCGTTGGTAGGGTGACAATAGGTAACTTCAGTGTGGATTCATGGATTCGGAAAGCTATGAGTGAACACATTTTTGTCCATCGTACTGACTGAACCACAAGTGCCTACTTGTATACCCTTGCCCGCTTGGTTGTGTCTTTGTAAACTTCCTAGTGGTAAAGCTTCTTTCCTTAAGGTAATTTGTGGTGAATCAATATCAGTAAGAGAATGAAGCATGTATTCAAGAATGGCTACAAGATTAGGTTGCAATGGTGGATAATCTCTCTTACGTTAAGAATTAGTTGAGGTATAGAGACATTATTGGGTAGTATGTGGAAAAATCTCTTTTATTCATCGATCCATATTAGCGAGATGTGGACGGACATGGTGCTCAATGAGAGAAAGGAGATGGACGGTTAAAATGGGGAGTAGTGATTTGACTTTGGGGTGGGGTAGGTTTTTGGGGAAGATGAAGCTATTTTGTATTTTTTAAAAGTTGTGGGACTTTATTTGTAATTTTCTTTTATTTTATTTGTTGTTTTTAGCTTTTTTCTATTTTTATTTATTAAAGATGGCAAATTCGATAAAATATGTTTATGAGGACGTGATTTACAATAAATTGCAAATGTGGGATGTCTAATGCTATACAAATTAGTTGAAGGTAGATTAGTAATGGATTTGAAAGGTTCAGGACCAAAAGTACAAATTTTTCGAATAATTATGAGCTTAAATTTTAGTTATTTTATAATAGTTCGTAAAATATACAAAATAATTTAGTATATTATCAATTTGTTAGTTTCTTTTAATTTTTTATAAAAAATAAAAGTATCAGACCCATTTGCACTTTTTGCAAAGTTTTGGAATCTAATTGAAAATTTCTCTGATTAAAAATAAGGGTATATTTGTCTTTTTTCATCAAATAAGGACCAATTACGTACTAAAATACATAGGTTAGGGATTTTTGTGCCAAACATAAAGGTTAGGGACCATTTTCGCACTGAGATCAAAGGTTAAGGACCATTTGAGGCAATTTCCCCTTAAAAAAGTGTGTTCACTTATTCCCAATTACAGCAGACATGCTTCGAGTGTTTATATAGGTCACGCGCCTGAAAATGAGGGCCATTTTTAAACGCATTGCAGACACCCCATTATTGTTAACAAACACGAAAGTCTTTTGATCTTACACTCTCCCCCACTCTTCCATCTTCTCCACCCCATTAATGGAGGAATTCCTAAAGCCCTCTCTCTCTCTCTCTCACTAAAATGCCAGCAAACAACAGAAATAATCCTTTAGGAATCCACGCCTCGCTACAAGCTAAATACTACTACCAGTAATGGCTGCTTTTTCGTATAAAATGCTCTCTCTCTCGTTCTTTCTAGTGTCGTTCAACTGAACCTATTCCATCCCTTTTAAACCTTTTTTCTCTCTCTGTACGATGCTGCATTTTTAGCTTTTTCAGTGTCCCATTTTGTCATTTTCTCTGTATTCAAAACCTTTTTCATCAGAAACTTCCTGTCACTCTACCTGTAGCATTTACAGCAATTTTTCTCTACAAGTACAATGTCGCCACCGTGGTTCACTGATTCAACTGCCTTGTTGAACCGTTCGGTTCGTCCCACACAACCTACCTACCTACCACCTTTCCGCCGTGACGAGAACATCACGATCAACACTTCCTATCGTGGCCGTGGCCGTGGTGGCGGACGCGGTCGTGGACGTCGCGGAGGCCGTTCTGGAGGAAATTTCAACGAACAAAACCCTAACTTCCCATTTGGCATTTCCGAGAAATTCAACGAGTTGGAGGTCACCCAAGAAGAAGACGCTTCAAAGATGAATGCAAGTGAGTACAATGAAACGCCAGTGGAGGCGTCCGGCAGTGACATACCTTCACCAGTGACGTCATTTTCTGAAATCTGTTTCGCGAGCCAGGCTCTAGCTAACAACATAAAGAGGTGCAAGTACGTGACGCCCACGCCCATACAGAGGTACGCCATTCCGGTGGCCATGGCGGGGAGGGATTTGATGGCATGCGCCCAGACTGGGTCCGGTAAAACGGCCGCGTTTTGCTTTCCCATTATCAGTGGGATTCTTATGGCCAATCAGAAGAACAAGAGTTTTGGAAATCCTCGCAGCATAGCTTGTCCGCTGGCTCTCATATTAGCTCCCACTAGAGAGCTGTCCTGTCAGGTGATTGCTTCATTTTTGAGGGGTTTGCATGTGTTTGTGACTTTCTTTTTCTTTTCATTTTTTTGATCGAGTTTTTTTTCTTTTCTTGTTTGTTCTTATGTTGTATAAGCTGATAAGCATGTGATTGCTTCATTTTTAAGACTTCTATTTATTATATGAGATTTGTGCATTTTCTTTTTCCTTTCTGAATTGAAATTATTTTAATAAATTAATGGGTACTACTGGTTTTGCTTGTTTATGATCTTTTGTTTTCCAATAACTATTTCATCTCTCTCCTTCATGTAATGAATAATGTTTTTGCATTCAGTTTTTGCTACCATTTTTTGGAAAACAATCAGCACCGAAGAAGCCCTTAATTTTGTTTTATAAGATTCTGTTATTTTTTATGTGAGTTCCTGTTACACGCCTCTCCCAAAAATCTTTGTAGGTCTTTTCTTTTTGGCCTATATTAAATGCACAATTTTTTTTTACTGTTCTTGGTTTTTCACTTCATTTTCAGTAGGATGGATGATAATGAACTAGAATGTTAATGATTTCAGTTTTGATCTGTTTGATGGGTTCTATGTGTGTATCTAGATATATGAGGAGGCAAAGAAGTTCTCCTATCAAACTGGAGTCAAAATTGTGGTTGCCTATGGTGGGGCACCAATTTTCCAGCAGGTTCGGGACTTTTCTGTGGCTATTTCTTGTTTGAAGAGTTTCCTATGCATCTGAAACTTGCATAGTTATGTTGTATGTGTCATTGACTATTGATTTATTGTAACCTTCTGATTGTTGTATTTAGTTCATTGTTATATTACTATGTTAAGTAGACTTTTTGATTGTAAGATGTTAAAATTAGATAGGGCTTGTTGTTCAAGTTGTTGTATAACAGTAATTTTTAATTTTCTTGTAATGATGTTTTGTAATTCTAAGATATTAATAATAATTTTGATTTTTCAACTCTTGGTTAACAGCAGCAGGTATTGAGAACAAAACTTCAGAGTCCTTTTATATGTTTTAAAAAGCTTTCCATTTGTCATTCCTCATCATTTACATTTTGCATTCTACTGGTTGAGAACCATTGTTGTTTGTATTGTATATGATTCAATCAAGCCTTTCTAGGTTTGGCTCTTATACTAATCTTTTTCCCTTTGCTATTATTGCTTCTGAGTTACATAATCTGGAAAATGGCGTGGACATCTTAGTTGCCTCCTGGCCGCTTGGTGGATATGATAGAAAGAGGAAGGGTTTCCCTGAAGAATGTTAAGTATTTGGCTCTTGATGAGGCTGACAGAATGTTGGACATGGGCTTTGAGCCCCAGGTCCGGAGGATTATTCAGCAAATGGAGATGCCTCCACCACAGTGCAAGGCAAACATTGCTTTTCAGTGCAACATTCCAACTGAAATACAAGTTTGTTTGCAAATCCTGTCCTGTCACATTTTAACCAAATAAGTTAAAATGAATTACGGTGTTTCATTGTTTACTTCCTACAACGTTTGAATGATTCTTCCATGTTTTGCACTATTTTTGTGCATTTCAATTTGTTAACTGTGTGCTGTAAAAATGCATGAAACGATATCTCTCTGTTATGCGTTTTAAAAGAACTCAAGATTATTTTTATCTATTGATGGACATGGGGGATGAAGTACTGTATAATATTTACTTAATAGTTTCATGCTATCTTAAAAAATTACGCTTTGGTTTGTCATTTTGCTGTCTTAGTTTATCCTGCAATTTCATGTTTGCAGAGGCTTGCATCAGATTTTCTATCAAACCACATATTTCTAGCTGCTGGAAAGGTTGGCTCAAACACTGATCTCATTGTTCAAAGAGTTGAATTTGTTCCTGACATGGACAAAAGAGACCATTTGACGAACCTTCTTCACGCCCAGAAGACAAATGGGACCACTGGAAAGGTACACTCACTGCCAATGTAGTTTCTGAACCTGATGTATGCTCTGTACTTCCCTTGAACTATTAGTTTCTAGTTGGCTTATCTACTGATATTATATTCTTGCAGGATGCTTTGATCCTTGTTTTGTAGAGACAAAGAAAGGAGCCGATTTGCTGGAACACTGGTTGTGTAAAGAGGTTTTCCTCTACTGCCATTCACGGTGACAAAGTTCAGATGGTTGGTACTTATTTCTCTTTAGATTAGTTTCTTGATGTACAAAGGTTTGTGGAATGTTAGTTTTTGCCAAATGTAGACTTTTTATTGGTTTAGCTTGCATTCAACAAGTTTTGTTAAGTAAATACAATTTCTATGTAGTTGATATTCTGTCTTAAAGCTCTCTCCACAACTGCATTGAATTGCGTGGCTTGGAAAAGTTGGGTACCACGTTTATACAATTTTTTTGTCATTTTGGAGAAAATGATTGTCAATTAGTTTCTCATAGGACTAGCTTTTTACTTGGTAGATGCTATTCTTCTCATCTTTCTTTTCTAATATTGTCTATAAACCATTTCATTTGAAAGAATTGTTCTGAAATATCTATTGTTTGGAATGTTGAATTTAAAGTAGCATTATCTTGCTGAAAATTCTTTGAAAATGTGGCACCTGATATATGTTTTTACCTTCTTTTAATGGGCGAAGGAGAGAGAGCGAGCATTGAGATCGTTCAGAAATGGGCTCACTCAATTTTGGTTGCCTGAGCGTTGCTGCAGGGGATTGGATATTTCTAATGTTGCCCATAATTGTTGTATTTAGTTCATTGTTATATTACTATGTTAAGTAGACTTTTTGATTGTAAGATGTTAAAATTAGATAGGGCTTGTTGTTCAAGTTGTTGTATAACAGTAATTTTTAATTTTCTTGTAATGATGTTTTGTAATTCTAAGATATTAATAATAATTTTGATTTTTCAACTCTTGGTTAACAGCAGCAGGTATTGAGAACAAAAACTTCAGAGTCCTTTTATATGTTTTAAAAGCTTTCCATTTGTCATTCCTCATCATTTACATTTTTGCATTCTACTGGTTGAGAACCATTGTTGTTTGTATTGTATATGATTCAATCAAGCCTTTCTAGGTTTGGCTCTTATACTAATCTTTTTTCCCTTTGCTATTATTGCTTCTACAGTTACGCAATCTGGAAAATGGCGTGGACATCTTAGTTGCCACTCCTGGCCGCTTGGTGGATATGATAGAAAGAGGAAGGGTTTCCCTGAAGAATGTTAAGTATTTGGCTCTTGATGAGGCTGACAGAATGTTGGACATGGGCTTTGAGCCCCAGGTCCGGAGGATTGTTCAGCAAATGGAGATGCCTCCACCAAGTGCAAGGCAAACATTGCTTTTCAGTGCAACATTTCCAACTGAAATACAAGTTTGTTTGCAAATCCCTGTCCTGTCACATTTTTAACCAAATAAGTTAAAATGAATTACGGTGTTTCATTGTTTACTTCCTACAACGTTTGAATGATTCTTCCATGTTTTGCACTATTTTTGTGCATTTCAATTTGTTAACTGTGTGCTGTAAAAATGCATGAAACGATATCTCTGTTGCGTTTTAAAAAGAACTCCAAGATTATTTTTGCTCTATTGATGGACATGGGGGGATGAAGTACTGTATAATATTTACTTAATAGTTTCATGCTATCTTAAAAAAATTCGCTTTGGTTTGTCATTTTGCTGTCTTAGTTTATCCTGCAATTTCATGTTTGCAGAGGCTTGCATCAGATTTTCTATCAAACCACATATTTCTAGCTGCTGGAAAGGTTGGCTCAAGCACTGATCTCATTGTTCAAAGAGTTGAATTTGTTCCTGACATGGACAAAAGAGACCATTTGACGAACCTTCTTCACGCCCAGAAGACAAATGGGACCACTGGAAAGGTACACTCACTGCCAATGTAGTTTCTGAACCTGATGTATGCTCTGTACTTCCCTTGAACTATTAGTTTCTAGTTGGCTTATCTACTGATATTATATTCTTGCAGGATGCTTTGATCCTTGTTTTTGTAGAGACAAAGAAAGGAGCCGATTTGCTGGAACACTGGTTGTGTAAAAGAGGTTTTCCCTCTACTGCCATTCACGGTGACAAAGTTCAGATGGTTAGTACTTATTTCTCTTTCGATTAGTTTCTTGATGTACAAGGGATTTGTGGAATGTTAGTTTTGCCAAATGTAGACTTGTTATTAGTTTAGCTTGCATTCAACAAGTTTTGTTAAGTAAATACAATTTCTATGTAGTTGATATTCTGTCTTAAAGCTCTCTCCACAACTGCATTGAATTGCGTGGCTTGGAAAAGTTGGGTACCACGTTTATACAATTTTTGTCATTTTGGAGAAAATGATTGTCAATTAGTTTCTCATAGGACTAGCTTTTTACTTGGTAGATGCTATTCTTCTCATCTTTCTTTTCTAATATTGTCTATAAACCATTTCATTTGAAAGAATTGTTCTGAAATATCTATTGTTTGGAATGTTGAATTTAAAGTAGCATTATCTTGCTGAAAATTCTTTGAAAATGTGGCACCTGATATATGTTTTTACCTTCTTTTAATGGACGAAGGAGAGGGAACGAGCATTGAGATCGTTCAGAAATGGGCTCACTCCAATTTTGGTTGCCACAGACGTTGCTGCACGGGGATTGGATATTTCTAATGTTGCCCATGTTATAAATTTTGATTTACCGAAGTCCATAGATAATTATGTTCACAGGATAGGTCGGACAGGACGTGCTGGCAAATCTGGTTTGGCCACAGCATTTTTCAGTGAGAAGAATGCACCTCTTGCAAAAGACCTTGTTGAATTGATGAAGGAAGCAAATCAAGAAATTTCAAACTGGCTTAAGGATTATGCAGAGACAACTTGCATTACTGGTAATGGTAGATCTAAGCGATTTGGAGGCAGCAAATTTGCAGGTTATGATTATAGAAGTGGTGACTATGTTGATGGTGGTAATGAAGACTTCTCTAGCCAATTTGCTAATAATACAACAGCAAGTTCTTATCCCTATTCTGCTCCAGACACTTCAGCTTTTGTTCCTTGCATCACCCCAGTTGGTGCTGATTTTTCTGGTTTCAGCAACAATTCATTTGTGGCGGGTTCAAATAGCTATGGATTTGATTATCGTAATGTTGTTGCAACTGGGTGGAATTGACTATTTTACCATAGCAATACAGTAGTAAACACTGAAATGATAATACTTTTGCTTGCACAAATTGTTGCTGAAGACTAACTAAATTGTGCAGATGGGATTGAAGATACGGCATCTTTATATTTATTGTTAGTTTTTGTTGTCGGATTGTTGCTCCAGCTTCCAAACTTTTGATTTACAAGTTTCTCTTTTGCATCAATGAAGTGAAATTCTGATGCTAAATCTTTTGGTCGTGTTTATGTTTTGTAAGTGACCTTATCTTATTAAGAAAGCTATTGTTGTATATTCCTCTGTTATTATGCATTTTTTGTAATGCAAATAGCTGCTTGTTGCTCAGATTTCTTAAAAGCTTTCAGGTCATGCAAGTTGCTAGTTCTATTTACTGTAGAAATTACTGCATTTTGATTTCCTGTATCTGTTCTTTTAGGCCATGTTTCGAATGGGGAATTTTACTCAGTTTTAAGACTGCCAATTTGGAGATCTGTTGTAAATGTGCTTGAAATGAGCAGAGCTGACGCTTTATGTGTCTCAACTGCGTTTCACCAAGCAAACTATGGTGGAGTAATTAATTTAAAAGTTTTTTTTGTTTTGTATGACTTTTATAAACATTTTATTAACGAATAAGCTGTGTTTGGGAATAAGATATTATTTGGTGACTTTTTATTTTTAATCATGAATAAATTTTTAATTAAGTATTTTTTTATTTTGTTTTTAATGTGTTATTGTGGCTATCGGGTCTTGAGTGTCAAAAAATGGTATGAGAGTGAAGGTTTACACTTTGTTATTTTTTCTTCAAAATAATTTTCTTTATGGTACACGGAACATATATTGTTAAAATTTGAGTATTATTCACTTTTTTTTTTTTAAAAAAAAATTAGCTTTTTAACACGATTATAGACTTTTTCTTACAAGTCTTTCGTTCAAAGGGAATCCGTGCACCGTTACGTCTATTTAGAGGTGTCAAGACGAACGGGCCGGCCGAACTTGCATTGGCCCACCCGCCGACCAGAATCGTGGGCCGATCCGTCACCGGCCGGTTGGTGGTGTCACTTATTTTGAGGATGGGTCGGCATAGCTCAAAGATCCGAATCGATGACCCGTTTGATAATTAAAAAAAAAATATGAATTTCATGTAAACACTTTTTTTGTCATAAATAACAAATATGAATTTATTATTTTAATTTATTTTTTATATAGCAATTTAACACATTTTTTTGCTATAAATGTAAACATTTTGTTTTTAAGTACATTAAGTTTGTAAATTTTTTTAGTAATTTAAAAAAAATTAATTTTTTATTAATACAAACTGAATCGGGTCGAGTTGCGGCCCACATGGGCTCGACCTAGATGAGCCAATGGATGGGCCGGGCTCGTGTTCAATTTTCATGAGTTGGGTTGACCCAGCCCGCAACTCGCTGTGACGCGGGTTTTTTCTAACGCGGATCGTTACCGGACTTCATTGGATGCAAGTCGACTTGGCCCGCCTGACCGGATTGATACCTCTACGTCTATTGGAAGTTGGGCCCAAATTGGATTTCTTTCGCGTCCCAGCAATTTGAAAGATTGACTTCAGAAATTTATGTTGAATGCTGATATCAATTAAACAACCTATAAATAAACTCTAATAGTCCAGCATTTAATACACAACAGTTCCACAAGACTTCTCTCTCTCCCCTCTCTCACAAACCAATAAACATTTAACATTTTATACTATACGTGCCTATTTATATATATAATACACACACGATTCAAGAAATATTAGAGTGAAAGTCTAACAAGTAAAAAATTTTCGTTTATTTAAACAAGATTAATTACAATTACAGTCTCAATTCTTTCAACTTTGTAAGAATATTATTCTCATTCAATTTCATTCGCGTCATTTTCCTTTCATTTTACTCGTACATATGGTCTCCAAGTAATTTTTTTTGACAATTTTATCCCTTACTTAAATAAATTAAAATAACAGAAAAAAGAAAATACAATGAAAAAATTACAATTGGGACTCTAATCTTTTCTAAAATACAAATAAATCCTAAACTTTTTATTTTTTTTTCACCCGATCGTATTTTTCAAACATCCCCCACCCACCCCCAAACATCAGATTCTCCTTAGATGAAATCAAATGATTTGAATTCAATAAATTCATTCGAAGTGCCTATGCCGTCTCCAATCTCTAGTTAAAATACGCACACACTAAGTTTTCTGGAATCCAGGTTTAATTTTTCGGCTCATGATGTCGATTTGCAAATTCTCATGCTTTCCTTCTACTGCTATTTTTTTTTTTTCTTTTGTGTACACCAGTTCAAGATCTTAACCATATGGGAATTTTCAGTTGGTGTATGTCCATTTGCAATTTTTTTCTTCTTGTTTGTTCCATCTACTGATGTTTATGTAGAGGCGCACTCCTTTTTGATTTTGATTTTGATTTTGAGCTATTGTCAAGATTGTTTTGTGAAGTGCTATGTTTTAAATTTGAAACCCCTTCTACAAAGACTAACATATTTTTTGACATTTTTATCATTTAACTTCTTTAGATCTCCACATTCTTATGTGTCTGTGGGTGCCAAGATTTGATCTTTTTGTGTTTATAATTAGTGATATTTGAAATCTCCAATTAGCATGATTTTAGAGCAGTAAAAAAGTCTTAATATTTGAACCACCAATTACTTTAGCGGGAGATTTCAATTAATTGTTGAAATTAAAAATAAGACTATCTGTAATTGTTTTTGTTCCATAGAGATTCTTGGAGAATTAAGAAATTTTTTACATGGAAATATTGTTTACAATTACTATGGTTTTGCAAAATGGGAAGAGGAAAGATTGAGATAAAGAGGATCGAGAACAACACCAATTGGCATGTGACATTATGCAACCGCCAGGTCTCTCTTTTCATAATTGGGAGTTTGGTTGAAAAAAAATAAAAAGTTTAGAATTTATTTGTACTTTTGAAAAGATTTGGGTCTTAATTACAATTTTTTCATTGCATTTTCTTTTTTCTGTTATTTTAATTTATTTAAGTCGGGTAAAATTGTAAAAAAAAATCACTTAGAGACCATCTATGCTTGTAAAATAAAAGGATGTGGACGATATCTGTGAATAAAATTGAATGATGATGATATTGTTACAAAATTGAAAGAATGGAGACTTTGAGTGTAATTAACCCTTTAAATGGCGGTAGTATATGTGTTTATTATGTTTAACTTTTATAATATTATTTATGGGTCCGTTTGTATGTTCTAACTTATTTATTAAACAACTTTATGTACTTACCGTTGTTTGAATCATCGAATAAATTTGACTTGTTAGACTTTTACCCCAATATTTTCTTGAACCGTATGCTTATTATATATATAAATATATATAAAGAGGGAATTGGACTAACGAGTCCCGCTCTCCTGCCTATTGAGAAAAATTATTTGAAACCCAGATTCTACATATGGGCAGCCCATTTTTGGGGCAAAATGAGAACAACAGCATTTTCCTCCTCTCTCTCCGTCTCTTGCTCCATGCGCCCTAATTTCTCCAGTCCATTTCTAAGGCAAAATCAGTTAGGCTTGCTGATTTTTCTAATTTCTGATCCCTCCTCGACTTCAAACTTATGAAATTCTTGCAAATCAATCGGTCTTCCTAATTGGAAAGGGGCTCCGATCGGTAGCGACAACACTGCCTGTGTAACGAATCGAACTCTCCCATGAGGAAGGTGGTACGAGCATCTATCAACGCAACGTCATCAATCAACAACGAAGACTTATGAGCCAACAATTCATGTCTTGCCATCAACGAGGTACTAGAACCACCGGCACTGGATAAGCTAGTACGAGGATCATGAACGTCTCATACTTTGGCATTCTTTGTCCTCCGCAAGATGTATTTTTCGGGTAAAATCAGCACTTGATTTTTCTTGACGTAGCTAATCATGTGGCGACATAGATAACCTTCAAAATCAAATGTATGACAACTTCAAGAAATGAAATCAATCTCTGTACAATAAGTAAGCTGACGTTGCCGATCAAAAGATTTTTCTGGCTCAAATCTCTCTACCACATATACCTTCGCATCCAAAGAGCCTAATTTCTTCGAACAAATATAGTAATTACTTCGGTCAACTTCAGTTTGGAATAACAAAAATATCTTATTCGTGTAGATATGTACCATCTGATTCTCCATCAAAAATCTTGACGTTAGTCTTGATTGTTCTCTCAGATAAATGTGGTTAGCAACTAACTCCTCATGTCATTGATGATGTAATGCCATATTGAAACGGGTGATCAAATCCATAAGTGAATTCTTTCGGTTAACATACCTTTAAAAAAAGAATGAGTAGTCTCTGAACTTTGACTATTTGATATTCCCGCACTGAAGATGTGTTTCGCATATGTAGGAACCTATCTAGTGCGTAGCTCGTACATGCTAGTCAACCATTCATTGCAATCTAAACTGGTTGAATCTATTATTACAGACTAACGTTCCTCGAACTCCGTAGGTGACTCCAAATTTTAATGATATTGACCAACATATGATACTGCTCTTTATATACCATAACATTCATCTTCTCCGAAAACTTGTTCAGTATGTGCCATAAACAAAACCGATGAAATGTCGATGGCATAACCATTGATATAGCTTTGGCAATCGCTACGTCCTGATAAGTAATAATCAAGTTGGGTGCTTGTCAGGCATACATTCCAGAACTTCAACAACAACCACACGAATGACTTAGTCGACTTGTTGCTCAATAAACTACATGCAAAAACAATGGTTTGTCCATTATGGTTCAATCCAACAAATGGTGCAAAAATCATCGAGTACTTGTTGGTGTTGTATGTTGTGTCAAACACCATAATATCGCCAAAGTAGAAATATGCACTTCGTGACTCTGAATCTGTCCCCAAAAACAATTTATTTTCCGCGTTAGTCTCATAATAAAAAATGAAATTGGGCTTTTCTCCTTTTCAAACGTGAAATACTCAATCAATGTCTCATTTCTTTCATGGTTCCTTAGGTCTATCTCCACACACCCAACCGATTTTGGACCACTTGCATCTATCTCTATAAGTTGCAGTTGTTGACATGTGGGTATGTTGGCTATTGAAAATTGTTGAGCTAGTGCCTTCTTTGTAGATGATACATTCGGTGTGATCTCAACAAATGTACTCTACTAGGTGTAGTTAGACCATGGTTATATTTCTCAACAAATTTGTTCACGACCTATAAATTTCCTGTCTGTTGCTTCACAACAGACAATCTAGCATTACACCAAACTCGTGTCTGTCCATGATTTCTATCGCAAACCTCGTTCAACATCTTTGTGTTTGTTCTGATATGTTTCGTCGATTTTTCCTTCTTTAGAGCACACAAATAATTTTTAATATGTTTCATTTGTTTCCTTCTTCTTCTTACTATTGACTATTCGTGCACTAAATCCAGCCTCCTGACCCGGGTTCGATCGTCATTGTAGTATAGTGGTGAGTATTCCGCTTGTCACGCGGGTGACTCGGGTTCGATCCCCAGCAATGGTGCCAACAACTTATTGTAGATTTTAATCGCGCAAGTAGACGGATCGTTAACAAGTAATATAATGATATGAAGAGTGTTGAATCTACGATGACTAGCTACCAATTAACTAATTAATGTATATTTCGAGTTTTAACAAGATAAGGACACAATTTTTTTTTATAAATTCAATACTAAAGTTATTCTACTTAAGTTTAATTAAATCTAAATTATCGCTCAATCAAAAGTAATTTTTAAGAATAAATTCAAGTTTTACTAGCACTAGGATTCGCGAATCCACCTACACGTTCCTTAATCAATTATTCGTTAACGCTTTAGTTTATAATTACCCTAGATTGAAAATCGGTGATTCTATAATAATCAAAAGCATCTCTCGATGGTCAATCAATTTTATATCGATATGCAAACCTAATTATCTCTAATTAAGTTTCGAACATAAAAATATGCATTTAAATCACAAGAACACTCTAAACGGATTTCATAAGGTATAATAGTAATTTCTATCTATTATTAGACCATATGTTATTTAATACCATGTGCTTATCTAGATTAAATCTCTCGACTTCAATAAAGATCACAAAACATTTGAATGGTGATTAAGCATTAAACGTTAGAAAGAATGAATAAAGAATAATCAACCTAAAAGCAATTAATTACTAGAACAAAAAAACTTCTAATTAATTAAAACGTAGAGTTTCATCGTTCATCCTAGCAATAAGTAATTTAACCGACATGATTTCGTAAAATAGTACAATATTTGAATTAATCATGTTCCGGAGGAAAAAGAAGAAAACAGAAATACAACTCGTTATTTTGGCCAAAGAATCTTCAATCCATTCCTTGATCTTCGATTTTCTCTTGTATTTTTCTTCTCAAAATTCGTATCCTGCGATTTCTCTATTCTCTCCATTTTATATCTTTCCCAAACTCTTCTAAACATGTTTTAAGTTGTTGTTTTATTCTGGACTGTATTGAGTTTTGTTTCTATCAGGAAACAACAAAAATACTCTACGCGGAAAGCCATGCGATCACACTCCTTCTTAACCATGCGATCGCATGATTAATTGACTTTCAGTTCCTGCGGTTATTTTTTTGGTATTTGCATGACAAGCTCCTCAGTTCTTTTTATCTGTTCAATTAAGTCTCTTTTTCTTCTGTTTGCTTTCTTTTCAATTGATCGATACCTGAGTTTGGTTATTTTCCTATAATGATAAAAAATAATACACCATTATGCTGAAAACATGTATGAGTACTCATAATTGTCCCTTTTTGTAGGCCCTGATTAGTACAAAATTGTACTTATCACCTTCCGCACATATTGATTGTAAAAAGTATATGCTTCCCCATGTGATTCAAATTATGTGATTCAAAGTCTTGTCCAATCTTCAGAATTCGGCTTATTGAAACTTGTGGAACAAACGCATTGCTTGCACTTTCTGCCTCCATTCCTACAAACACGTCAAATAATTAAAAAAAAATACACGATTTTTAACAGCAACAATTTACATTAGGGTCGTCCAAGCTCGTTTATTCAATATAAAATTTCTTTGGAAACCCAAATATAAAATTTGCTAACTTACTAAACACATTGCCGTGGAATGGGAATGAATGTAATGCATTTCCAAACAAAAATACTCAACAAGAATTTTAGAAAATATGAAATCGGGAGAACGAGCAGAAACTAGGAAAATCAGCAAGCCTAGCTTATTTTGCCCCAGAAATGGGCTGGAGAAATTAGGGTGCACGGAGCATGAGACGGAGAGAGAGAAGGAAAATGTCGTTGTTCTACTTTTCTCCCAAAATGGGTCATTCCAAATGCAGAATTTGGGTTTCAAAATGACCCATCGTTGACGTGGAGCTGTCACATCAGCGATGGGTAATTTTTGGGTAGGAGAACGGGACTCTTGGACTAACTATCTAAATCTAGAAGTGTATTTTAAAATATGCATATTTATTATAACACTAGTTAGAAATGCGTGCATTGCACATATTTTTGTAATCATATTGTCAATTTTTAATATTTTCAAATTTTTTATTTTTTAATTGTTAATAATTAAAATATTAAAGTAGCAGTTGCAATAAATATAAAAAAATATGGTTGTTGATAACATATTGTTTTGTATTGTTCAATGTTGATATTTTATTTACATTCATAAAAGTACAATTGCAATCAAATATGAGTTTTATATAGTAGTAATACGAATAGTAACTTGAATACAGTGAAAAGCTTTTGGTGATTTGAACTTTGATAATTGACGAACCATTGATATCAAATCGTATAGAATTAATGATGTATTATTTATGGATCTTCAGGGTTGTGTTTTACAAAAAAAAAAAAATATTAATTTTATTGGAGAGAATGTAATGATTAACTATATAATATTATATATTTGTTAGAGTAGTGACTCTTTGTAAAAAATATTCTCGCAGATGTTCTCTCTTTTATTTAACAAGATCCGATTTGACGATGTAAATGATAACAACATAAATATAAATAAGAAACAAAACTAAAGAACAATATTAGTAATTAAATTAAAAATTAAAAAAGATTCATATATTAGTTGTTAACTATAATCACTGTAATCCAATGTATTCAAAACAATATTTTCATCTCCATGATTTGAATTTTAATCCGGTAATAAAAAAAAGTTACAATTTTTCCATTAATCTTTTTTAAATCCATTTTTCATTTCTTTTATCTACGTAAGGCAAAAAAATTTGAGATCGTCTTTTCACCTTCATATTTAATATAATATATTAAATATTTACAAATTTTAAATGTACATTTAATATATTGTTAAAATTTTAATATACGATAATAATGAACAATAAAAGAGTAACAAATAAATATTAAAAGATAATTATATTCATTTAAATACAATTACAATTAGATATGAGTTTTATATAGTGATAATACCAACAATAACTTAAATTCAGTTAATACCTTTTGGTGATTTAAACTTTGATGATTAACGAACCATTGATATCAAATCTTATAATATTAATGATCTTCATGGCTGCATTTTACGAAGAATATAATTAATAATTACTAATTTTATTGTGAGAAAATGTAATAATTGACTACATAATATTGTACATTTGTTGGAGTAGTAGTTCCTTATGAACAATATTCTTTGTGTATATTCTCTTTTTATTAGACTTGTTTGATATGACGACGTAAATGAAACGTCATAAATGTGAGTAAGAAACAAAAATTAAAGAAGTGTGAATACTTGTCTATGTTGTAAGAATATCATTAATGGATAGAGTAAAAATATTATTGACGGACAGAAGTAAAATGAGAAGAACGTTCTATATATATTAATTAAATTAAATTAAATTAAAAATAAAAAAAGTTTCACACGTTAGTTCTAAACTATAGTATATGTTTGGTGGGAGTTTAAAGATTTTGAAAAAAATTGATAAAATGTGTTGTTGTTGAAAATATGATAAAAGTTGTAGGTCCCACAAAATATGTATTTGAAAATGAATTTGAGAGAAAAAAAAGATTTTTTTAAAAAAAGAACTGAATCAAACATGCTCGTAATCACTGTAATTTAATGTATTAAAAACATAATTTTTATCTCTAGTTCAATTTTGACAACTCTGATTTCAATTTTAATGTGGTGATAAACAAAATTAAAATTTTTCTCATTCATTTCTTTTTTTGATTGAAATTCATTTCTCATTCTTTTTATCTACTTAATGCAAAAATAAAAAATAAAAAATTGAGATCATCTTTTCACCTTCATATTTAATTTAATAGATTAAATATTTAAAAAATTTAATTGTATATTTAGTAAATTGTTGAAAATTAAATGTACAATAAGAATAAACAATAAAAGAGTAATAAATAAAATATTAAAAAATAATTATACATTAATGAATATTAAAGGTGAATATAGAATTTTAAAAAGTTTGTAAGTGTATAATGGTCCAAAAATATTTCTCCATTTAAGCTCCTTTTAGATTAGTATAGATATAGATATAGATTTGTGAATTGACCAAATTAAAAAAATTTAGACAAAATTACTCATAGATTACCAACACAATATTTATTATATCCATTTTCTTATCTTTCCAAGCTTACCATTTCTCTCTCTAACTTAAACATACTATCATCACTTCATCAACTATTGCCGCTGCCATAAACTCCATTTCTCACTCTTTTTTTAAATTTATTTTTGTGGCTAGATTCTCTCATTCTTATCCCAGATTCAAATATATTGTCAAATCTGTTATTGGTTTTTTTAGCCATCTGAAGAAGTCAACCGATTTGAAAATTTTGTTATAAGCTATTAAAAATTGAGAAAATTAGTGTATTTTTTTATGTAGATTACATGAAACTTAAATTTGATATATTGTATCTCTATTTTTTTTGTAGATATATTTTATGTTGGTGTGTAATTTTTTCTATATTTGTATATTAGTAGATTGTATTAGATATTGAATTTAATTTACAAATTTTTTTCGTTATAATTTGTTGGTTTATTTTGTTGTTGGAGAATGAAATGAGTTACATTTGGTAAAAACATGCAAAATAAAATAAAATACAAAACTCATTTCTTCGTTGACAAAATAGATGCTCATTTTGTCGATAAAATTCAACATATATGCGCTCATTTTGTCAATGTCGACAAAGTGGGCGAGCTCCCATCGGCCATCGACAAATTGTCGGCATCGACATTATTTGGTTGATGTCGACCAAATATTGTCGATGTCGATAAATTTTTTGTCGATGTATTTTTTGATATTGAATATTTGGACTGATAGCTTTTAAGAGAAGTTATTGAATGACTGTCAACTACTATTAAATCTTAACCACACAAAAAAATTGTCATTTGTACAAAATGGTATATTTAAAATTTTTACATCTAAAAAATGGTATATTTACAAATGTTATAAAAAATTGTCATATTTCCAATCCGCTCTTTAATTTTAAGTGGATGATGGCATAGAGGACTTAGCTTTGGCTTATCTGGACGCGATGGATCGTAATCGTGATTCTTCAAAGAAACGGCATAGATTTCGCATACGACAATCTTTAATTTTTCACGTCTATTTTAGTCTTTTTGTATTTATTTATCAATTAGAGTTTTATTTCAACTGAGAGTTTAGTATTTAAGAGTCATTTTTCATTCATTAATGGGTAGCTGTTGAATAAGAATATTGTTCTTGGAGTTTATCTATCATAATCAATTTAATTCGGTATTCATAGGAATCAACGAATTGAGTTTGAGTTTTGTTTCATTCTTTTACGTTTCTTCCTACGTCAGTTGGTATCAGATCTAAGAACATGCATCCACGACGACCACCGACGGCAGCGACAACTCCTCATGGTAATATTGCAGACGAGCAACATCGTAGAGAAGAGGCGACTTAGGTTCGCCAACAGATCGACTTGTTGGTACAAGAGATGGCCGAGATGAGGACCCAACATATTGATCTTTCGGATCAAAAAAGAAAATTGATGGAAATTTTAACTGGTCCGTTTCAAGGTGCGCGCGCACCCGGGAGGAGAGATCTACAGCGCGGCGTTGGCCTTGGAGGTGCAGGTGGACCACATTGAGCGGCCGCGGTGGCGTGGCGCTGCTAGAGGGAGGAGGGGAGGGAGGGGAGGGGAGGACAATCCTCCTCAATTGGACTCCTCATCCAACGAAGAGACGACGTCTCTCACAATCCATTTACACATTTGGATCTTGAATGGCGTGTCGGGGAGGTGATAGAGTTGATAGACGTTGGAAATTGGGTTTTCGTGTTGATATCCCGAAATTCAATGGCGGATTGGAGGCCGATGAATTCTTGGATTGGCTATGCCCTGTGGAGGAGGTTTTGGATTTCAAGAAAGTTCCTGATGCTAGGCGTGTTTCTCTTGTGGCGACTCAGTTTTGTGGCAGGGCGACAGCATGGTGGCAGAATTGAAAGCCACCCGCTTGCAACATGGTAAGCCCAAAATTTCTTCTTCACAAAAATTAACGAAACACATGAATGAGTCATTCTTACCATTCAATTACACTCGTATCTTGTATCAAAAATTACAAAATTTGAGACAAAGTTCGAGGACTGTTGATGAGTACTCGGAGGAATTTTTTTAGTTGATTGCTCGAAATGAGATTTATGAGAGCAATGATCAGCTTGTGGCTCGATTCGTTGGTAGTTTGAGGGTGAATTTTCAAGATGTGTTGAACCTTTTTACACCTGCTTCGGTTTTTGAAGCACGTCAATGCTCTCTTCTACTAGAGAAACAAGCATCACGACGAGGTTTTGGATTTTCAGTTGCCAGTTCTTCGAGTGGTAGCACACGCCAAGATGCAACCTCCGACAAATGACCCTTCAGCATATTCCCGCGGGGTGTGGAGATCTTTTCTCCAACACCGCTCCGCCGTGGGCGCGGATCGGATGGCGCAATCAAGTTGGGGACACATTGTCTGGAGGGCGCAATCAGGGTGATATTTAGTGTTTTTCATGTGGCGCGTGGGGACACCGCCAATCTGCCTGTCCCCAACTTGGGCGCGAAAGGGGCTGCTTTTGGATGATTTGGGTGAGACAGTATGATTGGCCACCTATTTTTGATGTTGAAGAATCTGACCAATTACCGGTCAAGCATGAGAACGGTGATGTTGGTCCGGTATTGGTCCTGTGGCGCAATTTCCTTACCCACGCGTTACTGATGACCGGGTTTAGCGTCATAAGCTTTTTGAGTCGACTTGCACAATTAATGGTAAGGTCTGTCGATTTATTGTCGATGGGGGCTCTTGTGAGAATGTTATTTCTGATGAAGCTATCAAAAAGCTTCAATTACCTAGTGAAGCACACTCTCAACCATATCAGATTGCCTGGCTTCATAAGAGTATCGCTTTTAATGTCGATGGTCGTGACTCCGTTCTTTATCTATTGATGGCAAGTATCGAGAGACTATTTGTTGTGACGTTGCTCCGATGGATGCGTGCCATATTTTTTGGGCCGCACGTTGCAGTTTGATCGAGAGGCTTTACATGACGGTCGTAAGAACACTTACAATTTTGTATTTGGGGGTATAAAAATTGTCTTGTTACCGTCCTCCCCACGAGCCATGGCGCCCTAAGACACTACCCCCGTCTTGTTTTTATCTCGTGCCCTATTTGAGCTAGAAATGGTGTCCAAGAGTAGGTGTTTTTATTGATTGGGAAGCCTGTTTCAGAAGGAGCTAAGGTGCCATCAACAATTGCACCTTTGTTGGAGGACTTTGCAGATCTTTTTTTGGTTGACTTACCGTTAGGTTTACCGCCGCTTCGTGACATTTAACATCAGATTGACTTGGTTCCAGGGATTTCTCTTCCTAATCGTCTTCATTGCCGTATGAGTCTAGCTGAACATGAGGAGTTGAGGCGTCAGGTGGAGGATTTGTTGCAGAAGGGATATATTCGTAAAAGCTTGAGCCCTTGTGTAGTACCAACTTTTCTCATTCCTAAGAAGGACACTACTTGGTTCATGTGTGTTGATAGTCGCGCCATTAACAAAATCACATTCCGTTATTCGATTTCCTATTCCTCGTTTGGATGATCTTTTGGACCAATTGAATGGTACTTCGATATTTAGTAAACTTGACCTGAAAAGTGGGTATCACTAGATTCGTATACGGCTTTCAAAACTCAGAAAGGGGCTATTTGAATGGCTTGTTATGCCGTTTGATCTTTCCAACGCCCCTAGCACTTCATGCGCATTATGAACCAGGCCCTCCATTCTTTGATTGGTACTTGTGTGGTGGTTTACTTTGACGACATCCTAGTCTATAGCCGCCAACCCCTGAGCATTTACAGTACCTGCGTTTGGTTTTTCTTATTCTTCGTTCAGAAATTTTTTTTGCTACCCCTAGTAAGTGCACTTTCCTTGTTCTGCGGATTTTATTTTTGGGTTATCAGATCTCGGGACATGGTATTGAAGTTGATGATGCTAAGGTAGAGGCCATTCAGCATTGGCCGACTCCTCGCACTCTCACAGATTTGCGTAGTTTTCACGGGCTGGCTTCTTTTTATCGACATTTCATCTCGTGTTTTAGCTCCATCTTAGCCCCTGTTACTGATTGTATGAAGCAAGCTACCTTTGCCTGGTTCGAGAGTGCAGATAAGGCTTTTCATCTTATCAAAGTAGAAATTGACTTCGGCTCATGTCCTCGTTCTTCCAGATTTTTTCCTCCATTTCAAGTTGCATTATAATGCATCCAAGGTTGCCATCGGGGCAGTGTTAAGACAAGGAGGCCGTCCAATTGCTTATTTTAGTGAGAAACTCCAGTCGATATAGTACATATGACGTGGAATTTTATGCTGTGGTTCAGGCTGTTCGCCATTGGCGTCATTATTTGTTTCAACGAGACTTTGTTTTATACACGGACATGAGGCGTTGAAGCATTTGGCCAGTCAGAATAATGTGTCTGCATGCCATGCCTCTTGGACAGCTTATCTGCAACAATTCACCTTTGTTATTAAGCATAAATCTTGTGCTTCTAACAAAGTGGCCAATATCTTGAATCGGCGACACTCTTTATTGACAGATTTACGAGTTGCAATCATGGCTTTGACACTTTCTGTGACCTCTATGCATTTGATCTATTTTTTGGACCTATTGTGACCAAGCTTCAGGCTGGGTAGTGCACATGTTTTATACTTTCTGATGGTTTTCTATTTCTTGGTTTACAACATTGCATTCCTGATTGCAGTCTGCGTGATAAAATTATAGCTGAACTTCATGGGGTTGGACATGTTGGTCGCGATCGGTCAGTGGAGATGGTCAGCCGTACTTTCTTTTGGCCCTCTTTGCAGCGTGACGTCTCGCGGCATGTAGCGCGCTGTCGCACGTGCCATGTGGCTAAGGGCACTGCGACCAATGCTGGTTTATATCGCCCCTTCCTATATCGACTCAGCCATGGACGGATATTAGCATGGACTTTGTGCTTGGTTTACCACGGACTCAACGAGGTTTTGATTCGATATTTGTCGTTGTTAACCGTTTTTCTAAGATGGTCCATTTCGTTCCGTGTAAACGTACTGCTGATGCTGTTCACGTAGCCCAACTACTCTTTCGTGAGATTTATCGCATACGTGGTTTGCCATCTTCTATTGTGTCGGACTACACCCAATTTCTTAGTCACTTTTGGCATAGTTTATGGCACATGGCAAACACTTCGTTGAATTTTAGTAGTGCCTATCACCCACATATGGATGGACAAACGGAGGTTGTGAACGGGTCTCTGGGTAATTTGTTGCGGTGTTTGGTTGGAGACAATATTAAATCATGGGATCAGCAGCTTAGTCAAGCCGAGTTTGCTCATAATGTGGCCGTCAATCACAGCACTGGGTTTTGTCCATTCCAGATTGTTTATTCTATGATACCTCGTGGTCCTTTGGATTTGTTATCCTTGCCGACTTCTACTCGTATTCATGGGCGTGCTGCTGACTTAATTGAGGGACTACATCAGGTGCACTCAGCCACTCATGCCAACCTGGTGGCTACCATGGACAAATACAAGAAGGCGGCTGATGCACATCGACGACGTGTCGAATTTGAGGTGGGTGATTTTTTTGGGCCGTTCTCACAAATGACCGTTTCCCGACTCATGAGTACAACAAATTATCGTCCCACAAAATTGGTCCTTTGGAGATTGTGGAGAAAATTAATCCCAATGCCTATCACCTGAAGCTACCGAGCCATATTCGTACTTCTGACGTTTTCAATGTCAAACACCTGGTGCCTTATGTGAGTGATAGTTTGTCTGATGACGAGGTGGCTGGCAATTCGAGGTCGAATCTTCTTAACCCCCAAGGAGATGATGGCGTAGATGACCTAATTTTGGCTTATTTAAACGCGATGGATCGTAATCGTGATTCTTCAAAGAAACGGACATAGATTTCGCATACAACAATCTTTAATTTGTCATGTCTATTTTCGTCTTTTTGCATTTACTTATCAATTAGAATTTTATTTCAACTAGGAGTATTTAAGAGTCATTTTTCATTCATTAAAGGATAGTTGTTAAATAAGAATATCATTCTTGGAGTTTCTCCACCATAATCAATTTAATTTAGTATTCATAAGAATCAACAGAATCAACGAATTGAGTTTGAATTTTGTTTCATTTTTTTACGTTTATGCCTGGTCAGTGAGGGAGAGGAAAGAGAGATCTTGTAGAAAAGTTGTGTATTCAATGCTGAAATATTGTGTTCTATTTACAGGCTCATAAAGATTTCCTGAGAAACTTTAATAGATAATCATGATTCCTTTGGGACTCCATCTATGACAATATATCTATATCTCATGTAATAAGAGTCATCAAAGATAAACATAACTATAGTGGAACTCTATCTAAGAATCTATTCAAATTTTATATGATATAAATTACTGTAATTATATTAATTAATCAATTAAGTTAGATGACATACAAGATTACATCTAATTAAAAACCAACTCACCGTTATATTATCACTAACTGATCGAAAACTATTAATCGCCTGGATTTAATTAATTACTATAGTACAACATTCAAAATAAACAAACTACCAAACTATTATTTATGCATATATATCATCATCATTCAAATTAAGGCTTGAATTCGTGGAATCCTTTGCCCAAAAATTATCATAAATATGATAGACAATGAACTGTTCTTGTCACCTCCTTATTAAATGTATCTATAATGTATCATCATCATATACAAGCCCTGGAATGAATAATCTTCTCAACAACATGAGATAGCAAGTAGCAACCAGTTAGAGTATGGAATTTCGTTTCGAGATCAGTAATCTTCTGTTCAATTCTACAATACAACACTTCACAAGAATCATCTAAACATTTTCTCCACTCTGAATAATCACACTTTATTTCTACACACATTTCAAAATTTCGGAAAATTCTTTATGACGCCATGATCAGCTAACATTTACTTACAGCAGTTTGAAGAATCATCTCTTGAGGAAGTTGAAAGATTTGATTGCATAAGCAAAGATCACAGCAAATAACAAGCAAAATCCAACCACCATAATAGCCCCAATGCCAATGAAATCATGCCGGTATCCAAATACACTCTTCAATAAAAGTTTTGTAGAAACTGAATGAATTCCATCCGAAAGCTTCACGAGTTTATCACTGTCCGCGTATTGGGAAGCAACAAGGCCATACAGACTCCAGGCTACAGGGTTTGCCCAATAATACCATCTCCACCATATAGGGATTCTCTGTAATTGCAGAAAAAACTTAGAATGCTTGAGAATATGGTGTTTTCAATTTCAGTAATAATCTGTTGCATGTATGAACAGTTTTACGTGTTGATTATGTTTTTGATTAAACCACAATCTCTATTTGTAGAACAATAATAATTCGAAAAGCAATCAGAATACGAGTAAAGCACACACAAATTTGTAATAGTTCACCCTCAATTTGAGAGCTACGTACACTTGCCACTTCAAGTTTCCAAGAAGAAGAATACAAGTTTTTACTTGCACGTATGGTGCACACACAAAATGGTTCCCCTTAGAATATTTTATATATTTGTAGGAATATTATAGCAACCTGGAATAAATATGGAATGCCCAATATACCAATTACCCATGAATCCAAACAGATAACAGAAATTGATTATACTCCTGAAAGATAAAAATGAAAAAACACTAACATAGAATACTGGTTTGAGCATGTAGATTGTAAGGCAAAACTATGATCATGACATAATCCTGTAATTCTAACATTCACATTTTCTGAGGAAACATCGATTGCATTTTTATTGACAATTTTAAAATAAATCAGGCATTGCCATTACTTGATACTTCAGTTCATTAGTTATTCAGAAACCAGAGTTAATATGTCTCTACTTTTCATACCTAAGAATGTGATTAAAGTTTTCTTTTTGAGGAGCTTAATTATAATAAACTCTCCTTGTTTTCATGATTCAAGTGGAACAATAGGGGAGATAATCCTGTTACCTTGTGAGGTATCATAAATCCACTGAATAGATTCCAAAGCATATAGAAAGGGGCAGCAACAATGGCAGCCACGTTATGATTGGGCGTCACAGCAGTTGTCATCATCCCATAAAAGGTGAAATACAACATACTAAAGTACATAAAGAATATGTACCAAACAAATTTCGAAGCAGTCCACTCAAGGAGGCCATGGAGTAGAATATTGTGCAGTAAACTAGTGACTGCACGAATACGTAAGGAAACTCAATAGCGACCTGCACTACACAAGATTAGAGTTATTGACCATGCAAAAAGATTTATGGCACATTCGGCAGGGAGGATTGCATAGTACTTGAGAAAATAAGCTAAAATCATGTTTATTACACTGGACATCATGTTGTGTACTCCATACCAAACATGCACTAGATATAATAAACACAGCTGCGATGATTCAATTAGAGCACCAGATACAACACCTGAGCAAATGCAAATGGTAAAGCAGAATACATTCCTGCCACTCTTTCTCTGTATGAAACAAATCTTTCAACAGAAACAACTGGTTGAGCAGAAGTGGCATTGGTTATTCCAATGAATAGTACAGCCGCATACATGGATCCCATAGCATTAAATATGTCCTGCTGTGTGTCCCTACATTGCATGAAACCAAATAAACTTAGGCCCCATTGGTGATGGTACATGTATTTAAATGGAAATAAAGAAAGTCAATATACAGCAATTTTTCACTGACATCTTTTTATATCAATGCAGTTTCTTAATTTCTGACAATTAGTATCCATGCATCTAAACTAAACAAACATAAGCACATGACTTGAGTAAACCTTTTCGAACCAAATTCCCAGCATATTGTTCCCAGCATTAGTGAAATAATTAGTGTGTAGAAGAATCGAACTGCAGTGTATTGCGGGTTTCGCCAGTAAGATAGGTTTTGCTTCCAAAGGCAAGCAACAAACTGATCAAAATATGACTGAGAATACTTCGTGGGAAAATTCAGATCTTTTGTATCGCTACTCGGTTTGCTTAGCCTCTCTACCAACTCTTTGTTACATCTGAAACATAAAGAAGACCAATAAATTCTGAAAATAATATCTGTGTCCAAATGAAAAAGCTAGTCCAAGAGGCAAAATTTGTATTAAAAGGGAGCATACTGAAAAAGGTATGATCTTCGGTAAATTTCAGCAAAATCAACACCAAGACGGGCTTCTTCAACAGATGACGTGACCTCTAAGATCCATGTAGCAGGATTATATCCAGGTCTGATCCTTGGCACACCATCAACTCCCTACAAAATAAGTGTAAAGAATGTGAATGTTCAATATCTGCTTAATAATTCAATCTTCCAAATGCAAATCAATTATCCGACCTCAAAATACTCAATTAGGTTGCTAGACTTGGGACCAAGTGGACCTGCATAAATGAGCTCTCCTCCCCGTTTCATAAGTAAAAGCTGCAGTATTAGACGAGATTGCCAGAGTCAGCAATAAACATGATCAGGAATGGATATGTATAACTATTAGAGAACTGAATAATCAGGTATCTGTAATGTGATATTACAGAGTCTTGAATAAAGATGGTAAAAAATTGATTGCCAAACTAGGCACGGATTATTTTAACTATTGTGAAGTAGAATAAGATTGATTTGTTATCCGATTGCTGAGACAATGATCAGCGAAAAGTAAAGCTGCAGATCTGTATGACAGAGGGAATATAGTTGTCGATTTATCATGACATAGTGCCTCAAATGATTGATTCCAATGAAGCAACGAAAGAAAAATTCTTAACCCTTTCGAGTTCTTGAAGAAAGTATGAAAAAGTCGGATTTCTGAGAAAATAAGCAACCTCATCAAAGGATTCAAAGATGTCAATGCTGGGCTGATGGATTGTGCAGACAATTGTTCGTCCAGTGTTTACTATATTCCTCACAGTTCTCATCACAATGGCTGCAGATCTTGCATCCAACCCTGATGTGGGCTCATCCATAAATACTATTGAGGGATTCGCTACCAGTTCAACAGCAATGGTGAGACGTTTTCTTTGCTCTGTTGACAATCCATCAACTCCTGGCAGACCAACCAAAGCACCTCTCAATGGAACAAGCTCCACAAGTTCCATTACCTCCTCAACAAATGCCTGAAATTATGATCCTTCATAAGTCACCTCGTGTCTAGAATGTAAAAAACACCAGACGCCTTTTAATTTACCTTTTGCGTTTCCAAGTCAATATCGGATGCCAAACGTAGCCAGGCAGAGAACAGAAGTGATTCAAGAATGGTCAAGCAGGGAGAATGAATATCATTTTGCTCACAGTACCCTGATATTCTAGCAAAAGTCTCTTGCTTTTTTGGATAACCAGATATATTGATACTCCCTTCTATAACGCCTCCAGTCTTTCGGCCAGCTAATACATCCATGAGCGTGGTTTTTCCAGCACCACTTTCCCCAACCAATGCAGTGAGCACCCCAGGCTTGAATGCTCCTGTAATGTTATTCAATAACTGAAGTTTGTCTTCTAATACTCCTTGCTGCTTCAATTCCTGAAATAATGATTATAAAATGTATTTAAGGAAAAACAGAACGAACCAATGATTCTTGAAAAGAAATGGAGTGCCTTACACACCAGGGGTACATCCACATAGTAATTTATATTGCTGAAAGACATTGAAAGTGGTTGAAAAGGAAGCACCATTCCTTTTTGTTTAAAACTTTTTCCTGAGTACAACACCAAAATAACGTATTTGTTAGAAATGAAGTTCCAACCATCACAAGACCCTAGATATAGACTGAATTTTGCGCACAAACGACCATGCCTTTGCCCGCACATGTATAAACAAAGTGACCGACTGTGTATTTCTTACTTGCTAACGAGCCTGAATACTGTAAAAAGTCTTTTAGCTGCATACTAGCAGGTTCTCCTTTCATCTTCTGGTCTTTGTCTTGAAGGTCTTCCTTAGAAATAATTGCCTGACGTTTCCCCAAAGCTTTTAGAAATTTGAAAATAAAATGAACCAGAAAAGATGTTAGCTTTCCTCTCCTGTAATTACTTTTACACCTTACAAATGACTTGAAATGGACATCAAGGAGTTATTTATGGAGGGAATTGCTTACGGTCCAGGTAGGAGAGGAAAAAGGTGAAAAGGATGTTAAATAAAATGATATATCCGATCAATGCACCAACACCAATCCAGTACCAATAACTCTCCGGGAACAAACTGCGTGCCTTGAGCAGTGCCTTGCCTAACGACAAATTTGAGTTGTCTCCACTTCTCTACATGGGCAAACCATGTAACTGTTGCTAAAATTGTTTGATGAAAATATAATGAACTATTATTCAGAAGAGATGCCACTTATATAAAATCATGAACTCAGTATGACAACATATTCAGCCAAGTTAACTACCAAGGTCGTCTTCATATAGTGATATAAGTTTAAAAGAGACTTAATTTTCACTAAACATTTGTCACGTGAAGAAGAATGATCCTTCAAAAGTTTTTCAATGCACATGTTATATCTTTTTACACTCCTATATTTCATTTCTTCTAATAATACCACCAAATATGTAAACAAATTTTCACATGCAAGGGCTAAGCTCAAATGCTTGCATGTACCTTATCCCAAGAATGTCCAAGAAATTCATTCACAGAAGCAGCATCTTGAGCATACATCAGTGGAGAAATCCAAAAACCCCAGATCCACCAACTAGGTATCCGATCTATCAAATTCATTGAGGAGGAAGATGATCAAATTATTTGCCTTTCTAGGTGAACGCAGACAATAAATTGATCAAGGCGGCCATATACGTATTAGTTTACCTCTTGAAATAATGTATCCTCCAAGAACCATTACTATCAACATGGCGAAGGATCCAAAAGTATTGGCCACAATCATGGTGCGGCCCAAGGAACCCATAAGACGAAAAAGAGATAATGACATTTGATGCAGAAAGAAAAAGAGCAGGAACTGTCGGAAAAATCTGCAATTTGATATATTAATGACAGATCCTGCTTAAGTCATGTATTATTTTTTCTGTGTGAAACATAAAAAATCAAATTCACCTTGTAATATTTGGATCAAACCCTACTACGTAGTATGTAACTGCCACCCAGAAACCAGACTCGATAAGTGAAGTTGGAATACTCAAGGCCCAAGATGGTAATGTATAAACCCAACATGGGTAGAAGTGTAAGTCTCTGTGCTTGTAAAGAACTGGGAGCTTAGCAACCAGCATGGAAACCTCTGTAAAGCCATTGAAAAGAATAATCACCATTGAAAAATACAGTTCTCCAAGATAAAGCCCTCCATCATTAATCGAATCATGGTGCAGTGTAGTCCGGAAAAAAACACTCATGGTAATCAGAGCAACCAGAAAGAGCTGAAAATAGCACATTGAACTTGTTTGTTAGAGTAGTAATCAAAAGTTGGCCAGATTCTCAAGTACCTTACTCAAAAACTTTTTCCATTTTATGAAAACTTGAAATCTCATTCTACAAATAAACTCTTCATGATATGTTATTAAGACATTACCTGAATAAACTTAAATACATAAATAAATGAATTCCTTTTCATAAGTAGCAACTGCCAGTTAAAGCTGGTTTTAAGAAGATCCATTTTCTTGACCCCATATTTAGAAGTTGACAAGGCTGCTGGATGATTATAGCGCTTATCAAATGGGATATCTAGCTCCTCATTTAAAGTCTTCCCGGTACTGTAAGAGCGAAAAGCTTCAGCAAAATTCACGACTGGTATGTATCGGTGTGGGCAATCAGGAATGGCCCAATATTGCTGTTGGTCCTTCTCTGACACAACCTATAAGATACAGACTTTGAGTAAAATTAAAATATCAAAGAGCAGATTACACAAAGCAGTTTACTGAAACTTACTTCTTGAAGGAAATCCGCAACATTCTTTCGCTCCGGACAATAAAATCCCATATAAGCAAAGAACTCAAGAGCAGCTCCACGGGGACCCTGGTATATAATATGGCCCTCAGACAAGAGAATAATATCATCAAATAACTCATATGTCTCGGGAGCTGGTTGAAGCAAAGAAATCATTGTGGTTCCACCCAGTGCACAGGTCGAATGCCTTAGATACTTGATGATTTGGTAAGTAGTAGAACTGTCAAGACCAGTAGATATTTCATCCATGAATAGCACTCTTGATGGACCTACTAATAATTCACCTGTCAATTAGATATGCAGAGTCAGCTCACATATATATTATCTCTATAATCTGCTCTGGATGATCCAAAGTGCTTAATTTTAACCCATTTGCCTGTCGTAAGACGCTTCTTTTGGCCCCCAGAGATTCCTTTAAGCATTTCATCTCCCACCAGGGTGTCCGCACAAAGGTCCAACCCTAAAATCTTTGTGATTTTCATGTTAGTACATAAAATATGATTTCTAATCGATGGAACTTAGTATCTAAGTCGCCTACTTATCATTTTAATGTAACGCATAGTAGCTGACAATAAGCAAACCATGCTCAATGTGCAAGTATAACTAAATTGGGTATGCCAAAGTACGAAAAGGATTCGTGACTCATATTTGCCAGCTATAACAACGTGTCGTTTTCCATGTGAGTTTTCATGAGATTACAAAAAGTACTCTTGCATGCCTATTATTTCACAAACACATAGCTTGTAGCGAAACATGATGAGGGATAACTGGTGCCATCTTATGGCTAATTATGTCAATCAAGTGACATGTGATAACCTAATGGGTCCTATCTAACAGAGGATTGAGAAAAAAGAAACTATAGTAAGAATCAACCTAAAGGAGTTTAACAAGTGTAAAAGAGTTTTGGATTGTTCGTCTGGGTTTTGTACATAAACGAGGAAGTTTGGAAGACATTTACATGGCCAAGAGAGACTTTGGACTCTCATGGGAGCTTTAAACATTCACAATGGTTCTAGACAAGGAAAGACATCCAAAAATTGTTTGAGTTTGGACCAAAGATGAAGGCCAAGAAGGACTTCATACATCTAAAGTTGTACTTCACACATATGAAAGGGTCTTTGGAGTTAACTCACACTCCACAAGTCTAAAGTTGGTATAAGGGACTTCATGCTACATCCTGAGATTTTGTAAAATACTAGGAATTTTAAGAGAAAATAAGGGAGTGATTGAAAGTAAGAAAGGTAAAAAATTCAAGGAAAGGACGATTTAGGAGAAATGGTAGAGATGTTTTAAAAACCAAGGACTAAAACACCGAAATGGAAAATAATTTATAAATAAATTATTAGATGAATCAGGGAACGAGATGTCATCAACTGCACAGCTGCTGTTTGTTACCAGCAGCCAATTTTTTCTCAAAGCCTATTTCTTTCAAAGTTATCTTATATGCCAATGTCCCATGGTGCAGCTTCAAAACATCCAGAAGTAAAAATGAAGGAAGGAACTATGAATTTTCTATTAAGATGCAAGACAAATTTCTTATGCCATCATAAAGGTGCAGTTGTAAGAATGCGTAAGCAAGCAAGCAAGCAAGCAAGACCAGTGTCACATTCATTAACCATGGTTAGCATCCTGAAAATACCTTTAAAATGTACTCCACAACAAGTCCTGTCTCCTTCCCCTCCAAAGCCAGCGCCTGAAAATGAAAAAGTACTCAACTGAAATTGACTCCAGAAATGATAAATCTTCGTAAAACGAAAAACGTTCTACTGAGAAATATATGTACCTTCATGAATATATCAAGATCTTCATCAGGCTTAATCCTAGCAATCTTTTCTCTTCTTGCAAGTTCCAGAAGCATATCTGTTACAAGTTTTAAGGCCCGAATCTAGGTAATCTTAATAACATTCAGAGTTTGATTGAGCTTACCATATTTATACCCAACACCTTGGCAACGTGCAGAAAAGTCAATAGTTTCTCTTACTGTCATCTCTGCTATGTGCCAATCTTGTTGACTGACATAAGCAGCTGTCCTTTGGGGAACAAACTCATTCAGACCATATCCATTATAAGTTATTTGCCCTGACATCTTTAAAGAATTCCAGGTTTCAGAGGAGATTTTGCAGAAAAGGAAAGAAAAGGGTTTCATTTAGCATGCAATTGAATGACTACGATATCATAACCAAATTACAACATGACTGAAAGATTTTTATTACCTGCAAGTCGGATTTAAGGCGTCCAGCAAGGGCAAGAAGCAGTGTTGTCTTTCCAGAGCTTGGAGGACCCAATAATAAAGTTAATCTACAAGATAAATTAACACATAATAAGATATTTGAACTAATATAAACCAACTAGAACAATATGAAAATTGAAATCATTACATGCCTTCCTGGTCGAATTATCCCACTAATATCATCTAAAATTTGCAGCTTTCTTTGACTAGAGGATACCCTTAGCCGCCTGAACAATGCCTTAAATTGAAAAATTAAAAAGAAAAGTCAGATGATAAAAACACATAAATAGATCGAGCCACTATTAAGATACTAGCAACCTACTAGTGTACCTCAGTCATGTTGAATATAAAATTTGGAATTGTAGGCAAAGCTCTACTACCAAGGTGAACAAAAGATTCAACTGTCAAATGCTGAAATCTCACTTCGATCTTTGGAAAGTCCAAATCAACCCTGCAAAGCCACAATGTAAACTGGTCGAAACATAATTACGAGAAGTCCTGTATTCTAGATCGTGCATAAACATCTAACATCTAGAGAGTTGGATACTGGATGCTTGTCTCGGGGTACAAATGTTGTGCAATTAAAAATCATGAATGATTCTTTTGTGAATGTTGTCAAGACATCATGAATGATTTGTTAGTTATCCAGCCTCACTCCATTAGACACCTTTTCCGTGTCCAAATATTGTGTAATTAGACATCAAAACAACTTTATTTATTAGAAAATATTTTCTAGAAGTTTTAACAAGTTTCATTCAATTCGAAGAACTTGACACATTTAACAAATAGTAACAGAAGCATGCAGCAAGCAGTACCTTGTTCAAAATAAAGACCAGGTAAAATGCTACAATATTTTTGTTCATCTTTGTCTTTCATCAACTAATTATTGGTCTTCTATCAACCAGTTTAACAGTAAATTATGAAATATATATTGTCGGTGAATTTAATATTGATAGCAATAGAATTTAAGCTTTATTTTGCTCAGAAAAAATTGTAAATAATTGCAACAGAGATTTCAATTTTTCGCTATCTATTCGATAATTTCTCCTGCACCTGAGCTCATGCAGCTAGGTCTTTTTAAGATGGTGTTTTTTATTGTCATAGCAAATTTATATATAAGAGAGGCTTATTCTTAAAACAAAGTTATGCTAATAGATCTCTTTCTCTCTTTAATCTCTTTAATATTCATCTAAACTAATGCCATCTCATTCCCTGATTGCATAATCTTCATACTTTTCAGCAATGTGCCACCTTTACGAATAACAATTTGCTGAAGAAGCAATGTACAACCAGTATCACTGAAAAATCGTGTCCCAGAGACTGCATGACCACAAGTGTTGCCACTGCAACCACTACCACCGAACCAACCTCGAATTCATCATCTAAGCCGCCACAAATCTTCCATCCTATTTTCAGTTTTTGACTCAAAACCAAAATTCACTTTTAACCTCACTTTTCATCCATATTCCCAAGGGATGCATTTTGCATTGCTTTTGAATGTGTTAAAAGCGGAAAGAAGTTTTCGATGTTTTAGTAAACTATAGAATTCTGAGTACGTGGTGAAACAAACAGGTTGTTTACTGATTTAATTTATTAAAAAAAAAAATGCAGCAACGACATTTTTCTTGGGAAAAACCAAAATTCTGTTAACTAAACTCAACAATCTACTGCAGTTCCTTCGACACTAATGAGTAATGACTATAGAGGTATAATCCGACGTAGAAGACATGTAAAGTAGCTAAGGTGGACAGGCCACTGGAACCCAAGCTAACAAGTTAGCAGCATTGAGAGATAAATACATTCGGTCGGTCATGTAGCTCCCTCAGACTCTCCCTGGCTAACTAGACCAGATCCCTCAGATACCTTGATAGACAATCGAACCAAACTTTATTATGTGGCTAATTGGCGAGATTGAAATCTGCAGAACACCTACCAAGGACAGACCCTATTTTCACTTCAACAGGGCTGTCCCCAATTCATAATAAGAGAGAATGCCATGAGCCAACACCACAATCCTACTGAGATTTTTAGTATATTAATTAAACAGGATGCAATCACAAGGGTCCTCCGACACTTATAAATCTCCAGATCAGTTCCAGGTACGCAGTACGTACTCAATTCAATTTTATATCCATTTTCAAAATCTTTACTAACTTAAGCAATGGAATGACCATGGTGGCCATTTCTGCCCCATCATACAAATGCAATCTGGTGCTAGCAAGGCAATTCACACAGACAATTAATGGAAGCTGACAGGATTAACCACTAAACAATTTCATAAAATGTACTTAACATCTGTTTTTCTGATCACTCAGTTTTTGCCAATTCCCATATTACGATTGATTGCCAAACAATTTAATGAGATATAATAATACTATTTGTAATATGACCTCTCATTTTTTTCACTAGTCTCTGCACTACTGACAACTGGGGCAAATTGATTCAAGTATGGTAATAAATTTAGTAAACCAAAATTTGGGTACTTAACATAAGCTTAATCTCGAATTTCAATTCAAAATTCCAAAATTATGTTTCACTACAATTTAAATCATATTGAACTAGGGAGAGAAAATAAAATTTAATATATTAAAACAGGTAATAAACTAAATAATTATTCATCAACTTAATTCAACACATTATTATTTTGCAAAAAATTTTATTACGATTATATGTTGGTAGATTAGAACATATATAGATCTTGTTGGAAATTTGTTTAGTAATGTTGGTTTTGACCAATTTTTTAAGTGGAGCTCGTTAGTTGAGTACATGATTTGTAAGACCAAACGTTTTCTACTACGCGAGTAGATTAACAAAGTATATTTAGTTGTTCGAACTAATTTCGGGTGAATGAGAAATTAAGCCCCAAAGAGAATCGCTTAAATACACGAATATTGTTGAGAAAATAGGATTAGAATATTGTTGAGAAAATAGGATTAGAATATTGCCGAATATTCTAGAATCCATTTGGATTAAAAATCGTATCTTTTTGGACATGTCATTTCTTATCAGTCACATATTTTCACCTTAGAGACGTGTCTTTTGGACATATACTTTTTCAACAAGACATCCAAAAGACATGTCTTTTAGACGTGCCTTTTTATAAAGTTGTGTCTTTTGATACACAACTTTTCAGATATTATATATAGGCCCCTATGCTTACAAATTAAATAACTTCATTTTTCAACCAAATATCTCTATACTTTTTGCATAAATCATTTTAGTATAGAACTAATTTCGGCATAAAGTTCAAATCCAATTTTTATTTAAAGAGAGAACAAAATGCTATTCGGTTTGTTGTTCTCGTAATTTGGAGTACTCTTATTACGAGAAGTGATGGTTGTATCTTGAAAAACGTGTGCCGATAAACCGTAAATACCTGTGCGGAGCAATTTCGTCTTAAGAAGAAAGAGTCGAACTCTTGCCTTGATCGAATCTAATCTTTCATTTATCGATATTTCTGTAAGTCGTCATTTTACTCGTAAGTCGCCATTTTACTCATTTGCATGCACGTGATTAAATTGTCAGAATATAAATAATACACTAATTTTCCAACAATCTTAAAACGAAATTGCTGCATATTATATTCTGTCATAAAAAATAATATTTTACGTACTAGTGTACTGCGTACATTTTATATTATGTTTATAAAACTGCAATATATGTTTTATTCTGTTAGAAAAACTAAGGTTGCATCTGCATTTATACCCATTAAATATGAAAAGTCAGATTACATAGTTTACTTTAAGTCTTTAGGTTTGGATTGTAATTTGTACAAAACTTATTTAAATTTTGTTCGCATTCTACATTCCTAGTAAAAGTTTGCTTAAGAATTGGCGTTAATCGTTATTGCATTATGTGTATTTGTGGATGATTCGTACTAGACAGTCTATGCTAATTTTAATGTTCATTTGCAATTAACTGGTTTTAATATTATATCATAATTAGTTTGCTAATATAATTTTTGCATGCATTAAATAATGTATCCTAATTATTCTTAATTTATGTGTTAGCATTCATTGTTAAATAAGTAAGTGTAGTAACTTTTTGAATAATTTTTAAATAAAAAACAGTAAATTGTTTTGTTAGTAACTATTGTATTGTTACGGGAAAGAAAAAAAAATTAAGTATTAAATTCGTGTTGTTAAATCAACTATAATATGTTATCTACTACAACTAACTTTGTACTCCATGAAACTCGAAAAGTTTTTGATTGAACTTGAAGTGATGGCAACATAAATTGTTGATTTATCTCACGGCTTCAAATCTAGCAAGGTTTTGGCGTGAGAATGCCTCAACCAATGAAGACAAATTGTCTAATAGGGTGTCGTATATAATTTTCTTGGCAATGGTGTTTGAAACCAGTATGGTAGATAACATAAGAATAAGAATGGTATATCGACACGAATGCTGCTTGTCATGTTTGTGCCGACAAAAGAGATGTTTTCATCTTACACTTCAATAAGTGAAAGACAATTCTATATGGAAAACTCTTTTACTTTATAGATCATTGGACTAGGCAAAGTAGTTAACATGTGTTTTTATGATCACTCAGTTTTTGCCAATTCCCATATTACGATTGATTGCCAAAGTAATAAAACACTAATTTTTATCCAACTTTCATTTGAATTATTTTAATAGATTACAACATAGTGATATTTAGCATAGAATATGTCGTTAATAGTTTATTACTTTGAAATTTTAATATTTAAAGCAAGCCTCTCAAGAGAAAATGGGCCACGTATGCGAAATATGGCTCTTTTAAATATTGGGCCTCAGCATGTAGTGGACATGTCTCGGATACTATATTTTGGCCCATAACAATTTCAATCATTTTATTCATCATACTATTTATTGACATCTAAAATGTCACTTCTTTTTTTCCTGTGAAATTATTATTCACTCCTTTTGACTTAAATGAAAATAAAAGAAAAAGAAAAATAGCTATCTAAATGGAGGACAATATGCAACGTGACTAGGGATGAAACCGTAGAGAAGGGCAACGGCGGGTAGAGGACAAAATCAACAAGGATGGAGCCGGAATTGTAAGGAGTCCAGGTGCATCACGATAAAGGGCTATGAGAATAGGGGTGAGCATGGGTTGAGTCGGTTCGATTTTGGGTCCAACTCGAAATCGAACCCACCACGTCGTTTTGATCATGTCTCAAATCAAATTAACCTGATTTGTGTGAGTCAACCGACTCAAACCAAACCGATCAATATTGGGTCGGTTTGGTTTGGGTTAGGCAGTTTAGACTTGGGTCCAAAATGAAAAATTGTATTATTGACCCAAAAATTCTAAATAGTACCAAATAATTTAAATTTTAATTGTCAATGATCCAGGGCTATTCTAATACCCATATTATTATATATAAGAAATATCACTAAGGTAAATCTAGACCTATATTCAAATAAAAAATTTAAATCCCATTTGAAATTTTTTTTTTTGGACATCTATGGTTGTATTTAAATCAAAAATTTGGAACTACATTCAAATCAAATGTAAACCTCCATCAACTATCAGAATTCATACCCATTAAGGTAGATATATCAACTATCTGTTATAATTTTAATTTAGTTCGGTTTGTATTCGGGTTGAGTCGGTTTACTTCTCCCAATCCAAACCGACCCAACGCAAAAAATATTTCCCAATTTGCAATCCGAACCAAACCACCAAGCATGGAAAATCGAACCAACCCAATTCGGTTCGGTTCGGTTCGGTTTAGTCGAGTTGCGGTAATTATGCCCACCCCTATATGAGAGGGCTTAGAGTCTACGGGAGAGCTTGGATGGAGTCGAGATGAATTAGAATATAGAGTATGGATCCGAGATTGTAATAAGAATTAACTTGCCGCAAATTTAAAAGGTTACGAACTACTTGTGTCAAATAAAATATGTTTCAGACCTAATTGGTGACATAACTGAAATGCCCCTAAAATAAATAAATAAAGCAAAACACCAACTACTATCCAAATGAATCAAAAAGTACAACGAATTACCTCTCAAAACGACGTCGCACTCCTCTGAAAAACTCCTCCCAGTCATCTTCGACAGAGTTTAATAACCGATCCAAGATTATTTTATGCTCCTGCATTTGTAGTTTGTTCACATCAATTTCCTTTGAATCCCCCACAATGTTCTTAAAGATTCCCCGCCGCACGCGGCTGTACGTCGGCAGCCTCTCTAGAGCCGCCCACCGTAGCGCCTCCTCGTCGTCCCCTTCCTCCCTGAAAGACGCCGACCGCGCCGCCAAATTCTCCGCCGAGTTCCACATCGACGTCAAAATTCACGATCTCCTTAAATGAGTAGCAAAAAAAGCCTAGTTATTCATGAAATTTACAAGTTCGAAAAAACATGCGGTTGGCTGGGTATTTTAGTATGAGTATATGGCGGTGAAGATGAGTTAAGAAGACTTTGGGGCTGGCATTTTTAGTTGGAATTATTAATATAATGTGCTTGCACAGTTGAACATACAAAAGTTTGAGCTATATTTCAACAATGTCCAGAGAGTTAGTTGAGCTTTGCATTAATGGCGCACTTTCTCTCTCTTCCCGGATGAGAAAATTCATTAAGGTATTCCTCTTTTACTTTATTTTCATACTCTAAACCACTTACAGAAATCGTTGTAATTAACGTCATTTTCCGATTTTACACGGCATTTATGGCTCTACATACACCTGTAACCTCTCTCTCTCTCTCTATATATATATATATATGTATGTATGTATATGTATATACAACGTACAACCTCTTGAGCACAATGTACAGTCTGATCAGTTCTTGACTCGCGTGCATTAACAGGAGCAGTATGAATTGGCTTAAATATTTGTGTGATTAGTGGGTTGGGGGTGGGTGGAGTTTGTGGGGTTCACAGTTCTGTATTACAGAGAAAGCAATAAATGCTGGGGGAAGGACAGAAGTGGCGGGGAGAATGGAGATAGGTTGTTGAGTCATGTTTGGCTATGCTTAAAACGTTCAACTTTTACTTATAAGTACTTTTAAAACAAATATCTTTTCTTGTTTCGCCATGCTTAAAAAGAAAATAAAACTTACTTTTTGATTAATATTTTATTTCAAAACATCTTCGGATATGTCTAAAAAAAAGTAATAGTTATTTTACTTTTACATGAGTAACATTTTTTTATTAATAAATAGAAATATATATTTTTCTCCCGAAATGTTCGAATCATACTGAATTGATCATTTTAGTAGAATTCCAATTGAAATTTAACTGATTCTGCTCTTATAATCGAAAATTTCAATATTTCAATTCAGTTTCAAAATTATTATTACTTTAATTATTAAATTAACGTATGTGAATTTTCATAAATTATTTATATTTAGCATATGAACACTTTTGTCTCTTAAAATAGAAAGAATGAAAGTAAAAACAAAACAAAATTATACAACAATTTACATTTATAATTTTTTTTTTAAGCTTAAAAAGAACATAATTCTTATCCAATTGAACCAAACTTATAAGTATTAACAAACATGCTATAAACTCGACCATGTCCATTTTAATTAAAAGTGATATATTTAAATAGGCTTAAAAATAAAAAAGTTATTCAAAAATAATTTTTATTTTATTTTAGATGACGATTTGACACGTAGAAACTGCATGTCCGGTTCGGTCTAACAATTTTAGATGGACACGAGCAGGAATGGATTTCGGTTTTTGTTTTTTTGGCTTTTTCTTGAATCGGTTGAGACGTCAGCTTCTATTTTAATGTTTGATCGAAGACGGTATTGGTAGGAATAGTCCACAGAAATAGACGAATTACTTTTATATCTTGGGCCCATATATTTTTCAGCAATTTTGGACACTGTGATTCAAGATTCACATGGGCTAAGAAATTTGGCCCACATATTTATCACTTCTCTTGTACATTGTGAAAGATATTTCTCTGTATTTGAAGTCATCGAACTAACAATTTTATCTGTTACTCATTAAAGAAATAAATGCTGTTCTTTCACGTGTATTAAAAGAAAAAATGGTACAACTTAGAATATGAAAATATTGATATTTTTCATGCGGTATCTTACTATTGAAGTCATTTAAAGAAATTCAAAATGATTGATGCGTGCAATTAAGTTGTGTCAATCAAAAGTTCATATTAAACAATTTCAATTGCTAATATAATACATCACAACACTCTTCTTTTATGTGGGCTTGTGATCAACTATGAAAAACATACACAAAGTAGTGAATATTTTGAAAAAGTTAGTGACTCCAATTGTAATTTTTTCATTAACTTTTTTATTTTTTGCTATTTTAATAAAGTAATATTATTCATAGTCGCTTCAATACTGGTAGTTAGCCTACGTAGCATTATTCAATTGGAGTAATTATTTATTCCAATTAAGCAATGTAAAGTCAACAACTATAAATAATTACTTCAATTGAGTAGTACCACATAAGTTCACTACCGATAGTGGGCGACTATGAATAACATTATTCATTTTAATATATTTAATCTAAGGGAAAAATCGTCAAAAAAATTATTAGTGGACCATTTGTGCCAATTAATAAAAGGATGTTGACGATATCTGTGAATAAAATTAAATGAAGATGATATTATTATAAAATTGAAAGAATCAGAACTCTTTGAGTAATTTTTCCCATAATATATCATAGTCGTCTTCTTTTATATGGATTTGTGATCAACTATGAAAACATAGACAAAAATAAATTAAGTGAATAAAAATTGAAATTGCACTTGTTTTGACTTTTGTGTCTTTGGTAGTCTCTTTTAGTACATATACTTTGTTATATTACTAGTAAATGCACGTGCATTGCACGTGGTAGAGTACTAAATTTGACAATAATAATATAAATTGATTATCTATATTGAAATAAAGTATAATGTACAAGATATAAAACAATTATTAATGTATTTATGGAAAAACGGTTACCCATTTATTTATTAAACAATATGATGTGTGTAATTAACGGTAAAATATATACGAAGAACAATAATTATTATTCATAAACGTAAAACTTACTAACAAATATATCGTACGTAAATTAAAGTTCATCGAAAATACATTTATTTAATTTACTAGTCAAATGCACGTGCAAGACACGTGTTGTATTTTAATTAAGTATTTTATAATGTGGTCATTTTTAGTGAGTTTCTTAATTATCTTTTACTTATGAGAGACTAAGTAAAACATATATTAAAACTTATTTAAAAATATACGTATTATTTAAATGATAGGCGATATAGCTTTAATTGATATTTAACACCAATGTTCTTCATTTTAGAAGATGTAATGAATGATGTGTAGTTTACTTACAAAATTGATTAATACAAATCTTAGAACTAAATATTTCAATTATGATTTCACAAGATTACTCTGCTGCTTTAAAGTTTAAACTTATTCCATATTTCTCTTCATTATGACCCGACTTTGTAAATTATTTCAATTTAATTTTATTCATTCTAATGTATCAAACATTAAAAAATATTTAAATTACACGAGTGTCGTGAGATATGCATAAGATTTCTTGTGAACTCATGGTAATAAGTAGTAAAAATGCTTATTATATATTAGCATAAGTTGTTAATTAGTGATTTTATTTTCTTGGTATATTGGAAATGGTTATACTCATTGATATATTTTTTTTTCTACTATTGTAACTTTCTATCTTGAGAATAGTATACTCTATCTTTTTTCTTGCATAGTGCAAGATTTTGTGCTTGTGGGTAAATCTTCTTGGACTTAATTATAATTTAATTCAGTAATCGTTAGAAAAAATGAATTAAAAGTATGTATTTCTTGTAATGTTGATCATTGTGTTGCTAACTTAATATAAGTAATTAATTGAAAGAAAATTGTTTCGATTGCAATGATTTTAAAGTTCAAAGTGGATTGCTTGGTATATGTTAGTATGTTTTGGCCTAATAGGCCAAACCTGTGAGCCTAATATATATATGTGTGGAGTCAATTTTGTTTCAATGGTTTAAATTATTAGGCATTTGGATAGCTTCTTAAAAAATTGATTGGGTATAAAAAATAATAAACATATCTGTAAAAATTTGGGCAATTTTTGAAAAAATGACTAAAGTCTCAAGGAAGACGAACAAGATGACCAAAGGAAGATGGGAAAAATAAAAAAAGCGTTGGAAAAAAATTAGAGGTGGAAAAAGATCTATAATTGAAAAAAAAATAAAAATGAAAGAAAAGATAGGAAATAGAGAAAAGAAAAAAAAAGAATAATAACTTGGCACGCATTCCTATGAATAGTGCCTACATTTCCTTCATTCTTTTAATATATAGGGATATAATGATAATATACAGAATTTTTGTTTAATCATTAGTTGTAGTATATAGTTCTTCGATGTAGATCTTCAATTCCAGTAATTTAGACGGTATTGCAAGACCGTCATCTACCATGTGCAAAAGCTCGAAATTCATGGATGAGAAATTTTCTATACTTTCCTATTATTTTAATCATACACGAAATGTTTAGTAAAACTCTTAAAATGTGGATAATTTAATATCAAACTTATAATAATTGAATGACAAAGATAGAAACATTAGATAAACCTCATGCTTGTCCACCATTTGGATTAGAATTTGAACTCTCGAAACAAATTCTGAACCATGTATGTTTTGGGCTATTGAATGTAGACTTTCTCGAAGATTATAGAGAACCATTCTATAATGTCTTGCTTCTTGCATTTGAATATTTGATATGGATGTGAAATCTCTACCGTTGGTTAAGTTACATCCCACTATATCGTTTTTGTTGTAGTCTTTTTCAGTATGCCATCCATGCAAAAAGTTCATCCGTTTGTTCTGATGCTTCCTACCATTCTGTTTTTCGTTTTCCCTTTTCTATAGACGAAAGGTCAAATAGGAAGACATATTTTAATCCTTCAATATCTCTTGAAAATTCAACGAGGGCCAAGTTAGAGTGTTCTCTATAATCATACAATGGTTGAACATTGCTGATTAGATATCCTTGTCTCTTCCAATGCCGTTTGAGATTGATACTGCAGTTGTCAACACGGATGTTATTCTCAGTGCGTACTGGTAGATTTGCCACTATTACTATCCATGGCTTTACGATTCTAGCGCCATCATTGGTATCGGCCATCATGAACTCTAAAAAGAAAATAAGTTAAGACGATAATGAAGTGTTATTAATATGAATATTAGAAGATAGGCCTAACAAAAAAAAAATTTCAATTGTTGATCATAATTTTTTTGATAGAAAGGAAATTGTAAATAAATATTGTATATATTAATGCGTTAGAAAGATTGAATATATGTGTAAGTGAATTATCACAGTGTTTGGTAAAAATTAGAAGGAAAGTAATGATACGTGCAAAAGCTTAAATGCAAATAAATATGTAATTTTTAGTTAAAGTGAATGTTTACGTCTGTGGCATTTATATATTGAAGCTGTTTGGAACTTAGTATTTTGGTTTAGAATCAATATGAAAGGAGGGAATAATTTGTGACAATGTGAATTGAATTTAGCTATTGATTTTACGTTTGTTGAATGTGAATGGATTTATTAATTTAACTTCTAGTTTGTGTCATGTAGCTTGTTGTTTGATATGATAAAAGAATTCTAGTTGGTTTTTTTTTTTTTTTGTATGTGTAGTCATTGTATGTATTGTGGATGGGTCTATGAATTGAAATTGTAGTTTTTGGCACGTAGTTTGTTGTTTGATGCAGGGAAAGAATTTTAACTATTTTATGTCATGTGGATGGTATATTAATTATTGTGCGTTTTGTGAATGTGAATAGGTTTATTAATTGATTTTGTAGTTTTTGTCATGTAATGTATTGTTTGATATAGGGAAGAATTTTAGTTAATTTATCTTTATTTTTTTTCCTTGGGCATCAATGTGCTAGAAAAGTGAATTTTTTTTTTTTTTTTATAATTAAATTTTTATTGTTTGTGACATATAAAATGATAAAAGACAATATGTTGAATAAAAAGAAAAGTATGTGCATAAATAAAAATGTGAATAATTGTTTGATTTTTGCTAAAATTGATGTTGACACAAAAGTATGGGCAAATTAACAGCGGAAAGGCAACTTAACTCAACATGAATTGAATCGGGTCGGTTTTTGAAATAAGATTATAAGTCGACACTCTCATAATAGTGATGATTCTTTTTACAAACGATTCTTATAAGTTTTCATACTTTTTTTACAAACGGTTCTTACGAGTTTTCATACTTTATTTTATTTATACACTATATTATACACAAATAGATAAACAAACTCACTCACATCATTGTTTGATCTAATTTCGCATGAATATGTTAGTTTTTCTTCTAGACATATAACTTAGACTACTAATTTGTATTTTCTAAAATAGGACCACAAAAGAAACAAATATCCAACTCTTCTTGTTTACGTTGCCTTCTACAAAATTATCCTCCAAAATAAGAAGATCATGTACACAAATGAAATTAAATATTACTCAACCTCAAAAGAAAAAAAGAAAAAAAAATCAATTGAACACGTTATCCATTCACAAACAAAGTGTCTTTATTAATTTTTATTTATAAAAAAATGACTTATTTTTAATATTCTCTTTATCTTAAAGAATGTACCTATGGATTGAAGAGCATGAAATGTGATATTCAGATTTCAAATGGGTGAACGTGCACTAAAATTGAGGAAGAGCCAATCATTTGTAATTTTGTATTATTAATTTTATTAGATCAATGAGTCCAATTACCTAATATTAAATTGATATTTGATCAATAAGTTCATTTGTCATCCATTAAATTGATATTAGATCAAACTTAAATTGCATATTAAAAAGAAAAAGAAAAAAGAGAGAGATGTAAAAAATTTGGGGGTCTCCCACGGGACCTCTGCCTCTACTAGTGTTTACGATCTGTAGATAAAGAAAGCATCCATGTGTATTATTGAAACCTCATTTCTATACCCACAATTTTAAGATGATTAAATTCATCAAAACCAAACTTCAATTATCCAATAAAATAATGTTGTTAGCATTTTTATAACATTATGCCATTAACAGCCATTGTAATATGCACTTAGTATTAATAATTAGGTAGTATCGACGATTCAATATTCTCTTGCTAGTCATTTATTTTCTAACTTTTTCCATGAAGAACAATTTCTTTATGCTGCAGAGAACTAAAAATGCCATATCAGAAGACCGAGCTTTTACAGTATTTCATCATCATTCCTAAACCATTTCCCCCATCAGCAACTATAATTGATTTCCCATAAAGATTTTCTTGCAAAATCAAAACATAGATTCAAACTTTATTATACCTGCACTCAAACTTTTCTATTTAAGTTCTTTTGGGCTTCAAAAAGCTTTTTCAAACACACACTCATCTTATAACAAATTGCAGAACTAGAAACAAGAAATGAAAATTTATACTTAATACTTTTATACTCAATTTGTTTGTCAAAACAATTCAACCATGAGAAAAATTTTCTATGCTAAAGAAGAAAGTGCCAAAACTTCTAGACCAGTCATCAAGGGACACACTACACAAACATAGAGCAAAATGATGAGAAAGAAGTAGAACTCACTAGCAAACGGAGAAAGTGTATTTGCTAGAGAAATAGGTATGCATGCATACATACAAAAAAGCCCAAAAATCAAATTGCTCAAGAAATAGGTATAAAGAAAAGCCCAAAATCAAAATAGGTATGCATATAACTTTCCTATGTACCTATACAACCACATAAATTCATGTGAAAACAAAATAGCAATGTTAAATCTCAAACACTTAACCCACATTTATACATTCCAAATCTAACATTTAGTATCATGTAAATACCATAAAATGAATAATTAAAACCCTAACAACCTCAGCATAATTTTTCTTCTTTCCAAATTTATTGAAATTAAAGCATAAATGTATTTTAAACATTTCTAATGCATATTTGACTGCATGTGCTTATGCTAGTGAAAGACATAATTAAATAGCTTTGGTTGATAATGTGTTTTCAGCCTTTCATGTGTACACTTTTCACCCGAAGATACAATGGTTTTGGAACATGTACATTTTTTTTTAATATCCAAAAAGAAAAACACAATTGCTTGAAGGTAACCCAATTTTTTTAACTTGAACTGATATATATATATATATATATATATATATATATATATATCTTGTCCATACAAAAGTTATTTACGAAACACCTGAAGCACAAAACAGGCTATTGCTTTTCAAGCAAGAGAGCTACTTTTGCACACTAATAAGATAACAAGATGATACACATGGATGCAAGATATAAAAAACTTAGGACCAAGGGACACTATTTTTTGTCTGACTCCACTGAGCTCTACCATTAATAATCTGCAGAAAGCACATCACTTTGATTGGCGATGTTTGCAACGAGGCGGAGATCTGCAATATTCCGGGAGGCAATGATTGTGTTGGTTTTAAAGCATGTATGTTTTACATTCTGTCTGCCAGATATGGGATCTGTTGGTGGTAACACAGGCAGAGCATATGCTTGAATGGGTTGTTTGTTGATGCATGTACGATATGCACTCTTCACTTCCACCATGACACTACGAACTGAATTCTCTCCAATATCTAGAGCTGTGTTGATGTCAAGTATTGGCTGGAGCATAAATATAACATCGTACTTTAGGACCGCTGTTTTCTTGTTGTTGTTGATAATATTTAGATATAACATATGCTCTTCTGTGGTTGAAGCACGAATGTCGTTTAATATGTCGTGATTCTCCTGCAATATGAAATATATACCATAGTTATTAATACTCTCAATTATTGGAATAAGTTTTAATCATGTAAAATAATTTTTTTTCTATACTAATTCTGCGATCTGCATAAAGCTTCATCCCGAGCAATCGTAGAAAAGTTTCACAGCTCCAATCATATTTTCACTCAAGCAACCTATGTGAACTTCTACTTGTACACGAACCTTTGCCCTGTGTTGTTTGTATTTAAAATGTCATCTAATCAGTGAAAGAAGAATATTAGAGAAGTAATCTTGTACGTAGTCAAAAAACTCTAGTTTATTCACCCAATAGTATGATAATAACTTCTAGCAGTAGTACCTTGGTGTTCCTTTCGCACAATCATACTTGCAATAAATGCATTGGTATACTTTATCAAAGCCAGCACTCGATCTCTTGTTATAGTTACTGCAACACATATACCAAAATGGTTGATTGTTGTTGTTCACATGAACTCTTCCCTTAAGCCAAAAGAACTCCTGGTCTTTCTACAAGCACCAATTCAACAAACTTATTAAAGGCAATGTAAGAATAAGATCACTTATTTATTGAATAAAATCTTGAAAATTAATGATATATCTTAGTGAACAGATGTGGAATGTCTTTTAAGTGGACAATCTTATTAGAAGGTGGAGGAGATATTGGCGCTGTCCTTGAGCTGAGATAATTTTTTCTTGATATCACGGTTTCTAAAATTTCTAGATTGTCGTCCACCCTAGTTGTTGACATGTCAAGAGGCTAGATATAAGATATTAGTAGAGTTTGACTCTTTGTAAAGATAAAACTGGAGAAATGGAAATTAAATATAACTCAATCAAATGGATATAAGAAGTGCAATCTTTGATCTGTTTGTTGACAAAAACTTACCAGGACTGCAAATATTGAACTCGTCTAAAAGAAAGATTAACATGGATTGAACTGTTTTCTTTTGTACATACTCCCAGCCCTAGAAAATTGTGAGACAATTAAAAGAATTACGAAAATTTTGAGCATACTCTGGATAGAGAAGAAGAGCACAGGAATTTTACCATTGAAAGATGACACCCTAAGATTTCTTGCAAAAATAACAGAATCTGCACCGACCATAGTTGTGACAGTCTTGCATTCGTTGACCACAAATTCATCCCACGTTGTCTCAAATCTGTTGGACATGAAAAATTAATACTTAGAGGTATAACTATATCATGATTTGAAAACCTGTGATCAATATAATGAACATTGCACTGACTTTTTATTGATGAGCACAATTTCTTGTATGCAGGATTCCCTCTCATACTTTGTTTGGACAATTTTTTTGGCAGAATATCTATCACGACACCTAAGATATCTGAACCATGAGTATACAATTAGATGTAATCAAATTCCGATTCAAGTTGTTTAGTATAGTTATGAGCAAACTATTTAATGTTGACGGTGTTATATACAAATATAATATGAGTAAAAGAGTACCAATTTCACTTTTGCTATCCATGTGGTTTTGTAGATTGTTGAAAGACACAAGGTGATAAGTTGAAAATAGTAAATCGCAATGATCCTCATCAATAGGCTGCACCTTTGTCCTTCTATTTATTGTCCATTGGATGGGTCCCATAGAATCTCTGTAATTTTGTTCCATTAATTTCACGGTTGCATTTGATATGAGATACGTCTTCGACCATATCAAGTTATTTTGGAATGCAACAATGTCACTATTATAGATTGTGCATTGTAATTGACTCCCCTGATTTTACAAAAATAGCTTGGATATGAAACGAACATGCTTGATGAATATACTTGAATGATATGACTGTATTCATTTTCTAAGTTATACATTAGTAAAACAGAAGCTACAATTACATCAAGGTAATTTGGAATGCAGCAATGTCACTATTATAGATTGTGCATTGTACTTGAATCTCCTGATTTTACAAAGATAGCTTAGATATGAAACAAACATGTTTGATGAATATACTTGAATGATATAATCAGATACATTTTTAAGTTATGCCTTACTAAAATAGAAGCTACAATATAATAAACCATATATAAAACATGAATGCAAAAGCAAGTCAAAGATTGAAAGTTACATCAACATGTAGATCAACGAGGATTAAATTATAGCATCTTAGTCTTTTGTCCTGCGATGTTTTTGGAACACATTTTCCTGCAACCACCACTTTGGATGTCCACTATCCTTGTCGAATACCAATATCTGATATAAACTTATATCTATCAACCATCACAACAGCTGCATGACATTATTTGAAAGCAGGTGGTTTAGTAATTGTATGAGGTCACTGTGTTAATCAAAATCAGGCATTCTTCAACATTAAAATTTAAAATATTTTTGGTCAGCACCTCAATTATTATTATCTATGTTTATAAGAATAGATCAACATATGTAAACATATATGAAGCATATATAGAGGCTTCCATGGGTAGCATGTGATCAAGAAATCTACTTAAACTTTGAACAAGATTGGAGCTGACAAAAAATAGTATGCGGTAAATGAAATCTTCATTATGACAATGCCAACACCTCTATGTAGATGGAGTTTGTCATGTACTTCTTCATTCACCGATGTGTCTACCCCTAATCAGTATACAGTAACAAAAATTCTACATTATACAAGCAAAGTCAGAATGTAAGCTACAAAGCACAAACTTAGATTAGTGACTTTGTATGGCATTTTAGATATTCTAGAATGAAGTTATTTGCATATATTTATTGGTAATGCAAGCTTACAGCATAATTGATCTACAACATGAAATAGTGGTTGATATTTAGTAAGAAATTACTATTTCTGTAGTCATGATGTAGTGTGGTCTGGAGAGAATACAATTTGTTGACTATATGAACAAAAGAATGCATGCAGCATTAAAAGTGGACAACAGAGGTATGAGAGTATTGAATATCTAATACCAGAGTAAAAAAAAATGGGGAAGGTGTAGGTTGAGTATGAAGAATTACAATTTTACCAAATGATCATGATTTTGTTGTGTATAATATCATCTGAGATGTCACAGTTCTTGTTTTTTCTATGGTCCCATGGATATATTCAACAGTTTGAGTACCAATACTTGTTAGCTAGTACCAAATCTGTTCTATGAATGAATATTTGGCTTTCTATTTAGTTCAAGTAAATGGAATGAGTAGAATTTAGATTACATTGTTTAATCTTCTCACGTAACACCAAATGTGCGTACTATGAATTTTTTTTTTTTAATGTGAGACAACATTATAATATTGAATACAAGTTTCATAGATGTAGTGTACAAAGTTCAGAAAATCACAATCTTGGAAATTTCAATAATAATGAAGACAAACTAATTGCTTTACCATGGTATTGCACCATAGAATACATGGTTTGAATGCTGATAAACTGAAACAACAACAAGATTGTTCTGTATTAAACAAAAAGAAAAGCCAACAAATAAGAGAAGTTGTTTACACTGAAAATCATATATACATGTAACACAAATTTAAGCAAACAACTAACTCTAAAAAAAATAGAAGAAGCACATACTTAAGAATGAAAATAGATGAGAACAATATATTTTTGTGGGATTGAGTAGCAGACAAATGCACCCACTGAATTGATACCTGGACACCTAAAATATATCTATATTTATATAGATACATACACAATTCATTTGTACTTATAATAATAAAAATTATCAGACTATTGCCATATAATATTGGAAAAACGTAGGAATAGTAATGACTTGACATAAAAAAAATTAGGGTAATGTACGTACCTATGCATACAACCAAACTGAAAATACGAATTAGCCGTACAAATGATAGGGAGAGAGTATGGGTGTCTGATAAAGTATGTCTGCTTGCTAAATTGAAAGTTAATCGAGTACTGAAGAGGTGGATTAGGAGAAGAAAATCTACTTTTCCTGGGGAGTCTCAGACATTTTTGATTAGTCACATATTTGGTGTCCGTATTCTTTAATAAATGGCCCTCAAATTTGGCGATTTGGTGCGGCTCATTTGATTTTGGAGATTACAAACAATATTGGTATTTGTATTGATGTGTATTTGAATTGAATGCTTCTAGTAACATGGAAATGAAGAAGATGAGTCAACGTTTTCAAATATCTTAAGTCCAATATGAAGGAGAAGAAGGAGATATAAATAGTAAGTAGTGTATATAATTTCAAGTGATGTAAATGAGTTTCAAATTTAGAAAATATACATAAAAGATAATTTTTGGAAAGTTTTGTGTGTAAGTGTTATTTTGTATTTATTGTTGAGGTGTTTTGATGATGGTAGTTCCCTTTAAATGCAAATTTGAACCTTTTGTATTGTACTGCATAATTCTCTTTGAGAGCATTTATTTGAACTGTGATACATTTCAATAAACCAAATACATCGTTAATCTATGTTGTTTGAAATTTACAACCATTTGGTTCTTATTTATTTGTACCAATTATATATAGATAATTGGATTATTAATAATGTTAATAGTTAATAATAATGACAATGATAACTCTGATTTTAATGAACAACTATGGGTAAATGTAATGTTCAGATTGAACAATAGAATGACAATGATCACCATGTAGTCAAAATCGAAACCAGTTGCTTCAAAATAAAATAGAAGTATAATGATGACATATTGTTTGGAAATTGAGAACAATCAAACGCCTATATCTCACCAATGACACTAACTCCTTCAAGCAGGTTATTGTAAAACATATCTGGATCATGACTAATTGGCATCTCCACACCTATACCAGTCACAACCACTTGCTTGGATGGAGGTTCTTTTTTTACTACAGCTTCAACGGCAGGTTGCATTGCTATGGCCATTGCTTCACCTATAAATTAGATGGGAGCCAAGGGCATTCATAACAACCCGGTAACAAGAAACCATGATAGAACGCATTTAGAAATTCTCAAAGTTAATCAAAATCCAATTTAAAATTTTAACAGCACTTGGTAAATCTCAGGGTTCCAAAGGCAAGTAACAATGTGGCCTTGTCCGATTATTGTAAATCTCCCATGTCATTAGTCAAGTATGTCACAATAAGATAGACTCCCAGTTGTTCCAAGAAAATCTTTTTAGTAAAAGCTAACATAGGTTGTTGTGATAAGCAAAAAAATTGACAACTACCATTAAAGATCGACAAACCTAAGAAATTGTTAATAATCGATAGAGGGTACAATATTTCCACATTCTATTACACAATCTATTCAATTAGTTGTTAATAACTATTAATGTTGTACCTCTAATTACTAAAAAAAATGCACATTGTCTAAGTTAAAATATTCATTCATACCATAATTATTCTACAAAACAAGTTGTTTGAAGATACAAACTTCACATCACCTGCTGTTCTAAATATAAAAATGATAGTGCAAATTTTGTCGATAAAATAAACACCTTCTAACATATTTGTCACGACATAAGTCAGTTCTCATAAATATGGTTGTGCTACCACACTTATGAAAACCACAAAAGGAACAACTTTGGTGCGTAGGTAGTAAAAATAAAAGAGCAACAAATATTAGTACTAAGGATATGCCCTCTCACAGATAGTTACTTATTTGAAGGAGGCACGTTGTCTTTTTGCTAGAAGACGTGACAATAGCAGAAACTCTATCTCTACTTGAGTGAGTGAAGATGGCTGTGGCTGAAGGCATCCCGTCTTCTTCACCCTGGCTACTACCACAATCCCTCAGGGAGAATAAGGCTCGCTTAATTGGTTTAACGATCTATTTCCCTTTATTGGTACGTGATATGTGTTCAGGCTGGGATTCGATGCTGTTGTTTGCTGTACTCCTTGGATCCAGGGGTTCATCAAGCTCAGTCACTGGGTCAAACATGTAGACAATATCAGACTTCACTATGGTTCCTTCTACATCCTTTTCGGTCTCTCTAATATATAAAATTTGTTCTTCTTCAACTGAAGTGCGGATGGCATGTATAAAAGATTGATTGTCCTATGGTACAAGATTGCAAACGTAGTTAGCCATACTTTAATACAATGGATGACATAGATCATACAAGAAAGGCTATTTTGTTTACCGGGGTCGTAAGAATCATGAGTATCATTGCTGTAGATCTCAAGAAAGCTTCTGCCATTTCTTACATTATAGTTGCATCAATACATCCTGTGCAATCTTTAATATGTACGTAAGCTTTTGCGCTGCAGTATTTTGAAAAAAACATATGTGGTTATATAATATCATTATAGTTTCATAGTTCATAACAATGATGAAATGCATAGAATCTCAAAGTGAGCTGATGTTAGAAGTAATGAAGCATCAATGATTGGTTAGTTGTATCGCGGTATTCTTCTTACACCATCGCATTTGCAATACAAGCATTGATCCACTTCGTCATAGTCAACATGGGACGATTTGATCTGATCTTTGCGACATGTACCAAAATGTGTAAATTTCAATTTTCAAAATACCCATGAGCCAGAAAAAATGTTGATCCTTCTGCAAGGATTGTGCAGTCACTATAGTTAGTATATAAATATAGACATTGAGGAGGAGATTTGGAAAGTCTCTTTTCTAATATAATACCTCAGATAACAACACTGGAATGTCTTTGATCTTGCATATCTTGTGCTTCGCGGGAGGACACACCTTTACAAACATTGATGATTCAAGATAACTTTTTTGAGACACTATCTCATCTAATCTTTCTATATTATCAGCATCCCTGGTACAACGTCATCCAACAAAAAAAAACATCAAGAAATAGAAAATGAGTTAACTATTATTCAAGATTATATTAAAGGTTTAATGAATGGATTGATAAGAACATAAACACACATTGATGAAAAGTAAAATGAGTAATGTCTACCATATTCTCAAGTGATGAACTCCTTCGAAGAAGGATTGATGAGGACAGAGCTATTGCTCTTTGTTGATACTGCCATCCCTGTAACAATTGCCATTAAAAATGCTCTTGATGTGTTATTACAATGCATTGATAGTGCATGGTTTTTGGTATTCAATTAGGACCAAAGACGTTACCATTGAAGGATGAAACTCTTAGATTTTTTCCAAGGATGACCGGCATTTCATTGATTATTTTGGATATTTTCTTACACTCGTCCTCCACAAATTTGTCCCACATTTTCAGCATCAAAGTTTCAAATCTACCAACAAGTAAATACATGTAAGATTAACAAGTTCTGGAATATAGACAGTGTTGAATAATGACCACAGGAAGAAATAACATGAGCAAACCTTTCGTTTATCAGCATGACTTCTTAGATGTGAGATTCTGTTCCATTTTTTGTCTGCACAACCTTTCTCGGGCAGAACTCCCACGCAAGTCCCAGAAGAGCTAAGAGATGAAATTAAAAAAATTGCAGTATGGTGAAAAAAGATTAACCAGCAACAGATAATAGATGACAAGAACAGTAGACTAAAATCAATGTAGAATTTCTTTAATTTTACAAGAGAATACCAATATCATTTTTGCTTTCCATATGCTCCTGAAGACCATCAAAGGTCACCAAGTTATAAGTTGAAAAGACCAGAGTGTCATGGTTCTCATCTATTTCTTCTATTCTAGTTCTACCATTTATTGTCCATTAAACTGGTCCTACAGTTGCTCTATATTTTGGGTCTGTGTGTCTCACCGTTGCATTAGATATGAGATAAGCCTTGGACAAAATGAGCGTGTTTTGGAACGCCGTAATGTCACTGTTGTATAATATAGCATGGATTGTGTTTCCTATATAAAGTAACAGCATAGTATATTAGAACTATAAATTCAACAAAGAATTTAGTAAGTAACATTTACATCATTTTTTCGTGGCATTCAAACATCATCTCTGCTGCTTATCTTGCAATGTATGTATACTCTATTTTTATGTTTAATTTGTCGGCTTCATGTTTCACAATTACAGGTGTGAAGAAATACACAAGGCTACAAATTTTGTGTACTAATGTTCAATTAGAACTGAGCTTATTGTTACAGGTAACAAGGAATAGACAATGTAAACTATTTGTTTGCCATTGTTAACTTAAAAAAATGTATCATACATGTGGATCAACAAGAACCATGGTTTGATATTTAAGCGGACTACGTTGTCTGTTCTTGCAATATTTTTCTCACCACTACTACCTTTGCTTTGTCCAAGAGCTCGGCCAGACTAATTTCGTGAATAAGCTTGGGTTGAGCACACATTGTGTTCCTGCACGTCATTGATTGATAGAAAACTATACAATTAACCACTGGGAACTATATATATGAAATACAGAAAATGCCTGAATTTAATAGTTGAATACAAGGGAAAAAATATTGGATAAGAAAATACATGGACTAATATATATATTGAGAGAGAGAAAGTTAAGAGAACAAAGAGTTTGAATGCAAACTAACATGAATGAAATACATAGATAATCATTTTGTTTCTAATATTAACTAAATAATAACAGAAGATGAGATAGGAACATACTTTGAAAATTATTATGAGGTGGATCTCTTCAAACTGAAAGCAGTGGGAAGTTGTAACACTAAAGTGTGGATGATGAATGCAATAAGTGTTATCTTTTTCAAGAGCTAACACTTAAATGAAATATATATAGAGGCCATACAAGTTCCTATGCACTATACAAACAATCGTATTGTCGGCAATTGGTATACAGTGCATTTTTTGTTTTACTATATATGCAAACAGAGGCAAGAGGTATATATATATATATATATATATATATATATATATATATAGAGAGAGAGAGAGAGAGAGAGAGAGAGAGAGAGTGATGGGTGCTCTATTTAATAACTTTACATAGACTGAGATGTAGGCTTTTGATAGACTTTACCCATGACACAAAGACTGAGGCCAAGTCAGAACTAAAAGTGAGTTTAGGTGATAGTACATGGTAGTATGTCCTTAGCCCATAAAATAAAGAAAACTAAATCAGAGCTGATGACTTTGTTACATTTAAAATCAAAGACAATAGATGGAATGTAGTATTGTACAAGTGGCTAACACTTTATCCCAGGTATACACACTGCAATTAAATTTAGGCACCACTATATGTATGGTACAGTCGAGCTATATACCTGAAAGTAAAGTTAACATCTACACTTCTAAATTTACAAACATCAACCCCATCAGATGTATTTGACCTTATATATTTAAATAAATCATGTGTACAAATTAAGAGACATGCTATTTATTTAAACAAGATGAAACTCTAAACGCACTTATACACAAAAAATGTGCCTAAATCCAAACATCTGATTGGGGAACAAAGAAACGCCCATGAATGGCAGAAAGAAAGGGCCGAAAATTGGAGATGTTGAAAACAAACAAATTGTTGGAGTGAAAGGAAAGCTGTGTACCAGGCAAATTCTTCAAATCTAATCGGCGTATGGTTAGATGATATCGCTTCTTGTGGTTGCAACATATACTGCGGATAATTCCAATGGAACGCAAAGCTTTAGACCTTATGTTGTCAGAACGATAATAGTGATTAGTTAACCCATGCTTCTTTTTCACCTAAGCATCATTGTGGTTATTGATTCAAAGTCTTTGTCATACCCATCTGGAACTTGAATATTTGGAAATATAGTGCCAATTGCTCAAAATCTTTTCACAAGATTTTTTCAATACTTACATAGTGGAGATTGTGTTCACCGGATTATGAGATCCACCATATTCATATTTCGAATCAAGTCACAACCATTGTTGATCACTGGATGTCCAATTTTTTTTTTTTATAATTTCATGAAATTCCTGTAATACACAATAGCATATGCATATGATTAGACAACAATTTCGTACAGAAGAACGAACCACTCTTTCAAATTATATAGAAATTAAAATTTAACTACTAAATAATGAAACTAACTATACAATACAAGAAATATCTGCAAAATGAAAGATATTACATAGTATAATTAGATTAGAACATAATACAAGAAAAATATCGAGGAATTGTAATAATTTTTTGCATAAATTCTTTTTAAATTGCAAGAGAAGATGAGAGACCAAAGATGAAAACAAACCACAAATAGATTATAGAGCATAGAGTAACAAAGCCCTAGATCAAGACGTTGATCCACGCCACAATCGCTAGGCTTCCAAATATGACGACAAAGTTTAGACCACAAGACGGCAGGGATGACCTTTTCTCCAGATCCGCGAACTTCAGAATGGAGATCGTTTGTAGATAAATGAGGGAGAGAGAGAACAAATGATTACTGATGGATCTGCGAACTTGAGAATGGAGACCGTTTGCAGATGAATGAGGGAGAGAGAACAAACGATTGCTGATAGATGGAGACAGAGAATAGGGGAGAGAGAGCAAATGAAATGGATTGAAGAAAGAAATAGGAAAGAACTAGTTGAAAGACTGATGAAAATGCGACATCATTTTCGTCATTATTGGACCATGTGGTATGAACAATAGGCCCCTTCATTGCTCTTATAATATAGTTGAGACAACAATACACAAAAAAATAAATAAATAAATAAAGTTCATATTTTATGAATATATAAGAACTCACATAAGATATTAATTATTTTATATCTATAATTTCATGAAACTCTTGTAATACACAATAGCATATGCATATGTTTAGATAATACTACTGCTCAAAAAGAATAAACCATTATTTGAAATTTAATTAGACAAATAATTAAATATATAATAAATAAATATGGAGAAATACGGAAGTCATATAATATTAGCTTTTCCTAAAACAGAGAAATGAAGAAACGTGACATCCCAATTTTTGTAATTCTTACTATGGGCACAAATCATTTTTATATATGTAAGTACACAATTAATTTTATACAAAGTTGTCATGAAATTAGCATTCAATACATAACATAACATCATTTGAAGCGAAGGGAAATTACCATAATCGCTCAACTGGAGTGTCAAGGATAGACATTCTATAATCAATTGAAAGGCATTTTTGTTTCAACAATTTGTAATGAGTTCAGCTAAAGTTATAGTGATAGTTAATCTAAAATCAACATGATACTATATATATGTTAAAATACAACCAGAAGAGTGCAAGAATAAAATGTGGCAATCAGTAAATTCAAAATGCGTTAATAAATGCAAGGAGTTCACGGTAAACAACATTTTTTGTGCACCTCTTATGAGATTTACCTTTTACAGTAGGTTTAATCAAAATTTTGATAGATTTGCTCGTTTGTGCTCTTGACAAGGCAACGTATAACTGACTATGAGAAAACACTGGCTGTGGAAGATATAATCCAACGAAGTTTAATTATCTGTCCTTGAGACTTATTTATTGTCATAGCAAAACATGGATGAATAGAAAATTGAGTCCTTTTGAAAGGCAATGGATTTTGATCACCGAAAGTGAAATGAAAGGAATTCTAGGTAGAAAAACTCTTTTTCCAGAATACTCTCCAACAATGATTTCAGCATTAACTACATTTCTTTCAAATGATCGACATATTAATCTAGTTCCATTACACAAACCTTCAGAAGGGTTAATGTTTTGAAGCAAAATAACGGGACAATTTCTTTTCAATTTAAGTTCATGTGGTGGATTCCATTCGGAGTCAAAGTATTCAAGATATCTTCTTGCAAAATATCTTTGAGTGTCATCTATCGCCTCATCAAAACTATAATAAGTAAAAGCATTGCCTTGAAATTTTTCCAACAATATGTTATTTATATATTCAACACATTCATTTTTAGGAGTTAAAATAACACGGTTAATCATAAATTCTAAATTGTTCACATAATGATCTAAGTCAGAAAATACAATCTTGATCAATTTTGTTAAAGATAATATTTCATTTTCAAAAGATATTGTTAGCTCGCAATAGCTTGATCATATCACAAGTACATTTTTCCTCAATCCCATTACCTATCCATAGCAACAATTAGAAAAACAAAGGATTTAATCTTGCTCTCATATTTTGAGTTAATTGTATTTTGGTGAAATGTGGCCAAAGATGAGAATAATGCAAACTTGCATTCATTATATCTTCTTGTTTTCCTTTTGAACAACAAAAAGACTTGACGAAAATCCCTCCTAAAACGACAACCTTACCACCAAATGACAAACAACAATCATTAATATCTTATAACATTTTATCTAATGATTCAACCGCACAACGATTAACCATCAGAGCTTCATCCCATATAATTAATTTTGAAATTTTAAACAATTCAGCAAGAGCAGATTGTTTACTTATTGAGCACGCAACATCACAACCTACATTTAGAGGTATTTTAAACATCAAATGAGTGGTTCTACCACCTGGTAATAACACAAAGAACGACTTAGAAGATCTCGCCCAAACCAATAAGATTTTTTGATCTTAAAGCCACCATCAATGCTCGATATAGATAGGTTTTTCCTATCCCACCTGGACCATCGATAAAAAACATGCCATTCAAACCATTAAAAATTTTCTCCATTATTGCATTATAAGCAAATTGCTGTTCTTGATTAAGTGTAGATGTAGAGTCCAAATCAGTTTGAGAAATTGGAATCTGTAATTGTTCACCTATGATATGAGCCAACATCTCATCTTTTCCTAAATTTACATCATAAGGCACTAACTTAAAGTCATTGATATCTTTCCCAATTGGTTCTAACAATAAACTAATACACCACAATGCCTTCATCTCTGCTTCTTTACAAGATGTACTATATTGTATATAATCTTCATAAAGGAAAAACTTAAATTTATTCCATAAATAAGCTGGATCACTCGGAGTACAATATACAAAAATAGTAGCAAATAAACGTCTCAAACGAACAAGGCATTTGATATGACGAAGCTTCTTGCAAACAAATTTCACAACTATTATTTTAAACAATGCACCTTGTAAAACTGCAACCTCACGAAATGAAGTAACCAAACTCCATTGACAACCTTTAGACTTTCAAAAGAAGTTGATCCTCATATATGATTTAACAAGACTCTCAAGTAATACCTCTCACCTTCCGATGGATTGGCGTACAATCCTTCCAATAACATCTCCTTTTTTTAGAAGCCCAACATTTTTCCTTACTATCCCAAACAAAATATTGAGGAAATTCTCTATACAAAAGTGTCTTCGCAGTTTCATCCATAATATTCATCCTAAGGTATTCAGTTAACATCATTTTTTGTGCACTATCTCCAGCAATAACTTTTTGAAGGTCATCAAATTTTTGATACGTGACTAATTGACTATCTGGTAAATGCAATTGTAGTGAAATAACCAATGGACGCATTTCAAACAAAGTGAATCAAAAAATTCTCCAAATAGCTTCTGGTGGAGAAATCCATCTAGCTGATTGAAATTTCTTAATTTCATCAATAACTTCAACATCTTTATCGGTATCTATAGAAAAAGCTATTCGGTCGTGTCCTTTATAAACATATTTATATAAATATTTGACAACCTTGACAGTTGAACAAATTTATACATTAATGTGGCAATCAAATTTTGCAACTAAATACGAACTATATGGTACGACCCATCTATTATCTAACAGTTGGCCCCTAATCTTTACTCTTGTGTTATTATTTTGACGTCTATATCTCTGGATATGTATCATCGCCACAAGAAGTCTCATATGTATATTGTTTTGGGTACTTACTTCTACAAACATCATTTGGTTGCATGCAAACATTATTAGCATTTAGGTACCACATGGACCATGCATCATATGTTTTAAAACAATTGAATGTAAATGAGGATATATGTCTTTATCAAGAATCTCATCACACACAATTTTATCAATTAAATCAATAGAAACTAATTTTTTATCTCGTCGTAATATTAATAAAAAGAGCATGTGGAAGTCATCTCTTTTGAAATTCTATCACACATATGTATGCAACAATAGGCCCAAAAATTTGTTTTTTCAACAGATCATTTTTGAGTTCTTCCAACTTTGCTCTAAAAATAGGTGCAAGCAAATCAGGTCGATTTTGAATTTCATCATTATATCTCAACTCTTCCTTAATTTCAAGCGAATTTGGATTGCAAGTAATTGTCAAAAATATATCCGGCTTACCAAATTTTTGGACCAATGCCATTGCATCTATATATCTTTTATGTATATCCCTTAGGCCACTAGTAAAAGAAGAAGGCAAAACAATTTGTCGACCAATTTGATCACCTCTACTTACACCCACCTGTATATTATCAATAATTCCTTGATAAAGCTTTGCACGTATTTCAGTCTAATTATTTCAAAATAATCTAGTCTAGAAGTTTCGACTTTAACATACATGTCAACTATATACTGTTGTAAAAGACGACCTGCATGTAACAAAATAGATTTACCAGAATATCTAACCTGTAATTTATAACAATAATACTCCCAACAAGAAACCTATAATATTTTCTTCTTCTTCATAACTAAAAAAACATAGTAATAAAGAAATTAGTAAGAAAAAATATAAAAAATAGAATATACACAAATTAAAGACATCACTCACCTATTGTTTCATTTTCAATTAGTTCTTCAACAGAACGGATATGGTTAATATTAAATGAACAATCACCACCAATATTATCATCACTCTGTTGACCATTTGTCTGTTCAATACCTTCGTGCCAACTTGTTTCACCACGAGAAAATAACAACGGGTACTGAAGAGAATCATAACACCCAAAATAATAGTGTACTTTATGCGTGCCACCGAATGACAATGGACTAATATATCCCACATTCTTATATTTGAAGATGGATTTTCTTCAACCTAAAGCGCGACTACTTGTGAAGTCGATAGAGCATTATACACTCGTTGATCATGCCCGTGGATCGATCTTATTCTCAACGTATGTGTTTCTAAATCAGGAACATTATTGAGACTCCTAAAAAACCTAGAGTAAGGATTGACGTCTAAAATATCTATCAATTTTTGCAATATATCCTTAGATAGTCTATTTGAAATATGAAGACGATTGTTCAACTCATTTTCTGTATCATAAAAATACAATTGCAAATAAGAAGGATGACAATCCAATGATAAGATTTCATTGATATAATGAGATATTTGCCCCTACACTCTAAAAGTATAAATACCCTTATTTCTTTTGCATAAATTATGATCATACTTAATGCTAAAAGATGTGAATGCAAAATTACTATTGTACGTTCTAGCATACGTTTTGAATTCCTTAGATTCAGTTGACGTTGACGTAAACAATGTATGTAACTCCTCAAGAACATCAACATTATGAAGTCTAATTTTTCCATACAAACAACAAAATCCTTTACTTTCATTCGGAAATGTTTAGCCCCATAATAAATGAAAATTATTGGCAATCTTAATACAAACGATGTAGTAGGAACATTGTCAAGGATGGAAAGATTGCTCGATAAGTCATTTTCTTTTGAGTTCTTCAAAACACTACGTCTACGTATAAAGTTGTTAAAACTACCTGTACATTCTGGAGACTTGGACACAACTCCATATGTAGGTAATTTTCCATCTCCTACAGTGATATCATGATCGAAAGCAGAGGGAGCACCTATTGCATATATTTTCAAAAAGAGAAATATAAAAAATCGTTTCCATACATTACGAACACTGCACATAATATAATATAATAATAATAATAAATTTGTAATACAAAATAATGTACAATATAAAAAATAAAAAAAAGAACAATGAACATTTTTATCGACAACACTAAAGCACTAATTATTGAATACACATAATTGGGTCAAAACACATACTTGAAACTCCTGCGAAGCACATAGACTTCCTCTGTCGTATTTGTATATTCTCTCATTGAATTTCCTGTGCACGTTGTTTCGTCTTTGTTGCACTTACTTCTCTACGTTGCGTATTTCGAGACATCATGTTCTCATCAACCAACAAACTACTATTACTTTGTGGTTGTTGCATATATTTTTTTCCCGTTGAGATTGAGCATATAACTCACGACGCCTTTTATTTTTTAGTTCTTTCTTTCTAAAGGCATTCTCATAACGATCATCCTCGTTCATCGGCATGGATTCTTTCCCTATAAATACATAACACATACTATAAAAAACAATAACTCTAACAAACACCTAATGTATCACTACTTGCAACTCCACCTCAATCAATATTTATCAACATAGATTATCAACCCAAAATATAATATCAACTATGTTCACTACATTCGTATGAAAATCTTATAGAGTTAATCTATATTTACTTTTTAAACTTTCCTTTCAAAACTTTATAACCACAATTCTTGCAAATAGATTATAAAAAAAAAACTATCTAAAAAATCCATAACACCAACGTTCATTAATCATCTTCAAAACTTACCTAGCAAACAACCATATAAAAAACCATACTATCAACATTCATCGATGAATATCAACTAATGAAAAAGAACAAAGAAATTCTCATATTGCATTATAATTAAATAAATATGTTACCTTCCTCATCAACGAACAAACTACTATTACAATCACTTTGTGGGTGTAGCATTTTTTTTTTCCGTTGAGATTGAGCATATAACTCACGACGCCTTTTATTTTTTAGTTCTTTCTTTCTGAACACATCCTCATAACGATCATCATCATTCATCGACATGAATTCTTTTCCTATAAATACATAACACATACCGTAAAGAAACAATAACTCTAACAAACATCTAATGTTTCACTCACGGCAATTGCACCTCGGTTAATATTTATCAACATAAATTTTGAACGAAAAATAGATTATCGAGTAGGTTCACTACACTTGTATGAAATTCTTATAGAGTTAGTGTTATTTTTTGTTCTAAAGTTTCCTTTCGAGATTTATAACCACAATTCTTGCAAACATAAAAAAAACATTATCTACAAAATGAGACCATCAACATTCATTTCGGGTTATAATCTTATATTATAAAAATAACACTATCTAAATAATCCAGAACGCCAACATTCATTTATAACCATCAATAAGACAAATCCATAATTCAAAATCATTATGAACTAATTTAGATCGGTTGAATTTTCAAACAATTTTGAGATAATCCCACAAGATGTTAGATAGAAGGGTATACAAATGTTCTGTAAACATGAATACTACATGATTGATTAAGAAGAAGATGAAGAATAAGATAACGAAGAAGTTCAATGTTTGGAGTCAATGTTTGATACCGTGAAAAACATCGAGCCGAATGACAAAGTAGAGCTCGCAAGTCATTAGAGTCACATACGAAAATGCAACAAGCTCGAATTAGTACAAAAAATCCAAAATCACTCTACATTTATGGTTGTAAGTCTAAAGTATAGATCGAAGAACGACAAAAAGGAGAGCAAAAAACACCTACACAGAAATTAAATCGTCGTCCCCAAGCAGGGAAACCAAGAAATAGTACAAAATACCCAAAATAACTATAGATTGATGGTTGAAGGTCAAAATTATAGAGCAAAAAAGGAAAAAAAATAAAAATAAAACAACTACACAGACCAAAAACCGCCATTCCCAAGCAGGAAAACCAACCAGAAATAAAAAAAAAAAATACATACCTGCTGGGCTGCCAAATGAATTAAGAAAAATGGAAAAGGAAAGAGGGAAGAGGAAAGAGCAAAAAGAAGAAAGAAAAATACGAAGAGAGAGAAACTGAAAGAGACGGAAAGTAGAAAAAGGTAGCGTAGGACGTGTAGAAGCAGGGACCAAAACGGCGTCGTATTCTTCCTCTGAGGACGATGGCTTAGACGGCTTATGAATAGTACCCTCATTCACTCTTATAATATAGTTTATAGATTATGAACTAATTTAGATCGGTTGAATTTTCAAAGAATTTTGAGATAATCCCACAAGATGTTAGATGGGGGTATACAAATGTTCTGTAAACATGAATACGACATGATTGATTAAGAAGAAGATGAAGAATAAGAGAATGAAGAAGTTCAATGTTTGGAGTCAATGTTTGATACCGGGGAAAACTTCGAGCCGAATGACAAAGTTGAGCTTGCAAGTCATTAGAGCAACATACGAAAAAGCAACAAGCTCGAATTAGTACAAAATACCCAAAATCACTATACATTGATGGTTGTAAATCTAAAGTATAGAGCGAAGAACGACAAAAAGAAAAGCAAAAAACACCTACACAGAAATTAAATCGCCGTCCCCAAACAGAAAATCCAAGAAATAATACAAAATACCCAAAATAACTATAGATTGATGGTTGAAAGTCTAAATTATAGAGCAAAAATGGAAAAAATAAAAATAAAACAACTACACAGACCAAAAACCGCCATTCCCAAGCAGGAAAACCAACCAGAAATAAAAAAAATACATACTTGCCGGTTGCCAAATGAATCAAGAAAATTGGAAAAGGAAAGAGGGAAGAGGAAAGAGAAGAAAGAAGAAAGAAAATACGAAGAGAGAGAAACCGAAAGAGACCGAAAGTAGAAAAAGGTAGCGTGGGGCGTGTGGAAGAAGGGATCAAAAGCGGCGTCGTATTCGTCCTCACGAGGACGATGGCTTAGACGGCTTATGAATAGTACCCTTATTCACTCTTATAATATAGTTTATAGATATGTGCATGTTTGATAGTGCTATAATTATTTTTTAAGTACTTATAAGTTATAGAACTTATATAATATATGAATAATAAATAGGTAGTAAATTGTTGGTCATACGAAATGTATAAAAATAAATATATTTAACTAATTTAACTAGCCTAAATTCTAATTTAAGCTTGGCCAAACAAGCTAATATCTTTTCTTTTGGTGAGACTTTGAACCTTTTGTAGTTTAACTAACTACATAAATTTCTATTTGAATGTTAAGTAAAAAGTGACATGCATTGGATTTCATATGGTCTTTGGGTCTACTTATAATTACATATTAGTATGAGTTAAACGACATGAAAGCATGTTTGTAATCTTTCGATCAAATTAGTGTAATTAAGTCTTATTTCATATAGGTGCACATTTGAAAACATATAACTAAGTGGCATATTTTTTTCCCTTCTACATAAAAAGTCGGTGTTAATTAAATATAAGGTTTAGTTGTTTCTTTTTTTATCATTTGAATCAATATTTGATGGGAGAAGGTTATGCGTTTGTAGTCTTATTATATGCTGGTGTGTTATTGTAATGAAGGCAAGCTTATACTAAAAAGTGACATAGTGTGTCACTTTCTAAATAAAAAGTGACATGTCTTGGATTCTTAATGACATAAAAGCTGGATGAGGTTCATATGGTCTTTGAGTCTACATATAATTAAATATAAGTTGAAGTTAAATGAAATAAAAGCATGATTTAATAGTCGCTGCTTTATTAATACAATATTTTCTTGCATTATTTGTATAGGCATCGGCTTCAAGTTCAATAATATACCAAGTTAATGAAATTTGTGCCTCATATTTGGTGAATATTAAAGAAAAGACGTGCACATGCAACCAATTCCAAGTAGACAAAATCACACGTGCACACAGATTGGTGGTTATTGCAAAGATAAAGGACAACTCATATTTATATTGTTCAAAATATTACGCAACAGAAATGTACATCCAAACATACAGTGGTACATTTTACCCATTTGGAGATCTCAATGATTGGAATATATCGATGATGAAAAAGTAAGAATAGTCTTGGCTCCCCGATCCAAAAAGAAAATATTGACAACTTAAAAAGAAAAGAATACCATCAAAAGGAGAAAAAACTCAAAGTACAAAATGTGGTAGATATGATAAATATGACCACAATCGAAAATCATATCAAACTCCAGCACATGTGAAGAAGAAACTACAAAAGAAAAGAATGTTGCAATATTTATGACTTTTTTTATTTATAATTTTTTTTTTTTAGATTTTTTGCTACTGCATAATATATATCTGAAACTACAGCACCTTTGATGAATATTGATATTACAGTATATCACTTTTAAAACAAAAGGTGACACAATGTCACTTCTTCATATATATTAGTTTTTCTACTCAAAATAGACTTAATATTCATGAGCTTTGCTTTTGTATATGTACGTCACTTTTAGAAAGAAAAAAAGTGATACAATATATCACTTTTAGAACAAAAAGTTAATGTCATTTCTTCATACGTATTGATTTTTCTATTCAAAATAGACTTAATATTCATATGTTTTGCTTTTGTATAGGTACTGATACTAGAATGACATGTAAAATTTATCAGTTAACTCTAAAATATATACGTGATACTTTATCCATTAAAGAAGTTTGATAAACAGTATTTCACTTTTAGAACAAAAAGTGATGCAATGTCACTTCTTCATACGTATTGGTTTTTCTATTCAAAATAGCCTTAATATTCATGCGTTTTGCTTTTGTATAGGTCCCGGCATTATAATAGCTTGTAAAACTTATCATTTAATACTAAATTGTATACATAATACTTCGACTATTAAAGAAGTTTGATAAAGTTTGATGAATATTGATATTACAGTATGTTATTTTTTGAACAAAAAGTGATACAATATGTCAATTTTAGAACAATAAGTGACACAATGTATACATGATATTACAATGTCACTTCTTCGTCATACAAATCCCTAACTTGGCTGTCAAAATGTATACATGATTTTCATAATTGCGATAATGTTTCAATTAGTGCACTTTCACTATCTATATTCAATAGTCGGGAAAAAATCATCCAAATAATTGTGTTTTGTCACTTTTGACATGAATAGCATGTCACTTCTATACAAAAATAATTTGTACCTACATTCTTTGCAAAGAAATTTTCAAAACCTACACTATTAATCTCATATACATAAAAATACATTCACCATATACATTATATTTACACATAACATGTAGTCCTAGTTATCTCATCTTACAAAAAAATTGTTTATGTTAGTCCTGTCTTCAAAAAAAAAAAAAAAAAATCCAACATTCTATTTGCCTTGTCAAACATCCTTTGGCACCTAGTAATTATCAATGTCAAAATCTCCACTTGCTTCTTCTTGTCATACACATACAATTGAGTGACCAAGTATTTTTGAATATGTACAATGTTTGATGTCTTTGACATCTCCTTCAACATTTCATTGATAAAATACTTGGCGTATTTAAATTCTACAATCACCACTGCAACAAAAAAGGGGTACATTAACCAAGAATTGAAGGCAAACCATACATTTCTATCTACCTGACATATAAAAGTCAAATTATTAAAAAATAATCTAACCCGTTTTTTTGTTGTGGTAGTTTTGGAACAATCTTTATAACCAGTGGTTTTAGTGCCTCTTGTTCTAGAATGTGTTTGCCCTCAAAGAACTCAGTGTTAAACAGAAGATGGAGAATCATAACTGAAAATGGTTGAACGGCTTCAAGTACAATAGACTTCTTGACTATCTTATTGTAGGAATTATATACGTTCAAACATATCTCCTTGAAATGGCATAGAATCCAATGAGATGAGTTAAACATCTTCAAAGGCATAAGGACATGGTCAACATCATGCCAACTTGTGTTGCAAGACATGTACAATCCAACCGAATATAAGATGAGAGAAGTTTGCTTCACAAGGACTAATAGAACTTTCGAAAAATCATCATACAAACCCCTAACTTGGATGTCAAATGCAAAGTTCGTAGTTGTAGCCTTGATGTTTATGCCATGTCCATACCTTAACATCTTCCGCACATAATAAAAACACACATTTATATGTCATTAAACAAGTGTATAAAAAGAATTAGCAATGTATTAATAAATTATATACATAAATCTTAAACCAAACAATTAACAAACAAAAATTTACTGTGTCATCCAAAGCCTCGTTAGTTCTCACTAATTCATACCACCACAATTTAGAAGAAATATCGTTGAAGTAGAAGCAAGAGCGAATAGCAATATTCTCATCATTGAAATGCTTATTCCTGTATTACAAAAAAAAAAAAAAAGAGGTCACATATAATTACACTTGTACAAGAATTGTAACATGCTGTAATTTTAATCTAATTAAAACAAGCTTATAGTAAAAGTGACATATTTATAGTAGAAAGTGTCACTTTCTTATTAAAAAGCGATATGTGCCGGAAAAAATGACATGATGTCACATATTTTGTTACCAATCATTCTTTGTACCAACTCTCGAATGCTTCAACATCTAGTCCGTATGAGGGGCACAACCCAACATTAAATGTAAACATACCATTCATCACACGCTATGTAGTACCCACCGTATAATCATACTCATTAACCCAGGGGATTGAAGAAGTACATCAGGTGTCTTTTGCCTCCTCAAATATGCATCCAGAGTGACTTCATCATCGGTCTAAATATAGTAAAAATATTAAAAATATCAAGTTATATTGTGCATAAACACAACAATAATTCAAAGGAAAATATTCAAACAAACAATTGTCTCTTCAAGTTTATGTTTAGCTAAAATAGTCACATAATCTCATCAACTTTTTGTCAATCCTCATCTTTCAATTCAACATCATCATTTGCATCAATCCCACAAGTTTTAGACGACGATACACAAATAGTCCGAATAAAGAAAAATCATAAATGTACAAAAGATCAAATTATGTAGTACAAAAATAGATATAAAAAAATAAAAAACCTAAAATAAAATATGAAAACAATACACCTTGATGCATTTTTTTTGGGTAAACTACATGTTGCAACATCATCGACAATCTTCCAGGTCCTCTTCATTTAATTTAGCATCATCATTAAAATTTATTATATCTTGATCAATTGTTGATGAACAAATAGGCTGAATCAAAAATAAATAAGTCATATTATATAGTGCACTACAACAATAAAAAGTAAATCTCAAATTAAAAGTACAATACATTTGGAATTGAATAATACCTTTTCCATCATAGTTTCAGATGTCATTTCAATACTTTTTCCAATCATATCAAACTCAATACTCACTGAAAAACTAGGACAATCATTTACATTCTTTTGCATATCCCTTGTTGTATCATTAGCTACATTTTCTGCACTATTCTAGACAAAAGAATAAATAAAAAGTCACATACATATCTGTATAAAAAGTAACAAACGTCTCCAAAAATTGGCATGTATCTAAAAAAGTGACATATATTTTTTAAAAAGTAGCATAAATCTTTTAAAAAGTGACACACATCTTCTAAAAGTGACAAATATGAAACAAAGTCAAATTTATCTACTAAAAAAAACATGTTAAAGAACATATAATTCCAAACATTACATATAGAGTTGTCTCCAAATCAACCACATCAACTTTGTCATCCCTCTATTTGATTTCTTTCAACATTTTCACAAAAATAAATAAAAGTGATAATAATCTAAAAGTGACAAACATCTCTAAAAAGTGACATAGATTTAAAAAAGTGACGTACATCTCTTAAAAAGTGATATACATCTTTTAAAAAATGACATACCTTCAACATTTGCAAGTCATTCACTTTGCTTTCAAAATTTGCCACCCGTTCTAGAATTTGTTCATTCGATTTCACTTTCTCTTCAAGTTCTTTTATTTGTTTCTCAATTTAAATATTATATTCAAGTTCCTTTGACTCCATTTCTGCTGTTTCTTCTTCTCTTCTTTTCTCTTCTCTTCTCTTGTCTCTCCCACTTAACTAATAGACCCTTCTTCTCTTCATCACATCCACCCCATTAGACAAACCTTGTCCCCAAGGTTGAAACATGGGAAATTTCTCTTGAATCCAATCTATACCTTCTCAGGTGGCTTCTTCTATGGTAGATCATTCTCATTGAATTAACCACAGTGTCATAGCTTGATTACCTCTTTGAATCATTTGTGTCAGCAAAATCTTCTGTAGTTGTCTGGTGTCTTCCTGAATTTGTCTCTCTCTTGGAATGTCATAAGTAGCCACCTTTCCAATTTTCTTTTTCAACAAAGAAACATAGAACACTAGTGAATTTGAGTCTTTTATGGCATCTCTAATTTTTAAGCTACTTCTCCAATCTTTTGGATTATTTTGTAGGGTCCATAGTACTTAGCATCTAATTTCTGATTTTGCCTTTTTAATACTATTTGTTACGCATAGGAATATAATTTAAGGTATACCCAATCTCCCATCTGGAATTCTCTTTCACTTCTTTGTTTATCAAAGATAGTGTTTCATTCTTGCTCTTGCTTGAGCCAATCTTTCTCGTAAGAACTAGTCCATGTGGTGTCTTTCTTGCAATAATTGTTCTACCGCTGCAATATTTGTTTGTTGATATGGGCCCAATGCCAACTGAGGTGGTTTGATTCCATACAATGCTTCAATTGGAATCATCCTTGTGGTTGTGTGCAGAGTAGTATTGTACCACCATTCTGCTAGACGATCCATTTTACCCATTGCTTAGGTTGCTTGTGGACCATACATCTAATATGCATTTCAAGGCATTGGTTTAATTTTTCTGTTTGGCCATTTGACCGGGGGTGATAGGCAGAGCTCAACTGTAATTTGGTTTCCATCAGCTTGAATAATTCTTGACAAAACTCAATGGTAAAGATCCTATCCCTGTCTATAATTATGCTTTGTGGAATTCCATAGAGCTTGTGTACATTATCTACAATAGTTTTGCAACAATTGAAGCTGACAATGGATGGGAAAGAATAATGAAATTCCCATACTTGGTAACTGCCCACTACCACAAGTATGTCATTCTTGGTCCCAGTTGGATCAAGTAGTAAAGAGGTAACCTTAGTGTTAGCTACATCATCCTTTTATAGCTGTCAATTACATCTTGCATCCATATTGAAGTCATAGTAGTTATAGCTTTGCATTCAGCCCCTTCTTCTTCTTCTCTCCTTGACAATGCATCGGCCACCACATTCTCTGCCTCCTTTTTATACTATTTTTCATAGCTGAGACCCAAGAGTTTTGTTCTGTAATGGTATAGTTATTCTCTCTTCCAGTAAGTATTTTAGTGATTGGTGATCTGTCTTGATGATAAAATGATGCCCATCTAGGTAATGTCTCCATTTTCCCACAGAAGTGACCAAAGCCAATAGTTCCTTTTCATAAATTGACATCCCAAGATACCTATTACTAATGCCTTTACTCAAGTAGGCTATGGGACTTGTTTTGCATCAGTATTGCTCTCATGCCCCATAGTATGCATCTATTTCAACGATAAATGAAAAATCAGGTAGAGCCAATACAGGGATTGTACTCATAGCTATCTTTAATTTTTGAAAAGCCTTTTCAGCTGCTCCAATCTACTCAAAGTTATCCTTCTTCAGCAATTCAAGTAAGGGTTTGGCTACAATTCCATAACCTTTCACAAACTTTCTGTAGTGTCAAGTCAAGGGTTTAGGCCATTGCTGCATAGCAACCACCTTCACTACTCCCTTTACAGAAATAATATGTCCCAAATATTAAACTTCCGTCTGTCCAAAAGAGCACTTGCTGTCCTTAGCATACAACTGGTTCTTCTTCAACAGGTCAAAAACCACAGCTAGGTGTTTGTAGTGGGTTTTCAAGTCAGGGCTGTAAACTAAGATATCATCAAAAAATACCAACACAAGCCTTCTCAAGTGGTCCTTGAATACTTCATTCATCAAACATTGGAAAGTATTTGGGGCATTAGTGAGTCCAAATGGCATGACTTTGAATTCATATAGACCTTGATGAGTCTAAAATGCTGTTTTGTAAATGTCTTCATCTGCTACCCTAATTTGGTGATAGCCAGCTCTCAAGTCCATCTTAGAAAACCATATAGAGCTATTTAATTCATCAAACAAGAGCATATGGTACTTATATTTTATGGTAAGGTTATTCAACTACCTGTAGTCCACACAGGACCTCCAAGTGCCATTCATCTTCTTGACTAAAAGTATAGGAGATGCATATAGGCTAATGCATGATTGTATGATTCCATTCTCCCTCATTTCTTTCACCATCCTCTCCATCTCTGTTTTATGTATAAAGGGACACGTGTAAGGCCTAATTTTAAAGGGTTGAGCCCCTTTCTTGGAATATAGTAGTCATTGAACCTAGGGAGAGGTAACCCTTTTAGTTTTGTAAATACATCAGTAAAATTCTCAATCACTGCCAATACTTCAGCAGAAATGGTTTCCTTCTTTTCCTCAGTCAATGAATTTATCTGTGCTACAATCTCATATGCTTGCTTTTGAACCAGTACTTTAACTCAGAATTCTCCATCATCTTAAACTCTTCATGTATAGTTTCACCTCTCAAATTTATTTCTTCACCTCTACTGGTGAACTTAATACTACTTGCGTTGAAGTCAAATAGTATATGACTAAATTGGCTTAACCAGTGCACACCAAGTACCATATCACTACCTCTCAACCTCAACACCCTTAATTTGTACTAAAACTCCCAGATTTGCATCTTCCAAATTATAGGATTACATATAGCATTACTGATTAGCTTCTTTTTACCGCTACTTTCACTGCCATAGGTTCAATAGACTCCATTTTGCAATTTAAGGCTTGGGCCAACTGCTCATCAACAAAACTATGTGTGCTCACACTATCAATTAATATAGAAATCTTAATTCTTTTAATAAAGTCTTAATTTTGATGGTTTTAATTCTGGTGTCTCTGGAAAGGGCATGAATAGAGATTTCCTTCACTTCTTCCATCTCTTCTCCTTCTTGTTGTTCTCCACCCTCTTGGACGTCATGAGTTTATTCTATCTCATTTTTATCTACTAACATGAATTTCAACATCCTATTCTTACGAATGTGCTTCAAGGTGTACTTCTCATCGCATTTATAACACAACCACAAACTCCTCTTGGTTTGGAAATCTGTGGGGGTGATGGTTTTGAATTTCATTGGTGTGAAGGAATTCTTTTAGCTTTTATTAGGTGGCTTAGGTTTAGCATAAGGCTATTTGTTTTTAGTATAGGTTTTCATTGGTTTGGTGTTTTTGTGTAGGGCTGTGATAGTGTTATCTTGTAATAAGGATATTTCAAATGCCTTTGCTATATTTGTGGGTTTAATGATTTTAACCATGGGTTTAATTTCTTCCTTCAATCCACTAGTGAATATGGAGATATAGTATGATTCTGGTAAATGAGGCAAAGACATCATCACTTGAGATTTCAGCTCTTCAAAGTGTTCCTGGTATTCAACTATTGATCCATTATGTCTAATCTTGCTAAATATCTCAATCAGCTTTTTTGCTTGGTTTCTGCAAAACTCATACAAACCTCAGTAGAGAATAAACCCCAATTAGCATTAGGGTGGCTGGAAATAAAGTCATGAAACCATATATTTGCCTTTCCTCAAGTACATCTCTGCAATCCCTACTTGCATCTCATCAGATACCAAATCTGAAAATAATTTCTAGCTTTTCTCAGCCACTATCTAGGTCCTTCTCCGTTGAAGTATGGAAAATCAATCTTAGGGAGTTTGGTACTCAATTTACTCTCCCATTTCTCATAAATCTGACCAGGTTATTACTGCACCTGTAATCCCTTACTCCACTACTCGAGTGTGGTAGTGTCCAGGTCCCATCAACTTGTTTCTCCCTTTGATCTCCTTTACTAGCACTCATTTGTGCTAACATAGATAGAATCGATTCGTGTTTGTTGTTCATATCTATCATCAGTTGTTTCATTCTCTTCTGTTTAGTGCAAACAACCCTCAAAGTTTGATAAGAGGATTTAAATGCCACACCCGGATCAGTCAACTCTCTTTCTAGCTTCTTGAGATGTTTGTCGTTTGATTTGCTACGAGTTTCAACCTTGCCCAGATCACGTTGCTGCTCTGATACCAATTGTGATGGTTTCAGCTTAATCCTCAACCCAAGCACACAAATTATACTCAATTAAAAGATAATTCAGCTGGGAATTAAACACCCAACTGAAAGTATGATTGATATTAATGGAAATTACATAATATAGGAAAATGAATAGGAAAAATTAAAGAAAAACGAGATAATGAAAGGAGTAGAAAACATCACATTCATCCTAACTGCCTTACTCTCTCTCTCTCTGTTGTATTTAAAAAATGATAGAGTTACTAAAATGTACAATCGCATGTCTCAATTACAACTTTAAAAAACGTAATAAGTAGAATTTGAAATTATTTTCTAAGTAACGGTCTTTACTTCCTTCCTTCTTTTTGGCTCCATTTTCTGCTGCTTTCTTCTTCTCTTCTCTCTCCACTTGACTGGTAAGCTCTTCTTCACTTCATGAAATAATCAAAAATAATTTTTACATATGTTAGAAGGGAAAATGAGTATAGTCGTATAGGGATGCACCTGGAGTCTGGCACGAGACGATCGAGAGATGGGTTTCTTCTTGTCCTTGTCCCTGCCTCTCCATACGGCCGAGGTTTTGCCCATAATCAATCCTTTTGCTCATTTTTCCGATATTTTCACACCGATTTATTTGATTGATAATGATACTCAAATCTGTTTCGGAGTATTCGTAGAATGACAAGCCGATGGAGAGTAGAGAGAAAGAGAGATGATAAGTGCGTTTGTGCACTTATTCGGGTCCTTAAACTAAGCTTTTAATTCGTTATTTTAGTAATTTTTACTTAATTCGGTGCATTATTCTCTACATTTCGCTTTGGACCCGTTTGTGAGAAATTGGAGAAGAAGGGATGAAAAGAGGTATAAATTGAAAGTTGAAGGACCAAATTGCACATCATTGAAAGATGAAGGACCAAATTGCACATCATTGAAAGTTGAAGGACCAAATTGCACATCATTGAAAGATGAAGGACCACATTGCACATTATTGAAAGATGAAGGACCACATTGCACTTTATTGAAAGTTGAAGGACCAAATTGGAGACTATCAAAAGTGGAAGGACCAAATTACAAACTATGAAAGTTGGAGGATCAAAACATAATAATTGGAAGTTGCGAAGCCGGGCGAGCGCCAAAGATATGGTCATGGCGAAGCCAACCGGTTTGCCTACAACAGCGAGACCAAACCTCCACACAGGCGATCGCTTTGGGAATGGCTCGGGCGATCGCCAGCCAAATTTCGACAAGCGCGAGATTTTTTCCTTTTTGAATTCTAGTTTAGTTAGGTAAGTTTTGCCCACGATTTCGGATACTTTTGGCATATTCTAGGGCACCATTAAAGTAGTATATATATGAGTTATTAACTCATATTAGGTTGTTGAGTTTTTGGGCGAAAAACATAGACGAAGGCATTAAACGGAGATCAAGATCGCTTCTTTGAAGAATTGAACGGAGATCAACGACGAGCAATTATTCTTCCCAAGTTTTCTTCTTATCCGGGTGATGAATTCCATGTGTTCTTCCCTTCTTGTTTTCTTATTATTAGTATGCTATGCTAGTTTAATTAGCGCTAGAATTACGATGAAACTTGTCGTTTAATTTCTTTTATCTTGAGACTTGGCTTTTGACAATTTACTTCAATATGGTTTTGAATAATTAATTTTGATTTGTTTGCATCTACAATTATATACGTAGTAATTGTATGATTATGGTGGCGTGTTTTACTATCGAAAGGTCGAAAGCATGCTAGACGCTATTTTAATTATCTTAAAGTCCGATAGGGATAGAAATATACCGCTATGCTTTAGGTGATCTCTAATTATCCATTGAAATTTAATGCTTTCATTTGTATTCGCATTCGTCATAGAAATATAGTCGAGTCATGCATATGAATAGGTTTAATAGTATTCGAGAGAAACCTGTTGAACAATCTAGGATATTGATCTTCATAACTCGAATTAATTTTTCAAGACCAAGAATCAAGATAAACGAAATAACAACTACAAGCGGATTCGAATTCTAGTGCTTTTCCTTCTTAAAAGTTAATTTCATTTTTAGTTAATCTCAACCTTTCATTTATTTGGAGAAATAGTCGTTTAATTGTTTTTATTTTACTCTTTCAATTAGTTATAAAACACAAAATCTTTCAAACTTCTTTAGATTCGGTTAAGGTTAGCGTGATTAAATTGAATTACCTAAATCCTCGTGGGATCGATACTTGGACTCAAAATCCATTTTACTACTTGAGCGATCCGTGCTTTGCGGAAATTATTAAAGACATAAAATCGCTATCAAGTTTTTTGGCGCTGTTGTCGGGATTTAGTTTTAATTGCTCAATTACTTTAACACTAATTCGAACTTAAAATTTTTTTTTTTTTTTTTATTTGCGTTAATTACTTATTTCTTTAAGATTTACAAGATGTTTGCTTTGCTTCCTTTCGGACCATTGCATGCGGTGAGAGACACGAGTCTCTAATTCCAGTTGATCCGAGATCGAACGCACTTTTCATCGCAGTGAGAGAGAAGCAAGAAAGACACAACAAAAAGAACAAAACAACCGACATAATGCGTAAACAACGAGATTGCTCGGGCGCACAAGAGATAGATGAATACAATATGCTAGTTGGAGACTTTTTGACTCCACGGATCATACTGAGCCAATCCAAAGATTGTCTACCCACCTTTTAGGCAAATTTAACTTTCACCGAAGACTAATGTCATTCATCTATTCCGAATGGACATCAATTCTATGGCGGGACCGATGAGAATCCACATACACACGCTTTAAGATTCTTGGAAATGTGTCAACACTTCAAGTATCAAGGAATCTCGAGACGACGCCATCCACCTACGCTTTGTTCCCACATACTCTTCTGGACAAAGCTCTTGAGTGGTTGGACTCACTACCAATTGACAAAGATAACCACCGGAATGATCTAGCTCGAAGTTTTGCACTAAATTTTTCCCACCAAAGAAAGGTCTCAAGTTGAAGCATGATATCTCTATATTTCAACAATCGAAATGTAATCTTTTGATGAGGCGTGGACCGATTCAAGAATATGTTAAGAAAGTGCCCTCATCACGGTGTTGGCGGGGGACAACAAATTCAATATTTCTATCTTTGGGCTACTACCGTCATTCAAAAGCATGATTGACTCTTCATCCAACGGTTCTCTATCTACCAAAACAAAGGTTGAAGCTCTAGATTTGTTTGAACGAGTCGCTACCACCATCGCCATGTGGCCATCGATAGAGTTGTACAAAAGAGAACTCATGAGTACATGAGGTAGATACTTTCACAAAGATTGTCTCACAGCAGATAAAGTCATTGGCACACAAAGTGGAGAGTATGTCATATTCGACCAATGCGGTGCAAATAAAGAAATCAAGATGTGACGAATGTAGAGCCGCTTATAGTACATCGTAATGTCCTATTCTATCACTACAACTGAGCAGTCGATTACATTCAAGGTGGTCACCCAACAAAATAACCCGTGCTCCAACATATATAATCCAGGTGAAACCATCCAAATTTCTCTTGGAAGGATAATCGAAATAATTTGCACCACGCTTTCAAGAGCGAAAAGAGAACTTCGCTAGAAGAAATTCTCAGAAAATTCATCGAAAAGACCGATCGGCCCATGCACAAGATGATACTAATTTTCAAAATCAAGGAGCTGCAATAAAGAATCTTGAGACACAAGTGGGTCGATGGCAATTGCTTTATCAGCAGAGCACCGGTACTTTGCCCGAAGAATACGTGAGGTGAACCCCAAAGAACATGTTAAAGCTATTACCACTAGAAGTGGGGTTCACCTACCGTGAGATCCATGTCAAGAGATCGGGTGCAAATGAAGAAGCGGTACCTTCCACCGATGAGGAACACGTGGTATGATGAAAGGCACAACAACTATGAAAGAGAGTTCACCACACCACGAGTTAAGGCAACCGCTCCTCTCAAGCCATATGATCCTCCTGGTCCCATTTCCTCGTGAGGCTACAAAAGCACAAGTTAGACAAGCAATTGAAAATTTCTTGAGATCTTCAAGAAACTACATATCAACATCCCTTTGCGTATGCACTTGCTCGGATGCCCGGTTATGCAAAATTTTTGAAAGACATTCTTTCAAATAAGCGCAAGATGGAGGAACATGAGACGGTGATGTTGTCGATGAGAAGAATGTAGCGCTATTTTACAAAATAAACTACCTCCTAAACTCAAAGATCCGTGGAGTTTTACAATACCTTGCACTATTGGTGATTTTTGTTTTGATAAAGCTTTATGTGATCTAGGAGCTAGTATTAACTTAATGCCGCTTTCTATTTTCAGGAAATTAGGTTTGGGGGAAGCTAAAGCAACTACGGTAACTCTGCAGCTGGTTGATCGGTCTATTAAACACCCAAGAGGAGTTGTTGAAGATCTATTGGTAAAAGTGGACAAATTCATCTTCCCAAACCGATTTTATCATTCTCGACATGGAGGAAGATAAAGATGTCCCACTTCTTCTTGGTCGACCATTTTTGGCCACCGGAAGAGCTTTGATTGATGTACAAAAGGCCAATTGATTCTCGAGGCTTAGCGAGGAGCGGTCACATTTGATGTCTTTAAGGCAATTAAATATCCAACAGTCGATAGTCGCTTCAAAGTAGATGTGGTTGATGATGCAGTACATGAAAATTTCCATCTCCAGAATCCATCAGATCCATTGGAGGCTTGCATTGTGCATTCTCAATCCTCTCACGCTGATTCTAGTGAGGTTGAGATGTGCGCAAGATATCTTGAAGCAAATCCTCCATATACACGCCGACCACGCTTTGAGGAGTTGGGAACAGGTTCTATAAAACATCTGCCTTCTGTTCAACAGCCTCCAAAAATAGAGCTCAAACAGTTGCCTTCTCATCTCCGTTATGCCTACCTGGGGGAATCCTCTACTTTGCCTGTAATCATTGCAAATTCTATTAACAAGCTTGAAGAGGAAAAATTACTCCGAGTGCTTCGAGAACACAAGACAGCTATTGGGTGGTCTATTGCTGACATCAAGGGTATCAGCCCTACTCTGTGCATGCATAAAATCCTCATGGAGGATAATTTTAAACCAAGTATTGACAGTCAGAGAAGGCTGAATCCTAATATGAAAGAAGTGGTCCGAGGAGAAGTCATGAAGCTAATGGATGCCGGGATAATCTACCCGATCTCAGACAGTGCTTGGGTCAGTCCAGTTCAAGTAGTGCCAAAGAAGGGAGGTATCACTGTGGTTCAGAACGAAAAGAATGAGTTGATTCCAACCGCAATCGCAGGATGGAGGGTTTGCATTGACTACCGCAAACTCAATATCGCTACTAGGAAGGATCATTTTCCTTCCATTTATTGATCGGATGTTGGAAAGATTGGTGGATATTCTCATTCTTCGCTTTTTGGATGGATACTCGGGTATAATCAAATTCCAATAGCACCTGAGGATCAAGAGAAGACCACATTCACTTGTCCCTATGGCACATTTGCTTACCGTAGGATGCCTTTTGGTCTATGCAATGCTTCGCCACTTTTCGGCCACATGATGGCCATCTTTTCTCGATATGGTGGAGAAGTTCATCGAAATATTCATGGATGATTTCTCGGTATTTGGCTCATCCTTCGATGAGTGCTTGGAGCACTTACACCTGGTTTTGCAACGGTGTGAAGACACAAATTTGGCTCTCAACCGGGAAAAATGTCACTTTATGGTTCAAGAGGGCATCGTGTTGGGACATCGAATTTCAAATAAAGGGATTGAAGTGGATAAAGCAAAAATCCAGGTTATAGAAAAATTGCCACCACCAACTTCCGCTGGCGGTGTTAGAAGTTTTCTTGGGCATGCCGGGTTCTATCGTCGATTTATAAAAGATTTTTCTAAAGTCACAAAACCTTTGTGTACTCTGCTGGTCAAGGATGTGCCCTTTGTCTTCTCTGAAGAGTGTCTATTGGCATTCAACACTCTAAAAGAGAAGCTCATTTCAGCACCAGTGATAATTGCACCTGATTGGAGCCTCCCGTTTGAACTAATGTGTGATGCAAGTGATTATGCAATTGGGGTAGTGTTGGGACAAATAAAAGATAAAGTTTTTCATGTGATACACTATGCCAAAGAAGACTTTGAATGAAGCACGACTTAATTATGCCACTCATCGAGAAGGAGCTCCTAGTCGTAGTCTATGCCTTTGACAAGTTCGGATCATATCTTGTTGGGTCGAAGGTGATAGTTTACACTGATCATGCAACCTTGAAATACTTATTGGCAAAGAAAGATGCAAAACCGAGGCTAATTAGATGGGTCTTACTTCTACAAGAATTCGATCTTGAGATAAGAGATAAGAAAGGAAGCGAGAATGTAGTAGCTGATCATTTATCCAGACTTGAGCAGGAAGAGCAGATCGAGAGCTTGGATATTAATGAGGTGTTTCGGATGAACAAATTTTTCGATTGGAGAAAGCACCTGTTTTGCGATATAGTAAATTTCTGGCCAAATCCATCATCCTCATGATTATTCAAGTCATCAAAAGAAGAAATTTTTCACGACTTGAAGCATTATTTTGGGAGGATCCCATTCTCTATAGACGGGTCCGGATCAAATTATTCGCGATGTGTTCTCAAGAAGAGGTCCTCGATATACTTGGGCATTGTCACTCTTCAACTTTATCTTTGGACACTTTGGTGCCTCTAAAACAAACCGCTAAAGTTCTACAACTGGGTTCTCTTGGCCTTCTCTTTTTAAAGACGCTTACCTTTTTGTGAAGGAATGTGATCGATGCCACCACGAGAAATATCTCAAAAGGAATGAAATGCCTCTTAACAAAGATATACTTGAGGTCGAGCTTTTTGATGTTTGGGGTATTGACTTCATGGGGCCATTCCTTCATCTTTCTCAAATCAATACATATTGGTCGCTGTGGACTACGTCTCTAAATGGGTTGAGGTCGTTGCCTTACCTACTAATGATGCACGGGTTGTGATGGATTTCTTAAAAATACATTTTCACTCGTTATGGCACACCCCGAGCCATTATTAGTGATGGTGGTAAGCATTTTTGTAATCGTCAATTTGAGTCCTTGTTGGCTAAATATGGCGTTCGGCATCGCATTGCTACTCCTTATCACTCTCAAACTAGTGGGCAAGTGGAAGTCTCCAACCGGGAGTTGAAGCGGATTCTTGAGGTGACGGTGAGTTCATCAAGAAAAGATTGGTCAAAGAAACTCGATGATACTTTGTGGGCCTACCGAATGCTTTCAAAACTCCTATTGGCATGTCTCCTCTACCGGCTAGTTTTTGGGAAAGCGTGCCATTTACCAAGTGAGTTGGAGCACCGAGCATATTGGGTCACAAGAAGTTGAACTTTGATCTAAAGGCGGTGGTGAAAAGAGACTCCTTCAATTGAATGAAATGGATGAGTTTCGGTTGGAAGCATATGAGAACGCGAAATTGTATAAGGAGCGGACCAAAAGTGGCACGATATGCACATTCAAAGAAGAAATTTTGAGGTTGGGCAACAAGTCTTGTTGTATAATTCTCGCCTCAAGCTTTTTTCTCGCAAGTTGAGATCTAGATGGTCGGGTCCGTATACAATCACACAAGTCTTTCCATATGGGGCGGTAGAAATCAGTCATGAGAGCAAAGGCACGTTTAAAGTCAACGGGCAGCGTTTAAAGGTCTATTGGAATGGTGGATTCTCGAAAGAAAAGTCGACCGTTCAACTTGCACACCCGGAATGATTAACACGAAAAGTCGAGCTCTAGACTATAAGTCGAGCGCTTAATGGGAGGCAACCTATTTTTCTATCCCTTTCTCCTTTTTAGACGTCTTTATTTAAATGCATGTAGTTGGAATAGTTTTATTGCTTTAGTTTTTGGTTTTGCATTAGTTTTTGCACTTAGTTGAATTTTACCTCGCTTTTGGTTTTGGGTTTGTTCAATTTTTGCACTTAGAATCTCTAGCATAGTTGGTCTCTCCATGTTAGCAACAAGCATGAAGTGAGTTTAGCACAGGGATGGTCTTTCCAATTCACCATTTTCAGTTTGGCTTGTGTTTAGGATTTCACATGTTACGATCCTCTATTTCGTCACATTTCCACTTCATTTGCATGCTCACATCATTTCCATTTTAGCAAGTTTTAAATGTAGGATATGGTATCTTAGTTTATATGCAATTAATTTATTAAAAAAAAAAAAATTGGGTGAACCCAAGGCGATCGCCGAGTTAGTTGCTTCAGCGATCGCCCAAACTTGTTTCACATGGGCAGAATCGCCATGGACCTACCCACGCGATCGCCCTGGTTTATACCAAAGTGATCGATCACAGGCTTCAGGCCGGGCAACAGGCCCAAAGACTTAAGTTCATTTGGCCATTTTTTTTCTTTCTTTTCTTTTGCATGAACACCGGCTCTCACGCACATACACTAGCCACCAATTCATCACTTAGCCCTCCATAATCTGCATCTCTCTTGGTCATTCCTCCCCTCATCTACATTCACGCACATCTCCCATCCACTTCATTATCCACAAATTGGGCAAAGCAAAGCAAGAGGTATGATATTTCTTCATCTTCTCCATGCTTTACTTGTTCACTTAGAATTGCCTTTTTTTCTTTGCAGTTTCTTCTTGGTTAAATGAGGAGTATGGGCTAGGGTAGATGTTGGGTTGTTGAGATTGTTGTTTTGAGGTATAAATTTTTGGGTTAGCTTCACTACCCATTATCTATAACAACAAATTTCCTAACACGCCGTTGCACGCTAGGTGTTTGATAAAATGCCTGAGTACCATTTCTTGTGATTTTAGAGCTCACCTTTGATTGTCTGTTCTTCATACTCTATTATTCTTCATCATTGTGCTTACATCCCTGAGATTTCAACTCCACACTGTCCACACCACTTCAGCCCACAAACGGGCGGTCATGGCGAGCCTCTTGGTCAAGGCATCCGCCACTTCAAGTCGATTGCTTTCGTCCCCTTCCGTCCCCGCCATCATTTGTCCTCCGTTTTACCTAAATTTTGGATATGACCACGACTATTCCATGTAGAACCATATGCCCGGAGATGGCTCGGAAAATTTCGTTATTTCCTCGGTTCCCAATGTGGTGAAAAGTAGTGACCGACTAAGTTTCACAAATTAAATTCTCTAATTTTTCCTTTTCCTTTGGTGTATTTTCTCATGCTTCCTACCTTCATTATGATGCCTAATGAATTCACTTTTCTTTTCTTAGGTACTATGGCACCAAAACGAAAAGACCCACCAACAAAAAGGGGAAGGAGAAGGTCGGTTCCTCATCTAGCCGACGCACCGGTGGAAACCGACATTGACAACGGTGGTATCTTAAGATTTCGTGGATCCCAAGGCGAACACATCTACACCAAGTGGTTAGTGCGACATATTTGGGCCGAAGGGAGGTGATTCTCGACCGACTTCCCCTACTCGAAATGGCAAACCTCATTCACCCCGTGGTTGGCACGGGGTTGCGAGCAAGCCTCATTTGGCCTATCCGCTATTGGTCAAGGAATTTCGCCAATTTCAATCACGCTATTGAGGAACCAGAGGCGTAACATCGGTACACCACTGGGTCCGGGGAAGTGGATTAAATTCATCCCACCGTGATTGAAAATTTTATGGATCGACCGTCGATGATCTTGAGCCCGTCCCACCGATCCGGATATGACACAAGTGACTCGGCTTTCTTTATGGAAGAGCGACGCGTGGCCTCTCGTGGGACCCAAATTCCTATACAACCAGCTTGATGAGAGAGTCTCCGTGTCCTCCATATTTTGTGTGTCATAACATCGACCCTACTTCCCACCGCACGGACTTCAATGACACCCGAGCTCAACTCTTATATCATCTTGCAAGTGGGCGAAAAATTGACTTAGGGACTCACATCTTCCGATTTATTGTTGATCTTGCCTCGCAGCGGTGCACCGGCCGATCCCCGATGTTCCTTGCCTTATTAGTGCACTATGCCCGCGAAGGGGTGCCATTACTCCCTCATGAAGAGCCCGAGATTCCCGAACCGCCTATCAACAAACGGACCTTGGGACGTTCGGTGGCCGACGAGCAATGGACAATCCACCCCCAGCTTCTTTGAGACCGATCGCCTCTCTTGCGTCGATTTTTACCCGCTTATCGAGCGGTCGGGTTTTGAGCTCAATTCAAGACACTCGGCCAGACCATGCAGCGCACGGTTGACCACATGAGGATTGAACTCGACTCCTTGACCGCAAAAACACGGCACTCGTAGAGGGAGCAACAGACTATAAACTACACGCATAACGATGTCCATCATTGCATGCTCCAGCTTATGCGACGCTTGATGATATTTATACTGTCGTCTCTCGGCCAGCGGCGCCGAAAGTGCTCCTCCACGGATCCACCCCTCTTGCACCAAATGATCCACCGAGACCCTCTTCTCCACATTTACCTCCGTGGAGTACCGATCTTTTCCTCCTTTACTTTTGTTCTAAATTGCTTACATTGGGGACAATGTAATATTTTCTTTGGGGTGGGTAAAATATCGTGGATACTTATTGATTTGTTTTGAATGCGTATCACTCGGGTCTATATAAAAAAAAAAAAAAAAAAAATAGTTGTTGTTAAACTTCTTCGCCAATGATGATAATTGTTTGAAAATCGAGTATATTTTTAGTGGAATATTAGACAACGCTTGAACTTGTGCTTTTATCTGAATTGTTATCCATGTTTGACCTGTTTAATGAAGCACAAAGCCACTATTGATTTATCATTTATTGGGACCATGATTTAAGTGTATGAGTTGATATTGTTGACTTAGCATCATTATGAAAAATTCCGCTCCTAAGTCCTTAAACTAGTAACCAAACCGCTTGAGAACAGCTTTGGGGTGTTAAAAGTACTACTTGTGTTTTGAGAATTTTGATGGTTTTTTGGTTTTCAATCTCATCTTTGGTTGAATAGGTTATAGTAAAGGAATCTAAACCGAGCACTACTACTTCATTGAATAAATAAAATAAAATACGACTCGAGCAATTAAGCACATTAGGGTATTTCAAAACCTGGTGCCCTAAAGTCATCCGACTTGGGAGTCATCGGCCAAAGCTCGTTACATGAGTCCAAAAAAAAAAAAAAAAAAAAAAAAAATTGTACATCTTTGCTTCTCTTATAGCTTCTGGGACTCGAGCAATTAAGCTCGTTAGGGTATTTCAAAACACAGTGCCCTATGGTCATCCTGACTTGGGAGTCATCGACCAAAGCTCGCTAAAGGGTCACATAGAAAGCTAGTATGAGAGAAGTATTGCACAAGATGTAAGATCATTTGTATGAGTAAAATAAATAAAAGTGCTTTGGAGATGCTTTCGGTAAGGATTGCTAGATTAAAACCCAAGAGACTAAATATGAGAATTTAGAAATCATTCACCACCATAGTTCTCGAGAATACAAGTTCTAATTTTACCACTTTATTTGAGAAAAGCATTGTGTTGATCAATAGGAACCAAATTTGCTAGAACACCTCGGGATTGGAGAGAAAAGCATAAGAAGTGTGATAATTTACGAGAGGTGTAAGGAAGAAGTGACTACAATGGGTTCGGATCAGAAAAATATCAACAACACAATATTGGTCGTGGTCTAATACATGAGTAAGTTCAATTTCGGCTAATCACACACTCACTAAAGGTCGAGCAATGGATAAGTGAAATTTTTGGTGTTGTTTAATCTTTTCTAAACGTATTACTTGATTTTTCAAACATGAGGCATATAGTAAGACATTTGACATAAACTCAATCATTGTTATTTTGTTTAGCTTAGTTTAAGTTTATGGTTTATTTTTATTTTGTTTTGTTGTTCGAGAACGAACAAAGGTTTAGTTTGGGGTGTTTGATAAGTGCGTTTTGTGCACTTATTCGGTCCTTAAACTAAGCTTTTAATTCGTTATTTTAGTAATTTTTACTTAATTCGGTGCATTATTCTCTACATTTCGCTTTTGGACCCGCTTGTGAGAAACCGAGAAGAAGGGATGAAAAGAGGTATAAATTGAAAGTTGAAGGACCAAATTGCACATCATTGAAAGATGAAGGACCAAATTGCACATCATTGAAAGATGAAGGACCAAATTGCACATCATTGAAAGTTGAAGGACCAAATTGCACATCATTGAAAGATGAAGGACCAAATTGCACATCATTGAAAGATGAAGGACCACATTGCACTTTATTGAAAGTTGAAGGACCAAATTGGAGACTATCAAAAGTGGAAGGACCAAATTACAAACTATGAAAGTTGGAGGATCAAAACATAATAATTGGAAGTTGCGAGCTGGGCGAGCGCCCAGCATATGGCTGGGCGAGCGCCCAGCCGGGTTTGCCACAAGCAGAGACCAAACCTCCACACCTGGGCGATCGCCTGGGAATGGCCTGGGCGATCGCCCAGGCCAAATTTTGACAAGCGCGAGATTTTTTCCTTTTTTGAATTCTAGTTTAGTTAGGTAAGTTTTGCCCACGATTTCTGGATACTTTTTGGCATATTCTAGGGCACCATTAAAGTAGTATATATATGAGTTATTAACTCATATTAGGTTGTTGAGTTTTTGGGCGAAAAACATAGACGAAGGCATTAAACGGAGATCAAGACTGCTTCTTTGAAGAATTGAACGGAGATCAACGACGAGCAATTATTCTTCCAAGTTTTCTTCTTATCCGGGTGATGAATTCCATGTGTTCTTCCCCTTCTTGTTTTCTTATTATTAGTATGCTAGGCTAGTTTAATTAGCGCTAGAATTACGATGAAACTTGTCGTTTAATTTCTTTTATCTTGAGACTTGGCTTTTGACAATTTACTTCAATATGGTTTTGAATAATTAATTTTGATTTGTTTGCATCTACAATTATATATGTAGTAATTGTATGATTGTGGTAGCGTGTTTTACTATCGAAAGGTTGAAAGCATGCTAGACGCTATTTTAATTATCTTAAAGTCCGATAGGGGATAGAAATATACCGCTATGCTTTAGGTGATCTCTAATTATCCATGGAAATTTAATGCTTTCATTTGTATTCGCATTCGTCATAGAAATATAGTCGAGTCATGCATATGAATAGGTTTAATAGTATTCGAGAGAAACTGTTGAACAATCTAGGGATATTGATCTTCATAACTGAATTAATTTTTCAAGACCAAGAATCAAGATAAACGAAATAACAACTACAAGCGGATTCGGAATTCTAGTGCTTTTCCCTTCTTAAAAGTTAATTTCATTTTTAGTTAATCTCAACCTTTCATTTATTTGGAGAAATAGTCGTTTAATTGTTTTTATTTTACTCTTTCAATTAGTTATAAAACACAAAATCTTTCAAACTTCTTTAGATTCGGTTAAGGTTAGCGTGATTAAATTGAATTACCTAAATCCTCGTGGGATCGATATTTGGACTCAAAATCCATTTTACTACTTGAGCGATCCGTGCACTTGCAGAAATTATTAAAGACATAAAATCGCTATCAAGAGAGATGATCAAGATTAGGTGAATTGGATATTTGGAGTTTAATGACAAAATTACCCTTACCTTCCGTATATTTGTGTTAGCCGCCATTTTTGTTTCTTCATTTTCTTTATTTTCATTTGTACCAAAAGATTTGTGGGAAAACTCCGTGTACAATCTAGTCGAAATTTGTTGTTCCCAACTTCTTGTCACTTTAATATATTTTAGTTGTTCTCAACTTATCGTCTTTTTAATATATTTTTGACACTCCAAAATAAAACTTATTTTCAGAATAATTAGTTCACTGCTTTAATAAAATGGATTAATTTAATGAATAGTCACAAAACTAATTTTCGGTTACTACTTACTCACTAAACTTTACAAGGTATCACATCACTCACTCAACTTCCCAAATTATTTCTCATCCACCACTCATGAGAAAATGTTAGTCAGAGCAAACAGAAAACATCACATGACGAAACGATATATATATATATATATATATATATATATATATATATATATATATATATATATATATATATAAAATCATTCACGTTACTAAACTTGCACTTGGCAAACATGCATTTAGCTTCAACATGTAACATACTATTTCTACAAATTAATAGACATTCAATTCAATCCATCCAAATAAAAAATCTCCAAATCAATTTGAACCCTAATTTTTGTCTTTGATTAGGTGACCCACTATCACTTGTAAAATTCTCAAATCAATTGAACCTACTCTTGTCTTCGACTTCTTGGACAAATGTGACCCACAATCTGCATAAATGAACAACACATCATTCGTTGAAGAATTTTTATTTGAGGTAGAGACGGATGAACCACGTGGAGGTAATTTGTAATTTTTATATTTGTACAAAAATCTGCACTTATATAATTAAAAATCAATTTAGTTTTTGTTCTTATATGAATTGAATTTGAAGATTTTTTTTTAGGCTTATTCTGTTGTATTGTGAAATAATATGCCCTACCTTTATGTTCTTTCTGATGCACAGATTTTAGTACTAGATTTCTTTACTAGTTAACTGGAATAAATTGTTACATTTAAACAAGACTAATTATTTATGTGGTCCAACCAAGGAGTTTTTGAATGCATTCAATTACAAGTTAAACTGGGCCAGCCACAATTTAAAAGTTTGTTGTTTGTGTCTCAGAATTTTCTTCGTACTTCTTAATTTTAGAAAACTGTTTTTTTGTTGAATGAATTCAATTACTAGTAACATTATGATTTGTCTTCATATTGACTTTTGTTAACAATTCATCAAATAGTTAACAGTCATTACAATAACAGGTTTGTTATGAATCTTGAATTTGTTTTGTCATTAAAGTAGAAAAGAAACTTGAAATCTTGTGAAATTGTCTAGTTCTTGGTAACAGTCGTGAATTAATGTCACTCAATTGATCTAATATCACAAGTTTGTCATCTAGTAAGTGTATATTTTACAATAACAACAGTTTAAAAATCAAACTTATTGAAAGGTGTTTAGATTAAGCATTGCTGAATTTTTAATTACAACTAAATAAGTATATATATTTTAACACTTTGCTTATTAAGTTTTGCCTACATTGGCACACTTTTGTCAATTAATATATGTGGTAAAGAAATGTATCTTGAGATTATGGTTGGCTTTTATTGGCACACTTTAATTTTGGCTTCCATTGGCCAACTTTGCTTAAATTTTGAGTCATGATATGTTAATAAATTTTGTGGATGACGTAAAATATTCCTACATTGCAAACGCAGACCATAAGGGAATAATGAAAAAGACGAACGTCGTTCCTGGTGTGCAGTTTAGTGATTTTGAGGACTATGCGAATTATGGTAATTTTGAATTTGACAAATTTGCATCTGAACGCATAGTAGTTGGATTAAATTCAGTTGAAGAAGCACATCTAGCAGCCGTTGAAGTAGAGATAGTTAGATGAATCGTATTACCCATCGTCTGAAGAATTACATCAGGTGGGGAGAACAAGTATAGGTTCCCCACTTTTGTTCTAGAGAATGAAATGTTTGATCCCAAGTTTGAAGTTGGGAAAACGTTTGAGGATATGGAGTTGTTTAGAAAAATGGGAAACTATGGAGTAGTGACTAGGTACAACTTCGAGTTTAGACCAAATGGCGATAGAAGGGCATATGCAGTGTGCAAGTTGGGTTATAAGTAGAGGATTTAGGCTTTATTAAACAAGAAATTGGGTTGCATACAAGTAAAGTCATACACTCCAACTCACACATGTATTAAAAATAGTACGAATATACATTGCATGTCTAAGTATGTTGCTAAGGGGTATTTGGAAACATTTAAGGTAGACTCAGAATGGAAAACAAAATTAATTAGAAAGGCAGTGAAAGATAATTTGAAACTAAATATTAACAAAGTTACTGCTTGAAGGGCAACAAGATGGGCTGGAATTTTGATTGAAGGTAGTGATGAACATCAGTTTGGACTGATGTGATCATATGCTTTAGTGTTGGTGAGGACTAATCTAGGGTCTACTTGTAGAATTGTCGTATGTGATTCAAAATTTCAAGGCATTTATGTATGTCTGGATTCATGCAAGAAGACTTTAAAAGCAGGTTGTAGGCAACTAATTGGATTGGATGGTTGTTTTCTGAAGGCAACTTTTGGAGGTCAAATGCTGTCTGCAGTTGCATTTGATGCAAATAACTCGATTTTCCCTGTTGTCTTTACCAAGTGGAGAATGAGAACACAACTACTTGGAGATGATTTGTTAGACATTTGGGTGATGATTTAGGCATTGTTAACAACAATGAGTGGACATTTATGAGTAATAGGCAAAAAGAATTGCAAAATGTTATTGAGGATATGTATCTAGCGGCAGGAACATAGGTTCTGTGTGATGCATATATACATGAATTTCTTTATGACTGGTTTGGAAGGGTTGGCTCTAAAAGAGTACCTATGGAGGGCTACTAAATCAACAAATGTTGCGGATTACAAGTTTTGGATGGAGAAGATGAAAAAAAATAGTAAGGTTGTATATGAATGGTTGATGAAGAGACTTGCAAAACAATGGAGTATGTCACAATTTCTTACAAAGGTGAAGAGTGATATAGTGCTAAACAATTTTATGTGAATACTTTAACAAGGTTGTTTTAGATGACAGAGAGAAGTCCATTGTTACAATATTGATTGATAAGCACATTGGCTTTATGAAGAGTAGGAATAGGCGCGGGTTGGATGGGTTAGTTTTGGGCCCAACACAACATATTCTATTTAACTAAAAATCAAATCGAACCAACCTAATCCAACCCAAATCGACCAATCTTGGGTCGGTTAGGTCCGTTTGGGTTGGGTTGGGTTGGTCGGTTTGGGCTTGGGCCCAATTCACTGGGCAATTGTTTTTGGACCCAAATACACTTTGGGGCCTTTTTTGCTGATTTTGTTGAGATTTTTTTAAAGTTTGAATCCAATTTAAATTGGGACAATGTCAATTATATTAAAATAGAACTTTGAAAGATTTTGACCCGATTTAATTAATTTTGAATTTTTTAAAATAATTTTAATAAGTGAGTCAAGTAGGTTTATGAGGTAACCCGCAACTCAACCCAACCCAATTTAGGACAAAAACCAACACAAACCGATTGAGTTGGGTCGAGTTGACCGATTTGGGTCTGTTTTTGCCCAGCAATAATGAAGAGGATACAACTAAGAAGTGATAAGACGAGGAGCGCATGAGGAGATTTGTGTCCCAAAATAGAGAACAAGTTGGTGAAAAATGTTGAGATGGCTGGGGGCAATGAAGTTGAGTGGAATGGGAGATGCCAATGGTATGTGAAGGGCATACATGGTATATTGCTTATTACTTAAGTTGTTTTGATCTAAGTCGATTCTTTATCGATGTATCAATTTGATTGTTATATTTACTTTATTTTCTTGCACATGAAGTAAATTTCAGACAAAGAAATCTAATGCAATTTCTGAAGTCCAACCACTTCATTAGAATTTCAATTTATGTCGACTCCTGGCATTGGTTTGTCAAATGTTGTTGTCTACAACAACACTGGACCGGCCATAGATGCACCGGAGAGTTTAAGATTAGGCAAAGGCGTTGCATGGCTTCAAATGAAGTTATTGAAGTTCAGACTAAGAGCATGTCTGTGGATAACATGCTTGAAGATTTACAACAAATGGAACATCAAAAACGAGATAAGATAAAGGCTGAACAGAAGGAGATTCAAAAAATAATTATGTAATTAATGTCAA